>CAMTDV010000008.1:79100229-80531964 GCA_947069175.1 Scalesia atractyloides
CTTTGATGTGTACCAATAGAACTATGAAGGTACAATAGTCCGCGCGCCGCTCCAATGCATATCTCAAGGCGTTGAACCCAATTTAGGTCATCGCTATTAAGATACATGTCGAGACTTCTCCTAGAAGCATACTTATACACAAGTATTTTTTCTCAGCTTTCATCACAAAACCCCAAGAGAGAGACAATATTTTCATGCCTATAAAGAGAAAGCATAATTACCTCTTTCCAAAACTCTGGATCCCCTTGACCAAATGCACGATTTAGACGCTTTATGGCAACCGCCTTCCGCTCCTTGGAATGGACGAGTTCTCCTTTATACACACTCCCGAAACCTCCTTTCCCAATACAACTGTCATCGGATAAGTTGTTTGTAGCTGATTTTATAGCATCTAGTTGTATCTGAAGATGTTCGAACTGTTTTATAAGCGGCATCATTTTGATGGTCTGTGAAAATAATGAAACAAAACCAAACACTAAGATGGGAGAAGAAAAGTATGAGATTTTGAAGGAGATGATGCATCTATTTTATTTAGCAAATTATGTAGTGATAGACCTACCCTTATTGACTTTCTCTTTCTCTCTCTATAATATATATCCGTATATTGTGGATCATATCTATTAACACGTTGCAACAACTATTGTAGCTTTCGTTTTCAAAGTTTGTTCTTGTATTAATGTATAATTGTATTTTCTTTTTCGATTTTTTTCCAAGCAAGAAAAACAATATATATCATTAAGTATTCAGATTGTTTGGACATTTCAACGAAACCAGAAATTTTGGTATGATAAATTTCAAAATAATGGGTACGTTGACCCCTTTTGATTGATAATGTTGTCTAATTTATACATTATTATATTTTGATTAGCTCATATATGTTTTAAGTATTCAATATGAAAGTCAAAATAATACTTAAAAGTATATTACAAGTTAATCATGTTCAGACCTACAAAGTAAATCAACTTCGAATATGGTGTATACAAATTGTTTATTATTAGCTATAGTTATTACAATGTAATTTAATTAAGGAATAATGGGTTTTAATAATTTCAATTATTAGTCATTGGCGGACAACGGTTCCAATTTAAAAAATAACAAGTGATGGTCTTACATTTTCTTATATTTTAAACCAATGGACCTTTATTAAAGAAAAAAACGGAGACAAAATAAAATTAAGGTTCTATTAGTAAGATATAATGATTTACAATATATGTAAAGGTAGGATAACCACTGGTTATTTTTAAGTTGGAACCATTACCGGACAACAGCTAATAGTTAGTATAATTAAAATCCATTATTCCTTTAATTTATATCTAGCTATATAATCATACCAATAGTACGTAAATAAAATGTAAAGGGAAAATAATTTACAACAAAATGGAAATAATATAGTGCATTAGCTAATGTATATCAAAGTAAAAAAATTAAATCAACTACAAAGATATAAACTCCATTAAATAAATCAGAGGCCATTGCCCACTTGCCTTTAAAAATTGCAACCATTGTATATGTTGTTAAAAAACTTGTGTAGATGAGCTTGGCCCGGCCTTTACAACAGAGCCAGGAGACTTATTCCGACTTAAACTAGTCTTGGTTGTTGCGGTGGTGGTGCATAGGCATTCGTGGTTTTTAATTGGTACAGGATCGTTGCAAACATGATAAACAACCTGTTAGAAGACGGACCGAGGGGATGGTAAGGTTTATTACGGATGATCACAAATAATAATTATTAAATATCATTTGATTGTATGCAACTATAATTCTATATTTATAGATAGGTAATAAATATTATAATATCTTCGGTAAACTCTCATTGTATGTTGTATATATATTCATATACTCAATTAATAGAATTAATCCTCATCAATTACAATCCTCTGTTGCCATATGGTATCACAGCTTAATACACTCCTCTGAGTCTTCATCTTTTTCTATCCTCTAACAAACCCTACCTACAACAACTCTGGCCTGTTCAAACCAAACCATTCAACTCACTGCTACTCAACATTTTCCCATCAAACTAACATCCAATAACCTCACTACATGGCGAAAACAGGTTCTGTCCACTCTGATCGGTCTTGATCTCAACAAACATGTCACTGGCTCATCCAATCAACCGGCCAAAACCATCGCCGGTGACGTCCCGAAAACGAACCCAGACTATACGATCTGGTTTCGACAAGACCAAATAATTACTGGTGCCCTTCTTGGCTGCCTATCTGAAACCATTCAGACACTCGTCTCTTCCCCTGAGACCGCCCATCAAGCATGGGACAAACTTAACAATAGTTATGCCAGCAAGTCTCGATCTCGGATAATCTCTTTGAAATCCAAACTAGCCGAAAACCCAAAAGGAACCCGTACCATTACCGAATTCCTACATGAGATGCAGTCCATGGCAGACGAACTTGCCCTAGCACAAGAACCTGTTAAGGAGGATGTCACACCCCGGATTTCCAACCAAATCCATACACCGGTGGTATCGGGTAGAGAATACCGTGACGTAAGTTAATATCATCATAGTCAATTAAACAAAGCACAACATAAGTCTTGGATTTAAATTACTATTACAAACTAAATGTTCAAAGTACGAAAATAACATACATACGGTTCGTAATAGAAGATCCACATGCGGATTGCAAATTGTACAAAGAATATAAAACAGACTTTGGGCAGATCTAGGATTTGCAAGATCCTCTTATCACTACCGAGCACTTCCAGCCTATTTTCGTATTGTACCTGCAAGCTTAGTCTTTTGAAAATATAATAGCTTTCGCTGGTAAATATATCCAACTGACTCATTTTGAAAACATTTAAAAAAATGTTTTAAGTGGGCGTTGTCACAAAATCTTTTATAACTTGAGAAAGTTACTTTGTAACCATGTTAACAGATTCACTTGTTTGTCCATACATACAGGGTCCAGTGCGAAAACCGAGGCATGATTAACGTACTCACCACTTTGAACTCACGAAGGAGCCCATTCCCCCAACTTTGTGGGTAATGCATTTTGAGCGTCTACCTGGTGCCTACACCCGCGCTAAGGACGTGGCCATTATCTAATGTAATGAGCCGAGGATATCCAGGACACGGTAGTTAACCTCTGATGTTTAAGTCATCAAACAAAACTGATTAAAACGGAATATGGGGATTTACTAGCCACAACCCGGCATTCGATTGATCGCATTTCCGACCAAGCGGTAATAATTTACCGTAACCCAAGCCCGTATAGGGTAAATAAGTCGAGAGTATTTACCTGAGCTAGTCTTCTTTTAAATTTTCAATAACTCAGCCGTACACAAAACCACTAAATGCAGATAGCATTTACCGGCAAGTCTCTAGTCTGGATTATGGCATAAACTAACCAGTTAAATACTAACGGTCTTATTTAAGTCATTGACTTAGATCGAGTAGCGTACATGATCAAGACGTATAGCGCTTGATTAACGATGATCGGATAGAATGTAGTTTAATCCCACAAGTACTTTGACTTGTGTAATATGGATAAACTATAAACATTCTGGATTTTGAAACTTAAATGACAAGGTTAGATCCGTTTCGGTTAATTTCGTAAACTAGTTACATATACTTAACCGTACGCATATCAGCGATATCGGGTAACCGGATAAGTCACGGACAAGTTCTATATTCCATTATGTTTAAATTAAGTTGTTATATCAGTAAGATATCAACTTATATGCCCGATAAGGTTTTAAAACGAAACGATACCTCATAAGAGCGTTTCGGCAATTAGTTACCGTAAAAAAGAAACTTGAATATAATTTTAGTTTATAATCATAAATATTCTGGAAAAATAATTTATTTATGATATAATGTCAGTAGGATATTAATTATATGTGTAATTTATCTTTTATGACCAAACTATGCATGGAAAGGGCATTTTGGTCATTTTACACATAGTTTATAAATTATTTGGGATTCTGAGTTCTTATCATGTATATACCGTAAAAGTATTTAAAATAAGTTTTAATATCAGTAGGTAACAAGTCTTGATTGATAATTATGGTTTAAAACCATACTATGCGTCGAAACGGCGCTTTTGTCGTAAAATGACGTATTATGCGATGTTTAATGAAAACTGAAGTTAAGATCAAGTTTATATGTTTTAGATATGTTAGTTAATATAATATATCAGTAAGTAAATGATTTGATATGAAAAGGTATGATGAAAAACGTTTTAAGAGCCTCAAGTGCTTTATCGTCATTTATCGACATAATACAAGGACTTGTATGAAAACTCAGTTTATAATCTGGTTTGACATCCCAAATAATCCTAATTACAATATTCATCAGTAGGAAACTGATTTTCAAGTTTATATTCATTTAAACCTTGTTTTATGCAAGAAGGGCATTTTAGTCAAAATGGCATAATTACGGAACTGGTGCATAAACTCAGATTCTGATTATGATCATGTAATATAACCTCAAAGGGTTATGCTACATTATTTTACGATCATAATGTAACTTTAGATCAGTAGCTAACTAATCTAAATCGAGTCAGAATCGAAAGTCAAAGCAGAAGTCAAACTTCGCGACTTTCGGTTGCGAACCGACTCTAGAACTGAAATTGACGAGCCGAACATGTTCCTACATGTTCTAATAATTATTACCAACTTGTTTAAGAGTCAAAACATGTTTCATAACACATATAATATGATTTATAATATTTCTGAAAAATGGTCTGTTTGACTTTTTAATATTTAAACTTTGACCGTCAATTGGTTTAGCAAACGTGATCTTCAGGAGGTGCCCTTTATAGGGATTAACACCTACCTTATTACAATCAATTAGCCATGTTCGTTCCAAAAATGGCTGGACCATAATGTTCTTAACCAAAAGTCAAGTCGTTTTCCATAAAACGCTTGACTTTTGGCTATAAAAGCCTATAAATGAAAATACAAGAGGAAGGAACACTTACCAGTGATTCCTAAAATGCAAGAGAACTAAGTTGGATACTCCTTTCAGTTAGGAACTTCCAGATCAGGGAGATAGAGTAATGAATAAGGAAGGGGCAAGTTCAAATGGTGAACCTTGGCACCTATTTATAGTTCGAATGCTTAAAGGAGGTGATGCCAGGTGTTAAGGGGTGTGAGTGGAAGCTTACAAGTATCCTAAAACATGGCATAGCTGTTTGAAAGTCCCTGGTTTCGAATAAATGGTTTTTGGCAATTTGTGTGGAGGCCAAGCAAATTTTCTGCAGATACAGCGCGAGAGGCCAGGCCTTAGCTCTCGCGCCAAGCGAGCGCCCATGTCAGTTTTCAAAGTTTGACACTTTTAGCCCCTCAACTTATAAAACCCTCTTAAAACCTCCTAATACACCATTTTAGCATATTGAGCCCTCCGTAGCCAATACTTGGCGTACCCGGGATTATGCCCGGACATTATCGACCTCTCGGTTCGTTAAAAGGTCATTCAGAGGTATAAATTAACATGTTGACACTTTTAATCCCTCCACTGTCCATCTTTCACATATTTACAGAATTGAACCATCTCGTCTAACAAGTGACACATATGAGAGTTAGGACTTCGTAAAGGATCACTATAACGCTCATTATAAGCATGTTGACTCCGATGTCACACCGAGGCTGGGCATGTTAATATATAAGTCACTCAGAGGCTCATTTTTAAGCATGTCGACATATCAGTCACTCAGAGGCTAAGTATATGCATGTTGACATCAGAAGGTCAATCAGAGGCTCAGTTTGAGCATGTTGACACTTTTAGTCCTTATTAGTCTTTAATATACTTTTTTTAAAAATACGACACGTGTCACTATAATATTGGACACGACTTTACCAGGTGTTACATCCTCACCCCCTTAAAATAAATCTCGTCCTCGAGATTTTTTATTTAAAAAGATGGGGTACTTTTGTCGCATAGTGGACTCAACCTCCCATGTATACTCGGGACCTCTAAAGGCATCCCACTTAACCTTTACTATAGGTATATTTTTCCGTCGGAGCTTCTTAACCTGTCGATCCTCGATCGAAATTGGTTTCTCAACAACCTCAGGTTTTCATCTATTTGCACATCTTTATGTGACATTTCTAGCGACTCATCGGCGAGACATTTCTTAAGGTTAGATATGTGGAATACATCATGAATTCCACTAAGCTCCTCTGGTAGCTTAAGCTTATAAGCTACAGTGCCGACACATTCGATTATCTCGAATGGTCCTATATATCACGGGCTTAACTTGCCCTTCTTTCCGAAGCGCATCACACCTTTCCAAGGTGATACCTTCAATAATACTTTATCCCCTACTTGGAACTTAAGAGGTTTACGCCTCTTGTCTGTATAATTTTCTGCCTATAATGGGCAGTCTTGAGATGATCACGGATTTGCACAATCTTGTCCGTTGTTTCTAGGACAATATTCGGTCCTGATAGTTGGGCTTCCTAACTTCAGCCCAATACACGGACGTTCGACATTTTCTCCCATACAAGGGCAGCCTTGATGCTTGTATGATAACTATTATCATAGGAGAATTCTATCAGGGGTAAGTGGTCATCCTAACTTCCACCTAAATCAGTCACACATGCCCGAAGCATGTCTTCCAATGTTTGAATAGTACACTCACTTTGACCATTAGTCTGCGGATGGTAAGCCGTACTAAAGTTTAATCTCGTGCCTAAAGATTGTTAGAAACTTTTCCAAAAGTGAGATGTATATCTAGTATCTCTATCAGATACAATGGATACTGGCACACCATGTAGGGACACAATCTTGTCCACATACAACTTAGCCAATTTGTCAGAGTTATAAGTCTCCTTAATTGGCAAGAAATGTGTTGACTTAGTCAGTCTATCCACGATGACCCAAATCTTGTCATTCCCACGTTTGGTCTTAGGTAACTTGGTATTGTTACCATTTCTGTCACACCCCGGATTTCCAACCCAAATCCATACACCGGTGGGCCCGGGTGGGGAGTATCGTGATGTCAGTTGATAATCATCATAGTCAATAAAACATGACACAACGGAAGTCTTGGAGTAAAATTACTATTACAAACCAAATGTTCGAATACAAATAATATACATGCTCGTAATAGAAGATCCATAGGCGGATCATAAATTGTACATGGAAAGAATATAAAACAAACTTTGGGCAGATCTAGGATTTGCAAGATCCTCTATCACTGCCGAGCACTTCCAGCCTATTTTCGTATTGTACCTGCAAGCTCAGTCTTTTGAAAATACGTCAGCTTTCGCAGGTAAATACACCCAACTAACTCATTTTGAAAACATTTCAAAAATGTTTAAAGTGCATATCAGCACAAAATCTTTTTAAAACTTGGGAAAGTTGACCGTCCAACCTTGTTAACAGATTTACATGTTTGTCCATACATACAGGGCCCGGTACGGAGACCGAGACATGATTAACATGCACACCACTTTGGACTCACGAAGGAGTCAATTCCTCCTAACCACGTGGGAATGCATTATTGAGCGTCTATCAGGTGTATGCCTACACCCGCGCTAAGGTCGTGGCCATTTCTATTGTAATGAGCCGAGGATATCCAGGACACAGTAGTTAACCCCTGATGTTTAAGTTATCAAATAAAACTGACTAAAACAGAATATATAGATTTACTAGCCACAATCCGGCATTCGATTGCTCCCATTTCCGACCAAGCGCTAATAATTTACCGTAACCCAAGCCCGTATAAGGGAAATAAGTCGAGAATATTTACCTAAGCTAGTCTTCTTTAATTTTAATAACTCAGCCGTACACAAAATTACTAATTGCAGATAGATTTACCGGCAAGTCTCTAGTCTGGATTATGGCATAAACTAACCAATTTATTACTAACGGTCTTATTTAAGTCATAGACTTAGACCGACTAGCGTACTTGATCAAAACGTATGACGCTAGATTAACGATGATTTGATAGAATATAGTTTAATCCCAACAAGTACCTTGACTTGTATAATATGGATAAACTATAAACATTCTGGATTTTGAGACTTAAATGACAAGGTTAAATCCGTTTCGGTTAATTTCCGTAAAATAACCGTACACATATCAGCAATATCGGGTAACCGGATAAGTCATGGACACGTTCTCTATGCCATTATATTTTGAATAAATTGTAATATCAGTAGAATATCAACTTTTATGCCCGTTGTGGTTTTAAAATGAAATTATGCCGATAAGGGCGTTTCGGTAATTTCATATCATATAAAAGGAACTTGAATATAATTTGATGTTATAACTATAAGTATTCTGGAAAAATAAATTATTTACGATATAATATCAGTATGATATCAATTATATGTGTAATTTATATTTTATGACTAAACTATGCACCAAAGGGGCATTTTGGTCATTTTACACATAGTTTATAAATTATTTGGGATTTTGAGTTTTTATCATATACCTACTGTAAAAATGTTTAAAATAAGTTTTAAATCAGTAGGTAACAAGTCTTGGTCAATTAATATGGTTTAAAACCATACTATGCGCCGAAACGACGCTTATGTCCTAAAATGACGTTTTATGCGACGTTCTACAAAAACTGATGTTAGGGTCATATTAAAATGTTTTAGGTATGTTATTTAATATAACATATCAGTAGGTAAAAGATTTACCTTGGAAAGATTTGATTAAAACCATTTTATGAACCACAAGGGCTAAATCGTCATTTATCGACATAATTCAAGGACCTGCTTGTAAACTCAGTTTATAATCTGATTTAACATCCCAAATAATCCTACTTATAATATTACATCAGTAGGAAACTCATTTTCAAGTTCATTATCATTTAAAACCTTGTTTTATGCAAAAGGGCATTTTAGTAAAAAATGGCATAGTTGCGAAACTTGCGCATAAACACAGATTCTGATTATGATCATGTAATATAACCTCAGAGGGTTATGCTACATTATATTACGATCATAATGCAACTTTAGATCAGTAGGTAACTAATCTAAATCGGTCAGAATCGAATGTCAAACTTCGCGACTTTCGGTTACGAACCGACCCTAGAACTGAAATTGACGATCCGGACATGTTCTTTCATGTTCTAATAATTATTACCAACTTGTTTAAGTGTCAAAACAGGTTTCATATCATATATAAGGTCAATTTATGATTTTTCCGAAAAATGGTCTGTTTGACTTTTTAATATCATAACTTTGACCCGTTAATTGGTCTAGCAAACGTGATCTTCAGGAGGTGGCCTTTTTAGGGATTAACACATACCTTATTACGATCACTTACCCATGTTCATTTCGAACAATGGCTGGACCATAATGGTCTTAACCGAAAGTCAAAGCGTTTTTCGTAAAACGCTTGACTTTTGGTTACAAAAGCCTATAAACGAAAATGCAAGAGCAAGGAACACTTACAAAAGGTTCCTATAATGCAAGATAACTAAGTTGGATGCTCCTTTCAGTTAGGAACTTCCAGAGGAGGGAGATAGAGTTGAAAATGAGAAAGGTGCAAGTTCAAATGGTGAACTTGGACACCTATTTATAGTTGGAGAACTCAAAGGTGATGCCAGGTGTTTAGGGGTGTAAGAGGAAGCTTACAAGTGTCCCAAAACGTGGCATAGCTATTTGGGAAGCTATGGTTTCGAGAAAATGGCTTTTGGCACTTATGTATGGAGGCCAAGCAAACTTTCTGCAGATACAGGCCTCTCGCGCCCCGTGAGCGCCCCATGTCAGATTTCAAATTTTGTCACATTTAGCCCCTCAACTTATTAAACACCTTTTTAACCTTCTAAAACACCTTTTTTGCATATTTAGCCATCCATAGCCAATTTTTGGCATACCCGGGATTATGACCGGACATTTTCGAGCTCTCGGTTCGTTAAAGGGTCACTCGGAGGTATAAATTAACATGTTGACACTTTTAATCCCTCCATTATCCAACTTTCACATATTTATAGAATTGAACCCACTCGTCCAACAAATGGCACGTATGAGAGTTAGGACTTAGCAAAGGATCACTCAAAGGCTTATTATAAGCATGTTGACTTCGATGTCACTCAGAGGCTGGGCATGTTGACATATTAGTCACTCAAAGGCCAAGTTTTAAGCATGTTGACATATCAGTCACTCAGAGGTTGTTATTTATGCATGTTGACATCGGACCGTCACTTAGAGGCTCAGTTTGAGCATGTTGACGCCTTTAGTCCTTATTGGTCTTTAATAGACTATATTTAAAATACAACACGTGTCACTATACTATTGGACACGATTTTTACTAGGTGTTACAGTTTCCCATTTCCAAGTGGGAATCTCAAGTTGCTGTAGAAGTCCTGACGGTTTCTGATGTTCGGCTTTAACTTGCGAACACGTCAGACACTTAGCTACACAACTGGCAATGGATTTCTTCAAACCCATCCACCAAAAATTCTTTTCAAATATTGATACATCTTGTCACCTCCCGGGTGAATGGAGTATCTTGTATTATGCGCTTCCTGGAGAATTAGATCTCTAAGTCCTCCAAAGATTGGATCCCAGATTCTGCCATTAAATCTAAGAATTCCATCTTTTCTAGGTGTTAACTGATCAACAGTTCCACCCAATCCCTCATTAGGAATATTAGTCTCTAATAACGCTTGCTTTTGCGCATCTAATAGCTTCTCATTTAAGCTATTTCTGAGCTCAATGTTCTTGGGGTTAACCATAATAGGTTTAACCATTTCCTTGCAACTTAAGGCATCAGCAACTACATTCGCCTTGCCGGGATGATAGCGAATTTCGCAATCATAATCATTAAGTGTTTCCATCCAACGGCGTTGTCGCATGTTCAATTCCTTCTGATTGAACAGATACTGGAGACTCTTATGGTCAATGTATATTATACATTTTGTGCCGTATAGGTAATGTTTCCACAACTTAAGTGCAAATACAACTATGCCCAATTCCAAATCATGGGTGGTGTAATTCTTTTCATGCATTTTTAATTGTCGTGATGCATAAGCAATCACTTTGCCTTTTTGCATTAGCACCAGCCCATGCCAGTGTGCGAAGCATCACAGTAAACGACAAAGTCCTCTATACCCTCAGGTAGAGATAACACATGAGCATTACTCAACCTGTGTTTTAGAATCTCAAAAGATTCTTGTTGTTTTAGACCCCAGTCAAACTTGACATTCTTATGGGTCAAGGTAGCTAAAGGAGTGGCTATCCTCGAAAAGTTCTCAATGAACCTCCTATAATAACAAGCAATCCTAAGAAACTACGAATCTCTGATGGAGTTTTGAGTACTTCCCAATTCATTATGGCTTCTATTTTGGCGGGATCCACTTGGATACCACATTCACTTACAACATGTCCAAGAAATTTGACTTCTCTAAGCCAAAAATCAGACTTAGAGAACTTAGATAAAGCTTCTCTTGTCTTAGCAGTTCTAGAATGCACCGAAGATGTTTCTCGTGATCAACTTGATTACGAGAGTAGATAAGTATGTCGTCTATGAAGACAATGACAAACTTATCAAAGTATAGCTTGTAGACTCTATTCATGAGATCCATGAATGCTGCAGGTGCATTTGTGAGCCCAAAAGGCATCACCAAAAACTCATAGTGGCCGTAACGGGTCCTGAAGGCAGTCTTAGGAACATCCTCGTTCCTAACCTTCAGTGAATAATATCCTGATCTCAAATCAATCTTAGAGAAATAACTAGCCCTTTGAAGTTGATCGAATAAATCATCGATCCTGGGCAATGGATAACGATTGTTGATCGTTATGTTGTTCAGTTCACGGTAATCAATGCACATTCGCATTGAACCATCCTTCTTTTTAACAAAAAGAATTGGAGCTCCCCAAGGCGAGGAACTAGGCTGAATAAAGCCTTTTTCAAAGAGTTCATCTAATTGCGTCCTTAATTCCTTCATTTCCGTTGGTGCTAACCGATATGGAGCTCTGGCTATCGGTGCTGATCCAGGTATGATATCGATTCTAAATTCCACTTGCCTATCTGGAGGTAGGCCTGGTAATTCTTCAGGGAAGACAATGGAATACTCCAAAATGACCGGAAGGTCTTCAATTTTTGGCTTAGGCTCGTTAATGGTGACTTGTGCCATGTAAATGACACAACCTTTCCTCAAACACTTGGATGCCTTAAATAACGACACCTTATCTGGCAATCCGTAGTGTGAATCTCCAAGGATGGTGATCATTTCACCTGATGGGGTTTTAATCTCGATGAGTTTCTTATCGCAGACAATGCGGGCTTGGTTATGGGTAACCTATCCATGCCTAAGACTATATCGAACCCCGCCAATTTCATTGGCAGAAGAGAGATAGGAATGGAATGATTCTTAATGAGTATGAAACACCCATCAAGAATGGAAGATGTTGTTTCTAGACTTCCATCAACAAGTTCTATCTCATATATTTTATCTAGAGTTCTTATGGGTAAGTTTAATAGTTTACTAAACTTATGGTCAACAAAAGATTTATCTGCACCCGAATCAAATAGAACTCTAGCATATGTATCATTAATGAGGAAAGTACCTGTTATGACGTTATTGTCATTAACGGCCTCTCTGGCATTCATCTGGAAGGTACGATCATTCCCCTTCTTGGCCTCTCCAGGTTTTGCATTATCGTTTCTGGGGTTCTTAGTGCAGTTAAACCTCATGTGCCCCTTTTCATTACAGCCGTAATAGACGGCATTCTTAAGATCCTTGCATTCTAGGGTCTTATGCCCCCTTTTCTTATAGATATCACAGGGTTTGTCTTGTGGGTTAATATTACACTGCAGTTCTTGCATGTCGGCGTTATGCCCGACTTATCTTGGTTCCTTTTGAACCCAATTTTCCTTTCTTTTAGAACCTTTGGGAGTTATCGTCCTCCCTTTTCCTTTTTCCGCCAGCTCAGACTTAACTGACTTTTGCCTCACCAAATCTAAGGTGAGGGAGAGAGATAGGTCCACAGCAGACCTATAGGTACTAGGCTGAGCAGCCTTTACCATGACCTTTATCTCGGGTGCTAACCCATTAATAAAACGCGCAATGCGTTTGGGTTCCGGGGTAATCAGATAGGAAACTAACCTATAAAGGGAATTGAAATTGGAAACATACTTCCGACAATCTAGGTTCTTCATTGTAAGAGTCAGAAAGTCTGACTCTATCTTTTCCACCTCATGAGGTGGGCAGTAAGTTTCCTTGACAAGGCCCACAAACTTGGACCATCCTAAATTGTACATGTGTACTTCACCTGTAGATTGGACCATTGCTTTCCACCATATCAGAGCATCGACCTTGAAGGACTGTGATACATACTTAACCACTCCTTATCAGCACATCCGCTGATATCCACTATCGTCTCCATTTCGTCCAGCCACTTCAAGGCTTCTACAGCTCCTTTCTCCCCATTAAAGTCTCGGTGCTTGCAGACGAAATATTTATAGGTGCATCCGTTTTTAGAATAACGGGACCTATTAGCAAATTCTATTCTCTTTGGTTCACTCTTTGCATTCAAAGAGTGAACTGAGCTCTCTTTGTGAGCTGAAGATGGTGGAATATATAAGGGTCTGGAGCGAGTAGCGCTCTACTCCCTAAGTTTTTTATGGCGTTTTCCATGGCCTTTGCTACAGTTGTATCTATGCGAGCTTGGAAATTATCATTATTAATGGCTATGTTTTCTGCGTCGTTAGAGTTGACATTCCGATGACTACTTTGAGCCTCGTCTGAGTTAGCCATTTTTTTTGTATCTTTGGTTCTACACACCAATTAAAACTTCTCTTAACCATGGTATTAATAACCATATTGACTTTAAACATTGGATATAACAATCCATCGCCTAATCATGCTAGTGTGAATAACATCACAACTCTTAGGCTTATTATATCTATTTTGGCCTAGGTCTTGAGAGACCATCAAAGGCAAATTACAATCTGGACATAGTCCATATGTTCTTGGACAGTGGATCGTTATGCCACAACTGTCAGTCATAAAAACAATTATATATAGCTCATAGGCTTGTCACTAATGGACATAATAATATGGCACGTTGGCCTGGCACGTTGGCATAACATATGGCACGTTGGCCTGTCACTTTGGACATAACATATGGCATCTCAGCTTGTCACTTTGGACATAACATATGGCATATCAGCCTATCATATGGCACGTTGGCCCACATCGCTTTGGATGTTAATTATGGCACGTTGGCCCACATCACTTTGGATGTAAATCATGGCACATCGGCCTGCCCCCAATTGACATAATACGGCTCGTTGGCCTATCATATAGATGACTAGTGTGGTTCCTCAAGTCACACTACCAGGAGTATAACATTCCTTAATGTTACATAAGAGTACCTTAATGTTTGATTAATAGTCCGGTCACTTTGGACCTTAACGACTTGGCGGCCTGAACCTAGTTCACCACCTCTGGATAGAAGGTTAACTTTCCTTAACTATCCTGATAGAAGGCCTTTTATCCTTAACTATCATTTCTTGGCCCATATGTGGTCTGTGCCACTTGGCATAATCAAACCATTAAGATCTTTTTGGAATTATATAGCAGATCATAAATTTCGAATAAATCGAGACGTTCGCTTGAAGAGAATGAATACATATATATATATAATTCCAAAAATATTCCACTAAAAGTTAATAGAAATTACAATACTAAAAGAAATGAAATAAACTATCCATGCAAGGACTAAAGAAATAAAGATGTCCACGCAGGGACTTAAGGAAATAACAATGTCCTCGCAGGGACTAAATATATTAGAAGAGACTTCACTCGTCCTTCTTTCCCTTAACCAACTTGGAGAGTTTCTTGAAGAACTTGTTCGTCTTCTTCTCCGTTTTCTCCGCTTGTTATTGCATTTCTTTCATTCTTTCCAAGGCCTCATTCATGGCCTCAAGTGGCGGCGGAGGTTGTGGTTGTGGTTATGGTATAATCAGATACCGGTACCCATAACTTGGATATCCAGTAGGTGGATAAGCAGGTGGGAAAGGAGATGAGTAAAGTGCATTATGCATGATCGCTTGCATGTAAGGGTCATGCGAAAGTGCTTGATAATCAATAGGGGTAGTTGGGTTTAAAGGATCATATTCAGAGTTATCTGGATACGTTGGGATAGGGTTATTATAACCCGACGGTGGTGGTTGAACCATTGGTGATGGTGTCGGTTCCACCATAGGTGAAGTGTTGGAGGGTCCACCCATTTGTGGGTCCTTATGAATGGTAGGGTAGGGTTTAGGCAATGGTGGTAGCGAACCCGACTGTTGACCTGCACGTACCGACATACGTGCTCCACGTTTCCTCCTCGCTGGCTCAGGTGGCGGCTGATGTTGTTCCACCGGTTCCATGTGAACGTCTTCCTGTAAAGGAGGTGGTTGGGAGTGATGGGAAGGAGTGTTGGTAAAGGTGAATTGGTTCCAACATTGGCCCCATTCATTAGGACCTTGGTATGGCGATCCGACATAGGAGTTTGAATCACTCGATATCTCAATGGGATGCGCATTTGAACCTGACGGCGGCATCTCGGGTCGGAGTCCTCGTCCATAGGGTTGGGTTGATCCAACTGATTCTGATCAGCTGGGAGTGTGTTAAAATATTGGTTTGGGTTAAACCAATCATGGTAAGAATGATGGGAGTGATGGGAATGATGCGATTCATGTGAATGGTATGAATGGTAAGAGTTTTGGGTATGTGTAGGCGAATGCCGTTATAGGGGCCATGAATCTCCCGAATCTTCATAAGGGTTCGGGTGATGGGGATGAGAAGGGATATGTCCTGAGGTCCTCCCCTCATTGGTCCTTTGCCTCTTCCTCGTACACGTGGCGACATTTTCCTGTTTAAAAATCAATTAAAAAACAATACTAATAACTTAATAATGAAATGAGTAATCCTAGGTCAAAGCCTAGACTCGGAAGTCTAAGGACCTAATCCATACACCAGTGGGCTCGGGTGGGGAATACCGTGACGTAAGTTGATATCATCATAGTCAATTAAATAAAGCACAGTGGAAGTTTTGGATTTAAATTACTATTACAAACCAAATGTTCAAAGTACAAAAATAATATACAGACGGTTCGTAATAGAAGATCCACAGGCGGATCGCAAATTGTACAAAGAATATAAAATAGACTTTGGGCAGATCTAGGATTTGCAAGATCCTCTTATCACTACCGAGCACTTTCAGCCTATTTTCGTATTGTTGCAAGCTTAGTCTTTTGAAAATACGTCAACTTTCGCTGGTAAATACACCCAACTGACTCATATTGAAAACATTTAAAAGAAATGTTTTAAGTGCACGTTAGCACAAAATCTGTTATAACTTGGGAAAGTTAATTTGTAACCTTGTTAACAGATTCACTTGTTTGTCCATACATACATGGCCCAGTGCAAAAAAGAGACATGATTAACGTACTCACCACTTTGGACTCACGAAGGAGCTAATTCCCCCAACTTTGTGGGTAATGCATTTTAGCGTCTACCGGGTGTATGCCTACACCCGCGCTAAGGTCATTGCCATTATCTAATGTAATGAGCCGAGGCTATCCAGGACACGGTAGTTAACCCCCGATGTTTAAGTTATCAAACAAAACTAATTAAAATGGAATATGGGGATTTACTAGCCACAACCCGGCATTCGATTGATCCCATTTCTGACCAAGCGGTAATAATTTACCGTAACCCAAGCCCGTATAGGGGAATAAGTCGAGAGTATTTACCTGATCTAGTCTTCTTTTAAATTTTTATAAATCAGTCATACACAAAACCACTAAGTGCAGATAGCATTTACCAAAAAGTCTCTAGTCTGGATTATGGCATAAACTAACCAATTAAATACTAACGGTCTTATTTAAGTCATTGAGTTAGACCGAGTAGCGTACAGGATCAAGACCTATAATGCTTGATTAACGATGATCGGATAGAATGTAGTTTAATCCCACAAGTACTTTGACTTATGTAATATGGATAAACTATAAACATTCTGGATTTTGAAACTTAAATGACAAGGTTAGACCCGTGTCGGTTAATTTCCGTAAACTAGTTACATATACTTAACCGTACGCATATCAGCGATATCGGGTAACCGGATAAGTCACGGACAAGTTCTATATGCCATTATGTTTAATTTAAGTTGTTATATCAGTAAGATATCAACTTATATGCCCGTTAAGGTTTTAAAACGAAACCATACCTCATAAGAGCTTTTCGGTAATTATTTACTGTATAAAAGAAACTTGAATATAAGTTTAGTTTATAATCATAAATATTCAGGAAAAATAATTTATTTATGATATAATCATTAGGATATTAATTATATGTGTAATTTATCTTTTATGACGAAACTATGCATCGAAAGGGCATTTTGGTCATTTACACATAGTTTATAAATTATTTGGGATTCGGAGTTCTTATCATGTACCTACTATAAAATAATTTAAAATAAGTTTTAATATCAGTAGGTTACAAGTCTTGATTGATAATTATGGTTTAAACCATACTATGCGCCGAAACGACGCTTATGTCGTAAAATGACGTATTATGTAATGTTTAATGAAAACTGAAGTTAAGATCAAGTTTATATGTTTTAGATATGTTAGTTAATATAACATATTAGTAAGTAAATGATTTGATATGAAAAGGTATGATGAAAAACGTTTTAAGAGCCTCAAGTGCTTTATCGTCATTTATCGACATAATACAAGGACTTGTATGAAAACTCAGTTTATAATCTGGTTTGACATCCCAAATAATCCTACTTATAATATTACATCAGTAGAAAACTCATTTTGAAGTTTATATTCATTTAAACCTTGTTTTATGCAAGAAGGGCATTTTAGTCAAAATGGCATAATTACGGAACTGGTGCATAAACTCAGATTCTGATTATGATCATGTAATATAACCTCAGAGGGTTATGTTACATTATTTTACGATCATATGTAACTTTAGATCAGTAGCTAACTAATCTAAATTAGGCCAGAATCTAAAGTCAAAGCAGAAGTCTAACTCGCAAGTTTCGGTTGCGAACCGACTTTAGAACTAAAATTGATGAGCCGAACATGTACCTACATGTTCTAATAATTATTAACAACTTGTTTAAGTGTCAAAATAGGTTTCATAACACATATAATATCAAATTATAATATTTCCGAAAATTGGCATGTTTGACTTTTTAATATTTAAACTTTGACCCGTCAATTGGTCTAGCAAACGTGATCTTCAGGAGGTGCCCTTTATAGGGATTAACACCTACCTTATTACGATCACTTAGCCATGTTCGTTACAAAAAATGGCTAGACCATAATGGGTTTAACCGAAAGTCAAGACGTTTTCCGTAAAACGCTTGACTTTTGGCTATAAAAGCATATAAACGAAAATGCAAGAGGAAGGAACACTTACCAGTGATTCCTAAAATGCAAGTGAACTAAGATGGATGCTCCTTTCAGTTAGGAACTTCCAGAGGAGGGAGATAGAGTTATGTATAAGGAAGGTGCAAGTTCAAATGGTGAACCTTGGCATTTATTTATAGTTGGAGAGCTTAAAGGAGATGATGCCATGTGTTAAAGGGTGTGAGTGGAACATGACATAGCTGTTTGAAAGTCCCTGGTTTTGAATAAATGGTTTTTGGCAATTTGTGTGGAGGCCAAGCAAATTTTCTGCAGATACAGGCCTCTTGCGCCCCGCGAGAGGCCAGACCTTAGCCTCTCGAGCCTGCGAGCGCCCCGTGTCTGTTTTCAAAGTTTGACACTTTTAGCCCCTCAATTTATAAAACCCTCTTAACACCTACTAAAACACCATTTTAG
Organism: Scalesia atractyloides; assembly: GCA_947069175.1. Taxonomy (NCBI): domain Eukaryota; kingdom Viridiplantae; phylum Streptophyta; class Magnoliopsida; order Asterales; family Asteraceae; genus Scalesia; species Scalesia atractyloides. The sequence continues at coordinate 79,118,984 of CAMTDV010000008.1, forward strand.
CATATTTAGCCATCCGTAGCCAATACTTGGCGTACCCGGGATTATGCCCGAACATTATCGACCTCTCGGTTCGTTAAAAGGTCATTCAGAGGTATATATTAACATGTTGACACTTTTAACCCCTCCACTGCCAACTCACACATATTTACAGAATTGAACCCTCTCGTCCAACAAGTGGCACATATGAAAGTTAGGACTTCGTAAAGGATCACTCCGAGGCTCATTATAAGCATGTTGACTCCGATGTCACTCAGAGGCTGGGCATGTTGACATATCAGTCACTCAGAGGCTGATTTTTAAGCATGTTGACATATCAGTCATTCAGAGGCTAAGTTTATGCATGTTGACATCAGAAGGTCACTCAGAGGCTCAGTTTGAGCATGTTTACACTTTTAGTCCTTATTGTCTTTAATAGACTTTAAAAAAATACGACACGTGTCTCTATACTATTGGACACGATTTTACGAGGTGTTACAGAGGAAGATCTACTCGTTCACATCCTAAACCAAGTAGGTGATGAATATGGTAATATTGTTGCGGCCATTAGAGCCCAAGACACTGCCATCTCCTACCCGAGTTATTTGACAAACTCGTAGACTTTGAACGCTCCATAAAGGAATCGGATCCCACTCCGGTCATGACCACAGTCAACTACACCCAATACGACAATCGGCCACCAAACCACAACCCACTGGAAAACAGATCTGGTCGCTCTCCGCATGCCAACACATCTAGGCCAAACCGTGCTTCCTGGCCCGCACCAAATCAAAACAATGGCAACCGCCCTTCACACTACTCTTTATTGCCAGTTTTGTTCTGTTCCTGGTACCAAGGATTGTCAAAAGCTTGCTTAGTTCCTACATGACAACAACATCATGCAGCCCATGCAGCAACCCATAACCCAAATGGTCAACACCACCTCAACTCAACCTACCTCTCCATCCTCACAGTGGATGATGTTTGATAACGGAGCCACACACCATTTGAATCCTGACTGTGGATCTTTCCATTCCCTCTTGGAGTATGGTGGACCAAATGAGATTTTCTCGGAAACGGTAAACTCTCTCCATCACTCACGCCGATCACATGACCATTCCCACCTCCACTCTCACTTTGTCCTTAAATAATGTTCTTTGTGTTCCGCATCTCGTATCCCTCTTGTTTCGGTTGCTAAATTGAGTAAATTTAACAATGTTTATGTGGAATTTTTTCCGCTTCATTTTTTATAAAGGACCTTCGCACGGGGGCACATCTCATGCAGGGAATCAATCACAATGATGTCTACTATGCTTCGCCTCGCTCCTTACCGCAACTCAACTCCACTAACACTACCTTTATTAGTGTATAGCACCACAACTTTGGTCATCATTCAACAAAAGTTTTCAATACGCCTCTCAAAGCAGTAGGATTTAATTTCAAACATTTCACGTCTATGTCATCTTTTCATTGTGATTCATGTTTAATTAATAAAAGCCATAAATTACCATTTGGCCATAATTTGTTTACTGCTAAAAAACCTTTACAATTAGTCTATTAAGATATTTGGGGACCCGTCCGTGGCTCCATTGATGGTTTCATCTATTACATTATTTTTGTCGATTACTACTTGAAATATGTTTGGTTATACCCCATGAAACGAAAGTTGGATGTTGCTATATTATTTCCTCAGTTTAAGAGCCTGGTTGAAAAAATCTTTCCAACCCCGCTAATATCTATCGTTACCGACAACGGTGGTGAATATATCGGACTTAAAAACGATATACAACAAACGGTATATCCCACTTCACCACCCCTCCTCATATCTCGTAGCAACACAGTATAGCCGAACGACGACATCGACACGTGGTGGAAACGGGTCTTGCCCTTCTCCGCTACGCAAATCTACCGATGTCCTTTTGGTCGCATGCTTTTCAAACCATCGTTTATCTAATTAATCGAATAACCACCCAAATTCCTGACTTTCAATCTCCTTACCAACGACTGTATCACTCACCACCAAAATACTCCAAACTAAAACCATTTGGGTGCCTATGCTTCCCATGGCTAAAGCCCTATACCACTTCTAAGCTACAACCCCGTTCCTCTAAATGCATTTTTCTCGGCTACTCAGCATTGAAGTCTGCCTATAAATGCCTTGATATTGCCTCCTCAAAACTATACCACTCTAGACATGTTGAGTTTCTAGAAAACATTTTTCCTTACCAAACCAACTCTCCTACTCAACTCTTACCTATTGTTGACAACATCTACATAAAAATCCAACCTCACCACATTCAAATCCCACTCAAAACACTACTGCCACTCCCCAAAATATCATCTCCCTCCACCTATTTCCATGCACATACAAGCCCTTCCCATGCACATACAAGCCCTTCCCATGCAAATGATGACATCACCTCTAATTCCCACTATTCTTTACCTACGTCCTCTGCCCACTCTGATACGCTCACATCGTATCCCAGTACTCTTAAATATCTCATACTTCACCATCTTCTTCGACCTCACAATACCTAGCCAATGATTCTCCTTCACCCACCTCCACAACCTCTCAAACGTCCAGTACGGACTCCCTCAACCTTCCTCACATTCCTCCCCTATCTCAAACTCGCGTTCCCCACCACCTCCAACCCCACCGACTCCCCCTGAAGCCAAACTCCAAATATTTCAACTCAAACTTCATAAATTCAACCACCCTTCACCCTATCCCCTCCACCATCAAACCTATAACTCATGTTCAAGCGCTCAAAGATGACAATTGGCGATGCACAATGGACTCTGAGTTCAACGCCCTCCTCCAAAACAAAACTTGGGATCTTATTCCATGAACCTCTCAAACACCCATCGGGTGCAAAATGGGTCTTCCGAATCAAGCGTAAGGCGGATGGTTCCATTGAGAGGTACGAGGCCCGCCTTGTGACTAAAGGCTTTCACCAATAACATGGAAAGGATTACTTTGACACCTTTAATCCCGTAACGAAGCCGGTTACCATCCCAACAATTCTTTCCATTGCCTTAGCCCTGGCCATTGTGACAGCTAGACGTTAACAACTCATTCCTTCATGGAACACTCCACAAAGAGGTATATATGATCCAACCTCCTGGGTTCACCCATCCAAAGTATCAAAATCATATTTGTCGGCTATGCAAGTACTTATATGGCCTAAAGCAAGCTCCTCGAGCTTGGTACATGGAGCTAACCGGTTTTCTCTTAAAGTACGGTTTCTGAAAGTCTCAAGCCAATGCGTCTCTATTAATCTACCACCATAAAGGTGTCACAACCTACTTCATGGTATATGTAGACCATATCGTAATCACCGAAAACACTCCAATTTTATTGGATGCTTTTGTGGCCTCTCTCAGTCACCGTTTCTCAATCAAAGACCTTGGTCCTCTGCATCACTTTCTTGGAATAGAGGTAACTCCTACTCTGACTGGTCTTTTTCTTTCATAACAATGTCACATTCACGATCTTCTTTACGCAATTCAACATGGATGGTGCAAAAGAGTTCATCACTCCTCTCAGCTCACCCGATCCTCTCAACCCACATGATTCGTCACCATCGACTGACCCGACTCCTTACCGTCAACTTGTCGGTTCCCTCCAAAATGTCGCCTTCACTCAACCCGACATATCTTTTGTGGTCAATAAACTCTCTCAGTTCATGCACTCTCCCAAGAAATCTCACTAGCAGTCTCTAAAACGTGTTCTTCGGTACCTCAAGGTTACTATTCACAATGGTTTGTTTCTTCACCGTGGGTCACCTCTCAATCTCACTGCGTTCTCTGACTCTGATTGAGGAGGAGTTCTTAATGGCGGTCGTTCTACCACTGCATACATACTTTACTTGGGCTCTAACATTATATCATGGCGGTCTGCTCGCCAAAAATCGGTGTCTCGTTCCTCTATGGAGGCTGAGTACAAAGCTCTCGCAAATGCTGCAGTGGAACTTTCATGGGTACAAAATATTCTATCGGAGTTAGGCATTTCAATCAACAAACCGCCTACACTATTCTGTGACAATATGAGTGCCACTTATTTTTGTGGTAATCCTGTCTATCACTCCCGAATGAAACACGTGGCTTTGGATTATCACTTTGTTCGTGAGAAGGTAACTAACGGTTCCCTTCAAGTTCTTCACATCAACTCCAAGGATCAACTCAAGGATGCTCTTACAAAACCACTAAGTCGATTCCCATTTTTGAAGATTCGCTCCAAGATTGGCGTCTCCAACAGAGTCTCCATCTTGTGGGTGTGTATTACGGATGATCACACATAGTAATTATAAATACCATTTAGTAGTATACAACTGTAATTCTATATTTATAGATAGCTAGTCAATATTGTTATTTGGTTTCCATAATATATCCTGTAAACTCTCATTGTATTTTGTATATATATATATATATTCATGTACTCAATGAATAGTGATGTGCATGAATTGAATATATTTTTATCGTTATAATTTTCTTTCATACAAATTGGGTTTTAAAAATGGTTTTCAATTTAAAACTAACTACACACACAAAAGGGCCCCGTCAGATGGTAGTATAGTCAATTGGTAAGAACCGGATATCAATCCGTGGACGCGGTATCTTAATACTGAACCCTTGCTACTTTTGTGCCTTTTCAATAGATGAGTTGATTTCTTTTATTTTAAACTATCATGCATAAATAACAATTAACTAACTAAATTAAGGAAGAACGATAATTAAATGAGGTTTCTTAAACTAAGTATCCACTAATAAACATTTGATAACAATTAAGGAAAATTAATGGTGATGCAAGTTCTAAATTCAACTAAGTTTCCAATCAAGGTTTCTTAGTTTTATAAATCTTGGGAAAATTATTATAAAACAATATTCTAATCACCTAAGATTCATTCTTTTAAGTTTACTTGCTAAGTTGATGTTAATCTTTAATAATGAGTTATTTGTTTGTCAAAACTCCTAACTCTACAAATCAAGGAAAACTAATATGAACAACACACTTATCACTCTAACTTGGTTTCAAGTAAGTGACATCTTCATCATGTTCTTGATATGAATCACAAGCATGGTCATGCTAGATAACAATCTTGGCCTAAATCATCAACCCAACATAAGCACAAACTATAGAATTCATATAAACATTCATATGATCTTTCCAAATCTAAATGCAAGAATTCATACGCATGTTCAAATCACCATTATAATCATGTTAGCAATTACCATTCCTAGTTTCGTGCTATGAATCATATCAACAAGTTAACAAGCTTTAACAATCATAATCTCTACATGGGCTTTCCAACACAACATGTAAATACTTATGACCAAACATTCAAGAACAAGGACTTTAAACATGAACATGAACTCCAAGAACAAGATTAAATATCACCATGAAGATTAGCAAACAACAATCACCACATCTATCTCCATGTTATCACATGCTCATTAGCTTCAACAAGGTCTAAGCAACACAAATGTTTAACCTATAAGGCTCATGACTACTAAATCAAATGCAAAATAACTTAAATTGTTCATAAATAAAAAGTGGCTAACTAATGTTTAAGACAATATTAAATGGTAAAATGGGTTGATCTTCAAGTGATTCAACCTTCCTCAAGGCTCCTTCTTGGCTCTACAAGCTTCCAAGACCAGAATCTTGAGAGAAAAGTTCACCAAAATGCTCCAACTCTGATTCAAATGAACTCAAACTACGTACTTATGCTACTGGCGAGTTGGCACGACCGTGCCACCTTTTGGAACGGTCATGCTTGGCAAGTGTCAGACACCCTTTTTGATCTGTTGACCATGTTTGCTACCAAATTCGGAATGATCCCGCTTAAACTTCTCCGAGGTGGCACGATCATTCCAAAAGGTGGCATGGTCGTGCTTATCGATAACGTATTCGGCAATGACTATTTCGATCTCGGGAATGAGCTGATCAGAAGCTAAGGTGACACGAGCACTGTCGTGCGTGGACTTGGCACGTCTGTGCCAGTTCTTGGACTGGTCTGGTTTGCGCTGATAGTTGATAGTGCTGATGAGAGTGCCGGTCTCCGGAGGCTTGGCACGTCGTGCTTGGGGTTGGCACGATCCTGCCATATCTGGCAGTTTTGCTAGAAAGTTCCATTTTTGCTCCATTTTGCTCCAAAAGCCTTCATTTCATCACCGGGCCGAAGCCCGGACCTATATTTTCACAAACAACTCAAATGAGTATCAAGATCAATGAAACTACAATGAGTTCTCGCATAAATAGGGAATATTTGACGTTTAAAAGATGTATAAATTCTTATACATCAAATATAATTAATCCTCATCAATTACAATCCTCTGTTGCCATAAAGTTAGCGTACTTTGCCAGATTTATAAAGAATCACACAACTTTCAATTAGTAAGTATATGTCTAGATGTTGTAGCAAAACACTTCCGTTGTAAGGATGTTGTATATGGTCATTATGTTTTTTTCTTTTCTATTAGGAAGTTGTATATGGTCATTATGTTTGAAGTGCATAGAACCTTTTCTATTACATGTCTATCTTCATTTAAGCTTAAATTCATCCATGGGGAATCCATTAACTAGCACCAAAGCCCTCGATCAGAATCCCATTTGGCCCATTACCGAGAACATCTTATGGAGTCATGTACCTTTTCAAAGTAGACACTGAACAACATATAATTTTTTTTTCACTCTATTAGCCCATGCTATTGCTTCATTTATAATATGATTTACAAATATAAAGTTCATTTATTAATTTCACACAGATCCAAACACTCACTATGCAATATGCCTTAGATGGGCATTGTTTTATAAGATCCCACATGTTTATTGAAGCCTACTATTTGCCTAAAGAGATCACAACTACAAAAAAGACGTGTCTATTGTTCTTAAAGGAGGTTAACTAAAGGCAAAGTTTTTCTGTCATTGTGCATCTATAAGAGTAATGATCCAAAATCCAACAAGATGGTTTTCAAAATCTCATATTTATACTGCTTACTTTGGTACAACCTAAGCAAGTACCAGGGTCATGAATCATCTCATTAAATGCAATAAGGCTTCCCTCAATAAAACCACTCCTATATAGTTCAATTCCTAATAATCTTTTATGATCCTTTTACACACTGAAGCTTCTGGTTTCAGGAAACATACAATTGTAGGAATCTTGTAATGATATGAGAAAAACATTTCGTTTCCATATCATACTCTCTCTCTAGATTAAAAAAGATGACACAAATGAGAGATGTAGTCATGTATCAAAGGCTCTGGTTCTACCTTCATTTTGGTGATAAAATCATGAAAATGACCATGTTATTATTTCTGTTTGATCCAGTGACTTACTTTTAGCTCTATGTTAGTAACTAACCCAAATAATCCTCAAGGTTTAAGGCTCTTGACAACTTAGGTCAAGATTAATAAATGACCATACATATAGACAATATTTTATCTTAAGGATATACTTCACATTATAACTAAAACATTCCTTACAATATACGAAAACTTGGGACGTTAAATTGTGTTGGGAACGAACGAATTCAACATAGATCACTTCATGCGTGATTAGGTCATGAATTATGCTATGTCTAATTAGTGATATTGGAATTTGCCACAATGGAATTTTGTATATCAAGTTTATTAGCCACTCAATTAGCCACTCAGCCTCTTTATTTAACATCATTTACTAGCGCCACATACTCAAATTCAAAGTGAAATTAGTTATGCAAGTTTAATTCTTTTACACAAGTGACATGAACATGTCATAAGTTATGTGTTATGGATGTAACTATATATATATATATATATATATGTATATGTCTAAATCTAACTAGATAAGTGTCACTTTTCTACGTACCATCTAAAAACTAGCAGGCCTTTGCATCATATGAGTGTTCATCTTCCTTGCTCTCCTTCAACCCTTTATCTTCTCAATAGCTTTTCTCATACACTACCTCCTTTTAATATCTGGTTCGCAAGAACGTAGCCCAATCTCCAAGAGGTCTATCATCTCAATCTCGCTATTCTTTTCCCATTTCATGTTTTTATCAAACACCTCTCGCCTCCACTCTTCCCTACTTATTTAAGTCACCTATTTCTCCAAAGGGTCTACATATTCACAGCCCCATCTGCCTATTTAGACACCCTCTAGACAGGTCATCTAGACCTAGACGGGGCGTCTAGGTTCTCTTTTCTCCGACCACATTCCTGCCCTCGTACAACGTCAAATTAGTCACATCAGACTGGTCGTCTAGCCCTAGACGGACCTCGAAGTCGACCAGCCCCAGACGGGGCGTCTAGGCCTAGACGACCCGTCTTGAAGGTATTTTGATTTTGGTGGTCTGCATGCATGTCAGTAAAGTAGTAACGTGATACGCCCCGTCTAGGCCTAGACGGGCCGTATATTTCTTTGTTAAATAGAGCCATGCAGAGCATTTGATGTCGCAGAAAATTTTCACTTTGTCGTCGGAATTCTCTCCGTCTTCTTCTTTAGCTTATATTACTTCATCTGATATTATTCAAAGGTGGTGAAATGTCATCAAACTGGGACGGCAACTATTTCTTTGGGGCGTATTCTGGCGAGTCATGGGTGCCTGAAGCCAATCCGGTAACAGTTATTAGGTTAAACTAGTTGTTTTAATTATTTACTAATGATGATGCCGGTTTTAGGGGGAGACCGTTGTTCCCAATTCTAACAAGCAAGATGAGGTTGTGTCAAGTGTACAAGGAAATCAAACAGTCTGTTTATAGATTTGAACGAGCTTCCTCCCGTTGAAGAAACATCTCATGTGGACGACTCATACCAAGTTTATGCACCATGTTATCCTGAGCAACATGGGTTTTCGGATTATGGATACGGGTGTGAATACTCGTACGTGCAACAACACGGTTCGGATGGATACGGAGGAGACTGTTATAGAAAGTTACAATGCAACACATTCTTTGTATGGTCAATAAGTCTATCCTGATGGTGGAGGATATGGTGGTGAGGCACTCCCATGCGCAGGCAATCCGTACCTCACAGAGACGGTATCAAAACTTATTTATTTATGTTGTGCAGTTGAGTAAACATAAAATCTAACATAACGCTATCGATTTTACAGGTTTTCAACTCTCTAGATGAGCTAAAAATTGGGCACAGGAAACGGCAAAGGCGGTTGGTTTCGTTATTGTGACCCGACAATCAAAGAAAATTGGTGGAAGGACCGGGAGGGTATGGCTTGAATGTGATCGTGGTGGTGAGCACCATACTACAGCAACGGTTAGAAAAGCTGGAAGCAAGAAAACCGGTTGCCCGTTTTACCTGGTGGCTGTGTGAGATCATCCGTATGAAACATGGGGGATAAAAGGGGGAAAGACTGAACATAACCACGAAGTCTGTCAGGACCTGTCGGGCCCCGTGTTTGTGCGAAGGTTTGCTCCTAAGGAATACAGATTGATCGAGCAGTTGACAGCACAAAACGTGGAGCCGTGTATATTATTTCAAACGATAAGGAAGCAGTTCCTCGACAGTTCCCATGTTCAGAAAGACATTCAAAACGTAGTTCAAAAGATTAGGGCCAAACAAAGATACAGACTGACTCCCATGCAGTCGCTAGAAAACTTCCTTATTACAAATGAATTTATTTATGAGACACGGGAGGAACCCGAAACAAAGGTCATTACAGAGCTCTTCTTTGATTATTCCCTACTCGAGTGAAATGTGGTATGCGTTCCCGCACGTTTTGTTGATCGATTCCACGTACAAGACGAACGTATACAACATGCCATTTGTCCAGATAGTTGGTATGACGCCCACTAACTATTCGTTTTGTATCGCGCATACCGTTATCTGCAAAGAACGTAGTGATAACTTTGTATGAGTGCTTAGAGGATCAGGTCAATGTTGGATGAATGTATAGAGCCACGTGTTATTGTAACGGATAGAGACCTGGCCCTAATTAACGCGTGTGCTAAAGTTTTCCAAACGCCTCTCGATATCTCTGCAAGTTTCACATTCAACAGAATATTTGTAAGCACTGCAAGAGCGCATTCATAGAATAAGAGTGGCAAAAATTTTTGTCATCCTGGGGGAGATTGTGTGAGTCTCCATCAATACCCATATACGAGTACAACTTGCGCCACTTGCAAAAGCGACTTGTGGAGTGCAACCGTTCAAGTAAGTTTTTGTAATAAAATATGACCTACCTATGTACATTTAACTAATTATTGATACGTTTTAGGGGTGTTTACGTACGTGTATGATAACTGCCTGAAAGACTACAAGCAAATGTTTGCCTTTGCGTGGACTGATCAGAGTCGCAACTTCGGCCAGCGTACCACAAATAGAGTTGAGAGTCAACACGCGAATTTAAAGAGATACGTCCAAGATAGGAGCTCGCTGGACCGTATAGTAGGTTGTGTCAAGGATATAGTTGAAACACAATACGGGGAAATAAGGAGGTGCTTTCGAGAAAACATCAAAAAAATAATGAACCACCACAAAAACCCATTATTTGACCACCTACATTGAAAAGTTTCCCATACAGCGCTTGACTTGTTGAGTGGAGAGCTACTTAGGAAACTAGACGTGTTGCGGCGCTTGCATTCATCTTGTGGATGTCAGATGTGGTACAGCTGTGGGTTGCCGTGTGCTTGCAGGCAGGAAAAGTACATACGTGCAGAGCATCCGATTCAACTCGAAGACGTAGACATCTTCTGGCAGAAGCTTAACTTTCAGCCATGTAAATTGACATCAGATGACGTTGACGTGGTAGAAGAGCTGAACATTGTTCGGCAACAGTTAGAGTCACACCCCCTGCTCAGAAAAAACACTTGCTAGGAAACATTTAAGCGGTGTTGACCCCAACCAAATCCACAATGGTACCACCAGTTGTCCAACATTCGACTCGTGGACGACCAACAACAAAGCAAGCACAACTTCGGTTTGACGACGCCCCCGCCATAGCTCGTACGTTCCGTCCCTGGGTTCCCAACAAAGTACATACGATGCCCCCCCCCCCCGCCATAGCTCGTACGTTCCGTCGCAGGCCACTCAACAGTCGGTCATCAAGTCGCAAAAACCCAAAGCGGGGCAAAGCCGTTCAACGAGTTCTAAACAAAGAGAGGGTCGAGACCGTTGATAGTGGGCGATGAGTATGTGTCAACAATCAAACAGTTTAAGCCTCTCCTTCTCACATTGTTTCACTCGTACATCTCGTGCATACAAGATGTGAGGCCAAACGGTCATTGTGGGTTTCGGTCTGTGGCTGTGGGCTTGGGAATGGAGAACGTGCGTGGAGCCACATTCGAAAAGACCTTCAACAGAAGATGGATCAGAACGCATCGATCTAGGCGCCAGTATTTGAAGCATGGGAGGAGGGATACTTTTACACGCATCGTTAGAGCCTAATATGGGATTCGGTGGAGCGTTGTCCCCCCCACTCACTAGATGGACTTCCTCCACGCAGGACTTCTTATCACGCAAAGGTACGGTATCGTGGTTCACCTGTTAAGCATCAATGGTTGTTCCACCTTCTTCCCGATAATCAACCCTCCGACGGATCGAGAACCAGAACAATAACGCTGGCACATGTTAACAACAACCACTTCATACATATTAAGCTAGATGGCCAGTCTCCAATGCCTACAGTAAACGGTTTGTGGTTGACCTACCAAAGCGCCGCTGGAGAACAGTGGATGGACATGTACACGCCCCATCTAGAATGATATACGTCGATAATGAATCCCCCACCAAATCCAAACCCAAGTATTAATTACGTCAATAGTGAATCGGAAGAATGAGGCTTTTTGGTACATCTAATACGATTTTTTGTATATTTACAACCTTTTTTATAATTAATACAAAGATTTATTATACATTTACTAAATTTTTGGTACAATTAATAAGATTTTATTTAATTAATATGAAATTTGATATAAGCCAACATTCCTTTAGTAGACCCAAGGCACAACAATTAAACTATACAAACCCCATCTAAAAACCAACAAACTCCGGGTATTGACAAACATCAGCAATCATACTCTCCGAACTCTCACATCCCACCGTCGGCACCGACAGATGACCAAATGTCAATACTGCCGGTGGCGACGGTGGGATGTGAGAGTTCGGAGAGTTGGATTGCTGATGTTTGTCAATACCTGGAGTTTGTTGGTTTTTAGATGGGCTTTGTATGGTTTAATTGTTATGCCTTAGGTCTACTGGAGGAATGTCGGCTTATATCAAATTCCATATTAAGTAAATAAAATCCTATTAATTATACAAAAAATTTATTAATTGTACATATATGACTCGTCTAGACCTAGACGTCCCATCTGGTTCTTGAAAGAAGACCATTTTACCCCTGGTTTGCTCTCCATCTAGGCTGAATTCAGGAGCAAAATGGTAATATTTTCCTATTATACGACACGTCTAGACCTAGACGTCACATACAATTTGAGCGGCAACTTTTAAACTGACCACTTTTTGAATTTTAAAGGTAAATGGTAAATTACCATTTCACCCCTGAATTAGGCCTAGACGGGTGGCCATTCATGGGTAAAATGGTAATTCCGCATTTGAATAGACGTGTCGTCTAGGCCTGTATGCGGCGTATATGGCGAATTACCATTTTACCCCTGAATGACCACCCGTATAGGCCTAATTCAGGGGTAAAATGGTAATTAACCACCTGAGTCTTTTCAGCTCAGCATGGTTAATTACCATTTTACCCCTGAATTTGGCCTAGATGGGTGGCCACTCAGGGGTAAAATGGTAATTTACCATTTATCCCAGACGTGCCATCTGGGCCTAGACGACCCGTCTATTGGTCGTATATGACTTGCCAGCCTAGATGACCAGCCACATACGACACCAAACACACACATACGTATTCTACCATTTCAACCGTATTTGGAGCGTATTTTTAAGGTATTCAAGCATCTCTAGTACGTCTTTTCACCTAACTTCAGTAATCTTTAATGTATTATGCGTTTAGCCCGTAGGTTGTGTTTGAATTTGATGAATTTTGGGGTTTTTGGGCTGCGATGTTGAACTTTGTGGGTTTTTTTATGAACAAGGCGGGGCATCTACTCCTAGACGACCCCTGTAGACGACCGGTTTATTTTTTTCTTTTATTTAACTTATATAATATAATGTTGTAATATTATGTGTTAATATTCGGTTTATTGTTATTATTTGTGTTACATTGTTAATATAATCGCATATTAGTTATGGAGGAGATTGGAGATCCGATACACGGGGACCCACATCTGCATGGTCTGCGACGGGCGCTACCAGCGCCGGCAGATTCGCTACACCGCCACCCTATCTTGAGTTCCCGCCCGACACCGAGGCCGCCCGTTTTTGCGGGAAGCTACACCGGATGCACGTTGGATCGCACGCGGCGGTCGACTAGGATGCGATCCAGGTGATTGGTGAGACGCCGAGACTGGGTTTTTCGTTCCCATTGATTCCCCGTGGCACCGTCCATTTTACTTGGCTGGCACGCCGAGTTATAGGGGGCTGCTTATCGAGTTCCTATCGACCTTCACGTTCAACCCTCCACGGGTCGACCGGCCGCCTCCCCAGCCACAGGGTCCTCCCCCTCCGCCTGAGGCTTCATTTAGGCTTGCCGGTGTGTGCATTCGATGACGCTTGCTGAGTTTGTCGTTCATAGCGGCATATACCTGCAGGAGGAGATTGCTATGGATGTTTATACGGAGGGGCTAGTGGTGGTGGATAGACCCACTCTTTTGGGATTTTGGGAGGTGGTCGCAGGCCATGACACTTGGGAGCATGTCAGGGCGAAGGGGAGGATTTCACACGTTGTCGACCCGTTGTACATGTAAGTACGTTTATTACGGTACTTATTTGATTATTGTTTCTATGAATTAATTTTCGTATTTCGCTAATATTATGTGCAGGTATTTACATCGGATGCCCGCTACGTCTATTACCGCTCGCGGACACAGCCGTGAGTGGTGTAGGAGCACCGATTTATTTTTCTACTATTGTCTATTATACAGGAGGCCGTGCGCACTTGCGCACAGTCTCGCCCAGTACTTCACCTCCGCCCATGACCATTAGGAGCGCGACTTTTTGTACGGTGGGGCGTACGTCACCATGATTGCCCGGTCGTTGGGTCTTGTGCCGGACACGGACCCACACTTGCAGCCGACCATACCGTCCATGCGGATGGGTTTTCAGACCTTGAGGGGGAAGAAGCTGGTGAAGAGGTTCGGTGTGTTAGGCGAGTGGTTTAAAACCCGCGAAGGGGAGCCATAGATTCCGGAGCCGCTGCCAGATCAGTTCGATCTAGTCTATCCGCCGGCAGAAGAGGCAATGGTAATCCAGGACCCTCCGGTTGATTTAGACGTACCGGCACCGGCACCACCACATCACGGAGCACCTCAGTTTCCGCAGCACGTCGTTCCAGGCCATGCCCCGGGAGGTGCAGCATACCCGCGCTTACATGCTTATGGATCTCATGGGCTGGGTGGTTCGGGAGTTACATGATAGACGTGAGAGAGACGGGTTACCTCCCATACCGCTCCCACCATCTCGAGCACCACAATAACAGCAGTAGCCGCAGCAGCCAGATCCCGACTCCGACTTCGACTCGTATGCATAGACGTTTTGTATTTAGTATTCAGCTGTACAGATACATATTGTTATGGATGTATAAAGTTATGTTATATATGTCATATCTGTTATATTTAACTTTGTTTTCAGTTATTCGATTACTTAATGATTGTTTGTGTTAAATCGACGTTGAAATGTAATACGAAAACAACATATACTTCTTGCATTCTTCTTAAAATGTTGACAACAATATTAAATTTTAATATTATATTTTTTAAAAATAAAATGTAAAAACAATTAATTATTTAAACGATCGAAAACGAGAACTTATTTTTATACAATAAACAAAACTTTTTAAAAATCTCAAATTACACCACAAAAAAATCAACCTCCAACAACAACCAATTTACCCCACCAAAACACCCCCTTTTCAACCTCCAACAACAACCAATCTACCCTACCAAAACACCCATTTTCCAACTAAAAAGAACAAGGTAGTAGACGGGTCGTCTAGGTCTAGACGGCCCGTCTACACACATAAATCTGTACGCCTTGCCATGCACCTGCTGACATCCTAAAAATCAGTGCCTAGATGGGTCGTCTAGCCCTAGACGACCCGTCTAGAGCTCAATAGTGTCCAAATAGACAGCAGGGATGACCGGGTAGATTGAGTCTTCTCCATATCCTTTGGTTTCTTTCCCATGCCTTGTTCTAGATAGTCACATATCCACCTTGTCATTATCTCTAGTATCAAAATCCCAAGGCACCATACGTCTGTTTTCCTCACTGTTAGTCCACGATGATTGAATTCAGGTGACTTGTAGGCCATCATAAATTTTTGTGCCTTTTCCTTTTTGATAATGGGCAAAAAAAGCATAGTCCCTTAATATGGGATTGAAAGCTTCATCAAGAAGCACACTTGATGACTTTAGGTAACCATGAGGTAAGATAGATGAGGAAACTCGCGGTAAAGATAACCAAGCCCTCTTGCTACACCTTGAATTATCTTTAGGCATGTTGGCCAATCCAATCTTTGCATCTTTAGGGGTCTTTGCAGATCCAATCTTGGCTTATCAAGTTTATGTATATCTATAGACAAAACATTACAAATTATCAAGAAAGTGCTTGTTTCATTATGTCTATGGCTATATACAATATACTAATTGCATGAAACAACATACCATGGAGATGATAAGCCAAGCTCCCATTAATCGCAAAATCAGTGACTAGGAGCTTTTGATATTCGTCATAGTAACAAGCCATGTAAGGTAACAAATTGGGGTGTGATAGATTTCCCAATAACATCATATGTGCATGGAAGTCTTGTTTTTCTTCGATTATAATCTATTCGAACTTCCTGACAAACACAACCAACCGTTTCGAAATCTCCAGCTTCAATGAAGTTCCCAAACCCCCTTTCCTAACAAATAAGACTTGGTTCGCTGAAGATCTTCCAAGCTAAACCTTTTCCTACCTATGAAGTGAAGCCTCGTAATATTGGTCGGAATGGTTGCCTTATTCAAAATGAAGGGAAATTTGCATGAAAAGCTAATGTCAGACTTACTATTTTAAGTTCTCAAAACAATATATAATGGTTCATATTACATTATGTAATACAGAATCTTATTCATATCTACATCTATTAATCCTCAACTATTATTATGAGTGTCATTTAACTTAACACAATAGATTATATGATAATGAAAAAAAAAACCATATTCCTTTACAGAAGAAGAATGAAAGTTGAAAGTGAAACATACCATTGTATAGAATTTAAACGAAACATTGTAATCAACTGTTAAACCAATCTTAAAATATAAATATATAACGGTAAAAGAGATATAACAATACTAATGCAAATTAAGAAGAATAAGTTAAGGATCAAACAGAGCATATTTAAAAGGGAAGTACGCATATGGGAAACATACAAAAACAATCAAACTTGACCAAAAAAATTACGAAAATAGGCAGGCTTAGCCGGCACTTTTCAGAAAAGAAAAATGGGGGTTTAGGTGGCTCTTTTCACCAAATTGTTTTAAAAGATCCCACATGTCTATTGAAGCCTACTTTCTGCCTAAAGAGATCAAAACTACCAAAAAGACACGTCTATTCTTGGTCTTAAAGGAGGTTAACTAAAGGCAAAGTTCTTCTGTCATTGTGCATCTATAAGAGTAACAAGATGGTTTTCAAAATCTCATATTTATAATTCTTACATCCGTACAACCTAAACAAATACTAGGGCAAATCCAACTCGAAAAATGAAGAAATTATCCATTCGATTCAGATTCATAGACCATCTCATTAAATAAAAGGCTTCCCTCAATATAACCACTCCTATCTAGTTCAATTCTTAATATACTACTATGATCAAAATAAGTACTTTTTAAAGACTGGAGCTTCTGGTTTCAGGAAACATAGAATTGCAGGAATCTTGTAATTGTACGAGGAAAACATTTGGTTTCCATATCATACTCTCGATATCACTGCCTGACTTACGTATTGTTTTTTAATCAAATCAAACATAGAAGTCCTAAAGACAAGTTTACTTTGAAGCATGCGATATCATATACATTTCCAAAACAAGTAGTCATAACACAAATACTCAAGAGGTTATTGAACAAATCGCGAAAGCTGATCAAGGGTGACTACATGATTGCAAAGACAAACAGTCAGCTTATCGCAACTAAGTCTAGTTAAATCATCTGTAGGCTCACCACCCACCACTGATTGACTGGTCTTTCACAATAGCTTCAACTAGTTCTGTATTTTCTCTATGTTTCCTAGCCATCACTTGTTCTTGATTTCCTCGACCCATTTCTTCAGGCCTGTTGCTTCCTTATAGTTGATAATATGATTTATGATTATTCAAATGGGTCTACATATTCACACACCCATCTGCCTATTTCCACACCCTCAAGACGCGTCGTCTAGACCTAGACGGGGCGTCTAGGGTTCCTTTCTCCGACCACATTTCTGCCCTTGTACATTGTCAAATCAGTCACATCAGATGGGGCGTCTAGGCCTAGACGGAGCCCGTAGACGACCTACCAAGACGGGTCGTCTAGGCCTAGACGGGACGTCTTGAAGGCTGATTTTCACTTTGGTGGTCTGCATGCATGTGAGTAAAGCAGTAAAGTGATACGCCCCGTCTAGGCATAGACGGGGCATATATTTCTTTGTTAAATAGAGCCATGCAGAGCGTTTGATATCAATGTTGAGAGAACCTTTGTCGAAATTCTCATTGCCTTTGCCTTCTCTAGCCCATGACATGGAGGCATGATGGTGCCCTCACCGGATCTTAAAAAATCTAACTAACTCGATTCTATCCAACCAAGGAACCAAAAAACACATGGAGGCATGATGGTGCCCTCACCGGATCTTAAAAAATCTAACTAACTCGATTCTATCCAACCAAGGAACCAAAAAACAACTACCGTTTGCAAAACCAAACCCCACGCCCACCTCCCAAGTCCAGAACATCTCATATTTCTATTTCAATATCAAGATTTTGAATTGGTGGTAGCAATCAAGGGTCAGGGAAGGTGGAAGATTGCAGATGGTACATAAATGACATGTCTCTTTCCTATGTCTCTTTTTCTCCTTACCGACTTCCTCTTTTTCTTGTGCATCTCGACAATTCTGATGACAATTCCGGCACACACACAAAAAAGGAATTACATGGCCCATTGAGAGGTTGTTGCGTGCAGTAATGGCGTGCGGAACTGTAGAAACTGACCACCAGAAATAAGTGTATGTGTGTATATATTTATATGGCAATGGTTATCTTGATAACACTAAATATTACAAGAATCGTGATCACTAATGAAAAAACCAATCAAATTCTAATAGAACCCTTCTTATAATAAAAATAAAACATTAAAACCATAATTTACTCTTTAGATAATTCATCGCTCTTCTCAAATCACTCTTAATATTTTTTTTACACATGTGTAAATACAAGAAATTTACACAACACATTTGTATTTTTTTACTTATTTTCTAGTACTGTACTTGAATAATAATGATAAGTATATTTGTTTTTTAATTTGAATGATTTTTGACGAAGTTCTTGCGGTTCTAACGAAATATATGCAATTTTATTTTAACCTTTCTCTATATATTCATGTATTTAGGGGATTGTTATATAATTTGAAAACTCACTTAAGTTGAGAAAACTCGTGAAAACCCAGTGTAACAACCTATTTTATTTTGATTGTTGTATATGGTGTTATAGTTATTAAAAAAACTATTTTTGTAGACAATTGTTACATGTATAACATTTACGACATTTTATTACGCATGTGTAACAATTGTTTACAATTTTTTTAGTGGTTTTTCTTTTGTAATAACTATAATAACATATATTGCATATGTTCAAAAAATAATAGTTAAGTGTAATTTGTGTCCTCAAGTATGGTGGCGGGATCAACTTGCATCGTTATTGTGAAAAAAAATGATACCTGATTTCCCATGGTTTTGTTTACACTCTGAGTCCTTTGGTCTATCTTTTGTTAAAATAAACGTTAACATGCTTGGGAAATTACATCTTGTAGGTCCACTTGAAGGAACAAGATAACCTACTTCCTTGTTATTTAACACACATACGAGTGCGGAATCCACATAAGTATGCAAACAAAAGCAAAGTAGCACAATCACAAAGTAACCAAAGATTCACTATCTTTTGATTAACTAAAGAGAGCTGGTACAAACACAAACACACAATTTTCATATAGACTCAAGGTATTCTCTCCGTGCTCTCTTACTAAAACTGTGAAGTGCATATCTGTTTATATAGGCCCAACACTCATAACATTCATGAAGAATGTCACAGTTCCACCAAGAAGTGCAAAGCTCACGAAGAACAGGTTCTTCGTGGCCTCTTGATGCGGGCCCAAGTGTGGAGGAGCGGGCCATGTTATATTTGGAGGCCCAAGATCGCGTGATAAATGGGGCTTCACTAAAATGGCTTTAACTTGGGCTACGGGGGTCCGTTTTGGGCGTGCGACCAGTCAAAACGATCGTGTAGGAAAATCTCATTTTGCTACAAATGCCTTGGGCGGTTTGGGTGGACGTTCGGGCCCAAAAAAGCTTATTTCTATGAGTATTTTTTATTTTTATGTTTTTTTGGGCTTTTTGCCAACTTTTGTTTTGTTTTAGTTTTTGGCCCGAGTGTATTTTGGGGCCCGTTTCGAATTTATAACTCTATTTATATGATGGTTATGAGGTGATAATGATCAGATTTCAGTTTTAGAAAAAAACAGTTTTTCACTTCAAATTCTGTGCCATTTGGGTTGAATTTTGGGGTTGGGACAAGTTCATCACGGGTATTCGTAGAATCAACGTGATTGATCTTACTTATCGTTTCTACTCTACATCACCTCTCCAACGAACAACCAGTTGAAATGAAGAACTGTTCTTCGTGAATGGTTAGTCGTATGAATAATCAAATGACTCGTACGAATAAGCAACTTGCTCGTACAAGCAAGCAAAAGGATCTTCTTGAATGGTCACTCGTTTGAACAAGCAAATTGCTCATACGAACAAACAACTTGCTTGTACGAACAACCAACTTACTCGTACGAGGGATAATTCACTCGCACGAACAAGTGATTCTTCTGGGAACCTCGCTAACAGACATACTGCACAGACATTAAGATGAGAAACACAAAACTTAACAGTATGCACACATGCAACTGTTTTACAAGACAAACAAACTAAACGTCGTACTAAATCAAGATAGGAGGATATCTTGATTTGGTCGACATGACCAAAACTTTACAAACGCAACAAACAAAGACCGTACAATTACTGACGTAACTAAGAACAAGCGACAGACAAAAAAGTGTATCAACAAACTCCTCCTTGATTGTTTCTTGATCTTCGGTCTTCATTTCTAATGGCATGCTTCACCCACATTCACTGAAACATTTTCAACCAATGGTGACTGAAGACCAATGTCTTCAACTCTCCCCAAAACATTAAACCTTTCCGGTTCCTCCTGAGTACCACCAGAGGCAACTAGATCGGTCATGATCTGCTGTGCACTAGACCCTACCACTGGAGTTGCAGCAGAACCCTCTGGTTGCGCGGATGAAGCTGGAGCATCAGGATTACCAAGGTCTTCTCTGTCGTTATCACGCTTACATTGGATCTCCTGTGCTTTGCATCTTTCATTCCACAGGATGTTCACACCGCTTTCTGCTCATTTCAAATCCGTCTTTAATACTATTAAAGCCTTCAACCAGTGTAGTATTCCGAGAATGATACCATTCTCTCATGTCGTCTTGTTTAACGGCTAGTGTTTTGGCAGATCGTTGTATAGCCGCACTACGTTCTTTTAGCCTGTTCATCTCAATCCCATGAGCGTTATCAGCCACTCGCATCTGTTATAGCTGAGCTGCCCTTTCAGTACCCGCAGCCCTCAACTACTCATTCTCCTCTCTTAACTGTGCAATCTCGGTAGCCTGCTTTCCAACAGTTTCCTTCAAAGAATTTATCTCCAACTGTTGCTTAATAACTGTATTCCGATTTGAAGACATAACCTCCAAGTGCCTGTTAATCTGAGTTGCCGCAGCTTGCAGTTGTGAGAACAGAAAATCCACCTTCTCATTATGTTCCATTGCAGAGAATAAACGACTGCGTCGTTCTGTACTTTGTTGGTGAGTTGCGTACCGGGATTGTTGAGCTGAAGAAGTAGTGGGTTGTGGTTGAACTGGAGTAGTCTCAACTAAAGGTCTTTCAGCTGCTGTGGTAGTTGTAGGTTGTGGTTCAGAGGTTGTAGTGGGGGATGTCATTAAAGCTTCAGCCTCCTCCGCTGTGAAGGCAAACTGAGCTTCTGCACTTGGTTCTGGTACGGTTTCTTGTTGCGTGGTTGTAGGTTGTGTGGTTTCAGGTTGTGCTGATGAGGTTCCCATTGACTTTTTGCTCTTTTTATGTCTACGCATCGGATGGAACATAATCAGCATCTGAATCTGTTGGAATCCGTCTAATCTGCCTAACCCCACTCTCATCAACATAGCGTTCATACCTAGGTTCAAGCGGATTATCATCAGAATCCGATTCTATCCGGTTGTTTACCCTTATCACCACATGTAGTACCTACACCACTCGCACCACCATCACCACCTTGATCATCACCGTCATCATCACTCTCATCATCACTGTCATCATCATCACCTTTATCATTTCCCTTTCGATGACCAAACTTATCTTCGATCATCTTCTTCAAATTTGGTTCTTTAATATCCGACTGACTATCATCAAGGCGCCACTTATCATTTTCTGGTGCAACATATTCATCATTAGCCAGAAAACCAACCAACTTCCGAGGAGGTGTGCTTTCTTTGTAACGTTTTGCTGCCACACCTCTAAATATCTTCAACGAATGCTCCATCATAACATCAACTTTTACAACATCGTTGTCGTTCTTTGGAAGATTCGGATGTTGTACATTCAAGATCATCTGGAGAAAACGAGGATACATCGAAAACTTTTTTCCACCAACTCCAGTTCTTTTCAAGTTTTCCTTCAAGTTCGCAAAATATACTTTGAAACACTGAACGGTTTGTTCAATGTCAAAGTTATACCATCATCCCAACTAATTCGTTATTCACCATGTCATAACCACTTCGTTTGTTGCTTAAACACTAAACTAAAACATGCAAAAAGAACTTGTATCGGAGCGGCAACCATGCTTTGTTTAGTTGTCCTCCAAGAATATCTCCGACACATCTCATTTGAAGCAAACACCCCCATTGACACTTCAATGAAACTGAGTATGGAGCTTCAGGGTCATCGCCAAGTTGTAATACTGAGTTTATCACTTCATTGGAAATATCTGCGTCTAAGCCATTTACTCTTCCGTGGGTAAGTTCATTTCCATTCACTTCAACAACATTAGCTGAATCCCAAAATTCCTTGATCAACGTCTTGTATACTGTAGTTTTATGCGTGATTGCATAATGTGTCATTGAGTCACGCAAAAATTTCATTATGCCGTTGTACTCGGCAAGTTTATCTTCTGGATCTAAGTAGGCAACCATGTTGTGTCTCGGTTCTGACATAATTTGCACTTCTGACTTGTCAGTTTTCTTTGTTGCTAGCTCTCTTTTCTGTTCTTTTGGTGCCATCCTATACACAAAAGGTAACCAGAATAAGAAGAAACATAAATACACTAGGGAGCATACTCAAAAGTGTTCAATGTGAACTTTTTGTATGTATGCAGCCCTTTCACGAAGACTCATTGACTCGTACGAATGACAACTGACTCGCATGAATTACAACTTACTCGCATGAAGAACGTCTGACTCGTACAAAGATCAACTGACTCGCACAAAGATCAACTGACTCACACGAAGAACAACTTACTTGTACGAAGGACAACTGACTCGCACAAAGAACAGTTGACTCGCACGAAGAGCAATTGACTCGCACGAAGAACAATTGACTCGCACGAAGAGTAGTTGACTCGCACGAAGAACAATTCTTTGCCTGTTGGAAACCAACAAAGAATAGTTCTTCATCCTGATTAGGTCTTCGCCCAAAATTAGTTGTTCGTTTCAGTCAATGATAAACAGCCAGATGGTAAACTAAATCTGACACTTTGAATCAAAATACCCATTTTGTTTTGTTTTTATTTGAAACCTATTTGGATGATTTTTAAAAACAATACCACTAGTATTTAACATTTGGTTGGTCAAAATAGCTATCACAAACAGTAGTGAACTGGGTTTCTTTGTTCAAAGGTGATGACCAATCTAAGAGTCATCAGTCAGTTAATATTCAATCGGTTCATCTTCAAGATATACCAACATTATTAACATACCTTAAAGATATCACAAACAAATCAACTAAAAGGATTGAAAGGTTGGACATATGAGGTTTCTTCTCAGTGAAGAAGAAGATGAATAGTGAGAGGATGAAGTGAAAAGGTGAAAGTAAAGTTGCACTGAAGAACTACTTCACCTTTTATACCACTTACCTTACCTCGCACGAAGAACCCCAGTCGCACGAAGAACTCTCTTGTACGAAGAACTAGTGACTCATTCGCACGAAGAACTATCATTCGCACGAGGAACCATTGACTCCTTCGAATGAAGCAGAATCATTCGCACGAGGAACCCTTGATTTGTACGAGGAACTACTGATTCGTACGAATCCAGGTTCTTCTTGACTGAAACATCAGTTCTTCGTGGACCTTAGGTTTTTCATTGACCTGTCTAGTTCTTCGCACATATCCACAGAGATCACAAGTTAGAAAATTTTCACATTGAACAGATTTTGCTCTTTGTTATGAGTTTACCCAGCTGCAAAAAGATACTTTATGAAGTTATGATAGTAAAAAAAATTGATTTTTCCGGCTTATCTTGGTAGAAAACATTCGAGCTTCATCTTTGGCTAATCAAAAAATAATTTAAAACAGAGTAAACTAAAACAACTACTAACAGATAAGAACAAACTCTATATTAACTAGCAATCTTTTTCTGAGTTTCAAGGTAAGAGAATCATACCAGCCTTTAATCTTGGCAAAAACGATTTTTGTTAAAATTTAAAATTAAATAAATATTCTACCACAATTATCAGTATTGTTGTCCACATAAGCTCAACTTATCAGATGTAATCATGATTATGAGATATGATTAATGTATGAATTATACTTACTGGCCAGTGTTCAACCACTTCACGACATATTCCCGTATCAAGACATGCACGAGAGAAAATCTTAGCGGTGAGTATACTGCTTATCATCTGTTTTGACGTATAGATTGTGAGATACTCACTTATTTTTCATGAAAACAAGCCCCAATGTGATTAAATCACTTATTGATAAGGAACTTGATTTTCAGATGCATACAGGGCACAGGAGTAAGTCCGTGAACAGGTTAGTACCAACGTACCGACAAAGAGACGAACTTAACTCCCACATAAAGCTGTGATATATTATCACTTATTTATTGGGTGGATGTGATATGTTTATGACGTATTGATGGTCGTATGCAGTATTCACACGTATGTATGGTATCATGGAAGTTCTATACTTTCGTCCACGTTTTTTTCGGTAAAAGATTCAACCATGTTACCCAGATGATAAACAAACATAAAGACCGCATATCTCAGAACCTCGGCATGCTATCAAACGAAATTTCGATACCAAGACCATATGCCAATGAATGGTTCCCACCTGGCTTTCAGTCCGTTATGTTTATATCAACCTGCACATTTTAATCTGATTGTGAGCCTACCGATACATCATTGTAGAGCTACTTATCATTTTTTGTTTTATGTTTTTGACCGTATTTGACAGATCACTAGTGTATCATCATCTTCTCTTATCTTTCCAAGAAACTCATTTTTTTTATTTTTTTGGGTTTTCTATTTTTTTGTATTTTTCTGAAATTTTCTCCCCTTAAATGCAGAAAGTAAATAAATAAAGACATAAGTAAATAAAAGACATATTTTTGTATTTTTGCATTTTTCTCATGTTTTTGCATTTTCTTGAATTTTTCTCCCCCTAAAATGTAAAAAGTAAAAAAATGGAAAATCTTTTTGTATTTTAGTTTTGAAGAAAATATTTACAAAACGGTTAGCCAGTGATGATTTACTCTGGTTTCACCTTGATGCCATTGACCAAAAGAAGATAATAAAAACGTGATTTATCAAAAGCTTTTGTAAACAGGTCGGCATGTTGGTGATTGGTGTGAATTTTAACAACATTGATAAGTTTCTTTTCATAACAATCTCGTATGAAATGATACTTAATCTCAATGTGTTTGGTTTATGAGTGATGTACAGGATTACGAGTGATCTGTAAAGCAGCTTCATTTATCAATATAAATAGGAGTAGTTAGAAATTCAAAACCGTAGTCGCACATTTGCTGTTGGATCCATAAAACCTGAGAGCAGCAACTGGAAGCGGAAATATACTCAGCCTCACATGTTGAAGTAGCTACACAAGTCTACTTTTTGCACTGCCACGTGACCAAGCGATTTCCCAAGAACTAACATCCAGCTGATGTTGACTTTGCATTGATCTTGCAGCCACCATAATCAGAATCACTGAATGCTGTCAAATCAAACCTATCATCCTTAGGGTACCAGAGACCAGTGTCCGGGCGACCCTTCAAATAACGAAAGATTCTTTTTACAACCATCAAATGAGAAACTTTTGGACTTAACTGGTAGCAAGCTAGAAGACATGTTGGATACATTATATTAGGTCTTGACGCAGTAAGATACATAAGAGATCCGATCATAGCACGATAAAGTGATGGTTCCACATGTTCACCCATTCCCCACAGGAGTAATCCCATGTTTTTGAGCTAATGGAGTTCCCAAAGGCTTCGAGTCTTCCATTTGAAATCGTTTTAGAATATTCCTAACATACTTGGTTTGATGAATGAAAATCCCTTCCTTAGATTGATAAACCTACAAACCTAAAAAGAAAGTCATTACTTCCATGACGCTCATCTCGAACTTCTCTTGCATCACCTGCTCGTCTTCTTTGCACATTTTGTCATTTGTAGACCCAAAAATAATATCATTAATGTACACTTGTACCAGCAACAAATCCTCATTCTTTTCTTTGATGAAGAGAGTACAGCCGATCAATCCACGTCGAAAACCATTCTTGAGCAGATAGGAAGACAACGTTTCATACCAAGCCCGTGGAGCTTGATGAAGACCATATAATGCCTTATTGAGAAGCCAGACCTTGTCAGGATGAATTGGATCTTCAAAACCAAGCGGTTGCTCAACATATACTTCTTCTTCAACCAAACCATGACGAAATGCACTTTTCACATCCATTTGATAAACAGTAAATTGTTGTAGGACGCATAAGCCAAGAAAATTCTTATTGCCTACTGGTGCATAAACTTCATTATAATCAATACGTTCTACCTGATTAAAGCCCTGGACAGCCAATCTTGCTTTGTTTCTCACAACAACTCATCGGTCATCCTTCTTGCACGTGTAAACCCATCTAGTACCAATCTTCTTGTAGTTGTTGGGCATGTCAACCAGTTTCCACACGCCCAATTTTTGAAACT
Source organism: Scalesia atractyloides (assembly GCA_947069175.1). Lineage (NCBI taxonomy): Eukaryota > Viridiplantae > Streptophyta > Magnoliopsida > Asterales > Asteraceae > Scalesia > Scalesia atractyloides. Next base: position 79,145,565 of record CAMTDV010000008.1, read on the forward strand.
GCTGAAGTCCTCTTGCATTGCTTCAACCCATGAGTCTTCTTTCATTGCCTCCTTCTAAGATTTCAGTTCAACTTGGCAAACATAGTAGGGAGAAGACCAATCATTCGGTTCCCTAGATTCTCTTATTGCCATATACAAACCAGCATTCTAGTTGTTCCTTAGCTGATTACGTGTCTGCACTCCATGCTGTATGTCTCCTATAATATTTTGCTGAGGATGGGTATCACGGATTCGAGTTTCAGGAACATCGGGAACTCGAGCATTTATACCCAAATTGTTGATGTTCAGATCAACAACTAAATCTATGGCTGGATCCGACGAAGATGTAGATGCATGACCTTCAGTCGTCCCTTAATTTTGCACATTTGAATCTATTTTAGAAATACCAGGTACAGGAGCAGAAGTAGCTTCATTTGCTTCATGGAACTCATCATCTTCTGACGAAACATTATAATCAGCAGCATCTTCAAATTCCTCATTTTGAGCAATATTATTAACTGAAGTAGACACTTGCGGGTTAACAATAATTGGTCGTACTAAATACGAATCAATTGCAATATCACTTTCAAGTAACATTTGAGCCGCTGCAGACACATCATCAAAAGTTGGCAAATTGAAGTAGTCAAACAACCATCGTAGTCAAACATCCAAGGAGCACCCGGAGCTCTTACTGATTCAGTGTATCTTTGAACCTTAACTTCACCCCATTCCTCAATCTTTTTCGCTATCAAATTCCACACTCTGAAATTTGGAGTAGCATATCCAAGAAAGAAACCTTCGATGTCCTTTGGACCGAATTTACCGTGTGGATCAATCATAGTTCATGGAGCTCCAAAGGGTTCTAAGAAAGACACATCAGGTTTCCTTTTATGAAACAATTCGAAACATGTTTTCCCATGCCATTTCACCGTAAGTACTTTATTCATTGTATAGCACGCAGTAGCCATAGCCTCCCCCCCAAAACTGAACAGGAAGTTCTGACTCTACTAACATAGTTCTTACAGTCTTGATAAGTGTTCTATTTTTCCTCTCAGCGACACCATTTTGTTGTGGACTATAATGAGAACTGTATTCATGTAAGAACTCATCCATAACATAATTCTTGAATTCAGTACCATTGTCGCTTCTGATTCTCCTTATGTTCAAATTGTACATGTTTTTAAGCAGCGTGAGGAGATTCTTGAGGATTTCAGGAACTTCACTCTTGTGTGCCATAACATTTACCATGAAAATCTTGAATATCATAAACAACTAAATAATATGCATCCCCAAAGGTAGTCTTGGGTTTCATAGGTAAAAAAGGTCCTAATGAAGACGTTCTAGAGGTATATTGATGGTGTTAATTTTCTTCACAGGATGAGACTTCTTAGCTTGCTTTCCCTTTTGGCACAATACACAGACGTCTTGTAGATGAAAATTCTTGACTGGTACACCATTCACAAGATTATTTTTCACCAAACAGTTCATTTTCCTCAAGTGAATGTGTCCCATTCATCTATGCCAAGAGATTGACTCATTTTCAGTGGCTTTTGAGACAAAACATGTAACTTATGCAGACGTAGTAATAGCTTGGCTCATGTCAAGAATATACAAATCATTTATTCTTGGAGCCAAAAGTAGAATCCATTCTTTGGGAATCTTGAAACCAGGTTTTAGCACGTAACAATCGGCATCATCAAAATGAACCGTGAATTCTGGTCGTAGATTTGAGACACACTCAGAAGATTGTCATCAATTTGATGAACATAATTGATCTTGTCAAAACTAACAACACCATTGGAATCATTCCTTCTCCAGTGATGTAACCGCCTTTATCTCCAGCAAAAGCAACATAGCCTCCCCTAATGCTTTTGACATAATAAAGGAGCCCTAAGTCGTCTGTCACAGTTCCTCCTAGAACACCCTGCACATTACATTAACCGATTAGTTTGAGATGGGGACCCAAGCCTTAGTGGTCTTGGGTCGACCCTTGTTATCAAGAAATGTGATTTCTATTTCTTGATGATTTGGAAATTTTGTGCCTCCCCCTGAAACAGTACTGGTTTTAGGTTTCCAAGATTGTTGACGTTTACCAAATTGATTACTATTTACAAATTTAGACATTTCTGGTTTTAACGAACTTGATGAACTTGGTTTCTTCTCTACAACATCCGGTTTTAATGTCTTTTCAATTACTTTGACTTGTTTAAGTCTTTGTTTTTCTTCTTGTTCCTTAACAATACGTTCGTCTTGTTTATGTGACACAGATCGACGTTGGCAATTCTTTTTAGGAGGGGTATTTTCAACAAACTTGAGTTTTGACAGCAAATACAATTTTTGATTATGTGACCAAACTCCCCACATGTAAAACATGATCTCCTTTCAATAAATTTAGGAGATGCCTTTTGATGACTCGATGTTGAACTTCTAGGCCTAGAGGTACTTGGTCCATCTTCACACCCATTTATGTGTTGAGTGTAATTGTTTTGACTGTCACGTTTTAAAATCTTGACTTGATTTACAAAATCAATATTTGACATATTTTCAAAAGTCTCGATTTTATTAGTACCATTTGAGGCTACAAAGTTAACATTCTTCCCTTTTTTCTTGTTGCGAGCTTCAACCTTTGGTTGTAACACCTTAGGCTTTGAAGCTCGCTTTTCTTGTTGTCTACTTTTAGGAGCGAGTTGTGGTTTGATTGGATTTTTCTTTCCCAAAAATTTGGTTGTTGAATTTTTGAAAACTTGATCAATTGAAGTTGGATTGACATTTTTGATCGGAAAATCCTTGTTTGAGTAAATTTTCTCATCACCAATCAAATTATACAACACATTATCGCTCTTAAATGTAGAAACAATCATCTTGACAGATTTAATAGGATCCATCTCTTGCTTTGTAACAGATTGCACAACAGGAGTAGTAGAATCACATAAGATATGATTCTCAATTGGAATTTCTACCCCTTTCTCTTTATTAAGAGATTGGTCCTGATTGGTCTCATCTGACTCATTATCTGATGAATCCTCCTCCTCTATTATAGGTGGACTATGATTAACAACAGATGATAAGTTCTCTGTCTTTCTGGATTCATCTGAGGAATTGTCCAGTTTAAACCCTAACCCTGCTGCAAACTCTTCGGGATTAAGAGGTACAGATTGTTCAAAATGTGGCATTTCCTCCTCGTCAGGGAATTTCGTATAATTGTGTTTCAATGGTGGTGGACATGATTTATACCCAATGCATTTCACATCTCCTTTAAGTTTTTGAACATCAATATGTGATCAAGCACATATCGGGAGTTAGAATAACTCTCCAATTTTAGCTTAATTGCATCATGCTCGCATTTGGCAATGGCTAACTCCTTTTTCGGTTCTTCAAGGATATTAATGTAGTTATTAATACCGGCTTTCTTGTTCAAAACTGTTTTTGTTAACTCAGACATGCTTTTCTTAAGAGTCTCAGTTACAGATTTGAATTCTTTTTCATTTCGAGTTAAAGCCATGTTTGCCTCTTTGCATTTTGACAGTTCAACTACTAAGCTTTGATTTTGATTGTTAATTGTTTCAAATTTAGTTTTCAAGTAAGCACAATCATTGCTTATTCTAGGAAAGTCGGATGTTACCTGACTTGTTGAACCTGCAACATTAGCCATAAAAGTAGTATGATGAGAAAAAGATCCATCCTTGGCAAAGAATTCTCCATTTCCTTCGATATAATTTATGCTTTCTTTATCAACCCAGACTTTTGATTTTTCAGCTTCTCTGGTTCTTTCAGCAACTCATCGACCACAGTTGCAATCTTTTCCCTGACATCCGAATCTGATACATAACCATCCACACTTGAGATTTCCTCGTCAGAACTGCCATTATACCCAGAACTATCATCATCTTCAGAAGACTCAATATTGTGAACATGTTTGATATGATTGATTATCTTAACATAACAAGCAGTTCCTCCTTGATTCTCATTTCCCAACTGAACTGACCAATCATATCCTTCATCTACTTGCACTATTAAAGCTCTGCTTGTGTTGTTTGAAGGCCCAGACTGGTTGGAGTTGTTTGGGTTGTTAACAGCTACTATACCTCGATCATTGTTAACTTGAGTTGTGTTGGATGAGTATGATTGATTTCGGAAAGGGTTGTGATTTCCTTGCTTGGTAGGTCGAGTACATTCACGTTTGAAATGACCTTTCTCACCACAATTGAAGCAAGTAACATCATCTTTATCAAAGCCATACTTTGTGTCTTTCTTGCTTTCTAAACTTGTTCTTCCAGTTCTACTCATGTAGTCTTTCGCTCTTCTAACCGCACTTGCAAATGCCCAGTTAATATCCATCAACTCCATTTCATCCTTGTCTATTTGCTGATAGTCCTCATTAGTCAAATTGATGTTTCCAATTTGACCAGCGACTAGTCCACAATACGCACTAACCATGGTGTTCAGAAGTTCCATGTGTTCACGAGCAACTTCTACACTGACCTTAGAAAGATGTGAAGTATCAAGTCTGATGGCATTAGGATTTGAAGGTTGAAAGTTGTTACCATAGAAAGCTGTTGAGAAGCTTGTTGTGGAACTTGAGGTGTAACAACTTGTGGTTGAGGAAGAAAGGCTTTTGGTTCAAATGCTTGACCATACGTTTGAGCACTTGAGCCAACAGATTGATCTGTTTGAACTGGCTGTGGTAGAAAAGGGTTAACATTTGACACAAATGTTGTTTGGAGTTTTGGTTGCTGAGTTGCACTAACGCCTGTGTTAATACCTCCGAAATACATTTCAGGGTTTTGTGGAACAGGAACTCTTTTTGTTTTTCGTACTTCTTCATTTTTGTTCTCAAGCTTCTAAATGACTCACAAATACTGATCATATCCAAAACACCTATGTGCTTTAGCAAGTCAATAAATTCACTCCACTTAGGTGGTAAGGCATCAGCAAAGCGCATCACAATCTCTTGTGGAGATGCAAGCACCTTGTATGAACAGAAAACCTTCAAACTCTTTCTTCAAAAGATCATGTCGTATCTTTCTAGTTACAGCATTTCGATCCCCTCTTGCTTCCAAAGTATCCCACAAATTCTTGGTTGTGGTACAATACACAAATTGATGATAAATATCCCTATAAGGTGCTTGTGTAAGGATAGCAAATGCCTTCTTCTCTAAATCATAACCCTTTTCATCATTTTCATCTAAGTTGGCTAAAGAGGTTGGATTTGATACTGCTTCTTCGAGAGATTCCTTGTATGGTGTAGTAAAACATGTCCACAACTCTGTATTTTGACCAAGAACATACGTATGAAAATCACTTTTCCATGAAGGATAATCATTCATATGATTCAACTTTGGCGGACGGTTGTTACTTCCTGTTTCACTCTCGCTAATGAGAAGAGTCTGAATGCTTTGATTTTGATTTGCCATGACGCCCATTGATTAGCGGTAATCATGGTCGTTTGCTGAGGTATTAATGATTTAACCCATGAGGTCACGGAGCTAGATTATGGTGAATCTTGGTTTGTACTTGAACTACACCCCAAATCCCAAGGATTTGTACCCATTTTGCTTGTTTGTTTATGAAAATCAGCTTAAAATTCAAAATTCCAACGATTAACTTGAAACAAAAGTCTTCTTGTTAAAGTTCACAATTTCAAAAACCACGAAGCATGAGTTCTCACGAAAACTACCACGAACAACCTAAAAAGTCATGAAAAACTTGGTTCTTCGTGCGAACCACTAATTCGTACGAACCATTGGTTCTTCGTATGAACCACCGGTTCTTTGCACGAACAACTGGTTCTTCGTGCAAACCACTGGTTCTTCGAACGAATCACTGGTTCTTTGTGGGATATCGTAGGGAGGATCTTTCACAAGGGTTGGTTGGTGAGAAGTTTCCTTTTGTGTCAGAATCTTCTTTCTGAGTTTTTTGAAAGTTAACAGTTGTTTAGACAGATTTGGTTAAAAAACAAACATTCCAAAATCAGCTTTTCAGTCAAATCTTAAGATTCAAGCCAACACTCAAGAATATTCTGGTGAGTTTTCCGACAAGTGCTTCACTGGAAAATATGTCGAACTAAACTTTGAGAATTCCAAGAAAAACCATATCCTAATATGTCTCCATATATTTTAACAAGTTTTTTTATAAAACTTTTCTGAAAACAATAAGTTTTACCTAAGTTTTAAACCACTTTTCTTGTAAAAACTTAAGTTTCTTGTTTGAAGTTCAAGAACACTTTCAGGAAGCTTCACATCTTGCTCAAACACGACACTATGCTTGGTTTTAAACAAGAAGAGAGCCAAAGCTCTGATACCACTTGTAGGTCCACTTGGAGGATCAAGATAACCTACTTCCTTGTTATTTAACACACATACGAGTGCGGAATCCATGTAAGTATGCAAACCAAAGCAAAGTAACGCAACCACAAAGTAACCAAAGTTTCACTATCTTTTGATAACTAAAGAGAGCTAGTACAAACACATATACACAATGTTCATACAGACTCAAGGTATTCTCTCTGTGCTCTCTTACTAAAACCGTGAAGTGCATGTGTGTTTATATAGGCCCAACACTCATAACATTCACGAAGAATGTCACAGTTCCACGAAGAACTGGTTCTTCGTGGCCTCTCCCACAAACAACCAGTTGAAATGAAGAACTGTTCTTTGTGAATGGTTACTCGTATGAATAATCAAATGACTCGTACGAACAAGCAACTTGTTCGTACGAGCAAGCAAAAGGATCTTCTTGAATGGTCACTCGTACGAACAAGAAAATTGCTCGTATGAACAAACAACTTGCTCGTACGAACAACCAACTTACTCGTATGAGGGAAATTCACTTGTACGAACAAGTGATTCTTCTGGGAACCTCGCTAACAGACATACTTCACAGATAACAAGATCAGAAACACAAAACTTAACGGTATGCACACATGCAACTGTTTTACAACACAAACAAACTAAACGTCGTACTAAATCAAGATAGGAGGATATCTTGATTTCGTCGACACGACCAAAACTTTACAGAAGCAACAAACAAAGACCGGAGAATTATTGACGTAACTAAGAACAAGCGACATACATAAAAGTGTATCAACACATCTTTATCCCCACCCCTAAGGACACGTATTCCAATTTTTTCTAAAAAGACCCACCCCATCTCTTTCTACCAGTTACCACACCACCGCCATCACCTACAAATTTGGCTAACAAAAACCTGTAAATTAGGCCTACAACAATATTTGGCACAAGAAGTACAGGAAAACTGCCACCACCATCATTGACCCTTTTTCAAACCAATTTAGACCAGCCACCACACCGCTGACCTGCTATGAACTCCTTTTATCGCTTCCAAACAACAAACCAACGAGAAACTTGGCCACTGCCGTCACCCGTATTTTTCGACTACCGCTAGACACCGTTTTTCAAACCTAAAATGAACCAACCATCGCTGTCATTAACAAGCTCTGTTTCCCCTAAGATAATTCCAGTCAACAACCTTTGGAAACAACCTAAATCAAGACCGTCACACTACACCATTATCGCCATCGCACATCATCACCACCATACGCCACCACCACCACCATAACCACCCATCTTCATTAGGTGGACCCCACCTTCAAAATCTGTCAACTTTTGTGTTGAAATTGGTTGTGTGGATGTTTATGCGAGAACGTAATACTTAGGGTTTTCACACCTAATTTGTTCAAAGGAGGTAACATTTTTACTTACATTTAAGAGTAAAGTGAAGTGATGTGGTGTAGATAGAAGAGTACAGAGAAAATGGTAGCGGTGGTTGTGGTGGTGTATTGAGGTTTTAATAAGAAAGGATTTAATGTGTAAGTTTACCAAAATACTCTTTCAACTGATAGTCATACTAATGACAGTTTGACAGGACTCAAAGTGTAGCAAAAAAGAAAACCACGGGGACTCAGATATCTTATTTTTAAAATAAGGACACAAGTTGATAGTAGCATCATCCCTGAGGGACACAAATTAAACTTTAAATCAAAAATTGATTCTAGTCTTGGGTTTCATGGTTTTTCTTTCAACTTAAGTAGGTTTTTAAATAATAATTCCCCTATATCTATGTATTTTGTTAATTATGCTTCATGTTTCATATAAACAAGGTGCTAATCCCTTGTGCGCTGCAACCAATTTCATAAGGTTTACTAAACAATAACTAGTAGTTTGAACGGAAACACTATATCATATAGTTCTACCTGTTTGCTGCTAATTACAGATACTACACGTTCGATATGGTTAAAAAAAACTTTGCCATGGGTTATTGTAGATGTTTGTAGGTGATTTTTGTTACGTAAATGTTTTATAGAAGCCGCAACAGATGATTCATTTTGATTTAAGTTACAAAAAGAGTGACAACTTTGTGGGTATGTCGGTTTAAAAAATAGAGAATCCAAAAAATATAGCCATAATATGTTCAAAATGTGTTGGTTTTCTTAAAAATGTTTAGAAATTTTAACAAAAACAAAAAGAAAAAAAGAAAAGAGAATATATATATATAAGGAATATTATAATTCTGAACATGGTTTTGTTAATGTATATACCCGTTTAAAATTGAAAATTAAATATCGTACATATGTGTTTGATAATGTAGACATAGGTACAAATTCAGAAAAGATAAAAAAAATTAACTGATGTTTGGCAAAGTAAATAAATAAATAGATAAGTGCTTAAAGAAAATGAGTAGTTCACATTGGTTCTCATGATTTTTTTAGGATCCTTTCCATATATATGTGTATATATAGAGAGAGGGGAGAGAGAAGACTTCTTGCTTTGTTACCGAAATAGATATTTTTACGAGTAATTTATATATGTCACTTTGCTTTTGATTTGTTTCACCACTTTCATTTAATCTCTTTTTTTTCTCTTTTTGCATGGTTATCTATAAGGTTTTTTAAAACTTGCCATTTTTAAGAAACGAAAATAATAAGTTTTAGAAACCTTAAAAATAGCCAGGTGTGAAAAAAGAAATTAGTTGAAAGTGAAGAAAGTAAACAAATCGATAGGTGAAAATGATAATTTACTCCATTTTTTTATTATTTTTTATTCCCATGAAGTTTTATAGAATTAAAAATTTGCTTGCCACTTTTTCATTAAAAATCAAATAATCTCTCAAAAAAAAGTACATTTCAAGTTTCAAGGGGTGGATCTTGAGGTTTTTGAGGGTTTTCAAGAACCTTTTGGCTCGGAGACAATGTAAAGAATTATTGAAAACCTTGTATGATTTTAAAAAAATAATAAAAATTAGTGAAAATCTACCAAAATAAAAGCCCTTGAAACAAAAAAATCATGGATCATCCACACCAAGTTTAGATTAATATAAATTAACTAAACCTAACATAACTAAATTGTATTATTTAACATTGCTATATAATATAACCGTACACAAACATCAACACTTTATTTTTAATCACATCTATTATCTGTTTTTCTGAAATTAATGTATTATCTATTTTTTTCTGAAATTAATATTAGGTATTAACATTAACTTAAAACGATCATAGACAGAAAGGAAAAACAACTTACTTGGTAATCAAGTGCAGTTTCAAGCATGCTCACGATCTCAGTCATTAATGGACGTCCTTCATTGTTTCTATTCGAACAGCCATAAGCAATTGTTGTAAACGTCTTCAGTGACATAGGATTTATTTCATCCTTTTTTTTATCATACATGGTTTCCTCTATTTTATTCTGTTCCAAAAACTCGCGTACCAACTTTGTCAAAGGACGAAGTTTATTGCTATCATTAAGGATAGACAACCTTCCACACAATGCAATACTCTTTGATATCACGACAGGGTTTGAAACAAGGAATGTGTATTGTTGGTTGGCGGGACCTATTCTGGATAGGCCCATATCTGAGATCTTCGCATTCCAGATTTCATCTAATAGAATATTAGAACTTTTGATATCACGATGCAATACTCTTTGATTTGGCACACCAGAATTGTGAAGGTACGCTAGTCCACGTGCTAACCTAATGCATATCTCAAGACGTCGAACCCAAGTTAGGTCATCGCTATTGAGATATAAGTCAAGACTTCTCCTAGAACACTATTCATACACAAGAATCTTCTCCCCGTTTTCATCACAAAATCCTAAAAGAGAGACAATATGTCCGTATTCATAACGAGAAAGTGCAATGATCTCTTTCCAAAACTTAGGGTTTCCTTGGCCATACGCATGATTTAAGCGTTTTATAGCGACTGTTGTTTGCCCTTTGGAATGGACGAGTTCTCCCTTATACGCACTCCCGAAACCTCCTTTCCCAATGCAATTGTCATTGGAAAAGTTATTTGTGGCTGATCTTATAGCTTCTAGTTGTATTTGAAGACCTTCAAAATTGTTTTATAAGAGGCATCATTTTGATGGTCAGTGATGTAGGAAACAAAATCAAGACGGGAGAAGAGAATAGAGATTTTGAAGATGATGCATCTATTTCACTTAGCAAGTTAATGATGTTCATAATCAGTGGTGGATCTAGAGAATTTTCGTAGAGGTAACATTTTATAAAAAAATGGGTAACGAAATCGAAAAAACGTTGAATTTTTTTCAAAATTTACACAGCGCCAAAGGGTAGCGAAGACTACCCCTTCTATAAAGGTAGGTCCGCCCCTACACACAAACGTATGTTGAACGTATTGTATTAATTATTGTAGCCTTCTTTTTTAAAGTTTATCCTAACATCAATAATTGTAGAATTCTTTTTGATAGTTTATTCTTGCATCAGTAATTGTTGTTTTCTTTTTCTACTTTTTTCCGAGCAATTAAAGATAATACATATCATTTAATATTCAGTTTAATTTGTGCCTCATTTTTTTAACGAAACCAGAAACTTTGGTATTCAATATTTAAACTAAATTGGTTGAAATTAGTTGTTAGTTCAACTAATATTTTTACACTTTATACTTCTATTTTTATTTGGTTAACTGGAATATTTTTATATTTAATTTACAAGTTTAAAATAGTATTTAAATTATATTAACTTAATAACCAATTTCGTACAGTGTTTACAAATTGTTTACTATCAGCTATAGTTATTAATAATAGTTTAATCATTGTTTACTATCAGCTATAGTTATTAATAATAGTTTAATCATCAACAAACTTTTAGATGAGTAAGTAAATATAAATTCGTAAGTATATAAATACTAAAGTAAGATAAATTGCGACAAATCATAAATAGAATATGGTGAATTGTGTAAAGTTCAAATACATACTCTCTTAAAAGTAGTAACTTGTGGAAAATGTATCAAACGGATTTTGATTGAACATATTCTAGCAGTATTAGAACCGTCTCGTTGAACTCTACATTCTTAGATTTTAGATTTTCATTTTTGGATTTTTAGCTTGTAGATTTTAGAATTTTTGTTTGGATAATTTTGTTCTTTTTTTTTTGACATTGTATCTTTTTTTTGTCGTTATTGTGTCTTTTTTGCGAATCATTGTATCTTTTTCCTCGGCGTTGTGTTATATATGATCCTTATATTATATGTAGGAACTAGGTTCATTTTTTTATAAATATAATTAGAAAATATATAATAACGAGACTCTTGTTATTCGTAGGAAATATTATACTACAATACCGGTTGCAATAACTAAATAAAAATAATATAAAATATAATTATATGCATAAAAAAAACTAAACTGTTATGCGTTAAAAAACCGCACTTTTGGGGTTAAAAAATTGCAGCGTTTGTTTCAAAATTCTGCATTTCTATAGGTAAAAAATAGCACTTTTATGGGTTAAGAAACTCACTTTTAGGGGTTAAAAGGCTGCAACGTTTATTTAAAAATTCTACACTTTTTATGGGTCAAAAACCTACACATGCGTCAGAAAACTACACTTCTGTGAATCATATCTATAGCCATGTCTAGGTGCATCGGGTATCAAAACTTCTCAGGTCTGTCAATGTAGCTCTGCAATCTTTCAACATGTTCTTTAACATCATGCTCAAATTTCATTGGACACGAGATTTCCTTGAGTATTGTGAGACGCAATTTTGCTTGGCTTGAAACCACTTTTGCAATGCAATGATCATATCATAGGCCTGACTATACATGACTTCGTTTCGGAATCTTCAGGAAATTCATTTGAAAAACTTGATAGGATCAAGTATTGGACCTTTTGAGAGTCCATGACATGTTCATTCATTGAATCATTAAGTCATCTTGAGAAGGAACTATAGCAAAGGGCTGATCCAAGACATACAACCTCTTTTCTTGTTAAAATATGTATTATTATACTGTAATATTTGTCAAAAACAAGTTTCCAAAACCCGCTCCGTTTTGTAATCGAATATCAAGTTATAAATGTCATGTTGTGTATTTATGGTTATTTTGATTTTTAATGATACATAATTAATAAACAAACTAAACTATAAAAATTATATTTGATAAAAAGTGAAAACAAAATAAATAAAAATAAAATGTTGCTGCCGGGGGGGCTCGAACCTGGGTCAGCCGGAAATTTAAATCCAAAGACTTAACACACACACACATCACCACTCCGCCACTTGTTGTTTTCTGTTATCACTAGGAAACAAATGAAACTTATATTCCAACAGAAAACAACCTGAATGCCAAACCATAACCGAAATCGGTCACCAATCGTCCAAAGACGATTGATTACTCGCGAATTACTGAACAAAACTGGTGCACCGACGAACCTATTCAATTCGGATTTGAATGAACTTCAATTTTGATCATGATCGGTTTTTATAACCGAAAATAATCAATGTCTGAATTACTTCAATCAAGACCCCTCTCGCGACTCAGAAACATCATACAAACTTTCCATTTCACTTTCGTCATACATTCAGTCCATCAGAAAGCTTAAATCAACTCGCCGGAAAATTCTGCAAGTTCGCCGGAAAACCGTATTTTTCCTCAAATCGGTAAGTCCTTCAATACCGTCGTAGTCTAACAATTGTTAAGCTATTTCTAACTCAACCCTTTCACTTGAAATCGAATTCAGACGCTACTATCGGATAATACCAGTTCGCCGGAAAAGTTCTGGAAATCTCTATTTTCATCTGTGAGTCGGTAAGGACCTTCAAACACACTGTTAACGTTTGTTTAGCACTTCAATTTCATGTTTAGCTAATCAAAACGATTAATTGATTTGCTCAGTTGAAGTTCTTAAAAACAGAGACCGACGCTTTGCCGGAACTCTGTAATAAATCATTCACCGGTATGTTTACCTCTAATTATCGTTTCTGCCATTTCATATTAGTTTGTACAATGTTATCTATCGAACTAAACAAGATATAACGGTGTAATCTTCTGCCTGTAAAAAAATCTAACGAAGAAGATGAACTGCGATAACATTATAAGAATAATTAAAACTGGTATTTTGAACGGGTTAGACACACAGTCCAGCGGTGGACTGTGTGCAAATAAAACACGCATACGTCCCGAGTTCGATTCTTGATACACGCACCCTCTATGTAATAAAATGCCTTTTTGTTTAAAACTGAACCGGGTTAATCCTCGTTAGTTGTTAAGTATAATAAAAATTGGTATATTAACCAATTTAGACACACAGTCCAGCGGTGGACTGTGTGTGATGTTAAAGCACAAGTCCCGGGTTCGAAACCTGTTACTTGCACCAGTTTGATGAATTAAAATGTTTTTGAAATTAAAAGAATTTTGGTTAAATTGAATTAGTATATAAATATAATTAAAAACAAGATTATTTCGGGTTCGACACGTAGCTCAGTTGGTAGAGCTGCGTGTACGCGTACGGGAGGTCTCGGGTTCGAGTCTCACCCAGCGCATACATGCACACTGACCGAACCGGTCAACAGGTCAACAGTCAACGGTCAACGCAAAAATAAACATTTTTTATATATTTTTTTATTTATTTAATTTAATTTAAAAATCAATTAAAAATACTTAAAAATAATATTTTTAAAGATAGAAAATAGCCTTAAACTCACAAAAATATATCTAAAAATTTCATTAAAATCCTTAATAACATCCACTCATTTGCTATATTTTTCCGTTATTATTTAGGTTAGTAATTCTCGTTGTTCAACTCTCCCGACTCGTGCGCATCTCATCATCTCCAATCAAACGCACCCAATGTGAGTGAATCTTTACAAATTCCCCGTTTTAATCACGTTTTGGGGTGTATCATGTGTCTTGTTATATATTATATTTAAATCATTGTGCATACATCATATCATGAACATGTGTATTCAGCTTGTTTCAACTGTTTGTGTGGTTATGGTTAAATTCAATTTATTATTTTCAGTACATGCAATTTCATAGGCCGCCGCTCCCCATTACATTATGAGCGTTGAGCAAGTTCCCCGTTACATTATGAGCGTGAACCTGGCGTGCCAACATACGATCGGCTCCGTTGATTGAGCCTTGATCGCACAGACATTTTTCATTTTTAGTACATGCAATACGATCGGCTCCGTTTGATTGAGCCTTGATCGCACAGACATTTATCATTTTCAGTACATGCAATACGATCGGCTCCGTTTGATTGAGCCTTGATCGCACAGTTTCATTCATGTTATTTATCGTATGATGTTGGTATGTTAATGTATGCTATCATATGTTATTGTATGTTATAGTTGTGATTGCTATTGCTACTGCTTGATTATTTACATTTGCTCATTTATGATTATGCACAATTTTTCATTGATAAACTAACAAGTAAATCAATAATAAATGTTTATCTAACAAGGTTCACTCGCCAACTTATGTTGACCCAAAAACCCCCCATTTTTACACATGATACAGGTGAACCAGCTGCAGCCAGAAACACATAGGATTGGAACTATTTTGTTTGGTTATTTTCTTTGTATTGTATGGACATGTTTGGATTATTTGGAATGTAACTTTGACTTTAATAAATATGAAACATATTAGTAAATATCATGAGCTTTGGTGATAACCCAATTATGCCCCGACTCTTATTCCGCTGCGGGTCGGGGTGTGACAGATTGGTATCAGAGCCATGACTATAGGGATATAGGATAGGTTATTAGACCCTTAGAGCCTATACTATAGTTGATTAGAAATTTTTAAGATTTTTGTGTGTTACATGCCAAATTTCATGATGTTTATATGTTTTATGTTAAATGTTACATTCAATGTTATGCAAGCATGTTCATAAGTATATATTATCATATAATGCCTATCATGAATCATATTCTCATAACATATCACATCCATGAAAGCACACACCACATCATGATTGCTTTTACAATGATTTTTGTGTTTTCAAATCTCATCAAAGTGAGTTCTCATGACGGGCATGTAGTAACTGGAAGGGTACCAGTACCGGTAGTCGGAACGTCCTGTCTAGGCTGGCATTCGTATAAATCAAAAATAAAGGACCAGTTTGCCTACCTGGGGACTAACGATGAGAGTACGAAGTACCTATTAGGCCAAAGCATGCTATACCAAACGTCGTGTGAGCTAACCCCACTTTGAGTTGTCATTGTGTCTACACCTGGACACATTCCGACCATACATCTCGTAAACATATTTTGTGATTTGCATTCGGGTGATGCAAGTGTTAAATCGCCAATACTAATGTGAATCCTACCAAGCCAATAGCCATGGGGGCCCACATGACTATATAGGTGAAGGTATGGGGGACATTTGAGGCCCAACATGAGCAAACCCAAGACATCCTATGGATGTAGTTGCATTATTGATATTTATGTTATTTTCATTTTTCTTAAAGACACATGACACCTAAAAAGACTCCATAAACTCACAATCTTCTTATGTACGTTCCTGTAGATGTCGGCTAGACAACAACGAGGGGGTAAAAGATCAGGAAGATCTCACGAACGCTTGGCCGCACAAATCGCGAAACAAATGGCCACGGTGCTTCCTGACATTGTGGTTCAAGTACAACAAACCCTCGCTACAAATCCTACTAACCCTCCCCAACAAGACGACCAGAATGTCGGCAACCCTCCTACCAGCAAGTGCTCATATAAACATTTCAAGTCTTGTGATCCTCCTAAATTTGAAGGGACCGAAGGTGTCACTGCTCTCCTCCACTGGTTTGAGGAGATGGAAAACACTTTTCTCAACTGCGATTGTCCTGAGGATCGCAAGGTTCGATACGCCACCAGAAGACTATTTGGGGTAGCTCTTACCTGGTGGAATACTGAAAAGGGGAAGAGGGGAATTGATGATGCAATGGCCTTAACGTGGGAGGAGTTAAGGGAAATCATGACTAGGCGTTTCTGTCCTAGGAGTGAGATTAAAAAGTTGGAGGACGAATTTCATTCTTTGAAGCAGAAGGAGGGAGATCATACCTCCTACAACAAGAGGTTCTTAGAGTTGAACCAAATGGTCCCTAACTTGTTCACCCCAACTTATCGCTTGATCGAGCATTATAGTCGAGGTCTTCCCTCGAAAATTCAAGATTCAGTTCTCAGCACTTCACCAGCAACACTTGAAGCTGCTATGGAACTAGCCACTGAACTGACCGAAAATCGCATTCGAAACGGTAAATTCAAAGAGGAGAAAAAGAAAGCCCCCATTGAGGCTCAAACTTCAAACCATTCTGGTTCCTCCTCGAAGTTTACTAGTAGAAGGAACCGAAGCACAAGAAACTTCG
The DNA here is from genome assembly GCA_947069175.1 of Scalesia atractyloides. NCBI lineage: Eukaryota > Viridiplantae > Streptophyta > Magnoliopsida > Asterales > Asteraceae > Scalesia > Scalesia atractyloides. Next base: position 79,162,158 of record CAMTDV010000008.1, read on the forward strand.
CCGTCACACAAACCAATTACCCTATTCCTGCTGCACCCATTACCCAAGTCGCCCCTTCACCTGCACCATACAAAAGACCATACTCTGGCCCGTTACCAAAATGCAACCGTTGCCAATACCACCATTCTCCTGATCATCCTTGCCAATATTGCACCGGCTGTGGTCGCGCAGGTCATACTGTTCAAACCTGTCGCATACCTCAGCGAACGAACCGCCACCAGCCTTCAACCCAAACCCACCAACAAATAATGGGTCAAGCCCAACAACCCCTACTACTACCACCTACCCAACATTTAGCCCAAACATACTATCAACCCAACTATCTCATGGTACAACCTATGCGGGCTTGCTACAATTGTGGAGACCCAAGCCATTTTAGAAACACTTGTCCACGTTTGGTGAACATCATTCATGCCCAAGCTCAAGCAAATCCGGTGAATCAAGCTAACCAAGCTCCACCACCTGCAAGAGGAAGAGCTTATAACATCAACGCCAATACTGTTGAAAATAATAACGGCTCAAACGAATCACCCAACTAATTTTTCCTCGCCAAGAAACAAGACTCAACTCCAATCGTCTAGTTTTAATGTTTTCTTTATGTTATCTCAATCTTTCCGTATCCTAGTTGTAAAATTTGGAAATTATGTATCCAAGAATTTTAATGCGATTTGATATTACAGTTTTGTTCTATACTCATTGATTTAACATTTACATCATCATACATCTCGACGTATCTCAATCTCATCATTTAAAGAAGTTGGGTTGTATCACACTTTTACATAGACTGACCCCTTCATCATAACCAACGAGAGAGGTACTGTCATCATTTAGTCATGTATCATCTCAGAATTGAGACTCAAGTTTTGTTCGTGTGTTGTTTATGTTTTAGAGTCACATCGAACTGATCATGATTTACTGACAAAGCCAACGAAAATTTGACAAGAATATGGTGGATACGCCGCTGGTACTTCCTATATATAAGTATTCTTGGCAAAGGATCAAAAGCATTACCAGGAGGTTATGAAAAGTTCCGTGTAGGTTTAAATATCGTCATGGTTGAAGTTTTGTTTTATGAAACATACCTTATCATTACAAATGTATCGGTTCCCTCAATACTGTTATAAATAAAATCGTAAGCGACATCAAAGATCAAAATCCGAGAAGCCCAGCATGTTTCAGTAACAGAAAGGAGACGTACGCAAGGAGCTGTCTTGTGGAGCTGAACTTAAAATTGAAACTAAATCCGACGGTATTCTATACTGTCTAGATCGCATATGGATTCCTGACCACAATAACCTTCGTGATATTTTTTTATGAATGAGGCGCACAAAACACGATATTCTATACACCCAGGAGCCGACAAGATGTATCAAGACCTTTGATACACCTACTGGTGGCCTGGAATGAAAAAGGATATTGCTGATTTTGTTTCCAAGTGCCTTCCATGTTCCAAAATAAAAGCTGAACACCAAAGACCCTCAGGACTTCTGGTCCAACCTGAAATACCTGTATGGAAGTGGGAAAATATAACCATGGACTTCATTACCGGGTTACCTCGCACTTCTGGTGGGTATGACACTATATGGGTAATAATTGACCGACTTACAAAATCAGCTCACTTTATTCCTATCCGCGAAGATTTCAAGAACGAAAAGCTAGCTCGTATTTATATCAGCGAAATCGTAAGCCGACATGGTGTACCATTAACATTATTTCAGATCGTGGTGGTCGCTTCACTTTACGAACATGGCAAGCAGTACAAGCCGCTATGGGTACGCGATTAGATCTCAGTACCGCCTATCACCCTCAAACTGATGGTCAATCTGAACGCACCATTCAAACTCTTGAAGATATGCTTCGAGCATGTGTCATAGACTTCAAGGGAAATTGGGACGCTCATCTCCCATTAGTTGAATTTTCGTACAACAACAGCTATCATTCAAGCATCGGCATGGCACCTTTTGAAGCCTTATATGGTCGTAAGTGCCGATCTCCTGTATGTTGGCACGAAATTGGGGAAGCTCAAATCACTGGTCCAGAATTGATCCAAGAAACCACAGTCAAGATCCATCAAATTCGAAACAATCTTCTAGCGGCTCAAAGTCGTCAAAAGAGTTATGCAGATAAACGGCGGAAGCCTTTAGAGTTTAACATTGGTGATCATGTACTTCTAAAAGTATCACCGTGGAAGGGAGTAGTTCGTTTTGTCAAAAAGGCAAGCTAGCACCACGCTACGAGGACCTTTCAAGATACTCGAAAGAGTAGGACCTGTAGCATACAAGCTTGATCTACCAGAAGAACTAAACAGGATTCATCCCACATTCCACGTATCAAACTTGAAGAAGTGCCTCGCTGATGAGAACCTCCACATTCCGCTGGCAGATATTCAGATTGATGAATCTATGAATTTTATTGAAAGACCTGTAGAGATCATGGACTTCGGAGAAAAACGTCTTCAACGAAGTCGCATTCCAATTGTTAGGGTACGCTGGGAGTCGAAACGGGGACCTGAGTTTACTTGGGAACGTGAAGACTCAATGCGCGAAAAATACCCACATCTTTTTCCTACTATTACTTAAATTTCAGGACGAAATTTCTAAAAGTAGGGGATACTGTAACATTTGTCAAAAACGGGTTTCCAAAACCCGCTCCGTTTTGTAATCGAATATCAAGTTATAAATGTCACGTTGTGTATTTATGGTTATTTTCATTTTTAATGATACATAATTAATAAACAAACTAAACTATAAAAATTATATTTGATAAAAAGTGAAAACAAAATAAATAAAAATAAAATGTTGCTGCCGGGGCTCGAACCCGGGTCAGCCGGAAATTTAAATCCAAAGACTTACACACACACATCACCACTCCACCACTTGTTGTTTTCTGTTATCACTAGGAAACAAATGAAACTTATATTCCAACAGAAAACAACCTGAATGCTAAACCACAACCGAAATCGGTCACCAATCGTCCAAAGACGATTGATTACTCGCGAATTACTGAACAAAACCGGTGCACCGACGATCCTAATCAATTCGGATTTGAATGAACTTCAATTTTGATCATGATCGGTTTTTATAACCGAAAATAATCAATGTCTGAATTACTTCAATCAAGACCCCGCTCGTGACTCAGAAACATCATACAAACTTTCCATTTCACTTTCGTCATACATTCAGTCCATCAGAAAGCTTAATCAACTCGCCGGAAAATTCTGCAAGTTCGCCGGAAAACCGTATTTTTCCTCAAATCGGTAAGTCCTTCAATACCGTCGTAGTCTAACAATTGTTAAGCTATTTCTAACTCAACCCTTTCACTTGAAATCGAATTCAGACGCTACTATCGGATAATACCAGTTCGCCGGAAAAGTTCTGGAAATCTCTATTTTCATCTGTGAGTCGGTAAGGACCTTCAAACACACTGTTAACGTTTGTTTAGCACTTCAATTTCATGTTTAGCTAATCAAAACGATTAATTGGTTTGCTCAGTTGAAGTTCTTAAAAACAGAGACCGACGCTTTGCCGGAACTCTGTAATAAATCATTCACCGGTATGTTTACCTCTAATTATCGTTTCTGCCATTTCATATTAGTTTTTACAATGTTTATCTATCGAACTAAACAAGATATAACGGTGTAATCTTCTGCCTGTAAAATCTAACGAAGAAGATGAACTGCGATAACATTATAAGAATAATTAAAACTGGTATTTTGAACGGGTTAGACACACAGTCCAGCGGTGGACTGTGTGCAAATAAAACACGCATACGTCCCGAGTTCGATTCTTGATACACGCACCCTCTATGTAATAAAATGCCTTTTTGTTTAAAACTGAACCGGGTTAATCCTCGTTAGTTGTTAAGTATAATAAAAATTGGTATATTAACCAAGTTAGACACACAGTCCAGCGGTGGACTGTGTGTGATGTTAAAGCACAAGTCCCGGGTTCGAAACCTGTTACTCGCACCAGTTTGATGAATTAAAATGTTTTTGAAATTAAAAGAATTTTGGTTAAATTGAATTAGTATATAAATATAATTAAAAACAAGATTATTTCGGGTTAGACACGTAGCTCAGTTGGTAGAGCTGCGTGCACGCGTACGGGAGGTCTCGGGTTCGAGTCTCACCCAGCGCATACATGCACACTGACCGAACCGGTCAACAGGTCAACAAGTCAACGGTCAACGGTCAACGCAAAAATAAACATTTTTTATATATTTTTTTATTTATTTAATTTAATTTAAAAATCAATTAAAAATACTTAAAAATAATATTTTTAAAGATAGAAAATAGCCTTAAACTCACAAAAATATATCTAAAAATTTCATTAAAATCCTTAATAACATCCACTCATTTGCTATATTTTTCCGTTATTATTTAGGTTAGTAATTCTCGTTGTTCAACTCTCCCGACTCGTGCGCATCTCATCATCTCCAATCAAACGCACCCAATGTGAGTGAATCTTTACAAATTCCCCGTTTTAATCACGTTTTGGGTGTATCATGTGTCTTGTTATATATTATATTTAAATCATTGTGCATACATCATATCATGAACATGTGTATTCAGCTTGTTTAAACTGTTTGTGTGGTTATGGTTAGATTCAATTTATTATTTTCAGTACATGCAATTTCATAGGCCGCCGCTCCCCATTACATTATGAGCGTTGAGCAAGTTCCCCGTTACATTATGAGCGTGAACCTGGCGTGCCAACATACGATCGGCTCCGTTGATTGAGCCTTGATCGCACAGACATTTTTCATTTTTAGTACATGCAATACGATCGGCTCCGTTTGATTGAGCCTTGATCGCACAGACATTTATCATTTTCAGTACATGCAATACGATCGGCTCCGTTTGATTGAGCCTTGATCGCACAGTTTCATTCATGTTATTTATCGTATGATGATGGTATGTTAATGTATGCTATCATATGTTATTGTATGTTATAGTTGTGATTGCTATTGCTACTGCTTGATTATTTACATTTGCTCATTTATGATTATGCACAATTTTTCATTGATAAACTAACAAGTAAATCAATAATAAATGTTTATCTAACAAGGTTCACTCGCCAACTTATGTTGACCCAAAAACCCCCATTTTTACATATGATACAGGTGAACCAGCTGCAGCCAGAAACACATAGGATTGGAACTATTTTGTTTGGTTATTTTCTTTGTATTGTATGGACATGTTTGGATTATTTGGAATGTAACTTTGACTTTAATAAATATGAAACATATTAGTAAATATCATGAGCTTTGGTGATAACCCAATTATGCCCCGACTCTTATTCCGCTGCGGGTCGGGGTGTGACATATACCTTTTATCATTTCAATATGTTTATATGTTTATGTTTTAATGGGTTGTTTTATTGTGCACATGGGCTTGTTTCTGAGTCTTGGGCTTGTTGATGATATGCGGTGGAGTTATTGGGCGATATGCAGGCTTATGTTTCAAGGCTGGTGAGAGGTGGGCTTATATAAAGCTTTGGTGGTTGATGGCCCTTAATTCAACACACATCAAAAATATCTCTACTAGATCATTATCTCTCTCTCTAGAACATTCATCAAACTAGGGTTTCACTGTTTGAAGTTTGAGAGTTCGGTGGTGATTTTTCTGGTCATCTCTTAGAGTAGATCATCATATTGATTGATCTGCGTAGGTTGAGTGTTATCGCTCTTAATCTTGTTTTGATTATTTTTTGGCAATCTGTGCTGACTGAATCTAGGGTTTCTTGATTGTTATAATCTGTGTTAACTGGTGGATAACAAAGTGTTCTTTATTCTTGATATTGTGTTCTTGACATTTCTAATTCAAGAACTTTTCTCAAATTCCTGAACCATTTATGGAAGTTTTTGCCATTAACTTTGTTTCCGTACATTATGGAATGGTGGGAATACATGGTGAAATAGTTGTGAAAATCTACAAAATAAAGACAAATTATTTAGCATTTTCATATTTGATATCTTAATTAATTTATAAACCAATTGCAAAATTTTGATATTAGGATATGAGATCCCATTTCATGAATACAAAGTGAATAGCTAAGTTATGTCCACTCGGTATCTATAACTGTGATAGGTAACGATTACCAAATGTGACATACACAGCTCAACTCTAAGGCTTGGGGTTGCATGACACAACGTGTCAAGACATGGTATGTTTCACGCCAGCTATGACCACTTGGAACTGTTTCAAGTGATATTAGTCCTCTAATGGAAATGTGTGGATACAACCCAAGTGACATAGGAATCGCGAATCAACCTCTCCCTAAAATCTTAGGTTCAATGTAGGGCAATCACTAATATAAGAGGTTCGGATAAATTGGTTCGAGTCTTTCCACTTTAGGATGGCATAACAATATCAATTTAGTTAGGGATTTACTTTTATATTTTAACTACCAAATAGGGACAACTTTAGCATAAAGCAAGTAGTGCAGCTTTAGTGAAAATCTAATTTTACTTTATGTTCGTGACTAAATTGAAACTCCTTTCAACTCTTGACATGATTCAATTTTGAATACCCTATTGAAAATTATGTTGGCTGTTAATTGCGACTTGATTTTACCAAATTAATTGCTTTAATTTAAAAACCAAATGTTTTATCTTATAATAAAACTTTTTTTATTATTTAACTTTCCAAGTTAAATTAAAATACCTTTAATGAATCTAGCCGTTTTATGATTGTGAAATCGTTTTTGTCGGTTAAAGATTATCTACGCTAAACAATCTACCAGAATAACACAAAATAATGAAAATAAAATCAAGCCACTAGTGGTAATTTGTTCAGTTTCGTTTGAGCCAGTGACCGACAAACCGAACCGGTCTACAAAGGGACAAATCAACACACGAGTTTGGCTTTGCTCCTACTTAGTCCAAGATCTCCATCTTCATATTCTTGTTCGTTTCCATCCTCGGTCTTCGATGTCTTGTCTCGCAAGGTTTTATCATTTTACAATAAAACAACTTTTACATAAAATAAAATCCTAACTATTACAAAGGGTTCCAAATAACCTAAAAACTACAAATATTAAAACCAACCAAAAACTACAAACAAACTAAGACAACTACAAGTCTCTAGGGCTCGATTCATGAATAATCACAATCACATCCAAAATGATAAAGATTTGATTTTTTTCTCAAACAAATTTTTTGACAAATAAACGTAAAGATCAATTTAAATTAATAATACGTGAATAAATGTAATAGTGGCTCTAATACCACTAAAGTGATCATGGGTATTCGTTTTGAATTTACAAAATCTAATTTTATTTTAATAACTCTTTCTTATTAGTTCAGATGCGGAAGCGTGATAAAACACAAACACGGATAAAACTATTCCCTCCAGCGATCCAATTACATCCTAATCATATAATTGTATATGAACACAACTATAGCGTGTTTTGGGTTATACCCTTGACGAAAATCAAAGACTTGTTCGACAGATGAAACAAACGGCTCCACTAGTAAAGCGAATCACAAAATCTCCAAGATCACCACAAGAATCCACACTCGAAACGAGGTGGTGTATGGTCGCGGTGCGTGGTTGTAGCATGATAGCAACTTCGGTGGCGGCGCGACGACGGTGGTGGTGTGGTGGGCGGCCGGTTGCAAGTCGAGGGAGAGAGAGGGGACTAGGGTTGTAGCTTATCTCTTGCGCTTGTGTTGTGACAAAGTTAGGGTTTGATTCAGGTTCTATTTACAAATCTCTTAATTTCACTCTAACACATTAAGTATTGAATTCCCCTTCAAGTAATTAATCATAAATTAACTACTAATTACAATGTACCCATTGACCTTTGTTTTTTTATCCTATTTATCCTATAATATGACAACTTTCCTTAATTATTATCTTATAATAACCATTACCCGTATCCGTTGTATAACATTTATTATTCACTAATAGTAGCACCCTTTTTTTCAAGTGAACATCACAAGGTGGTGAGAGTGATGCTTTGAGAGAGATATATATGTTTTTATATTTAAATGTTAATTTTATTTTTATTGTTTTTATTTAAATTTTAAAATATTGAATATAAATTAAAATACTCACTTGTGTTAATTTATTTATTTCTAATTATTAAGGGTTGTTTGGTAATTTCGTATCATATTAGCGGAATGAGATAACAGGAGTTGATGAAAATGAAAAAAAAAGCGAAAAAATTCTCAAATAAAGACATGTAATGTAATTAGTGAAAGCAAAGGATACAATGTGCAATTTCATATATAGTAAACGGACCCAATTTGAAATTTACTCTAAATTAAACTTACTTACCCCATTAAACTAGTCAAAGTCTTAATCCAAACTGGCCTTGTAATCATGCCACATCATTCCAAACATCCACATCACCCCACTTTTTACACTAAAAACGTTTATGAGTGAGTGGTCCCAACATTTCTAAACCATGGTAGTCTAGTGGAACAAACCAGACCACCATGACAACGTGGGGTGGTCCGGATGGTTTGGTTTGGTTTTGGACTTGTTGCTATTAGGATAATATTTCATGAAGATAGTATGAGTGAAATATATATTAACTTTTTTCTTGGTTATTGGGGTGACAAACATAAATAATCAATCATAACATACAACCTATTTCCTCTCTTTAAGTTTCACTTAACTTGTCGACTCTTACTTAGTTCTCGTTTGCACTATGTGAGTTCTCCGCTTCATGTGCATCATATGAGTGATCTTCATCTTCCTCACTCTCCTTCAATCCTTGTATCTTCCCAATGACCTTTCTCATACTCCACCTCATACTGGGATTTGGTACGCAACAATGTAGCCCAATCTCCAAGAGGTCTACCATCTCAATCTCGTAGTTCTTTTCTCATTTCATATTTTTATCAAACATCTCTTGGCTCAACCCTTCCCACGTCATACCCCACGGCCCCTTTTCCCATTTCCTATATTCATCTAACTCTTCTCCGTTCCAGGATCGCATCCTTGCATTCAACATATTCCCCATATCCTCTGGTCGGGAAGGTTTCCACCCAGTTAATATCTCTAATATCAAGATCCCTAGGCACCAAGCATCCGTTTTTCACGTTGTCTGCTCATGATGAATGAATTCAGGTGATTTGTAGGCCATCATGAGTTTTTGTCCGTGCTCCTTTTTGATAATGGGCATAAAAGCATAGTCCGTTAAAAGGGGATTGAAAGCTTCATCAAGAAGCACGCTTGATGCTTTTAGGTGACCATGAGGTAACAACAGACGAGGAAACTCGCGATAAAGATAACCAAGTGCGCTTGACACACCCTGGATTATCTTTAACCGTGTTGGCCAATCCAATCTTTTTGGCAAATTTCTCCATCGACGGGTTGTCCCAACTAAAGCAATAAAATATATTCCACATTTAGATCAATGGAAATTTTTTAATCGTATGTATATCTAACAAAATTTTAATGTGCATCTCATCATAATTTGTACACTTAAATGGTTCATATCCTATTATTCCTATCAACTATAGTATATGGATGTGTTTGGTTATGATTTTCTTTAATGGATTGAGTTTTAAATTGAAATGTGCTAGATTCTATAATAGAAATTGGATTTTGTGTTGTATTTTGGTGAGAAACGTAATTGTAAAGCATTAGTCGAAGGAACCAACTTACCATCACCATGAAGATGTGTATCCAAGCTACCATTGATTGCAAAGTCAGAGATCAAGTACTTTTCGTTTTCATTATAGTAACAGGCCATGTAAGGTAACAAATTGGGGTGTGATAAACTTCCCAACAACATCATATGTGCATGAAAGTCCAATTTTTCGTCGATCATAATCCGCCCGAACCTTTTGACACACACAACCAACTGTTCCAAAATCCGCACCTTTAACGAAGTCCCAGAATCCACCTTATCTGTCACAACAGATCTGGCTCCTAGAAGATCTTCCAGGGTAAACCTTTGCCTACTGGCTCTAATGAAGTGAAGTTTCCTATTTTCATTTGTGACGGTGTTTTGTGTATTTGTGTGCTGCTCATGCCTCTCAACCCCCTTCACAATAACGAAATCATGTTAAAAACGCATGGCAATTTACAGTTTTTTTTCCAATAAAACCTATCCTATACTCATCAACTACCATTCATACTTTCTTTTTACTTTTTAATACAAATAGAAACATGAGTAAATTACAAGTTTTGTCCTTTATGTTTACACCAAATTGCAGGTGGTGTCATTTGCCTTAAAAATTGATGGTTTTTGTACTTTATGATACAAAATCTTGCATGTTACGTCCTTTAGCCCTAAACTAGTTAAATTTTAACGTTAAAGCAAGTCATGTGCCTTGCACATGAGGACTTATATTTCATTTCACTCTGTAAGGACTATTTTGTAAATTATATATATGCAGGGAGCATTTTGCACAAATAAGAAAAATACTTTACACTCATTCTCTCTCTCTCTCTCTTAAACTCTTCGGTCTCTACAAAGCAGAACCCCCAATTCAGTATAATGACGGCGATGACATTTTGAAATGTATTTATTAAAAGAGAGAAAGTAGAGGAAGAAGGTTTCAAAAGAATGTACTTGGAGTGGATTATTTATACCTATTATTTTTAGATCACATCATCCGGCCTTGGCACACCTTTTGATGTGTGTCCAATATGGAGGCCGTTCGGTCATTGTGCTTTGCTTGGCGAAAGCCTTAATGTTCCGGTGGTTTGGCACGTAGTCCGGTGTTGCATCTACAAGTCCCTCAGTCTGTCGAGTCCGAAGCTCGGACTTGATGAGACTTGCATGCTATGGGTGACCGTCTGTCATCTGGGTGATGACGTGGCACATTTCCATGTGTCACCCACATGTTATTATAACATTCCTTTCTTACGGGATCCTAAACGTCGTGAGACATGATGTTATATATATATCTCCAAAAAGTTTATATTTTTTATTTTTTACTATGCCTTCTCTCTTTATATTCTTATACCCTCCTTCAAAACCCAGGTTTTACTAGTCCGAAGACTGTGCAAATACTCCTAGATTTCGTAGAGGTGCGTTCTGTGTATTCTCTTCTCCTTTCTTATTTCTTAGAAATGGCTCCTGGTAAAGATAATATGGGCGCTAGTTTTTGCGTTCTTACTTAAAAGCAGTTCGATAAGTTTCTGAGGGCTTATCAGATTCCGACGTATTTAAACCATGTTTTACCTGCCTAGAACCAAACCATTTATCCTCTTGTGGACGGTTAGTTCACGTTTTACACCCATGTGTGTAATTTTGCGAATTGCCACGTCCCTCTCACCAAATTTCTGATGAAGGTGGTCCGATTTTTTCGTGTGCATATCTTGCAAGTTAACCCATTCAGCCTTAGCCGAATAAACCATTTCGAGATTTCTTGCAGAGCCCTGAACTGGAAACCAGACCTAAATGTTTTTCGATATTTTTATAAGTTCATTTCGTCCGATGGCTGGTTCACTTTCGCCCCACCGGAAAATTGTACCTAGCATAACTTTCGAGGAAAATTAAAGCATTGGAAGGATAACTTTTTTTTGTTGGAAGATCTGCGTTTACCTAAAGATATGGTTTGGATGTTTAAAGAATTAGTCCATCAATTTTGAACTTCTAGAGGGTTTCATCGATGTTGTCTTGGCTCAAGGACTGGTTGACAACCAAAGTCCAGTCTGTCCTCTTCCGGAGCACCTTCTCTTCTTTGGTCGAATTAGTCGGATCTGGCCCTGTGGGGACGGGGATTGGCCTGTTATTGTTAACCGATGCGAGGATGAGTGGCATCTCGAAGGAATGCTGCTCTTCCTATTAATATGTTTATTTTAACTAACTTTTCGTTTTGTTTTTTCTTGAAAGAACCGAGATGTCTCTCCGCGATGCTTTGAAGGTTCCAAACTTTGCTAATTTGGATTTCACTTAACCACAGGAGATGTTGACTCCTTCCTTCAACAAACTGCTTCGGCTGCTTATGAAATTAGAGCCCCTACTACTCCACGCATTGAGACAGGTGCGCCATCTTCTTCGGCTCCAATGTAGAATGTTGCTGGGAACTCCGACTTTCTAGTATCTATAGCAGAAGTTCAGTTTGTTATTGAGGACGAAGATAGCGACCCGGATATTCGTGAGCTGGATCACAATCGTAACACCGGTCGTATTTCTACTGGGAGATCTGTTAGGGGGGATACGGAGAGTGGCTCCTTCCAAACTTCTGTTGCTTCAGATCTAAGAGAGTGTCGTCGAAGAATAGGAAGGTTGATTTAGTGAATGTAGTACAACTGAATCCTAAGAGAAGTAAGCATGGTGAAGCTTTGGTGAATCTTGTTCCTAGGAAATCCAAGTCGATGCTCGTTCCTTCCTCGGGTCCGGTTTTAAAAAATCTGGACAAGCATTTAACTGGGTTTAAGTCCTCAAGAGATGAAGCCACGCGCAAAATGTTCGGCCCAAATATTACTTTTACAAGTTCCTATCAATCCATTGATGTAGATAAAGAAGAAATAGATGTTGAGATGGGCACTTCTTTGAAGGGGGATGGGAGGAAGGCTGTTGTCTTTGCAGGTATGGACTTAGGTTCGTTTTTGGGTTTGGATCGTACCTCGGAGGACGACAGGGACCAAGTTTCCTCTATGTTTCCTTCATGGTTCGCATCCGAAGTAATGAATGTGTTTCGCTTCGTTCATGGTTTGCAGCCAAGGTCATGGAAGATGATGTGGCTCATAAGGACGTGTTGAGCAAGATGGAAGAATCTCTAACTCAAGCTCGTCAAGCTTATGGAAAAATGATACAAGGTTCGGTGTTTTTCCATCTTTTTTGTACTCCTCTTTCCTTTAGTTGTTTCCGCTATTATAACTGATTTTGCATAAAGGGATTTAACTGTACAAGAGAAGCTGAGCTGAAGGCAGAGTTGGAGAATGTACAAAAGAGTCACGAGGAAGAAACGTCCTGGATGCATTTAGAGAACATAAATTGGAAGAAGAAGGTTGAAGAGCTATCTCTAGTTAAGACGTGGTTTTTATCTGAAGGTGCTTGGAGTTTGGCCCGGTATGTTCACAAGGGGCTGGAGATGAAAGACGCCGTGGCAGCTGTTAATAACTCCACGAGTACGGTAGGGATGAACGTTGGTTTGAGAGGTGGCTATATTTGTACGCTTTGCATAAGAAGACGCCTTTTGGAGTGGTTCCTCTTTTGACCAAGGGTGCTGATAAGCTACTGGATGTGGCCATTGAGAAATTTCATAATCTACGCTTTCTTATGGTTGAGTCTTTGGTTGCTTTAGCCGAAGAACCTCTCTTCAAGATCCAAGAGGTGCTAGGCTTTATCCCAGAGAGATGTAGTCTAAAGAAAAGTGGAACTGTCTGGATTTTTGGGGCAGACACCTTAAAGTTTTAGATCTTTTTTGAAACTTCTGACATTAGTTTCTTCAGAGGGGGCATGTACTTTTCGAAGCATGATATTAAGTCCAGCTTTTAGAGCAGATCGTACATTTTCTGCAAACATGTAATGGATTTGATCCGACCTTATGTCTAAGGTCCGGATATTTTGTTTGTTATATTTTAAAATATCCTTGAACATGCGTCCATGTTTTTTAGAATATGATTTTATTTTTCAGGTCAACCTGTTATTTAATTTGGTATGTTGAACATTCATTTATTGTGGGGATCACTTTCTCCCCGGTCACTTTTAGGACCAATCCGGATATGTATTTATGTCTTTTACATGGGCTCGTCATCTTAAGTTGTAAAATAGTTCCGGAAATAAAACTTATGCGGCTCTATCTATTAAAGGACTGTATTAATTATATGTTGTCCTGGAAAACGTACTATATGCGACGAAGGACGGAGTTTGAGAGGCCTGGACTCTTAGCCTTTGATGGGTTTTCAGCCTTGTAATATGACTCCAACAAATTTATTTTATTAACATACGTCAGTGAGAAGGTTATGATGAAAGAAGTTTTTGAAACTTGTCATATTATTTTTATTCATAGTTCTGTGTATTCACATCCCGGTATCTTTTTATAGGAAATTCCTAGTTTATGGGAAAAAAGACACCCACATTACAGGAAACGAAAGTACTAAGTTTATTAAAACATTTGCTTCAGTGCTTTAAAGGTAACAATTCTTAAGGTGAATATTGTCCCATGTTCTGGGGATTGGAGTTCCGTCCAACTGTGACAGGGTGTAAGCTTCATTGTTTCCTGCAGCGGTGATGAGGTAAGGCCCTTCCCAATGAGGGGATAACTTGCCAGTACCCTCTGCTTGGCTAACTTCTTAGACCGCATTACTTACTCGCCGATATAACTAGGCTATTTTTACTTTTGAGTTATAATGTTCTCTTTTGTATTTGGCTTCTCATATCGCGACAACCTCTCTCCTTTCTTCGACCATGTCCAAGTGTTTAGACAAAGCTCAACTTCATTTTAGGTCTGATCAGTTTGCGTTCTTTGGGTGGGCATTCCTATTTACACCGGGATTAATACCTCGGTCCCATACGTTAAACTGGACGGAGTTTCACCAGTACTGGTTTTCCGCATGGTTCTATGGGCTCATAATACGTGGGGAAGTTCATCGGCCCATGTTACTCTGTCTCGGCCCAGCCGCTTCTTAATTCCATTCACTATGCTTTGATTGGCATGTTCCACCTGACCATTGGCTGCTTTGATTGGCATGTTCTACCTGACCATTGGCTTGGGGATGACCGACTGAGGCAAACATGTGTTAAATGTGTAGTTTTATACACCATGCCTTAAAGGGATTATCAACAAATTGCTTCCCATTGTCACTCACAATGCATAGAGGCATGCCGTTTTAATATATGATGCTCTCCCTAGCAAATCGCAATACATGTTCTCTGGTGATGGTCGTGAGGGGTTTTAACTTTCACCCACTTGGTGAAATAATCAATCGCAATACATGTTCTCTGGATGAGATGGGAAATGATCCGACTATATCAATTCCTCATTTTTGAAATGGCCATGCTAACGTAACCGGGATCATATTGTTCTTTGCTCGAAGACTAACCGGTGCATGCCTCTGACAATTGTCATAGCTATGTAATTCAGCCAGCACACTTTGATGCATGTTGGGCCAATAGTTCCCGGGGTTAATAATTTTGGCGACGACCATTCTTGGTCCGACGTTTATTCCACAAATTCCCCAATGAATTTCCCTAATCACGTAGCTAGCCTCATCCGGATCTAAACACCAAAGAAGGGGGCCCAGAAAGGTTTGTACAATTTTTCATCATGGACCTGATACCAGAGGGCTTTAACCTTAAGTTTTTTTGGCTTGAGCTTTATCGGCAGGGAGCCAATCATTTGTTGAGTAATTCAACATCGATGTCATCCACGTGTCGTTTTGGACATATATGATCAGGACTTCTTCATAGAGAGTTATGGTAGGAGCGTGGAGGACCTCAACCAGGACTTTTTTAGACAAGTGGAAGAAGGAGATTGATGCTAATTTGCTTAAGGCATCAGCTTTCATGTTCTTACTACGAGGGATGTGGACCACCTAGCAGGTGTCAAAAGATGAAATTAGCTTCTGCACTTTTTCCAAATACTTGGACTTGTTAACTTCCTAAGCTTCGTACTCTCCGTTAACCTGATTAGCCACAAGCAGAGAGTCGACGTGAGCAAGGACAGATGTTGCTCTGGCTTTAAGGGCAGTTTGGAGTTCGGTTAGAAGAGCTTCATATCTGGCTTCGTTATTGGAGCTTTGAAATTCGAACCTAATAGCATACGTAAACTCGATCCCTTTAGGATCGATCTAGATTAGACCTTCCCCGGCCCTTCTTTCTTAAGGCTCCATCGGTATACATATTCAAAATTTCCAAAACCTTAGATACTAGGGTTCCTTTGCATTCTTCTTCCGTTACATCGGTCAAAAAATCAGCGAAAGCCTGCCCTCTTACAGACCTCTCGTTCGATTGTTATGTCGAAAGAACTGAATTCAACGGCCCATTTCGTTAATCAGCCAGAAACTTCAGGCTTCCATAGCCCTTGCTGAATCTGAAGACCAGTTTGGACTTTTATATTAAATGCTTGAAAATATCTTCGGGGTCGTCTGAAGGCATGGACCAAAGCGAGAGCAAGTTTTTCAATCATGGAGTACCTTGTTTTGTAATCTTAAAGGATGCGGCTCACATAATAAACAAGAATCTTAGCCAACTGCCTATGAATAACAAGTACAACACTAATTGCAAAATGCGAAGCTGATAGATATACGGTGATAACCTCGTATGTGATCGAAGCTGTCAATGTGGATAAATATTTAATTTTTCAAAAGTTGTAGCTGCCTCTCAGGTCCATTCCATCTTGCCTTTTCTGAGACTTTTCCTTAATACAGCTAAGAAAGGGAGAGATTTATTTACGCCTTTGAATAGGAAACCATAAAGAGCAACCAACTTGCCACTTAGAGATGGATTTCTTTTACCAACTTTGGGGGTTGCATTTTTACAACAGCCTGTATTTTATCCGGATGAGCTTGTATTCCGGAATGGGTTACACAAACTCCGAGAAGCTACCTTTCTTTTAGGTCGAACGAACACTTTTTTGGATTTAGTTTTAAGCAAATACTCTGGACCTGTGTAAAGGTTTCAAGGATATCATCCAGCATGCTATCTTCGGCGTACTTTGGATTACTAGATCATCTACGTAGATTTCTAGATTTTGGCTAATTTGATGTTTGAATGCCTTATCCATCAGCCTTGGATATGTTGCTCCGGCATTTTGCAGACCAGAAGGCATTTTTGTATAGCAATGCAATCCTTCATTCGTAACGAAAGTTATTTTATCTTCATCTTCTACGGCCATTTGTATTTGACAATATTCCTTGTAAGTATCCAGAAAACACTTGAGCCGGAAGCTTGCAAGGGAGACTATTTTGAGATGGATTTCTGGAAGTGGGTAACAGTCTTTTGGACAAGCATTGTTGAGATCGGAGAAATCGACACACATTCGCCACGTACTGTCCTTTTTTTGTAACCATAACCGAGTTAGGTACCCATGTTTGGTACTGAACTTCTCGAATTATTCCAGCATCTGAAAGCTTTTTCACATCTTTCACTATTGTCTTGTTTCTGACAGGAGCCATGCTTCATTTTTCCTGAGCAACGGGTTTGGCGGAATGAGACGATTTTAGCTTATGTTCGGTCAATGCTCTAGGAAGTCCGACTATTTAGAGTGTTGACAGGCGAACACATCTAAGGAGCTTGACAACAGCTTCCATAGGAGTGTTTTTTGTATTTTCTGGAAGTTGAGAGCCTATCGTAACCTTTTGTTCCAAAAACTCCAGATGGACGGACTATTCTTCTACCATGGCCGATTGGAACTAGATCTGCTTCCTTCTGCCTATCTGACTTCTGTTACCCAGAGTGTTGGATTCCAAATAGATAGTGGTGTCTCCAGCTTTTGTTGGGAATTTGAGAGATTCCTGAATTGTGGAGCTGATGATACAAAAAGTGCACATGCCCGGTCTCCCCAAAATGATAATTTGTACTGATTTTGCACCGACCACTAGGGAAGTGAGGTACACCGTGCGTGCTATGGTTCCAGATCCCAAGGTTATCGGGAAGGTTGATTTGGTCGATGGGTTAGATGACTTCTCTGGTGAAACTTACCAAAGGCATAGGGACCGAAATCAACTTTACATTCGTTGTTGGGGCCAACTGCCGGAAGTGTTGCTCATTCATTATTTTTTATGTGTTGCCACTGTCCTCATAGATCCGGCGAACTTTGTGACCTGCGACAACGAACGATATGATAACCAGACATTCTTTAACTGCTTCAATCGGGATGGGAGAAAATGAGATTGGTTGTTGCATAGTGCCAAATGATGCCTAGAACACTTTACTCATTGGCTATTTAACTTCCAAATCATATAGATCCTAACTTGATTTTTTGGATTACCAACTGTGTTCGAAGTTACTTTTCCCTCCTTGAATTCTTTTACCAAGTGTGATAATTTGCCAAAACGTAACATTTTCAATTTCTTTTTTTAACAACCAGTAATCGTCTGTATTGTGCCCCTTGGCCCGGTGATATTCACAATACTTTTTGGAGTTTTTATCTCCGGTGGTCCGTAACTCCAGTGGCATGAGGAAACTTGGCCCTTCAGTACTGAAGATTTCACTTAGAGACTTTGTGAGATATGATAGGTTGTGGAATCTAGAGCCAATGCTCCCGTATCTTAGAGTACTTCGATCATTTATGCTATACAGTTGGATCCGGCTTTGGCCGCTAGATGAATTTATATAAAAAACTAAGCCTCCATTATTCTTTCAGGACGAGACTTTTGAATCTGCCTCTGAGGATGGATTACACGCGTTCTTTCCTCTAGCAAAAGCTCAAGTCCTTTCCATTAATACTACCATGGTTTTTGGAAGGTTCTCATGTAGCTTTTCGACTAGCTGATTATTCTTGACCCCATAATAGAAAGAAGAGACCCTCAACTGATCAACTACTTCGGACGTTATGCACTTTGGTGATTTCTTTTAAGTAGTGTCTTTGATGGCTAAAATTTTGAAGAAATAGCCTTCGGGGTTCACCGAAATCATTAATCCCCCCCATTCAATCCATCAAACCATACCCGAGCACCTTCGGTTAGAGTTTGTGCGAACATAAAAAACCATGCTGACATTGACCACTGCTCCACCTTGGTGGCCCCGTCAAAATCAAAGATATGATGGTCTGAATCTGTGATGCCATCATATTTTTTAATGGAGATGACATTTTTAGTTTCGGATGGAGTTTTGCATGAACGATCCTTTGAGAGAATTTTGATTTGCCGTCATGGACATCGGGTGATCTGGCTTAATAAGCTTAGATTTGTCCGTGGTGATTGTTTGCAGGCTAGGCGTCGGACCAGTGATGGTTGAAGAAGGCCCTGAATACCCCTGCAATGAATTATCATTGTAAAGAACTCCATAATGCAGCAGGAGTTACGATAGTGGAGATAGTAGTCAATGCCGAAGCGACTAAACCATTATTTCTTACCGTGTTTTCTTTGTTGAACAGTCTTTTTCGTAAACTGAGTATTTGTTCCTCTCTTGTCTGCTAAGCTTTCAATCACCTGCTAAGCATTTTTTGCCAGAAACTCAGCATCGAATTCCCCTGGAGATGGTCTGGGAACTATGATGAATGGTAGCGATTTTACGGTAGGTGTGGTGGCTACCGTTGTCACAAAAGAGGTATCTAAGTCAAAAGGACTTGAAGCCGCCATAGATCAGTGATGTTCAAGAAGTCCAACTAGTGAAAGACTATGAATAGAAATCAGATGGCGCCAATTGAAGATACAAAATCGAGAATAGAACTTGGTCTTATAGATTAGATCTTGAAAGCTACATGATATGCACATGCAACAAACTGTTAGGCTCGCCGCAGAGGTGGGATGGCCACTCTGCGACCACCCTCCGACGCAAAGATAAGTATTTATTTAGAGTGAGAAGGTACAGAGAGAAAGTGAGGACGAAGTTCAGAAGAATATACTTGAAATGTACTTGGAACAGAGTATCTATACTTGTTCTTTTTAGATGACATCATCCGACCTTGACACACCTTTTGATGTGCGTCCAGTATGGAGGCCGATCGGTCATTGTGCTTTGCTTGGTGAAAGGGTCACCTTAATGTTCCGGTGGCCGAACACGTAGACCTGTGTTGCATCTACATCACCCACTACCAACATCATCTGAAACCCACCACCGCCGATGAACCACCACACACTCCACCGTCTCCATCAATACCTCGAACAACCCTCCTCTTTTAGAACACAATCTAATCGCCACTGATCTCAAAGATTCACTTAAATTAAGGAAAAATTAAACATTTTGTTCTTTATCTTGATACTTTTTTTCAGGCGTTGTCATTTTCAACGAATTTTAACAGGTTTTTTTCTTTATAGGCAAAATTGTTGCACGTTACGTCCTTTCGTCATGACCAAATTAATTTTTTTTTGTTAAATCTAGTCAAACATGGGTACTTTAGTCTTTCATTCCATTTATCTATAAATTTTTTTAATAAATATAATAAAATTAATTTTTAAACCTATTAACCTCTTTATAAAATTTAAAAAATATCTCTCTCAAAACACACACAAAATTCACACTTTCACTCTCTGTATTTCTCTCCCTCTCTCTCTCACCATCTCCTGCCACCACCCACCACCACCACTTCTTCTCTACCACTCTATCTCTACAACTCTCTCAGATAAAATTGTCGGCTACTAATTCAGATTAAATCTTCGTCGGAGGTACACCACCTTACGGGCGATGTCCAGAGCGAGATCGGCGTCGGAGGAGGCGGTGTACCGGGGATGTTTAGATCTATCAAGGATGGGGCTCAGATCCAACGGTTGTACTCCATGCATTATTGGTTGTACTTTATGCAATGTAACATGTACATTCACAGTGGCGATGCTTGGAGGAACCATGGGAATTTGAAGGAAGTAAGTAAAGCATCTGATTAATCCATGATTTGCTTTCATTTTAACAATTGTTTTCTGTTTGTATAATGATTATCCTCTAGTGACTCAAGAGGTTAGTTCTATGCTACACATGATATACGAGTTATTAAATCAGCGGTTTTGAACAGGACATATACGAGTTATTAAATTAACGATTTTGAACAGGACATTTTGTTTAGATTGTCATTTTTGCTAGATCAATGGTCCATTTGCAACAAAAAGTCGACTACAATGGTTCAAAAAGTCAATATTTCACAAATGATGTCAAATCACCTACTTGAACAAAATTGATTGATTTCTTGAATGTATTTTCAGATCTTCTTTCAACATTTCGTAATATGAATCGAGACTGGAATTTTGTTAGGGGCGGCGGCAGTGCTGGTGGTGGATGGTGATAGAGAGATAATATTTTAATTTATTTAAAATGATTGAGTATTTAAGTTATTTACATATTTAGTCTTTTAAGGTAAAATAACAAAAATGCCCTCATATGCAAGTCACATGATCAGATTTAACAAAAAAGTTTTGACTGAGTTAGGACTAAAGGATGCAACGTGCAACAATTTCCCTATAAAGGGCAAAACCTGTCAAAATTCGTTGAAAAGGACGCCGCCTGAAAAAATATATCAAGATAAAGGGTAAAACTTTTAATTTTTTCCTTAAATTAATCGAACCATTTCATCTATGGTGCAGGAAATATAAGCTCTAGGATTTAAATCGGTTTTGGTTTTTGTTTGGATGAACAAACTAACAAATCTATAGGTAGGATTTATTGTGATTACCATGATCATGAAGAAGCTTGCGATGTAGACAGGTATGGATCTGGTTGAGATTTCTTGATGGGGTTATAGGGAAAGGATTTGGGGTGGTGTTGAGATCACCAGCAGAAATTCACGGTGGTATGTGGTAGGGATTTGTCGATCTTGAATTTCTTCGAAGGTTTTGAACCGAAGGGGATACGGTGTAGTGGGAGAGGTGGTGTGGAGGTGTGATGTTGGTGCCATAGGGGTGGTGGTCCGATGATGGATATGTTTTGATGAGAGAGAGAACCAAAAATGAGAAAGTGAGAGAGTCGAAGGGTTTGATTTTAGGGTGACAAGACTATTCTTCTTCAAGTAGTAAGGGCATTTACATTGAAAACCTTAAAAATATGTGAGAGGGTTTAATAATATTATAAGGAATGGTTGTTAGTATTTTTGGATGCTTGTGAGTGGAGAAGAAAGAAAATATATAGGAAAGTTACTGTTTCTTTGTAAATATATGAGAAAAAAAATCTTGAGAGAGAAACTGTATAAATTTTTTGATATTTTTAGATTGGTTATATATGAACGAGAGATAAAAGATAATATAAAGATATAAAAATATTATTTAATTAAAAATGAAAGAAAAAATAGTTGTTTTTAATGAAAATATATGAATATTAATAAAGAATTAACCGCGAATGCCCTTTTCAGCATTTAAAATATTCTTACGGTGTTAGTTGTAGGAGTTCAGAGGAGTGTAACAAACCGGAAGGATAGAGACTCAGGAATCAAAATTTCCATAGTATTTAATATAACTACTTTTCTGTGATAGGAAAAAGTATATTTTATTATTGTTTTATCATGTTAGTAAACATTTAATTATTCCAAGTTTTATTAAATTCATAGATTTTAAAATTTGCTTTCACAGTTATTTTCAATATATACAGCTCTACATTTTATCTCATACGATAATATAAAACCTTGCTATTTTTTCTGTTTTTTTAAACGCCAAAATGTTACATTTTAAGGCTATTATAAAGCAATTAATCTTGGCAGAACTAACATGTATAATCTGTTTTAATTTGTTTCATAATATAACGACAAAGAAACATCCTCATTTTCGTTTCTACGGCACCTGTAATATATTTTACTAATTAGAACTATAAATAGCTTAAAATGTCAGAATTGGTTTGAAGAAAGGAAAAGCAACTTGCTTGATAACCAAGTGCACTTTCAAGCATAGTGACGATCTCTGTCATTAATGGACGTGCTTCACGGTTTCTATTCAAACATCGATAAGCAATTGTGGTAAACGTCTTCGATGAACTAAGATTTATTTCACCCTTTATTTTATCACAAATAATTTCGTCTATTTTGTTTTGTTCATATAATTGTCGTACCAGTCCTGTCAATGGACGACGTTTATCCTTATCATTTTGGATACACAGCCTCCCACACAATACTTCAAATAACACAACTCCAAATGAAAAAACATCACTCTTTTGTTAATAACCCGGTCTCAACATATGACGGATCACAATACCCAATTGTGCCAACGGCGTTTGAAACGAGGAATGTGTATTGTTGGTCAGTGTAACACCTAGTAAAATCGTGTCTAATAGTATAGTGACACGTATTGTATTTTTTAATTTAGTCTGTTAAATACTAATAGAGACTAAAGGTGTCAACATGCTCAAACTGAGTCTCTGAGTGACTGTCTGATGTTAACATGCATAAACGTAAACCTCTGAGTGACTGATATGTAAACATGCTTAAACGTAAGCCTCTGAGTGACTGATATGTCAACATGCCCAGCCTCTGAGTGACTGATATGTCAACATGCTTAAATTTGGCCTCTGAGTGACTGATATGTCAACATGCCCAGCCTCTGAGTGACATCGGGGTCAACATGCTTAGAGTGGGCCTCTGAGTGATCTTTACGAATACGTAACTCTCATATGTTCCATTTGTTGGACGAGAGGGATTAAATCCGTAAACATGTGAAAGTTGGATAATGGAGGGATTAAAAGTGTCAACATGTTAATTTATACCTCTGAGTGACATTTTAACGAACCGAGATCTCGACAATGTCCGGGCATACTCCCGGGTATGCCAAATATTGGTTAAGAAGGGCCAAATATGCTAAAAAGGTGTTTTAGAAGGTTTCAGATGGTTTAATAAGTTAAGGGGATAAAAGTGGCCTAAGGGCGCTCGCGGGGCGCGAGAGGCAAGGCCTGTGCCTCTCGCGGCCCGTCACAGAGCTGTGTCTACAGAATTTTAACTTGGCCTCCACACAAGTTTCCAAAAACCAATGAATTCGAAACTATGGATTCCCAAATAGCTATGCCACATTTTTGGACACTTGTAAGCTTCCTCTTACACCCCTTAGCACCTGGCATCACCTCCTTTAAGCTCTCTAACTATAAATAGGTGTCAAGGTTCACCATTTGAACTTGCACCTTTCTCATTCACAACTCTATCTCCCTCCTCTAAAAGCTCCTAACTGAAAGGAGCATCCAACTTAGTTCTATTGCATCCTAGGAACCACTTGTAAGTGTTCCTTCCTCTTGCATTTTCGTTTATAAGCTTTTATAGCCAAAAGTCAAGCGTTTCGGTTAAGACCATTATGGTCCAGCCATTGTTCGTAATAAACATGGCTAAGTGATCGTAATAAGGTATGTGTTATTCCTATAAAGGGAACCTCCTGAAGATCACGTTTGCTAGACCAATTGACGGGTCAAAGTTATTATATTAAAAAGTCAAACATGCCATTTTTCGGAAATGATATAAATTGATCTTATATATGTTATAAAACCTATTTTGACACTTAAACAAGTTGGTAATAATTATTAGAACATGTAAGAACATGTTCGGCTCGTCAATTTCAGTTCTAGGGTCGGTTCGTAACCGAAAGTTGTGAAGTTTGACTTCTGCTTTGACTTTCGATTCTGACCCGATTTAGATTAGTTATCTACTGATCTAAAGTTGCATTATGATCGAAATATAATGTAGCATAAACATCCGAGGTTAAATTACATGATCATAATCAGAATCTGAGTTTATGCACAAGTTCCGTAATTATGTAATTTTGACTAAAATGCCCTTTTGGCATAAAAAGTGGTTTAAATGATAATGAACTTGAAATGAGTTACCTCCTAATGTAATATTATAAGTAGGATTATTTGGGATGTCAAATTAGATTGTAAACTGAGTTTATGAACAAGTCCTAGTATTATGTCGATAAATGACGATAAAGCCCTTGTGGCTTATAAAACGGTTTTAATCATGTCTTTTTAAAGTAAACCTTTTATCTACTGATATGTTATATTAAATAACATATCTAAGACATGTTAACCTGACCTTAACATCGGTTTTCATTAAACATCGCAAAAATCATCATTTTACGATATAAGCGTCGTTTCACATAGTCTGGTTTTAAACCATATTTACCAACCAAGACTTGTTACCTACTGATCTTAAAACTTATTTTAAATATTTTTACAGTAGGTACAAGATATAAACTCAGAATCCCAAACAATTTATAAACTATGTGTAAAATGACCAAAATGCCCATTCGGTGCATAGTTTAGTCATAAAAGGTAAATTACACATATAATTAATATCCTATTGATGTTATATGATAAATAAGTTATTTTTCCAGAATACGTATGATTATAACATTAAATTATATTCAAGTTCCTTTTATACGGTCTGAAATTACAGAAACGCACTTATGAGGCGTAGCTTCATTTTAAAACCGTAATGTGCATAAAGTTGATATCCTACTGATATTACAACTTATTTAAAGTATAATGGCATATAGAACCTGTCCATGACTTATCCGGTTACCCGATATCGCTAATATGCGAACGGTTAAGTATATGTAACTAGTTTACGAAAATTAACCGAAACAGGTCTAACCTTGTCATTTAAGTCTCAAAATCCAGAATGTTTATAGTTTATCCATATTACACAAGTCAAAGTACTTGTTGGGATTAAACTACGTTCTATCCGATCATCGTTTAATCTAGCGTTATACCTTTTGATCAAGTATGCTAGTCGGTCTAAGTCTATGACTTAAATAAGACCGTTAGTATTTAATTGGTTAGTTTATGCCATAATCCAGACTGGAGACTTGCCGGTAAATGCTATATGCACTTAGTACTTTTGTGTACGACTTTGTTATTAAATTAAAAGAAGACTAGCTCAGGAAAATACTCTCGACTTATTTCCCCTATAGGGCTTGGGTTACGGTAAATTATTACCGCTTGGTCGGAAATGGGATCAATCGAATGCCGGATTGTGGCTAGTAAATCCGCATATTCTGTTTTAATCAGTTTTGTTTGATAACTTAAACATCGGGGGTTAACTACCGTGTCCTGGATATCCTCGGCTCATTATAATAGAAAATGGCCACAACCTTAGCGCGGGTGTAGGCATACACTCGATAGACGCTCAAAATGCTTTACCCACAAGGTTGGAAAGAAATGACTCCTTCGTGAATCCAAAGTGGTGTGTACGTTAATCATGTCTCGGTTTCCGTACCGGGCCCTGTATGTATGGACAAACATGTAAATCTGTTAACAAGGTTGGACGGTCAACTTTCCCAAGTTATAAAAGATTTTGTGCTGATACGCACTTAAAACATTTTATTTAAATATTTTGAAATGAGTCAGTTGGGTGTATTTAACAGCGAAAGCTGACGTATTTTCAAAAGACTAAGTTTGCAGGTACAATACGAAATAGGCTGGAAGTGCTCGGTAGTGATAAGAGGATCTTGCAAATCATAGATCTGCCTAAAGTCTGTTTTACATATTTTCTTTGTACAATTTATGATCCGTCTGTGGATCTTCTATTACGAGCCTGTATATTATTATATTTCGAACATTTGGTTTGTAACAGTAATTTAAATCCAATACTTCCGATGTGCTGTGTTTAATTGTCTATGATGTTATCAACTTACGTCACGATATTCCCCACCTGGGCCCATCAGTGTTTGGATTGGCTGTGGAAAGCCGGGGTGTGACAGTCAGCAGGACCAAATTTGGATAAACCCATATATGATATTCTCGCATTCCAGTTTTCATCTAATAAGATATTAGAAACTTTAACATCGCGATGCAATACTCTTTGATGTGTACCAATAGAACTATGAAGGTACGTTAGTCCACGTGCTGCTCCCATGCATATCTTAAGACGTTAAACCCAAGTTAGGTCATCGCTATTGAGATACAAGTCAAGACTTCTCCTAGAAGCATACTCATACACAAGTATCTTCTCTCCGCTGTCATCACAAAACCCCAAGAGAGAGACAATATTATCATGTCTATAAAGAGAGCATAATTACCTCCTTCCAAAACTCGGGATCTCCTTGACCAAATGCACGATTTAAACGCTTTATAGCAACCATCATACACACCTTGGAAAGGGTGAGTTCTCCCTTATATACACTACCGAAACCTCCTTTTCCAATGCAACTATCATTGGAAAAGTTGTTTGTAGCTACTTTTACAGCTTCTAGTTGTATCTGAAGATGTCCAAACTGTTTTATAAGAGGCATCATTTGATGGTAAGTGAAGGTTAGGAAACAAAACCAAGATAGGATAAGAAGTCCAAGTTGGGATCTTGAAGGAGATTATGCATTATATCTGCTTAGCAAGTTGGTGATTACCTACCCTTATTGGCTTTATTACTATGTTGCACCAATTATTGTAGCTTCGTTTTCAAAGTTTCTTCCTATATCAATAATTGTAGCTTTCTTTTTCTAAAGTTTTCCAAGCAATATATTAGAAACAAAAGAAAATCATTATATATTCTGTTTGATGTTGGCCTTTCAACGAACCTAATTGATATTTTTTTTACTTTGTAGTTTATACTTCTATTATATTTTGATTAACTGATATAAGTTTGAAGTATTATATTATATTATATATACTTACAATCGTAAGTTATATATACATTATATATACTTACAATCGTAAGTTACATATACATACAATCGTAAGTTACATATACAGTGACTTCATACCGGATAATTTGCTTTTCTTTTACCTTTTAGTATATATATATATATATATATATTTCTAACCTTTTTTTTACCTTTTAGTATATATATATATATGTATATATATATTTTTCTAACCTTAACCCTTCAACATTTAGTATTTACACTTACAATTCTTTAACTTTCAAAAATTTATAATAATTTTTTACGTGCTTATTTTTATGCACGTTTCGGTATAGATTGAAGTTGATTACGTTTCTTTGAAAATGGGCACGGTCAAATAGAATATGTTTTTGTGCTTTTTTATGTAGGTTTTCAGTTGTTATACGTTTTGACATAAATTTTGTGAGTTGAGTCAAATATAATACATTTTCGTTGGATTGTATAAATTCGACTTACTTTACATTTCGGCGCTACCGCAACCCGTAGTACATTTTTAACTTAAAAAAACATAATTTTGAGTTTATTTTTATGGACGTGTCGATATAAGTTCAAGTTGGTGTTCAACGTAAATTTCTTTCGTAAATAGGTCGGTTCAAATATAATACATTTTCGTGCTTATTTTTATGTAAATCTTCAATTTATCTACGTT
The DNA here is from genome assembly GCA_947069175.1 of Scalesia atractyloides. Taxonomy (NCBI): domain Eukaryota; kingdom Viridiplantae; phylum Streptophyta; class Magnoliopsida; order Asterales; family Asteraceae; genus Scalesia; species Scalesia atractyloides. The sequence continues at coordinate 79,189,895 of CAMTDV010000008.1, forward strand.
TGTACGTAAATTTTGTTAAGAAACAATTCGGTTCTTGACGGTACAAATCCGAATTACTTTAATTTGGACCCGCCGTAACGCACGAGAACATTTACTAGTTTAATATAAAGGAAAAGGAAATCTAAAAGTACTTTTGGAGTTAATTTGATTCTGACGTTCAAAATAAACAGATTTTGCACCAATTAGCAACCCAACCCAAACTAAAATATTATTAAATATACATATAGACAAAAGATTAGATATAAATAAATTTAACGTACAAAATATACGAACCGAAGGTTTTGCTGAAAAAAGGCGAAGGCATATTCCTCATAAGGTAATTATCAAAATAAAAATGATCTTTTAGAGTAATTTTGATCTTGTAGATTACATTAATTACTCTACAAATGATCTTGTATGGTAATTTTAAACTTGTAAGGTAATTTTATATAGTATCATAATTATACTCCAAATGATTTGTAGAATAATTTGAATTGTATGTTATTTGATAAACTAGCAAAGTAATTTTGATACATTTTTAGAGTAATTTTGATGCAGAGTAATTTTGATACACTTGTAGAGTAATTTTGATCATAGTAATTTTGATAATTATCCTGCAAGATCAAAATTAATCTACAAGATCATTTGTGGAGTAATTTTGATAATTATCCTACGAGCAAATAATTACGAAAATGTCACCTCGTTTTTTTGACGTTTTCATGCCTTTCGTACGATTAGTACATTAAAATTATTTCTACGAGAACGTTACTCTATATATATAATATGTGATTATTTCCTTTTATAAAAAATAGAGTAAACTGCAGTTTTACCCATATGATTTGGGTGCTTACACTCTTACCTAGTATTTTCAAAATTCTGGTTCCTTAGCTGTTAAAGTCAACTGAGTCACTTCCAGCACAAGAATTCACTAGAAACTATTCCAGATTATTAAACAAATCACGAAAGCTGATCGAGCGAGGGGGACTACAAGTTTGCTAACACAAACAATTAGCTTATCGCCATAACTTTAGTTAAACCATCAGTAGACTCCCCACTAATTGAGTGGTCATTCACAACAGCTTCAATTAGTTCTGCATTTTAGTTTTTCAGCCATCATCTGTTCTTGATTTCCTCCACTCATTTCTTCAGGCCTCATGCTTCCATTTAAAATGTTCGTTTTTGGTTGAATTGCATTCCTCCAATTTAATCTCTTGGGTTTTAAGATGACCCTTTGAGTTTTTGGGTGTCTTCTATGGTGTGTTTTTGAGTTATTTGGCTTTGACCTTTGCTTCTTGAACCTGATGTTACTTTGAGAAAACAAACTAAAACGATTTAGAACTTTCTTCTACTCAAGAGATCGAAAGGAAAATAAGGAACACGTTTATGAGGGCGTCTGGATCTGAGTTCAGGAACTGATTATCTAATAATTTATATGGCGTTCAAGAACTGATTATATGATATTTTCTATGTTTAATTAAACGGCCAAAGCACATCCAAACACTAGTTTCTATCGTATGTTTTCTATAGCCGATAATATGATTTACAAATGTAAAGCTCATTTATTACTTTCACACATATCCAAACACTCACTATGCAATACGCATTAGACGGGAATTGTTTTTAAAGATCCCACATGTTTATTGAAGCCTACTATTTGCCTAAAGAGATCACAACTACAAAAAAGACGTATATATTGTTCATAAAGGAGGTTAACTATAAGAGTAATTATCCAAAATCCAACAAGATGGTTTTCAAAATCTCATATTTATACTGCTTACTTCGGTACAACCTTAGCAAGTACTATGGGTTCATGATTCATCTCATTAAATGCATTAAGGCTTCCCTCAATAAAACCACTCCAATATAGTTCAATTCCTAATAATCTTTTATGATCCTTTTACACACTGGAGCTTCTGGTTTCAGGAAACATACAATTGTAGAAATCTTGTAATGATATGAGAAAAACATTTCGTTTCCATATCATACTCTCTCTCTAGATTAAAAGAGATGACACAAGCCTGACTTTCATATTGATTTTTTAATCAAATCAAACAAAATGATTTTCAAAACAGGAACAATAACATCTGGGGATGTAGCTCAAATGGTAGAGCGCTCGCTTTGCATGCGAGAGGCACGGGGTTCGATCCCCCGCATGTCCATTTTTTTTTTTTGTTTATATTATTCAAAAGAAGTTTTTTGCATACAGTCAAAAAAAAAACAAGGTTTTTGAAATCAGTTTTGTTTTATATTTACGTAGAGAACATTTTCTAAAATCAACCCAAGTGTATAATATCATGTCTAGACACTTGAGGTTAGGCATAAAATGATTCTTGAGTTGATCACCAACACCGAGGATGTGATTTGAATTTATAGGGTCAAAACAAAAATCGGATAACATTTAACCAAAGGGCTGTGTAGAGACTCGATGCAAAAAAATTGTTAAAAAGTATTTGATTGAAGTCCAAAGAAACCTGTAAAGCCCTTAATTATCTTCAATAAAATAGGAGATTTGATATTGTATTGATGGTCATAATTACATCATTGCAGATCTAAAAGAAAAAAAATGATGGTATATCACAATTTTTTTTTACCGTACATTAATAAAATGATTTTACATTCAAGGGATATTTTACACATTATCAAGAAACTTTAAGGATATTCTAGATACCTTATGAGCCCTTAATAGATCTGCCCCTGTATTATTACATAATCTACCCTATACTGTCACTAGATAACATACATCTTCCCCCGCAAGCTTCAAACCCTAACATAAAGGTCTGCCTCTCTTCCTTTTAAGGTTACAACCTCTTCGATCATCACATCCCCTTTGTTCGTTACTGTAGCCACCGCCGTTTCTTCCGCATGTCTTCTTTGTCACAACATAAATGGGTTGACTTTCACATCTCACATATGATTTTCTCTTCATGCAAAAACTTTAAGCCGACCATGCGAAAACTTCATCTTAGAGTGTGTGCAAGATCGTTGCCGCAACATAGAAACTAGTGTCTACTAGTGTTTTCTTCCCAATCATGGTTCACACCGTTGGGATGTTCGGCAATAAATTTATTTAATGACCATCCATGGCAAAGACTATTTTATCCTGAATTTCTAATGGTTCATTTTGTCTCACCTTCCATTCCTACATACTAAACGCTACTTTAAAATTCAGCCATCGAAGACACCTAAGTAATAAGCTTACAAGCGTTAGGATTATTTGTGTAGTTAGTAAAGATTTCATCAAAGCAAAGATACTAATCATGTAATTAACTCTTTTAAGTATTTTTTTTATTTTGTCTCTTTATTTTTCTGTAAGTCAAAACCATCCCCCTAAACAAAATTGCATTCTTGATATTGTTAAATAAACTAGTTAGCTAACAGGATATTCTATTCGATTCATATTTTATTTATTATCAATAAAAACAATGTTCGAACTTTATTAAATAATAAGAATCTTAACATCATATGTTAGTTTAATTAAGTTAAGTTGTGAATAGATCTTGACATAATATCATACCAAAGCCTTCTTGTTAACAACAATCTAATTTGTGTGTTATGTTTGTATTGATATGAACATAGGTACATATGAGTATTTAAAATTGACGCTATATTAGAAACAAACCTGATAACACAAACCTTCTTATCTATAGCTTAATATCTGTATATTGAAATTTGTAAATATCCAGGGGCGGATGTACCATTGTATAAAGGGTAGCCTCCGCTATCCCTTGCGCTCTAGCGGTAGTGTAAATTTTGGAAAAAATTGACGTTTTTCGATTTCGTTACCCCTTTCTTTTAAAACGTTACCCCTATGAAAGTTTTCTACATGCGCCACTGTAAATATATACTATATGGAAAATTGAATTTAACTAATCCTAACTATTACCTAGTGGTCTGTAACAATCCCAACAAACGAATTTTTTTGCAGTAGCCTTAACTTTTGTCATATTTTCTCCCAACAAGCTTTTTTTTAACTGAGATCTAATCCATTTAATTAGTTTTTTGCTGATGTTGACTGCCTATGTGACAAAAAAGTCAGATGTTTAATGATGTGGAATGCTTATGTGGCAAAAAGCCAAACGTATAATGACATCGACTGCTTATGTGGCAAATATTTGATGACATGGACTGCTGATGTAGCAGTTTATGTCAGAAAAAACTGAGTTAGCCCTCATTTAGAAAAAAAAAAAAGCTCATTAAAAGATAATAGGTTAAAAATTAGGACTATCACAAAACATTTCATTAATTGGACTATTGTAGGCCAATAGGTACTAACTAGGATTTATTAACGCATGACTCTAGATTAAGTGGTAGAAGACTCGCATTTCTGTTGGGAGATACAGGTTCAACTCCCACTTGGTGAGAGTTAGCCACTGGTGAGCAATGATATGAGAGCCAAGAAACCAGGGTTTGATCCTTGAGTCAACGGGTTCTACCGGTAATTTCACCGTCATGCCTACGAGCGGGCGTGTTATCGAGGTTTTCCCCTTAATTGGTGGTGGACTTAGGTTACTCTCGGAGTACTCCATTTGGTCTAGTGGATGCCCTGAGAGTGCTCGATATTGATTTTTTGACTATTAAAAAGATAGGATCTAAATAAACAATTTGCAACTTCCTTTACGTATGTTACAAATCCTTTATTGTTTTCTCTTATTATTTTCATATGTTTCAGTCTCACCCTTATATTACATACATGTAATATACTATTCTAACATATCCAATTTTCTACAGACACTAAAAGAAAACGGGACAATAGAGGCGAGGGTTGTCGCCGCTAATAATCCAGATCGTTGCCGCTATTGGTAATAGCGGCAACATATCATCGCTATTCTAACGCTGCTATTTATGGGATGCTATTGACCATATGTCGCTGCTAAAAGTCCTTTTTACAATATTTTTACTGCGTTTACAATATTTCCCAGCTTTTACGAATATACAAACCTACCTAAACACAATAATTATATGTTTGCACATACTAACATTCATTACTTAAAAGTTAGTCGTTTAATTCGGACAAAACCTCCTAAAATTGCATAAAACATGAAAAACAACATCATGTCGTCATCTTCATCATTATCGAAAATGTCATCATCATCATCGTCCAAGGGTTGCTTTCCCCTGGAATCGAGATAGTCTTCAAGGCGACTCAAAAACGACGGGGTTTGGAACAACCCCGAAACAAATTCCTACGATAAGAATATATCAAAACCCATTTTCACCATTTTCACCAAATAGACATAGTTTATACATACATACTAAAATACACACATTTTCACCAAATACACATAATTTATACATACTTACATGCTAACATACACATGCACATGCTTACATACACCTACATACAAACATACATACATACACACATTTTCACCAAATACACACACATTATACATTTTGACATATATTAATAACATATACATATTTACATACAAACATACATCCTTATCTACACATTTACTTTCACACCCTGATTTCCTGGGGGCCCGGACTTTGGGTTTATTTGTGACAAATTGATATACATATTCACAATTAACACAGCGGAAGTCTGAGAGTATAAAATACTATTACAAATTATAAATGTTCGAATGTTCAAATTTAATACAGACCGAAAGTTTATAAAAAATCCACAGGCGGATCGGATAAATAACCAAAATGATTATGTAACAGACTACTAGGCTTCATGTATGGAGTTGCAAATTCCACTTCAGCTTTTACCAGGCAGCTTCCAGCCAATTTACGTACTTTGCAACCTGCGCTTAGTCTTTTGAATCTACGCCAGTTTATACTGGTAAATACAAATAACCAACATATTTTGAAAATATTTCAAAATAATTTTAGGTACAAAATGGTACATATATTTTCATAAATAACTTGGTATAAACTATTTCTCATTTTATCAATTTTACATGCTTGTCAATACAAATAGGGTCCGGAAACTATGCCGGGATCATGATTAACTGACAAACCACTTTAATACCCTTATTGAGTAAATCCGTATTAGGTTATAAAAATATTTTATTATAGCATTAGCATCTGTCAGGTGTATGCCTACACCCCGTGCTTAGGTCGTGGCCATTTGCAATTAAATGAGCCGAGGATATCTAGGACACGGTCGTATTAACCCCAATGTTTAAGTTATCAAGCAATAGGAATTAAAACGGGTTATTCGGATTCCCGAAAAATAGATCATTGATCACATATCCGACCAAGCGGTAATGACATACCGTAGCCCAAGCCCGTATAGGGAAAATAGGTTAAGAGTATTTACTTGGCTTAAATCTTTAAAATCCAAAGATAAATATAAGCCCAGCCATTCAAACAAAACAACTAACAAGGTTGAAATTTACTGGATGCCCTTAGTCTGGAACGAATGGTGTAATAACCCATTAGAATGTTAACGGGTCTTATTCAAGTCATATGACTTGGACCGGTTAACTATAATATAAAGAAAACGGTACGGTACGCTAGATTAAGCGGTGACCGGATAGAATGTAGTTTAAACCCTCACAAGTACTAAGACTTGTATAATATGGGTAAACAATAATACATTCTGATTATGAATGAAATTGAAGGAGTTTAACCCAATTCGGTTAACATACATAAACTAAGTTAAATAAGCTAACCGTACGCGCATAGGCGACATCTGGTGATCGGATGAGTTAATGTCAAGTTCATTAGGCCAAAACATGATTATTAAGTTACTACATCAGTAGGTATTACATTTTATATGTACATCATTGTTAAAAAACAATTTATGCCCCAAAAGGGCATTTTCGGCATTTTAATGGATAACACATGAACTTGCAAAAGACCCAATAACTGATTATGAAAAAATAGTATAAAATCAGAGGGTTATCCTACACATAATTATGATTATAATATAACTTCAAACCAGTAAGTAAATTAACTAAACGGGTCAGAATCGAAAGTCAAAGCAGAAGTCAAACTGCTAGACTTTCGGTTGCGAATCGGACTATAAACTGGAAATGACGGATTAAACATGCTTAGACATGTGCTAATATTATTTACCAACAGATATAGTGTTAAAAATACGTGTTTAAACGTTTATAAGTTCATTATACATGTTTTCCGAAAATTAGCGTTTTGACTTTAATTAAACATAACTTTGACCCGTCATTTCACGAACTTAACGTGATCTTCAGGAGGTGCCCTCATAGGATATTATCATCTACCTTATTATGATCACGTAGCCATGTTCAATTCGAACAATGGCTGGACCAAATGATCTTAATCAAAAGTCAAAGCAAAAGTCAATTTGCTTGACTTTTGGCTAATAACTTAGCCTACAAAAGAAATGAACTATGACATAATACTTACAAGTGTTCTAAGATGAATAAGAACTCAGTTAGGATGCTTCCTTGGCCAGGAAGCGCTCTAAGAGCATATAGAGAAGAAGAAGTGAAAATGAGCAAAAAATGAGGAAGTCTGGATTCTTATTTATACTTGTAGAATTGATATAAGATCTAGCCATGTGTCAAGGGAAACTCTAAGATGTCTCCAGGTTGTTAGTGAGGTGTCAAGAGCTACACCATGGTGGAAAATTGCGAGAAAGGTGGAACAAGGGTAGAATGCCTTGGCCTCCAAACAAAATCTGCAAGTACCGAGTCTTACGGACCGTAAGGACCTCAGGCTTATGGTTCGTAAACCTTGTTATGCACACATGGTTTTGAAGGTCCGTAAGACATAGGTTTTGCAGGTCCATAAGACATAGGTCTTGCAGTCCGTAAGGGATTGCAAGTAACAATATCAATAACCGCCTAACGATCCGTAAGGGTCACTCAGAGGCCAAAATTTGGCATGTAGACACATTTGATGTCACACCCTGACCCGCAGCGGAAAAGGTGATCGGGGCATGATTGGGTTATCATCAAAGCTCATGACATTTATTATAACGTTTCATATTCATTATTACAATTTAAAGGGAAACATACAATCATAATTACATCATGTCCTAAACATCATTCTAGACTTCATTGTTTTCTTCTAAGGCATTTCCTATGTTTTTCCTTGCTTCATCCTGTTCACCTGTATCATGTGTAAAAATGGTTTTTGGATCAACAAAAAGTTGGCGAGTGAATCCTATGAAAAGCATTTGAACAAGTTTATTGAATTGATTATAAAATAAAGTGCACAACCACATATGATTAAATATAGATATAAACATATTCATAAAACACTTAATATCAGATAATGCACACACATACAATAATAAATTGTTTTGAGGCACGCGTTGCTCAACCCGTCTCTCACGAGAAACTGATGGGCCTAATGAGTGATTTGCATACAACTTGACAATATGAAATACATGACTACAAACAATATATACATTCTAAGTTTAGATCACAATATGGTATGGCACAAGTTTAAATAAACGAGTTAATTTTAGTGACACATGACACACCCCAAAACGTGTAATTAAAAAGGGGAGTTGTAAGATTCACTCACAGTGGGTGCGTTCGGTTGATGATGTTGAATGCGCACGAAGTTGGTTTTAACCACGAGTGAAACTAACCTAGGTAATAGCATTATGGTTCGGTAAGTAAGCGGATTTTATTAATCAATTTTTGTAGGATTGTTGGATATATTTTTGTGAGTTTAAGGCTATTTTCTAACCTTAAAAATGTTATTTTTAAGTATTTTTAATGTAAATAATTAAAAAAAAGTAAATAAAAAAAATGTTGATTTTTGACTGTTGACCGTTGACTTGTTGACCGATTTTATTGTGTAATTGTGTGCGCCGGGTGAGGCTCGAACCCGAGACCTCCCGTTCGCGTGCACGCAGCTCTACCAACTGAGCTACGTGTCTAACCCGAAATATTTCTGTTTTTAATTATATTTATATACTAATTGAATTAATCCGAAAATCATTTATTTAAAAACGTTTTTAGTTATCACGCTCGGTGCTCTCCACAGTCTCGAACCCGGGACCTGTGGTTTAGGTTAACACACAGTCCACCGCTGGACTGTGTGTCTAACTTGGTAAATAATCTGATTTTTATTATACTTATATACAAACTAAATAATTTCATTTCTGCCTTATATAAAAAGTTTGATAATTGTCAGGACCGGTGCGGTAGTCTGGACTCGAACTCGTGACGTGTGATTTAAACGTTCACACAGTCCACCACTGGACTGTGTGTCTATCTTGGTTATTATTCCGGTTTTTATTAAACTTAACATCTATTTGCAATGAATCCGGTTCAGTTTAAAAAAAGAACATTTTTATTAAGGCGAGTGTGCGTGGGACAAGAATCGAACTCGGGACGTATGCGTGTTTATTTGCACACAGTCCACCGTTGGACTGTGTGTCTAACCCGAGATATATCTTGATTTAAATTAAACTTATATAATACTGAAAACTTCATCTTCTTCGTTAAGCTTCAGCCAGAACCAATGTCCGACTGGTTCGGCGATTTAATCAAGTTTCTTTAGGGTGTTGTGATTAATTACATGTAAGATTAATAAAAAGAATGAGCGATTAAGTGTAAGATATACCGAACAGGGCTCCTCTGTTTCGCCGGCGAAACTCCGATGACAGCAGATTATTCCGGTGACGTGTGTCCTGCGGCAGAGGGTCTTCAGGGAGCTTGAGATGAGTGTGGGTGGCTTCGGTATGAGCTCTGGGTGTTCAGTTTTTAGAGTAAGGCACAGAGGTGAAGGGCTCGGTTTTCCGGCGAGTTGCAGAAGTTTTCCGGCGAGTGAAATTACGCCGGGAAAGAGTGTGATTGTGAGCGAAAAAGCTAACAGAAGTTAGAGGGTGTATTTATAGGGCAGAACATCGACGAATTTGGTCCGTTTTCCGTCTTGATTCGTCGGTCAATAAGTTTTCCGGCGGTTATGACTTGCGTCGCGGGTTCAGACGTCGGTTATAACCGATGTAATAGTTAAGGCTTCGGTTAAAACAGAAGAAACCATCCAATCTCGGGGAAATCGTCGGGATTTCCGACGACTGCGATTGGGCGCGTCAGTTTTGAATTCGAGATTTATGTTATGTATTAACTGTTTCCAATAATGAACAAGAAACACAAGTGGCGCAGTGGTTGGAAATGTGGGAGTTAAGGTGTTGTTGACAAGGTTGACCCGGCTGACCCGGGTTCGAAACCCGGCAGCCTTGTTTTATTTTTAAACCACTATTTTTAATACTTTTTAAAATATAACTTTTATATTCCAATATACTTATTAATTATGTATCGTTTAAAATTAATTTGGGCATTAAATACGCAACGAAATTTTTAACTGATTGTTCGATTAATAAACGGAACGGGTTTGGTAAATCCGGTTTTTGACGGATGTTATATTTGACCCCTCCACAACTAATTTTCCACAATTTTACACATATAGTACCTCTCGTCCAAATATCTTGGTATATTTGAGAGTTGATTGGACACGTGTTGCCATTTAATTCGATATAAATTTCCGAGGTGTTACATTTACATACCTACATAAACCCAAAATTACACAATTTCTCAAATTTAAACAAAAGTATAAATAATACTAACTTTAAATCGAAATTCCTAGCAGGTTGTGACTGCGGAGACAAGGTGGTGACCAGAGAAGTGATGTTGGTGCTCCGATTTCTCTATCATAAACACATACATACACAAAAATTAAAGAGTATAACATATATATAACAAATAAAACATGAAATCAAACAAAAACTAACATGAACTAAGCAATTTGGGTGATTTAGGAGTGTTGCCGTCGGTAGAGAAGAAGAAATTTGAGGGAAAAGTGAGAAAGAGAGGGAAGCAACCCGCCTAAGTACCTAGTGCTTAGTTTAGGGTTTTAGCGGCGACACCTGTCGCTGCTATTGCCTGTTCCTATTGCTGCTATTGCTTCAAAAATTCCCCAGTCGTCGGATAAAAAAAAGATTAACGAATGTAAATAGTTGTGGGATACCGGCTAGTCCAGCTGTCTTTTAGGGTTTTAGAGGCAACGTCTTGTCGCCGCTATTGGTGCTACTGTCACCGCTATTGCCGTTAACATACCCCAGCCATTGGATCAATATAAGGAATGAGGGGCTGGTGTTAGTTGTGGGATACTGTGTTCCAGAACGACCAATAGCGGTGACATATTGCCTGTCGCTACTATTAGTGTACCTAGTGTTTCGTTATCTTGAGGGAAAAGTGAAAAGAGAGGGAAGCAGCCCACCTAAGTACCCAGTGTTTCGTTTAGGGTTTTAGCGGCGACAGCTGTCGCTGCTATTATCTATGTCTGTCGTCGTTATTGCTTCAAAAATACCACAATCGTTGGATAAAAAAGGATAACCGGAGTAAATAGTTGTCGGACATCGACTAGTCTAGCTGTCTTTTAGGGTTTAGAGGCGACACCTTGTCGCCGCTATCGGTGCTACTGTCGTCGCTATTGCCATTAACATACCAAGCCATTGGATCAAGATAAGGAATGAGTGGCTGGGGTCAATTGTGGGACATCGTGTCCCGGATCGACCAATAGCGGTGACATATTGGTTGTCGCTGCTATTAGTGTCGCCGCTATTGTCCCCTTTTCTTGTAGTGTGATTTGAATTTTCCCATAGCTTGCGTTGGTTAGTTATTTATCGTAAGTTGTAGCGAATGCATGTACTGTGACAAACCGAACCGATATCGACCAAACAACATTAATACTGGTCTTAGTGTTATTGGAACTTGCATCGATATTCGTTTTTATGGTTTCCGACCATCGTAAAACATGTGCCGGTATCCTTTTGGGAATATCATGAATTTACGGGTGTTTATACAACATGTACCAGTGGTGGTGTAGCTGAACGTGCTAGTGGTGGTGCATTTTGGCTATGGTATGCCGTTTAAGAGAGTGTAGGAGAAAGGCGCAAAAAGAGGCCTTGAGGAGCTCAAAACTCGATAAGTATGGCTTGGAAGGTCGATTCACAAGGATCCATAGCTGAGTAAGGATGAACCGGCTATGACAAGTGGGTACTGATTTGGGACTCAGAATATTAAAGAGAACATAGATATAGGGAGAATTAGAAGTTGGTCAAAATTTCATCTTCTACTAGACATTTCTGCTATTACATTGCTTTATATAGCCTACATCAAAGGAAACACAAATACCAAATTGAAATAACAAGGAATTGAAGCAATAACTTATGATTTAAACTCATGATAAAAAATAACTTCTCCTGCAGCAGCTCTCCTTAGGCGATGTGGGTAGTATGAGGCTGGTAATTAGCATGCATCATCTTCTTACAGGGGCTAAGAGGTTTACCGCATAAGTTGTTTCCTGCATGACCCAATTTGACATTTCTTTTTGTTATGCATTACATAATTTAACAGATAATCGAACTTGTATTAAGTAATATGCGAAGTGAATTTATTGTAGTTTTGGAATAAAATATAAATAAAAGTGTGCATACAGATTTAAGGTTTAAATAAATTAGATAAGAGTTAACTGCCATTTTTGTCCTCGTGTTTTGTTTACTTTTGTCATTTCAGTTCAATATTCAAAAATACATCAGTTTCCTCCCTGACATACTTGAAACGTGCCACTTCAGTCTAAAAATTAAAACCCAGTTGAGTTTGACAGATTTAATGAAGGGTATTTTTGTCCTTTTATAAAATAAGGTGAAAATAAAATAAATATGAAAGGTCAAAAATACTCTTCATTGAACATGTCTAACTTAACTAGGTTTTAATTTTTGGACTGAAGTGACATGTTTCTTGTAAGTCAGGAAGGAAACTGATGCGTTTTTGAAAATTGAACTGAAATAACAAAACTGAACAAATCACAAATATGAAAATGACAATTAACTCATTAGATAAAGGATCAAGTGGCTTTAGAGCTGCCAAGAGACTTTGGTTCACTAGAATTGATGAATTCCCTTAACCAAGTGGTTAGGACTTAAACCTATTGTGGGTATTTAACTATGTGAATGATAGGTTGTGTATATTTAGGAAGTGTGTGTTCTAAAAGAGTGCCTATAGAGTTGGTTTATATCAGTAACTAGGAAGATTACATGCGCTATGCAACGGAATTTTACTCGGTATCAATAGATTACCGATACTTGATATATCAACTAAATGAAATATGCGAAGTGCATATCATCACGTATTTTATATTGATTAAAAATCATTAAAAAAATTTAACATCGAAATGTATTGTTGTACATTGTTAAAGCGCAAGACATAATATATAAACATAGATAGAAAAAAGCATGCTGGAATGGTATGTTTGGAATTAAAGAGAAAATTTAAAAGCAGATGTTCATATCTACTTTATAAATCTTTAATACTAAAAAGATTTAAACAAAATAAAAACTATAATAGACGAAGAGACAGTAAAAAAGGAACAAAAAAAAATTAAATAAGAGAAAAAATTTTCTTAGAATAAATATTCATGTATAAAAAAATAAAAAATAAAATGAATGTATTAAATTAGAAAAATAATATCAAACTGTAATAAAACCAATGATTTTCTTTTTAAAAAATTATTATTATTATTAAATTAATAAGAAAAAAATGCTAGTTAAACATAGTCAAGAAAGACGATTTAAATAATCTGATTTTCACAAAATAAACTGAAAAGGGGTTAGAGAAAGAATCAAACCCATGTGACTATTGGAGGAATAGTGACTAGATACCAACTATATCAGCTTAAATATTGATATTAATTTATATTTATAAATAAAATTAAATATTAAATATTAATATTAATATTAATAAATATTACAACAAAAGAAAATAAAACATAATAAAAAACAAAGAGCACTATGTGACAGCCCTGGATTGGGCCTCCTCGTGATTACTTATATGTAATAAAATGTAAGATCATTTGCAATAAATTCTTTTTTTTTATTCATATATTATATTAAAAATCATTTTTTTCTATTTTCAATTAAATAATAATTTTTATATAACTTAATTATTATATTTTTTCTCTATTTCACTTATAACCACTTTTAAAATATTAAAATATTTATAAGGTGTGAATAGTGTTTCCGTATATTTACAGATTAATAGTAACATTTTCTCTTTTCTTCACTCATAATCAATCAAAACCACTCATAATCATTCCTTATAATATAGTTATGCCAATTACATAAATATAAGAACTCCATTGTAAATGCTCTAGAAACTTTCTTTCATATTTCCAAATCTTTTTAAACTTTAAAGTAAAAAGGTTAGTATATATAATGTTTTTCATCTTTCCAAATCTTTTAAAAATTTTAAAGTAATCTTTGAATTAGTGATGTAAGGATGTGTAGTTCCACTAATAGCAAGACACATGACTATCACATGGCTCGGGCACTTCTTCCTATTTGTTCATCAAGAACTTAAACTTGTTCAATGAACAAATCGTGAAGATAAACGAACATATACTATTTAAAAAAATTGTTATCAGTAATAGACATAATCTCATTGTTAAACGCTTGAGATGATTACCTCAAAACAAAGACCCAAGTTAGATATAATAAGTATAAACATAACTATCGCAAAATAACGGTTCAAATATCTAAGTTCACTAGAACTAAAAGAAAACGAGACAATAATGGCCACAAATGTACTGATCCTTGCCGCTAATACTTTTAGCGGCAAAATGTGGCCGGTATTGGTTCATGTGTCGCCGCTAAAAGTTCTTGTTGTCACTAAAGGGTACAACCTTTAGCGGTGACACGGCGTCCAGATCAAACCAAAAGCGGCGACATATAGCTTGTGACTGTTATTGGTGGCGCCGCTAATGATAGGGGTTTCCTTGTAGTGTAGTAGACAAAGGTTCATATAAGCCTAAGTTTTTACATAGATATAAGTTTAAAATGACTAGGGTTTCTAGTATAAATGTTAGGGGTGATAAACTAAACATTATAAAACTTACAATATATAAAAACCGTTAATGATTGAACATACGTAAACCCCCATGAACGGACGCAAACATTCGAGAACGGTATAACAAACATATTACCAAATATTCATGAATGCGACTTTTGTTTGTGTTTGTTCATTTCATTAATTGAACAATATTCCTTGTTCATGTTCATTTATTAAAAGAACGAACGTAAACAAAATTCCCACCGAAGAATGAATCTTTAGTTCGTTTACAGCACTAATCCTATGGAATCAAAGTTACTACTAACTAACTATTTTCTGATTGAAAGAATTATTGCTAGTCATACTTATATATACGACTATACCAACCCACAATTATATAGACTTTATACTCAACTTTAGCACTATTTCCAGCAAATCAAAATATATCATTAAATGCAGCTTTGAAGATTAACTAAATAATAATGATAATAACCACATGAAACATGCATATTTAGGGTTACCTGCAAATGAACTTGGATCCTGGTTACTAAGCCCCTTAGGTATGGAGCCAACAAGTCTATTGTTTGCAAAGTTAACTTTCAAATTTTTCTGCTCAAAATCTGGTATTTCTCCTTCAAACTGGTTGTTTTGCAGCTGCAAATCTACAAGAAATGGCATCTGCGTAAGCGATGTAGGAATTTTGCCACTGAAATTATTATTTGCCAGTTCAACTTTCCTCAATGAACTCATCCCTATAAACGCATCACTTCCAATCTCCCCAGAAAATTTGTTACTTGAGAGGAATATCCCACGTAACGCAACAAGTTTCAGAAAATTAGGCATCACGCCCTGAAAGCTATTGTTCATAAAACTTATCGTTCGAATGCCCGCTACCTCTGCCAAGGTGTCCACATCTATCATCCCGCTTAAACCCATGTTCTCGAGAAGTAATCCGAATACATTTCCATCTTTGTTACATATCACTCCGCTCCAGTTAGGCAATTCACCGGTGCATGGTAGAATATTAGGGTTCCAGTTGCTTAGATGCCCTGCATTGTTGAGCGAACTTTTGAACTTTAAAAGCCTTGCAGGGTCATTTTGGTCAGATAAAACGGGTGAAGTTGCTAGTAAAACATGAAGCATTAGGAGTGGAAGCCAATATGGTGGCATGGAACATGCCATATTAGCTTATGATTGAGGTTAAATGTAGTGAAAGATGTAAGTAAAAGACTGCTTTAACTAGTTTTTGGAGGCGATATATGCAACATATATGCTGTCGATGTCAAGGAAAAGGGCGGAAACAATGAGGGCCTGTTTTCTAAGGAGAAAAAGTTAAGGGTTTTGAGGTGGTGAAATTCTCAATGTGTTTGGTATTATAGGGTTTTACCCACATGCTATGTGTGGGTAAAGATCCTTTTTTTAAATAGAATAGTTTTCTTGAAAGGCCGGCGAAGATATTTCATATTTGCCATATGTTTCCGATTCTTTGATCCAAACCTAGATACCAAACCTGAGTTTATTAGGCTGGTTATATTGGGTTGAGTTAGTTGTTGTGTTAGGTTTTCTATAAGAATAACGTAATTGCATATCATTTTTGATACAATTCTAGATAAATATGACCATTTTGCTCATAGTCTCTTATCGTATGACGATATACATATCAGACAATCCCCAATATGCCATTCTTTGTCTTTAAAAATTAATCAGGTAAATTCGTTCTCTTTTTGTATTTGATTAAAATGAATTGGTTTTTTTTATGTTTTGCATGTTTGTGTTAGCTTATTATAATACTATTATATTATATTATAAAATATAAATTTGTAACATTTGTTGGCTTTATAGGTTGTACTTTATGCTTCATTGGTAAGTTATGTATCAGAGTGTTGTATGCTAATGGTACAAGTCCTACAACAACTAATAGTTATGTATTGTACCACATGTTAAAGCACATGATACATCCTCTTGATGCAACTTTTTTTGATTGCTTGACACGTTTTCTCCAGGTGTACCTGACTTCTTCTTCTGTTCTGTTTTAAGTGTGTGTAGATGTGAGAGAAAGAAAGAGAGAGACGCAGAAAGGAAGGCATAGGTCGAAGTGAGAGCGCACTGAGCAGCAGTGCTGACGCGATCGGAAGAAAGAGAGTTGGCTTGGAATTCTTCGGTCGTTATCTCGACACCAGCGATTGTGTGTTGGTTTTATCGGCTCCTTTAATTCCGGTAGCTTATGGCGGACGCGGACCTACGACAGTCTCACTTTCTAGAGAGAGCAATAGACGTGATATCTAGAGAGAGAAACATAGAAAGAGGTGTTGAAAATTTGGTGAATGGATATTTAATATATTTATACTTTAATGAAATTATAAATATTAATTAGAATCTTCATGTGGTGAATAAAAGAGAAACTCTTGAGTAGAGCTTCTTGATGACAATTAATTAGTTTTATTAGAGTTTTAAATCTCTAATTAAGTGACTAATTAAGTGAAACCTTTCACTAATCGTTAACTCTTGTACAATTAGTAGGCTATGTGCTTCTTTTTGTGAATGTAAGAATATTGTATTGCTTGGTACATAAACATACTAGAAGGAGGATGAACACTTGAAGACCAACTAGAGAGAAGAGTACATTCTACTTGTTTTCCACCACCATCACATCCTTATTTGTTCCATAAGTTCAAACACTACAATTATCCAATGTAACCTCAGGCGCGTGAGCCATATTCGGCAGTACATACTTCTTCGGCTGTTGCACCCTAGGAAACAGTCGCGTCGTCTTTAGTAGAGGTGCGCAATCTGTTTTAAGCAAAATGTGTTGAACACGTGTCTCAACCAAAATCGTCAACGTTTTAGTGTGCTCTTTGTTGAAGTCAAGGGGTATTTTCAAGATTCAAAATGATGAATACTCGAGTTTAGGATGCTATCAAGTGCGCGTGAATGACCCACCAAAGATGCGGCTTGAATCAAGATTGGTAGATATAATTATATTTTATATTCTTTTTATTTAGTTATTACAACCGGTATTTTACTATGATATTTACTACGAATAACGAGAGCCTCGTTATTATATATTTTGTGATTAATTTTATAAAAAGTTAACCCAGTTCCTACAAACTTAAAAAAGATTCCGTGAGATTGTTGCTGCAATCTTAAAACTTTATTTATAAGGATTTTGGGTTCACGAAAAGATTTAGAATAAAAAAATATATAATTCTTAGAGATTATGATCCTATAAATATTTTTTTGGGAAACATGTATGTAGTACAACTTGTTGTTTTTGAATTTCTTGAGATTGTGATACAATCTTAAATCCTATACCGTTGTACAAAACGAATAGTTTTGGTTCAACCGTTTGATTTTTAAAATGATTTTGGAATCATTACTTTTTTCTAACCTTTGTGTTAGATTGGGTTTATTAGTGTAAACCATACGTTTTTTTTGCAAACGTTAAATTCTCTAACGTGTGCATTAGACCGGCTTTATTTTATTAATAATATTTTTTTTAAACGCTTCATGTTCTAACATGCTTGTTAGAAATGATCATATTATTTATAGAATATTGTTTAAAGAATAAGTGTTAAAAATAAGTTCATTTTATATAAACTAATAAGCCTTATAATAATTTTTGTAATCATTTATTTCTAACATGTGTGTTACAAACATTCATGGAAAACGTTGGTTTGGAAACAATTTTTAATAGTTCATTTTCTAACGTGTGTATTGGAAATGACTTATTTATTTCAACCATATACAATTTATAGCAAGTCGAATTAACATTTTGTGAAAATGTTAATATTTCTAACGTGCGCGTTAGGATTTCTTTCATTTTAACATGATTGTTAAAAATGGTTGAAATACAAATGTTTTGAAATGTTTTATGTAAACATTTTATTTAAGTAATTTGTTGTAGCATTGATTTTAATAAATATAAACACTTATATTATGCTTTGTATTGTTTAAAAATAAAAGGTTATATATTGAAGTTGATGTTTTATTAGCTTCAAAAATTAAATCACCATAAAGTGATGATTTGTTATTTATATGAATTTAATAAAATTATATTTATTTACTAGACTCTTCATATGGAAAACAAACTTTTAGCAGAGTTTTATGTCAATTTATTAGTTATTATTAAAATTTATGTCTCTAATAAAATCTCTAATTATGTAAGACTTTTTTCATCCCATGTCTCTTGTATTAAAGGTACGCTATGTGCCTGACTTGATGAGATTGGAAAACTACAAGAGTAAGAATACAATAATTAAATCACCATAAAAGAGATGGTGTAGTTGTGTAGGATTTATCACCAACTATAATTTATAATTTCTAAATCCAAATGGTCATGAAATATATATATATATATATATATATATATATATATATATAATGACTTAAATTTTCTAACATGAGTGATAGAAAAAGTGTATCACAATACAAGGTTAGAGATTGCACATTGTATAAGCCATAATGCATGGAAATGTTTTATGTAAACATTTAACTGCCTATGTGTGCATTAAAAACGATGAGAAATAGTTTATTGTATAAACTTTATCCTTAAAAAACATTTTATATAAACGTTCGATTCTATAATGTATCCGATAAAAACATTTTTTTTGTAACATGCGTGTTAGAAAACATTTAGTATATGTTTAGTAAGACTAAACAATATAAACCATTTGATACTTTGGGTTTTGATTTATGTTTTCATAAACCCTAATTGATATTATTAATATAGTATTGCAAAACTAAGGAAATGGTTTAGAATAATTTTAATAAAAAGTTTTGCATAGCATTGATAATTCAAATGGTTTACTACTCTTGATAGAAGTAGCATGCGGTGTAAAAAGTAACAATCTCGTGATATTATTTGGTGGAAAACAATTTGTTGTTGTTGTGAACAAATTTAATTGTTTAAGTATACTACTTAAATTTAGTATCTGAACAACTTGGTGTTGTTCTAAGTATGATTGTCCAAGTTTATAGTTTCAAGATGAAATGAGAAACTTGTACTTAAGAGTGCATGAAGTTTTATTAAGGGAGTATCTTAAGATATGCTGTGGGACGATATCTTTGCAAAAATTTTGGTCAGATTATTAAGTGTTGAAGATAAAAGCACTTTGATATTTGATGTCTACGTATCGTCTATGCTACGGATTAAATTTCAAAAGTGTATAGCACTTATAATTTAACTTCGAATGTATTTTATTATTTTGTGATCAAAATATCTTCGGATAACACATGCAATTTTTTACAAAGAAATAAATCACTAATGTTTGTGATGTATAAATTATTTTTGTGAAAAATAATTATAATGTCAATTATACATTATTTAAAAGAATATGGTTTTAAGTGGATAGTACATAAAAAACTTGGACATAAACAACATAAGAGTTGTTGCATTGACTAAAAGTCAAAGATGAGACATCAAATGTGTAACCACATCACGATTGAGTAGTGAGTGTATTGACATGAAATACACAAACGAGAATCATGTCGAAATACTTCGTTAGAAGTCATTGGAAATTCACAAGTGTGAATTCTAACATATAAAGTAAAATTACTGTATGTTATTGTATACCTTTAATAAATCTTGCGAGATTTATACGTGGATGTGTCTACCACTTGAATATGGAAATTTTACCATCGTTTGGGAGAGCATCCTAAATATACATATCTTCTAATGAATAACAATAGATGTGTGCAAATCACTTATGGCAAAATTATGAATGCCATGTTATTAGATGTGGATCTGGTTGACTCTATCTTCCACATAATAGTGATTGTAGACGAGAATCATTCATCTTGATGGCGATGAGTGTGTTCACCAAGTGACTTGGATTAAGACTTATGTTTAAGTACTTATGAGTCAATGGTAAAGCGTTGGAGATCAAAGATAAACAAGTTATGTTCCTTAATTGAATGATAAAATTTAGTTATGTGTTATATACAATAATTTGTGAGACCTTCCTAAATATTGATGTTTTAGGATTATGAATAAGTTTCATTATTTTGTCTTAACAAGGGATGAATTTTGCAAAGTGATATTATGATATCCTTGGGGTTGTGAAGAATCAGAATGTTGCATCTTCTGTTCACATGCTAAAGTATTGTAGTCTAAAGCATGCTAAACTAATACTTGGTTAATTATGGGTCTTGACAGAGACTAATTAACTCTAAACATTCAAATATGTATGAGCACAAAAAGACTTTGTGTATAAAAAAAGTTGAGGGAGAATTTTCATTCATTATAAGGAAAAGACATGTAACTTTTGAAGAGTTTCTTCGAAAAGCTAATGAGGAGAACTAATTGTTTAGGCTTATTCTAGATGTTAAATTAGAATTATTCTAAGTTGGTGACAAACTTATGACAATGGCATGTGTTGCTTTGATCAGCTCGGAAGCTTATGTAAGCTAATGCAATATGAGTTGAATTCACTGATACAATAAGGTTGATCTCGTTCAATCATATGTGTATAAATGTCGTCATAAGTAAGTTACCGAAATGTTAATCAAATGGCAAGAAATGTGGGGGAGGATCCATTTAGAAACAACCTTATAGGGGTATGTAGAAATGGTTTTTCATTACCCCATCTGGATGATATCCTATAACACTTAAATGTCGGGTGTTTTGCATTTGTATCATAAAAGTTTGGCAATAAGGATTTTGTAATCCAATCTAACATTGCAAATAGACGACTAAGTGGAGGACACAAAGGTCGTAGTGCGTAATGGAGATGTGTTTACCTTAAATGATACGTGTATCTTAGAAAGACATATATTATAACCAGATTCAGATGGCCACTGAGGTTATAGTATTAGAAGTTAACAATAGGCAAAATTAACTTATGAGTTAAGAACACATCATGACAACTGATCTTAAATAAGTAAAGTTATTTATAGTGACTAGACAAAGTCAAAGATAATGTTATGGATCCAACAACCTGAGGATTTATTAGAGATCAAGTTGTAGAATGAGACTAAAGCCCATGAAAAAGGGTATGTGAAGGAAACCTAACTTCGTTGACTAGAGATGCCAAGATCTAAGTTCAATAGGATAACTAACTCATATACCTAAGGGTGGTCACTGTGAAGGCATAAATGATATGTATAAGCTAGTAATATGGTTATACATACCCCCAAAGTATAAAAGGGTGTTTAAATAGGTCGTAGTCTATTCCTATGATATTCAGTGACAAAGAGTGAGGCTAAGCATAATATGTGGTAAATGATTTGAGCAAATCACAATAACCACAATGCTTTTAATGATCAAAGGAGAATCAAATTTGTTAGAGAGAAGTGGGTGTAACATCCGTCAAAAAACGGATTTTACCAAACCCGCTCCGTTTATTAACCGAACAATCAGTTAAAAATTTCGTTGCGAATTAAATGCCCAAAATAATTTTAAACGATACATAATAAATTATTATATTGGAATATATAAGTTGTTTTTGAAAACTGTTGAAAATCGCAAAATAAAAATAAATTGTTTCTGCCGGGTTTCAAACCCGGGTCAGTCACGGTTCAACAACAAACTTATCACTCAACACTTAAACCACTGCGCCACTGATGTTCTTTGTTAAATGTTGGGAGCATTTAATTGATAACGTGTCTTTCCGAATTCAAAACCGGCGCCCAAAGTTGCAGTCGTTGGAAATCCCGGTAATCTCGCGAAACTTAACGATTCTTTCCGTTATAACGTAAACTTTAACTACACATCGGTTATAACCGACGTCTGAGTCCGCGACACAAATTATAACCGCCGGAGTTTTTCTAACCGACGAATCAAGTCGAAAATCGGACCAAATTCATCGACGATTTGCCTTATAAATACCACCTCGAACCTCTGCAAACATTTTCGCTCAAAACCGCACCCTTTCTCGGCGAAAACTCACTCGCCGGAATTCTTCTGCTCATCGCCGGAAAACCGAGTCCTTAACTTCTAAGCCTTACTAAACCCTCTGAACTTACACCAAAGTCACCCACATACTTTGTAAGCTTTCTGAAGACTCTCTGCTGCAAGACACTCGTCGCCGGAAGTGATTGCTGTCGCCGGAGTTTTGCCGGAAAAACAGAGGAAGCCAGTCGGTATACTTCACGCCTAATTTCCTTTCTTTTTACTTATATCTCATCTGTAATTAACCTAAAAACGCTAAAGAAACCTGAATAAAACTTCGAACCAGTCAGTCATCATTTCTGGATAAAACTCAACGAAGAAGACGAAGTTACGGAACATATAAGTATAATTTAAATCAAGAAATTACTCGGGTTAGACACACAGTCCAGCGGTGGACTGTGTGCACAATAAACACACAAAGGTCTCGAGTTCGAATCTTGTTCCACACACGCTGCCTTAATAAAAAAGTTTTTTTGTTGTTAACCGAACCGGAGTCACACTGTTATATGTTAAGTATATTAATAACCGGAATAATAACCAAGTTAGACACACAGTCCAGCGGTGGACTGTGTGTATGTTTAAATCGCACGTCACGAGTTCGAGTCCGGTCTACTGCACCGACTCGGACAATTATCTAACTTTTTAAAGTAAGACAGAAATGAAAATACTTAATTTGTATTTAAGTATAATAAAAATCAGATTAGTTAACAAGTTGGACACACAGTCCAGCGGTGGACTGTGTGTTACGCAACCCACAGGTCCCGGGTTCGAGACATGTGGAGCGCACCGGTCCGATTCAATTAAATCGTTTTTAAAAATAAATGATTTTCGGTTTAAACTAATTAATGTATAAATATAATTAAAAACAGAAATATATCGGGTTAGACACGTAGCTCAGTTGGTAGAGCTGCGTGCACGCGTACGGGAGGTCTCGGGGTCGAGCCTCACTCAGCGCACTTATACTCGCATTCGAACCGGTCAACAGTCACTGTTACAGTCAAAGTCAAAGTCAACGGTAAAAAAAAGTCAATTTTTTTTATTATTTTTATTTATTTATTTTAATTAAAAATCAATTAAAAATTCTTAAAAATAACATTTTTAAGGTTAGAAAATAGCCTTAAACTCACAAAAATACACCCAACAATCATACTAAAATGGATTAATAAAATCCGTTTACTTACCGAACCATAATGCTATTTATCTAGGTTAATTTCACTAGTGGTTAAAACCACTTCGCGTGCATTCAACATCATCAACCGAACGCACCCACTGTGAGTGAATCTTACAACTCCCCCTTTTAATTACACGTTTTGGGGTGTGTCATGTGTCACAAAATAATTAACTCGTTTATTTAAAATTGTGCCATATCATATCGTGATCTAAACTTAGATTGTTTATATTGTTGTGATTACTTATGTCATTTTGTCAAATTATATGAAATTCATTCATTAAGCCCATCAGCTCCTCGTGGGAGACGAGAGAGCAACGCGTGCCTCAAAACCAATCCATTATTGTTCATGTGTGTATCATTGAGTTTATATTGTTTGTAGTTATGCCTTTCATATTATCATGGTTATGCAATTCATTCAATAGGCCCATCAGTTCCTCGTGAGAGACGAGTTGAGCAACGCGTGCCTCAAAACCAATCCATTATTGTTCATGTGTGTTTTATTTAATATTTAATTATTGTTGAATAAGTTTACATCTATTTTTACTCATGAGTGGTTGTGCACATATTTCATAATCAATTTAAATAAACTTGTTCAAATGTTTTCCATAGGATTCGCTCGCCAACTTTATGTTGATCCAAAAACCCTTTTACACATGATACTGGTGAACAGGTTGAAGCAAGGAAAACATAGGAAATGCCTTAGAAGAGAACAAAGAAGCTTAGATTGATAGTTAGAACATGTTGTAATATTTATTGTAAATTTCCATTAAATTGTATTAATGAATATGAAACGTTAAAATAAATGTCATGAGCTTTGATGATAACCCAATCATGCCCCGATCACTTTTTCCGCTGCGGGTCGGGGTGTGACAGATTGGTATCAGAGCCATGACTATAGGGATATAGGATAGGTTATTAGACCCTTAGAGCCTATACTACAGTCTGCCTAAATTTTAATTGATTAGGTGGTTACATACAAACTTGTGATATTTATTTGTTTCATATTTGTTTATATTCACAGTCAAACATACATGCTTATATACATATTCATTATACATATATCAATGTTCATATGTTCAATTCATTTTCATACTTTCATTATTCAAAGATCTTGTTGCAATTTTCAAATCTCATCAAAGTAAGTTCTGCGACGGGCATGTAGTAACTGGAAGGGTACAAGTACCGGTAGTCGGAACGTCCTGTCTAGGTTGGCATTCGTATAAATCCAATATAACGGACCAGTTTGCCTACCTGGGGACCAACGATGAGAGTACGAAGGACCTATTAGGCCAAAGCATGCCACACCAAACGTCGTTCGAACTAACCCACTTTAAGGTGTCACCGTGTCTACACCTGGACACATTCCGAATATCACACGTTGTATACATATTTCTCGATTTTCTCCGGGTTTTAGTGTACGCAACCAGGCAAACCCGTGCGAACCATATGAAAAACCGGTATTCATGGGGGCCCACATGATTACACAGGTAAAGTATGGCGGCATGTAGGGCCTAATGGCGAGCAAAGCCCAAGACATCCTATGGATGTAGTAAATTTATTTTTCTATAATTATTTTATGAATGTTCATTCCTAGTGCGACCCATGAACCCAAAAACATCCAACTCATACTCTTGACATGTATTCCTTGTAGATGTCTTCTAACCTCGCTCGTAGGAAGATGAGAGCAGGAAAAGCCCGCGAGCGTTTGGCTGCCCTAATCGCTCAACAAATGGCTGCCGTAATACCCAACATTGTAATCCAAGTTCAACAAGCACTCACCGCTAATCCTGTCAATCAAGAAAACCAAAACATTATCAACTCTCCATCAAATACCACTAAATGCACCTACAAGCATTTCAAATCATGCGACCCTCCGAAATACAAAGGGACTGAAGGCGTCACCGCTCTCCTCCATTGGTTTGAAGAGATGGAGAACACTTTTCTAAATTGCGATTGCCCCGATGATCGCAAGGTGCGTTATGCTACCGGTCGATTATATGGGATAGCACTTACTTGGTGGAATACAGAGAAGTCCAAACGAGGTGTTGAAGATGCTATGACTTTAACTTGGAACGAATTGAAGGAAATCATGACCAGACGATTTTGCCCAAGGAGCGAAATCAAGAAATTAGAAGATGAATTTTATTCGTTAAAGCAAAAGGAAGGAGACCACACCACATACAACAAAAGATTCCTCGAGTTACATCAAATGGTTCCCAACATGTTCACTCCCCTCTACCGTTTGATCGAGCACTACATTCGTGGTCTTCCGTCAAAGATTCAAGACTCTGTAATAAGTACCTCGCCTGCAACTTTGGAAGCAGGAATGGAGCTAGCAACAGCGCTCACCGAGAACCGAATCCGAAACAAAGACTTCAAGGAGGAGAAGAAGAAGGATAAAGAATCGACTGAAACCTCCGACTCCACCCAAACCGAATCCCCTTCTCAACCCAATTCTAAGAGAAAAAGAGACGGGCAACTTTTCGCTGCTACCCAACGTAATCAACCAGTTTTACAAGCCATACCAATCCAAGCTATCCCAATCACTCAAGTGGCACCCAACTCAACCTACCCAAATAAGAAACCATATCTTGGACCTCACCCTTAATGCAACAACTGTTTTTATCACCATCCCCTTACCTTACCTTGTCGACTATGTGCAACTTGTGGACGCTATGGTCATTTGAGCAAGGGTTGCCGCACCTTTCAAAACCAAACCTCTTCCCCTACTCAAAACATGGCCCAAACTTATCATCAACCCCAATACCCCATGTTCCCATATGTTCGAGCTTGTTTCAATTGTGGCGACCCTACCCACTTTAGAAACACATGCCCTCAATTGGTTAACGTCGTCAATGCTCAAGCCCAATCAAACCCAGTTAACCAAGTAAACCAAGAAAACCCAACCACTAGGCCACCAGCAAGAGGAAGAGTCTTCAATATCAACGCCAATCCTGTCGAAGATAATGACGGCCCAAACGAAGATACCCAACTAGTCCTCTTCACCGAAGATCCAGATTCAACTTCTATCGTTTAGTTTTATGTTTTTCTTTATCACATCGAACCAATCATAACTTAAGGATAAAGCCAATGAAACTTTGACGAGAATACGGTGGATACGCCGCTGGTACTTCCTATATATAAGTATTCTTGTCAAAGGATCAGAAGCATTATCTGGCGGTTATGAGAGGTTCCATGTGTAGACTGTTAGAGTAATTATTGTTTATTATTTTCAGTACATGCAATTGCCGAGGCCGCCGCTACCCATTTATGAGTGTTGAGCCTGTTCCCCATTTTATTATGCGGTTGAACCTGGCGCGCCCGCATACGATCGGCTCCGTTTGATTGAGCCTTGATCGCACAGTTCATTTTACATTTTCAGTACATGCAATACGCTCGGCTCCATTTGATTGAGCCTTGAGCGCACAGACATTTTCATTTTCAGTACATGCAATACGATCGGCTCCGTTTGATTGAGCCTTGATCGCACAGACATTTTCATTATCAGTATCTTGTGGTTGTTGTGTTTGTTGTAGAGTCGCGTAGAACTAATCGTAACTTGCGGATAAAGTCAATGAGAATTTGACAAGAATATGGTGGATACGCCGCTGGTACTTCCTATATATAAGTATTCTTGTCAAATGATCGGAGGCATTATCAGGCGGTTATGAGAGGTTCCATGCATAGGCTGTTTGTGTGATTGTTGTTTAGATTAAGTTATTCATTTTCAGTACATGCAATACGCTCGGCTTTGTTTGATTGAGCCTTGAGCGCACAGACATTTTCATTTTCAGTACATGCAATACGATCGGCTCCGTTTGATTGAGCCTTGATCGCACATAAATTTTCATTATCAGTATCTTGTGGTTGTTGTGTTTGTTGTAGAGTCGCATAGAACTAATCATAACTTGCGGATAAAGTCAATGAGAATTTGACAAGAATATGGTGGATACGACGCTGGTACTTCCTATATATAAGTATTCTTGTCAAATGATCGGAGGCATTATCAGGCGGTTATGAGAGGTTCCATGCATAGGCTGTTTGTGTGATTGTTGTTTAGATTAAGTTATTCATTTTCAGTACATGCAATACGCTCGGCTCCGTTTGATTGAGCCTTGAGCACACAGACAATTTAATTTTCAGTACATACAATACGATCGGCTCCGTTTGATTGAGCCTTGATCGCACAGATATTTTTCATTTCAGTATTTTATGTTTGTTGTATTGGTTGTGGAGTTATATAGGACTAATCATAATTCACTGATAAAACCAATGAAAATTTGACAAGAATATGGTGGATACGCCGCTAGTACTTCCTATATATAAGTATTCTTGTCAAAGGATCAGAGGCATTGTCAGACGGTTATGAGAAGTTCTATGTAGGATTTAGTAGTTTCTTGGTAACTAATCATAACTTGTGGATAAAACCAATGAAAATTTGGCAAGAATATGGTGGATACGCTGCTGGTACTTCCTATATATAAGTATTCTTGCCAAAGGATCAGAGGTATTATCAGGCGGTTATGAGATGTCCCATGTAGGATTTAGTATTGCCTTGGTTGAAATTTGTGTTACATCATCTTGCTATTTAAAGAAATTGGATTGTGATCCATTTCTACATAAACTAACCTCTCCATCATAACAAACGAGAGAGGAACTGCCACCATTCAAACATATATGCTATCAGAATGTGGATTCAAATGTTAGCTGTTGTGTTTATTTATGTTCTATACTCATAGAACCAATCATAACTTACTGATATTAGCTGTTGTGTTTATTTATGTTCAAGTATTAGCTGTTGTGTTTATTTATGTTCCATGTAGGTTGTAGTATTAGAAGTTTTGCCTTAGGATATAACCATACCCTTCCAAACATATCAAACTCTTATGCATGATATCATAGTTAGCAAATCAATTCTGCTTATCAATTCTTTTACAGTAGGCAACAAAAAGCGATTCCTGTGATAGGGTACTTAACCCTTACAAGGAACGTTACCGCCTCAAACAAAAACTTAAACCCTTACTTTTCCTAAGCATGTAACTGTCAAAACTAAACACCATCATTCTTTTAGTCAAATATATCACTATTTAAATTTCGGGACGAAATTTCTAAAAAGCAGGGGATACTGTAACATCCGTCAAAAAACGGATTTTACCAAACCCGCTCCGTTTATTAACCGAACAATCAGTTAAAAATTTCGTTGCGAATTAAATGCCCAAAATAATTTTAAACGATACATAATAAATTATTATATTGGAATATATATAAGTTGTTTTTGAAAAACTGTTGAAAATCGCAAAATAAAAATAAATTGTTTCTGCCGGGTTTCGAACCCGGGTCAGTCACGGTTCAACAACAGACTTATCACTCAACACTTAAACCACTGCGCCACTGATGTTCTTTGTTAAATGTTGGGAGCATTTAATTGATAACGTGTCTTTCCGAATTCAAAACCGGCGCCCAAAGTTGCAGTCGTCGGAAATCCCGGTAATCTCGCGAAACTTAACGATTCTTTCCGTTATAACATAAACTTTAACTACACATCGGTTATAACCGACGTCTGAGTCCGCGACACAAATTATAACCACCGGAGTTTTTCTAACCGACGAATCAAGTCGAAAATCGGACCAAATTCATCGACGATTTGCCTTATAAATACACCCTCGAACCTCTGCAAACATTTTCGCTCAAAACCGCACCCTTTCTCGGTGAAAACTCACTCGCCGGAATTCTTCTGCTCATCGCCGGAAAACCGAGTCCTTAACTTCTAAGCCTTACTAAACCCTCTGAACTTACACCGAAGTCACCCACATACTTTGTAAGCTTTCTGAAGACTCTCTGCTGCAAGACACTCGTCGCCGGAAGTGATTGCAGTCGCCGGAGTTTTGCCGGAAAAACAGAGGAAGCCAGTCGGTATACTTCACGCCTAATTTCCTTTCTTTTTACTTATATCTCATCTGTAATTAACCTAAAAACGCTAAAGAAACCTGAATAAAACTTCGAACCAGTCAGTCATCATTTCTGGATAAAACTCAACGAAGAAGACGAAGTTACGGAACATATAAGTATAATTTAAATCAAGAAATTACTCGGGTTAGACACACAGTCCAGCGGTGGACTGTGTGCACAATAAACACACAAAGGTCTCGAGTTCGAATCTTGTTCCACACACGCTGCCTTAATAAAAACGTTTTTTTGTTGTTAACCGAACCGGAGTCACACTGTTATATGTTAAGTATATTAATAACTGGAATAATAACCAAGTTAGACACACAATCCAGCGGTGGACTGTGTGTATGTTTAAATCGCACGTCACGAGTTCGAGTCCGGTCTACTGCACCGACTCGGACAATTATCTAACTTTTTAAAGTAAGACAGAAATGAAAATACTTAATTTGTATTTAAGTATAATAAAAATCAGATTAGTTAACAAGTTGGACACACAGTCCAGCGTGGACTGTGTGTTACGCAACCCACAGGTCCCGGGTTCGAGACCTGTGGAGCGCACCGGTCCGATTCAATTAAATCGTTTTTAAAAATAAATGATTTTCGGTTTAAACTAATTAATGTATAAATATAATTAAAAACAGAAATATATCGGGTTAGACACGTAGCTCAGTTGGTAGAGCTGCGTGCACGCGTACGGGAGGTCTCGGGTTCGAGCCTCACTCAGCGCACTTATACTCGCATTCGAACCGGTCAACAGTCACTGTTACAGTCAAAGTCAAAGTCAACGGTCAAAAAAAGTCAAATTTTTTTATTATTTTTATTTATTTATTTTAATTAAAAATCAATTAAAAATACTTAAAAATAACATTTTTAAGGTTAGAAAATAGCCTTAAACTCACAAAAATACACCCAACAATCCTACTAAAATGGATTAATAAAATCCGTTTACTTACCGAACCATAATGCTATTTATCTAGGTTAATTTCACTCGTGGTTAAAACCACTTCGCGTGCATTCAACATCATCAACCGAACGCACCCACTGTGAGTGAATCTTACAACTCCCTCTTTTAATTACACGTTTTGGGGTGTGTCATGTGTCACAAAATAATTAACTCGTTTATTTAAAATTGTGCCATATCATATCGTGATCTAAACTTAGATTGTTTATATTGTTGTGATTACTTATGTCATTTTGTCAAATTATATGAAATTCATTCATTAAGCCCATCAGCTCCTCGTGGGAGACGAGAGAGCAACGCGTGCCTCAAAACCAATCCATTATTGTTCATGTGTGTATCATTGAGTTTATATTGTTTGTAGTTATGCCTTTCATATTATCATGGTTATGCAATTCATTCAATAGGCCCATCAGTTCCTCGTGAGAGACGAGTTGAGCAACGCGTGCCTCAAAACCAATCCATTATTGTTCATGTGTGTTTTATTTAATATTTAATTATTGTTGAATAAGTTTACATCTATTTTTACTCATGAGTGGTTGTGCACATATTTCATAATCAATTTAAATAAACTTGTTCAAATGTTTTCCATAGGATTCGCTCGCCAACTTTATGTTGATCCAAAAACCCTTTTACACATGATACAGGTGAACAGGTTGAAGCAAGGAAAACATAGGAAATGCCTTAGAAGAGAACAAAGAAGCTTAGATTGATAGTTAGAACATGTTGTAATATTTATTGTAAATTTCCATTAAATTGTATTAATAAATATGAAACGTTAAAATAAATGTCATGAGCTTTGATGATAACCCAATCATGCCCCGATCACCTTTTCCACTGCGGGTCGGGGTGTGACAGTGGGGTCGTTCGAATGGAATTGAGGGCACAATTCCTAGAGCTCTCGCAAAACCACGAAAGTGTTCCACGACCATTATTTGACCCGGCTAAGGAGAGTCTTGTGTGAAGTTTATTGTCGTCTACACAAACGGCATACGAGTTCAAAGACATCGATGTCTACTCAGAGCTAGTGGGCTAAGTGCATTTCATAAGCGAAGGTTCAAAGGGTAACAGCTACCTATCGTATGCAAAACTCAACTGTCGAGGTTCCATTGGAAATTTTATGTGTTTTGAACGATTTTCATTCATGTGGGGGATTGTTGGAAATTTGGGGTGAATAGATATTTCATATATTTATAATTTAATGAAATTATAAATATTAATTAGAATCTTCATGTGGTGAATAAAAGAAAAACTCTTGAGTAGAGCTTCTTGATGACATTTAATTAGTTTTATTAGAGTTTTTAAATCTCTAATTAAGTGAAACATTTCACTAATCCTTAACTCTTGTACAATTAGTAGGCTATGTGCTTCTTTTTGTGAATATAAGAATATTGTATTGCTTGGTACATAAACATACTAGAAGGAGGATGAACACTTGAAGACCAATTAGAGAGAGGAGTACTCTCTACTTGTTTTCCACTACCATCATATCCTTATTTGTTCCATAAGGCCAAACACTACAATTACCCGGTGTAACCTCGGGCGCGTGAGCCATCTTCAGCAGTACATACTTCTTCGGCTGTTGTACCTTGGGAAACAGTCGCGTCGTCTTTGGTAGAAGCGCAAAATCTGTTTTAAGGGAAGCGTCACGTGCATCAACCAAAATCTTCAATGTTTTAGTGTGCTCTTTGTTGCAGTCAAGAAGTATTTTCAAGAATCAAGATGATGAATACTCGAGTGTAGGATGCTATCAAGTGCGCGTGAAGGACCCACCAAAGATGCGGCTTGAATCAAGATTGGTAGATATAATTATATTTATATTCTTTTTATTTAGTTATTGCAATCGGTATTGTACTATGATATTTTCTACGAATAACGAGAGTCTCGTTATTATATATTTTGTAATTATATTTTATTAAAAGTCAACCCAACTCCTACAAGTGGGTGTTGCCCTGATGTTGTTGGCGGCCTTCCGGCTGTCTACGGCCGCATCGGATATGTGCGGTGCCCGATTTCTTTCTTTCTCTCTCTTTCTTTGAACATTTTGTGGATTTTTTTGGTGTCTTACGCCGATGGGTGTAAATTGATGGCTAAAAGCGAAGGAGCCCTATCACACTATTTACACTAACGTCAAAGTAGGTTTGTTTTTTCGGTCATCGTTTGTAAACTCATTTGTGTTTCATTTAATTGATGAATTTAGCAGCTAAATAATTGTCCATGAATTTTCTAAAATTCAGTTGTGTTTATACACATTGACGATTCAATCGCTCATTTCATAGACAAGTTGCATTTTGGATCGAATTTCATTTATTGCATTGTCAGTTGTCCATGACCTTTCTGCAATTTTAATTGTATCTACTCTTAAGATTGTTTATATCGAGTTCAAATCAAAATGTATGTTTTTCAATTCCAAAGATTTTCTATGGTTTGTTGAAAATTTTCATTGATGCGTTTTTTTTTTTGAAGTATGTGTTAACCTTGTGATGAAATTTTGATTGTTGTATTATGGTTAGGTTATAAGGATATTATCAATGTTTTATATAAGGTATAGTTGGTATTAGTTGAAATATAATAGTTAACTGATTGTTTTATGATCACCCCCACAATGTTGTAGATGTGTCATTGTCTATTCATATCATAGTAAATTACAAATTTTGTCCTTTATCTTTGTATCGAATTTCAGGTGGTGTCTTTTGTTTTTAAGTTTGATAAGTTTTGTACTTAATGTTTTAAAATCTTACACGTTACGTCATTTGACACTCACTTCGTTAATTTTAGTCGTTAAATAAATGGTAAAGTAGTCTTTTTACTAATTATTTAAAAACCCGTATTAATAATTATTTTACTCTGTTAAAATTGATAATTTACTCTTCATATCGGATATGTATAAGTTTACATGGTTTTTATTTAGTTGCCAAGCCAGTAGTTATATATATATATATTATATTATATATATATATATATATATATATATATATATATATATATATATAAATATAAAGCATATAGATAGCTTCTTAACCTGATTTATTTGATTTTGTACAATTTGTGCAGCATCTTCAACATTAAAGATTAGATTAGGAGGGACTTTGCAAGACAAAGTTGTTTACAAACATAAAAGAGTTAAATGCTTGGTTGGTCCCTGTGGTTTGCGAAAATTGCAGACTTGGTCCCAGTGGTTCACTAATTACACGCTTACTCCTAATAGTCGTAATTTTTGCACTCGGGTGGTCCTTATCACTAACCAATGTTAAGTTTTTCAGTTAAATACGTGCAAAATTACTAACTTGCCCCTAAACAAATAAAAAAAGAAAAAGAACTGAACCCCCTTTATCTTCTTCATCTTCTCCCCCCCTCTCTCTCTCTAAAACCCACCACCCACCTCCACTGTCAGCCCATCACCACCACCACCGCCATCATCTTCAACCCACCACCACCTCCTCCACCGCTTCCTTCAACAGCTGCATCAACAAACATGTTGGGCCTGTCGAGGAAGCTGGGCTGAGAAAGTACGGTCATGTGGAGGACAGCAATGGTGGCACGTGCCACCGTCTAACCGTTGGTTCAGGGCGGTTGTTTCACCAGAAAACGGCATTCGCCAGCCGAATCTCGCCGGATTGTTCACACCGTGAAGATTCGAGACGCTCGTTCTCTCTAGCTGATCCCCGATTGAGTCGATCCACATATTCGTCTTCAATTTGACCTATTCGATGTCTTCTAGGGTTTTGAATCTCGTTTCCGTCATAAGAGGACACACTGCCTTCATAACCGTAGTAATTCGAGGTGATTCGATCGAATATCCGACGGTGATTCAGATCTGAACTTTCGTATTCCGATAGTACGCCATCCTTTTCCAGATTCACCGGTTTTTTCTGCCTTGTATCCAGCAGTTTGTCAGCAATTATGCTTTTGAAGCTCTATCAGAATCTCTAACGATTTTGTTAGCGATTTTGTTAGCGTAAGATTCTTCGAATTCACTACTAGTTTGTTAGCGTAAGATTCTTCGAATTCACTACTAGTTTCTTCGAATTCGGCCTCGTGTCTGCAACTTAAGAATTGATCTAGATCATCAGTGTAGTCTTAATCTGGATCTAGATCTGAATCTGGATCCTCATGATGTGAAAGTTCTGATGAGTTATGAGGTTTGTGATGATCATTGGTTGAATTAACAGTTAGTTTTTGATTCGAGCTGCTACTTGTTACATTATTATCCTATAGCTGCTTGGTTTTCTGCTCGCTTGACGAATGATCATTATGAGCTTGTTCTTGTGGTTGATCTATTCTGGTATGACCTGTGGCTTCGGGTGATGACTCAGGATCCTCATGGCCAGATAGCTCGGTTGAGCTACGTGGATCATGAATGTTTCTATGCGGCTCGTCCGTTGAATTAACCAGTGATTGTTTATGTAAGCTGCTGCTGCTGGCTTAATGATCGTCAGTTAGTTGCTTTTGTTTCTGTTTTGAAGATGACGGTACATCAATCGAACCATTTTTAGCTATGTTAGCTACATCATGATCACTGTTTTGATCCGATTCATCATTAGAAATATTAACCTGCAGCTGTTGATTTTAGCCGGAATTGTAACACCTCGCCAGAAATTCACTGGAGAAGATGACCGGTGATGTAGCAGTTGAAGGAGGCGGTGGAAGAGGTGGTGGTGGGTTGAAGGTGGCGGTGGTGGTGGTGATGGGCTGACGATGGACGTGGGTGGTGGGTTTTAGAGAGAGAGGGGGGGGGGAGAGGATGAAGAAGATAAAGGGGGGTTCAGTTCTTTTTCTTTTTTTTATTTGTTTAGGGGCAAGTTAGTAATTTTGCACGTATTTAACTGAAAAACTTAACATAGGTTAGTGATAAGGACCACCCGAGTGCAAAAATTACAACTATTAGGATCAAGCGTGTAATTAGTGAACCACTGGGACCAAATCTGCAATTTTCGCAAACCACAGGGACCAACCAAGCATTTAACTCCACATAAAATGATCCAAAACCATGCATTCCTTTCTCAAAAAACACATCAGATGAATGGTCTAAAAGCAAATCATAAAATATGAAATACAAGTAATCTGAAGATGTGGGTTGTGAATTGGAATTTTGGTAACAATCATGCGAGGGTTGCTTTTTTTTTTTTGCACATTAACTTACTTTCAGGTGAATCCACACTCACATCAGCAAACTATGTGACTGGGATATAAGCTTCAAGCATAGTTTCAGGTTATATCCACTATTGTAAGCGACTACTCTCTACAGGTTACAGAGCTGAATGATAGGTATATATTTTTGAGAATTATGTGATTAAGGGGGGGGGGAGGGTTGTTTGGTAACAGGTTTTACTAGGTGTTTGAGAGCAACAATGTAACATTTGTCAAAAACGGGTTTTCCAAACCCGCTTCGTTTGTAATCAAATATCAAATTATAAATGTTTCGTTGCGTATTTATGTCAATTTTAATTTTTAATGATGCATAATTAATAAACAAACTAGAATATAAAAGTTATAATTGATAAAAAGTAAAAATAAAATAAATAAAATGAAAATCAGGCTGCCGGGACTCGAACCCGAGTCAGCCGGGTAAGCATAAGACTTAACACACACACATATAACCACTCCGCCACTTGATGTTTTCTGATAGTTCTAGGAATAAATTAAATCTTATGTTCAACCATAAATCGATCTGCTTACGCTAACTGTAACTGAAATCGGTCACCAAACGTCCAAAAACGTTTGATTGTTCACGGTTTGCTGTCAATAACCGATACACCGACACCTCCAATCAATTTAGCTTTGAATGGACTTGAATTCAAGAGTTGATCGGTTTTAATAACCGAAAACCTGCATTTCCTGAATTACTCCAATCATAGTCCCCTCTCGCGACTCAAACACATCTGCAGACCTTTAATTTCACTTTCGCAATACTTTCAGTTCGCCGGAGAAGCTATTTGAACTCGCCGGACTTTCGCCGGAAAACCGTGTTTTCCATCAAATCAGTAAGTCTCTCAATTCTTCCATCGTCTATCAGTTGTTAAGCTGTTGCTAACTCAAACCCTTCAATCGGAATCAATTTCAGACGTCGATATCGGATAATTCACTCTCGCAGGAAAACTGCTGAAAATTCTCAATTCTCGCTGTGAAACGGTATAGCCTTCTAAACCTCTTGGTAATTCTTGTTCAGTGCTTCAATTTCGCATTTAGCTAATAAAAATTGTTAATCTGTT
The DNA here is from genome assembly GCA_947069175.1 of Scalesia atractyloides. Taxonomy (NCBI): domain Eukaryota; kingdom Viridiplantae; phylum Streptophyta; class Magnoliopsida; order Asterales; family Asteraceae; genus Scalesia; species Scalesia atractyloides. Next base: position 79,226,832 of record CAMTDV010000008.1, read on the forward strand.
CGCTCAGACGAAATCCGTAAAAAAACAGAGCCGACGACTTGCCGGAATGCTGAGATAAATCGTTTCTCCGGTATGTTTACTTCCAAAATCGTCTCTGCCATTTCATTTTAGTCTTTTGAATGTTTGTCAATCGAATTAAACAAGAAACAATAGAGTAATCGTAGGCTGTGATTCTGTAACGAAGAAGACGAAGTTAGGTTGATTATAAGTTTAATATAATTTGGATATTATCTCGGGTTAGACACACAGTCCAGCGGTGGACTGTGTGCACACATATATCACACGCCGCGAGTTCGATCCTTGACACACACGTATGCTCTGTAATAAAGATGTTTTATTTTTCTAACTGAACCGGATTAACTCACGGTAGTTGTTAAGTATAATAAAAATCGGTATATTAACCAGGTTAGACACACAGTCCAGCGGTGGACTGTGTGCAACACTAACCCACAGGTCCCGGGTTCGAGACCTGTTGCACACTCCGGTTCGATGATTAAAACCCTTTTTGAAAATAAAGGAATTTTGAATAAACTAAAATAGTATATAAATATAATTAAAAACAGAATTATTTCAGGTTAGACACGTAGCTCAGTTGGTAGAGCTGCGTGCACGCGTACGGGAGGTCTCGGGTTCGAGTCCTGCCCGGCGCATACATGCACACAATAGAACCGGTCAAACAGTCAACAGTCACAGTCAAACAGTCAACGGTCAATGGTCAACGCAAAAGTCAATTTTTTTATATTTTTATTTTAATTTAATTTAAAAATCAATTAAAAATACTTAAAAATAATGTTTTTAAAGATAGGAAATAGCCTTAAGCTCACAAAAAATATATCTAAAAATCCTATTAAAATTATTAATAACATCCACTCATTTACTATACTTTCCGTTATTATTTAGGTTAGTTAATCCTCGTTGTTCAATCCTTCAAACTCATGCGCATCTCGTCATCTCCAACCAAACGCACCCAATGTGAGTGAATCTCTACAAATTCCCCGTTTTAATCACGTTTTTGGGGTGTATCATGTGTCTTACCATTTATTATATTTAAATCATTGTGCATACATCATATCATGAACAAATGTGTATTCAGCTTGTATCAACTGTTTGTGTGGTTATTGTTTAGATTTAATTTATTATTTTCAGTACATGCAATTTCATAGGCCGCCGCTCCCCATTACATTATGAGCGTTGAGCAGTTCCCCATTACATTATGAGCGTGAACCGGGCGTTGCCAACATACGATCGGCTCCGTTTGATTGAGCCTTGATCGCACAGACATTCATCATAGGCCGTCCGTTCCCCATTACATTATGAGCGTGAACGTGACGTTGCTAACATATACAGTTTCATTCATGTTATATATTCATGCAAGTTGATATGTTATTGTATGTTATTGTATGATTATTTACATTTGCTCATATACGACTATTGCACAATTTTTACTTGATAAAGATAATAAGAAATCAATAATAAAGGTTTATCTAACAAGGTTCACTCGCCAACTTATGTTGACCCAAAACCCCCCATTTTTACACATGATACAGGTGACCCAGCTGCAGCAAGAAACACATAGGATTGGCTTAGAAGAATAAACTGGTTTAGAGCTTGGATTGTGTAGTTGATTATTTTTCTTTGTATTTGTATGAACATGTTTGGATTATTGAGAATGTAATTTTGACTTAATAAATATGAAACATATTAGTAAATATCATGAGCTTTGGTGATAACCCAATTGTGCCCCGACTCTTATTCCGCTGCGGGTCGGGGTGTGACAGATTGGTATCAGAGCCATGACTATATGGATATAGGATAGGTTATTAGACCCTTAGAGCCTATACTATAGTTGATTAGAAATTTTTAAGATTTTTGTGTGTTACATGCAAAATTCATGATGTTTATATGTGTTATGTTTAATGTTACATTCAATGTTATGCAAGCATGTTTATAAGTACATATTATTATATAATGCCTATCATGAATCATATTCTCATAAGATATCATATCCATGAAAGCACACATCACATCATTTTCATGATTGTTTTTACAATGATTTTTGTATTTTCAATTCACATCAAAGTGAGTTCTCATGACGGGCATGTAGTAACTGGAAGGGTACAAGTACCGGTAGTCGGAACGTCCTGTCTAGGCTGGCATTCGTATAAATCCAAAATAAAGGACCAGTTTGCCTACCTGGGGACTAACGATGAGAGTACGAAGTACTTATTAGGCCAACGCATGCTATACCAAACGTCGTGTGAGCTAACCCCACTTTGAGTTGTCATTGTGTCTACACCTGGACACATTCCGACCATACATTTCGTAAACATATTTCGTGGTTTTCATTCGGGTAATGCGAGTGTTAAACCGCCAATACTAGTGTGAATCCTACCAAGCCAATAGTCATGGGGCCCACATGACTATACAGGTGAAGGTATGGGGGACATTTGAGGCCCAACATGAGCAAACCCAAGACATCCTATGGATGTAGTTGCATTATTGATATTTATGTTATTTTCATTTTCTTTAAGACACATGACACCTAAAAAGACTCCATAAACTCACAATCTTCTTATGTATGTTCCTGTAGATGTCGGCTAGACAACAACGAGGGGGTAAAAGATCAGGAAGGTCTCACGAACGCTTGGCCACTCAAATCGCAAAACAAATGGCCGCGGTGCTTCCTGACATTGTGGTTCAAGTACAACAAGCTCTCGCCACAAATCCCACTAATCCTCCCCAGCAAGAAGACCAGAACATGGGCAACCCGCCTACCAAAAAGTGCTCATATAAACATTTCAAGTCTTGCGATCCTCCTAAATTTGAAGGGACCGAAGGTGTCACTGCTCTCCTCCACTGGTTTGAGGAAATGGAAAACAACTTCCTCAACTGCGATTGTCCCGAGGATCGCAAGGTACGATATGCAACCGGGAGACTATTTGGGGTAGCTCTTACCTGGTGGAATACTGAAAAGGGTAAGAGGGGAATCGAAGATGCTATGGCCTTAACGTGGGAAGAGTTAAGGGAAATCATGACGAGACGATTCTGTCCTAGAAGTGAGATTAAAAAGTTAGAGGACGAATTTCATTCTTTGAAGCAAAAGGAGGGAGATCATACTTCCTACAACAAGAGGTTCTTAGAATTGAACCAAATGGTCCCTAACTTGTTCACCCCAGTTTACCGCTTAATCGAGCATTATATTCGAGGTCTTCCCTCGAAAATTCAAGATTCTGTTCTCAGCACTTCGCCAGCAACACTTGAAGCTGCTATGGAACTAGCTACTGAACTGACCGAGAATCAGATTCGCAACGGTAAATTTAAAGAGGAGAAAAAGAAAGCCCCCGTTGAGGGCCAAACTTCCAACCATTTCACCTCCTCCTCTAAGTTTGCTAACAAGAGGAAACGTAACACCAGAAACTTCGCTGTCACACAAACCAATTACCCTATCCCTGCTGCACTCATTACCCAAGTTGCCCCCTCACCTGCACCATATAAAAGGCCATACTCTGGCCCATTACCAAAATGCAACCGTTGCCAATACCATCACTTTCCTGATCATCCCTGCCAACATTGCACCGGCTGTGGTCGCGCAGGTCATACTGTTCAAACCTGTCGCATACCTCAGCGAACGAACCGCCACCAGCCTTCAACCCAAACTCACCAACAAATAATGGGTCAAGACCAACAACCCCTACTACTACCACCTACCCAACATTTAGCCCAATCATACTATCAGCCCAACTATCCCATGGTGCAACCTATGCGGGCTTGCTACAATTGTGGAGACCCAAGCCACTTTAGAAACACTTGTCCACGTTTGGTGAACATTATACATGCTCAAGCCCAAGCGAATTCGGTGAATCAAGCTAACCAAGCTCCTCCACCTGCAAGAGGAAGGGCTTTCAACATCAACGCTAATCAGGCTAGAGCTGACAGCAATGTGGTTAACGGTACGTTTCTTATCAACGGTAGTTATGCATCCATGTTGTTTGATACTGGCGCGGATAAAAGTTTTGTGTCCTTAGAGTTTGAACCCATCCTAAACCAAATTCGTGATAAGCTCATGGAATCCATAACTGTAGAAGTTGCTGACGGAAAACCGATCTCATTAAACTCTATTATATGCAATTGTACTCTCACCTTAAACGACCACGATTTTCCAATTGACCTCATTCCTATGAAGTTGGGAAGCTTTGACATTATAATTGGTATGGACTGGCTCAGCCACATCAGGCTGAAGTTATATGCCGTGAAAAGTTTATACGCATTCCTCTTTCAAACGGTCATACTTTACGAATCTTTGGAGAAACCTCATCGAAAGGGCTCAGATTAATGTCCTGTCTACAAGCTCAAAAATATCTTCGCAAGAATTATATCGCATTTTTAACTCATGTCGTCAAAAAGGGAACCATGGAGAAGAAACTCAAAGACATCCCAGTAGTAAAAGATTTCCCGCAAGTTTTTCCTGACGACATTTCAGGACTTCCTCCCTTGAGAGAAGTCGAATTCCGCATTGATCTTATACCTGGTGCTACACCAGTTGTAAAGTCTCCTTATAGGTTGGCCCCCTCTGAAATGCAAGAGCTAGCCAGTCAATTGCAAGAGTTGACTGACAAAGGATTCATACGTCCTAGCTCCTCGCCTTGGGGTGCACCTTTCCTTTTTGTGAAGAAGAAAGATGGAACGTTTCGCATGTGCATTGACTACAGAGAACTCAACAAGTTAACGATCAAGAATCGCTATCCATTACCTCGCATTGACGATCTTCTTGACCAACTTCAAGGCGCCAGCTGTTTTTCAAAAATCGACCTTCGTTCTGGTTATCATCAACTTAGAGTACATGAAGAAGACGTCCCAAAGACCGCCTTCCGAACTCGTTATGGTCATTATGAATTCATGCCATTTGGTTTAACCAATGCTCCAGCTGTCTTCATGGATCTGATGAACAGAGTCTGCAAACCCTATCTCGATCGTTTTGTTATAGTCTTCATCGACGACATCCTCATTTACTCAAAGTCTAAGTCTGATCATGAACGGCATCTTCGACTCATCCTTACACTTCTAGAGAATGAAAAGCTTTACGCCAAATTCTCCAAATGCGAATTCTGGTTAAAAGAGGTACAATTCCTTGGACATGTAGTCAATGACAAGGGAATACATGTCGACCCCTCAAAGATCAAAGCGGTACAAGAATGGCAAGCGCCACGTACACCAACTGAAGTAAGATTATTACTTGGTCTGGCTGGTTATTATCGCCGTTTCATTTCAAACTTCTCTCGCATTGCTGTACCACTCACGGCTTTAACTTATAAAGGAAAACCCTTCATATGGGGACCCAAACAAGAAGAAGCCTTCCAAACCCTTAAACAAAAACTCTGTGACGCACCAATCCTCACTCTTCCTGAAGGTTGTGATGACTTCGTGGTTTATTGCGACGCGTCAGGGCAAGGACTAGGCTGTGTTCTAATGCAAAGAGGAAAGGTTATAGCTTATGCTTCGAGACAACTCAAGACTCATGAGAAGAACTACACCACCCATGGCCTAGAAATTGGAGCTGTTGTGTTCGCTCTTAGAGACATTATCTCTACGGTACTAAATGTGAAATATACACTGACCACAAGAGTCTTCAACATATCTTCAACCAAAAGGAGTTAAACATGAGGCAACGAAGATGGGTCGAACTCCTAAATGACTACGACTGTGAAATTCGGTACCACCCTGGCAAGGCAAATATGGTGGCTGATGCACTCAGTCGAAAGGGTTATGCGAACTCCATTCGTCTTCTATGTTCTCAAATCATAACTGACATTAAAGATCAAATTCGAGAAGCACAACATGTTTCAGTAACGGAAGACGACGTACGAAAGGAGCTGTCCTGTGGAGCTGAACTTAAAATTGAAACTAAATCTGACGGTATTCTGTACTATCTAGATCGCATATGGATTCCTGACCACAACAACCTTCGTGAATTTCTTATGAATGAGGCTCACAAAACACGATACTCTATACACCCAGGAGCCGATAAGATGTATCAAGACCTTCGATACACCTATTGGTGGCCTGGAATGAAAAAGGATATTGCTGTTTTTGTTTTCAAGTGCCTTACATGTTCCAAGGTGAAAGCTGAACACCAAAGACCCTCAGGACTTCTGGTCCAACCTGAAATACCTGTATGGAAGTGGGAAAACATAACCACGGACTTCATTACCGGGTTACCTCGCACTTCTGGTGGGTATGACACTATATGGGTAATCATTAATCGTCTTACAAAATCAGCTCACTTTATTCCTATCCGCGAAGATTTCAAGAACGAGAAGCTAGCTCGTATTTACATCAGCGAAATCGTAAGCCGACATGGTGTACCGTTAAGCATTATTTCAGATCGTGATGGTCGTTTCACTTCACGAACATGGCAAGCAGTACAAGCCGCTTTGGGTACACGATTAGATCTCAGTACCGCTTATCATCCTCAAACTGATGGTCAATCTGAACGCACCATTCAAACTCTTGAAGATATGCTTCGAGCATGTGTCATAGACTTCAAGGGAAATTGGGACGCTCATCTACCATTAGTTGAATTTTCGTACAACAACAGCTATCATTCAAGCATCGGCATGGCACCTTTTGAAGCTTTATATGGTCGTAAGTGCCGATCTCCAGTATGTTGGCACGAAATTGGGGAAACTCAAATCACCGGTCCGGAATTGATTCAAGAAACCACAGACAAGATCCATCAAATTCGAAACAATCTTCTAGCGGCTCAAAGTCGTCAAAAGAGTTATGCAGATAAACGACGAAAGCCTTTGGAGTTTAACATTGGTGATCATGTACTTTTAAAAGTATCACCGTGGAAGGGAGTAGTTCGTTTTGGTCAAAAAGGCAAGCTAGCACCACGCTACGTAGGACCTTTCAAGATACTCGAAAGAGTAGGACCTGTAGCATACAAGCTTGAGCTACCAGAAGAACTCAACAGAATTCACCCCACATTCCACGTATCAAACTTGAAGAAGTGCCTCGCCGATGAGAACCTTCATATTCCTTTGGAAGAAATTCAGATTGATGAATCTATGCATTTCATTGAAAGACCTGTAGAGATCATGGACTTCGGAGAAAAACGTTTAAGACGAAGTCGCATTCCAATTGTTAGGGTACGCTGGGAGTCGAAATGGGGACCTGAGTTTACTTGGGAACGTGAACACTCAATGCGCGAAAAATACCCGCATCTTTTTCCTACTACTGCTACTTAAATTTCGGGACGAAATTCCTAAAAGTAGGGGATACTGTAACATTTGTCAAAACGGGTTTTCCAAACCCGCTTCGTTTGTAATCAAATATCAAGTTATAAATGTTTCGTTGCGTATTTATGTCAATTTTAATTTTTAATGATGCATAATTAATAAACAAACTAGAATATAAAAGTTATAATTGATAAAAAGTAAAAATAAAATAAATAAAATGAAAATTAGGCTGCCGGGACTCGAACCCGGTCAGCCGGGTAAGCATAAGACTTATCACACACACATATAACCACTCCGCCACTTGATGTTTTCTGATAGTTCTAGGAATAAATTAAATCTTATGTTCAACCATAAATCGATGTGTTTACGCTAACTGTAACCGAAATCGGTCACCAAACGTCCAAAAGCGTTTGATTGTTCACGGTTTGCTGTCAATAACCGATACACCGACACCTCCAATCAATTTAGCTTTGAATGGACTTGAATTCAAGAGTTGATCGATTTTAATAACCGAAAACCTGCATTTCCTGAATTACTCCAATCATAGTCTCCTCTCGCGACTCAAACACATCTGCAGACCTTTAATTTCACTTTCGCAATACTTTCAGTTCGTCGGAGAAGCTATTTGAACTCGCCGAACTTTCGCCGGAAAACCGTGTTTTCCATCAAATCAGTAAGTCTCTCAATTCTTCCATCGTCTATCAGTTGTTAATCTGTTGCTAACTCAAACCCTTCAATCGGAATCAATTTCAGACGTCGATATCGGATAATTCACTCTCGCAGGAAAACTGCTGAAAATTCTCAATTCTCGCTGTGAAACGGTATAGCCTTCTAAACCTCCTGGTAATTCTTGTTCAGTGCTTCAATTTCGCATTTAGCTAATAAAAATTGTTAATCTGTTCGCTCAGACGAAATCCGTAAAAAAACAGAGCCGACGACTTGCCGGAATGCTGAGATAAATCGTTTCTCCGGTATGTTTACTTCCAAAATCGTCTCTGCCATTTCATTTTAGTCTTTTGAATGTTTGTCAATCGAATTAAACAAGAAACAATAGAGTAATCGTAGGCTGTGATTCTGTAACGAAGAAGACGAAGTTAGGTTGATTATAAGTTTAATATAATTTGGATATTATCTCGGGTTAGACACACAGTCCAGCGGTGGACTGTGTGCACACATATATCACACGCCGCGAGTTCGATCCTTGACACACACGTATGCTCTGTAATAAAGATGTTTTATTTTTCTAACTGAACCGGATTAACTCACGGTAGTTGTTAAGTATAATAAAAATCGGTATATTAACCAGGTTAGACACACAGTCCAGCGGTGGACTGTGTGCAACACTAACCCACAGGTCCCAGGTTCGAGACCTGTTGCACACTCCGGTTCGATGATTAAAACCCTTTTTGAAAATAAAGGAATTTTGAATAAACTAAAATAGTATATAAATATAATTAAAAACAGAATTATTTCAGGTTAGACACGTAGCTCAGTTGGTAGAGCTGCGTGCACGCGTACGGGAGGTCTCGGGTTCGAGTCCTGCCCGGCGCATACATGCACACAATAGAACCGGTCAAACAGTCAACAGTCACAGTCAAACAGTCAACGGTCAATGGTCAACGCAAAAGTCAATTTTTTTATATTTTTATTTATTTAATTTAATTTAAAAATCAATTAAAAATACTTAAAAATAATGTTTTTAAAGATAGGAAATAGCCTTAAGCTCACAAAAAATATATCTAAAAATCCTATTAAAATTATTAATAACATCCACTCATTTACTATACTTTCCGTTATTATTTAGGTTAGTTAATCCTCGTTGTTCAATCCTTCAAACTCATGCGCATCTCGTCATCTCCAACCAAACGCACCCAATGTGAGTGAATCTCTACAAATTCCCCGTTTTAATCACGTTTTTGGGGTGTATCATGTGTCTTACCATTTATTATATTTAAATCATTGTGCATACATCATATCATGAACAAATGTGTATTCAGCTTGTATCAACTGTTTGTGTGGTTATTGTTTAGATTTAATTTATTATTTTCAGTACATGCAATTTCATAGGCCGCCGCTCCCCATTACATTATGAGCGTTGAGCAGTTCCCCATTACATTATGAGCGTGAACCGGGCGTTGCCAACATACGATCGGCTCCGTTTGATTGAGCCTTGATCGCACAGACATTCATCATAGGCCGTCCGTTCCCCATTACATTATGAGCGTGAACGTGACGTTGCTAACATATACAGTTTCATTCATGTTATATATTCATGCAAGTTGATATGTTATTGTATGTTATTGTATGATTATTTACATTTGCTCATATACGACTATTGCACAATTTTTACTTGATAAAGATAATAAGAAATCAATAATAAAGGTTTATCTAACAAGGTTCACTCGCCAACTTATGTTGACCCAAAACCCCCCATTTTTACACATGATACAGGTGACCCAGCTGCAGCAAGAAACACATAGGATTGGCTTAGAAGAATAAACTGGTTTAGAGCTTGGATTGTGTAGTTGATTATTTTTCTTTGTATTTGTATGAACATGTTTGGATTATTGAGAATGTAATTTTGACTTAATAAATATGAAACATATTAGTAAATATCATGAGCTTTGGTGATAACCCAATTGTGCCCCGACTCTTATTCCGCTGCGGGTCGGGGTGTGACAGATTGGTATCAGAGCCATGACTATATGGATATAGGATAGGTTATTAGACCCTTAGAGCCTATACTATAGTTGATTAGAAATTTTTAAGATTTTTGTGTGTTACATGCAAAATTCATGATGTTTATATGTGTTATGTTTAATGTTACATTCAATGTTATGCAAGCATGTTTATAAGTACATATTATTATATAATGCCTATCATGAATCATATTCTCATAAGATATCATATCCATGAAAGCACACATCACATCATTTTCATGATTGTTTTTACAATGATTTTTGTATTTTCAATTCACATCAAAGTGAGTTCTCATGACGGGCATGTAGTAACTGGAAGGGTACAAGTACCGGTAGTCGGAACGTCCTGTCTAGGCTGGCATTCGTATAAATCCAAAATAAAGGACCAGTTTGCCTACCTGGGGACTAACGATGAGAGTACGAAGTACTTATTAGGCCAACGCATGCTATACCAAACGTCGTGTGAGCTAACCCCACTTTGAGTTGTCATTGTGTCTACACCTGGACACATTCCGACCATACATTTCGTAAACATATTTCGTGGTTTTCATTCGGGTAATGCGAGTGTTAAACCGCCAATACTAGTGTGAATCCTACCAAGCCAATAGTCATGGGGCCCACATGACTATACAGGTGAAGGTATGGGGGACATTTGAGGCCCAACATGAGCAAACCCAAGACATCCTATGGATGTAGTTGCATTATTGATATTTATGTTATTTTCATTTTCTTTAAGACACATGACACCTAAAAAGACTCCATAAACTCACAATCTTCTTATGTATGTTCCTGTAGATGTCGGCTAGACAACAACGAGGGGGTAAAAGATCAGGAAGGTCTCACGAACGCTTGGCCACTCAAATCGCAAAACAAATGGCCGCGGTGCTTCCTGACATTGTGGTTCAAGTACAACAAGCTCTCGCCACAAATCCCACTAATCCTCCCCAGCAAGAAGACCAGAACATGGGCAACCCGCCTACCAAAAAGTGCTCATATAAACATTTCAAGTCTTGCGATCCTCCTAAATTTGAAGGGACCGAAGGTGTCACTGCTCTCCTCCACTGGTTTGAGGAAATGGAAAACAACTTCCTCAACTGCGATTGTCCCGAGGATCGCAAGGTACGATATGCAACCGGGAGACTATTTGGGGTAGCTCTTACCTGGTGGAATACTGAAAAGGGTAAGAGGGGAATCGAAGATGCTATGGCCTTAACGTGGGAAGAGTTAAGGGAAATCATGACGAGACGATTCTGTCCTAGAAGTGAGATTAAAAAGTTAGAGGACGAATTTCATTCTTTGAAGCAAAAGGAGGGAGATCATACTTCCTACAACAAGAGGTTCTTAGAATTGAACCAAATGGTCCCTAACTTGTTCACCCCAGTTTACCGCTTAATCGAGCATTATATTCGAGGTCTTCCCTCGAAAATTCAAGATTCTGTTCTCAGCACTTCGCCAGCAACACTTGAAGCTGCTATGGAACTAGCTACTGAACTGACCGAGAATCAGATTCGCAACGGTAAATTTAAAGAGGAGAAAAAGAAAGCCCCCGTTGAGGGCCAAACTTCCAACCATTTCACCTCCTCCTCTAAGTTTGCTAACAAGAGGAAACGTAACACCAGAAACTTCGCTGTCACACAAACCAATTACCCTATCCCTGCTGCACTCATTACCCAAGTTGCCCCCTCACCTGCACCATATAAAAGGCCATACTCTGGCCCATTACCAAAATGCAACCGTTGCCAATACCATCACTTTCCTGATCATCCCTGCCAACATTGCACCGGCTGTGGTCGCGCAGGTCATACTGTTCAAACCTGTCGCATACCTCAGCGAACGAACCGCCACCAGCCTTCAACCCAAACTCACCAACAAATAATGGGTCAAGACCAACAACCCCTACTACTACCACCTACCCAACATTTAGCCCAATCATACTATCAGCCCAACTATCCCATGGTGCAACCTATGCGGGCTTGCTACAATTGTGGAGACCCAAGCCACTTTAGAAACACTTGTCCACGTTTGGTGAACATTATACATGCTCAAGCCCAAGCGAATTCGGTGAATCAAGCTAACCAAGCTCCTCCACCTGCAAGAGGAAGGGCTTTCAACATCAACGCTAATCAGGCTAGAGCTGACAGCAATGTGGTTAACGGTACGTTTCTTATCAACGGTAGTTATGCATCCATGTTGTTTGATACTGGCGCGGATAAAAGTTTTGTGTCCTTAGAGTTTGAACCCATCCTAAACCAAATTCGTGATAAGCTCATGGAATCCATAACTGTAGAAGTTGCTGACGGAAAACCGATCTCATTAAACTCTATTATATGCAATTGTACTCTCACCTTAAACGACCACGATTTTCCAATTGACCTCATTCCTATGAAGTTGGGAAGCTTTGACATTATAATTGGTATGGACTGGCTCAGCCACATCAGGCTGAAGTTATATGCCGTGAAAAGTTTATACGCATTCCTCTTTCAAACGGTCATACTTTACGAATCTTTGGAGAAACCTCATCGAAAGGGCTCAGATTAATGTCCTGTCTACAAGCTCAAAAATATCTTCGCAAGAATTATATCGCATTTTTAACTCATGTCGTCAAAAAGGGAACCATGGAGAAGAAACTCAAAGACATCCCAGTAGTAAAAGATTTCCCGCAAGTTTTTCCTGACGACATTTCAGGACTTCCTCCCTTGAGAGAAGTCGAATTCCGCATTGATCTTATACCTGGTGCTACACCAGTTGTAAAGTCTCCTTATAGGTTGGCCCCCTCTGAAATGCAAGAGCTAGCCAGTCAATTGCAAGAGTTGACTGACAAAGGATTCATACGTCCTAGCTCCTCGCCTTGGGGTGCACCTTTCCTTTTTGTGAAGAAGAAAGATGGAACGTTTCGCATGTGCATTGACTACAGAGAACTCAACAAGTTAACGATCAAGAATCGCTATCCATTACCTCGCATTGACGATCTTCTTGACCAACTTCAAGGCGCCAGCTGTTTTTCAAAAATCGACCTTCGTTCTGGTTATCATCAACTTAGAGTACATGAAGAAGACGTCCCAAAGACCGCCTTCCGAACTCGTTATGGTCATTATGAATTCATGCCATTTGGTTTAACCAATGCTCCAGCTGTCTTCATGGATCTGATGAACAGAGTCTGCAAACCCTATCTCGATCGTTTTGTTATAGTCTTCATCGACGACATCCTCATTTACTCAAAGTCTAAGTCTGATCATGAACGGCATCTTCGACTCATCCTTACACTTCTAGAGAATGAAAAGCTTTACGCCAAATTCTCCAAATGCGAATTCTGGTTAAAAGAGGTACAATTCCTTGGACATGTAGTCAATGACAAGGGAATACATGTCGACCCCTCAAAGATCAAAGCGGTACAAGAATGGCAAGCGCCACGTACACCAACTGAAGTAAGATTATTACTTGGTCTGGCTGGTTATTATCGCCGTTTCATTTCAAACTTCTCTCGCATTGCTGTACCACTCACGGCTTTAACTTATAAAGGAAAACCCTTCATATGGGGACCCAAACAAGAAGAAGCCTTCCAAACCCTTAAACAAAAACTCTGTGACGCACCAATCCTCACTCTTCCTGAAGGTTGTGATGACTTCGTGGTTTATTGCGACGCGTCAGGGCAAGGACTAGGCTGTGTTCTAATGCAAAGAGGAAAGGTTATAGCTTATGCTTCGAGACAACTCAAGACTCATGAGAAGAACTACACCACCCATGGCCTAGAAATTGGAGCTGTTGTGTTCGCTCTTAGAGACATTATCTCTACGGTACTAAATGTGAAATATACACTGACCACAAGAGTCTTCAACATATCTTCAACCAAAAGGAGTTAAACATGAGGCAACGAAGATGGGTCGAACTCCTAAATGACTACGACTGTGAAATTCGGTACCACCCTGGCAAGGCAAATATGGTGGCTGATGCACTCAGTCGAAAGGGTTATGCGAACTCCATTCGTCTTCTATGTTCTCAAATCATAACTGACATTAAAGATCAAATTCGAGAAGCACAACATGTTTCAGTAACGGAAGACGACGTACGAAAGGAGCTGTCCTGTGGAGCTGAACTTAAAATTGAAACTAAATCTGACGGTATTCTGTACTATCTAGATCGCATATGGATTCCTGACCACAACAACCTTCGTGAATTTCTTATGAATGAGGCTCACAAAACACGATACTCTATACACCCAGGAGCCGATAAGATGTATCAAGACCTTCGATACACCTATTGGTGGCCTGGAATGAAAAAGGATATTGCTGTTTTTGTTTTCAAGTGCCTTACATGTTCCAAGGTGAAAGCTGAACACCAAAGACCCTCAGGACTTCTGGTCCAACCTGAAATACCTGTATGGAAGTGGGAAAACATAACCACGGACTTCATTACCGGGTTACCTCGCACTTCTGGTGGGTATGACACTATATGGGTAATCATTAATCGTCTTACAAAATCAGCTCACTTTATTCCTATCCGCGAAGATTTCAAGAACGAGAAGCTAGCTCGTATTTACATCAGCGAAATCGTAAGCCGACATGGTGTACCGTTAAGCATTATTTCAGATCGTGATGGTCGTTTCACTTCACGAACATGGCAAGCAGTACAAGCCGCTTTGGGTACACGATTAGATCTCAGTACCGCTTATCATCCTCAAACTGATGGTCAATCTGAACGCACCATTCAAACTCTTGAAGATATGCTTCGAGCATGTGTCATAGACTTCAAGGGAAATTGGGACGCTCATCTACCATTAGTTGAATTTTCGTACAACAACAGCTATCATTCAAGCATCGGCATGGCACCTTTTGAAGCTTTATATGGTCGTAAGTGCCGATCTCCAGTATGTTGGCACGAAATTGGGGAAACTCAAATCACCGGTCCGGAATTGATTCAAGAAACCACAGACAAGATCCATCAAATTCGAAACAATCTTCTAGCGGCTCAAAGTCGTCAAAAGAGTTATGCAGATAAACGACGAAAGCCTTTGGAGTTTAACATTGGTGATCATGTACTTTTAAAAGTATCACCGTGGAAGGGAGTAGTTCGTTTTGGTCAAAAAGGCAAGCTAGCACCACGCTACGTAGGACCTTTCAAGATACTCGAAAGAGTAGGACCTGTAGCATACAAGCTTGAGCTACCAGAAGAACTCAACAGAATTCACCCCACATTCTTCCATCGTCTATCAGTTGTTAATCTGTTGCTAACTCAAACCCTTCAATCGGAATCAATTTCAGACGTCGATATCGGATAATTCACTCTCGCAGGAAAACTGCTGAAAATTCTCAATTCTCGCTGTGAAACGGTATAGCCTTCTAAACCTCCTGGTAATTCTTGTTCAGTGCTTCAATTTCGCATTTAGCTAATAAAAATTGTTAATCTGTTCGCTCAGACGAAATCCGTAAAAAAACAGAGCCGACGACTTGCCGGAATGCTGAGATAAATCGTTTCTCCGGTATGTTTACTTCCAAAATCGTCTCTGCCATTTCATTTTAGTCTTTTGAATGTTTGTCAATCGAATTAAACAAGAAACAATAGAGTAATCGTAGGCTGTGATTCTGTAACGAAGAAGACGAAGTTAGGTTGATTATAAGTTTAATATAATTTGGATATTATCTCGGGTTAGACACACAGTCCAGCGGTGGACTGTGTGCACACATATATCACACGCCGCGAGTTCGATCCTTGACACACACGTATGCTCTGTAATAAAGATGTTTTATTTTTCTAACTGAACCGGATTAACTCACGGTAGTTGTTAAGTATAATAAAAATCGGTATATTAACCAGGTTAGACACACAGTCCAGCGGTGGACTGTGTGCAACACTAACCCACAGGTCCCAGGTTCGAGACCTGTTGCACACTCCGGTTCGATGATTAAAACCCTTTTTGAAAATAAAGGAATTTTGAATAAACTAAAATAGTATATAAATATAATTAAAAACAGAATTATTTCAGGTTAGACACGTAGCTCAGTTGGTAGAGCTGCGTGCACGCGTACGGGAGGTCTCGGGTTCGAGTCCTGCCCGGCGCATACATGCACACAATAGAACCGGTCAAACAGTCAACAGTCACAGTCAAACAGTCAACGGTCAATGGTCAACGCAAAAGTCAATTTTTTTATATTTTTATTTATTTAATTTAATTTAAAAATCAATTAAAAATACTTAAAAATAATGTTTTTAAAGATAGGAAATAGCCTTAAGCTCACAAAAAATATATCTAAAAATCCTATTAAAATTATTAATAACATCCACTCATTTACTATACTTTCCGTTATTATTTAGGTTAGTTAATCCTCGTTGTTCAATCCTTCAAACTCATGCGCATCTCGTCATCTCCAACCAAACGCACCCAATGTGAGTGAATCTCTACAAATTCCCCGTTTTAATCACGTTTTTGGGGTGTATCATGTGTCTTACCATTTATTATATTTAAATCATTGTGCATACATCATATCATGAACAAATGTGTATTCAGCTTGTATCAACTGTTTGTGTGGTTATTGTTTAGATTTAATTTATTATTTTCAGTACATGCAATTTCATAGGCCGCCGCTCCCCATTACATTATGAGCGTTGAGCAGTTCCCCATTACATTATGAGCGTGAACCGGGCGTTGCCAACATACGATCGGCTCCGTTTGATTGAGCCTTGATCGCACAGACATTCATCATAGGCCGTCCGTTCCCCATTACATTATGAGCGTGAACGTGACGTTGCTAACATATACAGTTTCATTCATGTTATATATTCATGCAAGTTGATATGTTATTGTATGTTATTGTATGATTATTTACATTTGCTCATATACGACTATTGCACAATTTTTACTTGATAAAGATAATAAGAAATCAATAATAAAGGTTTATCTAACAAGGTTCACTCGCCAACTTATGTTGACCCAAAACCCCCCATTTTTACACATGATACAGGTGACCCAGCTGCAGCAAGAAACACATAGGATTGGCTTAGAAGAATAAACTGGTTTAGAGCTTGGATTGTGTAGTTGATTATTTTTCTTTGTATTTGTATGAACATGTTTGGATTATTGAGAATGTAATTTTGACTTTAATAAATATGAAACATATTAGTAAATATCATGAGCTTTGGTGATAACCCAATTGTGCCCCGACTCTTATTCCGCTGCGGGTCGGGGTGTGACTAACAAGACTCCGGGTATGCATAGGAGATTGTGGAATGACACCATTAGATGGGGGATTCCGAGAAAAGATGAATGCACAACATTAGATAAGGTGGTGTTTGGTAATTGGTATTATCCAGAATACAAGTCTTTTGAGAAGTAAAAAAGTACGAGAAATCCCAAAAGAGGGCAAGTCTTAATGGAAAGAAGGCGGCTTTCTCAAATTAAATTCTTTTTTGTTGAGGCAATTGAGATGCACACTGAGATGCGGCTATCCCACACCGAGCACCCTTATGAAACATGTTTGTTTATGTAATTCAAGTTGATTGATTTTTTTTTTAAGTTTTGTATTTCATAGGTTTTATATGTTTAATGTTTGATGTCATTTAACTTTCATGGTGACAACATGGGGGCTCCCATCTAGCATTTTTTTACGTTTTATCTTAATTTGTAAGTTGTCGGCTACAGCGCGGCGGGGGTTCTATCTAGTTAATTATTAATTAGCAACAAGATTAGGCATAAGGTAATTGTAAGCTGTTCTTATTTAGTTGTATGGTACAACGCTACAAAAAATACCTACTATTAGTGACGACGCTAATAATGATGACATGAAGCAATTGCGGCGACAAACAATCAAGTAGCCATTATTACTTCATGTCATCGCTATTAGCATCGCCGCTAATAGTCGACTCGTGTGAAGCTGAAACAGTTTTCATCTTGGCCGTGATGAGAAGATGATCCAATGGCTTCGGTTGTTTCCTGACTCAAACAAATACAATCTTCATTTATACCCATTTTCTTCAACACGCTCTAATCTTCAACCACACACTAACAACCTCAACCACCACCACCACCATGAAGATGGCACCACCGGACCACCACCACCACCGTAAAGATGCCACCACCGGACCACCACCATCGTGAAGCTATCGCCACCGGAACACCACCACCGTGAAGCTTCACGACCACCACTAGACCGCCATCGTCAAGCTCCACGACCACCACTAGAGCACCGCCATCAAGCTCCGTCACTTCACCCCCATTGTCAAGCTACAACACCACCACCACCACCGTCAAGCTCCATCTCCGGCCACTGTTTACTTTTTATCTGTTGTAAATCATATAGTGTTTTGCTTCACTTTCGAGTTCAGACATGTTTACTAACGTATTAATGGTGTTTTGTTGGTTTGAAAGTTGATTAAGCCATCTCTAGTGAAGTTTCAGGCGAAGCTCCGGCCAAAGCACTAGGGTCGACACAAGAGCGGCGATTACCAAGCATTAGCGGCCGAGTATTAGAGGGTTATCAGTAGCGGCGACATATCGCCACTAAAAGTATTAGCGATGAGATATGTCGCCCCTATTGCTCCGATTTCTTGTAGTGCAAGTTATAATCTTTTATGGGGCTATGTATTGTGTTTTCCAAACAACACTCAAAAGATTCGATCCCACACTTCATTCTTCACTCCCAAGCACTCTTAATCTTCAAAATCTCCATTTTTAGCTTCTTAATTCAGCCAGGGTCGTGTTGTTATGATTAGGGTTAATTATGGGCTTTAATAGGGCTTAAATATTGACTTTTTCGCACTTACCAGCTTGCACTCCGCGTCGTGCGGGATCCTTAGGTTCCACTGGTCGCGCGACGCGACCAACATGCGAACAGACAAAACCATTTCGTCCATAACTTCTTCGTTTCGATCCTATTATCTCATCTTCTCATATATATGCATTTCCATTACATGAGGATCCTTCACTGCCCAAACTTTCTCCTGTGTGCTCGTTTCAGCTTGTTTTTACTTCCGCAACCTTACAAAGAAGACACGACACAATAATATACAAAACCAGTGGTAAAATGGCACAAAACGACTCAAATTATTGTACAAATTATATATGGAAACATATGTAATTTACATTACATTAGGGGGGTTTTCTAGTTTCCTAAAATTGCAATTAAGAAATACTAACTAAAACAAATGAACTAAGACGCAAATTGGACTTTGGATTTTACTCAGATGATGATGAAGCGACTACCTAGGTTGGAATCCTACATGACATGGATTGGTTTTCTATTTCTATGACAATGTTAAGGAACATGGATCTTGAAATACTAAACTTACTAGATGATTGAGCAGGACCCTCGACCCTTCTCGAGAAGACACTCATGGAGACCTAATAAGGTGTTATATTACTGGTTATTATGGAGTTCATCATGGCTTTTCCAATTATGTTAATAAAGTACCCTAAAGTGACAATTGTCCTCACGATATAAAAGTCTACGGTAACTACGGTAATATGATTTGACTCAATTAGCAAAAGCTGAAAGGGAACCTAGTGTAGTCTTTTCACAAAGATCCTAACTTTAGCATTCTAACAACCTAGAAAAACCGATAATCTCTCACATTACGGATTTTAAGATTACTTGGATACCTAGACCTACTCGATTCACGAATTATGGTGTATTTGCCAATTAACCATTAAAATCAAAAGCACAAGTGATTAAGGTCTAACACGAACCTATTATATAAAAGACATTCAACTAGGCACATGTAAAGATAATAAACATGAAATAAAGCAAATAAAAGTACTACTATACATCAAATCAAAATTACCAAGTCGTTAATTTTATTAACAATCCATAAACAATGTCATTAACCAATAAAAACTAAATCTTTGTCATGTATTCATCCTAACTAGGTAGTTCAAAACTATTTAGCCAAAAATCATAGTGAGTAGAAGAACAAAGATCATAAGTGGAAAACATGATTTGAGTATATGAAATAAGAGAATGAAGAATCCCGGTTGATTATTCACTAGCCAACTTGATCTCAGACCTTCAAATCTTCAACTTAAGCTTGAGAACCTTCAAATCTTTCTCTTGAACCTCTGAATTTTGCTTATGTCCTTTCTTAACTCGTCTAAGGTTTTAGTTTATGATTAAATGTGTTTTCTTATGAGATTTGCCTGATAATCCTGACCAAAACTTTAGGTGGAAAGGGCTCCCCACGTCGCGTGAAGAGCATATGCTTAATCTGTCGTGCAGCGCGGCGTGTTACTTTAGTCAAACAAGTCAACATCTATGTCACGTCACACAACAGCGGCATACCATTTTTTCTTGATTTCTCCATTTTTTTTCATTCCCTGTCCAACCGTACTCGTCCCATGCTCGGTTTCCTTCCAACTTAGCTCATTTTTCGCCCTTTTCAACAATTCTCAACCCTCGAGACCTGGAAAATGCAAACTAATCAGTAATATACAAATTGTACCTAAAAACGACGCGAACTGACTTTAAAATTGTACAAACTGTACACAGAAACATATGTATTTTGCAACACATCAGCCTATATTGTTGTTTTTTTTTACCATGGATGATATACGGATTCATGAGCTATTTTGATATATACTATAGCAACAATTATTCACCTTGCATTTACAATTGTGTTAATGTGATTTCTGATACATATTTAATCATTATTTCATCTAAGATGGATCATATCATATGCTCAAAGATGGATCATATGCTAATAATGGGTCTGAAAAAGAAATTATTACTATTTTTTTTATTGAATGATCTCAGTATGATAAGTTTGGGAAGGTAAACAAATCAATTAAATTCCCGCAGGTGTATCAGTGTTCCTGTTGTTAGTAACACGCTTGCTAATATCCCCTGAAAAGAATTCATGGAGGAAATATTACCAGATTCCCGTCAAGGGTTCTTCTTATCCCAGGTACATTTGCTATTTAACTTAACTCGCATTTGAGAAAATTTTTTTAGTTCTGATATGATGATAAATATAATCAGTGGTATGTGCCATAACTAGCTACGGGCCTTGGGCCTTTCATCCAACACATGGGCTGAGCTACAACCTGCTACAAGCCAAGCTAAGTCTTCTAAGCCAAGGCCCAGATAAGCCAAAATTCATTTTAATCTAACAATAATCGTCGTCTGGTTCGTTTTTAGTGGCTTAGTTTATTAACAGTTAGACAGATGGTTGTGAACCTGAAACGACCTATAAACTGAATCGATCATTTGACCTTTCTTTTCAAAAATATATTTTTGAAAACTTAAGGGGGCATTTCTATTTAGTTTTAGCCTCTAAAACGGAACTCATTTGACATTTAAAAGTCGACTGTGAGCTCATATTTTGGGAGGGAGAAGTATCATAATTAATTTTGCATTTCAATATGATTCCTTGCCATTTTTCACCTTTTCAAATTTATTTCCGTGAAGGAGCGATGAAGAACAGAACCATATGCAGACGCATTTCATTGTTTCTTTGATAGATATTGCTAGTATAAAGTCATGCGAGGCAAACTATGTCTTTGTTTAGATTTATTTGAACTGCACTAAACCATTTTCAAAGACATTTATTAAAATGGTGTTTTAGGTAATGAGGTATATATGCGTACGAAATGATTTGTAAATGTTATTATCCCATGTATATTTCAGTATGGTAATGTGGTTCTTCTTCTATCATCTTTAGTTTGCATAAAAAGTGATGTTTTTTATTAATGTTTATCCAAATTGTAGATCAAGAACGAAAGAAGCAAAAGGATTGGCTGAAGCAAGTGTTCGGTTTTAATGCTCTAGTCACTGGTGAGTACTATTGGTCTTTGTGTACATGAAATAAGTGTTGTTCTTCTCTATTAAAGTCTATATAAATTTGAATACACTTGAATATTACAGTGATTAACAAGCTTCACATTAATATAATATATTAGATGTAAATTTAAGTAATCGTATTACCTGTATATTACATGAGGATACGTATAAAGATTGAAAATTTGTTAATTTACGAACTCTTTCTGTTTGTAGTATCCAATGACACTTCACTTAAATTCTCAATGTATTCTAAGCAAAAGCCTTCTATCTGTTCTGGGCCGGACCTACCTTAATAGAAGGGGTAGCCTCCGCTATCCCTTGGCGCTCCGGCGATAGTGTAAATTTTGGAAAAAAATAACGTTTTTTCGATTTCGTTACCTCTTTTTTTATAAAAACATTACCCCAACGAAAATTTTCTAAATCCGCCACTGTATCTGTTATAATTTTCTTTCTTCTAAATCTTTAAATAGGATTCTTTTTTTTAACATTTGTGTAAATCGGGTTTCGAAAACCCGTCCCAATCTATCAACCAAAGCGTATTTTTATCGTGCAGTTATTTTTTTTATTCTTTTTAATATTTCATATATAAATACTAATAATAATTAATGTCTAAAAACAACCTTAATAAAATAATATAATAAATAAACAATAAATATTATATAGACAATTAAAAGACTTAATAAAAAATAATAATAGGATTTAAAAGGGTGGCCGGGATTCGAACCCGCGCCAACCCGGTTCGGGAATTAGCGAAACACACAAGAACCAGTCGGCCTAAGCCCTCAACCGTTCCAAAGTCGGGCTAAGCCCTCAACCGTTCGAAATCCCAACTGTTTAGTATTTATATACAAATGTAGTCCGAGCTCGAATTCCAATTTCCCGCAAAGACGTAACCCAACGAGAACACAACCTTTACCAAGCTGTCAACTTTCCATAGCCGTCGTCGCTAATTCTTCGGGATTACGACTTTTGGTTCATTACCATAACTTAATCAATCAACAACTTGGCCAAGAACGTGACCAAATTCGATACCGTGAACACCTATAAATACCCGACTACACTTCAACCATTCATCCTCACACCCATCTCGATCCTCTCACTCCCCCTCTCAACTTTCTCTCTCTGTTTCTGTTCGACAAACCAAAGCACGCCAGAAAACCCGCTCAACTGTCGGTATTCACCGGAGAAGACGAGGACTCGGCGGAGGAATCGGTAACTCGCCGGTCACGCCGCGTTTCTTTTTTCGGTATAATCTTGATCCTTGTCCTTGTTAGTTTGCAACCGCTTTAACTCGAACTAACGATTAATCAAACGGAAACTCGTTATTGTTAAACTTCAGTATACGTTTATTTGTTTTAAGTGAAGAAGATGACAGTTAAAGGAAGCTTATAACTAATAAAAAACATAAACATCAACACCAAACTTGGCATAGCCCAGCGGTGTTTGGGGCGCCCAAAATGAACGGAGGTACCGAGTTCGACCCTGGTTGCTCCTGTTTGTTCGCTGTTGTTACTTGGTGCTCTGTTGGGTCGGCTCCTGTGTGGGCTAATATTTTTTTATTATTATTCTTTCGAGGCCAACATTTTTAGTTTGGGTTGTTTAAAAAAATAAATTGTTTATGTAAAAAGTCTGAAATCAATATCTTCATGTTTTATTAGTAAAACTTATAAAATTATTATTGTCATTAGTTCTTATTTAGAATCAGTATTCTTTTTTTCATATAAAAATTGTAAAGTTTATTACTTCAAATATTATCATTTGTTTTATTATTAATTATAGATAATTATTACTGTTATATTATTATAAATCTCATTATTATAATTTATTAATGGTTTAATACTAACTAGTAAACTTGTATTAATACATCTTGCCATGAACCTGTATCGTTATAATGTTAAAATCTTCTAACCTTATCAAATTTAAGCGTAATCGAAAGCAAATGATTAAAACACCATCTAAAATAATCAACTTCCTACCATTCCGTAACATAATTCAAAAACCTTGAAAGATTCACTATTTTAATCTAGGTTAAACTCTTTTTCGATTCTTCAAATTTACTCGTGCGATATCCAAGAATCTATACGCAACCTAAGGTGAGTGAATCTCTACAAATTCCCCGTTTCAATCACGTTTTGGGTGTATCATGTGTCGTACCATTTCTTAATTTTATTTAACACTTGTGCTAATATCATTTCGTGATCAAATGTGTATTGTTTGTTATGTGATTATTATGTGGATACGTTTTTTTAGTGCAATCATTTCATTAGGCCCATCAGCTCCTCGTGGGATACGGGTTGAGCATCAGGTGCCTCATTAGATCGGCTCCGTTGGATTGAGCCTTGATCTCACATACATCATCCATTATGTCATATGCTCATACAATGTGGTTTGTGATTTGTTACATATATACATTTGTTCACATGTGATTTATGCATAATTTTATATAAACAACAGTAATATTTATATACTTAATTGTTTTATCAAGGTTCACTCGCCAACTTTTGTTGACCCAAATTTTCTCTATTTTACGCATGATACAAGTGATCAAGTTGAGGAAAGAAACACCTAGGATGGCCTTAGAAGAATAATCGAGTTATTTAGTTGGGACAATCTGTTGGTTTATTGTTTGTATTTGCTTAAATTTTGTGTTGGATATTCAAGGTTAATTTGGAATTAATAAATATGAAACTTATTAGTAAATATCATGAGCTTTGGTGATAACCCAATTATGCCCCGACTTTTATTCCGCTGTGGGTCAGGGTATGACAGATTGGTATAAGAGCTTGTGACTTTAGGGATATAGGATAGGTATTAGACCTTTAGAGCCTATACTATAGTTGATTAGATTTTAATTGTTTATGTGTTACATGTAAAATTCATGATGTTTATATGTTTCATGTTTATTTTTACACACAATATTATGCAAGCACTCTCACAAGTACATGTTAATATGCAATGCTCATCATAGTTCATATCCTCATAACATATCATATCCATGAAAGCACACACCTCACGATTTCACAATTTCCATGTTTTCTTTTCAAAGATTTTGGCAATGTTTTCATATTTTTCAAATCATATCAAAGTGAGTTTTCACGACGGGCATGTAGTAACTGGAAGGGTACGAGTACCGTAGTCGGAACGTCCTGTCTAGGCTTGGCATTCGTATAAATCCAAAGTAAAGGACCAGTTTGTCTACCTGGGACTAACGATGAGAGTACGAAGGACCTATTAGGCCAAAGCATGCTATACCAAACGTTGTGTGAACTAACCCCACTTTGAGTTGTCATTGTGTCTACACCTAGACACCCTCCGACCTTACATCTCGCAATCATGTTTTATGATTTTCATTCGGGTGATGCGAGTGTATAACCAGCCGACACCAATGTGAACCCTACCAAGCTCAATAGTCATGGGGGCCCACATGACTATACAGGCAATGGTATGGGAGACATTTGGAGGCCCAAATATGAGCAAGCCCAATGGATGTAGTTAAGTTATTTTCAATTATTTATAAATGTTGTTTTCATTCCTTTTTACGACACATGACACCTAGGAACTTCTTGAACTCACAATCTCCCTACATATATTCCTGTAGATGTTTGCTAGGCAATTACGTGGAGGTAGAAGGTCAGGAAAGTCAAACGAACGCTTGGCCACGCAAATTGCTAAACAAATGGCCGCAGTGCTTCCTGACATCGTGCTACAAGTTCAGCAAGCTCTCACCGCTAATTCCATCAACTCTCCAACCAATAAGACCAAAACGTCGCCAACCCTCCTCCCAAAACCCCCAAATGCACCTACAAACCCTTCAAGTCCTGCGATCCCCCAAAATATGAAGGGACTGAAGGTGTCACCGCTCTCCTTCACTGGTTTGAGGAGATGGAAAACACCTTTCTCAATTGCGACTGTCCTGAGGACCGTAAGGTACGTTACACGACTGGAAGATTGTTTGGGGTAGCCCTTACCTGGTGGAACACGGAAAAAGGTAAGCGAGGTATAGATGATGCCATGGCTTTATCATGGGAAGAATTAAGAGAGATCATGACAAGACATTTCTGCCCTAGAAGCGAGATCAAGAAGCTTGAAGATGAATTCTATGCTCT
The DNA here is from genome assembly GCA_947069175.1 of Scalesia atractyloides. Taxonomy (NCBI): domain Eukaryota; kingdom Viridiplantae; phylum Streptophyta; class Magnoliopsida; order Asterales; family Asteraceae; genus Scalesia; species Scalesia atractyloides. Next base: position 79,252,637 of record CAMTDV010000008.1, read on the forward strand.
AAAGCAAAAAGAAGGGGATCACACCTCCTACAACAAGAGGTTTCTTGAGTTGAACCAAATGGTTCCCAATCTGTTCACCCCATTATACCGCTTAATTGAACACTACATTCGAGGTCTCCCCTCGAAAATCTAAGATTCGGTTATAAGCACTTCGCCTGCAACACTCGAAGCCGCAATGGAGTTAGCTACGGAACTCACTAAAAATCGCATTTGAAATGGCAATTTTAAAGATGAGAAGAAGAAAACACCCATTGAGACCCCAATTCCAAACCACTCAGGTTCATCCTCGAAGTTTGCTGGTAAGAGGAAGCGAAATGGCAAGAACTTTGCTGTCACCCAAACCAACCCTCCCATCACTGCTGCTCCAATCACCCAAGTTGCCCCTCCAGCCTCACTATTCAAAAGGCCATACACTGGCCCACACCCAAAGTGTAACCGTTGCCAATACCATCACCCTCCTGAAAACCCTTGCCAACATTGCACAAGTTATGGCCGTGCGGGTCACACTATCCAAACCTGTCGTACCCTTCAGCGATCAAACCGCGGTCAACCTCCAACCCAAACCCAAAATAAAATGGGCCAAGCCCAACAACCCTTACTTCTACCACCTGCACAACTCACAGCCCAACCTTACTACCAACCCAACTACCCCATGATGCAATCCATACGAGCCTGTTTTATTTGTGGGGACCCAAACCACTTCAGGAATACTTGCCCACGCCTGGTGAACATCATCCATGCCCAAGCTCAAGCAAACCCGGTAAACCAAGCTAACCAAGCTCCTCCACCTGCAAGAGGAAGAGCTTTCAATATCAATGCCAACCAAGCCAGGGCTGACAACAATGTGGTCAACGGTACGTTTCTCGTAAATGGTAGTTATGCATCCATATTATTCGATACTGGTGCGGATAAGAGCTTTGTGTATTTAGAATTCGAATCTATTCTCGACCTACCTCGGGATAATCTCATTGAATCTCTGACGGTGGAAGTTGCTGACGGAAAACCTATTTCATTAAATTCTATTATACGCGATTGTACTCTCACCCTAAATGATCACGATTTTTCGATTGGTCTCATTCCTATGAAATTGGGAAGTTTCGATGTTATCATCGGTCTGGACTGGCTTAGCCAGCATCACGCTGAAGTGGTGTGCCATGAAAAGTTCATTTGTATTCCTCTCACCGACGGTCAGACACTACGTATCTTTGGGGGAAACTCCTTCGAAAGGGCTCAAATTGATGTCCCGCCTTCAAGCCCGAAGTTATCTTCGCAAGAATTACGTCGCATTTCTAGCTCACGTCGTCAAGAAGGAAGGCAAGGAGAGGAAGCTCGAAGATATTCCAATTGTGAAAGAATTCCCGCAAGTTTTTCCCGACGACGTTTCAGGACTTCCTCCTGCGCGAGAAGTCGAATTTCGAATAGATCTTGTGCCTGGTGCTACACCGGTCGCAAAATCTCCCTATAGGTTAGCCCCATCCGAGATGCAAGAGTTGGCCAGTCAACTACAAGAGCTGACTGACAAAGGATTCATACGTCTAGCTCATCGCCTTGGGGTGCGCCCGTTCTTTTTGTGAGGAAGAAAGATGGAACGTTTCGCATGTGCATTGATTATAGAGAACTCAACAAATTGACGGTTAAGAATCGCTATCCACTACCTCGTATTGATGACCTTCTAGACCAACTTCAAGGCGCCACCTGTTTTTCCAAAATTGACCTTCGTTCTGGTTATCATCAGCTTAGAGTGCGTGAAGAAGATATTCCAAAAACTGCCTTCCGAACTCGTTATGGTCATTACGAGTTCATGGTTATGCCCTTCGATTTAACCAACGCCCCCGCTGTCTTCATGGATTTGATGAATAGGGTATGCAAACCCTATCTCGACCGTTTCGTCATAGTCTTCATCGACGACATTCTTATCTACTCCAAGTCAAAATCCGATCATGAGCGACACCTTCGACTCATTCTTACACTCTTAAGGACTGAAAAGCTTTACGCTAAGTTCTCAAAATGCGAATTCTGGTTTAGAGAAGTACAATTCCTTGGTCATGTCGTCAACGACAAAGGGATTCATGTCGATCCTTCGAAAATCAAGGCAGTACAAGAATGGCAAGCGCCACGCACCCCTACCGAAGTTAAGTCATTTCTGGCTTGGCTGGTTATTACCGACGCTTCATTGCCAATTTTTCCCGTATCGCCGTTCCGCTCACGGCCTTGACCCACAAGGAAAAACCCTTCATTTGGGGACCTAAGCAAGAGGAGGCCTTCCAAACTTTAAAGCAAAGGCTTTGTGACGCACCTATCCTTACACTCCTTGAGGGTTGCGATGAGTTTGTGGTTTATTGCGATGCATCAGGGCAAGGTCTAGGCTGTGTATTAATGCAAAGAGGAAAGGTGATAGCCTATGCCTCTAGGCAACTCAAAGTTCATGAGAAAAATTACACCACCCACGACCTGGAACTTGGAGCCGTTGTGTTCGTTCTCAAGATATGGAGACATTATCTTTACGGTACCAAGTGTGAAATATACACTGACCACAAGAGTCTCCAACATATCTTCAATCAAAAAGAGTTGAATATGAGGCAACGAAGATGGGTCGAACTGCTCAACGATTACGACTGCGAGATTCGGTATCATCCTGGCAAGGTAAACGTGGTGGCTGATGCGCTCAGTCGAAAGGGATATGCAAACTCTATTCGTCTTCTATGTTCGCAAATCATAACCGATATCAAGGATCGAATCCGGGCAGCTCAACATATCTCTGTAACAGAAAATGACGTACACGATGAGCTGTCATGTGGAGCTGAACTCAAAATTGAAACCAAATCCGACGGTATTCTATATTATTTAAACCGCATATGGATTCCCGATCGCGACAACCTTCGTGATTTCCTCATGAATGAGGCACACAAAACACGATACTCTGTACACCCAGGAGCCAATAAGATGTATCAAGACCTACGATACACCTACTGGTGGCCTGGCATGAAAAAGGATATCGCTGTTTTTGTTTCCAAGTGCCTTACATGTTCCAAAATGAAAGCTGAACATCAAAGACCTTCAGGACTTCTAGTCCAACCCGAAATACCTCTATGGAAGTGGGAAAACATAACCATGGACTTCATTACCGGGTTACCTCGCACCTCCAGTGGGTATGACACCATATGGGTAATTATTGATCGTCTTACAAAATCAGCTCACTTCATTCCGATTCGCGAGGACTTCAAGAGCGAGAAGTTAGCTCGTATCTACATCAACGAGATTGTAAGCCGTCATGGTGTACCGTTAAGCATCATTTTAGACCGTGATGGTCGTTTCACTTCACGAACATGGCGAGCCGTACAAACCGCTTTGGGTACACGGTTAGACCTTATAGCACCGCCTTTCACCCTCACACTGATGGTCAATCGGAACGCAACATCCAAACCCTCGAAGACATGCTTCGAGCATATGTCATAGACTTCAAAGGAAATTGGGATGCTCATCTACCGTTAGTCGAGTTTTCGTACAACAATAGTTATCATTCAAGTATCGGCATGGCTCCTTTCGAAGCTTTATATGGTCGTAAATGCCGATCTCCAGTATGTTGGCACGGGATTGGTGAAGCACAAATCACCGGACTTTAATTGATTCAAGAAACAACCGACAAGATCCTTCAAATTCGAAACAATCTTCTAGCGGCTCAAAGTCGTCAAAAGAGTTATGCTAACAAACGACGAAAGCCCTTGGAGTTTGGCGTTGGTGATCAAGTACTTCTGAAAGTGTCACCGTGGAAGGGAGTGGTTCCTTTTGGTAAAAAAAAGGCAAGCTAGCACCATGTTACGTAGGACCTTTCAAAATACTCGAAAGAGTAGGTCCTGTAGCCTACAAGCTTGACCTACCAGAAGAACTCAACATGATACATCCCACTTTCCATGTATCAAACTTGAAAAAGTGCCTCGCCGACAAAAACCTCCACATCCCTCTGGAAGATATTCAAGTCGATGAATCAATGCACTTCGTTGAAAGACCAGTGGAAATCATGGATTTCGGTGAAAAACGTTTAAGGCGAAGTCGTATTCCAATCATCAGGGCACACTGGAAATCAAAACGAGGGCCCGGGTTTACTTGGAAACATGAATACTCAATGCGCGAAAAGTACCCGCATCTTTTTTCGGTTACAACTACTACTTAAATTTCGGGAAGAAATTTCTAAAAGTAGGGGATACCGTAACATTTGTGTAAATCGGGTTTCGAAAACCCGCCCCAATCTATCAACCAAAGTGTATTTTTATCGTGCAGTTATTTTTTTATTCTTTTTAATATTTCATATATAAATACTAATAATAATTAATGTCTAAAAACAACCTTAACAAAATAATATAATAAATAAACAATAAATATTATATAGACCATTAAAAGACTTAATAAAAAATAATAATAGGATTTAAAAGGGTGGCCGGGATTCGAACCCGCGCCAACCCGGTTCGGGAATTAGCGAAACACACAAGAACCAGTCGGGCTAAGCCCTCAACCGTCCCAAATCCCAACTGTTTAGTATTTATATACAAATGTAGTTCGAGCTCGAATTCCAATTTCCCGCCAAGACGTAACCCAAAGAGAACACACCCTTTACCAAGCTGTCAACTTTCCATAGCTGTCGTCGCTAATTCTTCGGGATTACGACTTTTGGTTCATTACCATAACTTAATCAATCAACAACTTGGCCAAGAACGTGACCAAATTCGATACCATGAACACCTATAAATACCCGACTACACTTCAACCATTCATCCTCACACCCATCTCGATCCTCTCACTCCCCCTCTCAACTTTCTCTCTCTGTTTCTGTTCGACAAACCAAAGCACGCCGGAAAACCCGCTCAACCGCCGGTATTCACCGGAGAAGACGAGGACTCGCCAGAGGAATCGGTAACTCGCCGGTCACGCCGCGTTTCTTTGTTTCGGTATAATCTTGATCCTTGTCCTTGTTAGTTTGCAACCGCTTTAACTCGAACTAACGATTAATCAAACAGAAACTCGTTATTGTTAAACTTCAGTATACGTTTATTTGTTTTAAGTGAAGAAGACTACAGTTAAAGGAAGCTTATAACTACTGAAAAACATAAACATCAACACTAAACTTGGCATAGCCCAGCGGTGTTTGGCGCGCCCGAAATGAACGGAGGTACCGAGTTCGACCCCGGCTTGCTCCTGTTTGTTCGCTGTTGTTACTTGGTGCTCTGTTGGGTCAGCTCCTGTGTGGGCTAATAATTTTTTTTTATTATTATTCTTTCGAGGCCAACATTTTTAGTTTGGGTTGTTTAAAAAAATAAATTGTTTAAAAAGTCTGAAATCAGTATCTTCATGTTTAATTAGTAAAACTTATAAAATTATTATTATCATTAGTTCTTATTTAGAATCAGTATTCTTTTTTTCATATAAAAATTGTAAAGTTTATTAATTCAAATATTATCATTTGTTTTATTATTAATTATAGATAATTATTACTATTATGTTATTATAAATCTCATTGTTATAATTTATTAATGGTTTAATACTAACTAGTAAACTTGTATTAATACATCTTGCCATGAACCTGTATCGTTATAATGTTAAAATCTTCTAACCTTATCAAATTTAAGCGTAATCGAAAGCAAATGACTAAAACACCATCTAAAATAATCAACTTCATACCATTCCGTAACGTAATTCAAAAACCTTGATGGATTCACTATTTTAATCTAGGTTAAACTCTTTGTCGATTCTTCAAATTTACTCGTGCGATATCCAAGAATCTATACGCAACCTAAGGTGAGTGAATCTCTACAAATTCCCCGTTTCAATCACGTTTTGGGTGTATAATCTGTCGTACCATTTCTTAATTTTATTTAACACTTGTGCTAATATCATTTCGTGATCAAATGTGTATTGTTTGTTATGTGATTATTATGTGGATACGTTTTTTTAGTGCAATCATTTCATTAGGCCCATCAGCTCCTCGTGGGATACGGGTTGAGCATCAGGTGCCTCATTAGATCGGCTCCGTTGGATTGAGCCTTGATCTCACATACATCATCCATTATGTCATATGCTCATACAATGTGGTTTGTGATTTGTTACATATATACATTTGCTCACATGTGATTTATGCACAATTTTATATAAACAACAGTAATATTTATATACTTAATTGTTTTATCAAGGTTCACTCGCCAACTTTTGTTGACCCAAATTTTCTCTATTTTACGCATGATACAGGTGATCAAGTTGAGGAAAGAAACACCTAGGATGGCCTTAGAAGAATAATCGAGTTATTTAGTTGGGACAATCTGTTGGTTTATTGTTTGTATTTGCTTAAATTATGTGTTGGATATTCAAGGTTAATTTGGAATTAATAAATATGAAACTTATTAGTAAATATCATGACCTTTGATGATAACCCAATTATGCCCCGACTTTTATTCCGTTGCGGGTCAGGGTGTGACATTTTTACTTACCACCCTATTTTTATTGTTCGTATTTGCTTACTTTTGCAATTCATTAATCCTAGATTTGTTTTTCTATGGGAAGATTGGTGCATTTCGCCACCGATATCATAAAGGAATCACCTTGCAATACACGTCTTGGTGTCCGGTTTCTCTTTCGCGGTTTGCATCCTTTCCTAAACCAAACAAGCCTAATTCATGGTTTTGTGGTTGTTTTGCAGAATTAAGTCGGTCATAATAACCTGGAGGTGTACAAAGTGATTAGCGACTTCTTTGGACGAATAACGATTCAATACTTAGTATTGTGACTTCAACTGAATCGTTGTATCATATTCGTGTTTGTATACTCTTTGCACTTAATTTGTTACCCGCTAGTGTGGCGGGCTTACATCTAGTTTAGGCTATGTATAACCATTTCATTTTTCTTTATTGTCACAGGTGTTAAAGTAAATGTTACTTAACTCATACATCACTATACCACTCTCACTCACTTTTTATTACACCTTGTTATGGTTTTGTTAGTTTTCAAATCACCCCAATCATTTTTCAATCATTACCTATAGTTATTTTAATCTTATTTTTTATGTTATAAATTTTAGAAAAATAAATAAAACTACATTAATGTTAAAAAACTAAAAAAAGTGCAATGAAAATTAAAATAACTAAAAAAATAAGCGGAACAAGACGTCACTTAGTGTTTTTACTTATAATTTGCCACGGTTTCTCCATTATAAACACATTTGTATATCTTGTCTATAGATTTTATGGGCCTCGATAAACAAATCTACATCATTCGCACCGCTCACTCGACCACCACATTGGTTAGAGAGGTTGTTGAAGATGGTGATAGGCGGTTGCTTTTTTTTTTTTTTTGCATTTATCTCCATTTACTGGAAATGGAATCCAAATTACGGTAAGGTTCATGTTCCATGAGATCGTTAAAGTTTTTACGAACATGAATCTAAAACTCGGTTCCCTTTTGATGATCCGTAATAAAACATTTATATAAATACTTGAAAATGAAACTATAATATATTATAAACAGGATAAATTAAAACTTAATATAAATATAAAATAATAAATAATACCCGTAGCTGGGTCTTCCAAGATGTCCACCCAAGAACGAGCCAAACTTATCTCCACCTTAGCCATCCACCGCTCAGATGTTTGTTGTCAGAAGGGGCTTGTGTTGGTTACACAAAATCATGTTGAGTTTCGGGTATAATGGATTGTGAATTTTGGTTGTAGTGACCATAAAAGTTGGGGCTTGTGCTTGTGACTCGAGTGGTACTTTGACCATCGGCCCCTATCGGAAACAACATATGAAGTCGTTGGAAGAATAGAGGTAAGTGTTGGGTGTGTTTGAGGACGAGTTTCGGTTTTACTTATACGAGTAGTTCGGGTAGATATTGCTCCAGGGAAAGATTTTATATTTGTAGAGAATTTGTTAAAAAGAAGAGATAAGAATAGTTTTAAGTTGAAAGTGAGGTTGTGTGGAAAAAAAATATAAAATATGTGTTTACATATTTAGTGGGTGGTTCAATGGGGAACACTAAAAAATTAGGGAAGTGACTCAAACGAACTGTGGTCGGATTTGTTTGAGTGGCTTGGAACCGGCTCGTCGAACCCTATATATATAGGGTAAAATGAAACTTATACGAGTTGTTAGAACTTAGAGAACTCGACCTCAGAAAAGTTTTTCCAAAATATTTTTTTACCAAAAATCCTAAAAAAATCAAATTTTCAAAAAAAAAAATTAGTATTTTTTAATTTACAACAGCCGTAAATGCTGTAAAAAGTGATATCATGCTTATGTTATCAGCTTTTTACACTTGCTGTAAGTGGCCGAAAAACACCACTTCGAAAAAATTTCATATTTTTTTACGGAAGTCTTTTCTAACATTTTAATCTAGGGGTGTGAAAAAATGAGGGCAAAACTTGCACAGGAAGGCCGAGTTCTCTAAGTTCTCACAACTCGGAAGGGTATTCCCTTAATCTTGATCCTATATATACATGGTAGGGTTATTGTCAAAAATATATGTTTTGTATGAAGTGTAGGAAGGAATCCGCACCATGTGATCTATAATCTAATGGATAAAATTATAAATGACAAATTGGTAAATAGTGTTTACCATTAAAATAATTAATTTTCTATATTAAGGTTATAAAGGTAAATTTAACATTTTTAAATTCAAAAACTCGCATCCAATGCACATGCAAATCCCCCTCTTTTTTAAACACTAATAACTTTTTATACGTAACTTCTTTTTAAAAAAAAAGAACTAAACCATAATAACGAGCGTTTTTTATGTTTAATATGAGTACTATATTGCTATACTTATATAAAAAAATCTACGATTCGGTCGGATGTTTTAGTCTATGGTGTTTTGTCTATATTGTTTTAATTGTATAGTGATTCAAGGCGTTCTGTTTACAATAAAACACCATAACATTGCAAATACCATTTACATTCAATCTTTTAATCTTGTTTTCTATGGTGTTTTATTTTACATGACATCATAATCTGTTTTGAATTCCTAAAATAAAACACCATAGAAAATAAGACTGGAAGATTGAATGTAAATTGTATTTACAATGTTATGGTGTCTTATATATTTTCATGGTGTTTTACGGTAAAACACAACGCCTTGAATCACTATACAATTAAAAGACCACAGACAAATCACAATGGACTAAAGCATCCGATCGAAACATATATTTTTTCTCTATATAAGTATAGCAATATGAACTCATATTAAACGTAAAAAGTATTCGTTATTATGGTGATGTTTTTTTAAGTTATGTATAAAAAGTTATTGAAGTTTAAAAAAAGATTGGAGGAATTTGCATGTGCATTGTATGTGGGTTTTTGAATTTTACCTTTAACTAATTTTTTTTACTAAATTACTTAATTGTCATTATTCTAATAACTTAAATGATAACATGTGTCTTCATCATGTTCTTTCTTATCATTCTCACAAATTTCATCTTTTTTACAGGATCCTAAACCTATATATATATATATATATATATATATAGGTATAGCATCCTGTAAAAAGACTAAAAGTGTGAAAAGGATAAGAAAGACTCTAGTGATAACACATGTCTCTATCTATTTTATTAATTTAAAGGTAAGATGGTAATTTAACCCATAATCCTGATTAAAGATATAATCTTGTAATCGAATTCATCAGTTATTTTAGGAATTCATCAGTAATTTTAGGAATTCATCATCAGTTCGTATAAAACACCATACGAATTTCAAAAAACACCACAACTTGAATCGTAATACAGCCGAGGTGTTCTAACATCTGTAATGCTTTTTGTTATTTTTGGAGGTATAAAACACCATACAAATTATAAAAACACAATGAATTGAATCATAATACAGTCGTGGTGTTTTAACATTTAAATGATTCTATTGCTATTCTAGATGTTAATACACCATAATTGTAATCACAATACAATGTTTCATACTCTAGATGCTAAAAATACCATGACTTGAATCATAATTCATTATTTGTAATGCTATGGTGTCTTATTTATGTTCATGGTGTTTTACTGTAAAATACAATGCCTTGAGTAATAATACAATTAAAACACCATTGTATGAACATAGAAAAAACACCATGGACTAAATCACTGAATCGAAACGTAATTTTTTTCTCTACATAAGTATAACAATATGGTACTCATATTCAAAATAAAAACCACTCGTTATTATGGTGTATTTTTTTAAAAAGTTATGTATAAAAAGTTATTGGCGTTTAAAAGGGGGGGGGGGGGGATTTGCATGTGCATTGCATGAGAGTTTCTAAATTTAAAAATGTTAAATTTACCTTTATACCCTTAATCTAGAAAATTAATTAATTTAATGGTTTCCTTCTTACACTTCTCAACCATTAGATTATAGATCAAATTGTATAGTTTCCTTCTTACACTTCTCACAAACCACACACTTTTTACAATAACCCTACCCCCTCTCTCTCTCTCTCTCTCTATATATATATATATATATATATATATATATATATATATATAGAGGGTGAGGTTTGGCTACAAAATCCATTTTTCCTACAAAGTGTACAAAGTCATAAAACACCACAATTTCAACCATAAAACACACTCAAAACCCACAAATAACATAGTGAAGATCTCTAAAACACAATATTCAAACCTTAACAATCCTTAAAAACTTCAAACACACCAGCGTACAACTATGAATATAAAACACAACATGATGATCAACATAAAACACACAAAACACAACACAAAACCAACAAATGTAGTGTTTTAGTAATCTCAACTATGTTATTTATGGGTTTTGAGTGTTTTATGGTTGACATTATGGTGTTTTATGACTTTTTTATTTTGTAGAAAAAATGAACTTTGTAGCCAACTCTCACCCTATATATATATATATATATATATATATATATATATATATATATATATATATATATATATATATATATATATATATATATATATATATGATTAGGTTCATTTATGAATAACTTTTTGAGAGTGAACTGAGTGAAGTAATCTTGGCTATTGATTATTTTTTAGATTAAAAGGGTAAGATTGATATTAGACAAGTGTGTTTAATTAAAATCACATAATTTTCTCATCTTTTAATTCTCTCTCTCTTTCTCATTTTTAATTATTTCTTTATTATTTTAATTATAAGAAATTGAAAAGCTAATGTTTTTTTTAAATAAACTCTAATGTTATTTTTAAATTAAATATTAAACCTAATTAAATTATGTTTTTAACATATGTAAATATAATTCAGTATACACTTGTGTATTATTACATCATGTTCCCAAATGTTGATATGAACAAGATTTATACACCTTTGTATTATTCAACTACTTATGTGTATACAGGTTGGTATATACCAGACGTATACACCTGTGTATTATTCAAGTACATCGTGTATACAGGTCGGTATATACCAGACTTATACACCTGTGTATTATTACAACATGTTTCCACTATGCATTTTTCATCGAACATTGATCTAATACATATATGTATAAAGAATGTAATTAAATATTTTTAATCGTGTTCTACATTGAACAATATTTGATAATGTTTGTATTTTTTTAAATTATCAAATATTTAGGAAATTTGTGAGAGAAAAAAAATATAGAAAATGTAATTAAATATTCTTTTAATTGGAAAGAGAAATTAGGAGAGAGAAAAAATCAATTAATCTAATGGAGAGAGAAAAATACAATTATACTCTTTTGTCTATTAAAATACATGTAACTTACAAAAGATAATTACAATCTTGCCACTAAAGAAGAAATCTAGACCTACAAAATCAATGGTCAAGATAAGTTCATTTTGTTCACAAATACACCATTGTTCATTCATGAATCCTACCCTATATATATTACCAATATTAGACAATTGTACTTTTATTTACACTACCATCCATAATACACTACTTTTTATATTACCAATGTTAGAAATGCACATGTGCATCTATATGTATGAACAAAATATAACGTGTTTTGGTACACTACTTTGAATACACTTTCTCTTTCATCTATCATGCCATCCATAATACACTACCATTACCTCCTACCATCCATAATACAATACCATTACCAATATGTATAATATTTTCACTTTATGCACATGTACATCAACACCCTTCATACCATCCAAACAACATATTACATCATAAAGTGACAAATATAACCAAATCATCAACCACTAGATATAACTAACCAAAAAACATGTATTTGGGTCTACTTCATCATTCAAAATCACAAACTTTTAGTACCAAAATACGTTATATTATGGTTATACATAATGATACACATGTGCATTTTTAATATTGGTAATGTAAAAAGTAGTGTATTACGGATGGTAGTGTAAATGCAAGTACAATTATCTACTACTTGAATTGTATTGTCAAAAAATATGATACATATGCACATGAGCATCGGTAATTTTTATTCGAAAAAAATTTATTGACGAAATAAAGCGATATTTTAAAAAAAAATATTAAAAAATAAAAAAAATTTGTTTGTTTTTTAGAAATTTTTAGGTATTTTTTGTGTTCGCATTGGTTCTCAAGATTCTCGCAATAAAGGTGGTTCTCGCATGAACCCTACCATATATATATATATATATATAGGTTTAACTTTAAGGTTTAGCTCTAAGGATAACCAAAACTAAACTTGGGTTAAACTTTTTGCATAGAAATACATGAAATAGACATAGAAATACATAAAAAGATGAAAAGGATGTATACATACATGAAATGGAGATATAAAATCTAGAAATGAATGACAAAATGAATACCTCAGTTGGGTAAATTTGCGTTAACCGAGGGTACAAAAAATCAATAACTAATTTTTGGTTAATTCACTTGATTTTGGTTCGTTTTCATCTGTTCTCATTTCAGTTATTTCTATCCCTTAGATATTGTAAATCACGTAACATATTAATTTTTATTTAGATAATTTATAACAATACTATACTTAAATTAAAGAAAATAAAATGCTCCTTTTATGGTGTATTTTTCATATATATTAACGTATGAAAAATTTATGGTGGTTTTGAAAATCGTGGGGTAGTTGATTAAAATAAGCAAACAAGAGTGTATTTATTATTATTATAAACAAATAATGAGTAAAGTTGAGGGAGCAAATATGTAAATATTTTTTCAAACACGTATTTTTCCCAAAAAGTGGTTATCATGTGCTATATGGCTTCTACCTTGAGCAAGTTTAGTTGTACTACTTAAATTTTAAGATGTCTTTGTAAGATGTATTATAATATATAGTAAACTATAATTTTACACCACGAGCTTTACAGGCGGTATCAGCTTTACCCCCTAACTTGAAAATCAATCAATTTTACACCCCATGTTTTCCTGATTGAATCAATCTTCGACCTTCTGTCATCTTGCCTAGGGGTACTTTGGTAATCTTACCCACTTCTACCCCCACCACCATAGGACCATCCGAATCACACTCAACCGCACACACCGACTAGAGACAAACCCACATCATGTACCTCAAACATAAACATAAACTCAAACTCCACTTTGAAATTAAATCTTCCAATTTCACTTCCTCACAGTTATAATACGATCAATCCGATTATCAAACACAGTCACACCTCTACATTTCATCAAATCTCATTCTACAAATGCCATTTCGTTACATATAACAAGTCCATGCAATTATTCATAATTTGTATCCAATTAACATAATTACGAAGAAATTGAGATCCCATTACATGCATTTAAGCATCCACACACAATTGAGCGTAGATGGATCCACCCTATGACCATTTCTTCCATTGATATCCTTTTTCTCATCTTTCATATTCTCCCAAATAGGCACTACAAAATGAATAAAAGGCAATTTCCCTGCCTTACATTTAAGAATGCTTGCTAAGTTAATCACCGCTTCTTCCTCTACACTGACATTAAACATGCTACTTTAGCCAAATTTATCTTAAAACCCAAACTCAAAGAAAAGCATCTAAGAATCTGGTTCCATTACCACACTCAACGACTAAAGGACCAAAATAAAGAGGAACGGGGACAACAAATCACCTAGGTGGAGAACTTTGATAGTATTGAATTCATTTGTTGGCGAGCCATTCACTAGGACCCATGCTCAACTTGATTTTAGGCACGAATCAGTCCATTTCCTCCATAATTTTGTATTTTGCAAAAACCTTAGCAATGATTTTGTAGACTGTCCCAATTAGCGAGATAGACTTTCATTGATGAATTGTTTGAATAAATTGTTCCAGCATCTACAAAAAAGCGGTTCAAGATGATTCGAAGATCTCTTAATGAATTTGAAGGAGAAATCGTCTAGCCCCAGGGATTTTTCTCCTCCACACACCCACACCCCCCTTTGTAACTCCTCTTTTTGAAATGGAACTACCAAACTCCTTGATGCCTCCACGGAACAAGTTTTGTTCGGTTGTGATTCGTTTCCAAAAACTTCTTCATAAATGTTGCTCTGATTTTCTTTTTGAGACACTTAGGGCCTGATATCAATACATCATTGAAATCCAGCTCGCCTATCTTATTTCTCACCCTTCTGAAGGCAGTAACTTTTTGAAAAAACTAGGTGTTTTCATCCACCAATCTCGCCGCGTTTGTCTTAGCCTTCTGTTTAAGCTCCTCCAATATATGTGTTAGGATCTGAGTTTGAAACTATTATGAAAGTTCAAAGGATGAAAGATGAAAGATAATAAATCAGATGAACATGCAGCGGAATGATGAACTTTAATTCATAACAATTGAGAGATTGTTTTCATTGTCATGCTTTCGTAATTATAATTACTTGCATATGAATCACAATCCCCCCCTCAGCCTAAGGTCACTGATTTGTTCATACAGAATGTGAGGAAGAAATGTTACATTGATAAGTGATGAAAAGTGATCTAATAGAACAGTACATGCACTATTCTATTTATACTACAATTCTAACCACTAAGCATCTTACGATGATGTCAGCAGGAAAGTGACATATAACAATATTAACAAACTAACAACATTTGATAAGTTAACCACTGCTATAACTAAGCATTACAAAGACTGATTGAAAACACTGATGAGACATCCTCTGTTGGGCTTCAGCAGAGCTTTGTAAGGCAAACCTTAGCTTAGTCTTCAACAAAGCTTTGTCTTGGCAGACCTTTAGCTTTAGTCTTCCACAGTGTTTTGCTATGGCAGACCTTTGACATTTTGTCTTCAGCTGAGCTTGACTCTAGCATATATTTTATTATTATTAGGATCAGAGGTGTAGCATATTTTGGCTTTCTATCATCTGTTCTTTTGTAAGGTTCAATTCCAACATTCTCCCCCTAGAACAGATGATGCCAAAACAAAAGCTTTATTACAGAACTCAACCCACCTAGGTATCTAATCATAACCCCTTCCCATTCTACGTGCCAAGCACTCACATCGAAAATCATAAATTTCACCAAATCCAAAGCTTCCCCCGCTAGAGAGGCTCCTTTTAGATTATCAAAACACAAATCTGACACCACATCAAGAACTACTAGATGGTCATTAACCTGAAAATTCTTCCTTCCCGTTAGCACATTCCTGTATGGAGCATCGACGTCGCCAACGGTTCTCCCTTACCCCCTCTAGTTTCTCCTCCCCATATCAGACCTGAACCTTCTAAACTTTTGGGACCAAACCTTTGGAGGATCAAGTTTCTGTTTGACCTCCTATCCTGCATTAAATTTTTTACGGCTCCCATCTTTGTCGAACTTTGCGACATTTACTCCAATCACTACTCCATCAATGACGGTTTTTGATAGTTCAAGCATCTAGTCATGTTTATAACATAGATTTCTCAACCTCAAGAAACCGAACTTTTTTCTAGCTGCATCTTTCTTCTTCGGAAGATAGGCATCCACCAAGGTCTTATATTTTGCAAAAGCATCCCATAATTTATTCGTATAACATGAGGGTGGAAGATTTGAGATGAAGAAAGTCGTTTCTCTCGCTGTTCCTCATTTTCTACTCCCACAAAGCCTTAACCCTCCTTTGTTTTCTACTCTTGGCCTTTTCTCACCTCTTCTCCTTTGAGTAATTTCCATTCTTGATATTTTCTAGCTCCTTCTATTTCCGTCATCTCAAATCTTCTGTGTTATCGAAGTAATCTCCCCAAGGTGTGTTTCTTTGGCAATTAGTCGGACCTGCCCTAGCTCCTTCTCTCCACCTCATTTGTGGTGGCTCAAAAGGGTTTAACTCATTGATGTTTAATTATATATGACATTGATGATTAAGGTCAATTAGCGCAAGGGATGATGAATTATGCTTGTAGATGCTCAATTATTGTCATTAAAGGTGATTTAGCGCCATGGATTGTTAGATATGTTCAATAATTAATGATTAAGATTAATTATTATTAATTGAGGTAAATTAGGGATATTGATTATTAAATTAAATAAGGGCAAAATATTTTCATGGATGTTCATCATGGGAAATGATAGCAATTTAGGACCATTTTTAAGGCAATGATAGGAAAACATTAAGAAAAACTAAATGAAGATAAAAAAGATATTATTATTGTCACAAATATATAGAACGATATGGTGGGGGTTGGGTCCAATTGGCAAAGTGATTAGAGTTAAGGTGTTGTTTTCCTTAAGGTCAAAGGTTCGAGTCATGCTGAACGCGGATTTGATGTGATTTAAGCCGTTAAAAAGTATATTTTGAGTTAATCAAGGTCATTAGTGATCTATTAGGATCACTAATAAGGCCAATGATGGTAAATGGTTCATTAATTGTTAGTTATAGCCAAATTATGGTTACTGATCAATATAACATTAATGATACTTTTTTGTTAATAAAAACCAATGATAGTTAACTAAGACAGTTTATTTATGGGTTTGCGTATTCACACACCCACCTTCCTATTTGCACACCTTCTAGACGCATCGTCTAGACCTAGACGGGGCGTTTAAGGTTCCTTTCTCCAACCACATTCTTGACCTCATACAATGTCAAATCAGTCACATCAGACGGGGCGTCTAGGCCTAGACGGACTCCGTAGACGACCTAGCCAAGATGGGTCATCTAGGCCTAGACGTGGCATCTTGGAGGTTGATTTTGACTTTGGTGGTCTGCATGCATGTGAGTAAAGCAGTAAAGTGATACGCCCCGTCTAGGCCTAGACGGGGCATATATTTCTTTGTTAAATAGAGCCATGCAGAGCACCTGAGGTTTCAATCCTGCATTGTACTTCATCGGAATTCTGTGCGTCTTCTTATTTGGCTTATATTACTCCATCTGATATCTTTCAAATGTGGTCAAATGTCATCATCATACTGGGACGGAAACTATTTCTTTGGGCCGTATTATGGCGAGTCCTGGGTGCCCGAAGCTAATCCGGTAATGGTTATTAGGTTAAACTAGTTGTTATTTTAATTATTTACTTATGATGATACCGTTGTTAGGGGGAGACCGTCGTTCCTGATTCTAACGAGCAAGAGGAGGTTGTGTCAAGTGTACAAAGGAATCAAAATAGACCATTTCTAGATTTGAACGAGCTTCCTCCCGTCGATGAAATATCCCATGTGGATGACTCGTACCATGTTGATGCACCATGTTATCCTGCGCAACATGGATTTCCAGATTATGGATACAGGTGTGAATATTCGTACGTGCAACAACACTGTCTAGATGGATACGGAGGAGACAGTTACGAAAGTTACAATGCAACACAGTCTCTGTACGGTCAACAAGACTATCCTAATGGTGGAGGTTATGGTGGTGAGGTACCCCCGTGCGCAGGTAATCCGTACCTCATAGAGATTGTATCAAAACTTATTTATTTATGTTGGATAGTAAACATAAAATCTAACATACCGCAATCGATCTTACAGGTTTTCAACTCTCTAGATGAGCTAAAAAACTGGGCACAGGAAACGGCAAAGGCGGATGGTTTCGTTATTGTGACCCGATGATCAAAGAAAATTGGTCGAAGGACCAGGAGGGTATGGCTTGAAGGTGATCGTGGTGGTGAGCACCATACTACAATAACGGTTAGAAAAGCTAGAAGCAAGAAAACCGGTTGCCCGTTTTACCCGGTGGCTGTGCGAGACCATCCGTATGAAACATGGGGGATAAAAGGGGGAAAGACTGAACATAAACAAGAACTTTGTGAGGACCTATCGGCCCACGTGTTTGTGCGAAGGTTTACTCCTAACGAATAAGGATTGATCGAGCAGCTGACAGCTCTAAACATGGAGCCACGCAGAATTTATGATAAGGAAGCAGTTTCCCGACAGTTTCCATGTTCAAAAAGACGTACAAAACGCAGTTCAGAAGATTAGCGCCGAACAAAGATACGGACTGACTCCCATGCAGTCCCTAGAAAACATCCTTATTACAAACGAATTTATTTACGACACACGGGAGGAACCCAAAACAGAGGTCGTTACAAAGATCTTCTTTGTTCATCCCTACTCGAGTGAAATGTGGCGTGCGTTCCCGCACGTTTTGCTAATCGATTCCACGTACAAGACGAACGTATACAACATGCCATTTGTCCAGATAGTTGGTATGACGCCCACCAACTATTCGTTTTGTATCGCACATGCCATTTTCTGCAAAGAACGTAATGATAACTTTGTATGGGTGCTTGAGAGGATCAGGTCAATGTTGGATGAATGTATGGAGCCACGTGTGATTGTAACGGATAGAGACCTGGACCTAATTATTGCGTGTGCGAAAGTTTTTCTAAACGTCTCTCGATATCTTTGCAGGTTTCACATACAACAGAATATTTGTAAGCACTGCAAGAGCGCATTCACAAAAGAAGACTGGCAAAAATTTTTGTCACCCTGGGGGAGATTGTGTGAGTCTCCATAAATACCCATATATGAGTACAACTTGCGCAACCTGCAAAAGCGACTTGTAAACGTTCGAGTAAGTTTTTTGTAAAAAAGTGTGACCTACCTATGTACATTTAACTAATTATTGGTACTTTTTAGGGGTGTTTACATACGTGTATGATAACTGGCTGAAAGACTACAAGGAAATGTTCATCTTTGCATAGACTGATCAGAGTCGCAACTTCGGGCAGCGTACCACATACAAAGTTGAGAGTCAACACGCGAATTTAAAGAGATACGTCCAAGATAGGAGCTCGCTGGACCGTATAGTAGGTTGTGTCAAGGATATAGTTGAAACACAATAGAGTGCAATAAGGAGGAACTTTCGAGAAAGCATCGAAAAAATAATGAACCACCACAAAAACCCGTTATTTGACCACCTACGTGGAAACGTTTCCCATACAGCGCTTGACTTGTTGAGTGGAGAGCTACTTAGGAAACTAGACGTGTTGCAACACTTTCATTCATCTTGTGGATGTTAGATGTGGTACAGTTGTGGGCTACCGTGTGCTTATAGGCTGGAAAAATACGTACGTGCAGGTAATACTTGCTAAACGTGAAGCGATGTTTGTTATACATGTCCATTATTCATCTGACTTTAAACATTGCATTGTTTTAACCGTGCAGAGCGTCCGATTCAACTCGAAGACGTAGACATCTTCTGGAAGAAGCTTAACTTTCAGCCATGTAAATTGATATCAGATGACGTTGACGTGGTAGAAGAGCTGAACATTGTTCGACAACAGTTAGAGTCACACCCCCTGCTCAGAAAAAAAAACTTGCTGGGAAAGATTAAAGTGGTGTTGACTCTAACCAAATCCACCAAGAAACCACCGGTTGTCCAACAAAATACTCGTGGACGACCAACGAAAAAGCAAGCACAACTTCGGTTTGACGATGCCCCCCGCCATAGCTCGTGCGTTCCGTCCTAGGGTTCCCAACAAAGTACATACGATGCCCCTGCCACAGCTCGTACGTTCCGTCGCAGGCCACTCAACAGTCGGTCATAAAGTCTCAAAAACCCAGAGCGGGACGAAGGCGTTTAATGGCTTCTAAACAAAGAGAGATTCAAGACGATCACGATTTTTTATTGATAGTGGGCGACGAGTATATGTCAACAATCAAACGGTTTAAGTCTCTCCTTCCGACATTGTTTCACCCGTACATCTCGTACATACAAGATGTGAGGCCAGACGGTCATTGTGGGTTTCGGTCTGTCGCTGTGGGCATGGGTGTGGGAGAACGTGCGTGGAGCCACATTCAAAAAGACCTTCTACAGGAGATGGATCAGAACGCATCGATCTGGGCGCCAGTATTTGAAGCATGGGAGGAAGGATATTTTTACACGCATCGTCAGAGCCTAATCTGGGACTCAGTGGAGCGTTGTCCCCCCCACTCAATGGATAGACTTCCCCACGAAGGGCTTCTTATCGCACAAAGGTACGGTATCATGGTTCACCTGTTAAGCATTGATGGTTGTTCCACCTTCTTCCCGATAATGAATCCTTCGACGGATCAAGAACCCACGAACGATAAAGCTTGCACAGTTTCCAATGCCGACAGTAAACAGGCTATGGTTAACCTACCGAAGCGCCGCTTCAGAAAAATGACTATACATGTACATGCCCCGTTTAGAATGGTATACCTCAATAGAGAATCCTCCACCAAATCCAAACCCGAGTATTAATTACGTCAATAGCGAATCGGAAGAATGAGTTTTCATATCCTTCATTTGAATTTTGTATAGCTAATACTCTTTTTTGTATACTTAATACGATTTTTTGTACACTTAATACGATTTTTTATAAAAATATGAATTTTTGTATACTTAACACAAATTTTTGTAGTGAATATTTTTTATATAATTAATAAGATTTTTTGATTAATTATTAAGTTTTTTTTTATAATTGACATGATTTTCTATATAAAAGGAAAAGACCAAAAAAATGAATATACGACTCGTCTAGACTAAGACGGGGCGTCTGGTTTTTGCCAAAACACCATTTTACCCCTGGGTTGGACTTCGTCTAGGCCAAATTCAGGGGCAAAGGGTAATATTGTAGAACTGTACGTCCAGTCTAGGCCTAGACGTCGCGTATCATTAGAGCGGCAACTTTCAACTAGTTAACTTTTTGAATTTTAAAGGGAAATTGTCAACTACCATTTTAACCCTAAATTGCCACCCGTCTAGGCCTAATTCAGAGGTAAAATGGTAATTAACCACTCTGAGCTGTAAAGGTCTTAGGTGGTTAATTACCATTTTACCCCTGAATTAGGTCTAGACGGTTGGCAATCCAGGGGTTTAAAACGGTAATTTACCATTTGACTAGCCGTGACGTCTATGCCTGTACGCCATGTCTATGCTTAATTACCATTTTGCCCCTGAATTGCCACGCGTCTAAGCTTAATTCAGGGTAAAATGGTAATTAACCACCTCAGTCCTTTACAGCTCAGAGTAGTTATTTAACATTTTACCCCGAATTAGGCCTAGACGGGTGGCAATTTAGGGGTAAAATGGTCTTTCACCATTTATTCTAGACGGGTCATCTAGGTCTAGACGCCCCGTCTATGCATCGTATGTGACTGGCCAGCCTAGACGACCAGCCACATACGGCCAGAGACAAAACACACACTCAAACATATACACATACGTATTATACTCATTTGACCGTATTTGGAGCATATTTTTTACGAAATCAAGCATCTCTTATATGTATTTTTGCCTATACTTCAATAATCTGTAATGTATTATGCATTTAGACCGTAGGTTGTGTGTGAATTTGATAATTTTGAGGTTTAATGGCTGTTATGTTCAAGTATTTGGGATTTTTGTTGAACAAGACGAGGCGTCTACCCCTAGACGACCCCTATAGACGACCAAAATAATTTTTTTCTTTTAGTTAACATATATAATTTTTTGTTTTAATATTATGTGTTATTACTTGATTAGTTTTGTTAATATGGTTAATTGTTATTATTTGTGTTATATTGTTATTATTATCGCAGATTAGTTGTGGACGAGATTGCAGATAAGATACACTGGGATCCACATCCGCATGGTCCGCGACGGGCTCCGCTAATGCCAGCAGATCCGCTACACGGCCACCCCTATCTTGAGTTCCCGCCCGACACCAAGGCCGCCCATTTTTGCGGGAAGCTATGCCGGATGCACGTCGGATCGCACGCGGCGGTCGACTCGGATGCGATCGAGGCGATTGGTGAGACACCGAGACTGCGTTTTTTTGTTCCCGTTGATTCACCGTAGCACTGTCTATTTGACTTGGCTGGCGTGCCGAGTTATAGGGAGCTACTCATTGAGTTCCTGTCGACATTCACGTTTCACCCTCCACGGGTCGACCAGCCGCCTCTCCAGCCACAGGGTCTCCCCTTCCGCCTGAGGTTTCATTTAGGCTTGCCAGTGTGTGGCGTTCGATGACACTTGCTGAGTTTGCCATTCATAGCGGTATATACCTACAGGAGGAGATTGTTACGGATGTTTATACGGAGGGGCTAGTGGTGGTGGATAGACCCACTCTTTTGGGATTTTGGGAGGTGGTCGCAGGGCATAACACTTGGGAGCATGTCAGGGCTTGCTGGAGATGAAACTGGTGAAGAGGTTCTGCGTGCTCGGCGAGCGGTTTAAAACCCGCGTAGATGAGCCATGGATTCCGGAGCCGCTGCCAGATCACTTCGATCCAGTCTATCCGCCGGCAGATGAGGCAGCGGTCGTTCAGGAGGCTCCGGTGGATTTAGACTACCGGCACTGCCACCGCCACCACCACCTCTCGGGGCACCCCAGTTTCCGCAGCACGTTATTCCAGGTCAAGCCCCGGGAGGTGCAGCTTACACGCGCTTACGAGCCGACGTCGACGGGCTTATGGATCTCATGGGCTGGGTGATTCGGGAGTTACATGATAGACGAGAGAGACGGGTTACCTCCCATACCGCTCCCATCACCTCGAGCACCACATCATCAGCAGCAGACGTAGCAGCCACCCGACTCCGACTCCAACTCGTATGCATAGACGTTTTGTATTTAGTATTCAGCTGTATAAATACATATTGTTATGGATGTACAAAGTTATGTTATATATGTTATATTTAACTTTGTTTTTAGTTATTCGATTACTTGATGATTGTTTGTGTTAAATCGACACTGAAATGTAATACGGAAACAACATAATTTTCAAAATGTTAAGTAATATTGACACGATATAATACTTGCATTCTTCTTAAAATGTTGAAAACAATATCAAATTTAAATAGTATATTTTTTAAAAAATAAAATGTAAAAACAATTAAATATTTAAACGATAAAAAACGCTAACTTATTTTTATACAAAAAACAAAACTTTTTAAAGAGTTTTAAAAATCTCAAATTACACCACCAAAAAAACATCAACTTCCAACAACAACCAATTTACCCCATCAAAACACCCCAATTTACCCCACCAAAACACCCATTTTTCAACTAAAAAAAACCATGGTCCTAGACGGGTCATCTGGATCTAGACAGCCCGTCTACACACATAAATTTCTACGACCTGCCATTCACCTGCTGACCCCTAAAAATAAGTGTCTAGATGGTTCGACCCGTCTAGTCCTAAACGACCCGTCTAAGACACCAAAGATGTCCAAATAAACAGCAGAGGTGTCCAAATAGATTAATCCTTTTAAAAGTCATGCTAGGTCATTATCGTTCATCTATTTACATTAAAGCTAATGATACAAAAGTTAAGGTGTATTCAATTTCATAAATCAAAACAACAAATCAAATAGAGAGGTACAATTTCAGCAACCATGTATTACACCTCATTTGCTTCCTCACTCACCCTCCCTTTCTTTGAATCTTCGAACAAGAAATCAAGATTATAAAGCACTGGAACCATTACGAGAGAGCATAGTAACACGAGCAACGGTCCAAATATCCATAGCACAACCGGAAGTGCTAAATAAAAAAGGCGGTTTCCTATCGCGTTAAGTGAAAAACACTTCTCTAAAAGCTCGGATACATACATTGAAGTCACTATTGTTGAATCTTGTGGGCAGTTGATTAGGTAATTCACTTGGCTTATGAATCTAATTGATAGAGAATGACACATAAAAGAGAAGAGAAATATAACAAGGAGCGTCACGTACTTCAACGCTACCATGAATTCTCCATGTGCCCCATAGATAGCGTCGTTAAGTGGTTTCTTAACACTATAAGTACTACTGATAACTGCAGCTAAACCGGAACATAAAAGTATTGATGTGGTGGCCATTAGGGTTGATCCCATGATTGTGTTTCTAAATGTCTGAACGGCTAAGGTATTTTTCTTTTCATTATCCTGCCAAAAGATAGTAAAAGGAAGGGTTTAATGGATGACAAAAAAATTTATGAGACCGATTTAAGCTATCCAAAATCTTGCACATGCAACGTACACAGCATATATACTAGTATATGATAGAAAATTTCGAGCTTGATGGTTTCTTATATACATAAACATAATAATTACAAATTTTAAAAGTAAAAAACACTGATAAAAAAAAAGTTCAACGATTTAGATATGTTTTTTAGTGCTTTTAATAAACCTCTCTATATATACAATTCTGGTTTTTCAATAGTGGAGGTATTTAGTAAAAATCAATTCTATAGAAAATGGTTTTCTTAATTAGGAACTAGCGAGATTTTAACTTGCTTCACGGCGGGTGCCGCTATCGTACCAAACCGTATTAAAACCGACTGAAAGTCATCTATATTAGTATCTGTATTTATTTTTACTATTTTTGTTTTCAATAAACTAACATTGTATCGCCATCATAACATACCGGACCAATTAACATATGTTCGTTTGAACCGATTGATCCAACGGATCGGTGCCGATGTCCGTATTTATTGTTTTCGACTAATGTAAATCACGTGTTGATTTCTATACAGAGTGTATGTATCGTATCGGTATTGTAACGAATCGAGTTGATACAATGCCCACGGTAACGCATCGTCACAACACGCGACCAAATAACTTGGAATGTTAAAAACTAAATAAACATAGATACGAATTTATATATTTTAAAAAGTTAACGAACGCAAGTTATTATTAAAAAACAAATTGAATAATAAATAAAAAAAAGTTAAAAAAACTTAAATATTAGCAACTATTATTTATCACTAAAAACAAATTATATAATAAAATTTGTTACTACAAATAATAAACAATTGCAAAAGTACTATTCATCAAAAGTTTATTTTGTAATATTTTTGTGGTTTCCAGATTTCAAAAATCATTTCTACCACTCTTTCTACAACAATAAATGAATATCGGTACAAGTATTGTGATAATCTGAACCGATTCATCAATCGATGTATGTACCGGTGTTCTTCTTTATCGTTTTCGACTAATGTAAATCACGTGTTGATTTGTATACAAAGTGCATGTATTGTGTCAGTATTGTAACGAACCGAATCGATACAATGCCCGCAGTAACGCATCGTCACAACACACGACCAAATAACTTAGAATGTTAAAAAAATAAACAACACATAGGTACGAATTTATATATTTTAAAGAGTTAACGAACATAAGTTATTACTAAAAAATGAATAATAAATAATAAAAGTTAAAAAAAAACTTAAATATTAGCAACTATTATTATCACTAAAAAACAAATTATTTAATATAATTTATTACTACAAATAATGAAAAATTGCAAAGTACTAATCATGAAGAGTTTATTTTCATATATACAATATTATAATATAGTATTTTTGTGGTTTCTGGATTTCAATAAAAAAAATCACTTATAAAACTTTGTCTGCAACAATAAATGTATATCGGTACAAGTATCGTGATAATCTAAACTGATTGATCCATCGGTTTCGATACCAATGTCCGTATTTATTGTTTTCGACTAATGTAAATCACGTATTGAATTCTATACATAGTGCATGTATCGTATCTGTATTGTAACGAATCGAGCCGATAAAACGCCCACGGTAACGCATTATCACAACACGCGACCAAATAACTTGGAATGTTAAAAAATAAATAAGCATAGATACAGATTTATATATTTTATAAAGTTAACGATCGCAATTTATTACTAAAAACAAATTGAATAACAAATAATAAAAGTTAAAAAACAAATAGTTAATTATTAGCAACTATTATTTATCACTAAAATACAAATTATATAATAAAATTTATTACTACAAATAAAAAACAAATGATCAAAAATTGTAAAGTACTATTCATCAAGTTTATTTTCATATGTATAATATTAATAATAATAATAAAATAATAATAATAATAATATTTTGTAAATTTATAAATTGACATATTTGTATTTTTATAAAAGATTAAAACAATTTCTTGTGGTATATCTTTTTAATAGGACACAAAACGCCTTTTCACACACTCAAAATTCCACTTGAAGTTGCCAGCCTAAACTAGAGACCTTTATGGAATTCATACAAGGACATGCACCCAAACTTGTGTACCCACTAAACATGTTTCCCAAATGAATTAATCATAGATAATCCACCCATACAAACATAAACGATGTTAAAAAAGTTTTATAACGTAAGAGTTACTGATTCGATCATATCCTTATTGATTCTTTATCAAATTACAAAGGTGTATCAGCAAACGAATAACAAAGGTATTAGATATAAGTTGTTCAGAAATTATTGTAATTACCAAAATTAATCTTACTCTTCTTAATCATCAAAATGATAAGATATTAAGAGATTGATAATATATATATATATATATCCTTTAAAGATAAACCATAAGAATTTGGAGTGGTTACTCACCTTCATAATGGTCGATACCCATAACCGACGTCCATGGGCATTGGTACCAATAACAGTCGAGAGTGGTTGAGTTCGAACCTTATGCCATAACCAAAGGTGATAACTGATAGATATCATAAACGATAATGGTACTAGAATTAGATCAAGATGATACTTCTTGAACTCCATCTTTCTTGTTAAGAATTCTGAAGTTTTCCAGCTTATGGTGTCACTAGTTATGCCAAATATGCTTGTGCTGGTGTGCATTTATAGAGGGTGGGTTGCATCTTCGGAGACGTCACCAAAAACGTTTAGAATAATACCTTTTACTCAACTAACTTTAATTAGCCTAGCAATTATTTTTAATATAGTTACCATATATATCGTGACTTTAAAAAAATAAAAAAAACTCCCTACAATCATCACTAGAAAAATGTTTTCTAATTATTATAACTAGAATTAACCTTTTTAATAATATTATTATTAAAAACCTTTTTATTAATATTATTATTAACAGTAAAATTAAATTATTTTTTTTTTATTTTTATTTATTAGTTTGTTTTCTTATTTGTGACACATGTGTGACCACTGTTATTCTTTTATATTGTTGTACACATTTCTGGCGCAAGTGTTCCTACGCAATTTATAACTTATATTTTTTATGTTTTAAATTTTTTCTAAGGATTTCGGACACATCTTAATTATTATTTTTACTTTTACATTTTAAAATATTCCTAGGCTTTTCCAGTATATCTTAAAGAAAAGTTTGGCGACTGATTTTCTTGTCAAAAAGTTTAATTATTTTTCAGTTTATTCTATCCATAAACATCCAGATTCACATAATTAATAATAATGAAAATGTTTAAGGTGACAATTAAACACATTTATTCTATCTAATATCTGTAAATGTGTTCTCGTCAGAACTGGGTCACAAAATAAGTAAAGTTATTTGATAATAGAAAAAAGTAATTAAGTTAATTGTCACACCCTGCCAAAATAATCAGAGTTGGACGTGATTTAACTGGTATCTTCATTGCACAGCGAAAGTGTTTGAAATGCTAAACTTCTAGAAAGTGAACGCCAGCTAAGTACTCGAATTCCCATGGGTTCTCCTGTTACAACCGTGCCATACTTTGAAATTTGTAACCTAAGAAAAAAACATTCGAAAAATCAACATAAAGTTGGCAAGTTCATAGTTTGTTCGAAAAGATTTTAAATAAATCTTTTTTTAACCGGTTTAAATATTATTGAGGAAACGTAATAAAATCATTTTTCCCGGCATTTCAATTGAAAACTTGTTTTTGTAATATTTGAATAACCGTCGATGTCCGCGTACGACAAAGACAACATGCCCGCATGAGCCTATAACCAACCTCAAGCTAGGAAGTGTCTCGCCAAACCGTTTACTTAAGACGGTAGACTAGTAGGCGGTTATAGTTCCGATAGTAACGAGGACTTCACTGTACAGTTTTAAGCGACCCTACGGCCCTTAGTGTTGAGTAGTGGACAATCCAGTCCTTGTGTTTATAAGCAGGACCAACCGTCCCCTTATTTGTATGTAGGACAAACCAGTCCTTAAGTCTGTAGCAGGACCAACCAGTCCCCTTATTCGTATGTAGGACAAACCAGTCCTTGTGTCTGTAAGCAGGACCAACCGGTCCCCTTACTTATATGCGGGACAAACCAGTCGCGTAGTAACTAAGACCTTCCCGTCACTAGTTGTCACATCCCGACCCGCAGCGGAAAAGGTGATCGGGGCATGATTGGGTTATCATCAAAGCTCATGACATTTATTATAACGTTTCGTATTCATTATTACAATTTAAAGGGAAACATACAATCTTAATTTCATCATGTCCTAAACATCATTCTAGACTTCATTGTTTTCTTCTAAGGCATTTTCCTATGTTTTCCTTGCTTCATCCTGTTCCCTGTATCATGTGTAAAAATGGTTTTTGGGTCAACAAAAAGTTGGCGAGTGAATCCTATGAAAAACATTTAAACAAGTTTATTGAATTGATTATTAAATAAAGTGCATAACCACATATGAGTAAATGTAAATGTAAATATATTCACAAAACACTTAATAATAGATATTGCACACACATACAACAATTGATCGTTTTGAGGCACGCATTGTTCAACTCGTCTCCCACGAGGAACTGATGGGCCTAATGAATGAGTTTTGAGGCACGCGTTGTTCTACGAACTGATGGGCCTAATGAATGAGTTTTAAGGCACGCGTTGTTCAACTCGTCTCCCACGAGGAACTGATGAGCCTAACAAATAGTTTGCATACAACTTGACAATATGTAATACATAACAACAAACAATATTTACATTCTAAGTTTAGATCATAATATGGTATAGCACGAGTTTGAATAACGAATTAGTTTAAGCGACACATGATACACCCCAAAACATGAATAAAAAGGGGAGTTTGTAAGAATTCACTAACATTGGGTGCGTTCGATTGACGATGTTGAATGCGCACGAAGTTTGATTTAACCACGAGTGAAACTAACCTAGATAATAACATAATGGTTCGGTAAGTAAGCGGATTTTATTAATCAATTTTAGTAGGATTATTGGATATGTTTTTGTGAGTTTAAAGCTATTTTCTAACTTTAAAAATGTTATTTTTAAGTATTTTTAATTGATTTTTAAATAAAATAAATAAATAAAAATAATAAAAAAATGTTGACTTTTTGACCGTTGACTTGTTGACCGTTGACCTGTTGACCGGTTTTATTGTGTAAATGTATGCGCCGGGCAGGACTCGAACCCGAGACCTCCCGTTCGCGTGCACGCAGCTCTACCAACTGAGCTACGTGTCTAACCTGAAATATTTATGTTTTAAATTATATTTATATACTTAATTAATCCGAAAATCGTTTATTTTATAAACGATTTTAATGTCTCGCTCGGTGCTCTCCACAGGTCTCGAACCCGGGACCTGTGGGTTAGGTTGACACACAGTCCACCGTTGGACTGTGTGTCTAACTTGGTAAATAATCAGATTTTTATTATACTTATATACAAACTAGCTCATTTCATTTCTGCCTTATATAAAAAGTTTGATAATTGCCAGAACCGGTGCGGTAGTCTGGACTCGAACTCGCGACGTGTGATTTAAACGTTCACACAGTCCACCGCTGGACTGTGTGTCTATCTTGGTTATTATTCCGGTTTTTATTAAACTTAACATCTATTTGCAGTGAAGTCGGTTCAGTTTAAAAAAGAACATTTTTATTAAGGCGAGTGTGCGCGGGACAAGAATCGAACTCGGGACGTATGCGTGTTTATTTGCACACAGTCCACCGCTGGACTGTGTGTCTAACCCGAGACATATCTTGATTTAAATTAAACATATATGCAACAGAAAACTTTATCTTCTTCGTTAAACTTAACCAGAATCGGTGTCCGATTGGTTCGACGATTTAATCAAGTTCTTTAGTGTGTTGTGATTAATTACATGTGAGATTAATAAAAAGAATGAGAGATATTAGGTATAAGATATACCGACAGAGGTCCCCTATTTCGCCGGCGAGTTTTCCAATTACAGCAGGTTATTCCGGCGACGTATATTTTGCGGCAGAGTGTCTTCAGGAAGCTTGAGGTGAGTGTGGGTGGCTTCGGTATGAACTCTAGGTGTTCTGTTTTTAGAGTGATGCACAGAGGTGAAAGGGTTCGGTTTTCCGGCGAGTTGCAGAAGTTTTCCGGCGAGTGAAATTACGTCGAGAAAGGGTGTGATTGTGAGCGAAAAGGCTAACAGAAGTTAGAGGGTGTATTTATAGGGCAGAACATTGACGAATTTGGTCCGTTTTCCGTCTTGATTCGTCGGTTAATAATTTTCCGGCGGTTATGACTTGTGTCGCGGACTAGACATCGGTTATAACCGACGTCGTTGTTAATGTTTACGTTGAGTCAAAGGTAACCGACGGTGATTGACGAAATCGTCGGATTTTCCGGCGTCAGCGGATTTGGGCACGCTGTTGACTGGGTTTGATTTCTGTTTCATTATTTGAATTAATTGTTTGGATATATTACTAAAGAACACAAGTGGCACAGTGGTTGGATGGTTGGAAGTTAAGGCGTTGTTGACCAGGTTGACCCGGCTGACCCGGGTTCGAAACCCGGCAGCCTTGTTTTATTTTTAAACCACTATTTTTAATACTTTTTCAAATATAAATTATATATTCCAATATACTTATTAATTATGTATCGTTTAAAATTAATTTGGGCATTAAATACGCAACGAAATTTTTAACTGATTGTTCGGTTAATAAACGGAGCGGGTTTGGTAAATCCGATTTCTGACGGATGTTACACTAGTCATGAAACTCATGTACGTTTCAAAAATACGCGAGTGTTTTGTAAAACCGGTATGTTTAGCATAAACCTTTCACAAACCATTTAAGTTAATAGAATTTTGTTTGCATCATGGTTTAGAAATATGAATTTTCGTTCATCAAACCTTTTATAAACCATTTGGGTTTATTGGAATTCATTCGTATCATGTTTAGAAATATGAATTTTCGTTCATCAAACCTTTTATAAACCATTTGAGTTTATTGGAATTCATTCGTATCATGTTTAGAAATATGATTTTCGTTCATCGAAATTTTGTGTACTTTTGCAAAACTTGCATGTCTTTCCACCCCGAAAACATTTATAAAAATGTAAAACGGTAAAAAGTGGCGGTTATGAACTCACCTTGATATCCAGTGGAAAGCTAGTTTAATGTAATTCCATAGTGTCATTTCCACAACGTGCCTCACTAGCATGCAATCTAAGACATTCCTAAAACGTAATAACTTATAAGTTTCTAATTATAACATAGCTAAACTACGTGTCACCGAGCTCTACTGAATCGCTAACCGAACGATTCGATGGTAAATTGTTAGCGTAATGGAAAAAAGAATGAGTTATACTTGTTAAGTTCCATTTAATGTCGGTGATAATACTAGGTTTTAGATACACTTAATTTCCAAGAGGTTTAATATATATATATATATTTATATAAAAATATAAATATACTTGTGGAATCGTATTAGATGTCTCGAATAGTCATGAGTGTATGTAGACAAATGTTGCTATAAAAATATTACACGTTGTAGACTCGTAGGATGTGGTTGTATGATTCCCAAGTAGTCGTCACGTAGTCGTAATAGTCTTGCATCCTGTTTATAATTAATAAAATAAATATATAGTTGTGCGCTCGTTAGAATTGACTTTCGTTTGTTTGTTTATGTAATAACTCGGATACTACATCTTGCGGTAATGCGTCGTGCTTCATTTAGAAGTTTGAAATAAATATTAATAATTATTCTTATTTTATAAAAGTATACGGATTAACAATCGTTTGAAATAAATATAAACGATTATATTTATTTTATAAAAGATATTCTAATTTCCGACGTTTTATATAAATGTTAAGTTTTATACTTATTTATAAAAGCTATAATTAGATGTGTCGTTAAAATAAATATACATTTACATTTATTTTTATCAAAATTACTTGACTCGGATAGGCTTTGTCTTTATACTAAAACACGTTTCGCTTTGTGGATTTTTAGGAAAAACGGCCAGAGTTTCCTCTGTTTTTGGACGATCCCAACAATACAAGTTGTCGATTTATTTGTCAAAACGCAAGAATTTATGTAACACAATATATATAGCCTTCGGTCATGTTTTAAAAATATAAACTTTCATCTAATATAAGTCCAATATATATATATATATATATATATATATATATATCGTAACGTCGCGTCGATTCGGTTTTTGTCGAATAAAATTATTTGTATATGTATGCAAAATGTATAACCAAAACTACATATAAGTTCACGGATTTTATTTTTCTTGCGATTATGTTAGTTGGTCGGGTCAAACTCAGTTTCGCGTTTAAATGATGTATATAAAAGAAATATTATAAATTTTGCATCATAATTAATTTTACCAAGTCCTTCGTCGACTTGTTGACCAGACAGTTGACTTTTGACCTGTTGATTTGTGTTGACCGCAGTTGACCAAGGTTTGACTGAGTTGACCGGGTTTGACCCGAACACCAAATCTGACCAAGTTAACCCGAAACACCAAATCTGAAACGAAGCTATCTGTTGATCGTTTGACCATCTTTGACCCGCGTTGACTCGGGTTTGACTGAGTTAACCTGTGTTGACTGAATCGACCCGGTGTTGACCGAGTTTGACCGAACACAAACCGAACACACTTGCTTCTTGGTAACACGTACCTGAACTGAATCTAAGTCAAATACAGCCACCACCACCCGAACTCGAACCAAGACACGCATCCCAAACCTGAAAACTGAGTCAAACATAACCACCACCACCTCACCGTCACCCCGTCGTCGGCCGACACCGGCGTCACCAACCCAACCCAACCCGAAACAAACTCAAACCCGAAACACCTCCACTGCCGCGTCGCCGACCGGCTTAAGGCACCGGCAACGACACTTTATGCCACTCACCCGTCGCACCACCCCCCGCCCCTTTTCTACCAGCGTCACCCACACCACCGCCTTTAGCTACCCGGCAGCTCCACTGCCGCCGTCAACTACCGTGGTTCGACACCCACATCTCTACAACGAACAAGAAAAAGAGGAGAACTTTTAAAGGAAGGCAGATCCGTCGAGCTGAACAAGAACGAATAGGGGTCAGGCCTACCGGAGGGTAACCATAGGTTCAGAGCTGTCGGAGTCCAAACTGCCACTCACATTGCTCAAATCGGAAAATGGAGGTCGGAATCGTATTCTGTTGGCAGGATTTAGTGGGGTTACGCACGCTCACGTGCCGGAAAAATTCGTCGGAGGACCGCCGCCACGGCTCCGCCGTGCCTCCGCCGTGTCGGCCGGAGTTTCTAGAGAGGGAAGAGAGAGAGCAGGTGAGGTATGTGTTTGTGTGAGGTAGGGTTCTAAAATGAGGGAGGAGAGAGGTAGAGAATATTTATAGTTAGGGTTTAAGGTTTCTCAAATGGGTTTGCGCCAAGGCCCACAAGTCCGCTTCTTGTGTTTTGAGCGGCCCAATAACGTTTTTAAAACCCGTTTTCGCACCCGAACTTCATGGAACGTCATAATATATTATTTTAGGTTCAAAAATTACGTAATGTTGTCAATAGTCGAAGACTGACGCGATCATTTGTCGGTTGCGTTAAAATTGCGTAAGAAGGCTTCAGTTGTTGTTTCTTGTCCGTTTTTCAATCCGGTTTCGACTGTGAGCATTAGAATTCAAAAGCGAAGCTAAATATATAATAATATATTAATATTTAGACGTAACTCGAGTCCGGTGCTTCCGTTTCGTGATTGATTACCGATGCGTTTTGGTTTTCGTGTAACTTTCGCGTTTATGCTTCGTGATGTTCAGCAATCCGAATAATTCACATAATTATAAATATATGATAAATATAAGCATAAAATTTTTATTTTTATGTGTTGTCAACATTTATTCCGGTGTCAGTTCGTTTATAGTTCAAACGCGCGCTAAAATTCTCGACTATCGCCAAACCGTGTAACGTGAATCAAATGGACGCTCCTAGGCTTTACAAAGGCCAAATTAAGTTAATTTATGTCAAATTACGCTATGTATTATTGTCTTAATGTTTGTTATGCGTGTAATTATAATCGAAAAGTACCGGTTGTCACATTAATAATTTAATGAGAATATTTTATACACATTTGAAACAAAACCATGAAAAATTAGGGTTATTTTTTTAGTTTGTCACATTAGGAAATCTATCGCAGATGTGTAGGAGTTTCCGAGAAAAATAATTGAGTCGGAAGCTTCATAGGAAATTTAGCACTTGATTTTATCTAATAGTGAGTATAATCTAGATAAATCTATGCACGGTAAAATAAATAATCTTGTCGAATAAATAATATTTTCATGTCTCAATTTTTTATTAATCTAATCATTATCATTGATTATCAATAACTATATAAACTTATAATGTGTTAGGTTAGACACTCGTATATTACACGTGGTTATATAATAGAAATGATATAAGTGTATAATATGTAAGAACTTCATTTGCCTAATATATTATTATTACCATATGACAATTCACACGATTAATTTAGTTTACCACAAAAATTAACATATGTTAATCAACAACAATGAAGTACCATAATAATCCATCTATTAATTAGAATCATTATGTAAGGAATTGGATTAAATTATAATCAATATAGAATTGATATCTATAAAGATATCATCGACCAATATTGTATTTTTCTTTACTAAATCGTTATTGTTTTGTGCTATTAAGTGATTCATTTTATTTAGTTATTAATACAGTAGTTTTATTTTTAGTGTCATTGAAATGATTTTCAAGTTTAACTGTGTTTATATTGTATAAAATAATATATTTTATGTATGTATATATATATACATATATAATATTAAAATTTGAAGAATAGATTTATAATAATATTAATATTAAATGAAAAGATTTCAATGCTAACATGTACTTTGGAATCATAATAATAATAATAATAATAATAATAACAATAATAATAATAAATAATAATAATAATAATAATAATAATAATAATAATAATAATAATAATAATAATAATAATAAGTCTATCCATGTTTTAGTTATTAAAAAATACAAATAAAAACGTAAGATTGAAAAAAAGAGTGTCATGTTGGAATCCTTTATTAAAAACTAGGTTATAGATCTGCGTATTACACAGGTTGTGTGTGTATATATATACATATAATTTATAAATCTCTAAAGTTATTTTGTCAGAAATTACATTTTTACATATGATAATGGAAACGATCAATTAAAGTTGTATTTTGTTGGAAATATAAGCAAAAAAGTGAAATGACCAGATATGTCAAAAGAATTTTAAAAGTTGAAAATGTTCTTAATTGTTTTAGTAAAAAGAAATCTTATATCATACTTTTGATATAATGTTTTCGCTACTCATAAACAATATATCAAACATTACAAAATGTGTGTGTGTATAATGCACAAAGGTGTTGAAACGTTGGCCAAACATGACTCAAATCCTTTTGACTCGTAAAGTATCACTCATTTTGACACAAACCCGTTACCACTTGAAAAGAAGGATAAATAAGATTCAAACAATTTCAATAAAAGAAAGAAACAAAAATCATATTACAAATATGTAATTGACCTAAGTAGTTGATACACCTTAAGAATAAATTATTGTAATCCTACGATTGAAAAAGAAAGTGTCATGTTGGAATCCTTTATTAAAAGCTAGGTTATAGACCCGCGTATTGCATGGATTTTGTGTGTGTGTGTGTGTGTATACGTAATAGGAATTAAATTGCATTTTTACATATGATACTGGAAACGATCAATTAAAGTCGTATTTTGTCGCAAAGATTAGCAAAAAAGTGAAATGACCAAATGTGTCAAAAATATTTAAATGCTGAAAATGTTCTTATTTGTTTTAGTAAAAAAATCTTACATCATACTTTTGATAATATGTTTTCGCTACTCATAGAAAATATATCAAACATTACAAAATGTGTGTGTGTATCTATATATATATATATATATATATATATATATATATATAATGCACAAAGTTGTTGAAACGTTAGCCAAACATGACTCAAATCCTTTTGACTCGTAAAAAATATCCGTTTTGACATAAACCAGTTCCAGCCTGAAAAGAAGGATAAATAAGATTCAAACACTTCCAATTAAAAAAAAAGAAAAAAATATATATTACAAATATGTGATTGACCTAAGTAGTTCATAATATTCACGATTATTGTGAAATATAAGAACAAATCGGAATCCAAACCTAATATGTGAAATATGAAATATAGACCATATGAAAAACATAAGCATAATTATTCATTTTAAAACATATTAAAATCATAGGTTTTAAAATTATATAACTTTTAAAGTTATAAATAATTGTCATTTAAAAAAAAGTATTCTTTTAATAAAAACTTTAAGTATTTTTTTAATCATCAATCTTAAATTTTTATTTATATTAATATTAATAGCGTAATATTATTACTAATCATTAATTAGAATTGGTATTAATTAAATAATCTAATTCTAATAAAGAATCTAACTAATTTTACGTTATTTTCTCCTCCAATTCATTAATAATATTATTATTAATATGCCACATGACATTTTCTTTTTCAATTCATTAATATTAAGAGTAAACTTTCATTTTGCTTCGTGTGGTTTGATCATTTTAATGGTTTTGCCCCCAATCAGTTAAAAATAGTTATTTTCCTCCTATGGTTT
The DNA here is from genome assembly GCA_947069175.1 of Scalesia atractyloides. Classification (NCBI taxonomy): domain Eukaryota; kingdom Viridiplantae; phylum Streptophyta; class Magnoliopsida; order Asterales; family Asteraceae; genus Scalesia; species Scalesia atractyloides. The sequence goes on from CAMTDV010000008.1 coordinate 79,289,546, forward strand.
AATATGTTTTTTTTTCATTTTGCTCTCCGCCTCTAACTCCATCCAAAATATTCGTTAACTAAAAGGGTATTTTAGTAATTTTATAAATAAAAGCGATGGTATTTCAGTAAAATATATATATAACACATACATACACTCCTATCTCTCTGTCTCTTCTCCGTCATTCTCTATAGAAACCCCCACTGTAACGCCTCGTATTCTTCTACTTTCCTTATTTGGAAAGAATTGTGGTATTTCTATTTGTGGAAACTTATATCGTATTCGTATCTTTCATTTCAACCCTTGTACTCTTAGACTATGATCATAATGAAAACTTATTTGATACTTACACATGTTACATACTTAAACTACACGTTACAATCTTGAATACGTGATTATATGCAAGAAATTCATACTTGGAATATTCAAATACTCAATTTTATGTGCATTATACTTATATAGCACTCTCGTATGCTTAAAATACTTAAAAACCGGCTAAAACACGCGAAAACGGCCCAAACAAGTCAACTCCGCACGAAGTGATGCCAACTCGTACGAACTGACTTGTTTTCCTATAAATACCTACTCCATTCCACCCCTAAACTCTTTGCTCACTCCAAAAATCACTCTTAAGCTCCTGATTTCTCCCTTGCACCTCAGTCCCGAATCAGAAGGCTTTCTATACCATCTAAGTGAGTTCAACTCACTACTTTACTTATTTTCTTATGATTCTTCTACTTTCTTTTAAATGCATGCATCTTCAAATGTTGAATATCACCAAGCTCATCATCCTCTATATGATTACGCTTGTTTTGGTAGTAGTGTGAACATTATAAGCCTTGAGTTCCGAATTAGTTCCACCATCTCATTTGTTCATTGCATGACGATCAAGTGGTTTGCTAGTATCAAAGAAACCTAACCTCATCTGGCCTCCGACACTTAGTTAACTCTTTCCATGTCTGGAATGGCTCACCTGGGTTAATCGTTCTTGGCCACTTGTAAATTTAAATTTACATTCTGTTATTCATGACCAACCGGGTTGTTACAACCTTATGCTTTGGTGAATCATATAATGATGTATTCGCACCCCCATACTTGACTTCTATGACAAACTTGACGGACTATACAATCCAAGTAATATATATGTATACTTATATTTAACTTTCTGAACAAAATCGGACATTAACTAGAACTATAGTTAACCATAAAGAATCTGAACTGCTTCTATCTCGTACCTAAACTATCGTTCACTGGATTCACTATTTGAACGGGTATTGAAACTAGCTAAATCGCTAAGCAGTAGCTTCATACGAAGTAGACGGCCACTTCGCACGAAGTGAGTAGTCAAGTAACGCGACATTTGATTTTTCCACGTATATTTTCTGTACATTCATCTTTGTTCCCCTCGTGTAGGGTAACTCTCAACCTTCAACCTTCAACCTCAACAACTCGTGGGATCTTCTTAGGAAGCTTTGCAAAACCGTGAGTATACTCGACCACGTTTTACCTTTAACACTTTGGGTGCAATACATGTACTTTATCAAAATTACACAAACATGCTTATGCTTAGATCACAAACAATCCTTGTATACATGCTTATTAGGCTAAACTTAGATTCATACGTGCTTATACTTGCTATGCTTATACCTCGTCATTAACTTTGATCAAGCCTCCCTTAACATGTATAGTCCTATAGGAGTAACGCACCGCCAGTATTCATGAGGTCATGTTAAGTAAACAAAACGGTCTAGTCATTGCTATGATTAGATAACGCTAGCGGTAAACTTTGGGTTGACATGTATAATTGCATGATAGTTTTGCCATGTTAGTTTCAAAGTTAACGTACATGCATGAGGATTTGTTAAGCGTTTACTATGCTATTAGTCAAACTTGTATACTCGCCAACGCCTTATGTGTTGAACTACACTTTAACATATATTGCAGGTTGATGACGATGATGAATCCATGGAATCTACTAGGATGGACATAGAAACTCATCTTAATTAGATGTATATAGGATGTGTGTCTTGATTAAAATGTTGTATTTCGTTGTACTTGTACTCAAAATCTATGTATTTGTTTCCAATCGATGTACTCGAATTATTAGTAATGAAATGAAATATTGTTTCTTTAATTATTGTCACATTTTAGCGTTGTGTTATCTCAAACAGTCTACTTTCGCCCGCCCCAGTGATTCCACCATCGGTTGGGGTGTGACAGATTGGTATCAGAGCCATAACTATAGGGAATTAGGAAAATTTCATGATTTGACCTAGTCAATAGTCTACACCAAAACAGACCGCCTTCGTACGAACTAAGAACCTTTGTGTGAACTGAAGCACTTGGTGCGAACTGGACCCCTTCGTGCGAACTAAACAGCTTCACACGAAGTGGTATCCACTTTGCACTAAGTGGCACTCACTTCGCACGAAATGAGCCCACTTCGTATGAAGTGAGCTGTTTCTTCGATTAAAACATCCAAACTTTTCCTGTCCTGCTTCTGATCTAGCCCTGTTTCTTACAATGATAACCGCCTTTCCTAAGGCTGACACAATACACACTTGAAGACATGAAGACACTGGTATTTAATCAACGAGGCAATTTGCACCAAGATAGGCCCAATGGCCCGCAATTTTTGGTGAAATCCCTCATTCCGTGTATTCGATTTTACACGAAGTTACGCCATAAAGTTAGGAGTGATATCCACCATACACTTTCTCCTATCTGTTTCATATACTCTCTCTCTTCCACTCTCTCTATCTCTCTCCCCCCTTCTCTCTCTCTCCACCATAACCAGCCACCATCCCCACCATCTCTACACCGACAACAAACGCCACCATCGTCATCGCTAATGACCCTCACCGCCGTTGTTTCAGATTTGACCTATTTCTCCCACAAGAGATCTGAATCGTCTCTCTCTCTCTCTCTCTTTAACTCCCAACCAACATCATTGCAGATCTAAGCATGAATCTCGGCCGCCAACACCACCTCTACATTTTTAACATCACTTGAATCCATCCACCCATTTCACCTTCTTATACCCAATTTCCCCAACCAGATCCAGAACCCAATCGAGCCAAGAGAGAGAGAGAGGGAGAGAGAAAGAGAGAGAGAAACAAAGAAAGATAAAGAAGATTAGGGCTTCAATATTACTCAGATATGTGATTTTGTGCATCAATCTATGGTCGGCAAGTGGCGGTGGCTGGCTTGTGGTGGTGACAACATGGGGTGATGGTGGCATAGTATGTTGAGGTGGGAAAAAGATTCAAATCTTGATTGTTGACGAAAATTAAAATTGTTGAAAGTAAAAGATGAATTTGAGTCTGAGGTTAAAGATTTGAAGTATAGAGCAAAGAAAAGAGGATTATAGAGTAGGTTGAGGTGGAAAAATGGCCACTGTTGTTATGGTGTTATGTGAAATTACTTTTGTTTTCCCCCTTTAAAATGGAATATATGAAGAACCCATTGAGAAATCGATAAGAGTTTGAAAATTAAGGATGATAATGCTTTTTTTAATAGCAAAAAATCACTGTCATTTATCAAAAAAAACACAGAAAGATAGATGGTAATGGTGAGATGAGAGAGAAAAGTAGTGATTTTTTTATTTATTGATATATAAATCTATACATAATATATATATATATATATATTTATATGTGTGTGTACATTAATCAGTAATTATATTTTTATAGTTAAAGTTAGCAAAATACCCTTACAGTTAAATACAATACATATGAAGTTAGAGACGTGGAGCAAATTGGTGACAAAATTGAAACATCAAGGAAAAAATGGCACTTTTTGAACAATTGAGGCAAATCTGTTGAAACGACCAAACCACAAGGAAAAAACAAAAGTTAACTCTAATAATAATATTTCCATATTATAAATTAGCAACAAGTTATTGCTTATTGGTGTTATATCCATGCATCGGGAGTTTTTCAAAAAAAAAAGTTAAATTTTCACTTCTAACCCAAATAATTTTACTTTTTTCATTTTAACCCTTTTGATTACTTTCAACCTAAAATTTTTCATCTTTTCAATTTAACCCATACATTTTTTTATTTTCAACTTTCGCCCCCCATGCTTTTCATCTTTCGCAAGTTTTTTCGTTTTTATGTTTCGTGCTATTTTTGCGAGTTAACATACAACAACGTGCGTGTGGGGTTCATCGTTTTTCGGTCTATTTTTTGCCTTTAGACAGGCCCATCGCAAAACGTTTATCTTTCCCCGTTTGACAGATTCGTCGCAATGCGCCGGTCCTAGATTGACTTATTTATTCTTGTTTACATTTTACATTTCGTTCTAATTTCATCGCATTAACACACCGGAATGGGCGTGTGTGGTTAAACGATCTTACATCTGCATTTCTTCCGATTTTATTTTGTCCTTTTTATTTATTTTAGTTTTATGAGTTTTTTCGATGTTTGTAGTCGTTGGCAATGATATGACATTGGTGCTACTTGGCACACTTTTACGATCGTTTTTAATCCATTAAGTTTCTTTTACTAATAATATTTTCGAGTTTAGCTCTTTATATCCTTTAATTAAAAAACTAAATTTTACGTGCGTGTTTTATGTACGTGTCGGTATAAATTTGGTTTTCTCTACGTTTTGACGTAAACTTTTCTAGAAACGAAACAGGTCAGAGATAATATGTTTTCGTTTAAAAAAACAATTTTTAAGTGCATGATTTATATACATTTTGGTATAAATTCGAGTTGGTCTACGTTTCAACGTAAACGTTTTTGGAAAATGACTCAGGTCAAATATAATATGTTATCGTCTTTTTATGTATGTTTCGTAAATTTTGTTTCGAATGAGTGGAGTCAAATTTTGTTTTTCCCCATTTTTTCAAAAGTTGCAACTAATCGCTTTTGATTACACGTGTCGTTTTTCCCTTATTACCAGTTGTTGTTTTCTATGTATGGGTTTGGTTACATATAATACGTTATGATTATACGATATAAGCTCGATTTATTTTACGTTTTGATCCAATCGGAATGCTTATATAGGTCACATTGAGTTCAGTCAGATACTTCAAAACGTGCGATTTCATATATTAACGCATCACATAACATTTGTAATAATCCATCCAATATCTGCGATGTACCCGCGCCACAACGCGCACAGGTCTTATTGCTAGTTATTATTAAAACTAACTAATACAAAAGAATAAAAGATTCATGTGGTGCACTTCCTTAACAATATAAACACACCCTTTTACGAATCAATTATAAACAGACCATCATCGCTATCTATATAATATCTCACAAATATTATTACTAATAACGTTAGATTCAATAACTTTTTATTTAACCCTTATACAAATGTTTTATGGTTTACTTGGATAGTGATCATTTACATTTAATTTATCTAAAATATAATTAATTATTTAGTAACAATTTTGCTTATAATAAACAATTAGAAATATTGTCATGTCATGTGATAAAACCTCCTTATCTTTTAAAAGGATTCTTTTCGATATGTTTAAAATATCTATTAAATAATTTATTGTTTTCATATAATAATAATAAACAGTAAAGAACAAGTTAATTTGATGCTTGAAAACCAATTTACTTCCATGCTTTGAAAACATATTTAATGTTATTGTTTGGTTAAAGCAGATATGTTTTTTTTTTAATTTTTTTTTTGTTTTTTGGTGTTTTTTAGTTTATATTTAAATCATAATTCCTTTAATTTGATTAAATTTATTTTTGTTATTAATTTTAATCAAACCGTCATTATACCTTTTAATATGTTAATATCTAAGTTTTGATAGTTTATTGGAGTCAAAATATTTTCATAATAGTTTTGGTGCAAGTCTATATTGTAACATCCGTCGTAAAAACGAGTTCCAAAACCCGCTCTGTTTAAAATTTTGGATTTTTTTTAAATATTTCGTTACGCATTTATTCATTTTATAAAATATGTTAGATAACCTTCATAATAAATTAGATAATTAATATATTGATTAAATAAAAAAAATATATATATATATACACACACACAATTGTGAATAGCAAAGCCTTGGCATGTTAATCAATACAATTAATGAGTTTTAAAATAATAATAACAATAATACATCATAAACAACCCTTACTAAACTAAGTTAAATTAGAGGGACCCTTTGTGGTTTTTTTTTTCTTTAAAAAAAACTTGGGATTCTCTTTTATAAAATTAAAACAAAGAAAAATAGAAAAGGAAAATAAACATGTAGACCAGCTTCTACTTTTGAAACCAAGTTTACCGCCCAAAGAGAACGACAAGACATGGAAATATCTGATTAATCGGGATTAGAGATTCCGTTTCCGCGTTTCCGTATATAGATACATCAAGAACCTGGTCGTAATTTTGTCCTCCATATCTCACTTTAAAAACCTTCCTTTATACCACTACATGATCATCGACGGCTGTCACTCACACAAAACCCTAGCAGAATTCGTCCCCACATATTTCGATATAAACAGATTCGCGGGTCACTCTATCTCATTTACCTTACCTTCTTCTCCACTCTTTGGAAACGTAACTGCAACGGCGGAGTTCGCCAGAGACGTCACCGGAGCCATGCGGAGATCACAACGGCGAGCGGTTCATCTTGTTTCGGTATACTTTTCTTTCAATCAAAACGCTTCCTTTTGTTTATACAAACCAACTGTAGAATTAACATATAAACGGTCTGGTTATAAAGCGTAAAGATGAATCATCGATTATGCGTTCAAGTTGAATACTAGATACAACCCAACATCAGTAACCTAGTCGGCTAAGCAGTACTAGATACCTCCGATGAGCACAGGGTCACGGGTTGAACCCGGCTTCTATATATACATATATAATTTATTTTTTTTTGTTAGTATTGTTTTCCTTGCCTTCAAAACACGCTGACCCAATGGTCAGCATACAAAAGAAACAGAAACATCATACATACCAAGTTAAACTGGTACTCCAATGGTTGTGGTGTTAACAATTCTTTTATTTATTTATTTATTTTATTTTAAGACAACACAAATCATGCATTTTTGTTTAACATTTCTTTTTATTTTATTTTATTTTATTTTAAAACAACTCAAATCATGCATTTTCTTTAACTGTTTCTTTTTTTTTTAATTCTAAACACCACAACTAATGTATTAAAAACATGTTAAAAAACTAGAATTATTAACTTAAATGAGCCGAACAAATTAATCTTAACAAAAAAATGATTCTAGGAATTAAATCAACTACGATTAGATAACTTGTATAAAATACAAAATACAATTAATTTTATTATCTATTCTTTTACTTAGTACTTTTCTAATACTTATTATAGGATAACTCCCACCACTTCAAGTTCCTAATCTCATTCGTGCACCTATCTTCAAGGAATCACTAACGCATAATTGTGAGTGAATTCTTACAAATTCCCCTTTTTATTAATGTTTTGGGGTGTATCATGTGTCATTTATACATTTCGTTTATTCAAACCCTTGTGCTATTACCATTATATGAACTATCGTGTGATGTAAATGTTGTTTGTTGTATTGCGAGTTTACATTTTTGTCAAGTTGCGTGCAAATCATCCATTAGGCACATCAGTTCCTCGTTATAGACGAGTTGAGCATCAGGTGCCTCATTAAATCGGCTCCGTTTGATTGAGCCTTGATCTCATTGTTCATCATTTGGTATGTGTGTGTGTGCATTAATTGATATTATGTGTTTTGTGGTTTAATTTACATACACGTATACTCATATTTGGTTATGCACATTTTTATTCAAATAACTAATATACCTAATTCTTTCAAACATTTAAATAAGATTCACTCGCCAACTTTTGTTCATCCAAAACCCTATTTTTACACATGATACAGGTGGACAGGTTGAAGCAAGGAACACATAGGAAATTGCCTTAGAAGAAAAATAAAGAAATCATGAAAAATGTATTTGAACATGTTGTGCTTGTATGTTTATTGTAATTTCTTCTTTAAAAAGAAATAATAAATATGAAACTTTATAGTAAATGTCACGAGCTTTGATAAAAACCCAATCATGCCCCGACTACCATTTCCGCTGCGGGTCAGGGTGTGACAGACTGGTATCAGAGCTATTGACTATAGGGATATAGGATAGGTTATTAGACCCTTAGAGCCTATACTATAGTTGATTAGATTTTAATTGTTTATGTGGTTACATGAAAACTCATGTTATTTATTTGTTTCGTATTTATTACACACACAAATGCATGCAAACACTTCCACTATCATTTTGTGTGATACTTAATGAGTTACACTTGTTGTCAAACATAACATGCTTACATATACATTCCTCACGCATATTTCAATGTTCACATATTCAAATCATCCTCATATTTTCTTTATTCAAGATTTTGTGGTATTTTCTTTTTCAATCTCCTCAAAGTAAGTTCTACGACGGGCATGTAGTAACTGGAAGGGTACGAGTACCGGTACTCGAAACGTCCTGTCTAGGTTGGCAATCGTATAAATCCAATATGACGGACTAGTTTGCCTACCTGGGACCAACGATGAGAGTACGAAGGACCTATTAGGCCAAAGCATGCCACACCAAACGTCACATGAACTAACCCCACTTTGAGTCGTCACTGTGTCTATACTAGGACACCCTCCGACCCTATACTTTGCAGTCATGTTTTACGATTTTCATTCGGGTGGCGCAAGTGTTAACAGGCCAACACCAATGTGAACCCTACCAGAGCCCAGTAGTCATGGGGGCCCACATGACTACCAAGGCCAAGTAAGGGGACATATGGGAGCCCAAACATGAGCAAAGCCCAAGACATCCTATGGATGTAGCAAATTTATTTTCCTCATTTGTTTCGTGAATGTTCATTTCTAAATACGACACATGACACCTAAAACGTCAAACTCATACTCTCGATACGTATTCCTTGTAGATGTCTTCTAGTCACTCTCGTAGAGGTAGGAGATCAGGAAAATTCCGCGAGTGCATGGCTGCCCAAATCGCTCAACAAATGGCCGCCGTAATACCCAACATCGTAGTTCAAGTCCAACAAGTCCTTGTCGCCAATCCTATCACCCCAACCAATCTAGAAGGACAAAATGTCGCCAACCCTCCTCTCAACACCACTAAATGCACCTTCAAGCATTTCAAATCCTGCGATCCTCCAACATACGAAGGGACTGAAGGTGTCACCGCTCTCCTCCATTGGTTTGAGGAGATGGAAAACACTTTTCTCAATTGCGACTGCCCCAATGATCGCAAGGTGCGATATGCTACCGGTCGTTTGTTCGGAGTAGCACTTACATGGTGGAATACAGAGAAGGGCAAGCGAGGTGCTGAGGATGCTATGACTTTGACTTCGGAAGAGTTGAGGGAGATCATGACAAGACGTTTCTGTCCAAGAAGCGAAATCAAGAAATTAGAAGATGAGTTCTACTCTTTGAAACAAAAGGAGGGCGACCACACCACATACAACAAGAGATTCCTTGAGTTGAATCAGATGGTCCCCAACTTGTTCACTCCCCTCTACCGTTTGATCGAGCACTACATTCTCGGTCTTCCTTCAAAAATTCAAGACCCTGTAATAAGTACCACACCTGCAACTTTGGAAGCAACAATGGAGTTAGCTACAGAGCTCACCGGAAACCACATACGGAATGAAGACTTCAAGGAGGAGAAGAAGAAGGATAAAGCATCAACTGAAATCTCAAACTCAACCAAGACCGAATCCTCTTCTCAACCCACTTCTAAGAGAAAACGAGATGGGCAAAATTCGCTGTCACCCAAGGCAATCAACCAGCTCCACAAGCCGTACCCCTCCAAGCTATCCCAATCACTCAAGTAGCACCAACTCTACTAACCCAAATAAGAAACCTTACATTGGACCTCACCCTCAATGCAACACCTGTTTTTATCACCATCCATCTACCATACCTTGTCGACTGTGTGCTAATTGTGGGCGTTATGGGCATTTGAGCCAAACTTGTCGTACCCCTCAAAACCAAGCTTCACCCTCTACCCAAAACATGATCCAATCATATCAACAACCCCAATACCCCATGGTTCCACATGTTCGAGCTTGCTTTAATTGTGGGGACCCTACCCATTTTAGAAACATGTGCCCTCGATTGGTTAACATCATAAACGCCCAAGCTCAAGCAAACCCAGTTAACCAAGCAAATCAAGAAAACCCAACACTACCACCAGCAAGAGGAAGAGCTTACAACATCAACGCCAATCCTGTTGAAGATAATAACGGCCCAAACGAACAACCCAACTAGCCTTCCCTCACCAAGAGTCAAGACTCAACTCCAACCGTCTAGTTCTTAATGTTTTCTCAATCTTTACGTATCCCTGTTATAAATTGGGAATTTATGTATCCAAGAATTTTAATGGACCTTGATATTACAATTTTGTTTTATATCTTTACTCATTGATTTAACTTTCATATCATCATACATCAAGACGTATCTCGATCTCATCATTTAAAGAAGTTGGGTTGTGTCTCACTTTTACATAGACTGACCCCTTTATCATAACAAACGAGAGAGGTACTGTCGTCATTCAGTCATGTATTCTTTCAGATTTGAGACTCAAGCTTTGGCTGTTGTGTTTGTTTATGGTTTGTAGATTTTAGAATCACATAGAACTAATCATAACTTACTGACAAAGCCAATGAAAATTGAAAAGAATATGGTGGATACGCCTCTGGTACTTCCTATATATAAGTATTCTTGTCAAAGGATCAAAAGCATTTTCATGCGGTTATGAGAAGATCCGAGTATGTTTTAATATCGTCATGGTTGAAGTTTTTTGTTTTATGATATAACCTTATCTTTTCAAACGTATCAATTCTCTCAAAACTCTTATGCATGTGATCATATCCAGTCAAACAACTCTGTGTATCAATGTTTCTTATCTTAGGCATCAAAAAGCGATTCCTGTAGCAGGGTATTCAACCCATACTAGGAACGTTACCGCCTCAATCAAAAATCCAAACATCACACCACCCTTTTCCTGTTAAAGGATATTCAGATTTTAGTCAGAGTACGTTGGGAGTCAGAACGAAAACCTGAGTTTACTCGGGAACTCGAAGACTCAATGTAAAATACCTGTAATTTATCCCTATTACAACTTCTACCTAAATTTCGGGACGAAATTTCTAAAAGTAGGGGATACTGTAACATCCGTCGTAAAAACGAGTTCCAAAACCCGCTCTGTTTAAAATTTTGGAAATTTTTTTAAATATTTCGTTACGCATTTATTCATTTTATAAAATATGTTAGATAACCTTCATAATAAATTAGATAATTAATATATTGATTAAATAAATATATATATATATATATATATATATACACAATTGTGAATAGCAAAGCCTTGGCATGTTAATCAATACAATAATGAGTTTAAAAATAATAATAACAATAATACATCATAAACAACCCTTACTAAATTAAGTTAAATTAGAGGGACCCTTTGTGGTGTTTTTTTTCTTTAAAAAAAAACTTGGGATTCTCTTTTATAAAATTAAAACAAAGAAAAATAGAAAAGGAAAATAAATGTAACATCCGTAAAAAAAACGGATTTTACCAAACCCGCTCCGTTTATTAACCGAACAATCAGTTAAAAATTTCGTTGCGTATTTAATGTCCAAATTAATTTTAAACGATACATAATTAATAAGTATATTGGAAGATATAATTTATTTTTGAAAAACTGTTAAAAATTGTGGTTTAAAAATAAAAGGATGCTGCCGGGTTTCGAACCCGGGTCAGCCAGCAACTTCAGCAAAGACTCAACACTCAACCCTTCAACCACTGCGCCGCTTGTGTTTCTTGTTTATTATTAGAGACAATTAATACATATCATAAATCTCAATTTCAAAACTGACGCGCCCAAATCCGTTGACGCCGGAAAATCCGACGATATCGTTAAACGGCGTCGGTTACCTTTGACTCAACGTAAACATTAACCTCGACGTCGGTTATAATTGATGTCCAGTCCGCGACACAAGTTATAACCGCCGGAAAATTTCTAACTGACGAATCAAGACGGAAAACGGACTAAATTCGTTGATGTTCCGCCCTATAAATACCCCTTCTAACCTCTGTTAACTTTTTCGCTCACAATCACCCTCTTTCCCGACGTAATTCCACTCGCCGGAGAACTGCTGTAACTCGTCGGAAAACCGAACCCTTCACCTCTGTGCCTTACTAAACCCCCAGAGCTCATACCGAAGCCACCCACACTCATCTCAAGCTCCCTGAAGACTCTCTGCCGCAGGAAACACGTCGCCGGAACAACCTGCTGCCATCGGAGCTTCGCCGGCGAAACAGAGGTGTCCAGTTCGGTATACCTTACGCTTATTCTTTCATTCTTTTTATTTATCTCACCTGTGATTAACCGCAACACACTAAAAGAACATGATTTAATCGACGAATCAGTCGGACGTTAGTTCTGGGTAAATTCAACGAAGAAGACGAAGTTTCAGTAGAGTATAAGTTTAATTTAAATCAAGATATAACTCGGGTTAGACAGACAGTCCAGTGGTGGACTGTGTGCACATAAAACACGCTTACGCCTCGAGTTCGATTCATGTCCCACGCATACTCGCCTTATAAAAATGTTCCTTTTTTTCTTACTGAACCGGATTCATTTCATATAGATGTTAAGTATAATAAAAACCGGAATAATAACCAAGATAGACATACAGTCCAGTGGTGGACTGTGTGAACGTTTAATACATGTCACGAGTTCGAGTCCGGACTACCGCACCGTTCCGAACAAATATCAAACTTTTTAAATAAGGCAGAAATGAAATTATTTAGTTTGTATATAAGTATAATAAAAATCAGATTATACAACAAGTTAAACACACAGTCCAGCGGTGGACTGTGTGTTAACCTAAACCACAGGTCCCGGGTTCGAGACCTGTGGAGGACGCCGGTTCGAAACATTAAAATCGTTTTTAAAAATAAATGATTTTCAGTTTAATTCAATTAGTATATAAATATAATTAAAAACAGAAATATTTCGGGTTAGACACGTAGCTCAGTTGGTAGAGCTGCGTGCACACGAACGGGAGGTCTCGGGTTCGAGCCTCACCCGGCGCAAACATTTTCACGGCCTGACCGGTCAACAAGTCAACAAGTCAACGGTCAACGGTCAACTGTCGCAAAAAGTCAACTTTTTTTATTATTTTTATTTAAAAATCAATTAAAAGTACTTAAAAATAACATTTTTAAGGTTAGAAAATAGCCTTAAACTCACAAAAATATACCCAATCATCCTACTAAAATTGATTAATAAAATCCTATTATTTACCAAACCATTATGTTATTATCTGGGTTAGTTTCACTCGTGGTTAAAACCAACTTCGTGCGCATTCAACATCATCAACCGAACGCACCCAATGTGAGTGAATCTTACAACTCCCCTTTTTAATTACACGTTTTGGGGTGTGTCATGTGTCACCAAAAATTAACTCGTTTATTTAAACTTATGCCATACCATATTGTGATCTAAACTTAGATTGTTTATATTGTTTGTGGTTATGTATTTCATTTTGTCAACTTATATGAAATTCATTCACTAGGCCCATCAGTTCCTCATGGGAGACGAGTTGAGCAACGCGTGCCTCAAAACAAATCCATTATTGTTCGTGTGTGTATTATTTAGTTTATATTGTTTGTAGTTATGTATTTCATATTGTCAAGTATATGCAAATCATTCATTAGGCCCATCAGTTCCTTGTGAGAGACGAGTTGAGCAACGCGTGCCTCAAAACGATCCATTATTGTTCATGTGTGCAATATTTAATATTAATTGATTGGTGAATAAGTCTACATCTATTTTTATTCATGTGTGGTTGTTCACTATATTTTATAACCAATTAAATAAACTTGTTCAAATGTTTTTCATAGGATTCACTCGCCAACTTTTTGTTGATCCAAAAACCATTTTTACACATGATACAGGTGAACAGGATGAAGCAAGGAAAACATAGGAAACGCCTTAGAAGAAAAAAAAGAAGCTTAGATTGATGTTTAGGTCATGATGTAATTATGATTGTAAATTTCCCATTAAATTGTATTAATGAATATGAAACGTTATAATAAATGTCATGAGCTTTGATGATAACCCAATCATGCCCCGATCACCTTTTCCGCTGCGGGTCGGGGTGTGACAGATTGGTATCAGAGCCATGACTATAGGGATATAGGATAGGTTATTAGACCCTTAGAGCCTATACTATAGTTTGCCTAAATTTTAATTGTTTAGGTGGTTACATACAAACTTATGATGTTTATTTGTTTCATATTTGTTTATACTTACAGTCAAACATACATACTTATATACACATTCATCATACATATTTCAATGTTCATATATTCAAATCATTTTCATACTCTCGTTATTCAAAGATTTTGTTGCAACTTTCAAATCTCATCAAAGTAAGTTCTGCGACGGGCATGTAGTAACTGGAAGGGTACAAGTACCGGTAGTCGGAACGTCATGTCTAGGTTGGCATTCGTATAAATCCAATATAACGGACCAGTTTGCCTACCTGGGGACTAACGATGACAGTACGAAGGACCTATTAGGCCAAAGCATGCCACACCAAACGTCGTTCGAACTAACCCCACTTTGAGGTGTCACCGTGTCTACACCTGGACACATTCCGAATATCATATGTTACATACATATTTCTCGATTTTCTCCGGGTTTTAGTGTACGTAACCAGGCTAACACATGCGAACCATATGAAAAACCCGGTATTCATGGGGGCCCACATGATTACGAAGGTGAAGTATGGCGGCATGCAGGGCCTAATGACGAGCAAAGCCCAAGACATCCTATGGATGTAGTAGATTTATTTTTCTATAATTATTTTATGAATGGTCATTCCTAAATACAACCCATGATCCCAAAAAAAAAATCCAACTCATACTCATGATGCGTATTCCTTGTAGATGTCTTCTAGCCTCGCCCGTAGGAAGATGAGAGCAGGAAAAGCCCGCGAGCGCATGGCTGCCCAAATCGCTCAACAAATGGCTGCCGTAATACCCAACATTGTAATCCAAGTCCAACAAGCTCATGCCGCTAATCCTGTCAACCAAGAAGATCAAAATGTTATCAACCCTCCCCCAAATACCACTAAATGCACCTACAAGCATTTCAAATCATGCGACCCTCCAAAATATGAAGGGACTGAAGGTGTCACCGCTCTCCTCCATTGGTTTGAAGAAATGGAGAACACTTTTCTAAATTGTGATTGCCCCGATGATCGCAAAGTGCGATATCCTACCGGTCGTTTATATAGAATAGCACTTACTTAGTGGAATACAGAGAAGGCCAAACGAGGTGTTGAAGATGCTATGACTTTAACTTGGGATGAATTGAAGGAAATCATGACCAGACGATTTTGCCCAAGGAGCGAAATCAAGAAATTAGAAGATGAGTTTTATTCGTTGAAGCAAAAGGAAGGAGACCACACCACATACAATAAAAGATTCCTCGAGTTACATCAAATGGTTCCCAACTTGTTCACTCCCCTCTACCGTTTGGTCGAGCACTACATTCGAGGTCTTCCGTCAAAGATTCAAGACTCTGTAATAAGTACCACGGCTGCAACTTTGGAAGCAGCAATGGAGCTAGCAACAGAGCTCACCGAGAACCGAATCCGGAACAAAGACTTCAAGGAGGAGAAGAAGAAGGATAAAGCATCGACTGAAACTTCAAACTCCACCCAAACCGAATCCCCTTCTCAACCCACTTTTAAGAGAAACAGAGACGGGCAACTTTTCGCTACTACCCAACGTAATCAACCAGTTTTACAAGCCATACCCATCCAAGCTATCCCAATCACTCAAGTGGCACCCAACTCAACTTACCCAAATAAGAAACCATATCTTGGACCTCACCCTCGATGTAACACCTATTTTTATCACCATCCCCTTACCTTACATTGTCGACTATGTGCAACTTGTGGACTGAGCAAGGTTTGCCGCACCCCTCAAAACCAAATCTCTCCCCTACTCAAAACGAACCTATCATCAACCTCAATACCCCATGTTCCCATATGTTCGAGCTTGTTTCAATTGTGGCGACCCTACCCACTTTAGAAACACGTGCCCTCGATTGGTTAACATCATAAACGCTCAAGCTCAATCAAACCCAGTTAACCAAGTAAATCAAGAAAACCCAATCACTAGGCCACCAGCAAGAGGAAGAGTTTTCAACATCAACGCCAATCCCGTCGAAGATAATGACGGCCCAAACGAAACCACCCAACTAGTCCTCTTCACCGAAAATCAAGATTCAACTCCAATCGTTTAGTTTTATGTTTTTCTTTATGTTTTAGAATCACATAGAACCAATCATAACTTAAGGATAAAGCCAATGAGAATTTGACAAGAATATGGTGGATACGCCGCTAGTACTTCCTATATATAAGTATTCTTGCCAAAGGATCAGAGGCATTATCTGGCGGTTATGAGAGGTTCCATGTATAAACTGTTTGAGTGATTATTGTTTATTATTTTCAGTACATGCAATACGATCGGCTCCGTTTGATTGAGCCTTGATCGCACAGACATTTTTCATTTTCAGTACATGCAATACGATCGGCTCCGTTTGATTGAGCCTTGATCACACAGACATTTTCATTTTCAGTACATGCAATACGATCTTGTGGTTGTTGTGTTTGTTGTAGAGTCACATAGAACTAATCATAACTTGCGGATAAAGTCAACGAAAATTTGACAAGAATATGGTGGATACGCCGCTGGTACTTCCTATATATAAGTTTTCTTGTCAAAGGATCGGAGGCATTATCAGGCGGTTATGAGAGGTTCCATGTATAAACTGTTTGTGTGATAATTGTTTAGATTAAATTTATTATTTTCAGTACATGCAATACGATCGGCTCCGTTTGATTCGGCTCCGTTTGATTGAGCCTTGATCGCACAGACATTTTCATTTTCAGTACATGCAATACGATCTTTTGGTTGTTGTGTTTATTGTAGAGTCACATAGAACTAATCATAATTTGTGGATAAAGTCAATGAAAATTTGACAAGAATATGGTGGATACGCCGCTGGTACTTCCTATATATAAGTATTATTGTCAAAGGATCGGAGGCATTATCAGGCGGTTATGAGAGGTTCCATGTAGGATTTAGTATGTTTTGGTTGAAGTTTGTTCATCATACATTTCAGTGTATTCAATTTCATCATTTATAGAAGTTGAGCTATGTCTCACTTCCACAATGACTAACCTCTCCATCATAACAAACGAGAGAGGTACTGTCATCATTCAAACATGTATACTTTCAGAATTTAGACTCAAGCTGTGGTTGTTGTGTTGTTTATGTTTTATAGTCACATAGGACTACAAACCATTCGCGCTAAAATTGATTATTGTTCCTATACAGTTCGAACAATCTATGGGGTATTAGGCATCAAAATTTGGATAATCATAATTCACTGATAAAACCAATGAAAATTTGACGAGAATATGGTGGATACGCCGCTGGTACTTCCTATATATAAGTATTCTTGTCAAAGGATCAGAGGCATTGTCAGGCGGTTATGAGAAGTTCTATGTAGGATTTAGTAGTTTCTTGGTAACTAATCATAACTTGCGGATAAAACCAACGAAAATTTGACAAGAATATGGTGGATACGCCGCTGGTACTTCCTATACATAAGTGTTCTTGCCAAATGATCAGAGGCATTATCAGGCGGTTATAAGAAGTTCCATGTAGGATTTAGTATTGTCTTGGTTGAAATTTGTGTTACATTCATATCATCTCACCATTTAAAGAAATTGGATTGTTTTCTATTTCTACATAAACTAACCTCTCCATCATAACAAACGATACATAATTAATTATTATAAACGATACATAATTAATTATTATATTGAAAAATATATAGTTTGTTTTTTAAAAACTGTCAAAAATAAGAAAATAAAAATAATTTGGCACTGCCGGGTTTCAAACCCGGGTCAGTCAGCCGGTCAACAACAGACTTAACACACACACACTCAACCACTGCGCCACTTGTATTCCTTGTTAATTAATGGAAACAATTAATACATATTATAATTCTCAAATTCAAAAACCGGCGCCCAAATTTCAGTCGTCGGAAATCCCGACTAACTCGCCGAGAATTTACGATTTCTTCAGTTATAACGTAAACTTTAAACACACATCGGTTATAACCGACGCCTGAACCCGCGACACAAGTTATAACCGCCGGAGATTTTCTAACCGACGAATCAAGTCGGAAATTGGACCAAATTCATCGATAACCTGCCTTATAAATACCTCCTCGAACCTCTACAAGCTTTTTCGCTCAAAACCCCACCTTTACCCGACGTAAATCCATTCGCCGGAAAACTTCTGTATCTCGCCGGAAAACCGAGCCCTTCACTTCTGAGCCTTACTGAACCCCCTGAGCTTAAACCGAAGTCACCTATATCCTTTTCAAGCTTGCTGAAGATTCTCTGCCGCAGGACACACGACGCCGGAATCTTTTGCTGTCACCGGAGTTTCGCCGTAGAAACAGAGGAGTCCAGTCGGTATACTTTACGCTTAAATCTTTCATTCTTTTTTATATCTCACATGTAATTATCTACCAGACACTAACGAACATGATTTAAACTTCGAACCAGTCAGTCATCGTTTCTGGTTAAGACTGACGAAGAAGACGAAGTTTCTGTAGTGTTTAAGTATAATTAAAATCAAGTTATAACTCGGGTTAGACACACAGTCCAGCGGTGGACTGTGTGCACAATAAACACGTAAACGTCTCGAGTTCGAATCTTGTCCCACGCACGCTGCCTTAATAAAAATGTCTTCTTTTTTGTTAACCGAACCGGAGTCACCGCTGATATATGTTAAGTTTAATAATAACCGGAATAATAACCAAGTTAGACACACAGTCCAGTGGTGGACTGTGTGTATGTTTAATCATACGTCACGAGTTCGAGTCCGGTCTACTGCACCGATTCGGACAATTATCTAACTTTTTAAATAAGTCAGAAATGAAAATACTTAGTTTGTATTTAAGTATAATAAAAATCGGTTTATATAACAAGTTAAACACACAGTCCAACGGTGGACTGTGTGTTAACTCAACCCACAGGTCCCGGGTTCGAGACCTGTGGAGCGCACCGGTCCGATTCAGTAAAATCTTTTTAGAAATAATTTGATTTTCGGATTAATCTAATTAATATATAAATATAATTAAAAACAGAAATATTTCGGGTTAGACACGTAGCTCAGTTGGTAGAGCTGCGTGCACGCGTACGGGAGGTCTCGGGTTCGAGCCTCACTCAGCGCACACTTACTCGCATACGAACCGGTCAAACAGTCAAGGTCAATGGTCAACGGTCAAAAAAGTCAAATTTTTTTATTATTTTTATTTATTTATTTTAATTAAAAATCAATTAAAAATACTTAAAAATAACATTTTTAAGGTTAGAAAATAGCCTTAAACTCACAAAAATACACCCAACAATCCTACTAAAATGGATTAATAAAATCCGTTTACTTACCGAACCATAATGCTATTTATCTAGGTTAATTTCACTCGTGGTTAAAACCACTTCGCGTGCATTCAACATCATCAACCGAACGCACCCACTGTGAGTGAATCTTACAACTCCCCTTTTTTAATTACACGTTTTGGGGTGTGTCATGTGTCACAAAATAATTAACTCGTTTATTTAAACTTGTGCCATACCATATTGTGATCTAAACTTATATTGTTTATATTGTTGTGGTTATGTATTTCATTTTGTCAACTTATATGAAAGTCATTCATTAAGCCCATTAGTTCCTCGTGGAAGACGAGTTGAGCAACGCGTGCCTCAAAACAAATCCATTATTGTTCATGTGTGTATTATTGAGTTTATATTGTTTGTAGTATGTATTCATATTGTCAAGTTTATGCAATTCATTCATTAGGCCCATCAGTTCCTCGTGAGAGACGAGTTGAGCAACGCGTGCCTCTAAACGTTCCATTATTGTTCATGTGTGCTTTATTTAATATCTAATGATTGTTGAATAAGTTTACATCTATTTTTACTCATGTGTGGTTGTCCACTCATTTTAAAATCACTTAAATAAACTTGTTCAAATGTTTTCCATAGGATTCACTCGCCAACTTTTTGTTGATCCAAAAACCCTTTTTACACATGATACAGGTGAACAGGATGAAGCAAGGAAAACATAGGAAATGCCTTAGAAGAAAACAATGAAGCCTAGATTGATATTTAGGGCATGATGTAATATTGATTGTAATTTCCCATTAAATTGTATTAATGAATATGAAACGTTATAATAAATATCATGAGCTTTGATGATAACCCAATCATGCCCCGGTCACCTTTTCCGCTGCGGGTCGGGGTGTGACAGATTGGTATCAGAGCCATGACTATAGGGATATAGGATAGGTTATTAGACCCTTAGAGCCTATACTATAGTCTGCCTAAATTTTAATTGATTAGGTGGTTACATACAAACTTATGATATTTATTTGTTTCATATTTGTTTATATTTACAGTCAAACGTACATACTTGCATACACATTCATTATACATATATCAATGTTCATATATTCAATTCATTTTCATACTCTCATTATTCAAAGATTTTGTTGCAATTTTCAAATCTCATCAAAGTAAGTTCTGCGACGGGCATGTAGTAACTGGAAGGGTACAAGTACCGGTAGTCGGAACGTCCTGTCTAGGTTGGCATTCGTATAAATCCAATATAACGGACCAGTTTGCCTACCTGGGGACTAACGATGAGAGTACGAAGGACCTATTAGGCCAAAGCATGCCACACCAAACGTCGTTCGAACTAACCCACTTTGAGGTGTCACCGTGTCTACACCTGGACACATTCTGAATATCACTCGTTGTATACATATTTCTCGATTTTCTCCGGGTTTTAGTGTACGCAACCAGGCAAACCCATGCGAACCATATAAAAAACCCGGTATTCATAGGGGCCCACATGATTACGAAGGTGAAGTATGGCGGCATGTAGGGCCTAATGGCGAGCAAAGCCCAAGACATCCTATGGATGTAGTAGATTTATTTTTCTATAATTATTTTATGAATGTTCATTCCTAGTGCGACCCATGAACCCAAAAACATCCAACTCATACTCTTGACATGTATTCCTTGTAGATGTCTTATAACCTCGCCCGTAGGAAGATGAGAGCAGGAAAAGCCCGCGAGCGCATGGCTGCCCTAATCGCTCAACAAATGGCTGCCGTAATACCCAACATTGTAATCCAAGTCCAACAAGCACTTACTGCTAATCCTGTCAATCAAGAAAATCAAAACGTTATCAACCCTCCCCCAAATACCACTAAATGCACCTACAAGCATTTCAAATCATGCGACCCTCCAAAATAAAAAGGGACTGAAGGTGTCACCGCTCTCCTCCATTGGTTTGAAGAAATGGAGAACACTTTTCTAAATTGCGATTGCCCCGATGATCGCAAAGTGCGTTATGCTACTGGTCGTTTATATGGAATAGCACTTACTTGGTGGAATACAGAGAAGGCCAAACGAGGTGTTGAAGATGCTATGACTTTAACTTGGAATGAATTGAAGGAAATCATGACCAGACGATTTTGCCCAAGGAGCGAAATCAAGAAATTAGAAGATGAATTTTATTCGTTGAAACAAAAGGAAGGAGACCACACCACATACAACAAAAGATTCCTCGAGTTACATCAAATGGTTCCCAACATGTTCATTCC
This sequence comes from Scalesia atractyloides, assembly GCA_947069175.1. Taxonomy (NCBI): domain Eukaryota; kingdom Viridiplantae; phylum Streptophyta; class Magnoliopsida; order Asterales; family Asteraceae; genus Scalesia; species Scalesia atractyloides. Next base: position 79,311,287 of record CAMTDV010000008.1, read on the forward strand.
CCTCTACCGTTTGATCGAGCACTACATTCGTGGTCTTCCGTCAAAGATTCAAGACTCTGTAATAAGTACCACGCCTACAACTTTGGAAGCAGCAATGGAGCTAGCAACAGAGCTCACCGAGAACCGAATCCGGAACAAAGACTTCAAGGAGGAGAAGAAGAAGGATAAAGAATCGACTGAAACCTCCGACTCCACCCAAACCGAATCCCCTTCTCCACCCACTTTTAAGAGAAAAAGAGACGGGCAACTTTTCGCTACTACCCAACGTAATCAACCAATTTCACACGCCATAACCCATCCAAGCTATCCCAATCACCCAAGTGGCACCCAACTCAACTTACCCAAATAAGAAACCATATCTTGGACCTCACCCTCGATGCAACAACTATTTTTATCACCATCCCCTTACCTTACCTTGTCGACTATGTGCAACTTGTAGACGCTATGGTCATTTGAGCAAGGTTTGCCGCACCTTTCAAAACCAAATCTCTTCCCCTACTCAAAACATGGCCCAAACCTATCAACAACCCCAATACCCCATGTTCCCATATGTTCGAGCTTGTTTCAATTGTGGCGACCCTACCCACTTTAGAAACACGTGCCCTCGATTGGTTAACATCATAAACGCTCAAGCCCAATCAAACCCAGTTAACCAAGTAAACCAAGAAAACCCAACCACTAGGCCACCAGCAAGAGGAAGAGTCTTCAACATCAACGCCAATCCTGTCGAAGATAATGACGGCCCAAACGAAGATACCCAACTAGTCCTCTTCACCGAAAATCAAGATTCAACTCCATCGTTTAGTTTTATGTTTTTCTTTATGTTTTAGAATCACATCGAACCAATCATAACTTAAGGATAAAGCCAATGAAACTTTGACAAGAATATGGTGGATACGCCGCTGGTACTTCCTATATATAAGTATTCTTGTCAAAGGATCAGAAGCATTATCTGGCGGTTATGAGAGGTTCCATGTGTAAACTGTTTGAGTAATTATTGTTTATTATTTTCAGTACATGTAATTTCATAGGCCGCCGCTCCCCATTACATTATGAGCGTTGAGCATGTTCCCCATTTCATTATGAGGTTGAACCTGGCGTGCCCACATACGATCAGCTCCGTTTGATTGAGCCTTGATCGCACAGACATTTTTCATTTTCAGTACATGCAATACGATCGGCTCCGTTTGATTGAGCCTTGATCGCACAGACATTTTCATTATCAGTATCTTGTGGTTGTTGTGTTTGTTGTAGAGTCGCATAGAACTAATCATAACTTGCGGATAAAGTCAATGAGAATTTGACAAGAATATGGTGGATACGCCGCTGGTACTTCCTATATATAAGTATTCTTGTCAAATGATCGGAGGCATTATCAGGCGGTTATGAGAGGTTCCATGTATAGGCTGTTTTTGTGATTGTTGTTTAGATTAAGTTTATTATTTTCAGTACATGCAATACGATCGGCTCCGTTTGATTGAGTCTTGATCGCACAGACATTTTCATTTTCAGTACATGCAATACGATCGGCTCCGTTAGATTGAGCCTTGATCGCACAGACATTTTCATTATCAGTATTTTGTGGTTATTGTGTTTGTAGTAGAGTCACATAGAACTAATCATAACTTGTGGATAAAGTCAATGAAAATTTGACAAGAATATGGTGGATACGCCGCTGGTACTTCCTATATATAAGTATTCTTGTCAAATGATCGGAGGCATTATCAGGCGGTTATGAGAGGTTCCATGTATAGGCTGTTTGTGTGATTGTTGTTTAGATTAAGTTTATTATTTTCAGTACATGCAATACGATCGGCTCCGCTTGATTGAGCATTGATCGTACATGCAATACGATCGGCTCCGTTTGATTGAGCCTTGATCGCACAGACATTTTTTCATTTTCAGTATTTTGTGTTTGTTGTATTGGTTGTAGAGTCACATAGGACTAATCATAATTCACTGATAAAACCAATGAAAATTTGACGAGAATATGGTGGATACGCCGCTGGTACTTCCTATATATAAGTATTCTTGTCAAAGGATCAGAGGCATTGTCAGACGGTTATGAGAAGTTCTATGTAGGATTTAGTAGTTTCTTGGTAACTAATCATAACTTGTGGATAAAACCAATGAAAATTTGGCAAGAATATGGTGGATACGCCGCTGGTACTTCCTATATATAAGTATTCTTGCCAAAGGATCAGAGGCATTATCAGGCGGTTATGAGAAGTTCCATGTAGGATTTAGTATTGCCCTGGGTTAAAATTTGTGTTACATTTATAGCATCTCACTATTTAAAGAAATTGGATTGTGTTCCATTTCTACATAAACTAACCTCTCCATCATAACACACGAGAGAGGAACTGTCACCATTCAAACATATATAGCTATCAGAATGTGGATTCAAATATTAGCTGTTGTGTTTATTTATGTTCTATAGTCATAGAACCAATCATAACTTACTGATAAAACCAATGAAAATTTGACAAGAATATGGTGGATACGCCGCTGGTACTTCCTATATATAAGTATTCTTGTCAAAGGATCAGATGTATTGTTAGATGGTTATGAGAAGTTCCATGTAGGTTGTAGTATTAGAAGTTTTGCCTTAGGATATAACCATATCCTTCCAAACATATCCAAACTCTTATGTATGATATCATATTTAGCGAATCAATTCTGCTTATCAATACTTTTACAGTAGGCAACAAAAAGCGATTCCTGTAATAGGGTACTTAACCCTTACAAGGAACGTGACCGCCTCAAACAAAAACTTAAACCCTTACTTCTTCTAAGCATGTAACTGTCAAACTAAACACCATCATTCTTTTAGTCAAATATATCACTATTTAAATTTCGGGATGAAATTTCTAAAAAGCAGGGGATACTGTAACATCCGTCAAAAACGGATTTTACCAAACCCGCTGCGTTTATTAACCGAACAATCAGTTTAAAATTTCGTGGCGTATTTAATGCCCAAATTAATTTTAAACGATACATAATTAATTATTATATTGGAATATATAGTTTGTTTTTGAAAAACTGTCAAAAATAAGAAAATAAAAATAATTTGGCACTGCCGGGTTTCGAACCCGGGTCAGTCAGCCGGTCAACAACAGACTTAACACACACACACTCAACCACTGCGCCACTTGTATTCCTTGTTAATTAATGGAAACAATTAATACATATTATAATTCTCAAATTCAAAACCCGGCGCCCAAATTTCAGTCGTCGGAAATCCCGACTAACTCGCCGAGAATTTACGATTTCTTCAGTTATAACGTAAACTTTAAACACACATCGGTTATAACCGACGCCTGAACCCGCGACACAAGTTATAACCGCCGGAGATTTTCTAACCGACGAATCAAGTCGGAAATTGGACCAAATTCATCGATAACCTGCCTTATAAATACCTCCTCGAACCTCTGCAAGCTTTTTCGCTCAAAACCCCACCTTTACCCGACGTAAATCCATTCGCCGAAAAACTTCTGTATCTCGCCGGAAAACCGAGCCCTTCACTTCTGAGCCTTACTGAACCCCCTGAGCTTATACCGAAGTCACCTATATCCTTTTCAAGCTTGCTGAAGATTCTCTGCCGCAGGACACACGACGCCGGAATCTTTTGCTGTCACCGGAGTTTCGCCGGAGAAACAGAGGAGTCCAGTCGGTATACTTTACGCTTAAATCTTTCATTCGTTTTATATATCTCACATGTAATTATCTACCAGACACTAACGAACATGATTTAAACTTCGAACCAGTCAGTCATCGTTTCTGGTTAAGACTGACGAAGAAGACGAAGTTTCTGTAGTGTTTAAGTATAATTAAAATCAAGTTATAACTCGGGTTAGACACACAGTCTAGCGGTGGACTGTGTGCACAATAAACACGTAAACGTCTCGAGTTCGAATCTTGTCCCACGCACGCTGCCTTAATAAAAATGTCTTCTTTTTTGTTAACCGAACCGGAGTCACCGCTGATATATGTTAAGTTTAATAATAACCGGAATAATAACCAAGTTAGACACACAGTCCAGTGGTGGACTGTGTGTATGTTTAATCACACGTCACGAGTTCGAGTCCGGTCTACTGCACCGATTCGGACAATTATCTAACTTTTTAAATAAGTCAGAAATGAAAATACTTAGTTTGTATTTAAGTATAATAAAAATCGGTTTATATAACAAGTTAAACACACAGTCCAGCGGTGGACTGTGTGTTAACTCAACCCACAGGTCCCGGGTTCGAGACCTGTGGAGCGCACCGGTCCGATTCAGTAAAATCTTTTTAGAAATAATTTGATTTTCGGATTAATCTAATTAACATATAAATATAATTAAAAACAGAAATATTTCGGGTTAGACACGTTGCTCAGTTGGTAGAGCTGCGTGCACGCGTATGGGAGGTCTCGGGTTCGAGCCTCACTCAGCGCACACTTACTCGCATACGAACCGGTCAAACAGTCAAGGTCAATGGTCAACGGTCAAAAAAGTCAAATTTTTTTATTATTTTTATTTATTTATTTTAATTAAAAACCAATTAAAAATACTTAAAAATAACATTTTAAGGTTAGAAAATAGCCTTAAACTCACAAAAATACACCCAACAATCCTACTAAAATGGATTAATAAAATCCGTTTACTTACCGAACCATAATGCTATTTATCTAGGTTAATTTCACTCGTGGTTAAAACCACTTCACGTGCATTCAACATCATCAACCGAACGCACCCACTGTGAGTGAATCTTACAACTCCCCTTTTTTAATTACACGTTTTGGGGTGTGTCATGTGTCACAAAATAATTAACTCGTTTATTTAAACTTGTACCATACCATATTGTGATCTAAACTTAGATTGTTTATATTGTTGTGGTTATGTATTTCATTTTGTCAACTTATATGAAAGTCATTCATTAAGCCCATTAGTTCCTCGTGGGAGACGAGTTGAGCAACGCGTGCCTCAAAACAAATCCATTATTGTTCATGTGTGTATTATTGAGTTTATATTGTTTGTAGTATGTATTTCATATTGTCAAGTTTATGCAATTCATTCATTAGGCCCATCAGTTCCTCGTGAGAGACGAGTTGAGCAACGCGTGCCTCTAAACGTTCCATTATTGTTCATGTGTGCTTTATTTAATATCTAATGATTGTTGAATAAGTTTACATCTATTTTTACTCATGTGTGGTTGTGCACTCATTTTAAAATCAATTAAATAAACTTGTTCAAATGTTTTCCATAGGATTCACTCGCCAACTTTTTGTTGATCCAAAAACCCTTTTTACACATGATACAGGTGAACAGGATGAAGCAAGGAAAACATAGGAAATGCCTTAGAAGAAAACAATGAAGCCTGGATTGATATTTAGGGCATGATGTAATATTGATTGTAATTTCCCATTAAATTGTATTAATGAATATGAAACGTTATAATAAATGTCATGAGCTTTGATGATAACCCAATCATGCCCCGGTCACCTTTTCCGCTGCGGGTCGGGGTGTGACACCGAACCCTTCACCTCTGTGCCTTACTGAACCCCCAGAGCTCATACCGAAGCCACCCACACTCATCTCAAGCTCCCTGAAGACTCTCTGCCGCAGGAAACACGTCGCCGGAACAACCTGCGGACATCGGAGCTTCGCTGGCGAAACAGAGGTGTCCAGTTCGGTATACCTTACGCTTAATCTTTCATTCTTTTTATTTATCTCACCTGTAATTAACCGCAACACACTAAAAGAACATGATTTAATCGACGAATCAGTCGGACGTTAGTTCTGGGTAAATTCAACGAAGAAGTCGAAGTTTCAGTAGTCTATAAGTTTAATTTAAATCAAGATATAACTCGGGTTAGACACACAGTCCAGTGGTGGACTGTGTGCACATAAAACACGCTTACGCCTCAAGTTCGATTCATGTCCCACGCATACTCGCCTTAATAAAAATGTTCCTTTTTTCTTACTGAACCGGATTCATTTCATATAGATGTTAAGTATAATAAAAACCGGAATAATAACCAAGATAGACACACAGTCCAGTGGTGGACTGTGTGAACGTTTAATCACAGGTCACGAGTTCGAGTCCGGACTACCGCACCGGTCCGAACAAAGATCAAACTTTTTAAATAAGGCAGAAATGAAATTATTTAGTTTGTATATAAGTATAATAAAAATCAGATTATATAACAAGTTAAACACACAGTCCAGCGGTGGACTGTGTGTTAACCTAAACCACAGGTCCCGGGTTCGAGACCTGTGGAGGACGCCGGTTCGATACATTAAAATCGTTTTTAAAAAATAAATGATTTTCAGTTTAATTCAATTAGTATATAAATATAATTAAAAACATAAATATTTCGGGTTAGACACGTAGCTCAGTTGGTAGAGCTGCGTGCACGCGAACGGGAGGTCTCGGGTTCGAGCCTCACCCGGCGCAAACAATTTCACGGCCTGACCGGTCAACAAGTCAACGGTCAACTGTCGCAAAAAGTCAACTTTTTTATTATTTTTATTTATTTATTTTATTTAAAAATCAATTAAAAATACTTAAAAATAACATTTTTAAGGTTAGAAAATAGCCTTAAACTCACAAAAATATACCCAATCATCCTACTAAAATTGATTAATAAAATCCTATTATTTACCAAACCCTTATGTTATTATCTAGGTTAGTTTCACTCGTGGTTAAAACCAACTTCGTGCGCATTCAACATCATCAACCGAACGCACCCAATGTGAGTGAATCTTACAACTCCCCTTTTTAATTACACGTTTTGGGGTGTGTCATGTGTCACCAAAATTAACTCGTTTATTTAAACTTATGCCATACCATATTGTGATATAAACTTAGATTGTTTATATTGTTTGTGGTTATGTATTTCATTTTGTCAACTTATATGAAATTCATTCACTAGGCCCATCAGTTCCTCGTGGGAGACGAGTTGAGCAACGCGTGCCTCAAAACAAATCCATTATTGTTCGTGTGTGTATTATTTAGTTTATATTGTTTGTAGTTATGTATTTCATATTGTCAAGTATATGCAAATCATTCATTAGGCCCATCAGTTCCTCGTGAGAGACAAGTTGAGCAACGCGTGCCTCAAAACGATCCATTATTGTTCATGTGTGCATTATTTAATATTAATTGATTGGTGAATAAGTCTACATCTATTTTTACTCATGTGTGGTTGTGCACTTTATTTTATAACCAATTAAATAAACTTGTTCAAATGTTTTTCATAGGATTCACTCGCCAACTTTTTGTTGATCCAAAAACCATTTTTACACATGATACAGGTGAACAGGATGAAGCAAGGAAAACATAGGAAATGCCTTAGAAGAAAACAAAGAAGCTTAGATTGATGTTTAGGTCATGATGTAATTATGATTGTAAATTTCCCATTAAATTGTATTAATGAATATGAAACGTTATAATAAATGTCATGAGCTTTGATGATAACCAAATCATGCCCCGATCACCTTTTCCGCTGCGGGTCGGGGTGTGACAATAAACATGTAGACCAGCTTCTACCTTTGAAACCAAGTTTACCGCCCAAAGAGAACGACAAGACATGGAAATCTCTGATTAATCGGGATTAGAGATTCCGTTTCCGCGTTTCCGTATATAGATACATCAAGAACCTGGTCGTAATTTTGTCCTCCATATCTCACTTTAAAAACCTCCTTTATACCACTACATGATCATTGACGGCTGTCACTCACACAAAACCCTAGCAGAATTCGTCCCTACCTATTTCGATATAAAAAGATTCGCTCACTCTATCTCATTTACCTTACCTTCTTCTCCACTCTTTGGAAACGTAACTGCAACGGCGGAGTTCGCCAGAGACGTCACCGGAGCCATGCGGAGATCACAACGGCGAGCGGTTCATCTTGTTTCGGTATACTTTTCTTTCAATCAAAACGCTTCCTTTTGTTTATACAAACCAACTGTAGAATTAACATATAAACGGTCTGGTTATAAAGCGTAAAGATGAATTATCGATTATGCGTTCAAGTTGAATACTAGATACAACCAACCTAGTCGGCCAAGCAGTGCTAGATACCTCCGATGAGCACAGGGTCAGGGGTTGAACCCGGCTTCTATATATACATATATAATTTATTTTTCTTGTTAGTATTGTTTTCCTTGCCTTCAAAACACGCTGACCCAATGGTCAGCATACAAAAGAAACAAAACATCATACATACCAAGTTAAACTGGTACTCCAATGGTTGTGGTGTTAACAATTCTTTTATTTATTTATTTATTTTATTTTAAGACAACACAAATCATGCATTTTTGTTTAACATTTCTTTTTATTTTATTTTATTTTAACACAACTCAAATCATGCATTTTCTTTAACTGTTTCTTTTTTTTATTCTAAACACCACAACTAATGTATTAAAAACATGTTAATAAAAACTAGAATTATTAACTTAAATGAGCCGAACAAATTAATCTTAACAAAAAAAATGATTCTAGGAATTAAATCAACTACGATTAGATAACTTGTATAAAATACAAAATACAATTAATTTTATTATCTATTCTTTTACTTAGTACTTTTCTAATACTTATTATAGGATAACTCCCACCACTTCAAGTACCTAATCTTATTCGTGCACCTATCTTCAAGGAATCACTAAGGCATAATTGTGAGTGAATTCTTACAAAGTTCCCCTTTTTATTAATGTTTTGGGGTGTATCATGTGTCATTTATACATTTCGTTTATTCAAACCCTTGTGCTATTACCATTATATTAACTATCGTGTGATGTAAATGTTGTTTGTTGTAATGCGAGTTTACATTTTTGTCAAGTTGCGTGCAAATCATTCATTAGGCCCATCAGTTCCTCGTTGGAGACGAGTTAAGCATCATGTGCCTCATTAAATCGGCTCCATTTGATTGAGCCTTGGTCTCATTGTTCATCATTTGGTATGTGTGTGTGTGTGCATTAATTGATATTATGTGTTTTGTGGTTTAATTTACATATACGTATACTCATATTTGGTTATGCACATTTTTATTCAAATAACTAATATAACTAATTCTTTCAAACATTTAAATAAGATTCACTCGCCAACTTTTGTTGGCCCAAAACCCTATTTTTACACATGATACAGGTGGACAGGTTGAAGCAAGGAACACATAGGAAATTGCCTTAGAAGAAAAATAAAGAAATCATGAAAAATGTATTTGAACATGTTGTGCTTGTATGTTTATTGTAATTTCTTTTTTAAAAAGAAATAATAAATATGAAACTTTATAGTAAATGTCATGAGCTTTGATAAAAACACAATCATGCCCCGACTACCATTTCCGCTGCGGGTCAGGGTGTGACATATATTCATCGGATGTCCCGAATGGACTTAAATTTTTAGGTTTTCCAAACCTTAGATTATTACCAAAGGGTCAGTCTTCTAGTAATGTTATCATGAAATATTGATTGAAAGAATGGTTTATGCAATGGAATTCGACTATAGGTTCTAGTTATATGAGGTACTCATATCTGGAAGTAATATTGACACTCGAACATTTATCGCTAGATTTCGGTTAATAGCACTAGATAAAAGGATTTCATTAAAATGGAAAAGAAGACAGTTTTCACTCACTATATATTTTGCCATGGCGATAAATAAAAGTTAATGACAATAACTATGTAAAATTGGTTTGTTTCTAAAGAATTGGTTTTTACACATTACCAACTATATGTCGCATTCTATAGTTCACTTGTATGTGTATGCAATGGAATTCGACTACAGCTTCTATCACTGGGTGATCAAGTTATATGAGGCACTTGTATCTGGAAGTAATATTGGCACTTGAACATTTATCCCTAGATTTCGGTTAATAATTCTAGATAAAAAGATTTCGTTTAAATTGAAAAGAAGATAGTTTCCACTCGCTGTATATTTTGACATGCGATAAATAAAAGTTAAGACAATTACTATGTAAAGTTAGTTTGTTTTTAAAAGAATTGGTTTTTACACATTACCAACTATATGTTGTGTTGTCTAGGATGAAAAATTCACGTCCAGAAATTTATATATTTATGAAGACAAATCGTTAATTAGAATTATATAATAATTAAATAATAGAGGAAATGTTCATTTGAGAAGAAATTTAATGTGAGAAGAAAAAGAAGAAATAGAATAATTGTAAAGCATTAAATAGTTTATAACTACTCTCATTAATTATGTTATCTCTCGCTAATAAAATACATTTTAAAATTTATCCTACATATATATTATATTTATCGGAATTTATCCTACACACATGTAAATTTACCCTACACATTTCAAAATTTATCCTACACATACTAAAATTTATCCTACACATATCGAAAATTGTATTTCACTATAAATTATTTTATCTTGAAAAAATATATTAAAAATGAGTTACAAGTTTAATTAGTTAGCTAATTAATGACAATTATAGATTTACCTATATGCCCTTTTAATAAGATTAAATATACACATTAAATAAAGTAAATGAAGAATTTCTATTGGTTTAAAAGTTATTCTTTTTATTCTTACAAAATTTTTCTTTTCATTTGAACTCTCCACTTAAATAATATTATCAACGATTTAAAAAAGAAAATGCTACGTGGTATTAGTTGGAATTTTGATTATGAAAATGCTATGTGAGATTAGAATTTTTATTAAAATTAGATTAGATCATTTGTTTATGGCTTACTATTGACGTACCATATAATGAAAAATATTGTGTTAAATTCTATATTATACAAATGAATAAATGGAACACATGCACTACTGTATTGCATTAGAAAAAGGTGTAGAATTTTTTATTTTTTTTTGAGTTATAACTTTCTATCACTCTTTGTCTATTCAATTTTATAATTATTTTGTCGGTTCCATTTTAGGGATTTTTAAGTTTGCTTATCAAATATAATTAGTGATTCAGTGGTAACATTTGCGTGCTGCGGCGGCTCAAAAACAAACACGACACACAACACAAAGGTTTTAAATAGAAAACTTTAGCATTTCATAATTATTTAGTTAAATATTAAAAGATAAAAATATAAAAAAATATTTTGATACATAATAACCAAAATTGGTTAAATAATAAAAAGAAAAGAAACCAAAAGTATAATTAATTCGAAAAAAAATAATATAAGTAGTTTGGAAAAAATCAACCTTCTAAAAATTATTATTTATTTAAATATAATAGAAATAAAATAAAAAAATATTTTTAGTTAGTGAAAAAGAATAAATAAGAACAACAAACAGGGGTTGAGGGGGCTGCTTCCGCAAGTAGCAGGTGGAGTCATAGTGTGCACACCACCCAGCCTCGACTTGTTTAATCTTTGATGCAATAGATACATAAAAAGGCAAACAAACCAGACGTCTGGTAGGTGAAGTCACCCATTTAAACTTACCAATAAAGTAATTGATTGTTTGTAGTAATCAGCATAAAATTGTTTATCAACAAATAAGAAGTTAGAATTAATACGCATATAACGAATATCTTGTCACAGCTACAACCTTTGCCCACAGGCCGTCCAACATCACCCTTACCTTTCTCTAGAATATATGAAGCTTAATTTTCTGGTGTAGACCTTACATTGGACGAACTGAACATGTGGGAAGAGGAAAAGATCGAATAAATTAAATATTCGAACGTGCAGTTGTTTTGGTTTAAGATTCTATGCTCTTACAAAAGGAAAAAAAAAAAAAGAATCAGTATATGATATCCCATTAATCAGTATCAACTTTAGTTTGGTTTTAGATTCTTCTTGAATTTTCTCTTGTTCGTGCTCTAGATTCAATTCTGGGTTTCAAATTCCATTAAGCCTTGATTCTCCTTTGTACAAAGTATCGGAAAAAGAAGATTTAGTATTCCTATGATCTACATCTAATTAAAGTGGTGACAGTGGCAAATCTAGAAAATAGTTATATAGACAATGTTACAAAATAAAAAAAATGAAGGGGTAGTAAAACCGAAAAAATCTCAATTTTTTTTTCCAAAATTTACACTATCACCAGAGCGTTAAGAAGTAACAGGGGTTACCCTTGTGTCAAGGTATGTTCGCCCCTGAGTAATGGTGTAGTGGTGAGCATCTAATTTCTGTTAGAAAAGGTCTCAGTTTGAATCTTGCTTTCCAGATTTCTATTATAAGATCACCCGTAGTGGGGGGTTGCTTGGGCATTTTTTGCCCCAAAATGCCCCACCACGCCCAAGTACACCACCTCGGGGCGTTTTCCTTATAAAAAGTTGGTTAGATGTTTCCTTTAAAACGTCCAGGAACTTTTGCTTTGGGCAATAGGAGAGTTTCAAGTATTCTAATGTAATATTTTTAGTTTTTTTAAATAATAATTGGGTAATCATTGTTGAGGCATTATGACCGATACACCCATTTTTAACTTCAAACCCTATAATAACTCTTTGCTGTCTAAGACGTGACATGTTGAATAATACCCAATAGAAGAGCTTGAACTTCAAACTCCACTACACATAGTCTAATCTATCTAAAGACATAAACCGCCAATTTGTGATTAACATGTATTGGAAGTTCCCGTAAATTTCAGGTAACACGATTCGCATGGTTACCAAATAATTAGAAAGGAAAAAAAAGAGGATGAAGATGAAGGAGTAACAAATGGTATACTTAGACTTAAGTATATTATTTTGAGTAATGTGAGTATTTGTATTTAGGGTATCTCTTGTCTATATTACTAGCTTATAAATTTGTGTATTATATGAGTTGAATGATGAAAATTGTAAATTATAAATTTGTTTGTAATTCTTATTAATGAATGACTTATTAGATAAAATAATAAAATAAAAGAACATTTTTATTTAAGTTATTCAAAATAATTTTCTATGTTTTTACTTATCTCTTGAGACACTACAATGCACCTTATTATATGACTTAAAAGAAGTAACATTAAAAAAATAAAAAAAAACATCATAAAATTATAAGTATTTTTTAAAAAAATTATAAGTTATAGGATTATGCTTAATGAATTATAATTAAATTCTACTATGTATATTAATAATATAATAAATACTTTCATATAAATACTATTTTTGGATATATGGATCATAAGACGAGATATGAATAACATCATAGTATAGAAAATATTACCCATTAAAATAAAATCATACTACAAATAAAGTATACGTTTAAAAAATAGTACTAAAGTTTTTTAAACTGTAATTTTGAGCGTCTACAACAACCTTTTTAATTAGATTTTGACGTTTAAATATTCTAAGTAAAACTCGCATGAAAAGTCAGAGTTCTCTAAGTTCTCACAACTTAATGGGGTTATAAAGTATATGTTTAAAAAAATAGAATTAAAGTTTTTAAAACTATAATTTTGAGTGTCTATAATAACCTATTTAATTGGTAGTCGACATTTAAATTATCAAATTAAAACTCGCATGAAAAGTCAGAGTTCACTAAGTTTTTACAACTTAAATAGGTTTTCTCTTAATCCAAAATTTTACAAATATATCATACATAAGAAACATAACTATATCCGATTGATGTAAAATATAAAAAAAATCCATGTAAAATGCATTCAATTATATATTTGATCTCTAACTATATTAATTAATATTATACTATATTATATTATTTGATACATTTATATTAGTTATAGATAATTATTAATTAAATTTGAATTTATACGCTTATCTCTAACTATAATATTAATTTTTTCATACATGTAATATTATTATTAAAAGTGAGGAGACATTAAAGAATGACACGTTTATAAAAAGATTTTCATTTATTAGTGTAGGAAGAAATGCTATACCCGTTATGAATGATTTAGGGGAACTATTAAAATAATAAATAATCTAGGGGATGTATGAAATTTATAATTGTTTATAATAGGTGATATATATCCATTATTAGTTATTTAGGAGACGTTTAGATGAATTTAGACGAAAAAGTTAAGGGGACATATTGGTGAATAATGGATATATATCACTTATTTAAAAATACATATATATATATATATATATATATATATATATATGAGAAAGTTTATTTGAGAAGAAATTTAATGTGAGAAGAAAAAGAAGAAAAAGTATAATGATAAAACATTAAATAGTTTATAACTGCTCTCATTAAATATGTTATCTTTCATTAATAAAGCAAAAACATTTTATCCAACACATTTCAAAATTTATCCTACACATGTCGAAAATTGTCCTATATCATAAATTATTTTATCTTGAAAGAGTATATATATATATATATATATATTGTTTCGTATTCTAGTTTTCACATGTCAAATGCTTGTTTCATGTACATGCATCAAAACATATAATATTAAAATAAAACAAAATAGCATAACGAATCAATAAGGGTAAAAAAATATGCATGTGTGAACATGTTATTCCTTTATAGTAAGGTTTTTTTTTCTTTTTTTATTATTATTAACCATACATACTTTTCAATGCCATAAAATTTGATAACTTTTTATCATAAAGAACTTACATTTAATAAGATTATTTTTCTATGAACAGTTGTATTATTTACTTTATGCCCACAGCAATCTTATTTAGTGAATTTATTATACCGTGTTAGCTTTTTTTTTTTCACCAGCAAAATGGAACTGTTTCATTAAAAAACAACAGCCCTTAGCAAGAAGCTAGGAACAAAGGTCCAGCCTTGATTGATCGTGTAGTTTACACCATAGCTTAATAAGTTAATATTGCCCTATTAGTATTACATGACACGTGCATGTATACAAAACAATTCCAAATTTTATTATTTTCTATAAAGATACCATAATTATATAAGTTTTTCAAAAAGTTCTTTATGTTAAATTACGTAATTATTTAAAATAGCTATTGTTATTGGTATGAACAATTAACCAGTGACTTTAAGAAGCAGAAAGGAAGAAACAGAGAATCCAACCATTTTAATTAGAAAAGAATGATTAACACTAGGACTTCAGCATATAGTGTTGGCCATTATGCATGCTTTTTACAAAGATAACGTGTATGCTTTAATTTTGGGAGTATTTTATTATCCATGTTTTTATTAATATGCTTACTGATTTGGTATCCATGCAAACCACTTTGTAACAAGTCACTTCTAAAAGAACTTAAGTTTCTTTTATTAGTTTATAGTATTAAAGAAGAAAGTCCACCAAACTTTCACCATTAATTTTTGCCTTACTCGATTAAACAACCATCACACATCACACAAGAGATAAAATAAAGAATTTTTCGAAGATGATTTAGCACTAACATACGTCCTGTATTTAAATCTTTAATGATAAATGATAAAATAGATAATACGAAATATTTTCCACGCTCTTAAACGAGACATCCGTTCAACGGTTTTGCAAATCCCCATAGATCGAATAGTTCACACCATCTAATCGATACGCTTGATCTACAACCACTTTCGTCTATCATGATTAACAAAACCGAAGACTTTTGGAAAGTTACACATCAAGTATTTGATAACATGAATTCTACACTTACACCCACTTATCCACTCGATGATTTACATGTTTTCATCATCCTTTAACATCTATTTTATCCATCAAGAGTTTGTGTTTGCATACTTAGCGTTAGTGGTTTTGTATGGTTATGTTTTGAAAAAGTTGTGTGTAGCTCTATACTTTGCGTACATCTGATTAATTTGACAATATACTAGGCTAACCGTCTGGTCATGGACCTACCTCTTACCTACGCCACGTATAGAACTATACGTTGCGTATAACTCTTTACGTGACACAAGTAGAGTTAGGGTTTAGTGTGCAAATAAGTAGCATCGTGTGCCAATATGCACACCCTTTTATCAATTCCCTACATGTCTTTCGTTGTATTAGTTAAAGGGTTTAATCACATCAAAT
Organism: Scalesia atractyloides; assembly: GCA_947069175.1. Lineage (NCBI taxonomy): Eukaryota > Viridiplantae > Streptophyta > Magnoliopsida > Asterales > Asteraceae > Scalesia > Scalesia atractyloides. The sequence goes on from CAMTDV010000008.1 coordinate 79,327,139, forward strand.
CTACAAAGCTAGAAGCCTATAACTGTGATAATAATGCTTTGAGTTAAATGCTTGGTTGGTCCCTGTAGTTTTCAAATATTTCAGACTTGGTCCCAGTGGTTCACTAATTACACGCTTGATCCCAGTGTTTGTAATTTTTGCACTCGTGTGGTCCTTACCACTAACCAATATTAAATTTCTAAGTTAAGTGAGTGCAAAATGACTAAATTACCCCTAAACAGTTAAACACATAAAAAAAAAAACAATGTCCCACCTCCGCAGTTCTCCTCCGGAATCTCCGTCTCCCGCCGCGACTCCGACGCCAGTTTCTGCAGCAGCCATCCCTCCTCCGCTCACTCCGAAGAAATCACGAGATTCGTTTCCTATAATTGCGAAGGAAAAAGGGAAATCACCCGTTAACGAGACGCCAGAAACCAAACCCGAAAAGAAAAAGAAGCTAACTGAAGCAGAAGAAAAGAAGCAGAGTGATGGCAAATTGATAGAAACGACAAAATTTTTATGTATTAGGCTAATAGTTTGGCTTGATGTGTATGTAGCAGGTGCTAGATTTCTATTGTAAACTCTAGATTCCTATTGTAAAACTGGTAGTTTTGTATTTCATGAGACTCTATCTAAATCTCTTTTGTAATATAACCCGTCTTCTATATTTTCCAAGGCACACAAAGTTCCGGGTCGTTATTTACACTAATGACAGTTTACAACCCTACAATATGGAGCAAATATATAATCCTCATTCACTTACCAGAGCAGTTGAGCTTACAGGTTCTTCACAATCTATAGCTAAAGTCGAGTAATTACTTAAGGTCCTTGCTCGATATAAAAGTCTAGCCTTTTTTTGTTAGTATTTAGTATGTGCAGCTGATAAATTTTTGTTTGAGTAATATGTTTTAATTTTACCTTGATGTTGTTGGCTTTATATATCATACTCATAAGTTTAACTTTTAACCCTATTTGGTTTTGTGACTCAGGATGCATATGGAGGCTCTGGCATTGTTTCCACGAGGGGAGGCTGGAGGCTACCTGGTCAGCAAGGCAGGCTAAACAATTTGTGATGTAAGTGCCAAACAACAAGGTTCCTTGTATGTTATGTGAGTTTTATAACTGTTCCATTTTTTCTAATCTTGATTAGGTTCTTATTAGCGGCACTCTGCTTCTTTTCTTCTGCTTCAGTTAGCTTCTTTTTCATTTCGGGTTTGGTTTCTGGCGTTAACGGGTGATTTCCCTTTTTCCTTCGCAATTATAGGAAACGAATCTCGTGATTTCTTCGGAGTGAGCGGAGGAGGGACGGCTGCTGCAGAAACTGGCGTCGGAGTCGCGGCGGGAGACGGAGATTCCGGAGGAGAACTGCGGAGGTGGGACATCTGTTTTCGTTTTTTATGTGTTTAACTGTTTAGGGGTAAGTTAGTCATTTTGCACTCACTTAACTTAGAAATTTAACATTGGTTAGTGGTAAGGACCACACGAGTGCAAAAATTGCAAACACCGGGACCAAGCGTGTAATTAGTGAACCACTGGGACCAAGTCTGAAATATTTAAAAACTACAGGGACCAACCAAGCATTTAACTCTAATGCTTTTGATGTACATAGATTTCCGTAGACTTGTAGGATTTCTAAAGATTATTGACTCATAAGATCCCATATTAAATCTACTTGAAAAGTTCAACTAATTATCACTCAAGATACGCATAGCTTATACGATGCAAAGCCATATACTTTTAACTTTTAATTTGTAACAGACGTTTTAAAATAAGCATAAAGTATAAGATAGGGTTTTTATGTCTTATAATATTCTATGGAATAACCCACATTTTAATTTTAAACATTTAAAGTTTACTAAAACATATAAGTTATTGTTTCACAAAAGATTTAAAATAGCAAGCGGAAGCTAAGTTTTTCATTTGTGTTCGGTTCTTCTTATTGCTTGATCTTCCTTTTAAACTCCTTAGCAATCGCCTATGTAACCACATTTATCATTTAAATTAGTTAAATTCAATGCATGACATGTTTAGATAAACATATATATATATATATGTATATATATATGTATGTATATATATATATATCCCAAAGACAACCTAAACTTTGTTTCAGTACCCGCCGTAAGCTACGGTTAAGGACCGTAGCTTGCGGTTCACAGCTTCTGTCCGAAACAATCATTCATAACCGTAGTTTACGCTGCAGCCCAGCTGCAGATTTTTGCACTTTTGTTCCTTTACAAAAACGTCCGTAACTTTTTCGTTATAAGTCCGATTAACCTCAAATTTATTTCGATGTCATCGTAAACTGATTCTCTTCATTTTAGATTTGATCATATCATTCAAGTAGTGAATTTTTCACACTATATATCAACGACATAAAATTTATTCGTGTAGTTAATTGACCCGTTAACTCATTTAACCATCTTTCTTCATTCACGTAACGAGAATTTGTCTCCTGATGGAAACTCAACTCTCTTATAAGTTCACTAATTCAAATTTACGCATCCGTCACTAGGCTTGCGTCTTTGCTATGTCTTCATACCTTCTTATACATTATATTTTTTTTCTTACCCGTTTGGCTATTTTAACCAAACAAAAAACCTCTTATCAACCGTATTATTGATTTACGGTTTTCGACATGCGTTCCCATTACCCGATTTACGCTTTATCATAACTTTGGTTAATTAAGGGAATTCCATCACTTACTGCTAGTATGACATATGTTCAAACTCTAATTTCTCGTCTGATTCATTCATACGATATCCATCGCTTAAGAATGTCCCAGATTTTCTTTTAAGTATTACTTCATTTATTATCATACTAACGATCAAGTATATCAATGAAACCATACAAGGTGTAAAACCACATATCTGAAAGCTTTCCTTCAACCGCGCGTCTACTTCAGCTTTGGCACTAGATGCTTCACCCAATTTGCCTATAAAGTTCAATCCGAATTTACCATTTAGAACTCATAGCATGACATTTGACATGAATCTGTCGAAATCCCATTTATAAGTTCTCTACTTGATTCTCTTTATCCTTTTTAACAATTCATTTTCATTTAGGCATTATATAAAACACCTTATAGACATTAATCTTTACATTAAGCCTATTTGGTTCCTATTTCTTGAATTTATCAAAGTTTCAAGATCATATGAGTTTAGTGTGATTAGTATACCCAATTAACATCTAAATTTCATTAGTCTCATATAATTTACATCAACTTCAACATCACAACTCATATATTCAACAATTTACTTAAACCCACTCATATCATAGAGTTTGACAACTACTTGTCATCTTGGTTTATTCAAAAGTATGTATTTTACTCTTAATCAACTTTAATTTCTACATCTCATGCAGGAATTATAGTTTCAAGAACCCAATAAATCTTTATAACATCATCAAACATCAAATTAACATACCTCATGATCTCTTTGACTAGATAATCACTAAAATTGATTCATGCAAGTACTCAGACTCAATTCCTCTTGCAATTTTGACCAATTTGATGTGTGTAGGGTTTTAGGTATTCTTCTTGCTCTGGTCGTTCAACTAAAACACACACAAGTGTGTGTTTTAAATTTTATTTTTCTTTTATATAAAATATAGTTCTCCTCTTGACTATTTTGGTCCATTAAGTTTTATTCTTTATAAAAGGATCACAACTTATGATTTGTTAGTTATTACCTATTGCCAACTAGGTTAAATATCCCTATATATATATATATATATATATATATATATATATATATATTTATTATTTCTGGGATGTTACATAATTGCTCACATTGTTCTATATTTTCTGCACCCCTTGTGTGTTGCAATCGAAGAGTTTATAATGTGTTTTCAACATTGGATACAACTTGAACCTTGCCCCCAAATCCATCTTGTTGTTCTGAAACAATTTATTAGGAGTTATTTTCATCATTGTCATGTGTAGACCATCTTATATAAATGTTATTCCATTCTACCCATTATCAATATGAAGGAGTACTACATTGTTGTTGTAGTTGATGGTTACCCACCCCACTTTGATGTTTAGTACCTATTGTTGATTGGCGATGAGATAGATTTGACCAGACCCATTTGTGTCCCCCTAATTAAAATTCCTGCTTAAGGTTAGGTTAATCTTTCTAAAGGTGTTTTTTACAAATAATATTGACAAAACACTTATGTGGTATTTAACCTATAATATTCTCAGTTATCACTTGGATAATGATCGAAAAGCTGATTTAACTCGTTTCACGTCATGCACCTAGCTATAACACCTAGAATTTTATAAAAATTGCATGAATACATTAGGCATATATGTTAAAATCAGAGTTTCAGAGTGGATTACCGAACAAGACTATTCTTTCATAATTGTGTGTTATTGTGTATAGATTACAAATGCAGGTCTCCTTAAATGGTTTACAAGAGAAAACATAAAAAAGGAAAAAATTGCATTGCATAATGGCAGGCTGATTAGGCTGTTGATTAGCTGGGATGTCCGGCTGTTGATTAGCTGCCATAGGCGGTTGGTTAGCTGGGATTACCTCCGAGGTTTGACTTTCCTTTCTAACACTCCCCCTCAAGTTGAGTAGTGGGGTTTCCAATACACAACTTGTCTAAGCATTCGCCTAAGACTCTCCCACTGACAGCCTTTGTTAGTATGTCTGCTAATTGATCTTTTGATCGAACAAACGGTAGTTCAATTGTACCATCTTCCAATTTTTCTTTGATGAAGTTCCTATCAACTTCTACGTGTTTAGTTCGATCATGTTGTACTGGATTTTCTGAAATCTGGATTGCAGCTTTATTATCACACATAATCTTACTCGTTTCTCTTGAAGGAAAGCCAATCTCAGCTAAGAGTCTTCGCATCCACATGGCTTCTGTTAGACCTCGAGCTATACCTCTAAATTCAGCCTCTGCACTTGAGAGAGCAACCACCTTTTGTTTTTTACTTCTCCAAGTGATAAGATTCCCACCAACTAGAGCGAAGTAGCCTGCTGTTGACCTCCGACTTCCCTTATCTCCTGCCCAGTCTGCATCAGTATAGATTTGAACATTTAGGTGTCCATGTGATTGAAACAGGACTCCATGACCCACTGTTCCTTTGAGATATCTAATAATTCTCCAAACTGCTTCCATATGGGACTCTTGAGGTTGGTGCATGAACTGACTTACCACCCCTACAGCATATGCAATGTCTGGGCGAGTATGTGAGAGGCATATTAGTTTTCCCACCAGCCGTTGATATCTTTCTTTATTTGCTAACTTTGCTCCTTCCTCCATATAGAGCTTTTGGTTTACACTCATAGGAGTGTCTGCTGGTTTGCAATCTATCATTCCAATCTCTGCCAACAAGTCTAAGACATACTTCTTCTGACTAATGAAAATTCCTTGTTTTGACCTTAGTACTTCAATTCCGAGGAAATACTTCAGCCAGCCCAAATCTTTCATTTCAAATTCAACAAACAAGTTTTCTTTTAGTTTTCCCATTTCTTCTTTATCGTTCCCTGTAATGATCATATCATCTACATAGATAATTAGGCAGGTTACGAATTTTCCTCTTTTTTTGAGAAACAAAGTATGATCGGCATTACTTTGTTTATATCCAAATTTTTTCATAGCTACGGTAAATCTGCCAAACCAAGCCCGGGGAGATTGCTTCAAACCATACAGAGATTTCTTCAAACGGCAAACTTCTCTGGATTTGAAATCTTTTGTGAATCCTGGAGGAGCATCCATAAATACCTCTTCATCTAGATCCTCGTGTAGAAATGCATTTTTTACATCAAACTGTTGAAGTGGCCACCCTTCATTTGCGGCTATCGAAAAAAGAACCCTAATTGTGTTCATTTTTGCAACTGGGGAGAACGTTTCAACGTAATCAATCCCATGTGTCTGGGTATACCCTTTTGCTACCAGTCGGGCTTTATATCTCTCAATTGTACCGTCTGGTTTATACTTAACCGTATAGACCCAACGACACCCCACGGATTTCTTTCCCAACGGAAGAGTACACTTTTCCCAAGTATTGTTCTTGATTAATGCTTCCATTTCTGTTTTCATTGCTTCCTTCCAATGTTTAGACTTTAAAGCTTGATCCACGTTTGTAGGAGTTTCTTCAGAATAAACAGATGAGATAAACGCTTTGGCTTCCTTAGTGAGATTTCCATTAGCTACATTAGCTATAGGATAACTAGACCTTCTTGGCTCTTTTCCAGGAGAATCCCGTTTCGGAGGAACCCCTCTGTTTGTTCTAGGGGGTAACACATATCTTGATGGTGATTCTTCTTGTATGGATTCATCTGCCTGTAAATTCTCAGCTTGTTCTGTGGCAGTTGCATGGTTAGAAGTATTGGTATCTTCGGAGTCATTTGAAACTCCAAAAGTATCACCAGACTGAATAGGGTGAGTATTACTTACCTCGGATACCAGGTTAGGAAGAACATTAGGGCCTTCAGTGGCACTGAAATTGAACTCTGGTGACTCTGTAGTTGGTACATAGGGAACATATTTCAACCAACTTAGTGTGTCTAAACATTCCTTCTCCCCCTGACCACTGAGTTGGGAATAGTAATACTCGGTTTCAAGAAAGTCACAGTTTATTGTGGTGAACATATGACGTGTCTTTGGGTTATAACATCTGTATCCTTTTTGATTCATTCCATACCCAACAAAGACACATTTTTCAGCACAAGGGTCAAGTTTGGTTCGATCTGATTTAGGTATGTGAACAAAAGCGGTACATCCAAAGATTCGTGGTTGAAGAGTAAGGACTGAGGGTAGTTTGAAAAATTTTGAAAGGGTGTGCAATGGAGTGTTAAGTTTGAGGATATTTGTTGGGAGTCGGTTGAGAAGATAGGTAGCGGTAGCAAGGGCTTCAGGCCAAAAATGTTTCGGGACCTGGGATTCAATTAGGAGGGCTCGTGTCATTTCCAGCAAAATGCGATTTTTCCTTTCAGCGACACCGTTTTGTTCTGGGGTGTTTGGGCATGTGGTTTGGTGGATTATTCCCTTGTTTTGAAAAAACAATTTAAAGGAGGTATTAACAAACTCACCCCCATTATCGGATCGGAAAATTTGGATGTTTGTTTCAAATTGGGTTTGGATCATGGCGTAAAACATAGTGAATTTTTCAAAGACTTCGGATTTGTTTTTCAAAAAATAAACCCAGGTCATTCGGGTACAATCATCAACGAACATCACAAAGTAGCGAAGGTTTTGCCCCCCAAGAACGGGGGCAGGACCCCATACATCAGAATGGATTAATGAAAATGGCAAAGCAACCTTAGTATTATTGGGTTTAAAAGTTTTCCTGTGGCTCTTTGCTAAAACGCATGTTTCACAATGTGACAAAGAATTAACTGGAAATAGTTTTGGAAATAAAATATGTAAATAACTTGTAGAGGGATGACCTAATCTTCGGTGCCATAGCCATGCTTCTCGTTCCGATGTACCATGAGTTAACATCACAGCACCATTTTGAGTTACTTCGTCCACATAATATAACCCTTGACTTTCAGTGCCACGCCCAATGATCGCTCCCGTCCTGATATCCTGTAAAATACAAAACGTAGGGTACATTAGGACAATACAGTTGAGTTCTTTAGTGACGTGGCTAATGGAAAGCAGTTTATGTGACAACGAGGGAACATAAAGACAATTAGAGATTTTTATTGTGGGTGAAATCTCAATAGTCCCTCCCGATTTTACATCCATTATCCCTCCGTTCGCCGTTTGAATATGTTTTTTTTCTGGTTTAGTTGTTGAAATAATATCCGATGACTCCTAAGTCATTGTGTCGGTTGCACCACAATCGAATATCCATCGTTTTTGTTTTTCATGATATTCTTGGGCCATATTAGCATTCCCACTATTTCCAGGGACCAAATGTGACATATTCAATTTTGGGTTATAAACCCACGGATTCGAGTTATCCGCCCATTTATCCGCCCCAAACCCATTACCTTCTCCTTCATCCTCTCCGCCATTACCTAACCCTTCGTCTTCTTCGCCTGTTGCGTCAGCCATTCCGCCGAAACCAACCCTACTCCGGCTTCCATCTCCTGGAACCTCTCGGTTGCCGGTGCTGGGTGATTTTCCTTTCTCGTGAGCAGTAGCCTTTGTGCCCTTCTTATGACTGTCAGACCACCAATCGGGATATCCGACGAGTCTGAAACATTGTTCCTTGGTATGCTTAGTCATGCCACAATGGTCACATTTGAGATGAGTTTTGTCATCTCTGCTTACAGATCCAATTCTTCTTCCGTCAAACCGTCGGAGCCCTTTCGATGCAAGTCCTGCCCCTTCTATTTCTGTGGCTATTAGACCTGCTACGATGCCCTGTGCGTCATTGAGAGGTGTTCCGAGAATGTTTTGGTGAGCGGCCTCCTTGCGAACAGTGGCATATGCGGCTTCTGCAGTTGGAAGTGGTTCCGACCGGAGTATTTCCCTCTTTATAGGGTCATACTTCCGGTCAAGGGCATTTAAGAACTGGAAGAGTTTTTGCTCAGTTCGGATTTTGGAGTATGTTTGAATATCCGTTGAACAAGTCATCGGATTCGGATCAATTCGGTCGATTTCTCCCCATACGCCTCGGAGGGTGATCCACAATTCTTCGAGAGAAGTATTGTTCTGTTTGATATCATTCGCTTTGACATGGAGATTAAAGGTTTGGAGCTTGTCCCGTCCACTGCTATATGTGACTACCAAGGCATCCCACAACGATTTCGCTGTGGGAAACTCGGTGAGGTTACCCGCAAGAACAGGTTCAATATTCTGAATTAACCATGAAAAAACGATTAGGTCATCTTGCTCCCACTGTTCGTAGGTTTCATGATTTTGGTCTGGGGGATTTGTGGTTAAATGTTGCAGCAAGGTTTTTGATTTTCCGCCTATGGCGACTCGAATCATTCGGGTCCATAGGGGATAATTCTGGCCGTTTAGTTTCAGATTTATCTGTAAACTATCGGACATTTTGGGGCTTTTTGACTGGGAATTTTTGAGAAGGTTGGCTAGTTGTAAGGTGAGATCACTACTCGAGTTACCGTCTCCGGACATGGTGACTCGGTTGTGGCTCGGTTGTGTTTTGGGTAGATGATGAGCAGACTAAATAACCCGCTCTGATACCATGTTAAAATCAGAGTTTCAGAGTGGATTACCGAACAAGACTATTCTTTCATAATTGTGTGTTATTGTGTATAGATTACAAATGCAGGTCTCCTTAAATGGTTTACAAGAGAAAACATAAAAAAGGAAAAAATTGCATTGCATAAGGGCAGACTGATTAGGCTGTTGATTAGCTGGGATGTCCGGCTGTTGGTTAGCTGCCATAGGCGGTTGGTTAATTGGGATTACCTCCGAGGTTTGACTTTCCTTTCTAACAATATACACATACGTATCTCCCTCTTTTTGTTAGAAAACAAGACATAGAAGGAAAATCACCCAAACCTACCTTACAAATATGAACTGATAAGTCTAAAGAGTTATCACGTGAACTTCACATTAGACAACCAAATTCAATTGTAAAACTTAAACAAAAGTTCTACTCACATCTATACTACATACTGGCGAAGCTTGAGATTTCCGACCGGGGGTCGAAAACGTATATACCAAAAATTTCTATACGATAACTACATACTCTCCACTAGTGAGCGAAAACTTCGGGGGGTCGGCCGCCCCCTCCCGCCCCAACAAAGCTACGCCCTTGACTACGTGTTTCCATAATTTATTTTTACATTTATGCTTCTAGGTCAGTAATGAGTTGGCCGGACAGTTAATATATTGCATGTAGCTTTAAAACAAATGTATTTCTTCAACAACCTTAAGCCTACTCAGTACGTGGTTCTTCTACATCTTTTTTACTAGTTCTACACCATCCCATGTATAGAGTTTTGTAACACCCTAAAATCCCACATCTATGTTGTTAAATAACATTGGCGTCATATAAATATGTTCATTAATTAAGTAAGAACATGCTATATTAAGATAATTGTTACTTTCAATGACAATATGTTCATTATTTATCTCTTTGTAATCAAATATTGAACAGAGACAACATCGTCCCTGCCAGGGTTGAATCATGCACAAACCATGCTAAGATCGACATCAAAATAGTGAATCCAAACACAAGGATAACCATAGTCGATGGTATAGTTCAACCATGGATCATCTGCAACAATTCTAGTATTAATTATCAACACAAGCAAGATCAAGACCGATTAAATATCAAGTGATAATGGACAAGATTGACAAATGAAACCTGGTAAATGATAAAAAGATTACTTAAAAAAGTTATAATATTTCAGTAGGATCTATAAAGATAAATGATTATAAAACTAAGTCTAGTTAAGCTATAATGTTAATAAATCAAATATGGTAATTAACTCAATATTTTAATAACAAATCAAAAGTTCTATAAAACTAGTAAATAGAAATTCTCCTTGTATCGGATAATAACTTTCAACAAGGATATATCTCGACATACTTTGTCGTCCAAAACTCAATCACTATTAAACGAAACATTAATGACTGATGACACCAAATCTATATGTTAAACTTATCCAGAATGGTTTTATAAACAAAATTGTATACAAAGTAATAAGTCCTTATAGATTACGGCTACGCTACCAGTCGCATGGCTACACCGGTTTACCACCTTTTTTTGTTCTTGCTCAATTCTTCTTTAGTCCACAAGGAGTGGAACTCCCACGTAGCTCGGTCAGTAGCGACAATAGGTGGGAACACCACCCCATCCCGAGCCAATTGTGTTTACTGAAATTGTGTAAATTTCCTTATCTAATAGGTAGGAGGTACAATTTATATATACATAAAATATTTACACTAAGGTACATAAAGAATACATATATTACATTACAAGTATAACAACTATGGCTAACATCCCTATTTCAAGTGAAATGGTGGCAGTCCGAGACGAAGCATACTTCGAAAGAATTCGATCCGGTGACGAGGATGGCTTTTGGTGAAGATGTCGTCATTTGAAGCTTGGTCCATACCAACATAGTGTAGAGTTTTCCTGAAGAAACGAGTTCCCAAATAAGTGAATATCTGGATCGTTATGCATTGCTCATTTGTGAGACACATGATACTGCGTGAGAAAGAGAGCACTCTGGTTATCACATAAAAGGGTTGGGCAGTAAGGGGTAAGGCATGAAGCTCTGAGATTCGATTGTTGTATTAGCCATATCACAATAGTCACCTACTGAAGTGCTCTAACTAGAGACTGATAATAATGGTAAGAGGTGTGTGAACAGGTTTCAAATCAAGGAGACCAACACCGTCGAATATCATGTGCATATGTAGATTGACTGAGAAACAGACCATTAGCAATGTAGATTACTTCTAACCCCAGAACGCAGTTAAGTTTTCCAAGGTCTTTGATTGCAAACTCGTTATACAATCAAGTAATGAAGAAGGTGATACGGTGTTCCCAATGATTAAATCATCATTCTACACCAGTAGATACATAATCCAAGAGTCGCATTTGAACATGAAAAGGGACTTGTCAGCTCGCCTCCAAACAAAACCATTTTGAACAAGAAAAGTACTCAGGCATGGAAACCATTGTTGAGTTGACACACATGATCAGGTGACCAAGACTCTACAAAACCAGGAGGTTGCTCCATATACATAACTTCACTTAGATATTTAAGTATGAAGGAATTATTCAAATCAAGTTGAAGAAGCATCCAATTATTAATGCCTGCCAACAAGAGAATAATACGAACATTTGAGGCCTTAACCACAAGACTGAATGTGTGAGGAACTTATATCACTAATATTTAACTAAAGCCTTGCGCCATGTGGCGAGCCTTATGTCTTTCAATTGTACCATTAGAACTGTGTTTGGTGCCAAAGAGCCATTTTGAGCCAACCACATTGTGTTCTTTAGGTCTTGATACCAATGACCAAGTGTTATTTGGACGAAGAGCGGTCATTTCTATATGCATGGCTTTAATGTATTTAGAATATTTAGCATCGTTTTAAATCCTTTCGGATTGGTACACGCAAATAAGTCTGGGTATAGATCATGTATTTGTACATGCGCCAAATCAGGTGATGCTTGGGCTTAAGTATTCCTGCTTTCCCACAAGTTACCAACAGGTGACCGAAGGATTGTGTAGTATCAGGCGCATCATGGCATGAGCCCACAATAGGAGCAGACTCTACATTAGGCACATAAGGGGGCGGGGGTTCTAATGTTGTTGGGCTATAACATGATAAGGCCCAAGAGATTGCATGTAGGTAGTGGTATTAAGAGAAGCGTCATTAGACGGGATTTGGGCGTTATCCAATGGGGAGTGGGCTGCATCAGTTTGCATTTGGGCCTGACTAGCTGGGTTGTTTAATGGATTTTCATTAGTTAGCCCAAGAGAAAAATGTGGCTTAATGGATGAGATATGTGTTGGTTCCAAACAAAATCCATAAGATGTCGTGTTTGAGGAACCTGATGAAGGTGGGGTTGGTTCTTTGGTGGTCGTTAGAACTGGATATGGAGGTGTATCTTCCACAAAACGTGTTAATTGCAACATGGATAAGTGTCCCTACGACGTGTTACTCGTTAATGGAAAATTATGTTCACGAAATCAAGCATTGTGAGTGATAGACTCGAGATGTAGTTAAGTCAAGACATTGTGTTCCGTATAATTCTGAAGATGCGAATATACACGTCAAGCGAATGCATTGAAATTGTTATACTTGGGGACTTGAGAAAATAATAATTTGAAGGGTGACATACCTTGAAATACTTGTGTTGGTAGTCGATTGGTTATGTGGTCCACCAAGCTAAAGACATCTACCCAATATGATGGAGAAGCATGGTCATTGAGAAGCATGGCCAAACTACTCTCCACTATATATTCGTTTATGTTTCACTCGGCCGCTTTGTTGAGGTGTATAGGTGCACAACAACGATGAAAGGTGCAATTTAAGTCAAGTCATTTTCAAAAATTATGATTAACGAATTTGATACCCTCATCACTGTAAAAAACTTTAATCTTGCATCAAAATTGCGTTTGAACAAATACCATAAAAACCTGAAGAAGACAAAGAAGCCAGATTTAGTGTTTAGATGACAAAATGAAGTGAATCAAGCGAATTCATCAACAATGGCAACACTATATTAGTAACTGTCAACCGAAGATATGGGTAAAGGTTCCCACAAATCACAGTGAATCGGATCTGAGGGTATTAAAGACCGTTTCTCATATAGATCAAATGACAAACAGTATGCTTTTGATAATTGACAAAGTGAACACATAGGTGGTTTAGGTAAAAGAGAAGTAACATACAAATATCCTAACTTTATTTAAAAGCACAATAGTACCATAGGACACATATCCTAACCGAGAGTGCAATAGTTCATAGGAGACCTTTAACTTTGAACACAAGTCTGCCACAAGTTCTTCAAGATCATTATGGACATATAATCCATTTTCACATCTTTCTTGTGTTAGGACCTACTTCCTTGTTCGGTCCTAGATATAGAAATAGGATTGGGAAAATAAAACATCATAAGTGGCGTAAGTTAGGGCTCACAATTTTAGACACATACACAAATACAAGACACGAACCTACACGAAGTTAACATGTATCATGTATGGCCTTAACATGTAACAGGTACTAAACAGGTAAACACGAAAATACCGGTTAGTTTTCGTGTCTAAACAGGTAAAATACTTGTTTACCTGTTTAGTACCTATTAATACATGTTAACAATTTTAATATGATAATATAATATAATTTAGTGGGACCATGTGATTTGAAAACTGATCTTATCACTTATCTTTCTAGTTTCCTAAGCCTTCAAGTTCTCATTCCAATGGACGTATTGAAAAAAACCCTAATTCTTCTCATTCTCCAGCCCCACTCCCAGCGACACCACCCCAACCACCGGCCATCGAGAAGAAAGACCCATGTGAACTTTGTATTAAAGATTTGAGAAGAAAGACCCACGTGAACTTGTTATGGATTATGCATTATTTAAGCCTATTTTGAACTTCGTCAAATTTTGTTTCACTAAACAGGTTCTTAGATATGTAATTATTGAAATATTCATAAACAGGTATTAACAGGTAATTATGGTGTATACTTGTTATAAAATATTATGTGTTCGTCTATAGAAAACTGGATACGAAACTTTATCGTGTCGTGTTCGTGCATGGGATTTCGTGTATCGTGTATTATCGTGTTCTGGTATACATGATACGCCAGCCCTAGCATAAGTTATCAATTTAACAACAGATAACAAACTTTTTGTTAGATGGCAGAATAACCAAGACATCACGCAATTGTATATGATTATAAATGATGGAATGACCCGTGTACGAGATAGGAAGAACATTATCGTTTAGCATTGATGATTATGCAAAGTCTGAGGTATATAAACAATATATACACTATATTACAAGTATATTACCTATGGATAATATTTACCGAGTATTTTCAGGTCTATTTGTTTTTTTATTATTTATTTATTTATTATTTTGTTTCTTGAGTGAGGATGACGGAGGTGTTGGTGAAATGTGTTGATCTGATTACAAGGTTAGGAATATGTGGAAGATAAAGTGGGGATTGCATATGGTGGTATTTTTATTATATATATGTTTATTATTTTGTTAGTTGTTTTGTATGGCGGCCAGATTTTGTAGAAAACAAGAAGATATTAAGGATTAGTTGGTTGATATCAAGAATCTAAGTTGAAACCTGTAAGAAGTTTTAGAGAGATGAGAGGAGAGGAGAGATAACCTGTTATAATTGGATTAGAGGGTTAGTTTGATAATAAAAAGAGAAAATTACAAAAATGGTTATTGACCAAAACCACTTTGAAATTTGGTCACTTCACCAGTCCTTGGAGCGACAAATCATGCGCGGGATGCATCTAGAAGTTGCAATCATCTCCGGCAAGTTACAAACGCCTCTGTCTTCGGCGAGTTGTTGTCACAACCCGACCCGCAGCGGAAAAGGTGATCGGGGCATAATTGGGTTATCATCAAAGCTCATGACATTTATTATATGTTTCATATTCATTAATACAATTTAATGGAAATTTACAATAAATGATACAACATGTTCTAACTATCAATCTAAGCTTCTTGGTTCTCTTCTAGGGCATATCCTATGTTTTTCTTGCTTCAACCTGTCCACCTGTATCATGTGTAAAAGGGTTTTTGGATCAACATAATGTTGGCGAGTGAATCCTATGGAAAACATTTGAACAAATTTATTTAAATTGATTATGAAATATGTGCACAACCAAACATGAGTAAAAATAGATGTAAACTTAATCAACAATCATAAGATATTAAATGAAACACACATGAACAATAATGGAACAATTAGAGGCACGCGATGCTCAACTCGTCTCTCACGAGGAACTGAGGGGCCTGATGAATGAATTGCATAAACATGATAATATGAATGACACAACTACAAACAATATAAACTCAATGATACACACATGAACAATAATGAATTTGATTTGAGGCACGCGTTGTTCAACTCGTCTCCCACGAGGAACTGATGGGCTTAATGAATGAGTTTCATATAATTTGACAAAAGGAAATAAGTAAATCACAACAATATAAACAATCTAAGTTTAGGTCATGATGTGGTATGGCACAAGTTTAAATAAATAAATTAATTATTTTCATAACACATGACACACCCCAAAACGTGTAATTTAAAAGGGGAAGTTGTAAGATTCACTCACAGTGGGTGCGTTCGGTTGATGACGTTGAATGCACGCGAAGTGGTTTTAACCACGAGTGAGATTTAACCTAGATAAATCGCATTATGGTTTGGTAAGTAAACGGATTTTATTAATCTATTTTAGTAGGATTGTTGGTGTATTTTTGTGAGTTTGAGGCTATTTTCTAACCTTAAAAATGTTATTTTTAAATATTTTTAATTGATTTTTAATTAAAATAATTAAATAAAAATAATAAAATATTTTGATTTTTTTCTCTGACCGTTGACCGTTGACTGACCGTTGACCTGACCGTTGACCGGTTCGATTCGGAATATAGGTGCGCTGAGTGAGGCTCGAACCCGAGACCTCCCGTACGCGTGCACGCAGCTCTACCAACTGAGCTACGTGTCTAACCCGTTATATATCTGATTTTAATTATATATATATATTAATTAGTTTAAACCGAAAATCATTTTATTTTAAAAACAGTTTAATCAACGAAACGGTGCGCTCCACAGGTCTCGAACCCGGGACCTGTGGCTTAAACTAACACACAGTCCACCGCTGGACTGTGTGTTTAACATGTTATATATTCCAACTTTTATTATAATTAAATACAAATTATCTGTTTTCATTTCTGACTTTATTTAAAAAGGTTAATAATTGTCCGGGTCGATGCAGAAGACCGGACTCGAACTCGTGCACTTTGATTAAACATACACACAGTCCACCGCTGGACTGTGTGTCTAACTTTGTTATTATTCCGATTATTAATATATTTAACATATACCTGTGGCGACTCCGGTTCGGTTAACAAAACAAAAAGGCATTTTATTAAAGCGGCGTGTGTGAAACGGGATTCGAACTCGTGACGTTTGCATGTTTAATGTGCACACAGTCCACCACTGGACTGTGTGTCTAACCCGAGTAATAAGTTGATTTTAATTAAACTTATACGATACCGAACTTCATCTTCTTCGCTGAGTTTTTAACCAGAATCGACAACAGAAAGGATCGAAGTTTTAAACGGTTTCTTAGTGTGTTTCAGTTCATTATGGTGAGATATAAGTGAAAAGAAAAGAATTTAGGCGAAGAGGTGTACCGACTGGACTCCTCTGTTTTCCGGCAGAAACTCCGGCGACAGCAATCACCTCCGGCGACGTGTGTCTTGCAGCAGCGAGTCTACAGAAAGCTTACAAAATATGTGGGTAACTTCGGTATAAGTTTAGGAGGTTCAATAAGGCTCGGAATTGAGGAAACCGGTTTTCCGGCGATGAGCAGAGAAATTCCGGCGAGTGGAATTACGCCGAGAAGAGGTGTGGTGTTGAGCGAAAAGGTTTGCAGTGGGTTGTGGGTGAATTTATAGGGCAAATCGTCGAAGAAGCTGGTCTGATTTCCGACTGTATTCGTAATTTATAAAAACTCCGGCGGTTATAACTTTGGTCGCGGACTCAGACGTCGGTTATAACCGATGTCTTAGTAATGGTTTACGTTATAACGTAAATTGTCGTTAAGACTCGCGAGATTTCCGGGATTTCCGACGACTGAACTATTGGGCGCCGGTTTTGAATTCGTAACGTCATAATATTAATTAAATGATTCCATTATTTCACAAGAAGCATCCGTGGCGCAGTGGTTCAAGTGCGCGTGTTAAGTTTGTTTGTTGAGCCGGTACAGACCCGGGTTCGAAACCCGGCAGAGGACTTTTATTTTTATTTTGCGATTTTCAACAGTTTTTCAAAAACTAAATATATATTCCCGTATAATAATCGATTATGTATCGTTTAAAAATATTTTGGGCATTTAATTCGCAACGAAATTTTTGACTGACTGTTCGGTTGATAAACGGAGCAGGTTTGGTAAATCCGTTTTTGACGGATGTTACAGTATCCCCTGCTTTTTAGAAATTTCGTCCCGAAATTTTAAATTGTGATATATTTGACTAAAAGAATGATGGTGTTCAGTTTGTCAGTTACTTGCTTTAGAAAAAGTAAGGGTTTAAGTTTTCTGTTCGAGGCGGTAACGTTCCTTGTAAGGGTTAAGTACCCTATTACAGGAATCGCTTTTTGTTGCCTACTGTATAAGTATTGATAAGCAGGAATGATTCGCTAAAAATGATATCATGCATAAGAGTTTAGATACATTTGGGAAAGTATGGTTATATCCTAAGGCAAAACTTCTAACACTACAACCTACATGGAACATAAATAAAAACACAACAGCTGATATTTGAACATAAATAAACACAACAGCTAATATTCGAACATGAATAAACACCACAGCAAATATTTGAATCCACATTCTGATTGCATAAATGTTTGAATGGTGGAAGTTCCTCTCTCGTTTGTTATGATGGAGAGGTTAGTTTATGTAGAAATGGAACACAATCCAATCTCTTTAAATAGCAAGATGATATAAATTCCAACCAAGGCATTACTAAATCCTACATGGAACTTCTCATAACCGCCTGATAATGCCTCTGATCCTTTGGCAAGAATACTTATATATAGGAAGTACCAGCGGCGTATCCACCATATTCTTGCCAAATTTTCATTAGTTTTATCCACAAGTTATGATTGGTTACCAAGAAACTAATAAATCCTACATAGAACTTCTCATAACCGTCCGATAATGCCTCTGATCCTTTGACAAGAATACTTATATATAGGAAGTACCAGCGGCGTATCCACCATATTCTTGTCAAATTTTCATTGGTTTTATCAGTGAATTATGATTAGTCCTATAACTCTACAACCAATACAACAATCATAAAATACTGAAATGAAATATATCTGTGCGATCAAGGCTCAATCAAACGGAGCCGATCGTATTGCATGTACTGAAAATGAAATGTCTGTGCGCTCAAGGCTCAATCAAACGGAGCCGAACGTATTGAATGTACTGAAAATGAAATTGTCTGTGTGCTCAAGGCTCAATCAAACGGAGCCGAGCGTATTGCATGTACTGAAATTGAATAACTTAATCACACAAACAGCCTATGCATGGAACCTCTCATAACCGCCTGATAATGCCTCCGATCATTTGACAAGAATACTTATATATAGGAAGTACCAGGGGCGTATCCACCATATTCTTGTCAAATTCTCATTGACTTTATCCGCAAGTTATGATTAGCTCTATGCGACTCTACAACAAACACAACAACCACAAGATACTAATAATGAAAATGTATGTGCGCTCAAGGCTCAATCAAACGGAGCCGAACGTATTGCATGAACTGGAAATGTAACTTGAACTGTGCGCTCAAGGCTCAATCAAACGGAGCCGAACGTATTGCATGTACTGAAAATGAACAACTTAATCTAAACAACAATCACACAAAGCCTATGCATGGAACCTCTCATAACCGCCTGATAATGCCTCCGATCATTTGACAAGAATACTTATATATAGGAAGTACCAGCGGCGTATCCACCATATTCTTGTCAAATTCTCATTGACTTTATCCGCAAATTATGATTAGTTCTATGCGACTCTACGACAACACCACAACCACAAGATACTGATAATGAAATTGTATGTGCGCTCAAGGCTCAATCAAACGGAGCCGAACGTATTGCATGAACTGGAAATGTAAATTGAACTGTGCGCTCAAGGCTCAATCAAACGAAGCCGAACGTATTGCATATATTGAAATGTAAAATGAAATGACCGATCAAGACTCAATCAAACGGAGCCGATCGTATTGCATGTATTGAAATGGAAAATGAAATGACCGATCAAGGCTCAATCAAATGGAGCCGATCGTGCGGGCACGCCAAGATCAACCGCATAATAAAATGGGGATCCAACTCAACCTCATGGATGGGGAGCTGCGGCCTCGGCAAAAGCATATACTGAAAACAATATACAATAATTACCCTAATAGTCTACACATGGAACCTCTCATAACCGCCAGATAATGCTTCTGATCCTTTGACAAGAATACTTATATATAGGAAGTACCATCGGCGTATCCACCGTATTCTCGTCAAAGTTTCATTGGCTTTATCCTTAAGTTATGTTTGGTTCTATGTGATAAAGAAAAACATAAAACTAAACGATAGGAGTTGAATCCGGATCTTCGGTGAAAAGGACTAGTTGGGTATCTTCGTTTGGGCCGTCATTATCTTCGACAAGATTGGCGTTGATGTTGAAGACTCTTCCTCTTGCTGGCGGCCTAGCGGTTGGGTTTTCCTGGTTTACTTGGTTAACTGGGTTTGATTGGGTTTGAGTGTTGATGACGTTAACCAATTGAGGGCATGTGTTTCTAAAGTGGGTAGGGTCGCCACAATTGAAGCAAGCTCGTGCATATGGGAACATAGGGTATTGGGGTTATTGATAGGTTTGGGCCATGTTTTGAGTAGGGGAAAAGGTTTGGTTTTGAAAGGTGCGGCAATCCTTGCTCAAATGGCCATAGCGTCCATAAGTTGTACATAGCCGACAAGGTAAGGTAAGGGGATGGTGATAAAAACAGTTGTTGCATCGAGGGTGAGGTCCAAGATATGGTTTCTTATTTGGGTAAGCTGAGTCGGGTGCCACTTGGGTGATTGGGATAGCTCGGATGGGTATAGCGTGTAAAACTGGTTGATTTCGTTGAGTAGCAGCGAAAAGTCGCCTGACTCTTCTTCTCTTAGAATTGGGTTGAGAAGGGGATTCGGTTTGAGTGGAGTCGGAGGTTTCAGTCGATTCTTTATCCTTCTTCTTCTCCTCCTTGAAGTCTTTGTTTCGGATTCGGTTCTCGGTGAGCTCTGTTGCTAGCTCCATTGCTGCTTCCAAAGTTGCAGGCTTGGTACTTATTACAGGGTCTTGAATCTTTGACGGAAGACCACGAATGTAGTGCTCGATCAAACGGTAGAAGGGAGTAAACATGTTGGGAACCATTTGATGTAATTCGAGGAACCTTTTGTTGTATGAGATGTGGTCTCCTTCCATTTGCTTTAACGAATAAAATTCATCTTCTAATTTCTTGATTTCGCTCCTTGGGCAAAAACGTCTGGTCATGATTTCCTTCAATTCGTTCCAAGTTAAGGTCATAGCATCTTCCACACCTCGTTTGGCCTTCTCTGTGTTCCACCAAGTAAGTGCTATCCCATATAATCGACCGGTAGCATATCGCACTTTGCGATCGTCAGGGCAATCGCAATTTAGAAATGTGTTCTCCATTTCTTCAAACCAATGGAGGAGAGCGGTGACGCCTTCAGTTCCTTTATATTTCGGAGGGTCGCATGATTTGAAGTGCTTGTAGGTGCATTTAGTGGTATTTGGGGGAGAGTTGATAATGTTTTGGTTTGCTTGATTGATAGGGTTAGCGGTAAGTGCTTGTTGAACTTGGATTACAATGTTGGGTATTACGGCAGCCATTTGTTGAGCGATTAGGGCAGCCATGCGCTCGCGGGCTTTTCTTGCTCTCGTCTTCCTACGGGCGAGGTTAGAAGACATCTACAAGGAATACATGACAAGAGTATGAGTTGGATGCTTTTGGGATCATGGGTCGCATTCAGGAATGAACATTCATAAAATAATTATAGATAAATAAATCTACTACATCCATAGGATGTCTTGGGTTTTGCTCGCTGTTAGGCCCTACATGCCGCCATACTTTACCTGTGTAATCATGTGGGCCCCCATGAATACCGGTTTTTCATATGGTTCGCACGGGTTTGCCAGGTTGCGTACACAAAAACCCGGAGAAAATCGAGAAATATGTATACAACGTGTGATATTCGGAATGTGTCCAGGTGTAGACACGGTGACACCTCAAAGTAGGTTAGTTCGAACGACGTTTGGTGTGGCATGCTTTGGCCTAATAGGTCCTTCGTACTCTCATCGTTGGTCCCCAGGTAGGCAAACTGGTCCGTTATATTGGATTTATACGAATGCCAACCTAGACAGGACGTTCCGACTACCGGTACTTGTACCCTTCCAGTTACTACATGCCCGTCGCAGAACTTACTTTGATGAGATTTGAAAATTGCACAAAATCTTTGGATAATGAGAGTATGAAAGTAAATTGAATACATGAACATCGATATATGTATAATGAATATGTATATAAGCATGTATGTTCGACTGTAAATGTAAACAAATATGAAACAAATAAATATCACAAGTTTGTATGTAACCACCTAATCAATTAAAATTTAGGCAGACTATAGTATAGGCTCTAAGGGTCTAATAACCTATCCTATATCCCTATAGTCATGGCTCTGATACCAATCTGTCACACCCCGACCCGCAGCGGAAAAGGTGATCGGGGCATAATTGGGTTATCATCAAAGCTCATGACATTTATTATATGTTTCATATTCATTAATACAATTTAATGGAAATTTACAATAAATGATACAACATGTTCTAACTATCAATCTAAGCTTCTTGGTTCTCTTCTAGGGCATATCCTATGTTTTCCTTGCTTCAACCTGTCCACCTGTATCATGTGTAAAAGGGTTTTTGGATCAACATAATGTTGGCGAGTGAATCCTATGGAAAACATTTGAACAAATTTATTTAAATTGATTATGAAATATGTGCACAACCAAACATGAGTAAAAATAGATGTAAACTTAATCAACAATCATAAGATATTAAATGAAACACACATGAACAATAATGGAACAATTAGAGGCACGCGATGCTCAACTCGTCTCTCACGAGGAACTGAGGGGCCTGATGAATGAATTGCATAAACATGATAATATGAATGACACAACTACAAACAATATAAACTCAATGATACACACATGAACAATAATGAATTTGATTTGAGGCACGCGTTGTTCAACTCGTCTTCCACGAGGAACTGATGGGCTTAATGAATGAGTTTCATATAATTTGACAAAAGGAAATAAGTAAATCACAACAATATAAACAATCTAAGTTTAGGTCATGATGTGGTATGGCACAAGTTTAAATAAATAAATTAATTATTTTCATAACACATGACACACCCCAAAACGTGTAATTTAAAAGGGGAAGTTGTAAGATTCACTCACAGTGGGTGCGTTCGGTTGATGACGTTGAATGCATGCGAAGTGGTTTTAACCACGAGTGAGATTTAACCTAGATAAATCGCATTATGGTTTGGTAAGTAAACGGATTTTATTAATCTATTTTAGTAGGATTGTTGGGTGTATTTTTGTGAGTTTGAGGCTATTTTCTAACCTTAAAAATGTTATTTTTAAGTATTTTTAATTAAAATAATTATATAAAAATAATAAAAAATTTTGATTTTTTTCTCTGACCGTTGACCGTTGACTGACCGTTGACCTGACCGTTGACCGGTTCGATTCGGAATATAGGTGCGCTGAGTGAGGCTCGAACCCGAGACCTCCCGTACGCGTGCACGCAACTCTACCAACTGAGCTACGTGTCTAACCCGTTATATATCTGATTTTAATTATATATATATATTAATTAGTTTAAACCGAAAATCATTTTATTTTAAAAACAGTTTAATCAACGAAACGGTGCGCTCCACAGGTCTCGAACCCGGGACCTGTGGCTTAAACTAACACACAGTCCACCGCTGGACTGTGTGTTTAACATGTTATATATTCCAACTTTTATTATACTTAAATACAAATTATCTGTTTTCATTTCTGACTTTATTTAAAAAGGTTAATAATTGTCCGGGTCGATGCAGAAGACCGGACTCGAACTCGTGCACTTTGATTAAACATACACACAGTCCACCGCTGGACTGTGTGTCTAACTTTATTATTATTCCGAATATTAATATATTTAACATATACCTGTGGCGACTCCGGTTCGGTTAACAAAACAAAAAGGCATTTTATTAAAGCGGCGTGTGTGAAACGGGATTCGAACTCGTGACGTTTGCATGTTTAATGTGCACACAGTCCACCACTGGACTGTGTGTCTAACCCGAGTAATAAGTTGATTTTAATTAAACTTATACGATACCGAACTTCATCTTCTTCGCTGAGTTTTTAACCAGAATCGACAACAGAAAGGATCGAAGTTTTAATCGGTTTCTTAGTGTGTTTCAGTTCATTATGGTGAGATATAAGTGAAAAGAAAAGAATTTAGGCGAAGAGGTGTACCGACTGGACTCCTCTGTTTTCCAGCAGAAACTCCGGCGACAGCAATCACCTCCGGCGACGTGTGTCTTGTAGCAGCGAGTCTCCAGAAAGCTTACAAAATATGTGGGTAACTTCGGTATAAGTTTAGGAGGTTCAATAAGGCTCGGAATTGAGGAAACCGGTTTTCCGGCGATGAGCAGAGAAATTCCGGCGAGTGGAATTACGCCGAGAAGAGGTGTGGTGTTGAGCGAAAAGGTTTGCAGTGGGTTGTGGGTGAATTTATAGGGCAAATCGTCGAAGAACCTGGTCTGATTTCCGACTGTATTCGTAATTTATAAAAACTCCGGCGGTTATAACTTTGGTCGCGGACTCAGACGTCGGTTATAACCGATGTCTTAGTAATGGTTTACGTTATAACGTAAATTGTCGTTAAGACTCGCGAGATTTCCGGGATTTCCGACGACTGAACTATTGGGCGCCGGTTTTGAATTCGTAACGTCATAATATTAATTAAATGATTCCATTATTTCACAAGAAGCATCCATGGCGCAGTGGTTCAAGTGCGCGTGTTAAGTTTGTTTGTTGAGCCGGTACAGACCCGGGTTCGAAACCCGGCAGAGGACTTTTATTTTTATTTTGCGATTTTCAACAGTTTTTCAAAAACTAAATATATATATTCCCGTATAATAATCGATTATGTATCGTTTAAAAGTATTTTGGGCATTTAATTCGCAACGAAATTTTTGACTGACTGTTCGGTTGATAAACGGAGCAGGTTTGGTAAATCCGTTTTTGACGGATGTTAAAGTTGTAGTGATGGGTAAACTGTGAGGTGAATGATGGTGTCGGCCGATCGGAGTTTAAAAATGGGAAAATTACAAATGCAACGCAATAAGATTTGACCGTAATTGGTTATTGTCAAATCAGAAGAACAATCCAAGTCTCCGTCCGACAATTCATGCGTCCTCAACAATGTTGTGAGTTCTAAAACGTTGCAAACACATAGATAATGTCTCCGACGCGGTTTCAGTCATCTCCAGCATTCAAAGCATTATCTTCGGCAATAACATCAGAAGTAACGGGAAACTAAGATGAAAGAGGAAAGAGAGATAATTGTTGTTTAGGATCACAATACGAACATCATACAATTTTGATCTGGACACCAACGATGTATTTTTTTGGTTTTGATTTGGGATGTGCATATCTCTGAAAAAGTGAAAGTGAACACCTATGCATCTCGATGCACCACATACAATTACCACCATGCATCTGGGACCACATTACAATGCGTTTGGGTCCACTCCACGTGTCTATTTTTTATTGGATGCTTCAGAAGTTTGCATATGAACGCATTCTGTGCTTGATGCGTCGTTTCCAGAACACGTGAGGTGGCCAAATTTGAAAGTGCTTTTAGTCAATAGCTTTCGTAATTTTTCATTTCGAGAATATTAAAGATAGTAACTTTGTCAAGAATATAAGTATGTGTTAAGAAATAATTTTTTTAGATATTTTGATTATTTATCTGTTTATTGTTTTTATTATTTATTAACTTGAATTTTACATTTTAGTCTTATTTATTTATTTAATATAAATTTTAATCTAATTTATTTATTTAATATAAATGACTTGTTTAAGAAAAGGTTTAGAGGGGGTTAGAGAACTCCACCCCCTTGTTTAGTAGTAGTGCATCTTAAATTATAATGTGCATGTCTTTGTTCATCCCACAATAATATCATGTTATTATAAATACTAGTTTATAAACTCGTATAGTACTCGAATTTAAAGATAAAAATAATGTAAATGCCACATAGTATTGCTCATATAAACAACAATTATCTCTCTTTCCATTTCATCTTCGTTTTAAAGGTATCTTTACTTTTTATTCTGTGCAATGCCACATAGTATTGGTCATTGCTTAAAACTGGTTTTTTTAGAAACAAACAAACCTTACATAGAAACTGTTCTTGAAAAATATTAAACTTTTAAATTAATAAATATGAAATAGCTATAGATATTATTATTATTATTAGTAGTATTATTATTATTATTATTATGCATTATAATATTTATGCATATGAAATATAATATATATTATTAGTGTATTGAATTAGAAAATGTCATGTAGTATTAATATGACTCTTTGTTAGAATTAGAATATAAAATTTAAAAAGCTTATAGATCAAATTAACTTGTATTTTAAAAACTTCTTTACATTGAAAATTGTCAAATTGTATTTATGGAATCCTTTTAAAAAGCTTATAATAAATTAACTTGTATTTTAAAAGCTCAATTACATTAGGAATTGTCATGTGACATTTCATAGAATGTTTGTCGAAGCCGCTTGGTACCCCGCCCTCCCTATATATATATATATATGTATATAATATCCTTAATAAATATTAATTAATTGGATAAATTAATTCAGTATTATATATATTCTTTTTAAATGTAAAAATTATTATTATTTTGATAGTTTTATTTATTCTTAGTGATTACTATACTTTTATATCCTTATAAATTTATTACTTTTGTATTTTTATTAATATTTTTTCAATTAAAAAACTCTATTGTCCTTCAAGAAATATTAAACTTCTAAATTACTAAATATGAAATAGCTAAACAAACCTTATGACATATGCGACGTAATTATTGTTATTATTATGCATTATAAATATGAAACATGAAATATGAAATATAAAATATAAATATTTGAAATATGCGACATAATTATGATATATATATATATATATATATATATATATTAGTGAAATGAATGAGAAAATGTGATGTAGCTCTGATTTTGATAGTTTTGTTTATCTTTAGGTATTACTATACTGTTATATCGTTATAAATTTATAACTTTTGTTTTTTTATTATTACTTTTTCAATTAACAAAACTCTATTGACCTTAAAGAAATATTAAACTTTTAAATTACTAAATAGTTAAACAAACCTTTCGACATATGTGACGTAATTATTGTTATTATTATGCACTATAATATTTATGTATATTATTATATATATATATATATATATATATATATATATGTGTGTGAAATAAATGAGAAAATGCCATTAGTACTCTCTTATTAAAATTAGATTAAATTGTATTGATCATTTGGAGCAAGTCACTTTGCCAACATCATGTCGGGCCCATCTTAGAAGAAGAGGCAAGACATGTGAAATTTACAAGCATAAATAAGTTGACTTTAAAAATTAATCTAGAAGACATACACATCTAACCATGAAAAAATAGACAAGTCAAAAAGATTCGAGTAGAAGATACCAGATAGGATCTGTCAACTAAGATGGCTAGGGCTTAGCCTATACAAAAACTCATGGTTAAGTACAAACGAGTGCACATAATAATTGATCGGATTGAAACACGTGTAAAGCGTGAGCTATAGTAGCCATCGGCTATGATTTAGCCCCTACTTTTAGTCGTCGGCTATTTAATCCCCACTTTTTTCATCCACCGGCTAATTAACTTGCGCATTTTCATCCACCGGCCGAATTTAGCCCGCGCTCTCCACGACTTTTTTATTGGTTTTTTGTGGACCCCATTATATTTCATCATGAGTTTTTGTGTAGGCTACGCTTGTGTTAGCCGGCTTCTCCTGAATGACTCTTTTTGGGCTTCTCCATTTTGTAACGGATGGATATACATGTCTTTTCTGTTTAATTTCAAGGTCATCTTATCTTTTCATGTAATTTTCCCTCAAAACACCCCCTTAGCCGTAACAATCATTTTTATTGAAGGTACACTTGTAGAATCATGTATTGGTTAATTTTGTTTATTTGTTATCTGTGACATCCCGACACGCGCTACTTTATTGTTATTCATCCTACGCTGATTTAATTCGGAGAATTAAATTACACGCTCGCAATAACTACGCTAACTTTGTGAATCTATTGAGTGAATTACGTGCTATGTGTTATTAGACGGGTTGTATCTGAATAACGTGCTACGTGTTATTAGACGTTTGTGAATCTATTGCGTCTCACTCCAAATACGTGATTTAATATTTTATTAAACTCCGTGTCGCGAATAATATCTTAGTAACTTCTATTTATAAACCGAATCAAGCCTGTGAAACGTTTTGACTTCGCGACCAAGCAAACCCAACTCGCCACCCCACCCCCTTGCGGCCCACACTTCCTTACGGCCCACCCTTGCGGCCCAAGGAACCAACCCAAACCGCCCCCCATGCGACCCCTTTATGTATAAATACATGCATGTTGTGGAAAAAAAAAAAGAAACCCTAACACTCTAGTTGAAGTCGACGGCAGCCCCCCCCCCCTCTCGGTCGCGCAAGTCTACACCCCTCGGATCGATTCCAAGCTTGTCCCGGTTCGCTAACTGTCATCGTTTCAAGGTTAGGGTTTAATTGTATTACGATTCACACTAGGTTTTGTGTAATCTTGATCATGATTATGTTCTTGTATGATATTGTTATGAAAAAGTGTTGTGGTGTATGATTAATCGGATGAATATGCGAATCTTTGCGGTTATGATGATATGTTTGAATATTAAAATCGTAGGCTGCGTTTTATCGATAAAGATCATGATATATATATTTAGGGTTTGCATGAATATTGATATATATGATGATATTTGACAAGTTAACCTGTTGTTAATCAATACAACTAAGCGTCATGGCCGTTTAAACATGTTCTAATGCGATAAAGTCGAAAACAGTAAGCTGATTGACATTTACAGCCAACTTCAGTTGGCTGTAACCTAATCGTTATTTATCGAAAAGTATATTTTATGAAGCCTAAAACATGTATTTTTGAAAAACGCTTCAAATGGCGCCGGATTCATATTTTTATGAGGTCGTTTGCTATTTTTAAATGGTCATTTCGTGCAGCAGCTGAAGCTGCGTAAATTCTGCAGAATTTGCAGGTTGTTTAACGAGTCGGATCTCATAGTCTGTATGGTGTTAGGTCACGAAATCTGGACTGTAACTGGAGACGGGAATTTCCGAAAATCTCCCACTGGAATTTTGTTAATCGGATAAACGATGATTTTTAAATGATTTTTCTCGTGGACTGCAGTCAGAAAGCGACGAATCTGACTGCAGCCTAGTATATAAATGGTTATAAATAATTGGTATAGATTTAGGATTTGAAAATTTCACACACAATTCTACAGTCCAATTGACACCATCTGTAAAAAAATTGGAATTTTTGGAACGTTGGAACTATTTTATAAAAATCCTCGAAAACAGCCCAGTTATGAGCGTACAAGCTGAAACATGATAACTTGCGTTCGTGTGTACCTAAGTGTTGTATGAGTTATCCTGTGTTTATGACAAGTTGGTTTGATCGTTATTTTGTATGGTAATACTTTGCATGCATGATTATGGTTTCGAATTGGTTATTACGTGTGCCGTACTGTGCGTTAGTTATGCGTAGGGTTTTGTGTCAGTGTGTTCACACACTAACTTTAAATCGATTGATATGTTAGGACGCGATTAGCGGTTCCATCATTTGCTTCTTTTGCGTTTATCTAACCGAGAAATTTAAGGTGAGTTCACGGCCCCTATTTTTATCCGGTTTTGAACAACAGGGGGAGAAACATGTATACGCTCTACAACTCTATCTTTTACGTTATGCGAAGTTAACGTCGTTAACTATTCGGTAACTAAGTTAATGTTAACGTATGTTATGGTCACTAAGTAGCTTTATCACGGAAGTCGTCAACCAACTCTCGGATCGTTAGTATTGGGTTAGATAGCGGGTAAATTATAGTAGTACTACTGGGCCCGAAAAGCCCCACCCGAGCTAGTCGCGCTAGCCGACCGGGAATGGTCAACGGGTGATTAATTTGGCCTAACTTTCGCCATGGTCAGTGATAGACCTGGCAATACAGAGGCAACTAAAGTCAGCTTCGATCGCGAACTCTTACGTGACGTAACTTTAGACTCTCTACCTACATGTTAACGTTGAACTTATTTACGAACCAACCTTATTATTCCAGGTTAGGAATAATGGAACTATGTCGTTACCCCGGGTTAGGGATAACAGGGAAAAACAATCTTTCAAACCGAACTTGTGAACTTATAAAAACCTGTGAACTCACTCTTCTTTAATGTTGACACTTGTTTCTTTGCATGTTTCTCAGGACGCTAGGAGCGCTAGGTGCACTCACTTGCATTTGATCAAGACATTTTTATCGAGTCTTTATTTACGAATAATTTTTGGGATTTTAGTTTTGGCGTTTATGTTAGTGCCCGTTACTTTATTTTAATGCTTCCGCAAAACTTTGAAACCTTGATATTTTGAAAATGACTATGCATGTTTACAACAAATGTTTTTGAAAAACGTTTAAATAAATCATATAGAGTCGTTCGATATTGCTAGTGTCTGAGATTCTGGTTTGATCGCACGCCTCGCGGTAATACTCCGCAAGTGGAAATTGAGGGTGTGACATTATCTTTGTTAAATATAGTTCATGCAAAAGGCATTCAAAAAATTGACGATAAAATAAATCTTTCAGCCTCACAATAAGCATCATTGCAATGAATCTTTGTTGAATGTTTTCTGAACCATTGCAATTTTTGGATTTGATATTGTAATACAGACAATCTAGCGACCAATATGCAAACCGAAATCACAACAATCCCAAACTTAGCGACCACTTGGTATACAAAGTTTGATTGTTACTTTGAAAATCAGCATTCTTCAATCCAAACTTGATACTACGGTTTGTGGTAAAACAACTAGACACATTAAACATACTCAATCATTTCAATGCATAAAAAATTAGGGTTTACACTCACAAACAACATTCAATGAGCATGTCATAATCTATTCAATATGCCATCTTCTTTCGCTTCTTAGAATCTCCAAACAAGAAATCAAGATTGTAAAGAACGGGCACCATGGTTGCAGCGCACAACAAAACTAGCACCGGCCCGAAATTCCAAAGCATAATTGGAAGCGCGTTGTAGAAAAACCGGTTTCCTATCATGCTAAGTGCAAAACCCTTCTCTAAAAGCTCTGCAACATACATCGAAGTCACTATTGTTGAATCTTCAGGACAGTTGATCAAGTAATTTACTTGGCCTATGAATCTAATAGACAATGAATGACACATGAAAGAAAAAAGAAATATGACAAGAAGTGTCACATACTTTAGTGCCACCATGAATTGTCCATGTGCCCCCAAAATAGAGTTGTTAAGTGGCTTTTTAACACTATAACTGCTACTAAGAACAGCCCCTAAACCGCAACACCAAACTATTGATGTTGTAGCCATCAAGGTTAATCCCATGAGTGTGTTTCTAAATGTCTGGATAGCTAAAATATGTTTCTTCTCGTTATCCTGTCAAAAGATGATAAAAAAATATATCTTTAAATAAATGAGTCTTTACACTACTAGAAAACTTCACTATTAATTTCTTATGCTAGTTTTTGTTGATAACAGTCATATTATACATTCTTCACAAAATCACATGTAAAACGCAATAAGCATAGAGGTGTTTAAAGAATCTAAGAGGGTTACCTTCATAATGGTGGATACCCATAACCGGCGGGCATGGGCATTTGCACCCATGACAGTCGAGAGTGGTTGCGTTCGAATTTTATACCATAACCAAAGGTGATAGCAAATAGATATCCTAATCGATAGAGGTACCATTACTAGGTCAAGATAGTATTTCTTGAATTCCATCTCTCCGTGCATATATCTCGTGTATCTCCTTGGTCTGACAAGTATACAGTATATTTGCTTAGTTATATAGCTAGTGTGAGGACGGGTGAGTGACCAAGAACTACATTGGTTAGTAATTAACTTCAAGGAGAAACCGAAGAAAATAATATAATACACCACGTTAGTCCAAAGTTAACTGCACTTGGCCTTGATCGTATAGTTAGTGCATTGCTGAACATTAAGCCCTTTTGGAGTTGCTTTATATATGATATCAAGTCCCTATTCTTAATATATTTAATAAAAGGGGATCCATGCAAGCCATTGTGTACAGTGATTAAATGTCCACTTTCGAAAAGAGTAACATTGCAAAACATAGAATAATGCAAAACATTGAACGACCTAACTTTCAAAAATAAACTTCTTTTATGGTTTGGTTGTTAGTATTGCCATTTTATGTATACGCCAAAGATCCCCCCTTAGTGTCACCTGTGATGTAGTACATTTTGATATGTTCAACATAATGTAGTACATTATGTCACCTACGAAGCCTTTTTTACAGGTTAACTCACTGCTTTGATTATTTCTTTTGATCATTCATTGGTTGTTGAAACTCTTGGAGTTGATGCAGTTTTTTGTTTCATTTGTTGAAAAAAATATAAAAAACTTTCAGGTTAGACAAGTGATTTTCGGGTTAACCCACGAATACGTGATTATTGTCCGGGTTCACGTGTTAAAAAATATATATACACACACACAAATAATAATATTTTTTGGTATAGTCGAAAAGTGTTACCTTTAATCTAGATGAAAACAATAATCGAACCGAAAGAGAAAGCTAAGATAAGCCTAAATCCTTCCTAAATAATAATTAAAAAATACCTACAATTGCGGTACAAATTTGTTAGATTATCAAATAACACAAGCTAAAAAACGAAATAAATAATATGCCTAGAGTTATAAATTCTATATATAAATCCTATATATAAATCCTATTTATGATTTTCTTTACATATATCTAATCCTCTTGCATCACCCTTTGTGAACTTGTTTAGGTAAACCGGTTGTATTCGGATTAAACACGTATACACATATACAAACACTTACATACACATATACAAACATACATACATATATATAAACCTATACACACACATATATCCATAAAAACCTATATACACATACAAACAAACATCCATTCATACATACATACATACATATATGAAAAATGGGAGATTGGGCGCCGGAAATTAGGTCGATTAAGTGAACTCTATACCTACGACATGTATAGGGTGGACAATGTTGTCGCCATAGGGTGGACAAAGTTGTCGGTATAGGGTAAGCTTTGACTAACTTTAACCATTCAACTTATTCGAGTATAAAAATATAGAAAACAAAATAAAACTCTGAAGTGACGACATGCCATCGCTATAGTTTTCAAGTTAAAAAATGAGAAAAAGGATTTTATTTATACATAATACTAAAAAAGTTATTTAGCCTAAATGGTCAACATGTTGTCGACACAGGTTCTACACCAAGGCGAAAATTTTCCACCACCCCGTTAAACGCTATAGTGATGACATGTTGCCGCTATAGAGTTTGACTGATCAAAAATCTTAAAACCTCTACAGCAACGACAAGTCGTTGCTACAAGGTGACATATGCCGACAACAATTGTCGTAGCTCTAGATGTCGACAAGATAGGATTCCATCCTTGTAATGCTAGTTAAGTGAATTCTACAAATATATAATATGCAAACACGAGCATATACATATACACATAATGTTTCTTGGTAGTATATATGTAAGACAAAATAAGATATATATATATATATATATATATTATTAATAAACATTATTTTATTATTATTTTACAAAGCTAATGAATAGTACTTTTATTATAATAATATATATAGTTTTTTTACATTTTTATTATTTTATTTTAATACTATAATCATAATTTTTTTCTTTACCATTTTCCTTAACTTTAGTGATTTCTTTTATCAAAGTTGGGATAAATGCTATCTAGTATCGTTTGCTCATCCATCATGGGTACCGTACGAATAACAACGGTATAGTACAACTTTTTTTATACCGATACCGAAAATAACGGTTATCGTAGCGGCATATGAAGGTAAGAACCGGTAGCGAACTAGAACCGAGAACGCCAAAAGTCAGTAACGAATTGGTACTTAAGATCTTTCGGTTCGGGAAATTCGGTATCGGTATCCAGTACCATTTGCTCATCTCTAACCATGGGTTTCATATAAACAACATCATTACCATACAACTTTTTTGGTTGATTTTTTCTTTCAGTTATCTTTTAATGTTTTTTTCTACATTTTCTTTTTATCCTTGTTAGCGGTTCCATGCGCAACACGATCGTTGTAATTTCAAAACACATGTAAACGTAGACTAAATAACAAAAGAAGTTCGCCGCAATGCGACGATAATGATAAACCTAGTTATATCAAATATTAATTGTTGAAACAACTTAGACCACCTACAATTA
Source organism: Scalesia atractyloides (assembly GCA_947069175.1). Classification (NCBI taxonomy): domain Eukaryota; kingdom Viridiplantae; phylum Streptophyta; class Magnoliopsida; order Asterales; family Asteraceae; genus Scalesia; species Scalesia atractyloides. Next base: position 79,361,032 of record CAMTDV010000008.1, read on the forward strand.
GAGACCTAAAAATATTTAAAAACATGCCTAGTTAATTATCATATTAGAAAAAAATAAAATAAAAAACAAAAACAAAAACACTCACTCTTCAAAACACCCAAAACTTAGTCAAAATCATTATCACATTATCATCACATTATTCTTTTTAACCACTCATCTCTACCTATATATATATATATATATGTATATATAGAGAGAGAGAAAGTTAAGTTCACGTAAGATATTTTTATAATTATTTACTTATAGGATAATTATTAAATTTACTCTACGAATGATCTTATAGAATAATTTTAATCTTGTAAAGTAATTTTGTAGAATGATATTGTATGGTATTTGTATTTGATCCTATATATATATAATATATATATTATAAAATAACTCTCTTTATATATTAAAATAAAATAAAAAGGGGCCTACACTACTCGTTCTTCATAATTCTTGCACAAGAATGAGAAGTCAAAAATGACACTCGAAAATGCCCCCCAACAATAACAAAAGGGGACAGATGTCGATGTGGAGCTCAAAAATGAGAAAAAAAATTGCCTTATTGTCATATTCTTGTGCAACTGATTTTGAATTTTGCATTTAGTTTCTGTAGCATCTATATAGAGTATACGGAGGTGACATATAGAATATAAGTGATCAACATAAAGTCTAATGTTTGAGAAACATAAATATAATTAATACGCCCCTTTACATGAGCACATGTTTTGTTTCAAATATTGAAAGAAAACTCGTTCTTTATCTTCAACCGGACACATCTTAGTGGGGCACAATTAGCATTCGATTTGTTGTTTTAAACCGGACACACAAATTTACGTGAAAATGAGAAATAGAGTCCAATAGTGTTGATACACTTTTGTGTCTGCCACTTGTTCTTAATTACTGTAATTGTACGGTCTTTGTTTAATATGTCTGTATAGTTTGGTCGTGTCGGCCAAATCAAGATATCCTCCTATCTTGATTTAGTACGACATTTAGTTTGTTTGCGTTGTAAAACAGTTGCATGTGCAAATACTGTTGATTCTTGTGTACGTCATGTCTGTGGCACGTTCTCCAAAGACGAGTGAATGATGCTTCGTACGAGCAAGATGTTGCTCGTACGAGTCACTGACCATTCGTACGAGTGACTTATTAGTTGTACAAGTGGATCTTAGTCAACAAGCACTTTGCTTGTTCGTACGAGCCAGAGTTATACTCGTACGAGCCACTGGTCATTCGTACGAGCATACTTGCTGAATGTTCTTCGTGGGATATGGTGTTTCGTACGACCAGCAACATTCTTCAAGTGCTTGTATGTGTTTGTATAGTTCTCTTCTGTTAATCAAGATATTGAATCTTTGATTATCTTGTGTTTCTTACTTTGCTTTGTTTGCATACATATTTGGATTCCGCACTCGTATGTGTGTTACATAAACAGGGAAGTATGTTAATCTTGATCCTCTAAGTGGACCTACAAATAATTGGTTCTATTTATTTTCATTAGGTAACTATTAACGAAAAATAGTGCAAGTTTTTTTTAAAAGGGGTCCACTTTAATTGTTGGGCTTCCAATTTAACATGAAAACTCCCTTTTTTTAATATGGTTATATCCGAGGTAGCATATTTGTTATACTAAAAACTCTAAGTCCCACAGCGATATAGTTATATGGGTATCAAGAAAGCGTGTTTTATACATTGGGATGGTAATTCTTGATACAATACGAAAATAGTCCACATTTAAGTTATTAATGTCGTATGTAACTCATTTAATAAATATGTTGTGGTCGATCAGGTTTAACTATTTAACATATGAAAATAAATAGGTGTTGCTTAAGTTGACATGTTTAACAATTTAACAAAATGGGTGTGACCAATCAACTCCATAACAAAACACGTTTGTTAGAGTTGATAAAATGATTGGCACATTTAGAGTTTGGTTTTAACTATTGTATAACATGTTTGAACTCCATAACAACTCCTCATGTTGTTTGACTAGTTTAAATATATCGGTTAAAAGGATCTTATTGAATTCAGTTATACAGTTTTAAGTGTGTTCGAGTTTGGTTTAATTATTTATTTGGCGCTTTTATTATTGAGTCGTATTTTAGTTCAATAATTGAATAGGTCAATACAATATGATTATAGCTGCTAATCTTAACCTTATTTCAATTCTTTGCTTATATTGCTGGAAAATTAGGCGTCAAACAAACACAAAAACACGAACAAATGGGCAGTGCTCGACTCTTTTAGGAATAGAAACCAAAAATCAAAAGCCACATAATTCTATATATTCTATATAATAACAAAATCAATTATGAACAGTACTAAATATTTATTTATTCCATTGTAGTTTTAATACTAAACATTTATTTATTCTACTTTGTCTTTAATAGTTTAATTTACAATCATTTGGCTACAATATTATTGTTTTTTATACTTAATTTACGTTTTCAACACTAAACTTTAATAGATTATCATATGACCCCTATTCTCTAATACTTTTCTATAAATGATTTACGTATAGCTTTGAACTTTAACAGATTTATCCTTCGGTAGTCTGATAATAATTCTTTTTTCAATAAACAATTTATGTTTTGACCCACGAACTTTAATAGATTTATCATACAGTTTGAGATTTAGTACAGTTTATTTTTCTTTTTTTTTTTCTAACAATTATTAGTTATTTTATTGATTCATAAGTTTAATTCTTTTTTTATTTACTATATTATTTATTTAACTTATTTCCATTTTATAAATTATAAATTAGCAACATTTTGTTGCTTTATGTTGTTGTAATCTATGTATAGGAGTTTTTCAAAAATAAATTTTGATTTGTCACTTTTAACCTTAAGCTTTTCATTTTTTCAATTTAACACAAACACTTTTTTATTTTCAAATATGGTCCCCCATATTTAGATCTTCACAAGTTTTTTGTTTTCCGCTTCGTTCTAAATTTTGCAAATCAACACGCCGCAACGTGCGTGTTCGGTTCAACTTTTTTGTTTTTTTTTTTGCCGTTTGATAGGCCCGTCGCAATGCGTCTGATTTTCTCCATTTAACAGGTTCATTTCAACGCGCGGGTCCTGGATCGATTTAGTTAATCTTTTCTACGTATTATGTTTCTGTCTAAGTTATTCGCAGTAACACACCGCAATGGACTTGTGTGATTCAACGATTTTACATCTGCTTTTTCTTCGGTGTTATTTTTTTCTTTTTTGTTTATTTTATTTTTACAAGCTAGATCGATGTTGGTGGTCGCTCGCAGTGATTTGGCATTAGTGCTACTAGGCACAGTTGCGGATGCATTTAACCAATTAATTTTTTACTAATAATTTGTTTCATGTTTACCCCTATACCACCTTTGCTTAAGAAAACTATATTTTTACGTCCATATTTTTATGTACATGTTAGTATCAATTCGATTGCTCTACTTTTCAATGTAGACATTTTCTAAAAACGGGTAAGGTTAAATATAATTCGTTTTTGTTTAAAAATCCATTTTTACGTGCATGTTTGTATGTATGTTTCGGTATAAATTTGAGTTGGTGATGGTTTCGACGTAAACTTTTTTGGAAATTTGAGTTGGTGTTCGTTTCGACGTAAACTTTTTGGAAAACGAGTCAGGTCAATTAATGTTTCCGTGCTTATTTTATAAATGTTTCGTATATTTTGTTTCGAACTGAGTGGAGTCAAATTGTGGTTTATTTTTTCTCCTTTATCAAAAGTTCTAATTAATCCATTTTGATTATACGTGTTGGCTTTTTCGTTAGACCCATTACGTTTTCAATGTATAAGTCGAGTCACATATAGTACGTTATGATTCTATGGTATAAATTTGATTTACTTTATGTTTTAATCCAATCCCAATGTTTATATAGGTTACATTGAGTTAAATCGGATACGTCGAAACACGCGTTTTCATATGATTAATGCATCACACAATGTTTGAATTAATTCATTTGATATTTGCGATGTACCAGCGCTGTAATGCGCATAGGTTTTATTGCTAGTTATAACTAAATATAACTTTTAACTCTAGAAATGTTTTCTTAATCATGTTGTCTGTTAGTTTTTACCATCTTCTAGATTAAAGTATACATAGTATATATTAACTCTTTAATACATAAGGTAACTAATATAAAAAATTACTTTATTATAGTTAAAGTTAACTTTTAACTCTAAAAAATTTACTTAACTTTATTGATTACTTATTTTTATAATCGTTTAAATAAAAGCATGTATGGTCTATGGTAACCGGTCGATATATCGTGAAACAAGTGTATCCTCGCCATCAACCTTTTATAACCCCGCCACGAAACGCAGGCTTCAATACTACTTTACGATAATACTAAACACAGTCCTTAACATATTTATTTGGACTCAAATTCTATTAAATAAAATAATCATTTTATCCTTACTTATCCTAATTCATATTTCATATTTAATTTAAAATGTAAACAAATAAATAGATAGATACTAAATAAACACAAGCTAATTTTATTTTCAAATCCATCATTATCCAACCCGTTTCACTAAATTAAGATTGACTTCAACATATACATCTGTGGAGTGACTCGAACTAGTAGAATTAGATGCAATAATAGGAATTGATTAAATTATTATTTGCTATTTATACCTTAGTCCTTTATAGTCGTAAATTGACTTGTGATGCGTCAATGACCATTTTGTGCATAGGCAGCCACATGATCTTTCAAAGTATTGGTTAATTTTGTTTATTTGTTATCTGTGACATCACAACACGCGCTACTTTATTGTTATTTATCCTACGCTGATTTAATTCGGAGAATTAAATTACACGCTCGTAATAACTATGCTAACTTTGTGAATCTATTGGGTGAATTACGTGCTATGTGTTATTAGACGGGTTGTATCTGAATTACGTGCTACGTGTTATTAGACGTTTGTGAATCTATTGTGTCTCACTCCAAATACGTGATTTAATATTTTATTAAACTCCGTGTCGCGAATAATATCTTAGTAACTTCTATTTATAAACCGAATCAAGCCTGTGAAACGTTTCGACTTCGCGACCAAGCAAACCCAACCCGCCACCCCACCCCCTTGCGGCCCACACTTCCTTACGGCCCACCCTTGCGGCCCAAGGAACCAACCCAAACCGCCCCCCATGCGACCCCCTTTATGTATACATACATGCATCTTGTGGAAAAAAAAAAAAAAAAGAAACCCTAACACTCTAGTTGAAGTCGACGGCAGCCCCCCCCCCTCTCGGTCGCGCAAGTCTACACCCCTCGGATCGATTCCAAGCTTGTCCCGGTTCGCTAACTGTCATCGTTTCAAGGTTAGGGTTTAATTGTATTACGATTCACACTAGGTTTTGTGTAATCTTGATCATGATTATGTTCTTGTATGATATTGTTATGAAAAAGTGTTGTGGTGTATGATTAATCGGATGAATATGCGAATCTTTGCGATTATGATGATATGTTTGAATATTAAAATCGTAGGCTGCGTTTTATCGATACAGATCATGATATATATTTAGGGTTTGCATAAATATTGATATATATGATGATATTTGACAAGTTAACCTACTGTTAATCAATACAACTAAGCGTCATGGCCGTTTAAACATGTTCTAATGCGATAAAGTCGAAAACAGTAAGCTGATTGACATTTACAGCCAACTTCAGTTGGCTGTAACCTGATCATTATTTATCGAAAAGTAGATTTTATGAAGCCTAAAACGTGTATTTTTGAAAAACGCTTCAAATGGCGCCGGATTCATATTTTTCTGAGGTCGTTTGCTATTTTTAAATGGTCATTTCGTGCAGCAGCTGAAGCTGCGTAAATTCTGCAGAATTTGCAGGTTGTTTAACGAGTCAGATCTCATAGTCTGTATGGTGTCAGGTCACGAAATCTGGACTTTAACTGGAGACGGGAATTCCTGAAAATCTCCCACTGGAATTTTATTAATCGGATAAACGATGATTTTTAAATGATTTTTCTCGTGGACTGCAGTCAGAAAGCGACGAATCTGACTGCATCCTAGTATATAAATGGTTATAAATAATTGGTAAAGATTTAGGATTTGAAAATTTCACACACAATTCTACAGTCCAATTGACACCATCTGTAGAAAAATTGGAATTTTTGGAACGTTGAAACTATTTTATAAAAATCCTCGAAAATAGCCCAGTTATGTGCGTACAAGCTGAAACATGATAACTTGCGTTCGTGTGTACCTAAGTGTTGTATGAGTTATCCTGTGTTTATGACAAGTTGGTTTGATCGTTATTTTGTATGGTAATATTTTGCATGCATGATTATGGTTTCGAATTGGTTATTACGTGTGCCGTACTGTGCGTTAGTTATGCGTAGGGTTTTGTGTCAGTGTGTTCACACACTAACTTTAAATCGATTGATATGTTAGGACGCGATTAGCGTTTCCATCATTTGCTTCTTTTGCGTTTATCTAACCGAGAAATTTAAGGTGAGTTCACGGCCCCTATTTTTATCCGGTTTTGAACAACAGGGGGAGAAACACGTATACGCTCTACAACTCTATCTTTTACGTTATGCGAAGTTAACGTCGTTAACTATTCGGTAACTAAGTTAATGTTAATGTATGTTATGGTCACTAAGTAGCTTTATCACGGAAGTCGTCAACCAACTCTCGGATCGTTAGTATTGGGTTAGATAGCGGGTAAATTATAGTAGTACTACTGGGCCCGAAAAGCCCCACCCGAGCTAGTCGCGCTAGCCGACCGGGAATGGTCAACGGGTGATTAATTTGGCCTAACTTTCGCCATGGTCAGAGATAGACCTGGCAACACAGAGGCAACTACAGTCAGCTTCGATCGCGAACTCTTACATGACATAACTTTAGACTCTCTATCTACATGTTAACGTTGAACTTATTTACGAACCAACCTTATTATTCCAGGTTAGGAATAAGGGTTCTATGTCGTTACCCCGGGTTAGGGATAACAGGGAAAAACAATCTTTTAAACCGAACTTGTGAACTTATAAAAACCTGTGAACTCACTCTTCTTTAATGTTGACACTTGTTTCTTTGCATGTTTCTCAGGACGCTAGGAGCGCTAGGTGCACTCACTTGCATTTGATCAAGACATTTTTATCGAGTCTTTATTTACGAATAATTTTTGGGATTTTAGTTTTGGCGTTTATGTTGGCGCCCGTTACTTTATTTTAATGCTTCCGCTAAACTTTGAAACCTTGATATTTTGAAAATGACTATGGATGTTTACAACAAATGTTTTTTGAAAACGTTTAAATAAATCATATAGAGTCGTTCGATATTGCTAGTGTCTGAGATTCTGGTTTGATCGCACGCCTCGCGGTAATGCTCCGCAAGTGGAAATTGAGGGCGTGACATTATCTTTGTTAAATATAGTTCATGCAAAAGGCATTCAAAAAATTGACGATAAAATAAATCTTTCAGCCTCACAATAAGCATCATTGCAATTAATCTTTGTTGAATGTTTTCTGAACCATTGCAATTTTTGGATTTGATATTGTAATACAGACAATCTAGCGACCAATATGCAAACCGAAATCACAACAATCCCAAACTTAGCGACCACTTGGTATACAAAGTTTGATTGTTACTTTGAAAATCAGCATTCTTCAATACAAACTTGATACTACGGTTTGTGGTAAAACAACTAGACACATTAAACATACTCAATCATTTCAATGCATAAAAAATTAGGGTTTACACTCACAAACAACATTCAATGAGCATGTCATAATCTATTCAATATGCCATCTTCTTTCACTTCTTAGAATCTCCAAACAAGAAATCAAGATTGTAAAGAACGGGCACCATGGTTGCAGCGCACAACAAAACTAGCACCGGCCCGAAATTCCAAAGCATAATTGGAAGCGCGGTGTAGAAAAACCGGTTTCCTATCATGCTAAGTGCAAAACCCTTCTTTAAAAGCTCTGCAACATACATCGAAGTCACTATTGTTGAATCTTCAGGACAGTTGATCAAGTAATTTACTTGGCCTATGAATCTAATAGACAATGAATGACACATGAAAGAAAAAAGAAATATGACAAGAAGTGTCACATACTTTAGTGCCACCATGAATTGTCCATGTGCCCCCAAAATAGAGTTGTTAAGTGGCTTTTTAACACTATAACTGCTACTAAGAACAGCCCCTAAACCGCAACACCAAACTATTGATGTTGTAGCCATCAAGGTTAATCCCATGAGTGTGTTTCTAAATGTCTGGATAGCTAAAATATGTTTCTTCTCGTTATCCTGTCAAAAGATGATAAAAAAATATATCTTTAAATAAATGAGTCTTTACACTACTAGAAAACTTCACTATTAATTTCTTATGCTAGTTTTTGTTGATAACAGTCATATTATACATTCTTCACAAAATCACATGTAAAACGCAATAAGCATAGAGGTGTTTAAAGAATCTAAGAGGGTTACCTTCATAATGGTGGATACCCATAACCGGCGGGCATGGGCATTTGCACCCATGACAGTCGAGAGTGGTTGCGTTCGAATTTTATACCATAACCAAAGGTGATAGCAAATAGATATCATAATCGATAGAGGTACCATTACTAGGTCAAGATAGTATTTCTTGAATTCCATCTCTCCGTGCATATATCTCGTGTATCTCCTTGGTCTGACAAGTATACAGTATATTTGCTTAGTTATATAGCTAGTGTGAGGACGGGTGAGTGACCAAGAACTACATTGGTTAGTAATTAACTTCAAGGAGAAACCGAAGAAAATAATATAATACACCACGTTAGTCCAAAGTTAACTGCACTTGGCCTTGATCGTATAGTTAGTGCATTGCTGAACATTAAGCCCTTTTGGAGTTGCTTTATATATGATATCAAGTCCCTATTCTTAATATATTTAATAAAAGGGGATCCATGCAAGCCATTGTGTACAGTGATTAAATGTCCACTTTCGAAAAGAGTAACATTGCAAAACATAGAATAATGCAAAACATTGAACGACCTAACTTTCAAAAATAAACTTCTTTTATGGTTTGGTTGTTAGTATTGCCATTTTATGTATACGCCAAAGATCCCCCCCTTAGTGTCACCTGTGATGTAGTACATTTTGATATATTCAACATAATGTAGTACATTATGTCACCTACGAAGCCTTTTTTACAGGTTAACTCACTGCTTTGATTATTTCTTTTGAAACTCTATTGTGCATTTGTTCCACATTTTATTATTAATAAACATTATTTTACTATTAATAAACAAAGCTAATGAATAGTATTTTTATTATAATAATATATATAGTTTTTTTTTATTTTTATTATTTTATTTTAATACTATAATCATAATTTTTTTCTTTACCATTTTCCTTAACTTTAGTGATTTCTTTTATCAAAGGTTGGGATAAATGCTATCTAGTATCGTTTGCTCATCCATCATGGGTACCGTACGAATAACAACGGTATAGTACAACTTTTTTTTTATACCGATACCGAAAATAACGGTTATCGTAGCGGCATATGAAGGTAAGAACCGGTGGCGAACTAGTACCGAGAACGCCAAAAGTCAGTAACGAATTGGTACTTAAGATCTTTCGGTTCGGGAAATTCGGTATCGGTATCCAGTACCATTTGCTCATCTCTGACCATGGGTTTCATATAAACAACATCATTACCATACAACTTTTTTGGTTGATTTTTTCTTTCAGTTATCTTTTAATGTTTTTTTCTACATTTTCTTTTTATCCTTGTTAGCGGTTCCATGCGCAACACGATCGTTGTAATTTCAAAACACATGTAAACGTAGACTAAATAACAAAAGAAGTTCGCCGCAACGCGGCGATAATGATAAACCTTGTTATATCAAATATTAATTGTTGAAACAACTTAGACCACTGCAATTAGAGACCTAAAAATATTTAAAAACATGCCTAGTTAATTATCATATTAGAAAAAAAATAAAATAAAAAACAAAAACACTCACTCTTCAAAACACCCCAAAAATTAGTCAAAATCATTATCACATTATCATCACATTTTTCTTTTTAACCACTCATCTCTACCTACATATATATATATATGTATGTATATATAGAGAGAGAAAGTTAAGTTCACGTAAGATATTTTTATAATTATTTACTTATAGGGTAATTATTAAAATTACTCTACAAATGATCTTATAGAATAATTTTGATCTTGTAAAGTAATTTTGTAGAATGATCTTGTATGGTATTTGTATTTGATCCTATATATATATATATATATATTATAAAATTACTCTGTTCATGCTCTTTATATATTAAAATAAAATAAAAAGGGCCTACATTACTCGTTCTTCACAATTCTTGCACAAGAATGAGAAGTCAAAAATGACACTCGAAAATGCCCCCCAACAATAACAAAAGGGGACAGATGTCGATGTGGAGCTCAAAAATGAGAAAAAAAATTGCCTTATTGTGATATTCTTGTGCAACTGATTTTGAATTTTGCATTTAGTTTCTGTAGCATCTATATAGAGTATACGGAGGTGACATATAAAATATAAGTGATCAACACAAAGTCTAATGTTTGAGAAACATAAATATAATTTATACGCCCTTTACATGAGCACATGTTTTGTTTCAAATATTGAAAGAAAACTCGTTATTTATCTTCAATCGGACACATCTTAGTGGGGCACAATTAGCATTCGATTTGTTGTTTTAAACCGGACACGCAAATTTACGTGAAAACGAGAAATAGAGTCCAATAGTGTTAATACACTTTTGTGTCTGCCGCTTGTTCTTAATTACTGTAATTGTACGGTCTTTGTTTAATATGTCTGTATAGTTTGGTCGTGTCGGCCAAATCAAGATATCCTCCTATCTTGATTTAGTACGACATTTAGTTTGTTTGCGTTGTAAAACAGTTGCATGTGCAAATACTGTTGATTCTTGTGTACGTCATGTCTGTGGCACGTTCTCCAAAGACGAGTGAATGATGCTTCGTACGAGCAAGATGTTGCTCGTACGAGTCACTAACCATTCGTACGAGTGACTTATTAGTTGTACAAGTGGATCTTAGTCAACAAGCACTTTGCTTGTTCGTACGAGCCAGAGTTATACTCGTACGAGCCACTTGTCATTCGTACGAGCATACTTGCTGAATGTTATTCGTGGGATATGGTATTTCGTACGACCAGCAACATTCTTCAAGTGCTTGTATGTGTTTGTATAGTTCTCTTCTGTTAATCAAGATATTGAATCTTTGATTATCTTGTGTTTCTTACTTTGCTTTGGTTTGCATACATACTTGGATTCCGCACTCGTATGTGTGTTACATAAACAGGGAAGTATGTTAATCTTGATCCTCTAAGTGGACCTACAAATAATTGGTTCTATTTATATTCATTAGGTAACTATTAACGAAAAATAGTGCAAGTTTTTTTTAAATGGGGTCCACTTTAATTGTTGGGCTTCCAATTTAACATGAAAACTCCCTTTTTTTAATATGGTTATATCCGAGGTAGCATATTTGTTATACTAAAAACTCAAGTCCCACAGCGATATAGTTATATGGGTATCAAGAAAGCGTGTTTTATATATTGGGATGGTAATTCTTGATACAATACGAAAATAGTCCACATTTAAGTTATTAATGTCGTATGTAACTCATTTAATAAATATGTTGTGGTCGATCAGGTTTAACTATTTAACATATGAAATTAAATAGGTGTTGCTTAAGTTGACATGTTTAACAATTTAACAAAATGGGTGTGACCAATCAACTCCGTAACAAAACACGTTTGTTAGAGTTGATAAAATGATTGGCACATTTAGAGTTTGGTTTTAACTATTGTATAACATGTTTGAACTCCATAACAACTCCTCATGTTGTTTGACTAGTTTAAATATATCGGTTAAAAGGATCTTATTGAATTCAGTTACACAGTTTTAAGTGTGTTCGAGTTTGGTTTAATTATTTATTTGGTGCTTTTATTATTGAGTCGTATTTTAGTTCAATAATTGAATAGGTCAATACAATATGATTATAGCTGCTAATCTTAACCTTATTTCAATTCTTTGCTTATATTGCTGGAAAATTAGGCGTCAAACAAACACAAAAACACGAACAAATGGGCAGTGCTCGACTCTTTTAGGAATAGAAACCAAAAATCAAAAGCCACATAATTCTATATATTCTATATAATAACAAAATCAATTATGAACAGTACTAAATATTTATTTATTCCATTGTAGTTTTAATACTAAACATTTATTTATTCTACTTTCTCTTTAATAGTTTAATTTACAATCATTTGGCTACAGTATTATTCTTTTTTATAATTAATTTACGTTTTCAACACTAAACTTTAATAGATTATCATATGACCCCTATTCTCTAATACTTTTCTATAAATGATTTACGTATAGCTTTGAACTTTAACAGATTTATCCTTCGGTAGTCTGATAATAATTCTTATTTCAATAAACAATTTATGTTTTGACCCACGAACTTTAATAGATTTATCATACACTTTGAGATTTAGTACAGTTTATTTTTCTTTTTTTTTTTCTAACAATTTTAGTTATTTTATTGATTCATAAGTTTAATTCTTTTTTTATTTACTATATTATTTATTTAACTTATTTCCATTTTATAAATTATAAATTAGCAACATTTTATTGCTTTATGTTATGTATAGGAGTTTTTCAAAAATAAATTTTGATTTGTCACTTTTAACCTTAAGCTTTTCATTTTTTCAATTTAACACAAACACTTTTTTATTTTCAAATATGGTCCCCATACTTTAGATCTTCACAAGTTTTTTGTTTTCCGCTTCGTTCTAAATTTTGCAAGTCAACACACCGCAACGTGCGTGTGCGGTTCAACTTTTTTGTTTTTTTTTGCCATTTGATAGGCCCGTCGCAATGCGTCTGATTTTCTCCATTTAACAGGTTCATTTCAACGCGCGGGTCCTGGATCGATTTAGTTAATCTTTTCTACGTATTATGTTTCGGTCTAAGTTATTCGCAGTAACACACCGCAATGGACTTGTGTGATTCAACGATTTTACATCTGCTTTTTCTTCGGTGTTATTTTTTTCTTTTTTGTTTATTTTATCTTTACGAGCTAGATCGATGTTGGTGGTCGCTCGCAGTGATTTGGCATTAGTGCTACTAGGCACAGTTGCGGATGCATTTAACCAATTAATTTTTTACTAATAATTTGTTTCAAGTTTACCCCTATACCACCTTTGCTTAAGAAAACTATATTTTTACGTGCATATTTTTATGTACATGTTAGTATCAATTCGATTGCTCTACTTTTCAATGTAGACATTTTCTAAAAACGGTAAGGTTAAATATAATTCGTTTTTGTTTAAAAATCCATTTTTACGTGCATGTTTGTATGTATGTTTCGGTATAAATTTGAGTTGGTGTTGGTTTCGACGTAAACTTTTTTGGAAATTTGAGTTGGTGTTCGTTTCGATGTAAACTTTTTGGAAAACGAGTCAGGTCAAATATTAATGTTTCCGTGCTTATTTTATAAATGTTTCGTATATTTTGTTTCGAACTGAGTGGAGTCAAATTGTGGTTTATTTTTTCTCCTTTATCAAAAGTTCTAATTAATCCATTTTGATTATACGTGTTGGCTTTTCCGTTAGACCCATTACGTTTTCAATGTATAAGTCGAGTCACATATAGTACGTTATGATTCTATGGTATAAATTTGATTTACTTTATGTTTTAATCCAATCCCAATGCTTATATAGGTTACATTGAGTTAAATCGGATACGTCGAAACACGCGTTTTCATATGATTAATGCATCACACAATGTTTGAATTAATTCATTTGATATTTGCGATGTACCAGCGCTGTAATGCGCATAGGTTTTATTGCTAGTTATAACTAAATATAACTTTTAACTCTAGAAATGTTTTCTTAATCATGTTGTCTGTTAGTTTTTACCGTCTTCTAGATTAAAGCATACATAGTATATATTAACTCTTTAATACATAAGGTAACTAATATAAAAAATTACTTTATTATAGTTAAAGTTAACTTTTAACTCTAAAAAATTTACTTAACTTTATTGATTACTTATTTTTATAATCGTTTAAATTAAAGCATGTATGGTCTATGGTAACCGGTCGATATATCGTGAAACAAGTGTATCCTCGCCATCAATCTTTTATAACCCCGCCACGAAACGCAGGCTTCAATACTACTTTACGATAATACTAAACACAGTCCTTAACATATTTATTTGGACTCAAATTCTATTAAATAAACATAATCATTTTATCCTTACTTATCCTAATTCATATTTAAAATGTAAACAAATAAATAGATAGATACTAAATAAACACAAGCTAATTTTATTTTCAAATCCATCATTATCCAACCCGTTTTACTAAATTAAGATTGACTTCAACATATACATCTGTGGAGTGACTCGAACTAGTAGAATTAGATGCAATAATAGGAATTGATTAAAATATTATTTGCTATTTATACCTTAGTCCTTTATAGTCGTAAATTGACTTGTGATGCGTCAGTGACCATTTTGTGCATAGGCAGCCACATGATCTTTCAAAGTATAGATTATAAGTTCGAGTCTTGAGTCTTGTCTAAAGTAAAAATGTTCTGAGTTGAGCCAGATGTTTTACTACAGTATACTTTCGGGCTGTGGGTTTCCTCTTGAATGGTGGCGGCCTGCCGCCTAAGTCACCAACTCCGTCTTCACTCGCCAAGCGTGAATAACTTTTTGTCATTAGGTTCACTTGGATGATTGGACTTTTATTGGTTGTTAAAAAAACTTCTGATGTGCAACTCCAAATGATATAAATGACAAAAGGTGGCAGGGAGCAGGAGTGAAATCTGACTAGGCATGGATCGAGATACAAGAAGACACGACGAGTTTGTCAACTAAGACACCCTTTCCACACCCACGCACATAAAGTGGTGGCCGTCTCGTCCGTAACCAACATGGTTGTATCTCTAGATTACCTTATCCTTTTGGTGGCTGCATTTTATGCAACCATTAAAATTTTAGCATTTTTCTATTGAGTAATTATAAAGCGAGCCTATATATATATTGCACCACATATTTGTTCATTGATGGTGATGAAGCATCAGCGTCAACTTTTTTATATCTTTTCTTTTCTTTTGTTTACAAGCGGCTAACACGTACTTCCACTATGATACTACTCTTAATTCTAAACTAATGTTTACTATGGGATATGAACCCTCAACCTCATGAATAGGATATTGCCTCAGGGGCGGATTTAGCCTTTTAAAAGGGGTAGCCTCCGCTACCCCTTGACGCTCCGACAGTAGTGTAAATTTTGGAAAAATTTGACGTTTTTTCGATTTCATTGCCCTTGTAGAAAAGAAACGTTGTCCCTTGACATTTTTGATCCGCCACTGTACCGCCCTTCCCACATGCAATGTTTAAATACAATGATGTAAACATGAAATAGTTAATTACAATGTTTAAATACAATGATGTAAACATCAAATAGTTAATTTTAGGTGACCCTTATCTTAATAGTGACAACACGTTAAAAACTATAATTAGAATTATAAAAGGACTTCCAGAAACAAAAAAAATATAAGGTTTTGAGATCATTCGCAATGGATCCTTTATATCTATGTGAGTAGATTACTTATATTATAAAGAATAGTTTTGAGTGGTTATGAATAAAGAAAAAAGAAAATGTTATTGTTCATCTGTAAATATATGGGAAATACTGTCTACCTCTATAAATTTTTAATATTTTTTAAAGTGGATGTCAGTGAACACAGTCCTTAACATATTTATTTGGACTCAAATTCTATTAAATAAACATAATCATTTTATCCTTACTTATCCTAATTCATATTTAAAATGTAAACAAATAAATAGATAGATGCTAAATAAACACAAGCTAATTTTATTTTCAAATCCATCATTATCCAACCCGTTTCACTAAATTAAGATTGACTTCAACATATACATCTGTGGAGTGACTCGAACTAGTAGAATTAGATGCAATAATAGGAATTGATTAAATTATTATTTGCTATTTATACCTTAGTCCTTTATAGTCGTAAATTGACTTGTGATGCGTCAATGACCATTTTGTGCATAGGCAGCCACATGATCTTTCAAAGTATTGGTTAATTTTGTTTATTTGTTATCTGTGACATCCCGACACGCGCTACTTTATTGTTATTCATCCTACGCTGATTTAATTCGGAGAATTAAATTACACGCTCGCAATATCTATGCTAACTTTGTGAATCTATTGGGTGAATTACGTGCTATGTGTTATTAGACGGGTTGTATCTGAATTACGTGCTATGTGATATTAGACGTTTGTGAATCTATTGCGTCTCACTCCAAATACGTGATTTAATATTTTATTAAACTCCGTGTCGCGAATAATATCTTAGTAACTTCTATTTATAAACCGAATCAAGCCTGTGAGACGTTTCGACTTCGCGACCAAGCAAACCCAACCCGCCACCCCACCCCCTTGCGGCCCACACTTCCTTACGGCCCACCCTTGCGGCCCAAGGAACCAACCCAAACCGCCCCCCATGCGACCCCCTTTATGTATACATACATGCATCTTGTGGAAATCAAAAAAAAAAAAAAGAAACCCTAACACTCTAGTTGAAGTCGACGCAGCCCCCCCCCCCCTCTCGGTCGCGCAAGTCTACACCCCTCGGATCGATTCCAAGCTTGTCCCGGTTCGCTAACTGTCATCGTTTCAAGGTTAGGGTTTAATTGTATTACGATTCACACTAGGTTTTGTGTAATCTTGATCATGATTATGTTCTTGTATGATATTGTTATGAAAAAGTGTTGTGGTGTATGATTAATCGGATGAATATGCGAATCTTTGCGGTTATGATGATATGTTTGAATATTAAAATCGTAGGCTGCGTTTTATCGATACAGATCATGATATATATTTAGGGTTTGCATGAATATTTATATGTGACAAGTTAACCTGCTGTTAATCAATACAACTAAGCGTCATGGCCGTTTAAACATGTTCTAATGCGATAAAGTCAAAAACAGTAAGCTGATTGACATTTACAGCCAACTTCAGTTGGCTGTAACCTTTTCATTAGTTATCGAAAAGTAGATTTTCTGAAGCCTAAAACGTGTATTTTTGAAAAACGCTTCAAATGGCGCCGGATTCATATTTTTCTGAGGTCGTTTGCTATTTTTAAATGGTCATTTCGTGCAGCAGCTGAAGCTGCGTAAATTCTGCAGAATTTGCAGGTTGTTTAACGAGTCGGATCTCATAGTCTGTATGGTGTTAGGTCACGAAATCTGGACTGTAACTGGAGACGGGAATTTCCGAAAATCTCCCACTGGAATTTTGTTAATCGGATAAACGATGATTTTTAAATGATTTTTCTCGTGGACTGCAGTCAGAAAGTGACGAATCTGACTGCAGTCTAGTATATAAATGGTTATAAATAATTGGTAAAGATTTAGGATTTGAAAATTTCACACACAATTCTACAGTCCAATTGACACATTCTGTAAAAAAATTGAAATTTTTGGAACGTTGGAACTATTTTATAAAAATCCTCGAAAACAGCCCAGTTATGAGCGTACAAGCTGAAACATGATAACTTGCGTTCGTGTGTACCTAAGTGTTGTATGAGTTATCCTGTGTTTATGACAAGTTGGTTTGATCGTAATTTTGTATGGTAATACTTTGCATGCATGATTATGGTTTCGAATTGGTTATTACGTGTGCCGTACTGTGCGTTAGTTATGCGTAGGGTTTTGTGTCAGTGTGTTCACACACTAACTTTAAATCGATTGATATGTTAGGACGCGATTAGCGGTTCCATCATTTGCTTCTTTTGCGTTTATCTAACCGAGCAATTTAAGGTGAGTTCACGGCCCCTATTTTTATCCGGTTTTGAACAACATGGGAGAGAAACATGTATACGCTCTACAACTCTATCTTTTACGTTATGCGAAGTTAACGTCGTTAACTATTCGGTAACTAAGTTAATGTTAATGTATGTTATGGTCACTAAGTAGCTTTATCACGGAAGTCGTCAACCAACTCTCGGATCGTTAGTATTGGGTTAGATAGCAGGTAAATTATAGTAGTACTACTGGGCCCGACAAGCCCCACCCCGAGCTAGTCGCGCTAGCCGACCGGGAATGGTCAACAGGTGATTAGTTTGGCCTAACTTTTGCCATGGTCAGTGATAGACCTGGCAACACAGAGGCAACTACAGTCAGCTTCGATCGCGAACTCTTACGTGACGTAACTTTAGACTCTCTACCTACATGTTAACGTTGAACTTATTTACGAACCAACCTTATTATTCCAGGTTAGGAATAAGTGAACTATGTCGTTACCCTGGGTTAGGGATAACAGGGAAAAAACAATCTTTTAAACCGAACTTGTGAACTTATAAAAACCTGTGAACTCACTCTTCTTTAATGTTGACACTTGTTTCTTTGCATGTTTCTCAGGACGCTAAGAGCGCTAGGTGCACTCACTTGCATTTGATCAAGACATTTTTATCGAGTCTTTATTTACTAATAATTTTTGGGATTTTAGTTTTGGCGTTTATGTTGGCGCCCGTTACTTTATTTAATGCTTCCGCTAAACTTTGAAACCTTGATATTTTGAAAATGACTATGCATGTTTACAACAAATGTTTTTGGAAAACGTTTAAATAAATCATATAGAGTCGTTCGATATTGCTAGTGTCTGAGATTCTGGTTTGATCGCACGCCTCGCGGTAATACTCCGCAAGTGGAAATTGAGGGCGTGACATTATCTTTGTTAAATATAGTTCATGCAAAAGGCATTCAAAAAATTGACGATAAAATAAATCTTTCAGCCTCACAATAAGCATCATTGCAATGAATCTTTGTTGAATGTTTTCTGAACCATTGCAATTTTTGGATTTGATATTGTAATACAGACAATCTAGCGACCAATATGCAAACCGAAATCACAACAATCCCAAACTTAGCGACCACTTGGTATACAAAGTTTGATTGTTACTTTGAAAATCAGCATTCTTCAATACAAACTTGATACTACGGTTTGTGGTAAAACAACTAGACACATTAAACATACTCAATCATTTCAATGCATAAAAAATTAGGGTTTACACTCACAAACAACATTCAATGAGCATGTCATAATCTATTCAATATGCCATCTTCTTTCGCTTCTTAGAATCTCCAAACAAGAAATCAAGATTGTAAAGAACGGGCACCATGGTTGCAGTGCACAACAAAACTAGCACCGGCCCGAAATTCCAAAGCATAATTGGAAGCGCAGTGTAGAAAAACCGGTTTCCTATCATGCTAAGTGCAAAACCCTTCTCTAAAAGCTCTGCAACATACATCGAAGTCACTATTGTTGAATCTTCAGGACAGTTGATCAAGTAATTTACTTGGCCTATGAATCTAATAGACAATGAATGACACATGAAAGAAAAAAGAAATATGACAAGAAGTGTCACATACTTTAGTGCCACCATGAATTGTCCATGTGCCCCCAAAATAGAGTTGTTAAGTGGCTTTTTAACACTATAACTGCTACTAAGAACAGCCCCTAAACCGCAACACCAAACTATTGATGTTGTAGCCATCAAGGTTAATCCCATGAGTGTGTTTCTAAATGTCTGGATAGCTAAAATATGTTTCTTCTCGTTATCCTGTCAAAAGATGATAAAAAAATATATCTTTAAATAAATGAGTCTTTACACTACTAGAAAACTTCACTATTAATTTCTTATGCTAGTTTTTGTTGATAACAGTCATATTATACATTCTTCACAAAATCACATGTAAAACGCAATAAGCATAGAGGTGTTTAAAGAATCTAAGAGGGTTACCTTCATAATGGTGGATACCCATAACCGGCGGGCATGGGCATTTGCACCCATGACAGTCGAGAGTGGTTGCGTTCGAATTTTATACCATAACCAAAGGTGATAGCAAATAGATATCATAATCGATAGAGGTACCATTACTAGGTCAAGATAGTATTTCTTGAATTCCATCTCTCCGTGCATATATCTCGTGTATCTCCTTGGTCTGACAAGTATACAGTATATTTGCTTAGTTATATAGCTAGTGTGAGGACGGGTGAGTGACCAAGAACTACATTGGTTAGTAATTAACTTCAAGGAGAAACCGAAGAAAATAATATAATACACCACGTTAGTCCAAAGTTAACTGCACTTGGCCTTGATCGTATAGTTAGTGCATTGCTGAACATTAAGCCCTTTTGGAGTTGCTTTATATATGATATCAAGTCCCTATTCTTAATATATTTAATAAAAGGGGATCCATGCAAGCCATTGTGTACAGTGATTAAGTGTCCACTTTCGAAAAGAGTAACATTGCAAAACATAGAATAATGCAAAACATTGAACGACCTAACTTTCAAAAATAAACTTCTTTTATGGTTTGGTTGTTAGTATTGCCATTTTATGTATACGCCAAAGATCCCCCCCTTAGTGTCACCTGTGATGTAGTACATTTTGATATGTTCAACATATATGTTCAACATAATGTAGTACATTATGTCACCTACGAAGCCTTTTTTACAGGTTAACTCACTGCTTTGATTATTTCTTTTGAAACTCTATTGTGCATTTGTTCCACATTTTATTATTAATAAACATTATTTTATTATTAATAAACGAAGCTAATGAATAGTATTTTTATTATAATAATATATATAGTTTTTTTACATTTTTATTATTTTATTTTAATACTATAATCATAAATTTTTTCTTTACCATTTTCCTTAACTTTAGTGATTTCTTTTATCAAAGGTTGGGATAAATGCTACCTAGTATCGTTTGCTCATCCATCATGGGTACCGTACGAATAACAACGGTATCGTACAACTTTTTTTTATACCGATACAGAAAATAACGGTTATCGTAGCGGCATATGAAGGTAAGAACCGGTAGCGAACTAGTACCGAGAACGGCAAAAGTCAGTAACGAATTGGTACTTAAGATCTTTCGGTTCGGGAAATTCGGTATCGGTATCCAGTACCATTTCCTCATCTCTGACCATGGGTTTCATATAAACAACATCATTACCATACAACTTTTTTGGTTGATTTTTTCTTTCAGTTATCTTTTAATGTTTTTTCTACATTTTCTTTTTATCCTTGTTAGCGGTTCCATGCGCAACACGATCGTTGTAATTTCAAAACACATGTAAACGTAGACTAAATAACAAAAGAAGTTTGCCGCAACGCGGCGATAATGATAAACCTAGTTATATCAAATATTAATTGTTGAAACAACTTAGACCACCTGCAATTAGAGACCTAAAAATATTTAAAAACATAGCTAGTTAATTATCATATTAGAAAAAAATAAAATAAAAAACAAAAACAAAAACACTCACTCTTCAAAACACCCAAAACTTACTCAAAATCATTATCACATTATCATCACATTTTTCTTTTTAACCACTCATCTCTATCTATCTATATATATATATATATAGAGAGAGAGAGAGAGAGAGAAAGTTAAGTTCACGTAAGATATTTTTATAATTTTTACTTATAGGGTAATTATTAAAATTACTCTACAAATGATCTTATAGAATAATTTTGATCTTGTAAAGTAATTTTGTAGAATGATCTTGTATGGTATTTGTATTTGACTCTATATATATATATATATATATATATATTATAAAATCACTCTGTTCATGCCTCTTTATATATTAAAATAAAATAAAAAGGGCCTACACTACTCGTTCTTCACAATTCTTGCACAAGAATGAGAAGTCAAAAATGACACTCGAAAATGCCCCCCAACAATAACAAAAGGGGACAGATGTCGATGTGGAGCTCAAAAATGAGAAAAAAAATTGCCTTATTGTCATATTCTTGTGCAACTGATTTTGAATTTTGCATTTACTTTCTGTAGCATCTATATAGAGTATACGGAGGTGACATATAAAATATAAGTGATCAACACAAAGTCTAATGTTTGAGAAACATAAATATAATTTATACGCCCCTTTACATGAGCACATGTTTTGTTTCAAATATTGAAACAAAACTCGTTCTTTATCTTCAACCGGACACATCTTAGTGGGGCACAATTAGCATTCGATTTGTTGTTTTAAACCGGACACGCAAATTTACGTGAAAATGAGAAATAGAGTCCAATAGTGTTGATACACTTTTGTGTCTGCCGCTTGTTCTTAATTACCGTAATTGTACGGTCTTTGTTTAATATGTCTGTATAGTTTGGTCGTGTCGGCCAAATCAAGATATCCTCCTATCTTGATTTAGTACGACATTTAGTTTGTTTGCGTTGTAAAACAGTTGCATGTGCAAATACTTTTGATTCTTGTGTACGTCATGTCTGTGGCACGACGAGTGAATGATGCTTCGTACGAGCAAGATGTTGCTCGTACGAGTCACTGACCATTCGTACGAGTGACTTATTAGTTGTACAAGTGGATCTTAGTCAACAAGCACTTTGCTTGTTCGTACGAGCCAGAGTTATACTCGTACGAGCCACTGGTCATTCGTACGAGCATGCTTGCTGAATGTTCTTCGTGGGATATGGTGTTTCGTACGACCAACAACATTCTTCAAGTGCTTGTATGTGTTTGTATAGTTCTCTTCTGTTAATCAAGATATTGAATCTTTGATTATCTTGTGTTTCTTACTTTGCTTTGGTTTACATACATACTTGGATTCCGCACTCGTATGTGTGTTACATAAACAGGGAAATATGTTAATCTTGATCCTCTAAGTGGACCTACAAATAATTGGTTCTATTTATTTTCATTAGGTAACTATTAACGAAAAGTAGTGCAAGTTTTTTTTAAATGGGGTCCACTTTAATTGTTGGGCTTCCAATTTAACATGAAAACTCCCTTTTTTTAATATGGTTATATCCGAGGTAGCATATTTGTTATACTAAAAACTCAAGTCCCACAGCGATATAGTTATATGGGTATCAAGAAAGCGTGTTTTATACATTGGGATGGTAATTCTTGATACAATACGAAAATAGTCCACATTTAAGTTATTAATGTCGTATGTAACTCATTTAATAAATATGTTGTGGTCGATCAGGTTTAACTATTTAACATATGAAATTAAATAGGTGTTGCTTAAGTTGACATGTTTAACAATTTAACAAAATGGGTGTGACCAATCAACTCCATAACAAAACACGTTTGTTAGAGTTGATAAAATGATTGGCACATTTAGAGTTTGGTTTTAACTATTGTATAACATGTTTGAACTCCATAACAACTCCTCATGTTGTTTGACTAGTTTAAATATATCGGTTAAAAGGATCTTATTGAATTCAGTTACACAGTTTTAAGTGTGTTCGAGTTTGGTTTAATTATTTATTTGGTGCTTTTATTATCGAGTCGTATTTTAGTTCAATAATTGAATAGGTCAATACAATATGATTATAGCTGCTAATCTTAACCTTATTTCAATTCTTTGCTTATATTGCTGGAAAATTAGGCGTCAAACAAACACAAAAACACGAACAAATGGGCAGTGCTCGACTCTTTTAGGAATAGAAACCAAAAATCAAAAGCCACATAATTCTATATATTCTATATAATAACAAAATCAATTATGAACAGTACTAAATATTTATTTATTCCATTGTAGTTTTAATACTAAACATTTATTTATTTTACTTTGTCTTTAATAGTTTAATTTACAATCATGTGGCTACAATATTATTGTTTTTTATAATTAATTTACGTTTTCAACACTAAACTTTAATAGATTATCATATGACCCCTATTCTCTAATACTTTTCTATAAATGATTTACGTATAGCTTTGAACTTTAACAGATTTATCCTTCGGTAGTCTGATAATAATTCTTTTTTCAATAAACAATTTATGTCTTGACCCACGAACTTTAATAGATTTATCATACAGTTTGAGATTTAGTACAGTTTATTTTTCTTTTTTTTTTCTAACAATTATTAGTTATTTTATTGATTCATAAGTTTAATTCTTTTTTTATTTACTATATTATTTATTTAACTTATTTCCATTTTATAAATTATAAATTAGCAACATTTTATTGCTTTATGTTGTTGTAATCTATGTATAGGAGTTTTTCAAAATAAATTTTGATTTGTCACTTTTAACCTTAAGCTTTTCATTTTTTCAATTTAACACAAACACTTTTTTATTTAAATATGATCCCCCATACTTTATATCTTCACAAGTTTTTTGTTTTCCGCTTCGTTCTAAATTTTGCAAGTCAACACGCCGCAACGTGCGTGTGCGGTTCAACTTTTTTGTTTTTTTTTGCCGTTTGATAGGCCCGTCGCAATGCGTCTGATTTTCTCCATTTAACAGGTTCATTTCAACGCGCGGGTCCTGGATCGATTTAGTTAATCTTTTCTACGTATTATGTTTCGGTCTAAGTTATTCGCAGTAACACACCGCAATGGACTTGTGTGATTCAACGATTTTACATCTGCTTTTTCTTCGGTGTTATTTTTTTCTTTTTTGTTTATTTTATTTTTACGAGCTAGATCGATGTTGGTGGTCGCTCGCAGTGATTTGGCATTAGTGCTACTAGGCACAGTTGCGGATGCATTTAACCAATTAATTTTTTACTAATAATTTGTTTCAAGTATACCCCTATACCACCTTTGCTTAAGAAAACTATATTTTTACGTGCATATTTTTACGTACATGTTAGTATCAATTCGATTGCTCTACTTTTCAATGTAGACATTTTCTAAAAACGGGTAAGGTTAAATATAATTCGTTTTTGTTTAAAAATCCATTTTTACGTGCATGTTTGTATGTATGTTTCGGTATAAATTTGAGTTGGTGTTGGTTTCGACGTAAACTTTTTTGGAAATTTGAGTTGGTGTTCGTTTCGATGTAAACTTTTTGGAAAACGAGTCAGGTCAAATATTAATGTTTCCGTGCTTATTTTATAAATGTTTCGTATATTTTGTTTCGAACTGAGTGGAGTCAAATTGTGGTTTATTTTTTCTCCTTTAGCAAAAGTTCTAATTAATCCATTTTGATTATACGTGTTGGCTTTTCCGTTAGACCCATTACGTTTTCAATGTATAAGTCGAGTCACATATAGTACGTTATGATTCTATGGTATAAATTTGATTTACTTTATGTTTTAATCCAATCCCAATGCTTATATAGGTTACATTGAGTTAAATCGGATACGTCGAAACACGCGTTTTCATATGATTAATGCATCACACAATGTTTGAATTAATTCATTTGATATTTGCGATGTACCAGCGCTGTAATGCGCATAGGTTTTATTGCTAGTTATAACTAAATATAACTTTTAACTCTAGAAATGTTTTCTTAATCATGTTGTCTGTTAGTTTTTACCGTCTTCTAGATTAAAGCATACATAGTATATATTAACTCTTTAATACATAAGGTAACTAATATAAAAAATTACTTTATTATAGTTAAAGTTAACTTTTAACTCTAAAGAATTTACTTAATTTTATTGATTACTTATTTTTATAATCGTTTAAATTAAAGCATGTATGGTCTATGGTAACCGGTCGATATATCGTGAAACAAGTGTATCCTCGCCATCAACCTTTTATAACCCCGCCACAAAACGCAGGCTTCAATACTACTTTACGATAATACTAAACACAGTCCTTAACATATTTATTTGGACTCAAATTCTATTAAATAAACATAATCATTTTATCCTTACTTATCCTAATTCATATTTAAAATGTAAACAAATAAATAGATAGATACTAAATAAACACAAGCTAATTTTATTTTCAAATCCATCATTATCCAACCCGTTTTACTAAATTAAGATTGACTTCAACATATACATCTGTGGAGTGACTCGAACTAGTAGAATTAGATGCAATAATAGGAATTGATTAAAATTATTATTTGCTATTTATACCTTAGTCCTTTATAGTCGTAAATTGACTTGTGATGCGTCAATGACCATTTTGTGCATAGGCAGCCACATGATCTTTCAAAGTATAGATTATAAGTTCGAGTCTTGAGTCTTGTCTAAAGTAAAAATGTTCTGAGTTGAGCCAGATGTTTTACTACAGTATACTTTCGGGCTGTGGGTTTCCTCTTGAATGGTGGCGGCCTGCCGCCTAAGTCACCAACTCCGTCTTCACTCGCCAAGCGTGAATAACTTTTTGTCATTAGGTTCACTTGGGTGATTGGACTTTTATTGGTCGTTAAAAAAACTTCTGATGTGCAACTCCAAATGATATAAATGACAAAAGGTGGCAGGGAGCAGGAGTGAAATCTGACTAGGCATGGATCGAGATACAAGAAGACACGACGAGTTTGTCAACTAAGACACCCTTTCCACACCCACGCACATAAAGTGGTGGCCGTCTCGTCCGTAACCAACATGGTTGTATCTCTAGATTACCTTATCCTTTTGGTGGCTGCATTTTATGCAACCATTAAAATTTTAACATTTTTCTATTGAGTAATTATAAAGCGAGCCTATATATATATTGCACCACATATTTGTTCATTGATGGTGATGAAGCATCAGCGTCAACTTTTTTATATCTTTTCTTTTCTTTTGTTTACAAGCGGCTAACACATACATCCACTATGATACTACTCTTAATTCTAAACTAATGTTTACTATGGGATATGAACCCTCAACCTCATGAATAGGATATTGCCTCAGGGGCGGATTTAGCCTTTTAAAAGGGGTAGCCTCTGCTACCTCTTGACGCTCCGACAGTAGTGTAAATTTTGGAAAAATTTGACGTTTTTTCGATTTCATTGCCCTTGTAGAAAAGAAACGTTGTCCCTTGACATTTTTGATCCGCCACTGTACCGCCCTTCCCACATGCAATGTTTAAATACAATGATGTAAACATGAAATAGTTAATTACAATGTTTAAATACAATGATGTAAACATCAAATAGTTAATTTTAGGTGACCCTTATCTTAATAGTGACAACACGTTAAAAACTATAATTAGAATTATAAAAGGACTTCCAGAAACAAAAAAAAATATAAGGTTTTGAGATCATTCGCAATGGATCCTTTATATCTATGTGAGTAGATTACTTATATTATAAAGAATAGTTTTGAGTGGTTATGAATAAAGAAAAAAGAAAATGTTATTGTTCATCTGTAAATATATGGGAAATACTGTCTACCTCTATAAATTTTTAATATTTTTTAAAGTGGATGTCAGTGAAAAAGAAAAAAAGGGTAATGATAAAAGTATATAAAAATTATTATTTAATTGAAAATGAAAAAAATAGTAATTTTTAGTATAACTATACGAATAAAAATAAGGAATTGGATATAATCAAATGCTATGATAAAGTTAATTTGAATATAAATAGTGTAAGCCCCTACTTAATTTATTGAATTTCTATTAAAATTTCGCATTTAAATGTGTAAATGTGAATACATGTCAATACATATTTTTGAATTTATTAAAACTTCATAACATTAAACAATTTAACATGTTAGCGTTGATTAGTTTCGTAACAACAAAACCAAGTGCGAAAGCTTGAGCTTTGATCGTGTTCGTTTCTTCATAGTGCTTGGTCCTCCTCCGGTGCTCACAATCTTTACCTATATTTCATAATTTATGAAATACGTTAGTTATAAATAGATTATAACGTAACCGGATAAGCCCGAAGACTCAAAACATTAAAAACAACATTTTTAGAAATTACCCGCCGTAAGCTACGGCTCCAGACCGTAGCTTAAGGCCTGTTGATTCTGTTCTGATCAGCAGCTGTCAACCGTAAGCTACGGCAGGCCACCGTAGCTGATGGATGGGGTGAAATCCGAGTGATAATGATTATAAGTTGTGTGTTTTAGTTAGTTTTTGGGCAGCTATGTGCGTTGAATGAGATAACTATAGGAATTGGTTTGTTTTGCAGGTTAACTGGTTAATTCGGGCGTTTTAAGGAAGCTAGAGATAACGCAGAAGACCCGAGATGCAGTTACGCAGTAGAAAGTACCAATTGGGAGTCGTCGGGCCAAGAACTAATGCGGAATTACGCGGAATTGGACATAACGAGAAGTCGAGGGGTTTACCGGCAATTATGTGAAAGATACAACAAAGATGACCAAGTGATTAAAACCTCGCCGTAGTCTACGGTTTGCTAACCATAAGCTACGGTTAGGTTACAAAACCAAGAAGAATGCAGAACTAGTTGACCGTAGGTTACGGTCAAGAGACCGTAGCTTACGGTCACCTTTACAACATTGGGCAGAACTACGTAACCGTAGGTTACGGTCTATGGACTGTAGCTTACGGTTGGGAAATACAAAAAACAGAATTTGTTGACCATATCTTACGATCAAGAGACCGTAGCTTACGGTCTTGTGGAAAAAAGTTCGCAGGGTTAGTTGTGGTTGTATATTTGGGCTGATTAGGTCATTCTGGGAAAGAATCAGAGAGTACGGACGAAAACTAAGATCTAGGGCTTCAAAGTTGGCGACTTTTTCACCTTCAATCATCATAATTCAACATCGAATCAACAACATGTTCAAGATTTCAACACATTACCCAATCTTTGAAGCATCCAAGCGAACAATGAGTGGCTAGTTCTTTGTTGTGGTTCCTCCGAATGGAGGAGTGATGTAAGTCGGATATTTAGTATGTTTTGATAATCGTTGGGACAGTGATCTAAGCATTCGATGCTTTTCACTACATGTTTGATTATTTCCATTGAAACCATTTACATTTTGTTCAGTCTTGATTTGCAACCATTCAATTCCCGAGAGTTCTTGAAATTGGGATCTATTTGGCTAAGGATTAGGGTTGGTTAATTGTAAATGATGTTGATGTGATAACCTTTCATTCTTAACATCACAATTGGTAATTCAATCAACGCTCGGTTTCAATGGTTAGATAAAACATATTATCATAATCTGATTATCATTCCAAAGTTCAGGGGAATCATCGTTCTCTTTATTGATTTAAAATCTAATTTATTGTGTTCATTTCTGTTATCATAATCTCAAATTTTAAGTTTAGTATTTATCGCACTTATTATTTAGACATTGTAGTATAACACTTTCCACAAAACTCCCTTGGTTCGATACACGACTTATCCTATCTACGTAGTTTGTTTCGGTGTTTGATTGACACTAACGACAGTCCATCAAAATGGCGTCGTTGCCGGGGAGGCGTGCGCAAAGTGTTTGATTAGTTATTTCATTTTTGTTTGTTTCGTTCAGAATTACGAGATATCTCTTTTGTTTGTGTAGTGCAGGTGATCAACTTTTGCATGCATCATACTCGACATTCCGGGCAGTCTTCACCACTAGTATTTGATCCAGAGATAGATATAACAGCACGACATACTCGAATATTGCATCGTGAAAACAGGATTACACAACCTACAACACCGAAAACACATCCAATGGAGAGTTCAAGTAACTTCGAGAATCAACCAGTCACTCCACCTCCACAAAATCAATTCTCACCAACAGCTACTCATCCTGCACCAAATACAACTATACCATCTCCACAACCATCACAGACTCAATCCGCAACTACAAATGTCCCACAGATACCACCACCACCATTTCCTAATCTCGGCAACCTCCCACCTTTTCCTAGTCAACATTTCCCTCAATCTACCAATGTTCCACAATCCTCACCATATGTGAGGATTGTCACTGATGATACTGTGATTCCGCCTATGCAAACAGGGCCATCTAACTCTGTCCCTGTCCCTGAAACTCAGCCATTGGGTCAACAAACATATCACCAATCTTCGCAACAACAACAACAACACTCTACAAGAAATTCGCCATTTGAACAACAAAATAGGGCAGCGGATTCGGGCGATGGTTTTGAAGCATCTGATGAATATGGGGGAATCACATGATAGGATTGGGGATACTCGACAGCTATGATGTATAATCCGTCAAAAAACCGGATTTACCAAACCCGCTTCGTTTATTAACCGAATAATCAGTTAAAAATTTCGTTGCGTATTTAATGCTCAAATTAATTTTAAACGATACATAATTAATAAGTATATTGGAATATATAATTTATATTTGAAAATTTATTAAAAATAATGAAAAAAAAAATAAAACCAGGCTGCCGGGATTCGAACCCGGGTCAGCCGAGTCAACCAAGCTTTAACTCCCACACGCTCAACCACTCCGCCACTTGTGTTGTTTGTGTTCATATTGAAACAATTAAATACATAACATAAATCTCGAATTCAAACTGACGCGCCCAATCGCAGTCGTCGGAAATCCCGACGATTTCGCCGAGATTGGACGGTTTCTTCTGATTTAACCGAAGCATTAACCTTAACATCAGTTATAACCGATGTCCATTCCGCGACATCCGTCATAACCGCCGGAGAAATTATTGACCGACGAATCAAGACGGTAATCAGACCAAATTCGTCGATGTTCTTCCCTATAAATACACCCTCTAACCTCTGATAACCTTTTCGCTCACAATCACACCCATTCTCGACGTAAATTCACTCGCCGGAAACTTTCTGCAACTCGCCGGAAAAACCGAACCCCTTCACCTTTGTGCCTTACTCTAAAAACAGAACACCTAGAGCTCATACCGAAGTCACCCACACTCACCTCAAACTTCTTGAAGAACCTCTGCCGCAAGATACACGTCGCCGGAATAACCTGCTGTCATCGGAAACTCGCCGGCGAAACAGGGGATCTCTGTTCGGTATATCTTACACCTAATCTCTCTCGTTTTTATTAATCTCATATGTAGCTAATCACAACTTACTAAAGAAATTGATTAAATTGTCGAAACAGTCAGACATTGGTTCTGGGTTAAGTTCAACGAAGAAGATGAAGCCTTCGGTTACATATATATTTAATTTAAATCAAGTTATATCTCGGGTTAGACACACAGTCCAGCGGTGGACTGTGTGCAAATAAACACGCATACGTCCCGAGTTCGATTCTTGTCAAACGCACCTTCGCAGTAATAAAATGTTTTTTTTTTTAAAACTGAACCGGGTTAACTCTGTAAGATGTTAAGTATAATAAAAACCAGAATAATTACCAAGTTAGGCACACAGTCCAGCGGTGGACTGTGTGCCAAACTAACCCACAGGTCCCGGGTTCGAGACCTGTGGAGAGCACCGAGCGATACATTAAAATCGTTTTTAAAATAAATGATTTTCGGATTAATTCAATTAGTATATAAATATAATTAAACATAGAAATATTTCGGGTTAGACACGTAGCTCAGTTGGTAGAGCTGCGTGCACGCGAACGGGAGGTCTCGGGTTCGAGTCCTGCCCGGCGCATACATTTACACAATAAAACCGGTCAACAAGTCAACGGTCAACAAGTCAACGGTCAAAAAGTCAACATTTTTTATTATTTTTATTTATTTATTTTATTTAAAAATACTTAAAAATAACATTTTTAAAGTTAGAAAATAGCCTTAAACTCACAAAAATACATCCAATAATCCTACTAAAATTGATTAATAAAATCCGCTTATTTACCGAACCATTATGTTATTATCTAGGTTAGTTTCACTCGAGGTTAAATCAAACTTCGTGCATTCAACATCATCAACCGAGGTTATGCACCTTATTTTATAATCAATTCAATAAACTTGTTCAAATGTTTTCATAGGATTCACTCGCCAACTTTTTGTTGATCCAAAAACCATTTTTACACATGATACAGGTGAACAGGATGAAACAAGGAAAACATAGGAAATGCCTTAGAAGAAAATAATGAAGTCTAGAATGATGTGTAGGACATGATGTAATTATGATTGTATGTTTCCCTTTAAATTGTAATAATAAATATGAAACGTTATAATAAATGTCATGAGCTTTGATGATAACCCAATCATGCCCCGATCACCTTTTCCGATGCGGGTCGGGGTGTGACAGATTGATATCAGAGCCATGACTATAGGGATATAGGATAGGTTATTAGACCCTTAGAGCTTATACTATAGTTGACTAGATTTTAATTGTTTATGTGGTTACATGCAAACTTATGATATTTATTTTTTTCATATTTATTACATACACAAACGCATGCAAACATTTCCAATATTACATTTTGTGATACGTAGTGAATTATACTTACAGTCAAACATACATACTTACATACACATTCATCATACATATTTCAATGTTCACATATTCAAATCATCTTCATACTTTCGTTATTCAAAGATTTTGTCGCATTTTTCATTTTTCAAATCTCATCAAAGTGAGTTCTGCGACGGGCATGTAGTAACTGTAAGGGTACAAGTACCGGTAGTCGGAACGTCCTGTCTAGGTTGGCATTCGTATAAATCCAATATAACGGACCAGTTTGCCTACCTGGGGACTAACGATGAGAGTACGAAGGACCTATTAGGCCAAAGCATGCCACACCAAACGTCGTTCGAACTAACCCCACTTTGAGGTGTCACTGTGTCCACACCTGGACACATTCCGAATATCATACGTTACATATTTCTCGATTTTCTCCGGGTTTTAGTGTACGTAACCAGGCTAACACATGCGAACCATATGAAAAACCCGATATTCATGGGGGCCCACATGATTACGAAGGTGAAGTATGGCGGCATGCAAGGCCCAATTACGAGCAAAGCCCAAGACATCCTATGGATGTAGTAGATTTATTATGTTATATTTATTTTATGAATGTTCATTCCTAAATACGACCCATGATCCCAAAAACATCCAACTCATACTCTTGATATGTATTTCTTGTAGATGTCTTCTAGCCTCGCCCGTAGGAAGATGAGAGCAGGAAAAGCCCGCGAGCGCATGGCTGCCCTAATCGCTCAACAAATGGCTGTCGTAATACCCAACATTGTAGTTCAAATCCAACAAGCCCTTACCGCTAATCCTGTCAACCAAGAAGATCAAAATGTTATCAACCCTCCCCCAAATATCACTAAATGCACCTACAAGCATTTCAAATCCTGCGACCCTCCAAAATACGAAGGGACTGAAGGTGTCACCGCTCTCCTCCATTGGTTTGAAGAAATGGAGAACACTTTTCTAAATTGCGATTTCCCCGATGATCGCAAAGGGCGATATGCTACTGGTCGTTTATTTAGAATAGCACTTACTTGGTGGAATACAGAGAAGGCCAAACGAGTATTGAAGATGCTATGACTTTGACTTGGGAAGAGTTGAAGGAAATCATGACAAGACGGTTTTGCCCAAGGAGCGAAATCAAGAAATTAGAGGATGAGTTCTATTCGTTGAAGCAAAAGGAAGGAGACCACACCACATACAACAAGAGATTCCTCGAGTTAAATCAAATGGTTCCCAACTTGTTCACTCCCCTCTACCGTTTGATCGAGCACTACATTCGAGGTCTTCCTTCAAAAATTCAAGACTCTGTAATAAGTACCACACCTGTAACCTTGGAAGCCGTAATGGAGTTAGCTACAGAGCTCACCGAGAACCGCGTACGGAACAAAGACTTCAAGGAGGAGAAGAAGAAGGATAAAGCATCGACTGAAAACTCCAACTCCACCCAAACCGAATCCCCCTCTCAACCCATTTTTAAGAGAAAACGAGATGGGCAACTTTTCCCTGTCACCCAACGTAATCAACCAATTTCACAAGCCATACCCATCCAAGCTATCCCAATCACTCAAGTAGCATCCAACTCAACTTACCCAAATAAGAAACCATACCTTGGACCTCACCCTCGATGTAACACCTGTTTTTATCACCATCCATCTACCTTACCTTGTCGACTATGTGCGAATTGTGGACGCTATGGTCATTTGAGCAAGGCTTGCCGCACCTCTCAAAACCAAATCTCTCCCCCTACTCAAAACATGATCCAAACCTATCAACAACCCCAATACCCCATGTTCCCATATGTTCGAACTTGTTTCAATTGTGGTGACCCTACCCACTTTAGAAACACGTGCCCCCGATTGGTTAACATCATAAACGCCCAAGCTCAAGCAAACCCAGTTAACCAAGCAAATCAAGGAAACCTAATCACTAGGCCACCAGCAAGAGGAAGAGTTTTCAACATCAACGCCAATCATGTTGAAGATAATGACGGCCCAAACGAAACCACCCAACTAGTCCCCTTCACCAAAAATCAAGATTCAACTCCAACCGCTTAGTTTTTATGTTTTTCTTTATGTTAAGACTCAAGCTTTGGTTGATTGTGTTTATTTATGTATTAGAGTCACATAGAACTAATCATAACTTGCGGATAAAGCCAATGAAAATTTGACAAGAATATGGTGGATACGCCGCTGGTACTTCCTATATATAAGTATTCTTGCCAAAGGATCAGAGGCATTATCAGGCGGTTATGAGAAGTTCCATGTAGAATTTAGTATTGTCTTGATTGAAGTTTGTTTTGTCCTCACTGATTTAGCATTTATAGCATCTCATCATTTAAAGAAATTGGATTGTGTTCCATTTCTACATAGACTAACCTCTCCATCATAACAAACGACAGAGGTATTATCATCATTCAAACATGTATACTATCAGAATTAAGACTCAAGTTTTGGTTGTTGTGTTTGTTTTAGAGTCACATAGAACTAATCATAACTTGCGGATAAAGTCAATGAAAATTTGACAAGAATATGGTGGATACGCCGCTGGTACTTCCTATATATAAGTATTCTTGTCAAATGATCAGAGGCATTATCAGGCGGTTATGAGAAGTTCCATGTAGGATTTAGTAATGTCTTGGTCAAAGTTTGTTCATCATACATTTCAACGTATTTCAATTTCAGCATTTAAAGAAGTTGAGCTATGTCTCACTTCCACAAGGACTAACCTCTCCATCATAACAAACGAGAGAGGTACTGTCACCATTCAAACATGTATACTATCAGAATTAAGACTCAAGCTTTGGTTGATTGTGTTTATTTATGTATTAGAGTCACATAGAACTAATCATAACTTGCGGATAAAGCCAATGAAAATTTGACAAGAATATGGTGGATACGCCGCTGGTACTTCCTATATATAAGTATTCTTGCCAAAGGATCAGAGGCATTATCAGGCGGTTATGAGAAGTTCCACGTAGGATTTAGTATTGTTTTGGTTGAAGTTTGTGTTATACTTACTGATTTAGCATTCATATTATCTCATTATTTAAAGAAATTGGATTGCGTTCCATTTTCTGCATAGACTAACCTCTCCATCATAACAAACGAGAGAGGTACTGTCATCATTCAAACATGTATACTATCAGAATTTAGACTCAAGCTTTGGTTGTTGTGTTTGTTTATGTTTTAGAGTCACATAGGACTAATCATAACTTACAGATAAAACCAATGAAAATTTGACGAGAATATGGTGGATACGCCACTGGTACTTCCTATATATAAGTATTCTTGCCAAAGGATCAGAGGCATTATCAGGCGGTTATGAGAAGTTCCATGTAGGATTTAGTATTGTCTTGGTTGAAATTTGTGTTACATTCACTGATTTAACATTCATATCATCTCATCATTTAAAGAAATTGGATTGTG
Source organism: Scalesia atractyloides (assembly GCA_947069175.1). Lineage (NCBI taxonomy): Eukaryota > Viridiplantae > Streptophyta > Magnoliopsida > Asterales > Asteraceae > Scalesia > Scalesia atractyloides. The sequence continues at coordinate 79,396,498 of CAMTDV010000008.1, forward strand.
TTCTATTTCTACATAAACTAACCTCTCCATCATAACAAACGAGAGAGGAACTGTCACCATTCAAACATGTATGCTATCAGAATTTGGACTCAGATATTGGTTGTTGTGTTTATTTATGTTCTAGAGTCACATCATAGAACCAATCATAACTTACTGATAAAACCAATGAAAATTTGACAAGAATATGGTGGATACGCCGCTGGTACTTCCTATATATAAGTATTCTTGCTAAAGGATCAGAGGCATTGTCAGGCGGTTATGAGAAGTTCCATGTAGGATTTAGTAATTTCTTGGTTGAAGTTCGTTTTATACTCACTGATCTAGCATTTATATCATCTCATCATTTAAAGAAATGAGATTATGTCACCAATCAAACATGTATACTATCAGAATTAGGACTCAGACATTGGTTGTGGTGTTTATTTATGTTCTAGAGTCACATCATAGAACCAAGCATAACTTACTGATAAAACCAATGAAAATTTGACAAGAATATGGTGGATACGCCGCTGGTACTTCCTATATATAAGTATTCTTGCCAAAGGATCAGAGGCATTGTCAGGCGGTTATGAGAAGTTCCATGTAGGTTGTAGTATTAGAAGTTTTGTTTTAGGATATAACCTTATCTTTCCAAACATATCAAAACTCTTGCGCATGAAATCATACTTAGTGAATCAACTCCGCTTATCAATATTTTTACCGTAGGCAACAAAAAGCGATTCCTGTAGCAGGGTACTCAACCCTTACAAGGAACGTTACCGCCTCAAACAAAATTTTAAACTCTTACTCTTTTTCTAAGTATGTAACTGTCAAATTAAACACCATCCTTTTTAGACAAATATGCCACTACTTAAATTTCGGGACGAAATTTCTAAAAAGTAGGGGATACTGTAACATCCGTAAAAAAAACCGGATTTACCAAACCCGCTTCGTTTATTAACCAAACAATCAGTTAAAAATTTCGTTGCGTATTTAATGCTCAAATTAATTTTAAACGATACATAATTAATAAGTATATTGGAATATATATTTATATTTGAAAATTTATTAAAAATAATGAAAAAATAAATAAAACCAGGCTGCCGGGATTCGAACCCGGGTCAGCCGACTCAACCAAGCTTTAACTCCCACACGCTCAACCACTCCGCCACTTGTGTTGTTTGTGTTCATATTGAAACAATTAAATACATAACATAAATCTCGAATTCAAACTGACGCGCCCAATCGCAGTCGTCGGAAATCCCGACGATTTCGCCGAGATTGGACGGTTTCTTCTTATTTAACCGAAGCATTAACCTTAACATCAGTTATAACCGATGTCCAGTCCGCGACATCCGTCATAACCGCCGGAGAAATTATTGACCGACGAATCAAGACGGTAATCAGACCAAATTCGTCGATGTTCTTCCCTATAAATACACCCTCTAACCTCTGATAACCTTTTCGCTCACAATCACACCCATTCTCGACGTAAATTCACTCGCCGGAAACTTTCTGCAACTCGCCGGAAAAACCGAACCCCTTCACCTTTGTGCCTTACTCTAAAAACAGAACACCTAGAGCTCATACCGAAGTCACCCACACTCACCTCAAACTTCTTGAAGAACCTCTGCCGCAAGATACACGTCGCCGGAATAACCTGCTGTCATCGGAAACTCGCCGGCGAAACAGGGGATCTCTGTTCGGTATATCTTACACCTAATCTCTCTCGTTTTTATTAATCTCATATGTAGCTAATCACAACTTACTAAAGAAATTGATTAAATTGTCGAAACAGTCGGACATTGGTTCTGGGTTAAGTTCAACGAAGAAGATGAAGCCTTCGGTTACATATATATTTAATTTAAATCAAGTTATATCTCGGGTTAGACACACAGTCCAGCGGTGGACTGTGTGCAAATAAACACGCATACGTCCCGAGTTCGATTCTTGTCAAACGCACCTTCGCAGTAATAAAATGTTTTTTTTAAACTGAACCGGGTTAACTCTGTAAGATGTTAAGTATAATAAAAACCAGAATAATTACCAAGTTAGGCACACAGTCCAGCGGTGGACTGTGTGCCAAACTAACCCACAGGTCCCGGGTTCGAGACCTGTGGAGAGCACCGAGCTATACATTAAAATCGTTTTTAAAATAAATGATTTTCGGATTAATTCAATTAGTATATAAATATAACTAAAAACAGAAATATTTCGGGTTAGACACGTAGCTCAGTTGGTAGAGCTGCGTGCACGCGAACGGGAGGTCTCGGGTTCGAGTCCTGCCCGGCGCATACATTTACACAATAAAACCGGTCAACAAGTCAACGGTCAACAAGTCAACGGTCAAAAAGTCAACATTTTTTTATTATTTTTATTTATTTATTTTATTTAAAAATACTTAAAAATAACATTTTTAAAGTTAGAAAATAGCCTTAAACTCACAAAAATACATCCAATAATCCTACTAAAATTGATTAATAAAATCCGCTTATTTACCGAACCATTATGTTATTATCTAGGTTAGTTTCACTCGAGGTTAAATCAAACTTCGTGCGCATTCAACATCATCAACCGAACGCACCCAATGTGAGTGAATCTTACAACTCCCCTTTTTAGTTACACGTTTTGGGGTGTGTCATGTGTCACTAAAATTAATTCGTTTATTTAAACTCGTGCCATACCATATTATGATTTAAACTTAGAATGTAAATATTGTTTGTAGTTATGTATTACATATTGTCAAGTTGTATGCAAATCATTCATTAGGCCCATCAGTTCGTAGAACAACGCGTGCCTTAAAACTCATTCATTAGGCCCATCAGTTCCTCGAGAGAGACGGGTTGAGCAACGCGTGCCTCAAAACAATTTATTATTGTATGTGTGTGCATTATCTGATATTAAGTGTTTTGTGAATATGTTTACATCTATATTTACTCATATGTGGTTATGCACCTTATTTTATAATCAAATCAATAAACTTGTTCAAATGTTTTCATAGGATTCACTCGCCAACTTTTTGTTGATCCAAAAACCATTTTTACACATGATACAGGTGAACAGGATGAAGTAAGGAAAACATAGGAAATGCCTTAGAAGAAAATAATGAAGTCTAGAATGATGTGTAGGACATGATGTAATTATGATTGTATGTTTCCCTTTAAATTGTAATAATAAATATGAAACGTTATAATAAATGTCATGAGCTTTGATGATAACCCAATCATGCCCCGATCACCTTTTCCGCTGCGGGTCGGGGTGTGACATATGATACGGGATTTAGAGCAGGAGACAGGATGAATTATGGAAATTCGGGGTTTCCTACATCGGTAAATGTTCCCATGCCAGTTAATCAGCAACCAATTAATAGTCTGCCAATTAACATGCCAATTCCACCTGCACCACAGCAAGGGCCGATTCCAACTGTACCGCAGCAATTTCCAGCACAGCATGCTCAAGGTCCGCATAGAGCACCTCCCAGAAACATACCTCCACCGATTAACCAATTTGAAGGTATCCCAAGAAGATTCGAGCGGGTACCTGTACGGGGCGTCGAAAGTCACTTCAAACCGGCTATCGCCAATAACCCGTCACCGGTGGTTATTCCTCAATTACGAGGTCGGTCATTTGAGGTCAGGGCACAATCAATTCAAAGCCTTCCAAAGTATCATGGAGTAGTTACTGAAGAACCATATTTGCATATAGCAGCATATGATGCCCGATGCAACACCATTGGCGGTCAAGGATTCACACTAGATGACGTTAAACTGGCACTCTTCCAGTTTACACTCGAAGATAAGGCACAATTATGGTTTCATTCGCTACCATCAGCTTCCATTTTTACATGGCACGATATGCAACAACTGTTCCTCGACGAGTTCTATACACCGCTGCCGACAAACAACGCGTGAAAGGATATTCGGAACTTCCGACAGCAACCAGGGGAACTATTCCACGAGGCATTTAATCGGTTTAAAATGATGTTAAAGAATTGTCCACATCATAGGATTCCACTGTGGGAGTTGTTGAACGCATTTCATGAAGGTTTGTCGGATGAGGACGCACGGGATCTTAGCTCAACCTCAAATGGAACTTTTGGCACAAATTATGAGCAAGTTGATTGGGAGTACTTGGAAAGGAATGTGAGAACTTCAAAACGCAAAGCTCAATCTTCAAGAAGTGCTCGGCATTCTGTTGTAAGGGCGGTAGATAATGCACCGGAAGTTAGTGGTCAAATGCCATTCTGTGGGCATTGCGGGGATTTTGGGGACATTGCTGATCAGTGTCCGAGTATTGGTGTAAGTGTGACAGATGTTAATTATGTCCAAGGAAATGGAGGGAGCGGTAGAAATTCCAATATGAACTCGAATACATATCATCCAGGCCTTAGAAATTACCCGAATTTTAGTTATGGGAATGCTAATAATCATGCCAATCCGGGATTTCAAGGTAACAACAATCAGTCTGGGGGCAAAGGAACTTTGATCAACCTCGATTTCAGCAGAACTTTCAAGGAGGGTATCACCCGAACCAAGGTGGTACGACTGGATCTTCTAACCATAATGCAGGTACTGATACAACGGAGATGTTAAAGTCCATTCAGCAAGATTTGCAGAAACGCAATCAATTGGATGAAGTGCGGGCTCAGAAGGATGAGGTACGTGACAAAACTATCCAATTGTTAACAACGCAGATGGGCCAACTTGCGAATGAGTTGAAAGAGCTGAAACAAAGCAATGGGCGGTTACCAAGCGATACAACAACAAATCCAGCTCATTAGAAAAAGAGAAATCAAATCCATCAGGTGAGTACTCTTCGAAGTGGTAAGGTTTACAACAAAGTTCCCACTCCACCACAATTTGTGGAAGGTGTGGTAGAGGATCTAGGTGAGGATGGGTTGAGTTATGACGAAACAGAACCGCAGGTTGTTAACATGAACGTAAAATCTAATAATAATAACAGCCACATTCCAAATGCTGAACCGACCAAGGCTACGGAAGGGGAACAACTTTCACCTCCCTTTCCTGAAGCCTTGAAAAATCCGGGTAATAAAGGCATCATCAAAAAAAGGGGACCGCAACCCGAAGAAATTTGGGAAGTTTTTAAGCAAGTAAAAATCAACCTACCTTTGATTGATGCCATTAAACAGGTTCCGGCATATGCCAAATATTTAAAAGACATGTGCACTCAAAAATGGCAACAAAAAGTTCTTAAACAGATTGATTTAACAGAAAGGGTGAGTGCCGTGTTGAATGGAGTGCTTCCACCTAAGTTGCAAGATCCTGGAGCGCCATTAATTCCCATTAAAGTGGGTGATTTTAAAATGAATAGGGCGTTGCTGGATCTAGGAGCTAGCATGAGCATTCTCCGGGAAGCTTTTATGACCAATATGATTTTGGTCCACTACGTCGAGCCGATACGACTGTTGTATTGGCATATTTGACCCCTAAGCTTCCTCGGGGGATTGTTCGTGATGTCATTGTTAAGGTGGAAGAATTCTATTTTCCAGTAGATTTTTTGGTGCTTGATTATGTCTCCTCGGACCAAATTAATCAACCAAATGTCATTTTGGGTCGACCTTTCTTAGCCACGGCACATGCACTAATTGACTGCCGAACTGGCGCTGTCGATATGACGTTTGGCAATAGGAAGGTCCGATTAAATGTCTTTTCTAACGTTTCTGACATGTTTCCCAGTGATGAGTGTTTCATGGCAGATGCCATTGATGGATGCTAGGTCCGATTAAATGTCTTTTCTAGCGTTTCTTACATGTTTCCCAGTGATGAGTGTTTCATGGCAGATGCCATTGATGGATGCTCTCTTCACTTAGAAGAGGAGATATCCGAGCTATGTTTGCTGTGTGACAGGCAGAACAGAATCATATGCAAGTTTTAGAAGAGGAGGTGCAGAATTTGGAGGTGGCAGCGATGCAAGAAAGAAGGCCTCCGTGGACTCATCAAGTGGAGAGCCTTTCGGCCGAGATTTCATCGGGACTGAAGCCATCCTTGATCAGTCCGCCAAAGGTTGAGCTGAAAGAATTACCACAACATCTCAAATACGCCTTCCTGGGAGAGGATCAGACTCTTCCCGTCATCATCGCTGCAAATTTAGCAAAAGAACAAGAGGAAGCATTGCTGAAGGTGCTTCAGACACATAAAGCGGCAATTGGCTGGACTCTCACCGATCTCAAAGATTTAAGCCCTTCTATTGTAATGCATAAGATTATAACTGATGCAGATGCAAAGCCTGCACAGGATATGCAGCGACGTTTGAATCCTAACATGCGGGAGGTGGTGAAAAAGGAAGTTATTAAATGGTTAGATGTCGGCATTATCTATCCGATATCTGACAGTGCGTGGGTAAGCCCGACTCAGACGGTGCCCAAGAAAGCAGGGATCCAAATTGTTAAAGGTGAAAACGGTGAGCAGATCGCCACTCGGCTGATAACCGGGTGGCGCGTGTGCATTGATTACAGAAAACTTAATGCCGCCACATCAAAGGATCACTTCCCTTTGCCTTTCATTGATCAGATTGTTGAAAAATTGTCAGGTTAGAAATTTTACTGCTTTTTAGATGGTTATTCAGGGTACAATCAAATCGCCATACATCCCGATCACCAAGAAAAGACCACATTCACATGCCCGTACGGCCTTCGCATTTAGGCGAATGCCGTTTGGGCTGTGCAATGCCCCGGCCACCTTCCAAAGGTGCATGATGAGTATCTTCTCAGATATGGTCGGGGATACCTTGGAAATTTTTATGGATGATTTTTCCGTGTTCGGTCCATTAGTTGACACATGTTTAAACGAACTATCTAGGGAGTTGGAGCGATGTGTAAAAACCAATTTGGTACTTAGTTGGGAGAAGAGCCATTTCATGGTTCAAGAGGGCATTGTTTTAGGACACATAGTGTCGAGTAAAGGGATCGAAGATGATAGGGCTAAAATCAAAGTGATATGTACATTACCACCGCCCACCAATGTCAGGCGTCCATTCCTTTTTAGGATATGTCGGGTTTTACCATAGGTTCATAAAAGGTTTTAGTGTCATCACCAAACCATTGGGTAACCTACTTTTAAAAGATGTTCCTTTTGAGTTCAATGATGATTGTGTTCAAGCGTTTAATATTTTAAAGGAACAACTGCTACAAGCCCCAATCTTGCAATCACCGGACTGGACAAAACCTTTTGAAATAATGTGTGATGCCAGTGATTTTGCCATCGGGGCCGTACTAGGACAGCGGGTTGATGAGAAACCGGTTGTTATCTACTATGCAAGCAAAACTCTCTCCGATGCTCAACTTAATTATACTACAACGGAGAAAGAGTTGCTTGTTGTTGTCTATGCACTGGATAAATTCCGGTCATATATCTGGGGAAGTAAAGTAATTGTTTACTATGATCATAGCGCAGTAAAATATTTAATCGAAAAGAAGGATGCGAAACCAATGTTGATTCGTTGGATCCTTCTATTACAAGAATTTGATCTAGAGATTCGAGACAAGAAGGGGTGTGAAAATGTCGTCGCGAACCATCTGTCACGACTACCGCAGGGTTGTGAGGATGTCACACCTGAGATCAATGAGCAGTTCCCGGATGAGTTTATTATGTCTTTCAATTATGAACCATGGTATGCTAATTTTGCTAATTATCTTGTTTCAGGTACGATGCGGAAGCATGGAATAAGAGGAGGAAACAACAATTTTTGGCACAGGTGAAGAACTATATTTGGGATGAATCGATTTATTCCAGATAGGTGCTGATCAGATCATCTGGAGGTGTATTCCGGAGACAGAAGATCTGGACGTGTTGCAACTGCCCATGCATCGGCATGTGGAGGCCATTTTAGCGGACAAAAGATGGACATAAAGTTCTAGAGTGCGGCCTTTGCTGGCCGACACTGTTCAAAGATGCTTTTGCTTTCGCTAAACATTGTACCAATTGTTAGAAAATGGGCGGGATTTCTAAACCGGATGAAATGCGAATGCAGCCAATATTGGTCGTTGACATTTTTGACGTGTGGGGAATCGATTTTATGGGACCATTCCCCAATTCAAATGGTCATTTATATATCTTGGTAGCGGTTGACTATGTTTCAAAATGGGTTGAAGCAATCACCACGAGGACCAACGACCATACCGTGGTTTGTAAGTTTGTTCAGGCACATATTTTCTCACGATTTGGAGTACCCCGAGTGATCATTAGTGATGGGGGTCTCACTTTAAAATTCAATGTGGGCAAACTTCTGAAACGGTATGGCGTTGACCATCGCATTGCTACACCATATCATCCACAGACAAGTGGACAAGTGGAGGTGTCAAATAGGCAGATCAAGGAAATTTTACAAAAAACGGTGCGCATTGATCGCAAGGATTGGTCATCTAAACTGGATGACGCCTTGTGGGCCTACCGCACCACGTATAAAACCCCTATTGGTACTACCCCTTATCGATTGGTGTATGGGAAGGATTGTCATTTACCCATGGAAATCGCTCTTCGAGCATTATGGGCTGTTAAACAGGTCAACACTGATTATTCTGATGCAGGTGCCCACAGGTTGTTAAACTAGAGTGAGCTTGAAGAGTTGCGAAACGAAGCATACGACATGGCTGCCGCTTATAAGGATAAGATGAAGGCCATCCATGATGCGAAGTTGCGACGTCAAGTTTTGCCGTGGGTCAAAAGGTATGGTTATTTAATTCACATCTGAAATTGTTCCCAGGTAAATTAAAAAGCAAGTGGGCGAGCCCATTTGTGATTGTACGCGTTGGGAAGTTTGGAGATGTGGAAATCGAAGACTCAAAGGACCAACGAAGGAAAGTGGTAAATGGCCACCGACTGAAACCGTATTTGGACGCGGATGACTTGAATGCATCACCGATAGATGAGGTGAACTTCCTCATAGGTTCAGCCGACTATACAACCTCTTAGGAATTTGAGAGGTCCGGCTGAAGACGTAAACTTAGCGCTACCGGGAGGCAACCTGGATTATGGTACATATTTCTTCTTTGTTTGCTTTATGTCTTCTTGTTTAGTGTGTGTTGTGGAATGGTGAATAGGTTGTTGGTCTCTCCTCCTGGACATGGTGAAAGTGTGGGGACGCATTAACTGCGCAACGCGGTGGACGGCTTAATTGTGTGTCGCGGTCGACATTCCATTTCTTAAGGGGGTGGCAAGGTTTGGGAGTAACCATAACTTAATACCTAAACAACGTCTCAACTCATTAACTCATGCATTCAAAAAAAAAATTTTAACCTGACCGTAACCTACGGCCATGGACCGTAGGCTACGGTCCACCTATCAAAAACTGGCCAGCAACTTCTAACTGTAACCTACGGTCTCCAACCGTAGGCTACGGTTCAACTGAAATATCCACAGAGTTAAGGGACCGTAAGCTACGGTGTAGACAAGTGGATTTGGGTCGGGTGTGGTGGTTTGGATCGAACCACTTCTTGTGAATCTAATAGGTAACTTAAAAGAGATCCATATTCCAACCCTAAATACACTATTACCTCATCCAATTACACCACAAACTCTCTATCACCATCTTCTTCCTCCCCAATATCCTTCAACTTCCATATCTCTTCCCCCACCTCAAATTCTTGTTACATGACCAAATCGTTTCTTAATTCGTTTGACCCATTATGACTTACGCCGTATGGTGTCTTTTTCAAAACCTTTTTTTATCCGTCAACTCGTGACTGGATTACCATTTTGCCCCTTATTACCCATTATGGTTTACACCATAAGGTAATGTTTCAAAACTCCTTATTTATTCGTCATCACATGACTAAGTTACCGTTTTACCCTTTTTACCATCATTCAAGGTTTCTTACCATTTTCACTTGTTCCGATCTGAATCACTTTGCGTCGAAACATCATATTTCAAATGATAATCTACCTTATTCTTAACCAATACTATAAGTACGTATTCTACTCAAAAGATGTAGGCTTTACTTACCTTGAAATCTGATTATGCTTTTCCCGCGTACTTGATCCGTTTGACCCGCTTCTTCTCAAACCTCCACCTAGCTTGTCAAGCGTCAAACTATCATTTATCATTCGCAAGATGGTTAGATTAGTCATCATTTATCACGACTATTCCACCTTACGGATTTTATATCAAAATTATCATTCGATCGTGTTATAGGGCAGTTTAACTTTTTAAAAGTCAACTGCCTATTAACATATGAATTGCACATTTAAGTTCAACAAACTCATTTAGGCACTTCATAAATTAGTCGGTAGGCGTTATTTCTAGGCCACCGTTTTAACTAAATTTCTATACTAAGTTCATACAATTGTTACATCAATTTAACATAATTTCAATCATTGTATGCTAATATATCAATCTTATGCAAGAAAAGGGTGAATAATAATAAAAAATATAAATAAAATAAAACAAGAAAAGGGTGAGGACGCGGGTATCGAACCCGGGTCTTCACCTAAATAAACACACATCATACCAATACACGTACATATCTGAAATAATCCCAAGACAAATAATTTTTATATTAAAACAACCTTCAGATATCAAATTTTCAAACACCCGCCTGTAAGGGATGAAACTCCCAAAATCAATCATCAATTTTCGTTTCTTTTGTAAAATTAAACCGAGAAAACGGTTTCTAATCATGTGTTAGACTCAATTAACGAGCCAGCAATGATTAAATCGGATTAAATCGGTTATGCAATTCATTACGGTAATCAATTCTTTGACTGAAACTGTCGAAACCGAATTCCAACTTGAATCCACACCTTCGACTATAAATAGCGATCCATGAACTCGTATAGAACTCGCTCCTACTCTCAAAACACTCTACACTCTCTCTGTTTTCAAATTTTACATCGCTGGAAATATCTTCGGTCGCCGGAGCATCACGGAGAAATCAAGATCACCTCTGTTTCGGTATAACACCCTTGAATCTTTTTCTTTTTATTATCAGTAGTAATAAATAAACCATTTCAATAGGGGTTTTCGGATTAAAAGTCGGGTTATCAAAACTGGTTTTATGAGTTGAAAAAGATGAAGTTGGAAATGAGTATAAAAAGAATTAAAATCAGCGTTAAACCGGGTTAGACACACAGTCCAGTGGTGGACTGTGTGCAATTTAAACATACATACCCAGGTTCGAGTCTCACCTACGCTGCAGAATTCTTACTCTGTTCCAACCTTTTTAATACTATATATAATAACAATCAGAGAGTGTATAAATATAATATAAATCACATATCATCCGGGTTAGTCACACAGCCCAACTGGTCGGGCTGTGTGCAACACGGAGCTTTGGTCATGCTTTCGAATCCGGTTAGTTGCACCGCCTCTGAGATACATAAAATCTTTTTAAATTTGAACAGATCATAGTTGAATTAGTTTGTGTATAAATATAATTAAAATCAAGATTATTTCGGGTTAGACACGTAGCTCAGTTGGTAGAGCTGCGTGCACGTATACGGGAGGTCACGAGTTCGAACCTCACACGATGCCAATCACAAGCGCGATCCGACCGGTTGACCCGGTCAGACCCTGACAAGGGTATATATTTTTTATACATAATCTCTTTATTTTTAATTCAAAAATCCTTAAAAATACCTAAAAAAATAAAACTTTTAAAGCTTTAATTTTGTAATTGCTATAAAAATAGACTTAAAAAATCTAATAAAAGGCATTAATTAGATATATTAAATTCAAATAAAAGTTATATATTTATCGAGTTATTACGTGATTATTTAGGTTAGTTTTCTCTCGTCGGTTGAAATCCTAAATCGTGCGCATTCGCCGTCAATCCAAGAAACGCACCAACTGTGAGTGAATTCTTACAAACTTCCCCTTTTTATTCATGTTTTGGGGTGTATCATGCGTCTTTTTTTATTTAAATAGTTTATTTAAACACTTGTGTTATTACCATTATGTGAACTAACGTGCTATGTGATATTAATCTTATTGTTATTTGTGGTTATACTTTCTCAATTCAATCAAGCTGTCACATTAGGCCCATCAGTTCCCTGTATCGACGGGTAGAGCATCGTGTGCCTCATCAGATCGGCTCCGTTTGATTGAGTCTTGATCTCACAGCTCATCATTTATTTTATCATTTCAGTCAGGAATTCACATTAGGCCCATCAGCTCCCTGTATAGACGGGTAGAGCATCGCATGCCTCATCAGATCTGCTCCGTTTGATTGAGCCTTGATCTCACAGTTCATCATTTATCATGCTCATGTATACATTGCTAGATGTTTATGCGGTTTGTGAATAATTTACATATATGTTTGCTCATTTTGGTTTATGCACATTTTTATTAAATTAATTAACATATCTTTTATTTCAAATATTTAAACGGAATCTACTCGTCAACTTTTGTTGACCCAAACCTCAATTTTTACACACGATACAGGTGAGCAGGTTGAAGCAGGGAACACATAGGATTGGGCCTTAGAAAATAAATATAGCATTATTTGAATGTCTTGTTTAGAACATTTGGTGCTTGTATGGTTTATGTGATTGTTGGAATTTTCCCTTTTAATTTGGAATGATAAATATGAAATTTTATAATAGTAAATGTCATGAGCTTTGATGAAAACCCAATCATGCCCCGACTACCATTTCCGCTGCTGGTCAGGGTGTGAAAGATTGTTATTAGAGCTTTTGACTATAGGGATATATGATAGGTTATTAGACCCTTAGAGCCTATACTATAGTCGGTTAGATTTTAATTGCTTACGTGTTATTTGGTTACATGCAAACTCATGATATTTACTTGTTTTACATTTATTTCACACACAAATGCATTCAAGCACTCCCACTATCATATGATTTTGTGTGATACTTAATATATTATACATATTGTCAAATATAATATGCTTACATATAAACGCATCATGCACGTTTCAATTCTCATGTATTTAAACACTCTCATGCTTTCTTTCTCAAAAATTTTATGATGATTTCATTTTTTCCATCTCATCAAAGTGAGTTCTACGACGGGCATGTAGTAACCGGAAGGGTACAAGTACCGGTAGTCGGGACGTCCTGTCTAGGTTTGGCATTCGTATAAATCCAATATAATGGACCAGTTTGCCTACCTGGGGACTAACGATGAGAGTACGAAGAACCTATTAAGCAAAGCATGCCACACCAAACGTCGTGCGAACTAACCCCACTTTGAGTCGTCAGTGTGTCTACACCAGGACACCTTCCGACTTATTACCTCGCAATCATGTTTTATGATTTTCATTCGGGTGGTGCGAGTGTTAACAGGCCAAAACCAATGTGAACCCGACAGAGCCCAGTAGTCATGGGGGCCCACATGACTACCTAGGCTAAGTATAGGGACATATGGGGGCCCAAACATGAGCAAGGCCCAAGACATCCTATGGATGTAGTGAATTTATTTTCTCATTTGTTTTGTGAATGTTAATTTCTAAATACGACACATGGCACCTAAAACGTCAAACTCATAATCTCGTTACATATTCCCTGTATATGTCTTCGAGGCACTCTCGTAGAGGTAGGAGATCAGGGAGATCCGGCGAGCGCATGGCCGCCCAAATAGCTCAACAAATGGCCGTCGTGATTCCCGATATCGTGATTCAAGTTCAATAATCTCTAGCTGCAAACCCTATCAACCCAATCAATCAAGAGGAGCAAAATACTGCCAACCCTTTTACAAACACCACCAAGTGCACCTACAAGCACTTCAACTCATGTGACCCTCCAAAGTATGAAGGAACTGAAGGGGTCACTGCCCTCCTTCGATGATTTGAGGAAATGGAGAGTACTTTCCTCAATTGTGATTGTCCCAACAACCATAAAGTTTGTTATGCTACTGGCCGCCTATTTGGAGTAGCATTAACTTGATGGAATGCCGAAAAAGGCAGAAGAGGCGCTAAAACCGCAGTAGCCCTAACTTGGGAAGAACTTTGAGAACTCAAGATAAGACGTTTCTGCCCAAGAAACGAAATTAAGAAGTTGGAGGATGAGTTCTACTTCTTGAAACAAATAGAGGGAGATCATATAACCTACAACAAGAGGTTTCTCGAGTTGAATCAAATGGTTCCAAATTTGTTCACTCCCCTCTACCGTCTGATCGAGCATTACATTCGGGGTCTACCTTCGAAGATTCAAGATCCTTTGATGAGTACCGTGCCTGCAACCTTGGAAGCAGCAATAGAGCTAGCTACCGAACTCACCGAAAATCATATCAAGAACGAAGATTTCAAGGATGAGACGAAGAAGGATGCAAGTAGCAAAACATCAACCAAAACCTCCAACCCGACATAAGTCGAATCCTCTTCCCAAATCACTACTAAGAGAAAGCGGAACGAGAAAAATTTTGCTGTCACTCAAACCAGTCAGCCAACTTCACAAGCCGTACCCCTCCAAGCTATCCCAATCACCCAAGTGGTACCCAACCCAGCATATCCAAACAAGAAACTTTACTAGTCCCCACCCTCAATGCAACGCCTGCCATTATCACCATCAACCCACCATACCTTGCCGACTGTGTGCAAATTATGGGCGTTATGGTCATTTGAGTAACGCTTACCGTACTCCTCAAAACCAAACTCCACCCCCTGCCCAAAACATGATCCAACCCTACCAACAACCTCAATATCCCATGGTTCCATATGTTCGAGCTTGCTTTAATTGTGGTGACCCTACCCATTTAGAAAACACGTGCCCTAGGTTGGTTAATATCATTAACGCTCAAGCCAAGCGAACCCACTTAACCAAGCAAACTAGGCAAACCCATCACCCCCACCAGCAAGAGGAAGAGCCTACAACATCAACACGAATCCAATTGAGGTGAACAATGGTGCAAACGAGTAACCCAACTAGCCTTCCACCACAAAGAAACAAGGCTCCGCTCCAACCGTTAATTCTTAATGTTTTCTATCAATTCCATTCCTTGTTTAGTTATTCAAGATATCTTTGTTTTCAATTTGGGATTTAATGTATCAAAATTTTAATGCCAATAACGCAATCTATATCATGTTATGACAAGTTGTTTCATTACATGTCTCCATTTATTGATTTAAAATTCATGTCATCGTACATCACGACGAACATTGTCTCATCAATTAAAGAACTTGGGTCGTGTCTCACTTTTTCATAGACTGACCACTTCATCATAACACACGAGAGAGGTACCGCCGTCATTCAGTCTTGTATCCCTCAAATTTGAGACTCAAGCATTGGATGTTGTGCTTGTTTATGTTTTGTAGATTTTAGGACGAGTCACATAGTACTGATCGTGACTTACTGACAAAGCCAAAGAAAATTTGACAAGGATATGGTGGATACGCCCTTGGTACTTCCTATATATAAGTATTTTTGTCAAATGATCAAAAGCATTGTTAGAAGGTTATGAGAAGTTTCGGTAGGTAGTGTAAATTTTAATTTGGATAATGACATGATTGAAGATTTTTTTTTGTGATATAACTTTATCTTTTCGACGCATCAATTTTCTCAAAAACTCTTATGCATGAGATCATATCCAGTTAATCAACTATGTGTACCAACGCTTCTCACCTCAGGCATCAAAAAGCGATTCCTGTAGCAGGGTATTCAACCCTTATTAGGAACATTACCGCCTCAATCAAAATCCAAACCTTCACACTCCTCTGGTTATGTAAACGTCAAATTCAAACATCACACCCTTTTTGCTGTTAAAAGATATTCAGATTTATGAATCGATGCATTTCGTTGAATACCCCCACCTTTTCAAGTCAAACCTACTACTACTTAAATTTCACGAGTTCGAACCTCACACGATGCCAATCACAAGCGTGATCCGACCGGTTGACCCGGTCAGACCCTGACAAGGGTATATATTTTTTTATACATATTCTCTTTATTTTTAATTCAAAAATCCTTAAAATACCTAAAAATTAAAAATTTTAAAGCTCTAATTTTGTAATAATTACTATAAAAATAGACTTAAAAATCTATTAAAAGGCATTAACTAGATATATTAAATTCAAATAAAAGTTATATATTTATCGAGTTATTACGTGATTATTTAGGTTAGTTTTCTTTCATCGGTTGAAATCTTAAATCGTGCGCATTCGTCGTCAATCCAAGAAACGCACCCACTGTGAGTGAATTCTTACAAACTTCCCCTTTTTGTTCATGTTTTGTGGTGTATCATGCGTCGTTTTTATTTAAATAGTTTATTTAAACACTTTCTCATTTCAGTCAAGCTGTCACATTAGGCCCATCAGCTCCCTGTATCGACGGGTAGAGCATCGCGTACCTCATCAGATCGGCTCCGTAGCTCATCATTTATTTTATCATTTCAGTCAGGAATTCACATTTGGCCCATCAGCTCCCTGTATAGACGGGTAGAGCATCGCATACCTCATCAGATCGGCTTCGTTTGATTGAGGTTTGATCTCACAGTTCGTCATTTATCATGCTCATGTGTACATTGCTATATGTTTAGTGTGAATAATTTACATATACGTTTGCTCATATTTGGTTTATTCACATTTTTATTAAATTAATTAACATATCTTTTCTTTCAAATATTTAACGGGAATTCACTCGCCAACTTTTGTTGACCCAAACCTCAATTTTTACACATGATACAGGTGAACAGGTTGAAGCATGGAACACATAGGATTGGGCCTTAGAAGATAAATAAAGCATTATTTGAATGTCTTTTTAGAACATTTGGTGCTTGTATGGTTTATGTGATTTTTGGAATTTTCCCTTTTAATTTGGAATAATAAATATGAAATTTTATATTAGTAAATGTCATAATCTTTGATGAAAACCCAATCATGCCCCGACTACCATTTCCGCTGTGGATCAGGGTGTGATAAAAACCCAACTCATAATCGACTTGTTAATCACTTACAAGTAATCTTACATCAAATAGTGCATAATTTCTTTATGTCTAATGAAATCAAGCATACACATACACTTAATTTCATCTTTGGATCATCATCCAACAATCTAATTGCAAGTAATCTATTTGTCTCAAATTACAACTTTCACCAATCTAGGTTTTAAGACATAACTTATGATCCCCTTGTCTAGGTGATTGTTAAAATGAGTTCATGCACTAATTTGGGTCTCGAATTGATCTTCAATTTGGTGGATTTAAGAAAAACAAGGGCTTAGCCCCTTGTCTTACTCATGGCCGCTACACACACACACCCCTTTTGTGTGTGTGGTGTTTTATTTTTTTTTATATATTCAAGTTTCAGCTTTTCCCATTTTGGTCCCTCATGTTTGAGATTTTATTTATTAAGTGCTGCAACTCATTGTTTTATTGCTATTTCCATGTTACTAACTAGGTTAACTTGTTCCTAGTTATTTTGTTTACGGGTTCACTCTTACCACTAACGGTCTTTTACCCGCTCTTTAATATTAACGTGGTTTGATTACCAAACCCGTTTTTGGGGTGTTACAAGTCTACCCCCCTTAAAGAGGTTTCGTCCCCGAAACCTTTCCTACGTAATTCCTTGGGTTCAACCAAATGGACTTGATTTCATTTTCGCCTAAGCATTGCTCATTTTTTAATTATTCAGAAATCTTACAGGAAGATGCGACAATGTTCTTCGGACTCGCAAATGGTGTCCGACTCCTTTCTTTTCTTTCTCTTGATTGATGTTATGTATTCAAGGCATTTACTCTTTCGACCAAAGGTTATCATATACCTTGTTGCGTGCGCCTTTCTTGTGTATGGTCTTCTTGGCCCTCAAATCCGATTAGCATTCCTCTTCCTCATAATTTACAAGAGTGAGTCACCATTTGGCTACTTGGTCGTATGAGTCTATCATCATATTTATTTCATGCTAATCATATAATGATAATCATATTAAACAAATTTGACCTTGACCGGCTTATTAGTCACCGGTTACCTTATACCTCATAATTTAGGTACACTCATATTGCCTTCGCAAGACTTTTACAAACCTTCGAGACCCTAGTCTCATAGCTCGTGTTACAAGGTAATCATGTACCATATTATCTATATATATATATATATATATATATATATATATTATTTTTTACCGTGTTTGCATCACATCATGTTAAATTTTATATTAATCTTTTTCGTTTTTGAGAATTTTCTTTTCGAATTTATCGTCTCGCACCTAATGGTGTCAAGACCTGTTTCCTTTAATATTAATCATTTTCCAATTCATCTCATACCATTTATGTTTATTAAAATGTTGTTTTTAACTAAAAACCGAATTTTAGTTTAACGTTTTTCCTTTCAACTTATGTCAATTAATCGCATCGAGAATTTGACAATCTAGCATTTCTTCTTTTTACTGTTTTTATTTCACGTGGGTAATCATAAATAATTTCCTCACTTTATTTAAGTGACCCGTGGGCCTTTTTTACTTAGCCTCCTAAGCCATTTCTTTAGACTTTCACCCTCTTCTTTTCTTTTACTTAGCCTCCTAAGGTGAGGTCTTTAAGGCATCATTCCTCTTGATTCCTGACCCGAGAGTCATTTTGGTTCTATAGACCTTTACACTATTTATAACTCGAAGGTCGTGGTGATTCGGTGGATCATCCCTATACCCGCGTCGTTCTTTAAATATATATGGTGTCAATGCACCTCTTTTATTTTTTAAAGTAAAATCATGGCTCTTTTTACCATGAAAGCTAATTTATTTTATTTCAATTATGGCCCTCAGACCATATTTGATTTGAGTCGGTAACATTTTCGTTTTCTATGACTCCCTGAGTCATTTATAAGTCAAATTCACTTGTCGGATCTATTAGTCATTTCATCTCTATTGGATGATGATCACTTGCGTCTAAGCCTAGCGCAAGATCAAATGGCATTGACCACTCTTCACCATCGAGTCACAACTACCATCTTTAGTGGCAACCACAACATTTTGTGTATGTTTCCTAAAACACTTATTCTAATATGCAGATCAGACACTGTTTGTTGGTGTCCGCGTGCCCGCGCGATTGTAGTCCATGACTAGATCGTTTTCCATTCGGACAATTCTTCTGACTCTATGACTTCACATGTCATTTATGCGTATGTTTGTCTCACGCTTACCGTTATCCGGTTTATGCCTATATTTCTTTACAACCCGTTACCCGGGTTCTTTATCTTAACGTTTTAACACTCCTGCTATTCGTTTTGCGTTTTCGTTTAAATTCATTCACGGCCCTTTACACGAGTCCATTAATATTCCGCGCTCCCATTATTTGGTTTGCGTCTACATTTATATTTAATCTCGTCCCATTACCGGGCTAATTATTTTTTTGCTTTAACGTTCCCGTTACCCGGTTAGCGTTTACATTTAAATTCAATCACTATACTCCATTTGGTTCATTTGATTTGTTCATGTGAAATGCAGCACTTATGAGTGATCAAACTTTATTCTTTATCTGACCCGTTTGACTTGTTCGTGTGAAATCCATCACTTTTGAACAGTCAAACTTTATTCTTTATCTGGCCCGTTTGGCTTGTTCGTGTGAAATCCATCACTTTTGAATAATCAAACTTTATTCTTTATCTGACCCGTTTGACTTGTTCGTGTGAAATCCATCACTTTTGAACAGTCAAACTTTTTTTCTTTATTGGACCATCCTTGATGGCCTCACAGACCATGAATGATGATTATCATCATCATTTCTTTCTTTTCCCTTTTTATCTTTTCTATGACCATAGTCAACGACTTTGATCATTTTTCGTGCGGGCGCTACCTCCGTTTCTATGACCTCGTGGACATTTATACCTTGGTTTTACGTGCCCTTTTTGTCAACCATGGTTCTTTCATCCATAATCACTTATTCCATGAATTTCCTTGGATCATTTATTTCTATGTGCGCCGACTATCGTTTTTATGGTTCCCACGAAAACCATTTATACGAGTACGCCTGTAAGATTCTTGACCCCAAGGATCTTTTAACTATTCTCATTCACCTCGTTTTTACCACATCAGATGTATATGTGCTTATTATAAGAAGTTCATGGTATCATATGTTTATTACTTACTTGGCCAGAGTAAGCGATCAACACATGGTATGCATAACCTTTTTATAACTATCACATTACTTCCCATGTAAGTAAATCCTCGGTTCGTGTCCATATTTCATATTTTGTTTGGTAAAACCTTGTTTAATTGTTATTTAACAATTGTTAGTTTTTACCTTTTTCATCTCAAAACATATAGAATGTTTTCTTTCTTTTATAAAACTTTTATGCAACCACATTTATCCATGTGATCTTTACTTTTCCTCAATAGAATCTTATTGAAAATTTCTAATTGGATGGTCACCCCATCCAAGATTTTAGATCTGAACTCTTTTATATTTTTATTATTCACGATTGTGAATGATGCGTATTACCTGCCCAATTTCTCTTAGGAACATCATCAAGGATGGCTATCCCGTCTGGTTTTCCCATGCTTTAATCCTGTATACAACCGTCATTCATTACGTATCTATTGCATACTACTAGTTATAAAATAATTTAAAGTGTGCACCTTCCCTCATGGGCTTTCATTTTCGTTCCACCTTTATTTCGTATCATTTCTTAATTTAAGTCCTTGGTGAGCATGCCCTACTTATCATACTTTGGACCATTCCATCATCATATTAGTATACCATTAAACTTTCGCCATCCTTAGATGCGCGTATCCTTCGATTAAAACGTTCACAAAATATTAGTAACGTTGATATTAATAAGCGCTCGTACTGTAGTACAAGGCTTTCTACAATACTTGTTAACACAAGTAATTCGCTAGCCATACTGCTCTTTTATCAATTTATTTGGGGTAACGTGCGTTCACACGATAGCCCTATGTGTTATTTACAACACTTTAACCATGCTGGACCGCTAAAATTTATAATAACTTACCGGATCGTGCGACCAAGCCTCGAACTGAACACATTTGATCATTTACCTTGAGCTCTGATTACCAACTTGTAAGACCCTATCTTAATGTATTGAATTTCTATTAAAATTATGCAGTTAAATGTGTAAATGCGAATACACGTCAATACATATTTTTGAATTTATTAAACTTCATAACATTAAACAATTTAACATGTTATCATTGATTAGTTTCGTAACAACAAAACCAAGTGCGGAAGCTTGAGCTTTGATCGTGTTCAGTTCTTCATAGTGCTTGGTCCTCCTCCGGTGCTCACAATCTTTACCTGTATTTCATAATTTATGAAATACGTTAGTTATAAATAGATTATAACGTAACCGAATAAGCCTGAAGGCCCAAAACATTAAAAACAACATTTTTAGAAATTACCTGCCGTAAGCTACGGCTCCAGACCGTAGCTTACGGTCTGTTGATTCTGTTCTGATCAGCAGTTGTCAACCGTAAGCTATGGTAGGCCACCATAGCTTACGGTGGGCTGCTGCAGCCTTTTTCAAGTTTGTCGTTTTAGTCACGATAACTTCCATAACTTACTCAATTTTCATCCGTTTTACTTGAAACTTGTTTCTAAATGTCCGTAAATTGTTTACCGACATATTTAACTAGAAATCCTTAACCCGGATTCTTAATTCTTATGATTTACGCATCCGCTCTCGGTTTATGCGCATATTCATTTTGACCCGTTAAGAGTTTTAAGCACTTAAGCTTAAATCTCACTTCCTCTTTCCTTACTTCTTATTTCCACACTAAGATATCTATTTATTTTCCACCACAACTATGTTTGTGATGGATTTGTTATAGAAAATTTTATTTACAAATTCTACCCTTCGGTTTGACAATTACGAAAAAGAGCCGTTATGAGGCATTAAACCAAAATGACTTATGCCATTTGCTTTTACACTACCGAAAGAGTATACTTACTTGTATAACTCATTTTTAAACTATCTTCAAGGGTGGTTTGGTCGAGTTATCATTCAAGGGCATTTTGATCAACTTTAGTCCTTTTAACGACGAAGGACTTTTAGAAGCATATTTTGACTAAGTGGGGACTTTTAACCCACGTTCTATTAAAATTTCATTATTTTCCTAATAACATAATGTCTAGAATTTAAAATATTAGATATACCTCTCTTTAGGCAATCCAATGTTCATCTAAGACTCGTTTAACTCTCATCGGACCTATAGCCATCATTGAGAATTTGACCCATTACACATACCTGTCTCAGATCATAGCATTGACCCTTTTTAATACCTTGATCTTTTAGTTGTTATTTAATAGCGATGCAAGTAATACTCTATTCTTCCTATGAGCACAAAACTCAACAAGCGACATTAATCATCATTGTCAAATGGTGATATCATCACCATTTAATCCATTTGGCCTAAATGACCATTTATCAATATGAGATGACATTTATTTGCCATCTCACCTATTTAGCCCATTTCGTTTTACACTGTGATCATGTTACATTAAAAAATCGTTTCTTAATTCGCTTGACCCATTATGACTTACGCCGTATGGTGTCTTTTTCAAAACTCTTTATTTATCCGTCAACTCGTGACTGGATTACCATTTTGCCCCTTATTACCCATTATGGTTTACACCATAAGGTAATGTTTCAAAACTCCTTATTTATTCGTCATCACATGACTAATTTACCGTTTTACCCTTTTTACCATCATTCAAGGTTTCTTACCATTTTTACTTGTTTCGATCTGAATCACTTCGCATCGAAACATCATATTTCAAATGATATTCTACCTTATTCTTAAGCAATACTACGAGTACGTATTCTCTCAAAAGATGTAAGCTTTACTTACCTTGAAATATGATTATGCTTTTCCTGCGTACTTGATCCGTTTGACCCGCTTCTTCTCAAACCTCCACCTAGCTTGTCAAGCGTCAAACTATCATTTATCATTCGCAAGATGGTTAGATTATTCATCATTTATCACGACTATTCCACCTTACGGATTTTATATCAAAATTATCATTCGATCTTGTTATAGGTCAGTTTGACTTTTTAAAAGTCAACTGCCTATTAACATATGAATTGCACATTTAAGTTCAACAAACTCATTTAGGCACTTCATAAATTACTCAGTAGGCATTATTTCTAGGCCACCGTTTTAACTAAATTTCTCTACTAAGTTCATACAATTGTTACATCAATTTAACATAATTTCAATCATTGTATGCTAATATATCAATCTTATGCAAGAACTTGGGATTGTTTCATCACTATAAACAACCCATTGCATCATATATATAGAATTTACCCAAACATTATACTTAGCCAAATACTTTAAACATTCATATACACATGATGATTTTAAGCATCTATTAACATGTATATAACATCAATCTCATCATAACATCAAAACCATAATCTACTTGTTAATCACTTACAAGTAATCTTACATCAAATAGTGCATAATTTTTTTTATGTATAACGAAATCAAGCATACACATACACTAAATTTCATCTTTGGATTATCATCCAACAATCTAATTGCAAGTAATCTACTTGTCTTAAATTACAACTTTCACCAATCTAGGTTTTAAGACATGCCTTATGATCCCCTTGTCTAGGTGATCGTTAAAATGAGTTCATGCACCAATTTGGGTCTTGAATTGATATTCAATTTGGTGGATTTAAGAAGAACAAGGGCTTACCCCCCTTGTCTTGCTCCTGGCCGCTACACACATACACCTTTTGTGTGTGTGGTGTTTTTTTTATATCTATATTCAAGTTTCAACTTTTCCTATTTTGGTCCTTCATGTTTAAGGTTTTATTTATTAAGAGCTACTACTCATTGTTTTATTGTTATTTCCATGTTACTAACTAGGTTAACTGGTCCTAGTTATTTTGTTTACGGGCACTCTTACCACTAACTATCTTTTACCCACTTTTTAATATTAACGTGGTTTGATTATCAAACCCGTTTTTGGGGTGTTACAAGTAGTCAAAACTATTAATAACTAAATGATAATAATTTATACTGATACTTTAACAAATAACACTTTTAACTTAGCTTCGTTGCTCATGTCGATCTCACTCTAGCGAATAAGTAATTCCTCATACCTTTAACTTTCATTTAGTTGTTTACAATTTTTTTATCTTAATTATCTTTTACTCTTTCAAATTTGGAACTATTTTTTCAACTGAATTGTTTTCGACTCCTATTTGAGCAACCGACTTATTTCAGGTTGATAATATTTAACCGATTTTGTTTGGTTCACAATTTTTATGAACGAATAGTCTGGGTCGGTAATTTTGCAACTCTTTGGATTCAAATGAGAATTAATAAAAACATTATTTTTTTTAATCTGAGAACCACTCTATCACCACTAGATTTGATTTAAATATATAGTTGAGAACAATATATATTATATTATTATATTCCATTTTTCCTAGAAATGATAAAAAATCATAATATCATTATGTCAATCATAAAACACACTTAAAACTCACAAATAACAAAGTGTAGATTACTTTAACGTTATATTTATAGGTTTTGTATTGTGTTTTGGATGATAAGGCTTTGATTAGCAGACGACTAACATTAGTGTGTTTTATTTTGATTATCATGTTATGTTTTAGATTCTTAGTGCTACAATGGTGTGTTTGAAATTTTTATGAACTGTTAGGATTTGAATTTTGTGTTTTTATGATCTTCACTCTTTTATTTATGGGTTTTGAGTATATTTAATAGCTGAAATTATAGTGTTTTATAACTTTGTAAACTTTGTAGGAAAATAGACTTTGTAACCGAACCCCACCTATAATATATATATTGAGAGATTGAGGATCCTGTAAAAAGGGGTTTAAGTGTGAGAAGTGTAAGAAATATTATGGGGGCTGACATGTGTTCTTGAGTTATATTAATTCAAAAGGGTAAAAAGTAATTTACTCAATAATTCAAGTAAATGATAAATATTCCCATAACTATGAGTTATTTTAGGATTCCGATTTGTTTTTTAAAGTTCCTTTAAAAATTTGTGATTTATTTGTCATCTCGTATAAATCTTCAAGATCGCAAAAAGTTATCATCATCATTGTAATACGATTTCTTTTATGTTCTGTGCGAAAATCTATTTGTGTGGTGTTCTAAACCTGCATTCATGGTGTTTTAAACATGCAGTTCAGTATATGTTCTTCGTATGGTGTTTTAAAACTGCATTTATACAAGCATTATTGGTGTTTTACACCTGCATTCCAGTATATGTTATTCGTATGGTGTTTTAAACATGCATTCCAGTAGACATCATATCATGCTATACTTAATTTTTTATTTATATAAATATAGCAATATGATACTCATATTAAAGATAAAAAAAATCTCATTATGGTGTAATTTATTTTAAAAAACGTTACGATAAAAAATTATTGTTGTTCAAAAAAATAGAACTTGCATGTGCATTAAAGTTGATGACAGTTTTTTTATTTAAAAATAAAATATAAAAAGACACTATTACCCCTAATCCAACCAAATTAGTCTCATATATATATATATATATATATATATATAATTTACATTTTAAGTTCTTTTTAATCTCAATCATTAACTATTAAATCTAAAGACATAAAACACTTCTCACAAAATCACATTTTTTTACACTAACTCCGACATATATATACACATATACTATAATTGGTGACCTTTGAGAATAGTGTCATAACACTAGTATGAGTCGCCCTTCTCTGTTTGGTTTAAAAAGACAATGTTTTTTTTTCTACAGCCATTATTTAAGTTAAATGGTGGTATTTGTTTTTTTTTAATATATGTGCATGTTTCTATGTGTGTGTTGCGTAGACATTGCCATCTGCCAACGTTTTATCTATTTTTCTGAATATGTTTTATTAAAAAACGTCTATGCCTTCTCTTTTTGGTGCAGGCTTGGCCAAACCACTTTTAAGATTTTTAAGGTCTGCAGATAGTTAAACACCACCACCCAGCACCACCGACCACCACCACCACCTACCACTGTATACCACCACCCATCAGCAACACCCACCGTCCACGTCCATTACCATCCACTGCCACCGTCCACCACCACCACCCACCATCACACCACCAGTTTATCCTCAAAATAAAGAACCTTCTTGTTGCAAATTGCAGATGTTTGGTTCACCTCTTCTTCTACAAATGTCTACAGATGTAGTATGCGAACTGTTGGCGTTTTACCTATTAAAAAAACAAACTTCACCTTAGTGGTAGTATTAAACATAAAAGTAGTGGTCGTGGAGTTGTTTGGTGCGCATCACATTAATGGATTGGCATGGCTTCAAGACCAGGTGGAGCTACTATTTTTTGTTACTCAATTAGGTCCAATGGTATGTTGGGCTTTAATCAAAACATTAAGTTAAGAGGTTGTAATTACTAAAGGTTGACTATACATTTGTTTTGTACGTAGCTTTTTAGAGAAAACTACATTGAATCGCCTTGATATTTATGAAAACGATGCTAGATCTCAAGAATTTGTTAATCATCTCTATTTCATAACTCCTTATTTACTCCCCATCACAGTGCACGATGGATAAAAAAACTAGAGTTAATTTCGTTTTGCTCCCTGTGGTTTAGTCATTTTAACGCTTTTGCCCAAATAGTTTAAAATAGTCATTTTCCTCCCTGTGGTTACCACTTTTATTTGAATCTACTCCATGTCCTTAACCACGTTAAATATTGAAGTTAAAGGTAAGCGCATTTTAATAATTTTACATGTGTTAATAAGGGTATTTAGGTCTTTTTACATGTAATGGATAATTGTGTCATTTACTTAAATAAATTAATAAAGGGTATTTAGGTCTTGCATCTAAACTCCCAACCACCTGCCCTAAACTCTCTTACCACCCAAACCTAAATCACAATCCACATCAACCATCGCCACACCTGCGTCACCTGCACACCTCCACCATGATAAGTGTATATAATCTTTTTCACCCCTCTCAAATTGAAATCAAAGTTTCAAGATCTTAAAACTCTCTCTATCTCTGTAACAACAGATGTCACAACCCAAATCTGACCTCCTTCGCCTCAAAAAAACTTTTTTCATAACCCATATACGACCACTTGCAAAATCATAACACCAACCGGATCTAAACTTTTTGAAGGGTCAATTCATCCAAATCCTGCAAGGTTTAGAATTCAGCTTACCATTTTTGTTATTCACGGATCTGAACGGTTTCAAATCAGACGAAATCCTGCCACCGCTGCTATCTGACTTGTTTGTAACCTACGTAGATTTGGGGTTCAGATCTGAGAGTGTTTAGATCTCAAACCTAAACCCCCCCCAGTCAGATCTAGGCTGAGAACCTAAACTTGCGATATGGTATGGGAGAGAACGTTTGGGGAAGATGTTGTCGTTTGCGGTGGAGAGGTATAGTGGGGGCTGGTGGTGGTGGTTCCAAACGCTAATCGAAGCTATTGAACCTCAGCCAGTTTCAAGTTCAAATCTTGGATTGTTTCATTTGGTTAGTTGGGTAATGAGTGTTGTTTTTTTGTGACAGGTGGTTGTTTAGTGTTGGTGGCAGGTTAAGGTGACTATCAGTGTTGGTGGTAACGATGGTAGTTAATGGTGGTGTCTGGTATAGAGACGTAGAGAGGGGTAAAATAGAAAGAGTGGATCATTGCAAAAACATATTATGGATAAGAAAATGGATTTAATGAATTAATAATAATATAATGAAATTGATAAAAAGTTTAAATTGGAAAAGACTGAAATGCCCCTCATCTGAGGGGCATGTGATCAGGAATTAATGGTGGAAATGAATGGCGTTTGAGACGCGAAGCAAAATAGTGATAAGTTAGAAAGATCACGGAGTAAAATGGCTATATTAAAAAGGAACTCGGTTGCTTTTATTCATTTTAACCAACTAGAGTGTGCCATGTGGCAACCTTTTAGTTATTGATTTTTTTAAATTTTTTATGTCTTACTTTTAAACACTTAAACTTTTGTTAATATACATGTTTAACCTGTTTCCTTTAATAAAGTTTTATTCTTAATGGTTAACTTTATTTATATACATGTTTAGTCTCTTTACTTTAATTTTGATAATATACAAGTTTAGTGTCTTTACTTTTATTTGTTTTAGTATTTCGCCTTTTAGTGTTTTTTTCTTGCTAACTTGACGAACCAACATAATTCCCGGCGTAACGCACGGGGTAAAATTACTAGTTCATATGATTTCACATTCATTTTTTTACCTTATCGTCTTCATGATAAAGAATACATTTTTTTGCCTACTAATATCATTCTTTCATACAATTTAGTCTCTGATACAAATAGAAAACTATCTCTATTAGAAACTAATAGCATATTGGCCAGTGAATAAAAAACATATGCACTAGTGAGGTGTTAACGTACAAATGCACTATAGTATGTTCATTTAGATATCTAATGTATTCATTACTAAATATAGTAACAATATCTACAAGTGGTGTATTCACGTACGAAGACACTAAAGTAAACTAAGAACCATATTATTCACTATCAAACACACTAAAGTGAGAACCCACAAGTAGTTTATTCATCAATGAATACATAAAATACGCTCGTATATAATCTACATATAGTGCATTCAATTCACTATATAATACTAAATACATTTATAATTCTCACAATTGTGTATTTTCAACGATTACACTCAAAATCCGCAAATACCATATTCACATCATAAACTAAAAGTATGCACAAAATCCAAACAATGTATTTACTTGTAAATACAATAAAGTAAAATATGTTAGTTATCAAATCACAAGTGAATACACTTGATGATGCATAGAATCCATAAGTTTCAAAGCAAGTAGTGTATTTACCTATGAATACACTAAAATATCATTTAGTAACTAAACTAAAGTATGCTTAGAACCCACGTAACGGATTCAGTATTCAATAGTAAATAATAAGTTTTCTGAGTTATCACGTTAGTCTTCTGAGCTATATAATAAGTTTTCCTAAGTGTTTGGCTTGAGTACGATACTGCCACCATGTGATTTTTTTAATCTAACATGACCATCTTTAGAAAAGTGGTTCTCATTAGTTCTTAAATTATTAGTGGTTCTAATTTGGTTCTCACATTATAAGAGGTTCTCTTGTTATCTGGTTCTAATTTGGTTTTCACATTATAAGAAGTTTTGTTGTTTTGTTATATTATATTATATTAACCAGGTAAAGGAGGTGATGTCGTGACTCGTGAGAAACATGACACCATATCATTAAATTTTGAACTTTGCTGCACATCTTTTCTCTAAAATAAATCTTTTTATTTTAAATAATGTGTGTATACATATGCAACAAATTATGGTTTAAAGCTATAAATAAAGTAACAGGCCAAGTGATATTTGAAGAAATCATACAATATGAAGTCAAGAAAATATGGTCTAGTAGATTTCTATTAAGGAAACTATGTTTAAGCTGCTTGCATTTGATAAAATATAAAATGTTTGTACAAGTAATTTAGAGGGTTAATATGTAAGTAAGATTTTCTTAATTTGTTGTCTTTCTTGAACCAAACTTACGTAATGTTTGATGCAGCTATGTTATCTAATTTGTTTTTTTATTAGTAATTCATGAATCGTGATGTTTTAAAACACAGTTTGTTGATGATGGGATCTGATTCACTAAAGAGAGGCAGGAATTTTTTATTTTTTGCTTTCTTTCTTACCACAAACAGCATGAACCTCCGGTGCTATTACACGCATTACACTAATGTTAATCAAAATTTGTTTTAATATTTAAAAAAAATCTTATTTTTATATTCTTTTAATACCCTTTACGTTTATTTCCTTTTGGACTTCATGAACTCATTATTGGTTGGTTGATTTGACACCTAGACACCTTATATATAATATAATTCTTAGGTTAAACTTTAAACCCATGATGAAAAACTCACAGTCAGTCAGTCACACACCCTTCACCCTTTCCGAGTAGTACTAGACGTTTGCTTCTTTCTTCTAAATGCATAATTTCATCAAAGGGCAGTATCAAGCCACTTATTAAAGGCTAAAAAACAAGTACATATTAATGGACCAACTAATTGCAAATTAAAGCTATAAAAATTACAGAAGTTTACATCTTGAATTAGAAGATTTTTTTTTTTTTTTGGATTTTTGATGTTAAATGTCGCCGATCGGATTTCAATAAAGCACCCATAAAGAAGTTTGAATCACTGCGTCTGAGATTGATCTTCCGTTGCCACCATCTTGGATCTTGTCCACAAAAAAGGCCAGAGCGGTCACCGAATTGAAATCATGTTTAAGATCATAGGATTTCCACCATTTTCGTTGTTTTTCTAATGATTTGCTGTTGAATAACAATGACACTAAATTGAGGTGTGAAAAGGTTTCTTGTTCCTCTTAGAATTTGGTTGGTAAGCTTCTTGGCATTTGAGCATCTTGGGTTGGATTCAAGATTTCAAGTCTAGGGTAATATCTTGACAATGGTTTATTCTCTACCTATATCGAGTTTTAAACAATTTTTTTCCAATGAAAGGGCTGATTTCCAGGTGTATATAGAAATAAAGCCACTTGCAAAATAGTATGATGAATTGTGTGTATTATGATATTATTTCATTAACCCTAAAACGCTTTAATTTTCTTTCTATATATACACCAAAAGAGAAACCTTTAACTATGTAATAATGTTAATTGCGTCCATCAAATAATTACTAATTAATCTAATAACAATATAATATAATTTTGATCAAATAAATAAGATAAATGATAATAATGACCATAAATAAATATATTTATTCTTATAGCAAGAATAAAATCTGTGGATTTTTCAACATCTAATATTTAATGAAAGTGGTTTCCAGGTGTATATAATGAAAAATTCAAGTGTAATTTAGGATGGATAATTACATTTAACAAAGAAGTTATCTGATTCATCCGACTCATTCTACGTTCGAATCCCAGACAACTCATTTGAACACAAATTTTAGGAGAGTGTGGCATACGCCATATGAAATATTCTTCAATTTTCATGATTAATTCTTTTGATTTTTTTTTAATTTCTCTATAGTTGTTTGGATTCCAACATGGATATTTGGTGTTAGCACCAAGTGGAAGACTAAGGATACACACGTGGAGGTTGTGAGGCTTGTCAACAAAAGGCATATGCCATTTATTGATTCCCATCTTCTTTACACCTACTACTACATGTAGTTTTCTTTTGGAGAAATTCACATTAAGACCAATTTAAGTTTTTTAACATATTCCGGTGACCATTGCCCAACTGAAGAGCCAATGTAAGGATGTTATCATTCTCCACTCAATTTGATGAAACCTTCATCATCATTCTCGTTTCTTCACTGTTCTTGAAACATTCTTTAGGATTCTTCATCGCTATTATCTAAGGGAATCCAACTCCCAACTGTTACAGACCTCCCAAAGATTTTGTTGGACCTTATGGTTTATTTCAGAAGATTTAATTGTTTGTTTATGTCGTGTAATTAAACTATTTTATGTTAGAACACCGAAAATAAGATAAATAAGTCATTTGTAATTCTTAAAAGGATTTAAAATATTAAAAAATTGTTGAAAATTGATTCTACTCAATAAGAAATGGAACAATTTTTAAGAAATCCTCCTCCCACGTTTAAGATCCAGAATCACAATTGTAAAAACTGTCTGAGTGTAAGAGGATGCTTGGTGTTCTCGGATGTTGATTCATCACGACAGTCCTTCAATCGAATCACCTCCCCCTTCAAGAAATCATCAATCTCCGGTTTGTATTTGCTATTGTTTTCTTCAATCCCATTTTCATATTTGTCTTCAGATAATCTTCTTTAATTAAGGCTTTACTCCTTCTGCCTACATCGACTTTGGATTACGAATTTGTTTTGTCACGAATAAAACTTCAACAAAAAAAATCACTGGATACCGCTGGAGCAGTTCCAATTTGGTTGCACGGAGTAATAAACCAAACAGAGAAAACACAAATAATGTTACAGAAGTCAGGATATAACACATTACAGAACCTCCAAACCTCTGCAAATCAGAGCTCTTTTGCAAACAAAAACGACGGATCACAATGCTACAACTGAAATTAACGCCCCTCATTCTATGGGGACAACAATCATCGGAGTTACATACAACGGCGGTCTTATCCTCAGCGCCGATTCCCGAACCAGCACTGGTAGCAATGAACCTGCTCGCTGCGTTGTTTTAGTTGTTATGATTTATCGATTGGTGGAAAAAAAATTGTTTTTTTTTGTTATTAGGTTTGTATGTGGCGAATAGGGCATCTAATAAGATTACACAGTTAATTGATGATGTCTACATTTGTCGCTTTGGATCGGTATATGTTCTGGTCATTGTGTTTTTTACTTGTTGTTGTGGTTTGTAGCATAGTTACCTAGATCGCTAGGGTACCCACGATCCATGTACTGGATCGTGGTGTACCCAATCGCAAGTCGCTAGCGATCCAGAACGCTATGGTCAGACGATCCAATTGTCTTCGGTATGGTGTTCCAATTCATTGAGGTTCGGTGCTCCGATTTGATAGAGAATTTGATTAAAATCTTAGGCGTTCCAGGTTCACTTTGGTACGGATCTGATTGAAACAACGAACAAGAAGAACAGGTGTAGTAGTTGGTAATGTGAAAAGGGAGCGACTGGTGTAATAGAAATATTAAGTTTTGTGTTGTTTATTGAACAAGAAAGAAATAAAAAAGAGGGGTGGCGTATATTGTTTTTGACAGCTTTTCAATAAAAATCAAATAAATAAGTTAGTGTGTGTGCGTGTGTTTTCTTTTTTTTTTTTTTGAAAGGTTTATATTAAAAATAAAAAAATGACAAATGGTTGATGATAGTTTCAGGAAATGCCAAAGAATATATATAAAAAAATAACATCAACATGATGCATAGATATCGGCCAATTTCATCTTCAATTTCACCTCTTCTACTTTAGTATATCATAGTATCATCTTCTACTTCTACTTTAGAATTTTAGAGCTTTATGTTTATGTTTTCTATTTGGTAATATGAATATTGGAGTTTCGTTATTTGGATTTATGACAGTAGTTTCTGTTTAATTTGTGTATATGGAACCAGACTGATTGGTACATCGTACCGAAATGAACCTAACCTCTTCTGTACCGAATTCGTACATCGTGAACCGCATACCTGAACCAGAGCGAACAGCAAATTAGGTGACTATGATTTGTGGTTTATAGGTTTAGTTGTGAGTATAGTTAGGGAGATGTTAAAGATAAACTACGTGTGTACACTGGCCTACGTAGCACGTTATAAGGTCATATTGGTCATATCAAAGAGCGAATGAAGATTATATGGTATGGATTTGTCAATGGTCACACCAGTCGTTTCATTATCTGTCAAAACATCAGGCTGTGTAGTTTGGCCCTACCAGCCCATAACCCATATGACCATTTTTCGCCATGCTGTTCGATCCACATAATCTTTTTTCACCCTGTAAAACGATGCATACGACCATTTTTCGCCTTGTAATACGACTAATGTGACCATTTTTCGCCCCTGTAATATAGCTTGTATGACACGTCAGTGGTGTGTGAATAACATGGCAATGGTGTTTGTTTATTTGTTTCGTATAGCCATCATTGTATGTGAGTGGTATGATCATTATTGGTTTGTTTGATTTTGTGAAATGGTCTGCGTGTGGCTTTTGTTTAGAAGCATGGGGCGAACTGAATCACTAATAGCATAGCGACGTACCACTAATCGATCTTTATTATATTCAACAACCATAAGCTTTTGATCGTGAACTAGTTGAAGTATACAAATATGTTATACGTGCAGAGAAACCACTTACTAGCATGATAGGGAAATTTGGACATATTGTTTTACCAAAATTGTATAAATTTGGGAGATCCTGTTTTTAGGGGGTTTTAAGAGGCAGTGTGCATCATGAAGCAAACAAATAATGAATTAGTTGCGTAATGTAATGTGGGAAAATATAGAAATTGTCACTGTTTTACAAATGCTAGATGTTTCCTGTAATGTGGGAAAGCATAACTTTTGTGTGGTTCTTCATGCTGCAGATTCTCGAATTGTCTCAGATTATGTTAGATATTTCCTTCATTAGCATACGTGAGTGTATTACTTATTGATCCTTCCTATTCGTAGATTGCTTAAAAAAGGGTTTAGATTGAGAAGGGGTGGGTTATATGTATAGTGGTGATTCGGTAAATGTTTAAACTTCAAACAGTCACAACCTGCCCTATGATGAGTCACGAATGAGATGGTGAGTATTAAGCCTATGTGTAAGTAGAGCTTGTTGAGAGTAGAAAATGAGCTAGTTGAGGGTAGAAAATTAACTTTGTAATGGGTATAAATACCCTACTTTTATAACCTACTCATGTACAACAATGAATTATCTTTTTAAGTCAAACTGTCACTATTGTTTTGTGTTAAAACCATCAATAAAGGCGAGTGTTGGAACAAACTTTTGTCGTGAAGACGTCGATGCTACTGATACATGATCGACCAACTCTTTTCCTATAAGATATTGATTTGAAATTCTGAATTACATTTGATGTTTAAAACTCATTATTTCTCTAGAATTTTTTACAGTATAGTACAGTGCCAACTTTATTTCTTCCACCGTATAAAACCTACCAAATTGTTTATTGAAATCTATCATATAATACTGTACATGCATGCAACATATGAATTCAGGCAATAGAATATATTCTTAATAAATAATTAAAAATATACTCATGTTATTTAATCGATGAGATGAATTTTAGCTTGAAATGGAAATGGTATATATTCGGATTTGAATATATGATGCTGATAGAACTTATTCTTTAATATTCTCTGATAGAATGTTATATTCTTATGTTCACCAAAATGGTGTTGTCTCGTGTATCATGTTAACAGCATATTCATGCTTCTCCAATTGTATGGGATGGTATCCGTGTACGAGTAAATAATATATTTTTTCCTTTTCAATTTCTGTTCTTCCAAAAACTAGAAATGTATATTTTAAAGTGTATTATGAAAAGAAAAAAAACCTTAAATGATGATTATTTTAAGAATTATTATTAACCCATCTATCCGTGTATTAGTTAATCATTCAAGTTATCAGACATTACTAACCCTTTTATTATTACTAGAAGTGTAAGTTTCACGATCCACTCGTGTAAAATAAAAATGTAAAAGTTTCATAGACCTCCTTCCACTACTTTTCTACTTTTCTGGTGATATTTTCAAATTTGGCTTTTTACACATATTTTGTAAAGTAGTGGTATAACTTCGGTAACTTTTGTTCCTATGTGACTCTTAAAGTTATTCTTATCATTCTATAAGAACATTTAACCAAACAATGTTTATATAACTATTAAATTAATACTTATGCGGATATTATCATATCAGATGTTTATTTTTTTATTTTTGATGCTATGAGTTAAGGGTATGTATGGGTCGGTTTGGTTTGGTTTGGTTTGGTTTTTACCATTGATAATAACCATAATCGTTAACGTTGGTTATGGATTTTCTTAACCATAACCATAACGAACTTCGGTTATAGTTAATCGGTTACGAAGTTGGTTATGGTTCAGTTTCGATTAGTTTCGGTTATCAACTAAAAACTTTAACTAAAACTAACTTTTGGGATAAAGTTAGAAAATTATACGTTAATGGGCCTACAAAAAATGAAACCCAGCATGTTGGACTTAGCATGTGTCTTTTTTATAAAACATTTAAGACTAAACTTTTTTGTTAAACTACCGATGTGGTATTTCTTTTAGTAAAGTAATTCTGTACTCAATGTTATATAGAAGATTCATACGATCGTAATACCTCGGTTCTTCATCACAATAAGAGCATCTACATCAATATTATTTTGTTGCTAACATACTTTTACCTTAGTAAAAAAACTTCTACATGGTTATTGTAAAACATAAATCCATTCTATCAGATTATAGAGTTAACATTAGAAGCTCGGTTCGGTTTCGGTTATATCGGTTAACCAAAGCTTCATAACCGTAACCATAACTGATTGGTTGGTTAACCAAAACTTCATAACCATAACCATTGGTTATATTGGTTATCGGTTAAAATCGATCGGTTATATCGGTTATGGTTCGGATAACTGTTATGGCGGTTAATTTGCTCACCTTGCGTGATTGAGTTAACAGATTGATAAACTTTTTAAATTAAGTTTTTTAATTATTTTTTTGGTTATTAAAAAAAGAAAGGTTGACAAGCTTTTAAATAGATTGAATCTTGATTACAACAATTTATTATCAGATAATTAGTAATGGGCATTAGGGGGCATAAAATGACTTGATAATACCCTCAACATCATACTCATGGGCTTTATAGGGACATGAATATTGATGGGCATTTCTAATATAATACCTAATAAGGAAAACAAAATTGAAAAGTAATGATGAAATGAGAACATTAAGTAGTGTTAACCATTAAACAATTTTTTAAAGATTATAGTGTTGATGTGGCAAAAATATACTTATTAGAAGCATTAACTTTTGCAAATGGCCTCAAGCTCGATAAATTATATATGTAACAAATACATGTGAATTAACTAAAATTAACCTAGTTGACTTTAATTTAAATTCCCAACAAGATTTTAGGATGTTGGAATATTATATCTTGTTATTAGTGCGTTTTAATCTGGAATAATTTTAAATATGGTAGATGCTGGATTTTCTTTCACAGTTTGAAAAGTATCAATATTTGTTGGCATTGTTTATATAATCAGAATATGAAACGTATTTGAATAATTGAATCCTTATCTTGGTATATGCTTCATTGTTGATAAATTGCAAATAAATCATACTTACATACAGATAAATTTAATTACAGGATGAGAGAATCTATTACTGTATAAATATATAAAATTCAAACTCAGTTTTTTCTCTTTTTGTTATTCTTTTCGATGTATACTCTTTTATCTAATATGTTTTTTTTTCTTTTTGGACTGGATTTAGTGTATCACTCAAATACTATGTGTATCTTAAGTATTTGTAACGGTTATATTGTCGTTTTATAGCCATTATACAACGGTATTATCTATATATATTTATAATAAATGATGTATTAAAGAAATGTTATTTTATAAAGTATGAAATTAGGATGCATAACACTAAGAATAAAAAGATTAGTATACATAAATAACGTATGAGCGTGTGTGTATAAATAAAAGTTAGATGCGATAAAAGTACAAGTTAGATGGGTAATTAAATTGTTAGTAGTCTCGTAGTTATTAAATATGTATAATAAAATGTTCTTTTGTACTTATATTTTTTTTTCAAAGTAAATTATAGAGTTAATGAAGTGCTTACAATACTTATGAAGGATATTTTTGTGCTTAAAGCCTTTCTTGATTAGTATATAAGCGACTCGTGCTAATAACGTGTTATAATATAACAAGAATTAACACAAGATTAGTGCTTAAACTTTAAGAACTTTAGAAAGATTATAAAAGCAAGAAGTAGAGAATTGTATAACTTATGAAAGTGTATACATGAGGTGTATTTTCTCTTCTACCTTGAGCTAGTATTTATACTATAAAAAGATCAACTATTTGGTAGACAAGTTAACTATTTGATGGATGTCACACCCCAGATTTCCAACTCAAATCCATACACCGGTGGGCCCGGGTGGGGAGTATCGTGACGTCAATTGATAACATAATAGTCAATTAAACACGGCACAGCGGAAGTCTTGGAATAAACTTATTATTACAAACCAAATGTTCAAAGTACGAAAATAATATACAGACGGTTCGTAATAGAAGATCCACAAACGGGTCATAAAATGTACAAAAAAAGAATATAAAAACAGACTTTAGGGCAGATCTAAGGATTTGCAAAATCCTCTTACTCACTACCGAGCAGCTTCCGGCCTATTTCGTATTGTACCTGCAGTTTAGTCTTTGGACGATACGTTCGGCTTTCGCTGGTAAATACACTCGACTGGCTCATTTTGAAAACATTTTAAAAATTAGATTTAAGTGCACACGGCACAAATCTTTTTATAACTTGGGAAAGTTACTTTGTAACTTTGTTAACAAATTCACATGTTTGTCCATACATACAAGGCCTAGTACAGAAACCGAGACATGATTAAATACATGCCACTTAGAACTCACAGAGGAGTTATCCCCAACGTCTTGGGTAATTTGCATTTGAGCGTCTGTCAGGTGTATGCCTATACCCCGCGCTAAGGTCGTGGCCATTATCTAATGTAATGAGCCGATGATATTCAGGACACGGTAATTTAACCCCCGATGTTTAAGTTATCAAACAAAACTGATTAAAACAGAATATGCGGATTTACTAGCCACAATCCGGCATTCGATTAGTCCCATTTCTGACCAAGCGGTAATAGTTTACCATATCCCAAGCCCGTATAGGAAAATAAGTCAAGAGTATTTACCTGAGCTAGTCTTCTTTTAATTTCAATAACTCAGCCGTATACAAAAGTACTAAGTGCATATAGAATTTACCGGCAAGGCTCTAGTCTGGATTATGGTATAAGCTAACCAATTCATACTAACGGTCTTTATTAAAGTCATAGACTTAGACCGAGTAGTGTACATGATCAAAACGTATAACGCTTGATTAAATGATGATTGGATAGAATATAGTTTAAACCCGACAAGTACTTTGACTTGCATAATATGGGTAAACAAGTAACATTCTGGATTTTGATATTAAAATGATAAGGTTAAACCCGTTCTGGTTGAATTTCGTAAACTAGTTACGCATAATCAACCGTACGCTTATAAGCGATAACGGGTAACCGGATAAGTCTTGGACAGATTCTATATGCCATTATATTATAACTAGTTAAAATATCAGTAGAATATCAACTTATATGCCGTTAAGGTTTTAAAACGAAACTATGCCTCATAAGGGCGTTTCGGTAATTTCATATCGTATAAAAGGAACTTGAATATAATATAATGTTATAACTATAAGTATTCTGGAAAAATATTTTATTTATGATATAATATCAGTAGGATGATAATTATATGTGTAATTTATCTTTTATGACCAAACTATGCACCGAAGGGGCATTTTGGTCATTTTACACATAGTCTATAAATTATTTGGGATTCTGAGTTTATAATATGTACCTACTGTAAATATGTTTAAAATAAGTTTTAAAATCAGTATGTAACAAGCCTTGGTCAAATAATAATGTTTTAAACCATACTATGCGCTGAAAACGGCGCTTATGTCATAAATGACGTCTTATGCGATGTTTTAATGAAAACTGATGTTAAGGTCAGATTTAACATGTCTTAGATATGTTATTTAATATAATATATTTGTAGGTAAAAGATTTACCTTGAAAAGATTTGACTAACTATTTTATGAGCCACAAGGGCTAAAATCGTCATTTATCGACATAGTTTAAGCATATGTTTGAAAACTCAGTTTATAACTTGGTTTAACATCCCAAATAATCCTACATATAATATTACATCAGTATGAAACTTATTTCAAGTTCATTATCATTAAAACCTTGTTTTATGCAAAAAGGACATTTTAGTCAATTATGGCATAATTATGGAACTTGCGCATAAACTTAGATTCTGATTATGATCATGTAATATAACATCAGAGGGTTATGCTACATTATATTACGATCATAATGCAACTTTAGATCAGTAGGTAACTAATCTAAATCAGATCAGAATCGAAAGTCAAAGCAGAAGTCAAACTTCGCGACTTTCGGTTGCGAACCGACCCTAGAACTGAAATTGACGAGCCGAACATGTTCTTGTATGTTCTGATAATTATTACCAACTTGTTTAAGTTTCAAAACAGGTTTCATAACATATCTAAGATCGATTTATGATTTTTCGAAAATTGGCCTGTTTGACTTTTGAATATCATAATTTTGACCCGTCAATTGGTCTAGCAAACGTGATCTTCAGGAGGTGCCCTTTATAGGGACTAACACCTACCTTATTACGATCACTTAGCCATGTTCATTTCGAACAATGGCTGGACCATAATGGTCTTAACCGAAAGTCAAAGCGTTTTCCGTAAAACGCTTGACTTTTGGCCATAAAAGTCTAGAAACGAAAATGCAAGAGCAAGGAACACTTACAATAGGTTCCTAAAATGCAAGAGAACTAAGTTGGATGCTCCTTTCAGTTAGAACTTCCAAAGGAGGGAGAGGAGTGTATGAATGAGAAAGGTGCAAGTTAATATGGTGAACTTGAACACCTATTTATAGTTGGAAAACTCAAAAGAGGTGATGTCAGGTGTTTAGGGGTGTAAGAGGAAGCTTACAAGTGTACCAAAACGTGGCATAGCTGTTTGGGAAGCCATGGTTTCGAGTAATGGTTTTTGGAGCTTTGTGTGGCAGCCAAGAAAAACCCAGGCCTGGTCTCTCGCGGCCCGCGACCGCCCTGTGGCTAGTTTCAAATTTTGACACTTTAACCCCTTTAACTTAATAAAGCTTCTAAAACACCTTTTTGGCATATTTAGCCCTCCGTATCCAATATTTGGCATACTCGGGATTATGCCCAGACATTGTCGAGCTCTCGGTTTGTTAAAAGGTCACTCAGATGTATATATTAACATGTTAACACTTTTAATCCCTCCATTATCCAACTTTCACATATATACAGAATTGAACCATCTCGTCCAACAAATGGCACGTATGAGAGTTAGGACTTCGTAAAGGATCACTTAGAGGCTTATTATAAGCATGTTGACTCCGATGTCACTCAGAGGCTGGGCATGTTGACATATCAGTCACTCAAAGCCAAGTTTTAAGCATGTTGACATATCAGTCACTCAGAGGCTGGGCATGTTGACATATCAGTCATTCAGAGGCTGGGCATGTTGACATATCAGTTACTCAGAGGCTAAGTTTTAAGCATGTTGACATATCAATAACTCAGAGGCTAATGATTTATGCATATTGACATCGGACCGTCACTCAGAGGCTCAGCTTGAGCATGTTGACGCCTTTAGTCCTTATTGGTCTTTAATAGACTATATTTAAAATACAACACGTGTCACTATACTATTGGACACGATTTTACAGGGTGGTACAATGAACAAGTAGTATGGTACATTATCCATAAGTTTGACAAAGAGTTCATCCACTTGCTTAGTAGATCTAGAGATCAATCTTGATCTACATGGTAAATATTCATAACAGATTTGAATATATGATGCTCCTTGAATTTGTTCTTTTATATTCTTTGATAGAATGTTATTATTCACGCTCATCCAATTGTATGAGACTAGTTTATGCCTCGCCCGCGTCGCGGAGCGATAGCCCGAATAATTCTCAACTAATTAAAAAAACATAATATAGTTTTGCTAGAAAAAAAATTAAAACGATGACAAGACCATCATTTTGAGCTCGGGACAAAACTGTAATTTGTCCCAACTAATGACCGAGCGTTAGTCAGCTCCTTGACACGGAAAAATATTAAATCGAGTCAACCAATTAAAATAAAACACTTCTATAGTTTTGCTAAAAAAACTAAAATGATGGCAATATTGTTATTTTGAACTGAGGGCAAAATTATATTTTTTGACTGGGGTAAAATCGTAATTTACCAAAAGCTAAAGCCATGCCAATACTGTAAATTTGAACCAAGGGTAAACTTGTAATTTTGTACAGGGCAAATTCATAATTTTGAACATGGGGTTAAAATTAAAATATACCCTGACCAATGGAGGAGTGTTAGGCAGTAGCCTGGAATTTGAACCAAGGGCAAAATCCTAATTTAAGCTGAAGACAAAACCGTAAATTTATTTTGAACTTAGGGCAAAATTAAAATTTTGAACTGAGGGTAAAATTGTAATTTTGAGCTGGGAACAAGTACAATTTTATTTTAAACTGGGGGCAAAAACATAATCGTGAACTCGGGGAGGAATTATAATTTTTGAAAACGGGGGCAAAATCATATTTTTAACTAAGAGTAAAATCGTAATTTTTAGCTGAGGGCAAAGGTATAATTTTATTTTAAACTACGGCAAAATTGTAATTTTGAACTTAGGACAAAAATGTAAATTTAAAGTGGGGATAAAAGCGTAATTTTTAGCTGAGGGTAGAAGCATAATTTTATTTTGAAGTTAGGGAAAAAGTAATTTTAAACCGAGGGTAAAATCGTAATTTAAACTAGGGATAAAATAGTAACTTGGTTGGATCAATGAGAAAGGTGCAAGTTGAAATGGTGAACTTGAACACTTATTTATAGTTGGAGAACTCAAATGAGGTGATGTCAGGTGTTTAGGGGTGTAAGAGGAAGCTTACAAGTGTCCCAAAACGTGGCATAGCTGTTTGAGAAGCCATGGTTTCGAGTAAATGGTTTTTTGAGCTTTGTGTGGCAGCCAAGAAAAATTTTCTGCAGCGGAGGCCTTCTCGCGCCCCGCGAAAGACCCATGCCTGGTCTCTCGCGGCCCGAGATCGCCCTGTGGCCAGTTTCAAATTTTGACACTTTAACCCCTTTAACTTAATAAAGCTTCTAAAACCTTCTAAAACACCTTTTTGGCATATTTAGCCCTTCGTAACCAATATTTGGCATACTCGGGATTATGCCCGGACATTGTCGAGCTCTCGGTTCATTAAAAGATCACTCAGAGGTATAAATTAATATGTTGACACTTTTAATCCCTCCATTATCCAACTTTCAGATATATACAGAATTGAACCCTCTCGTCCAACAAATGGCACGTATGAGAGTTAGGACTTAGCAAAGGATCACTCAGAGCTTATTATAAGCATGTTGACTCCAATGTCACTCAGAGGCTGGACATGTTGACATATCAGTCACTCAGAGGCCAAGTTTTAAGCATGTTGGCATATTAGTCATTCAGAGGCTGGGCATGTTGACATATCAGTCACTCATAGGCCAACTTTTAAGCATGTTGACATATCAGTCACTCAGAGGCTAATGATTTATGCATGTTGACATCAGACCGTTACTCAGAGGCTTAGCTTGAGCATGTTGACGCCTTTAGTCCTTATTGGTCTTTAATAGACTATATTTAAAATACAACACGTGTCACTATACTATTTACACGATTTTACAGGGTGTTACATCCTCACCCCCTTAAAAGAAATCTCGACGTCGAGATTTTATTCAAAAAGATGGGGGTACTTGTGCACATAGTGGACTCAACCTCCCATGTATACTCGGGATCTCTAAAAGCGTCCCACTTAACCTTTACTATAGGTATCATTTTCCTTCGGAGCTTCTTAACCTGTTGATCCTCGATCGAAATTGGTATCTCAACGAACCTCAGGTTTTCATCTATTTGCACCTCATTGTGAGACATTGCTAGTGACTCATCAGCTAGACATTTCTTAAGGTTACTGATGTGGAACACATCATGGATTCCACTTAGCTCCTCGGGCAGTCTGAGCTTATAAGCTAAGTGCCGACACATTCGATTATCTCGAATGGTCCAATATATCTTGGGCTCAACTTACCCTTCTTTCCGAAGCGCATCACACCTTTCCAGGGTGATACTTTTAACATGACTTTGTCCCCTACTTGGAACTTAAGAGGTTTACGCCTCTTGTCAGCATAGCTCTTCTGCCTGTCCCTGGCAGCTTTGAGATGATCATGGATTTGCACAATCTTTTCCGTGGTCTCCAGGATAATCTCTGGTCCTGATAGTTGGGCTTTCCCAACTTCTGCCCAACACACGGGCGTTCTACATTTTCTCCCATACAAGGCCTCAAAAGGAGCAGCCTTGATGCTAGTATGATATCTGTTGTTATAGGAGAATTCTATTAAGGGTAAGTGGTCATCCCAACTTCCACCTAAATCAATCACACATACCCGGAGCATGTCTTCCAATGTTTGGATAGTACGCTCACTTTGACCATAAGTCTGCGGATGGTAAGCCGTACTAAAGTTTAATCGTGTGCCTAAAGATTGTTGGAAACTTTTCCAAAAATAAGAGGTATATCTAGTATCTCTATCAGATACAATAGATACCGGCACACCGTGTAGGGACACAATCTTGTCTACATACAACTTAGCCAATCTGTCAGAGTTATACGTTTCTTTGATTGGCAAGAAATGTGCTGATTTAGTCAGCCTATCCACAATGACCCAAATAGTGTCGTTTCCACTCTTGGTCTTAGGTAACTTGGTAATCAAGTCCAT
Organism: Scalesia atractyloides; assembly: GCA_947069175.1. NCBI lineage: Eukaryota > Viridiplantae > Streptophyta > Magnoliopsida > Asterales > Asteraceae > Scalesia > Scalesia atractyloides. The sequence goes on from CAMTDV010000008.1 coordinate 79,440,468, forward strand.
AGTTACCATTTCCCATTTTCATGTCAGAATTTCCAATTGTTGTAGAAGTCCTGACGGCTTCTGATGTTCGGCCTTAACTTGCGAACACGTCAGACATTTGGCTACATAAGTGTCTATGGATTTCTTCAAACCCATCCACCAATGATTTTTCTTCAAGTCTTGATACATCTTGTCACCACCTGGGTGAACTGAGTATCTTGAACTATGCACTTCCTGGAGGATTAGATCTCTAAGTCCCCCACAGATTGGAACCCAAATTCTATCATTGAATCTAAGGATTCCATCCTTTCCATGCGCTAACTGGTCCATAGTTCTGCCTAATCCCTCATTAGGGATATTAGCCTTTAATAGAGCTTGCTTATGCGCATCTAGTAGCTTCTCATTCAAGCTATTTCTGAGCTCAATGCTCTTGGCGTTAATCCTTATACGTTTAAACCCGTTCTTTGCGACTTAAGGCATCAGCAACTACATTTGCCTTGCCTGGATGGTAGCGAATCTTGCAATCATAGTCATTAAGTGTTTCCATCCATCGACGTTGTCGCATGTTCAATTCCTTCTGATTGAACAGATGCTGGAGACTCTTATGGTCAGTGTATATAATACACTTTGTGCCATACAAGTAATGTCTCCACAGCTTCAGTGCAAATATAATGGCACCCAATTCCAAATCATGGGTGTTGTAATTCCTTTCGTACATTTTTAACTGTCGTGATGCATAAGTAATCACCTTGCCTTTTTGCATTAACACACAGCCCATGCCGGTGTGCAAAGCATCACAGTAAACAACAAAGTCTTCAACACCCTCAGGTAGTGATAACACAGGAGCATTGCTTAACTTGTGTTTAAGAACCTCAAAAGATTCTTGTTGTTTTGGACCCCAATTATATTTAACATTCTTACGGGTCAAGTAGTTAAAGGAGTGGCTATTCTTGAAAAGTTCTCAATGAACCTCCTGTAGTATCCAACCAATCCTAGGAAACTAAGAATCTCCGATGGAGTCTTGGGCACTTCCCAAATCATTATGGCTTCTATTTTGGCGGGATCCACTTGGATACCATGCTTACTTACCATGTGTTCAAGAAATTGGACTTCTCTAAGCCAAAACTCACACTTAGAGAATTTAGCATAAAGCTTCTCTTGCCTTAGCAGTTCTAAGATGCACCGAAGATGTTGCTCGTGATCAGCTTGATTACGAGAGTAGATAAGTATGTCATCTATGAAGACAATGACAAACTTATCTAAATATGGTTTGGAAACTCTATTCATGAGATCCATGAATGTTGCTGGTGCATTCGTGAGCCCAAAGGCATCACTAAAAATTCAAAGTGACCATAACGGGTTTTGAAGGCAGTTTTAGGAACATCCTCACTCCTAACCTTCAGCTGGTGATATCCAGATCTCAGATCAATCTTGGAGAAGTAACTAGCCCCTTGAAGTTGGTCGAATAAATCGTCGATCCTGGGCAATGATACCGGTTTTTTATTGTTATCTTGTTCAGCTCACGGTAATCAATGCACATTCGCATTGAACCGTATTTCTTCTTAACGAAGAGGATAGGAGCTCCCCGCAAAGAACTAGGTTGTATAAATCCTTTCTCTAAGAGTTCATCTAATTGTGTTCTTAACTCCTTCATTTCTGTTGGAGCTAGGCGATATGGAGCTCTGGCAACGGGTGCTGATCCAGGTAGGATATCAATTCTAAATTCTACTTGTCTGTCTGTAGGTAAACCGGGCAGTTCTTCAGGAAAGGCATCGGAATATTCAGAAATAACTGGCAGGTCTTCCATGTTTGGCTTAGGCTCATTAATAGTCACTTGTGCCATGTAAATGACACAGCCTTTCCTCAAACACTTGGATGCCTTAAATAATGACACCTTGTCTGCCAATCCATAATGTGAGTCTCCAGAGATGGTGATCATTTCACCCGATGGGGTTTTAATTTAGATGAGTTTCTATCGCAGGCAATGCGGGCTTGTTTATGAGATAACCAATCCATGCCTAAAACTACATCGAACCTCGCCAATTTCATTGGCAGCAAAGAGATAGGGACTGAATGATTCTTAATGGATATAGAGCATCCATCAAGAATGGAAGATGTTGTTTCTATCGTTCCATCAGCAAGTTCTATCTCATAAGTTTTATCTAGAGTTCTTATGGGCAAGTTTAATAGTCTACTAAACTTATGATCAATAAAAGATTTATCCGCACCCGAATCGAAAAGAACTCTAGCATAAATATCATTAACGGGGAAAGTACCTGTTATGACGTTATTGTCATTAACAGCTTCCTTAGCAGTCAATTGAAAGGCATGAGCATTCCCCTTCTTGGCCTCTCCAGGCTTTGCATTATTATTCTTAAGAATCTTAGGGCAGTTAGTCTTAATATGCCCCTTTTCATTGCAGACGTAGCAGACGGCATCCTTAAGATCCTTACATTCTAGGGTCGTATGCCCCTTTCTCTTACAGATGCCACAGGGTTTGGCTTGTGAACCATAATTACACTGTCCCCAGTGTCTGCGTTTGCATGTTTTGCATGTTGGAATCATAGCCGTCTTGGCTTGGTTCCCTTTGAACCCAAATCTCCCTTTATTCTTTCTATTTAATCTTTGAGAGTTGTCATTTTCTCTCTTTCTTTTCCCGTCAGTTTCAGACTTAACTGACTTTTGCCTTACTAGATCAAGGGTAAGGGAGAGAGATAGGTCAACAGCGGACCTATAGGTACTAGGTTGTGCAGCCTTTACCATTCCCTTTATCTCGGGAGCTAACCCATTGATAAAACGTGCAATGCGTTTGGGTTCCGGGGTAATCAAATAAGAAACTAACCTAGATAGGGAATTGAAATCGGAAACATATTTCCGACAATCTAGGTTTTTCATTGAAAGAGACAAAAAGTCTGTCTCTAATTTCTCCACCTCATGAGGTGGGTAGTATGTTTCCTTAACAAGGTCCACAAATTTGGACCACCCCATATTACACAGGTGTACTTTGCCTGTAGACTGGATCATGGCTTTCCACCAGATCAGGGTATTGCCCTTAAAGGACCGTGATACATTCTTGACCACATCCTTATCAGCACAATTGCTGATATCTACAATCGTTTCCATCTCGTCCAGACACTTTAGGGTTTCCACGGCTCTTTTTTCCCCCATTAAAGTCTTGGGGCTTGCAGGAGACGAAATACTTATAGGTACATTCGTCTTTAGCAGAACGGGACCTTTCAGCAAAATCTATTTTCTTTGGTTCACTCTTCACATTTGAAGAGTGAACTGAACTCTTCTTATGAGCTGAAGATGGTGGAATAGATAAGGGTCTGGATCGAGTAACACTCGATTCCCTAAGCTTTTCTGTGGCTTTTCCCATGGCCTTTTCAACGGCCGCATCAATGCAAGCTTGGAAGTTGTCATTATTAATGGCTATGTTTTCAGCATTATTAGCGCCAATATCCCGGTGGCTACTTTGTGCTTCATTTGAGTTAGCCATCTTTAAGCCTTGGGTAAAACTTCATTTAGCCATGGTATTTCAACCATATTGGCTTTAAACATTGGATATAACAATCCATTGCCTAAACTAGTGTGAATAACATCACAACTCTTAGGCTTAACATAACTATATTTGGCCTAGGTCTTAATAGGACCATCAAAGGCAAATTACAATCTGGACATAGTCCATATATGATATTGGACAGTGGATCGCATTGTCACAACTGTCATTGTCATATTCGACAATTACATTAGCTCTTAAGCGAAGGACATAAAATTTATGGCACATTGGCCTACCACTAATGGACATAAAATATGTCACATAGGCCTGTCACTAATGGATATAAAATATGGCACATAGGCCTGTCACTAATGGACATAAAATATGGCACATAGGCCTGTCAATAATGGACATAAAATATGGCACATAGGCCTGTCACTAATGGACATAAAATATGGACAGGGGTTATAGTAACCACGGCTATCGTTTTCATTTTTGACAATATAATATTGCTCAAAGGCAAATCATCACTAATGGATGTTTAATCATAGCCCCAAGAGCAATACATCACTAATGGATGTTTTAATCATAGCCCCAAGGGCAATACATCACTAATGGATGTTTTAATCATAGCCCCAAGGGCAATACATCACTAATGGATGTTTAATTATAGCCCCAAGGGCAATACATCACTAATGGATGTTTCTTTATAGCCTCAAGGGCAATACATCACTAATGGATGTTTAATCATAGCCCCAAGGAAAATACATCACTAATGGATGTTTTAGTCCTAGCCCCAAGGGCAATACATCACTAATGGATGTTTAATCATAGCCCCAAGGGCAATACATCACTAATGGATGTTTTAATCATCGCAATGATGATATTAGTCGGGATCATTTTTGATCACATAGGCTATATAAGGTTAGAACGTAGTCCTCTACCTTGAAGGCTAGTGTGATTCCTCAAGTCACACTGCCAAGAGTATTAACATTTCTGAATGTTAACATAAGAGTACCTTAATGGTTGATTAATAGGCCTGGTCGCATTGACCTTAATGACTTGGAGGCTTGAACTTAAGTCCACCACCTCTGAATAGAAGGATAACTTCCCTTACATATCCTGATAGAAGACCCCTTCATACTTAACTATCATTTATAATTTGGTCAAATGTGTGGTATGTGCCACTTGGCTAATCAAAACCATTAAGATCTTTTTGGAATTATATCACAGAGCATAAATTTCGAGTAAAATCGAGACGCTCGTTTTGAAGAGGATTAATACATATATATATATATATAGTTCCAAAGTACTTCATTAAATTTTAAATTAGAAATTACAATACTAGAAATGAAATAAACTATCCATGCAAGGACTTTAAAGAAATAAAAATGTCCATGCAGGGACTAAAGAAATAACAATGTCCTCGTAGGGACTACATATAATCAGAAGAGACTTCACTCGTCTTTCTTTCCTTTGACCAACTTGGAGAGTTTCTTGAAGAACTTGTTTGTCTTCTTCTTCGTTTTCTCCGCTTGCTGCTATATTTCTTTCATTCTTTCTAAGGCTTCGTTAATGGCCTCAAGTGGTGGCGGAAGTTGAGGTTGTGGTTGTGGCATAACCGGATACTGGTATCCATAAGTTGGATATCCAGTCGGTGGATAAGTAGGTGGGAAAGGAGGCGGGTAAAGTGCGTTGTGCATAACTGCTTGCATATAGGGGTCTTGCGACCATGCATAATAGTCTACCAGTGTGGATGGGTTAAAAGGATCATATCCAGACATATCTAGTGGGGATTGGGTTACTATAACCCGATGGTGGTGGTTGAACTGTAGGTGTTGGTGTGGGTTCCACCACAAGTGAGGTGTTAGAGGGTCCACCCATTTGTGAGTCCTCGTGAATTGTAGGGTAGGAGTTGGGTAAAGGTGGTAGCGATCCTGACCTTTGTCCTGCACGTACCGACATACTTGCTCCACGCTTCCTCCTTGGTGGTTCAGGTGGCGGTTGAGGTTGGTCCACCGGTTCCATGTGGACATCTTCTTGTATAGGAGGTGCTTGGGAGTGATGGGAAGGTGTGTTGGCGAAGGTGTGTTGGCAAAGGTGAATTGGTTCCAATATTGGTCCCACTCATTAGGACCTTGGTAAGGCGATTCGGCGTAAGAGTTCGAATCGCTTGAAATTTCTATGGGATGTGTATTTGATCCTGACGACGGCTTCTCTAGGTCGGAGTCCTCGTCCATAGGGTTTGGTTGATCCAACTGATTTTGATCGGCTCGAGGCGTGTTAAGGTAGTGGTTAGGGTTAAATTCATCATGATAAGAGTGTGAATGTGAATGATGAGAATGGTGAGAATGGTGTGAATGATAGGAGTGGTGAGAGTGGTAAGAATTTTGGAAATGTGGGGGCGAGTGTCTATGAAAGACAGAGTGTCTCGCTGGTTGCCAAGGAGACGAATCTCCTGATTCTTGGTAGGCATCTGAGTTGTGAGGTTGTGAAGGATGCGCCCCGATGGTCCTCCTCTCATTGGACCTTAGCCTCTCCCGCTTTGTCCTCGTACACGTGGTGGCATTTTCCTGTTAAAAATCAATTTAAAACAATACTAATAACTTAATAATGAAATAAGTAAATCCTAGGTCAAAGCCTAGACTCGGAAGTCTAAGGAATGTGCGCGTGTAAGTTTGAGATTAAACACATGAAGGATAGTGTTTAATTCTCTCAACCATTGGCTCTGATATCAACCTGTCACACCCCGGATTTCCAACCCAAATCCATACACCGGTGGGCCCGGGTGGGGAGTATCGTGACGTTAGTTGATAACATCATAGTCAATTAAACACGGCACAGCAGAAGTCTTGGAATAAAATTAGTATTACAAACCAAATGTTCAAAGTACGAAAATAATATACAGACGGTTAGTAATAGAAGATCCACAGGCAGATCATAAAATGTACAAAGAAAGATTATAAAAACAGACTTTAGGGCAGATCTAAGGATTTACAAGATCCTCTTATTTACTACCAAGTAGCTTCCGGCCCATTTCGTATTGTACCTGCAGTTAGTCTTTGGACGATACGTCAGCTTTCGCTGGTAAATACACTCGACTGACTCATTTTGAAAACATTTTAAAAATTATATTTAAGTGCACAGGACACAAATCTTTTTATAACTTGGGAAAGTTACTTTGTAACCTTGTTAACAGATTCACATGTTTGTCCACACATACAAAGCCTAGTACAGAGACTGAGACATGATTAAATACACACCACTTAGAACTCACAGAGGAGTTATCCTCAACGTCTTGGGTAATTTGCATTTGAGCGTCTGTCAGGTGTATGCCTACACCCCACGCTAAGGTCGTGGCCATTAACTAATCTAATGAGCCGAAGATATCCAGGACACGGTAATTTAACCCCCGATGTTTAAGTTATCAAACAAAACTGATTAAAACAGAATATGCGGATTTACTAGCCACAATCCGGCATTCTATTGATCCCATTTCTGACCAAGCGGTAATAGTTTACCGTATCCCAAGCCCATATAGGGAAAATAAGTCGAGAGTATTTACCTGAGCTAGTCTTCTTTTAATTTCAATAACTCAGTCTTATACAAAAGTACTAAGTGCAGATAGCATTTACCAGCAAGGCTCTAGTCTGGATTATGCCTCATAAGGGCGTTTTGGTAATTTCATATCGTATAAAAGAAACTTGAATATAATTTAATGTTATAACTATAAGTATTTTGGAAAAATATTTTATTTATGATATAATATCAGTAGGATGATAATTATATGTGTAATTTATCTTTTATGACCAAACTATGCACCGAATGGGCATTTTGGTCATTTTATACATAGTCTATAAATTATTTAGGATTCTGTGTTTATAATATGTACCTATTGTACATATATTTAAAATAAGTTTTAGAATCAGTATGTAACAAGCCTTGGTCAAATAATAAGGTTTTAAAACATACTATGCGCCGAAACGGCGCTTATGTCGAAAAATGACGTCTTATGCGATGTTTTAATGAAAACTGATGTTAAGGTCGGATATAAATGTCTTAGATATGTTATTTAATATAGTATATCAGTAGCTGAAAGATTTACCTTGAAAAGATTTTATTAAAACTATTTTATGAGCCACAAGGGCTAAAATCGTCATTTATCGACATAGTTTAAGGACCTGTTTGAAAACTCAGCTTATAACTTATTTTAACATCCCAAATAATCCTACTTATGATATTACATCAGTAGGAAACTTATTTTCAAGTTCATTATCATTAAAACCTTGTTTTATGCAAAAAGGGCATTTTAGTCAAAAATGGCATAATTATGGAACTTGCGCATAAACTTAAATTCTGATTATGATCATGTAATATAACCTTAGAGGGTTATGCTACATTATATTACGATCATAATGCAACTTTAGATCAGTAGGTAACTAATCTAAATCGGATCCGAATCGAAAGTCAAAGCAGAAGTCAAACTTCGCGACTTTCGGTTGCGAACCGACCCTAGAACTGAAATTGACGAGCCGAACATGTTCTTGCATGTTCTGATAATAATTACCAACTTGTTTAAGTGTCAAAACAGGTTTCATAACATATATAAGATCGATTTATGATTTTTCCGAAAAATGGCATATTTGACTTTTTAATATCATAACTTTGGCCCGTCAATTGGTCTAGCAAACGTGATCTTCAGGTGGTGCCCTTATAAGGACTAACACCTACCTTATTACGATCACTTAGCCATGTTCATTTCGAACAATGGCTGGACCATAATGGTCTTAATTGAAAGTCAAAGTGTTTTCCGCAAAACACTTGACTTGTGGCCATAAAAGTCTATAAACGAAAATGTAAGAGCAAGGAACACTTACAAGAGGTTCCTGATATGCAAGAGAACTAAGTTGGATGCTCCTTTCAGTTAGGAACTTCCAGAGGAGAGAGAAGAGTGTATGAATGAGAAAGGTGCAAGTTGAAATGGTGAACTTGAACACCTATTTATAGTTGGAGAACTCAAAAGAGGTGATGCCAGGTGTTTAGGGGTGTAAGAGGAAGCTTACAAGTGTCCCAAAACATGGCATAGCTGTTTGGGAAGCCATGGTTTCGAGTAAATGGTTTTTGGAGCTTTGTGTGGCAGCCAAGAAAAACCCAGGCCTGGTCTCTCGCGGCCCGCGACCGCCCTGTGGCCAGTTTCAAATTTTGACACTTTAACCCCTTTAACTTAATAAAGCTTCTAAAACCTTCTAAAACACCTTTTTGGTATATTTAACCCTCCGTAGCCAATATTTGGCATACTCGAGATTATGCCCGGACATTGTCGAGCTCTCGGTTCATTAAAAGGTCACTCAGATGTATAAATTAACATGTTGACACTTTTAATCCCTCCATTATCCAACTTTCACATATATACATAATTGAACCCTCTCGTCCAACAAATGGCACGTATGAGAGTTAGGACTTCGTAAAGGATCACTTAGAGGCTTGTTATAAGCATGTTGACTCCGATGTCACTCAGAGGCTGGGCATTTTGACATATCAGTCACTCAAAGCCAAGTTTTAAGCATGTTGACATATCAGTCACTCAGAGGCTGGGCATGTTGACATATCAGTCACTCAGAGGCTGGGCATGTTGACATATCAGTCATTCAGAGGCTGGGCATGTTGACTTATCAGTCACTCAGAGGCTAAGTTTTAAGCATGTTGACATATCAATAACTCAGAGGCTAATGATTTATGCATATTGACATCGGACCGTCACTCAGAGGCTCAGCTTGAGCATGTTGACGCCTTTAGTCCTTATTGGTCTTTAATAGACTATATTTAAAATACAACACGTGTCACTATACTATTGAACACGATTTTACAGGGTGTTACAATGGACAAGTAGTATGGTACATTATCCATAAGTTTGACAAAGAGTTCATCCACTTGCTTGGTAGATCTAGAGATCAATTTTGATCTACATGGTAAATATTCATAACATATTTGAATATATGATGCTATTTATTCTTTTATATTCTATGATAGAATGTTATTATTCACGCTCATCCAATTGTATGAGACTAGTTGATGCCTCGCCCGCGTTGCGGGGCGATAGCCCGAATAATTCTCAACTAATTAAAAAAACATTACTAGAGTTTTGCTAGAAAAAAAAATAAAACGATGACAAGACCGTCATTTTGAGCTCTGGACAAAACTGTAATTTGTCACAACTAATGAGCGAGTGTTACTCAGCTCCTTGACTCGGAAAATTATTAAATCGAGTCAACCAATTAAAACAAAACACTTCTATAGTTTTGCAAAAAAAAAAACTAAAATAATGGCAATATTATTATTTTGAAATGAGGGCAAAATTATATTTTTTGACTGGGGTAAAATCGTAATTTACCAAAAGCTAAAGCCATGCCAATGCTGTAAATTTGAACCAGAGGTAAAATCGTAATTTTGTACAGGGCAAATGCATAATTTTGAACATGGGGTTAAAATTATAATATACCCTGACCAATGGAGGAGTGTTAGGCAGTAGCCTGGAATTTGAACCAAGGGCAAAATCCTAATTTAAGCTGAAGACAAAACCGTAAATTTATTTTGAACTGAGGGTAAAATTGTAATTTTGAGCTGGGAACAAGTATAATTTTATTTTAAACTAGGGGCAAAAACATAATCGTGAACTCGGGGCGGAACTATAATTTTGAAAACGGGGGCAAATTCATATTTTTAACTGAGGACAAAATCGTAATTTTAAGTTGAGGGCAAAACCATAATTTTATTTTGAACTGAGGGCAAAATCGTAATTTTTAGCTGAGGGCAAATGTATAATTTTATTTTAAACTAGGGCAAAATCCTAATTTTGAACTTAGGACAAAAATGTAAATTTAAAGTGGGCATAAAAGCGTAACTTTTAGCTGAGGGTAGAAGCGTAATTTTATTTTGAAGTTGGGGAAAAAGTAATTTTAAACCGACGGTAAAATTGTAATTTAAACTAGGGATAAAATAGTAACTTGGTTGGATCAACGGGGAAGTGCTAGGCAACTGCTTGTCACTATTCCCCTAGCTTGTTTATGTATATGTAGTAAACTAGTTGGATGCCCCGCCCGCTTTGCGGGGCGCTAAACCGAATATTTCTTAGTTTCATAACATGTACGCATATATTTTAGTTACTTGTACATACTACTTATAACACGATATCAAAAAAATACATCGAGTCAGTCAATTAAACGAAAACACTACCATAGTTTTGCTGAAAAAAGAAAAAGAAAAAAAGATAGTAAGCCTGTATGTAACACCTTGTAAAATCGTGTCCAATAATTTAGCGACACGTGTCGTATTTTTTATTTTAAGTCTATTAAAGATTAACAGGGACTAAAAGCGTCAACATGCTCAAACTAAGTCTCTGAGTGATCTTCTGATGTCAACATGCATAAACCAAGCCTCTGAGTGACCATTAGTGTCAACATGCTTAAAACATAGTCTCTGAGTGACCATTAGTGTCAACATGCTTAAAACATAGCCTCTGAGTGATGCTAAAACTTGGCCTCTGAGTGACCGTTGTGTCAACATGCCCAGCCTCTGAGTGACATCGAAGTGAACATGCTTATAATGAGCCTCTGAGTGATCCTTTACGAAGTCCTATCTCTCATATGTCCTGTTTGTTGGACGAGAGAGATCAAATCCATAATTATGTAAAAGTTGGATGATGGAGGGGTTAAAAGTGTCAACATGTTAATTTATACCTCTAAGTGACCTTTAACCGAGAGCTCGACAATGTCCGTGCATACTCCCGGGTATGCCAAATATTGGTTACGGAGGGCTAAATATGCTAAAAAGGTGTTTTAGAAGGTTTTATAAGTTGAGGGGCTAAAAGTGTCAAACTTTGATTCTGGCCATGAGGCGCTCGCGGGGTGCGAGAGGTCTGTGTCTGCAGAATTTTTGCTTGGCCTCCACACATGTTCCCAAAAACCATTAAATCGAAACCATGGTCTTCCTAACTGCTATGCCACATTTAAGGACACTTGTAAGCTCCCTCTTACACCCCTTAGCACCTGTCATAACCTCCTTCAAACTCTCCAATTATAAATAGGTGCCAAGGTTCACCATTTGAACTTGCATCTTTCTCATTCACAACTCTATCTCCCTCCTCTGGAAGTTCCTAACTGAAAGGAGCATCCAACTTAGTCGTATTGCATCCTAGGAGCCACTTGTAAGTGTTCCTTCCTCTTGCATTTTCGTTTATAGGCTTTTATAGCCAAAAGTCAAGTGTTTTACGGAAAACGCCTTGACTTTCGGCTAAGACCATTATGCATTGTTCGTAACGAACATGGCTAAGTGATCGTAATAAGGTAGGTGTTAGTCCATATAAAGGGCACCTCCTGAAGATCACGTTTGCTAGACCAATTGACGAGTCAAATTTATTATATTAAAAAGTCAAACAGGCTATTTTTCAGAAATGTTATAATTTGATCTTATATATGTTATGAAACCTGCTTTGACACTTTAAACAAGTTGGTAATAATTATTAGAACATGTAAGAACATGTTCGGCTCGTCAATTTCAGTTCTAGGGTCAGTTCCCAACCGAAAGTCGTGAAGTTTGACTTCTGCTTTGACTTTCGATTCTGGCCCGATTTAGATTAGTTAACTACTGATCTAAAGTTTCATTATGATCGTAATATAATGTAGCATAACCCTTTGAGGTTATATTACATGATCATAATCAGAATCTAAGTTTATGCGCAAGTTCCATAATTATGCCATTTTGACTAAAATGCCATTTTTGCATAAAACAAGGTTTTAATGATAATGAACTTGAAAATAAGTTTGGGATGTTAAATCAGATTATAAACTGAGTTTATGAACAAGTCCTTATATTATGTCGTTAAATGACGATAAAGCCCTTGTGGCTTATAAAATAGTTTTAATCACATCTTTCCAAAGTAAATCTTTTACCTACTGGTATGTTATATTAAATAACATATCTAAGAGATGTTAATCTGACCTAAACATCAGTTTTCTATAAACATCGCTCAAATCATCATTTTACGACATAAGCGTCGTTTCGGCGCATAGTATGGTTTTGAACCATATTTATTAACCAAAACTTGTTACCTACTTATTTTAAAACTTATTTTAAATATTTTTATAGTAGATACAAGATATACACTCATAATCCCAAATAATTGATAAACTACGTGTAAAATGACCAAAATGCCCCTTCAGTGCATAGTTTGGTCATAAAAGATAAATTACACATATAGTCAATATCCTACTGATATTATATCATAAATAAGTTATTTTTCAGAATACTTATGGTTATAACAATAAATTATATTCAAGTTCCTTTTATGAAGTATGAAATTACCAAAATGCCCTTATGAGGCATAGTTTCATTTAAAAACCTTAACGAGCATATAAGTTGATATCCTACTGATATTACAACTTATTTAAAATATAATGGCATATAAAACTTGTCCATGACTTATCCGGTTATCTGATATCGCTGATATGCGTACGGTTAAGCATGTGTAACTCGTTTACGGAAATTAACCGAAACGGGTCTAACCTTGTCAAGTTTCAAAATGCACAATGTTTATAGTTTACCCATATTATGCAAGTCAAAGTACTTGTTGGGTTTAAACTAAATTCTATCTGATCATCGTTTAATCAAGCGTTATACGTTTTGATCATGTACACTACTCGGTCTAAGTCTATGACTTAAATAAGACCGTTAGTATTTAATTGGTTAGCTTATACCATAATCCAGACTAGATCCTTCCGGTAAATGCTATCTGCACTTAGTTCATTTGAATACGACTGAGATATAAATCTTGCATTTTAATCAAGACTAGCTCAGGTAAATACTCTTGACTTATTTTCCCTATACGGGCTTGGATACGGTAAATTATTACCGCTTGATCGGAAATGGGATCAATCGAATGCTGGATTGTGGCTAGTAAATCTGCATATTCCGTTTTAGTCAGTTTTGTTTGATAACTTAAACATCGGGGGTTAAATACTGTGTCTTGGATATCCTCGGCTCATTACATTAGATAATGGCCACGACCTTATCGCGGAGTGTACGCATACACCTAACAGACGCTCAAATGCAACTACCCACACTGATTGGGGATAACTCCTTCGTGAGTTCATAAGTGGTGTGTACGTTAATCATGTATCGGTTTTTGTACTAGGCCCTGTATGTATGGACAAACATGTGAATCTGTTAACAAGGTTACAAAGTAACTTTCCCAAGTTATAAAAGATTTTATGCCTTTGTGCACTTAAAATCATTTTCAAATGTTTTTAAAAATGAGTCAGTTGGGTGTATTTACCAGCGAAAGCTGACGTTTTTTCAAAAGACTAAGTTGCAGGTACAATACGAAATAGGCTGGAAGCTGCTCGGTAGTGATATAAGAGGATCTTGCAAATCCTTAGATCTGCCCAAAGTCTGTTTTACATTCTTTCTTCTGTACAATTTATGATCCGCCTGTGGATCTTCTATTACGAACCGTCTGTATATTATTTTGGAACTTTGAACATTTGGTGTGTAATAGTAATTTAAACTCCAAGACTTCCATTGTGCTGTGTTTAATTGACTATGATGATATCAACTTACGTCACGATGTTCTCCACGCGGGTCCACCGGTGTTTGATTGAAAATACGAGGTGTGACACTGTAATTTTCAGTTTGGGGCAAAATAGTAATTTGTCAGAAACAATGATTGAGTGTTAGACACCCGATTGACACAAAAGTTAGATTAAGTCAACCAAGTAAAATAAAAGCTATTATAGTTTTGCAAAAAAAACCCGATGGCAAGACTACAAATTTTAACTGGGTGCAAAATCATAATTTTTTAAATGAGGGCAAACTCATAATTTTAAACTGAGGGCAAATTCGTAATTTTAAGCTGTGGGGAAAACCAAAATTTTGTTTTAAACTGGGGCACAATCATAGTTTTGAACTAAGGGTAAAATCGTAACTTTTCGCTGGGAACAAAAGCATAATTTTATATTGAACTAAGGGCAATAGCGTAACTAAAAAAACAACCAGGGGGACGTAATAGAGTTTTTTTAACTCAGGGCGAAATCGTAATTTTTAAAAGGGGGCAACATCATATTTTGAACTGAGAGCAAAATCGTAATTTTGAGCTATGGAAAAAACAAAAAAAATGGCAAGACTACAAATTTTAATTGGGTCAAAATTGTAATCTTTTAAATGAGGACAAACTCATAATTTTAAACCGAGGGCAAATTCGTAATTTTAATTTGGGGGGCAAAATCATAATTTTATTTTGAACCGGGGCAAAATCATACTATTGAACTAAGGGCAAAATTGAAAATTTTGGCTGAGGGCAAAAATATAATTTTATTTTAAGCTAAGGGCAAAATCGTTTTGAACTTAGGGCGAAATCGTAATTTTTGAAAAGGGGTCAAAATCATATTTTTGAAATGAGGGCAAATCGTAATTTTGAGCTATGGGAAAAACATAATTTTATTTTGAGCTGGGGGCAATACTGTAATTTTAAACTTAAGATAAAGTCATAAATTGGTTGGATCAACGATGTTGTCTATTGAATTTATTTAGTCATATACATACATTAAAACCACTCAACCACGTGTACTATTGATTATGATCAATTATAACTATAACAACCTTAAATTGAAAAAAAAAAAAAAAACAAATGGGACAGCCGCCCATTTTCCACCAATGGGATGACAGAATTATTGCCGCCATCTTCTTTGTATATGTAAGTAGCAAAATTGTAATTTTTTTCTGGGGGTAAAAGCATAATTTTATATTGAGTTTAGGGTAAAATCGTAATTTTGAACTCAAGGCGAAATCATAATTTTTGAAAGGGAGCAAAATCATATTTTTGAACCGAGGGCAAATCGTAATTTGAGCTAGGGGAAAAAGCATAATTTTATTTTGAGCTGGGGGCAATACCGTAATTTCAAACTGAAGATAAAGTCGTAAATTGGTTGGACCAACGAGGTTGTCTATTGAATATGTTTGGTCATATACATACATTAAAACCACTCAACCACGTGTACTATTGATTATGATCAATTATAATTATAACAACCTTAAAAACAAAAACAAAACAAATGAGACAGCCACCCATTTTCCACCAATGGGATGGCAGACTTATTGCTGCCATCTTCTTTGTATATGTAAGTAGCAAAATTGTAATTTTTGGCTGCGGCAAAAGCATAATTTTATTTTGAGCTTAGCGTAAAATCGTAATTTTGAACTCAGGACAAAATCTTAATTTTTGAAAAGGGGGTAAAATCATATTTTTGAACTGAGAGCAAATCGTAATTTTGAGCTAGGGGAAAAAGCATAATTTTATTTTGAGCTGGGGGCAATACCGTAATTTCAAACTGAGAATAAAGTCGTAAATTGGTTGGACCAACGAGGTTGTCTATTGAATTTGTTTGGTCATATACATACATCAAAACCACTCAACCTCGTGTAGTATTGATTATGATCAATTATAATTATAAGAACCTAAAAACGAAAAAAAAAAACAAATGGGACAGCCGCCCATTTTCCACCAATGGGATGGCAGAACTATTGCCGCCATCTTCTTTGTATATGTAAGTAGCAAAATTGTAATTTTTTTTGTTGGGGGCAAAAGCATAATTTTATTTTGAGCTGATGGTAAAATCATAATTTTGAACTTAGGGCGAAATCGTAATTTTTAAAAGGGGGCAAAATCATATTTTTGAACTGAGTGCAAATCGTAATTTTAAGCTAGGAGAAAAGCATAAATTTATATTGAGCTGGGAGCAATACCGTAATTTTAAAAAGATAAAGTTGTAAATTGATTGAACCAACAAGATTGTCTATTGAATTTATTTAGTCATATACATACATTAAAACCACTCAACCACATATGGTATTGATTATGATCAAGTATAATTATCACAACCTTAAGAAAAAAGACAAATGAGACAGCCGCCCATTTTCCGTTAATGGGATGGCAGAACTATTGCCTCATCTTCTTTATATACGTAAGTAAAGGACATCCGTGTACGTGTAAAGAATATATTTATTCCTTAACAATTTCTGTTCTTCGAATAAAAACAAGAGATTTAAAACATATTATATACTAACTAAATTTGTTCATCAGGATTTTTAACATGTTTTATATTTTTTATTAAAGTAACTAAAATAATACATTTAAAAACCAAAAACATAATGGTTAAGAGGTTACAAATACAAAGTCAGTTTTGAAACGAAATGTGTAATTAGTGTGTGTGAGTTTGTCGTTAAAAAAAAATAAAAGCTATCAGACTATAATCAGACTACCATTAGTGATATGTCTTGTCGTTTTACTTATTAGTTTGATACTTAGGAAAAACCTTGGTAGGTAAACTGTCTGGCCAAATTAGCAACTGAATTTCAGGACTAGCTACCAAAAATCCTGTTGGCTATTAGATGCTAAATTTTATTAAAATTATAATAAAACTAAACCATGGAGGAAAGTAAATAAGCTACATATATAAGTTATTACGAAATATTAGGTTGAAATCCAAATAAAAGAAAGTTTACCAAGATATAAAAGTAGTTCTCAAACATTACTACAGATGAGTCTTATTATATGCTATCTAGTATATTAGTATATGAAATATTAAAATATACCAAAGTAGAGAGAGAAAAAAAGTACAAACATAACCAAAATATTACCTAAGGTAATTACTACTATGTTAAAGCTAACTTAAATAAATAAATAAAAGCAATTTATACGAAAAAAGTGTATTATAAAAATAAAATAATAATAATAATAATAATAATATAATAATAATAAAAAACCACCAACACTTTTTATTTTAGCTAGTTTGTATAAAAGGCTGACCAGAAATGTAAGTTTCACAATCCTCTCGTGTAACATAAGTATGTAAAAGTATAGTATACCTTCTTCCACTACTTTTTTTGGTATTTCTTTAAAAATTGTCTACTTACACATATTTCGTAAGTACCGACATATCATCGGTTAATTTTGTTTCTATGTGACTCCTAAAGTTATTCTTATCAATTTCTAATAACTTTTAACTGAACAATGTTTATATAATTATTAAATTGATACTTGTGCAGATATTATCGTATCAATTTTTTTTTACTTTTGGTGATATGCATTGCATGATTGAATTAAAGGATTGATAGATTTATATAACACAATCTGATCTGATATGATAGTTATATCAACAAAAATATATGATCTTGATATTCATAAAACAGGTCAATAGATCTTTTTTAACACAACTTGTTTGTATTATTACACTATTTGAAAAAAAAAACAAAATTTCCGACACCATTATCATTCCGAAATGCGTCTCACGATTTCCAACAAATTTGTGACAAAATATGTATGTAGAAAAAACCCCTCATGGAAAACTGGTTTCTTACGCATTTTCCTTCCTATTTTCCGACTTTCAGCATCAAAAATTGCTACACATTTCCTACAACGTTTTCCAATTATTATTAATATTAGTTTGATTATTAGGATAATATAATTATTATTCTTTTTACAGTTTCTTAACTAGTGACACATTTGTAACAAAACTTAATTTTTAATTTTTAATTTTTTTCTAACTTACGACAAATTTTAGACGAATGGAAAAAACAAATTAAGATCAAAATTTAAGACTGTATAACTATAAGATCAAAATCAACCAATGTTTTATATCAGTTCAAATCATTATACTTAGAGTAAACTTCCAAAATAATCATTAAGTTTTTGTTACTTTTATCACTTTAGTCTAAAACTTAAACCTTTTGAATCTGGGTCCCTTTGCTTTCAATTTTGTTGTTATTTTCATCCAAAAGCAAATTCTGGTCAACTTTTTCTGTTAACATCAAGTTTTTCTGGTCTTTTATTCCCTTTTAATGAAGGACAAAATGGACAGTTTTTTAATTTGTTATAATAACATCGTTAAAAGACCATTTTGCCTTTCATTAAAAGGGATGAAAAAGACAAAAAAGATTGGATGTTAACTGAAAATACTAACCACATTTTGATTTTGGATGAAAATGGCAACAAAATTGAAACCACAGGGACCCAAATTCAAAATGTTTGAGTTTTGGGCAAAAGTGACCAAACCTAAGGGATCATTTTGGTAGTTTACTCTTATACTTAATCATAATCAAAACTAGTCCTTGTTTTGTAGGGCTGTAACAAACTAAACGTTAAACGAACAGTTCGTGAATCGTTCTGCGGGAAGTTCGTTTAGCTTCGTTCGTTTAATAAACAATCGAGCATAAACAAGAAATTTTGTTCAATTAGTTAAATGAACGAACTTGAACAAAGGTCTCATTCGTTCAATTGTGTTCATGAACGTTCGTGAACGTGTTCATGAACATTCGTTCATTTATGTTTGTTCATGTTTGTTTGTTTGTGTTGTTAAATAAAGATTTTTGTACTTCTATATATTTTATCTAAACTTTTTTTATTCTTTAATTTTTATTAATTTTATTACCCTAACAATTAAACTAGGAAACTTTATTTCCACCTTGTTTATGCACTAATCCCCTTTCCTTTATCATTATTAACATCGACGAATACTATCGACGTCCATTCCACGATTAGGGCTTCAAGTTCCAGCATTGCTCTCTCCGCCATCCAACCATCCACAGGTAGCCGTCGCGTTCGCCGAATTTATTTATGTTCGCTTGCATTCGTGACCCGTTTGTGAACACGCTCACTTCCTTAATGAACGAACATGAACATCGCATTCGGAAAGTAACCATTCACATTTATTTCCTTATCGCACTAACTAATTTTTTTCCTTAACGAACAAACACAAACAAGGGAACAAGAACAAGACCTTGTTCGAAAGGACGTATAATCGAGTTTATAATTTATAAAATTAAGTTTATAATTGTTTTTTTTTGTTAAAAAAGGGTTGACGGCTTGAAAATAGACTGACCCTTAATTACAATTTACAACCAATTTATTATCAACCCCGTTAAATTGTAACCTATATACGTAACAAATGCATTAATATGTTCAAAAATAAACCTAGTTGACTTTAAAATTCCCAACAGGATTTTAGGTTGTTGGAATATGTTATATCGTGTTATATAACTATTTGTTTTAATCTGGAACGAGTTAAAAGTACGATAGATGGTGGATTTTCTTTCACAATGTGAAAGGTATCAATATTTGTTGGCATTGTTGTCAATGTTATGCACATCAGAGCAGCGCATAATGCGAAATGCGCGCAATATTATCGTATCACGTAAACGCAACGTACCAGATGTGGCGATGCGCTCTCATCAATGCATCAGGCATTATGCGCGCATTTTAAAACCAAGGACATTTTCAATTAAAAGCAAAGTGATGATGAGATCATGTGTAGTTAGGATATTACGTTGCTTTGGGTTCAGTTATGGAGCCTTAATGAACCAAATGACTGATGATGAGGTCATGTGTAGCAATAGTTGAATCCATTTTATACCTATAGCACAATTGAGATTATTGAATTTAGAAAATTTTAGACATTCAACTACTAACATTTCCATGGTGGTTTATGTTCATATACCCTAGAAAAGGAAATTGCAAGAAACATAAAGGCAAACAAAGATTGTTTTGAAACCATACAGAGCTGGATCCAACCGTTGATTACAATCTACTTAACCGGAGGACGAAAATATTGTCATCCTTCATATTTTAGCAGCATTCAACTCGTAATATTGTTGGCATCGTTTTGCTTATAGTAGGACTCATAGGTTGCGACCCTCGGCTTAGATTGAGGTAGTTCTTGTGCTTCCGCAAACTCCATGGTCATATTCAAAAAATCTTTCATCTTTGACTCCTTCCAAGCCTGCAAAATACCAACACTAGATAAACACATATACCAATAAACTAGAGGCGATAAATTGAACAAGTAGAGGTCAAACTAGTACTTTGATAGTTGACCAGAAACACTTTTAGGTCCAACTTAATATGTCACTGCAAAAGCTATTTTTTTACATAAAAAATATAATTACCTCAAAATCCCATTCACCATACAAATCAGGGTCGCCGCTGGTGGCCCAAACATATGTGTAAGCCTGTAAAACGTCGGAACTATCCTGCAAAAACGGTTAAAACAGTTGGTTAGTTGTGACCATTGTGTACATAAAAATGGTTTCAGGTACAAACCAGCAAAGAAACATCAACAAGCCTCCTTTCATACTCGTAATCCTCAAATTTATCCAGAATATCTAGTTCTGGGGCTGTAATATCCAAAAAGACCTGCAACAAAACAATTGAAAAAATCGGTAATTACTGATTCCATACAAACCATATGATCGGATATTAAAGATGACAGAATGATCATAATATTAAGATGACAGAAGCAAACAGATGAGGAACATACCCTCCCTGTAATTTTCTTGTTTTCTACAGGCAGAATTGCAGGATACACACGCCCTTTGACGCTAAACCTATGACTACAGAAAGAACAAGAGTTTATACATAAGTATAAAACACAAAATGCAAGTTAAACCTGTTGCCCAAGCCTGAAAATAAGCTTTGTTAAATAAACGAGCCTGAGCATCACTTATCGAGCTCAAGCTGGCTAGCGAGCCTAGACGAGGCTATTATTTAAATAATTTCACGGATGTAAAACCTAAATAGAATTAGGGCTCCGAATCATCGCGGATGTAAAATTCAAATTCATATGAACAGGAGATTAATTTCATATTACAATTATCTCTAGAACATATTAGTTAGGGGCCATTCTAATTATCTCTATTACACATGATTTGATTAGGTTTCCTTTGTAATTGTTATTATCGTATCCCTATGTATAAATGATTATTATAACTAGGGATAGGTATTATTATTATTATTTTTTTAACCACTACCGGTATCCATATTCATTTTTAAAGTTTCGGTTTCGGTACCAGTTGGTTTCACTTTTTTTGCACTTACCGGTACCGAACCAGCATTTTCAGTACCAGTTAGGTCCCCATCTCATCCCTAAGAATTAAGTAAATAAAATTAGGGCTCTGACCATATTCATTTTTATGGTTTTCAGTTTTGGTACCAGTGAGTTTCGTTACTCTCATCCCTAGTCTAAGTAAACAAAATTAGGGCACCGAATCAAAAAAACCTAAAATTCAAATTCATACAAACAATAGAATTAAATTATTGGGTTGAAATTAAATTCAATTCAACCAACAAACGAAATCAATCAATCATGAACGAAAAACACTCACTAGCCGTGAAGTATGGCCGGAGAATTGTTCGGGGCGCGGCGGAGGAGGGCACGAACGACGTCGTTTGCTAATAAGCTGCCGTAAACAAAAACACTACGTATGTTACCACCGTTTGCATTGCCTACTGCTGTGACTGAATTCGCTGACGACATTAGTTCAGTGCGATTATCGAGTTTATAAATCGACGAAGATGTAACGATATAAGAAGAAGAAGAAGAAGAAGAAGAAGGTGAAGAATAGATTTGATCACTGGAGAAGATTCATAGAGTTTAGAACATGCTTGATTGGTTGTTAATTGTTTATGCGATACCGTTTGTAAGAAGTTCATCTTTTGAGTAATTGCACTAACCACCCTTAAGTTTCAATCATCACTTTTGATCATTATAGAAATTAGCACTTTGGGTTTAGCATAAACAATTTCATGTCGGTTTTTAGCGGAGCATGTGAACACATTTAGCTAGGGTGGTGTTTGTTTCTCTAAAAAAGATATGTGCAAGCTCTTCTGTCGGCGTCGCGTTGACCACGCGCAGGTATTGTCACCTACAGACTGTTTGTTTTTACGAATATGTTTTATTAAAAAAACGTATGCACGAGCTCTTCTTGGTGCAAACTTGATTCAACCACTTCTAAGATCTTCTAAGGTCTGCAAAGAGTTAAACACCACCACCATTGTCCACCACCCACCAGCACCCGTCTACCACCACCCACCCACCGTCCACGTCTACCACCACCATCGTCCATACACCACCACCCGTTTATTTTAGAAGTCTACATATGTTAAAAAGAACAACCTTCTTCTTGTAGACTGCAGAGGTTTGGTCTACCTTTTTTTTTCTACAGATGTTTACAAATGTGATCTGCAACCTCTTAAAAAATAAATTGCACCTAAATATCATATGGTTTACTTGTTTGCCTTATCATATGGTTTACTTGCACCTAAATATCACTCAATACTTTTCGAGAGTGCAAACCTTAATAATACTATTGAAGTAAATAATAGTGATAGTGAAAGAGAAACTAAATGTATAATGGTTTATGGACTATTTTCATTGTAACACCTCATGATTAAGTTTTCGAACACCTATCTAACAACACCTCATAATGTTTTCGAATTTCGAGGCGTCTAAAAAGTCGATCCTTTCTGCATGATTTTTTCATGTGCAGTACCCCTTTACAGTACAATAGGTTTCGAGGATAAAAATCAGCCTTCTTCATCTTTACCAAAAAAAAGTTTTCTATAAACTCTCTTTGAAGGTAGAGCTAACATTCTACAAAATTTCCTATAAATGTTAATAAAGATCATAAAAATTTCTTATAAAAGTATCACCAGTTTATTTCTCCAGTATTGATTAACTGTAGAGTTCTTAATTGTAAAATTTCTTAAATACATGGAGATAGAGGTGTACAAGTCGGGTTTTTCAAATACCCGGTTTCGGGTATGAAACCGGATTCGGGTATGACCGCGTATTGGAAAATCGGGTATTAGCAATACCCGGGTCGGGTTCGGGTATTGTCTCTAAAAACCATACCCTATGCATCGAGTTTGGGTCGGGTATACTATTTTCGGGTATTGAAAAAACCCTATTTTTGGGCTTTTTTCCATATATATTTCGAGTACATATTAGATTTTTTAATTGGTTGCACTTTTTAGGGGTATTTTTTTTGGTGTTTTTCAGGTATTTGTCGGGTTTAAGGCAAGTATTTGAAAAACCCGGTTCCGGTTTTTGGGTATTAGCAGGTACAAATCAGGTCCGGTTCGGATACGGGTTTTGGTAGTGAAATGCATACCCTATCCGTACCCTACGGGTAGGTTCAGGTGTTAAAAACCCGGGTATAACCAGTTCCGGGTTTTTTTAGTCCGGGTTCAGGTTTTTTGTGTACCTGTACATGGAGGTAAACTTGTATTACGAAATAGAAAACCGGTTAAATGGCTACACACATAAAGAATGTGTATAATTGCTAATTTGAATTTTAAATTTGGTTATGATGATCAACTAATTTTATTATTATTTGGTTTAATTTAAATATATATCATTTAGCATTTAATATTTACATAGAAAACTTCAATTTTGTACGTATTGTAATGGTAAGTACAAACGATATATATTTAGTCTGCTTTTTAAAAAGAAATGGTATAGATTGATATAGAAACACGAATTCAACTACAAAAACATTTCACCATAGCCAAGATGGCTACAGTTTGCATTTGTATGACACCAGAAGACAATAACAAACAATTTCCTCGATTCAGTGATCCACGAGTCGAACAAACTTAAAAACATGATACCACGAAACCATGGAATAAATTCAGCACTACACCAGATCACGTAACTGTCTTCTCGATCACAATGCTTGTCTTCCAACAGATTACAGTCTTCAAGCCACCTCAGGAATGACTTTAGAATCTGACAGATACATTAACAATAGGGTCAAATTGGATAGGGACGTGTTGGGTTGGGTTGACTTCAAACACATATGATCATGAAAAGTATATAACCACAATATGTATCTTATTACTTGCATTGAGTGATTTAAGAGGTTGTCTGGTGACTTTCAATATGTTTGGCAATTGGCACACTCATCCTATTTGATTGTTATCTTTTCAGCTAAAAAAAATTATGCTAACCGCCTAACCCATTTGGCCCAAATTAACTCATTCATAAGCAAAAGAGACATTCAATGTGTCTCGACACGAGTCTGATATGAGCCTTCATGTGAAACAGAATTTCAAGTTTTGAATGGTCTTATGGTGCATTGCTCATAGCGTTATGCAACTTGTATGTATATGCAAACACTCGACCAATTAACAAGGATGGCATGATATACACGCATGAGATGTGGCATACCTAGTTATCATAGAAGCAAAACGGGCGTCTTCGAGAACTGTTGCAGAAAAAAGTAATATATAAGTAGGATCGCAACATGTATATGTGCTAATGAGAAACCGATGATAGAAAAACATTATGGTTCTGCATATCAACAGCTTTAAATTTTCCATCCAATTTTATTGTCCCCTGGTCACTAAGATATGATTTTTTTAGGTCCTATCATCCCTTGGGACTGGAGTTGGAAAAAAGAGCACGCTAAAAAATAATATCACCTGAGGTGGCAAAATGGGTGGGTCATAACAGTTAAATTTAGTGTGGGTCAAAACGGGTCATATTGGTTTAACTCGAAATACTTTTTGCCCAGTTTCTTGCAAATATATATATTTGCAAAATATACTTTTATATAAACAATCTAATTTTTTGAATATATCGACTTAGTAGATTGTATGCATTACAAATACTATAAGGGCCTAAACTTGGTGCGGGTCAAAATTGGTCATTTTGGGTTGACTTAATATACTTTATGTCGAGTTTCTTAAAAATAAATACGTCTGTAAATATACTTCTATATAAACAATCTAAATCTTTGAAAATTTCGATTTAGTAGATTGTATGAATTAAGAATACCATTAGGGCCACTTTCAATCCGTATATATTTTAACTAAACCTTTTAATTTTACCCATCTGACCCATTAGAGGTAGACCATCATTTAGATTGCCCATCCATAATTATATGTGTTGTAACTTGTAAGTGCCACCTCTCATGATCACAAGACCGCATATAGATAGTTAACTATTATGCTTGAATAGCCAGCAGCCACGAACAAAACTTGAAAACCTCAGATACAAGTCAAACTGATAGTTGCTCATCAAAGATAGCTCTTTCAAGAAACAAGGAAAGTGTGCGTAAACTAAAAAGGTCAGATGGGTAAATCCTTTTGACACACATCGGATCGGGTTGAGTTGACACAAAACACTTTTGTCCAAAATTTCAATGTTTACAGAAAAAAATAGTTAGTAAAAAATGTACATATTTAATACTACTCGATAAATAATATATTATTTTAACAAAACAATTCAACAGATTTATGCATTAAAAATATATACTTTTGGATAAGTTTCAACCTTTTTCCTGTTTTTCTATTATTTGTTTTTATTTTACCCATCTGGCCGACTGGGAGAACAAACATAGCCCGTATCATCCCATTCAAAATGGGTCAAACTTGCCACCTCTAGTGCACCATGGAATACCAAACATTGAATAAAAGGAAAAGAACTGCTAACCTGCGACGATTTGTCCTACCCCTGGACATGCTACTCCTAGGTACAAAGTCATCATCAGCCTCATAAGCTCTATAATCTGCAAATTCTGTAGAAACCACCAAACCTTCATCAGAATTAGACGTTTCGTAACTCAATCGACTGCTTCCTCTCCTTGATTCACTAACCCTAGCCCTTCTTTTATTTCTAGAACTCGTAAAATTAACAAATACTTTATACAAAATACACGAAGTCCACCAATTTCCATCTTGACCAGGAAAACCTTCAAACTCATCTCCAGAACCGTCATCATACTCTATAACATAGTCTCCCAAAACCACCCCATGTGGAACTTCTGAGTGTATAGTGCTCAAAACATCAATAATCTCGGATGATTGCTGAAAATTATCCCAATCAATTTGTCTTGCAGGATCGATTTTCGATGGGCATGCATGAGGGTGCTCCAATTTAGCATGTTCTCTAAGTTCCAAATACGTTCCCGTAAACGTGCATATTTCTTCTTCACAACAGCGCTTTTTTCCATCCAGTTTAACGCGGGCTTCGTTTACAACGACCCAACCGATAACATCACCTCGACAAAGAGGACATAGTGGCTTGCTAGTGGCGTCGGGATTTATTATGGTTGACTCGTCGGAAGTCAAAAGTGAGTTTGACCCGGATGACATTTTGTTTGCAGTTTGGAAACGGTCTAAACAATTTGAGTGTAGATGATCGGTGTCACAGACGAAAGGTCGGCATCCTTTCTTGTAAGAAGTGCATTGAAGAAGAACGCAATTATGTGGGGAGGATAAGCATATGGGACATGTGATATCTTCCCATATGATATCTAGATGAAAACCTTCCATAACAAGTGTCGAGTTGGAGTTTTGTCAGTAGATTTCTTATAAATATGCGTGTATCAACATTAATATTTCTGCTCTTGATTTAGAAGTGGTATTATTGAATAGAATGATCACAACTAATAAAGCAGAAAGCCACCTTGAAAGAACCTGATGTTAAACAGCATAAGTAATTGTACCTGGTGAAGAAGAAATAAAATAATAAGCAAACCATGATTTTGTTCTTGAGTGTCTACAATCAAGAAACATATTCAGTTCTACTTTCATTTAAGTAACTTAATTTGTTACCATAGGTATTCTTTAGAAATAAGCAACATATGCTGAGTGCCACATAATCCCCCTGTGCCTATTGCTTTGAATGTGATAAACAAGACAGTTATGTAGCCAGCCCTGTTTTCTCTCCCACTACTTCTAATTATCTTTTATGCACTATGTGAAACTGCATTATGTGGTTCTCAAAGTATTGCTGGTTTCTAAAACGAACTAATACGAATCTATATTTAGACCTAAACAATCATCAAAACTTCTTCCATATGTGTTTCGATATCCATATTGCAGGAGCATATCCTCATCACATAGTTCATACCGATCCAGCATTCCAGCCTATTCCTACTCGTTATCCTATCCATCTTCACATTATGACTTAAAAACCTTATGGTAACACATATCTTACTGCCCCATACTAATCGAATCCAACAGTTAGCTCTCAACAAACAGGCTCACTATAAGTCCAACACGCACCAAAACCAACACATGAATCACCCAACCACAAAAACAATCAAGCCAGATATGTTACAAATCCACGAACAAAAAACCTAAAATATCAGCTAACAAAAGCAACATCCTAAGTAGTTAATACGGTAAAATATTGGATATCAGTCAAGGACCGATATTTGAGATATCGGTTATCCTGGTGGGATATCGGTAATTTTATATCATGCTAAATTTATATATCCAGCAATTTAACACTAACAATTAAGTATACTCTCCGACCATAAAAATTTACCTTTTGCGACTTGCAAAACACTAACAATTGTAACAAGTGGAAACTGACTAAAACTTAAAACACTAACATTTAACAGTAACAACTAACAATTAAGACTTGAAACACCAATAGCAGCAATAAGAAGAAAGATGAATGGTAAAAATAAGAAGAAAGGTAATGATATTGGGAAAATCGGTGATATATTGGTCAAATATCGGTCCATATCGCTGATATTATCAGTACCAATATTCTGACCGATATTTTGCAACGTTATCTTGGTAAGGGACCGATAACCGATATATCACTGATATATAGGTGATATATCGGGATATTAACTACATAGGCAACATCAACGCTAAAATTGAACAAAATTATTCAAATCAGATCCACAAACCTGGAATAAACAAAAACATATCACTTTCGCACAATGCAGGAATCAAAGAGATGCAAACCAGCGGAATCAAAGCAATTAGAAAACTGATAATAAATGAATAGAATCTGAACATGCCACATACTAATCACAACCAATACCGAATCACTCAAATTACCATGAAAACAGTCTAGCCAGACACATTACAAATAAACAAACAAAAAGCCAGAAATATGACAGTCTAACCAGACACATTACAAATTAACAAACAAAAAATCCAGAAATATCATCTAACAAAAGCAAAATCAACACTAAAACTACACAATATTCATCAAATCAGAATATCCGATCCACAAACCCTAGAATAAACAAAACCTCATCACTAACGCACGATGCAGGAATCAAAGAGTTGCAAACCAGCAGAACTCAAGCAATTAGAGAGCTGATAACAAATGAACTGAATCTAACCTTGCCACATACATGTTCCCACGAGTCCTACAAACACCGAAACCAATACCTAATCAGTAATCACTCAAAGTGCCGCAAAAAACAATCAAACCAGATATGCTACAAATCAACAAAAATAAAACCCAATATAACATCTAACAAAAGCAACATCAACACAAAAACTAAACAATATTCATCATCAAATCAGATCCACAAACCCTAGCATAAACAAAAACTCGTCGCTAACATACGACCTAGGGATCAAATAGATGCAAACCAGCAGAATCAAAGAATTAGGGAACTGATTACAGACAACTGAATCTAACCTTGCCACACACCAATCCAACCTTAACGCTCAACAAACAGGCTAACTACAAGCGCTAAACACACTAAAAACAATACCTAATCAGTAATCACTCAAATCACCACAAAAAAACCTGAAATATCATCTAAGAAAAGCAACATCAACACTAAAATTAAACAATATACATCAAATCAAATCCACAAACCCTAGAAATCTACAATAACCAAAAACTCATAGCTAACGCATGATGCAACAATCAAACAGATGCAAACCAGCAGGATTAAAGTAATTAGTGAACTGATAAAAAATGAACTGAATCTACCTTTTCCACACACTAATCCAACCGTTATCTCTCAACAAACAAGCTACTTACAAATCCTACACACACTAAAAGCAATACCAAATAGTAATCACTCAAATTATAACTAAAAAAACCTGAAATATCATCTAACAAAAGCAATACCTAATTAGTAATCATTCAATTTAAACACAATATACATCAACTCAGATCCACAAGCCCTAGAAGAAACAAAAACTCATCACTAACGCACAATACAAAAACAGTATAATCACTCAAATTGCCGCAAAAACAGTCTAATAAGATATGCTACAAATCAACAAAAGCAACATCAACACTTAACCTAAACAAAATTTAATCAGATCAGATCCAGAAACCCTAGAATAACCAAAAACTTATCAATAACACACGATGCAGGAATCAAAGAGATGTAAAACAGCGGAATCAAAGCTATTAAAGAACTGATAACAAATGAACCGAATCTAACCTTGCCACATACTAATCTAACTGTTATCTCTCAACAAACAGGCTAACTTCAAATCCTACACACACAGAATACAATACCTAATCAGTAATCACTCAAATTACCACAAATCAGTGGAACCGAATATGCTACAACACATCAACAAAGAAAAAACTTGAAATATCATCTAACAAAAGCAACATCAACACTAAAACTGAACAAAACTGATCAAAACAGATCTACAAACCCTAGAAAGAACAAAAACTCATCACTAACATACGATGCAGGAATCATAGGGATGCACATCAGCAGGATTAAAGCAATTAGAGAACTAATAACAAATGAACTAAATCTAACCTTGCCACACACTAATCCAACGGTTAGGTCTCGAAAAACAGTCACACTACCAATCCTACACAAACCAAAACCAGATATGCTACAAATTAACAAACAAAAAACCTAAAAAATCATCTAACAAAAACAAAATCAACGCTAAAACTGAATGATATTCATGAAATCAGATCCACAAACCCTAGAATAAGCAAAAACTCATGACTAACGCACGATGCAGTAATAAAAGAGATGTAAACCAGCAGAATCAAAGCAATTAGAGAACTAACAACACAGATTAAGTGAATCTAACCTTGCAGATGTGAGATGAAGATGTGCGATTGAGTGAAGTTGAATAATAATAGTATGAGTTTGATAGGGTTTAGTGAATCGATCGGAAGGAGAAGAGTTTGGAATGGAGATTGCGACGTCTGAGAAGATGACACGCTAACTGTGTGTACTTTTTTTTTTTTTTTTGTTGGTGGTGTTTTTAGTGTTTTTTCATATTTTTGTGAGGACTTGGAAAGATGCGCACGTAAGGACTGGGTCTGATGTGGGAACTTGTGTGGGTGTAATATGTATGTGTCAAAAAAAAATAATATTAATTTGTGGTTGTGTATCAAAGAGGTGTCTTCTCTAGATAGAAAAGGCAAAATGAAGGTTGTTTTCTTCATGATTATACATGGAGGTTTTGGATGGCTCGGAATGATACGGGGTTCCACGGTTTGAATATGTTTATAATGAAATTGATTGAAGACAGAAAACGAAGTTTGGTGGATTCTAAAAGAGAGATTAAAGATGTGTGGTATCACTCTTATCAATTGGAGTGGGTTTGGGGCTATTGACTTTGGATAAATAAGGTCTTGATTGTCGAGTTAGACGGTGGATGATGGCCTCTCATTGGGTCTATTTTTGTTTGTTTTTTGAGTGTCTTCTGTTTTTGTATGCTTAGTTCAATGGTTTTCGTTAATGTTCTTGTGTCATCTATGTTCTTTGTCGAATTGCAGACGTCATCTTCATCATCTATCTGTGTTTGCCTTGATGAAAGACCAATGGTAATCAAAGAATAATGGTACAAGTTTTTGAACTAGAATAAGGATGGGGAATGGTTTGGTATGGTAATATGTAAATGAGGAAAGTGGGTGTGACATAGGTATCATACATAATATTTCTTTAACTTGTTTGCATAAAAGAGGAAGACTCGAAGAATTTGAAGAGGTGTAACTTCATCTGTTCAGCTACCCAAATATGTTGGGGTGTGCACATACACGAAATGCGATAGAATATACAATAAGAAACTGAAGCGACCACAACTTCGATTATTTTGATTAACATTGTTGTAAGAAATTTGGCCGACAAAACCCAAGATTGCACGGCCTCTACAATTGTTGCTTGAGTTTTCTTACCAAGAGGTGTATTTGAAATAACTTGTAGTTGCACCATTTCCATTTTTCATACACATGTATGTGTGTGTTATATATATATATATATATATATATATATATATATATATATATATATATAGTAAAGAGTATCAGGAATTAATAGTTTTACAAATCATAAACTGTCAGAATAGGTGTAAGTTTTTACAAAATCATAAACTGTGTAGTTAGTTTATAAGGCAAATTAAAACCGGTCACACAGTTAAGATTTCCCTAATTTTTTTTAAAAGTGGAAAGCACACGGACGAGGTTCCCTTAGATCACTTCACTGTCAGTTTATAATTTTAACCCAGCCAGTTTATTATTTAACCTTTTACAAAGACTTACTCATAATATTAGGACTATTTCTTAAAGGGGTGTTATTTATTTTATTACAATAAGAGTGCAAGATACAAGGAAAGAAAGAGAGGTGCTAGCAATTAGCGTGTCTCTACATACAACAATTAACCTATATATAGAAAAACACACCATAAAACTCCAAAATACAATACATTATTTTCTTACCATATGATGGCATATTATTGCAGAGATTCCTACTTGTGATGATAAGGCTATAAAAGCCTATTGTTACAGAGATTTCCACTATGAAAATATTATTGCAGATATTCCCTTATATGATGGAAGGACATCTTTAATATCTTTTGTTTATTTTCTTCTTTTTCTTTTTCGGCCTTGGGAGAATTATCTGTGAGGGTCCCCAAGCTCTTCTTTCATGTTTGCCAAATATTCCTCTACTTGTGTATCAAGAGCTTTATCATCAATTTCCTTGGTTGGTTGAGCCTCTCCTGCTAAACGAGAGAATTGAGTAGAATCTTCTTGGCTATTTAAAGAGATGGACATAGTCTTTGAAGAGCTTTCTGCCGGGAAATATTTTTTAAGCTCTTTTTTAATCTCTTCCATATAAGACTTAATTATTTCAGCTTTTGAAAATTCTTGGTTATTGGTGATGATCCTTATAGAAATTCGCTCAAATGGACTAGGGAGTTGCCTTTGCTGCTTCTTTGAGATTTGGGATTTATAATATTCTATTCTTGAGTTAATCAAATCCACTGTTTCTTGACCTTCAAGAATTTTGGTGGATTCTTTTATTCTCACCATCTTTGTCCAAAATTTGATATAACAAGTTCTTTTCAAGCATGGAAAATTATCTCTTAGAATATATCCTATAGTTGGCTTACTCTCCAAATCTATGGGATAGAAAATTCTATAAAGAAATACATTGAAGCTATTCCTTCAAACCAAGTTTTGTTATACTCTGCTCTATTATAAGGTTTGGAGATAAGCTAACCCATTCTAGATATAAGCTTTTGAATGGTTCACGGAGAATTTAAACTATAGGCTCATATAAAATGAATCATTTTTTAAACCAGCAGGGTATTCCTTGCTTAAAAATATTATCACCGACTTTTATGAACCATGAATACTTCTTTTTTGGATTTTCATAAAACATACATTTTTCAAAGCTTTGGATATAATCACAATAGTTGTAATTATAAGTTTGTCTATTATTTGTTTCTTATTTGTTTCAGGACATATTAATTCTCTTTCTTTTAGGGTACTCAACCCCATTTTTTGTGGAGAAATCATTGTTTTTATAAAAGATTTTGCTAAAATTATACATATTCTTTTCCCTTTCACTTGGGAAGAAATGTCTAATTTCAGTTGTTTCTGTTAACCGCGTTTATAATATTGTCGTGTCTTATAAGAAGGTGCATCATATGATGTTGGTTCCTTATATTTTTGCATAGACCCCAAGGGTCATCAAAATCCTTCTCATCTTCATGATTCAAAAGAATTGTTTTCTTTTGTCTTTCTGTTATAAGCCAAGATTCATCTTCATCATTGTCTTGGGCTATTGTAGCATATGAAGGGATCTTTAAGGCTTCTTCTTTTTCGGCCTTTGTTATAGCCATGATTTTTTCATATAAAGGATCGCTTAAATCAATCTGGATATCTCTGGTATTTGCGTTGTTCTGAATAGCATTTGAGCTAGAGGCAATATTTGATGCTATAATTTCTATTTCCCATTTGAGCCAGGACTATATCCTACCCGTTTGAAGTATTTCTACCTCTCTTCCTCTATAGGAAGAGTTCTTCCAGAAATCATTCATGCAAATGTAAACTAAGCTGAAGAGATTATTTTCTCTTTTTATTTAAGGACATGTAATTGGTTCTTGAAGGATTTTAATATAGTGTAAATATATGTTAACTTATTAAGCTTGTCATGAATGCATGGGGTAGATTGGAGTTCCCATATGTGACTTATTCGTGCCATTATCATTGTTTCATAGTCTTCTTGTTCTAATAGCAAATTATAATATGCTATTTTTAATGGCCCCTTTATTTTGGACATTGAATAATTATCACACGAAAGTGTGACTTTCTTATCATTTAAAATTTTTATTTTATCCTTAGTATCACAAATCACCTTATGTAATATCTGATACTTGTTTCCTGTAACATTCCATAAAAAATGATAAAGTATATAAAACTTATATTATTAAACGGGTAGATTACGAGTAAGTTGGCAATTAGAAACATGACGTATCTAGACGAATATATAATTTTATAGGAACCATTTAATAATTAATAATAAAATATATTATTATAATTGACCTTACTCCGTTTTTAATGAAACTTAGGTCAAAATGCAGATAAAAATATGCTCGTTCTAATGACATATTCATCGTTTTATAAAACGTTATATTTTAGAAGTTATAAACGATAAATGAGTGAAGCAACTAAATTAATTATATATATATATATATATATATATATATATATATATATATATATATATATATATATAATAAAACTTTACATATGAAATATTGTGTGTACGTGTCGACGAGGATAAGAAAGAATTAAAAGTTAACGCAACAAGGCATGCTTCTATAAATACTCAGTATTAAGACTAAATGAACAATTCACTTTCCTTTCTCTTTTGCTTTATCTCTGCTCTGCTGATCTGTACTCGATACCCTAAACTTTGCTCCGTTGTAAGTGTTTTAACGCTGATCATTGGTATGATACCCCGTCCGATTGATCTGAAACCCATCAACGGATGTCAAAGTGTTGTCTGTATGAGGCTATACTTTGTAAGTTACGTTGGGGTTTTGTCTCGTGATGTATCGCTAAAGTTTGAGTTGGGGTGTTACACTAACACAGGTTGCATTGTATTTTTATTAGGAACCGAGGATTTGCACCAGGAATCTTTAAGTTAAAACTCTAAAACTACAAGGTGAGTCTTCCTTTATTTTTACCAAATGCTTTACAAAATCCTAAAATGTTTTTCAGTTATACTTACAGTGATTAAGTTTTTGTATTATGAAATTACTGCCGATATGTGGGGTTTTGTATACACTACTTGATAATCTTCACTATTGGACGAAAGTTAGTCAATGAGTGACATGACCATGACCACTGTTGTAACATCCGTCAAAAAACGGGTTTTCCAAACCCGCTTCGTTTATTAATCGATTAGTCAGTTACATTTTTTCGTTGCTTATTTAATGCTCCTTTTAATTTTAAACAATACATAATTAATAAATATACTAGAATTTATAAACTATAATTAATAAACAATAAAAAAACGGTCGAAGAAAAAATAAAAGTCGCTGCCGGGTTTCGAACCCGGGTCAGCCGGCTCATTTAACACACAAACACTTAACCACTCCGCCACTTGGTTCTTTTGTGTAATCAATGAAACAAATAAAACTTAACTTCTACCCGTGAACTCATCTGTTTGCGCCAAAACTGAAACCGATAATCGGCTTTCAACTATCCAGACTGTTGAGTGATCGCGAGTTACTGATTATAACCGATAAATCATTTGCAACCCACGTTTTAATCAATTCAGTCTTAAATGGATTCGATTCATATGATTTTCGGGAGTTAAAACCGAAATGAAATTTATTTTCAATATACACTGACAATTTCATCGTCTCATAACTTAGAAACACTCGTAGAACCTTTAATTTCATTTGCGCTCTAATTTCTGTTCGTCGGAAACGATATCTGCTATCGCCGGACTTTCGCCAGAAAACCGAGACATACATCAAATCGGTAATTTTCTCGATTCTTTCATTTTCAATCCATTGTTGGACTTTTACTAACTCAAATCCTTCAATCAGAATCGGTCCCAGACGACGTTGTCGGATAATCTGCACCCGCCGGAAAATCTCTGAAAATTCCGAAATCACGCTGTGAATCGGTACAAACATCTAAACTCTCTGATAATTCTTGTTTAGTCACTTAATTTCACAATTAGTTAATCAAAACTGTTAATTGGTCCGCTCAGACGGAAATCATAAAACAGAGCTGACGACCTTGCCGGAGTTCTGAGAAAAACATCTGTTTCGGTACATTCATTTCCAAAACCCTCTCTATCCATTACATTTCAAGCATTTATAAGTTTCGTTAATCGAATTAAACAAGAACAGTCGAATATCGTTGTTCTGTGTCTTTGAATGAAGAAGACGAAGTCGACGTTGTGTATAAGTATTATATAAATTGAATATTAAACCTGGTTAGACACACAGTCCAGCGGTGGACTGTGTGCAAACACATAGCGCACGTCACGAGTTCGAATCTTACAAACGCACCGGCTTTTCGAATTAAAACCAATTTTTTTGTTACTGAATCAGAGTAGGACCCAGGATGTTTTTAAGATTAATAAAAACTGTAAGTTTAACAGATAGGTCACACAGCCCAACTGGTTGGGCTGTGTGCTTACAAACCGAAGGACCCGAGTTCGATCCGGCTCCTTGCAAATCGGTTCAACCATTTAAATTCTTTTAATATAAACCGAATAAATTAAACATTTAATTAGTATATATATATAATTAAAACATAGAATATTTCGGGTTAGACACGTAGCTCAGTTGGTAGAGCTGCGTGCACGCGTACGGGAGGTCACAAGTTCGAACCTCACTCAGTGCACTTACACCACAGTCCTACCGGTCAATGGTCCGGTCAACGAACCGGTCAACGGTCAACGGTCAACCCAAAAAGTCAACATTTTTTAATATTTTTATTTATTTATTTAATTTAAAAATCAATTAAAATACTTAAAAATAATATTTTTAAAGTTAGAAAATGACCTTAAACTCACAAAAATAAATCTAAAAATCCTATTAAAATTGTTAATAAAATCCACTTATTTATCGTACCTTTTCGTTATTATTTAGGTTAGTTATTCCTCGTCGATCAACTCTCTAAACTCGTGCGCATTCAACATCATCAAATGAACGCACCCAATGTGAGTGAATCTCTACAAATTCCCCGTTTTAATCACATTTTGGGGTGTATCATGTGTCATTTATTATTTATTACATTTAAACACTTGTGCATCCATCATATCCATGATCAAATGTGTATCCAATATGTATCAATTGTTTGTGTGGTTAATGTTTAGATTAAATTTTATCATTTTCAGTACATACATCATCATAGGCTCGTCTGTTCCCCATTACCTATGAGCGGAACCGTTCCCCATTACCTATGAGCGGAACGTGGCGTTGCCAACATACGATCGGCTCCGTTTGATTGAGCCTTGATCGCACATACATCATCATAGGCCGTCCGTTCCCCATTACCTATGAGCGGAACGTGGCGTTGCCAACATACGATCGGCTCCGTTTGATTGAGCCTTGATCGCACATACATCATCATAGGCCGTCCGTTCCCCATTACCTATGAGCGGAACGTGACGTTGCCAACATGTACATTATCATTCATGTCATATACTCATGCAAGGTGGTTTGTTATTGTATGTTTATTTACGTTTGCTCACATATGATTATTGCACAATTTTTCCATATTAAATACAACAAGAAATCAATAATAAATGTTTTCTAACAAGGTTCACTCGCCAACTTTTGTTGACCCAAAAACCCCCATTTTTACACATGATACAGGTGATCCAGTTGCAGCAAGAAACATATAGGACGGCCTAGAAGAATAAATCAGTTTAGGCTTTGGATTGTTTATTTAGTTACTTTTTCCTTGTAATTGTATGGACTTGTTTGAAATTTTGAAGTTGTAATTTGAATTTAATAAATATGAAACATTTTAGTAAACATCATGAGCTTTGGTGATAACCCAATTATGCCCCGACTCTTATTCCGCTGCGGGTCGGGGTGTGACAGATTGGTATCAGAGCCATGACTATAGGGATATAGGATAGGTTATTAGACCCTTAGAGCCTATACTATAGTTGATTAGAATTTTTAAATTGTTTGTGTGTTACATGCAAAATTCATGATGTTTATATGCTTTATGTTTATTGTTACATTCAATGTTATGCAAGCATGTTCATAAGTACATATTATTATACAATGCCTATCATGAATCATATCCTCATAACATATCATATCCATGAGAGCACACACCTCACAATTCCTATGATTTTTGCAACGATTTTTGTATTTTCAAATCACATCAAAGTGAGTTCTCATGACGGGCATGTAGTAACTGGAAGGGTACGAGTACCGGTAGTCGGAACGTCCTGTCTAGGCTTGGCATTCGTATAAATCCAAAATAAAGGACCAGTTTGCCTACCTGGGGACTAACGATGAGAGTACGAAGGACCTATTAGGCCAAAGCATGCTATACCAAACGTCGTGTGAGCTAACCCCACTTTGAGTTGTCATTGTGTCTACACCTGGACACCCTCCGACCATACATCTCGCAAACATATTTCATGGTTTTCATTCGGGTGATGCGAGTGTTAAACCGCCAACACCAATGTGAATCCTACTAAGCCAATAGTCATGGGGGCCCACATGACTATACAGGTGATGGTATGGGGGACATTGGATGTAGTTGCATTATTTATGATTATGTTATTTTGTTACTTTTAACGACACATGACACCTAAAAAGACTCCTTAAACTCACAACCTTCTTATGTATGTTCCTGTAGATGTCGGCTAGGCAGTAACGTGGGGGTAGAAAGTCAGGAAGGTCAAACGAACGCTTGGCCACCCAAATCGCAAAACAAATGGCCGCGGTGCTTCCTGACATCGTAATTCAAGTCAAATAAGCCCTCGCTGCAAATCCCATCAACCCTCCCAATCAAGACGACCAGAAGTCGACAACCCTCCCTCCAAAAAAAGTGCTCTTACAAACACTTCAAGTCTTGCGATCCCCCGAAATATGAAGGGACCGAAGGTGTCACTGCTCTCCTCCACTGGTTTGAGGAAATGGAAAACACCTTCCTCAATTGCGATTATCCCGAGGATCGCAAGGTACATTACGCAACCGGGAGACTATTTGGAGTAGCTCTTACCTGGTGGAATACAGAAAAAGGTAAGAGAGGAAGCGAAGATGCAATGGCCTTAACATGGGAGGAGTTAAGGGAAATCATGACGAGACGCTTCTGTCCAAGAAGCGAGATCAAAAAGTTAGAGGATGAATCTCACTCGTTAAAGCAAAAGGAGGGAGATCATACTTCCTACAACAAAAGGTTTTTAGAGTTGAGCCAAATGATCCCCAACTTGTTCACCCCAGTATACCGCTTAGTCGAACACTATATTCGAGGCCTCCCCTCGAAAATTCAAGATTCAATTCTAACCACTTCGCCTGCAACACTTGAAGCCGCTATGGAACTAGCTACCGAGCTTACCGAGAATCGCATCCGAAACGGCAAATTTAAGGATGAGAAAAAGAAAGCCCCCATTGAGGGCCAAACTTCAAACTATTCCACCTCCTCCTTAAAGTTTGCTAGTAAGAGGAAACGAAACACCAGAAACTTTGCTGTCACACAAACAAATTTCCCTATCCCTGCTGCACCCATCACTCAAGTTGCCCCCTCATCTGCACCATATAAAAAGCCATACTCCGGCCCCTACCCAAAATGCAACCGTTGCCAATACCATCACTTTCCTGATCATCCCTGCCAACATTGCACCGGCTGTGACTGTGCAGATCACACCATCCAAACCTGTCGCGCACTTCAGCGAACGAACCGCAATCAGCCCTCAACCCAAACCCACCATCAGATAGTGGGTCAAGCCTAACAACCTTTACTCCTACCACATGCCCAACATGTAGCCCAACCCTACTACCAACCCAACTATCCCATGATGCAACCTATGCGGGCTTGTTACAACTGTGGAGACCCAAACCACTTCAGGAACACCTGTCCACGCTTGGTGAACATCATCCATGCCCAAGCTCAAGCAAATCCAGTAAACCAGGCTAATCAAGCTCCTCCACCTGCTAGGGGAAGAGCTTTCAACATCAACGCAAATCAAGCTAGGGTTGACAACAATGTGGTTAACGGTACGTTTCTCATCAATGGTAGTTATGCATCCATGTTATTTGATACTGGCGCGGATAGGAGTTTTGTGTCCTTAGAATTTGAACCCATCCTCAACCAAACTCGTGATAAACTCATGGAATCCATAGCGGTAGAAGTTGCTGACGAAAAACCGGTCTCATTAAACTCTATTATACGCAATTGTACTCTCACCCTAAACGATCACGATTTTCCAGTTGACCTCATACCTATGAAGTTGGGAAGTTTCCACATTATAATTGGTATGGACTGGCTCAGCCAACATCATGCTGAAGTTGTATGCCGCAAAAAGTTTATTCGCATTCCTCTTACAAACAGTCAGACTCTACGAATCTTTGGAGAAACCCCTTCGAAAGGACTCAAATTAATGTCCTGTCTTCAAGCCCGAAAATATCTCCGCAAGAATTATGTCGCATTCCTAACTCATGTCGTCAAAAAGGGAATCAAGGAGAAGAAACTCGAAGACATCCTAGTAGTAAAAGATTTTCCGCAAGTTTTTCCTGACGACATTTCAGGACTTCCTCCCGTGAGAGAAGTCGAATTCCGCATTGATCTTATACCTGGAGCTACACCAGTTGCAAAATCTCCTTATAGGTTAGCCCCATCCGAAATGCAAGAGCTAGCCAGTCAACTGCAAGAGCTGACTGACAAAGGATTCATACGTCCTAGCTCATCGCCTTGGGGTGCACCTGTCCTTTTTGTGAAGAAGAAAGATGGAACGTTTCGCATGTGTATCGACTACAGAGAACTCAACAAGTTAACGGTCAAAAACCGCTACCCATTACCTCGCATCGATGATCTTATTGACCAACTTCAAGGCGCCACCTGTTTCTCAAAAATCGACCTACGTTCTGGTTATCATCAACTCAGAGTACATGAAGAAGACGTCCCAAAGACCGCCTTCCGAACTCGTTATGGTCATTACGAATTCATGGTCATGCCATTTGGTTTAACCAACGCTCCAGCAGTATTTATGGATTTAATGAACAGAGTCTACAAACCCTACCTCGACCGCTTTGTCATAGTCTTCATCGACGACATCCTCATCTACTCAGAGTCTAAGTCTGATCATGAACGACACCTTCGACTCATCCTTACACTCTTAAGGACAGAAAAGTTGTACGCTAAGTTCTCGAAATGTGAATTCTGGTTAAGGGAAGTACAATTACTTGGACACGTCGTCAATGACAAGGGAATTCATGTTGATCCCTCAAAAATCAAGGCAGTACAAGAATGGCAAGCGCCACGTACACCTACCGAAGTAAGATCATTTCTTGGTTTGGCTGGTTATTATCGTCGTTTCATTGCAAATTTCTCCCGTATTGCTGTACCACTCACGGCTTTGACTCATAAAGGAAAGCCTTTCATATGGGGTCCCAAACAAGAAGAAGCTTTCCAAACTCTAAAGCAAAAACTCTGTGACGCACCTATCCTCACACTTCCTGAAGGTTGTGATGACTTCGTGGTTTATTGTGACGCGTCAGGGAGGGACTAGGTTGTGTACTGATGCAAAGAGGTAAAGTGATAGCTTATGCTTCTAGACAACTCAAAGTTCATGAGAAGAACTACACCGCCCACGACCTGGAACTTGGAGCCGTTGTGTTCGCTCTCAAGATATGGAGACATTACCTCTATGGTACCAAGTGTGAAATATACACTGACCACAAGAGCCTCCAACATATCTTTAACCAAAAGGAGTTGAATATGAGGCAACGAAGATGGGTCGAACTTCTTAATGACCACGACTGTGAAATTCGGTATCATCCTGGCAAGGCAAACGTGGTGGCCGATGCGCTCAGTTGAAAGGGTTATGCAAACTCCATTTGTCTTCTATGTTCGCAAATCATAACCGACATCAAAGATCAAATCCGAGAAGCCCAACATGTTTCAGTAACGGAAAACGACGTACGCAAGGAGCTGTCTTGTGGAGCTGAACTTAAAATTGAAACTAAATCCGACGATATTCTGTACTATCTAGATCGCATATGGATTCCCGATCACAATAACCTTCGAGATTTCCTTATGAATGAGGCGCACAAAACACGGTACTCTGTACACCCAGGAGCCGACAAGATGTATCAAGACCTTCGATACACCTACTGGTGGCCTGGCATGAAGAAGGATAGCGCTGTTTTCGTTTCCAAGTGCCTTACATGTTCCAAAGTAAAAGCTGAACATCAAAGACCCTCAGGACTTCTAGTCCGACCTGAAATACCAGTATGGAAGTGGGAAAACATAACCATGGACTTCATTACCGGGTTACCTCGCACCTCCAGTGGGTATGACACTATATGGGTA
Organism: Scalesia atractyloides; assembly: GCA_947069175.1. NCBI lineage: Eukaryota > Viridiplantae > Streptophyta > Magnoliopsida > Asterales > Asteraceae > Scalesia > Scalesia atractyloides. The sequence goes on from CAMTDV010000008.1 coordinate 79,482,339, forward strand.
ATCATTGATCGTCTTACAAAATCAGCTCACTTCATTCCGATTCGCGAGGACTTCAAGAACGAGAAGTTAGCTCGTATCTACATCAGCGAGATCGTAAGCCGTCATGGTGTACCTTTAAGCATTATTTCAGACCGTGATGGTCGTTTCACTTCACGAACATGGCAAGCCGTACAAGCCGCTTTGGGTACACGACTAAACCTCAGTACCGCTTATCATCCTCAAACTGATGGACAATCTGAACGCACCATCCAAACTCTTGAAGATATGCTTCGAGCGTGTGTCATAGACTTCAAAGGGAATTGGGACGCTCATCTACCATTAGTTGAATTTTCGTACAACAACAGCTATCATTCAAGTATCGGCATGGCACCTTTCGAAGCTTTATATGGTCGTAAGTGCCGATCACCAATATGTTGGCACGAAATTGGGGAAGCTCAAATCACCGGTCCAGAATTGATTCAGGAAACAACAAACAAGATCCATCAGATTCGAAACAATCTTCTAGCGGCACAAAGTCGTCAAAAGAGTTATGCAGACAAACGACGAAAGCCCTTGGAGTTTAACATTGGTGATCATGTACTTTAAAAGTATCACCGTGGAAAGGAGTAGTTCGTTTTGGTTAGAAGGGCAAGCTAGCACCACGCTACGTAGGACCTTTCAAGATACTCGAAAGAGTAGGACCTGTAGCATACAAGCTTGACCTACCAGAAGAACTCAACAGAATTCACCCCACATTCCACGTATCAAACTTGAAGAAGTGCCTCGCCGATGAAAACTTCCATATTCCCCTAGAAGATATTCAGATCGATGAATCTATGCACTTCATTGAAAGACCAGTAGAGATCATGGACTTCGGAGAAAAACGTTTAAGACAGAGTCGTATTCCAATTGTTAGGGTACACTGGGAGTCGAAACGAGGACCTGAGTTTACTTGGGAACGTCAAGACTCAATGCGCGAAAAATACCCGCATCTTTTTCCTGTTACCACTACTACTTAAATTTCGGGACGAAATTTCTAAAAGTAGGGGATACTGTAACATCCGTCGAAAAACGGGTTTTCAAAACCCGCTTCGTTTATTAATCGATTAGTCAGTTACATTTTTTCGTTAATTATTTAATGCTCCTTTTAATTTTAAACAATAAATAATTAATAAATATACTAGAATTTATAAACTATAATTAATAACAATAAAAAAACGGTCGAAGAAAAAAATAAAAGTCGCTGCCGGGTTTCGAACCCGGGTCACCGGCTCATTTAACACACAAACACTTAACCACTCCGCGACTTGGTTCTTTTGTGTAATCAATGAAACAAATAAAACTTAACTTCTACCCGTGAACTCATCTGTTTGCGCCAAAACTGAAACCGATAATCGGCTTTCAACTATCCAGACTGTTGAGTGATCGCGAGTTACTGATTATAACCGATAAATCATTTGCAACCCACGTTCTAATCAATTCAGTCTTAAATTGATTCGATTCATATGATTTTCGGGAGTTAAAACCGAAATGAAATTTATTCTCAATATACACTGACAATTTCATCGGCTCATAACTTAGAAACTCGCAGAACCTTCAATTTCATTTGCGCTCTAATTTTTGTTCGTCGGAAACGATATCTGCTATCGCCGGACTTTCGCCGGAAAACCGAGACATACATCAAATCGGTAATTTTCTCGATTCTTTCATTTTCAATCAATTGTTGGACTTTTACTAACTCAAATCCTTCAATCAGAATCGGTCCCAGACGACGTTGTCGGATAATCTGCACCCGCCGGAAAATCTCTGAAAATTCCGAAATCATGCTGTGAATCGGTACAAACATCTAAACTCTCTGATAATTCTTGTTTAGTCACTTAATTTCACAATTAGTTAATCAAAACTGTTAATTGGTCCGCTCAGACGGAAATCATAAAACAGAGCTGACGACCTTGCCGGAGTTCTGAGAAAAACATCTGTTTCGGTACATTCATTTCCAAAACCCTCTCTATCCATTACATTTCAAGCATTTATAAGTTCCGTTAATCGAATTAAACAAGAACAGTCGAATATCGTTGTTCTGTGTCTTTGAATGAAGAAGACGAAGTCGACGTTGTGTATAAGTATTATATAAATTGAATATTAAACCTGGTTAGACACACAGTCCAGCGGTGGACTAGATTCTTTTATTCTCACCATCTTTGTCCAAAATTTGATATAACAAGTTCTTTTCAAGCATGGAAAATTATCTCTTAGAATATATCCTATAGTTGGCTTACTCTCCAAATCTATGGGATAGAAAATTCTATAAAGAAATACATTGAAGCTATTCCTTCAAACCAAGTTTTGTTATACTCTGCCTCTATTATAAGGTTTGGAGATAAGCTAACCCATTCTAGATATAAGCTTTTGAATGGTTCACGGAGAATTTAAACTATAGGCTCATATAAAATGAATCATTTTTTAAACCAGCAGGGTATTCCTTGCTTAAAAATATTATCACCGACTTTTATGAACCATGAATACTTCTTTTTTGGATTTTCATAAAACATACATTTTTCAAAGCTTTGGATATAATCACAATAGTTGTAATTATAAGTTTGTCTATTATTTGTTTCTTATTTGTTTCAGGACATATTAATTCTCTTTCTTTTAGGGTACTCAACCCCCATTTTTTGTGGAGAAATCATTGTTTTTATAAAAGATTTTGCTAAAATTATACATATTCTTTTCCCTTTCACTTGGGAAGAAATGTCTAATTTCAGTTGTTTCTGTTAACCGCGTTTATAATATTGTCGTGTCTTATAAGAAGGTGCATCATATGATGTTGGTTCCTTATATTTTTGCATAGACCCCAAGGGTCATCAAAATCCTTCTCATCTTCATGATTCAAAAGAATTGTTTTCTTTTGTCTTTCTGTTATAAGCCAAGATTCATCTTCATCATTGTCTTGGGCTATTGTAGCATATGAAGGGATCTTTAAGGCTTCTTCTTTTTCGGCCTTTGTTATAGCCATGATTTTTTCATATAAAGGATCGCTTAAATCAATCTGGATATCTCTGGTATTTGCGTTGTTCTGAATAGCATTTGAGCTAGAGGCAATATTTGATGCTATAATTTCTATTTCCCATTTGAGCCAGGACTATATCCTACCCGTTTGAAGTATTTCTACCTCTCTTCCTCTATAGGAAGAGTTCTTCCAGAAATCATTCATGCAAATGTAAACTAAGCTGAAGAGATTATTTTCTCTTTTTATTTAAGGACATGTAATTGGTTCTTGAAGGATTTTAATATAGTGTAAATATATGTTAACTTATTAAGCTTGTCATGAATGCATGGGGTAGATTGGAGTTCCCATATGTGACTTATTCGTGCCATTATCATTGTTTCATAGTCTTCTTGTTCTAATAGCAAATTATAATATGCTATTTTTAATGGCCCCTTTATTTTGGACATTGAATAATTATCACACGAAAGTGTGACTTTCTTATCATTTAAAATTTTTATTTTATCCTTAGTATCACAAATCACCTTATGTAAGATCTGATACTTGTTTCCTGTAACATTCCATAAAAAATGATAAAGTATATAAAACTTATATTATTAAACGGGTAGATTACGAGTAAGTTGGCAATTAGAAACATGACGTATCTAGACGAATATATAATTTTATAGGAACCATTTAATAATTAATAATAAAATATATTATTATAATTGACCTTACTCCGTTTTTAATGAAACTTAGGTCAAAATGCAGATAAAAATATGCTCGTTCTAATGACATATTCATCGTTTTATAAAACGTTATATTTTAGAAGTTATAAACGATAAATCAGTGAAGCAACTAAATTAATTTATATATATATAATATATATATATATATATATAATAAAACTTTACATATGAAATATTGTGTGTACGTGTCGACGAGGATAAGAAAGAATTAAAAGTTAACGCAACAAGGCATGCTTCTATAAATACTCAGTATTAAGACTAAATGAACAATTCACTTTCCTTTCTCTTTTGCTTTATCTCTGCTCTGCTGATCTGTACTCGATACCCTAAACTTTGCTCCGTTGTAAGTGTTTTAACGCTGATCATTGGTATGATACCCCGTCCGATTGATCTGAAACCCATCAACGGATGTCAAAGTGTTGTCTGTATGAGGCTATACTTTGTAAGTTACGTTGGGGTTTTGTCTCGTGATGTATCGCTAAAGTTTGAGTTGGGGTGTTACACTAACACAGGTTGCATTGTATTTTTATTAGGAACCGAGGATTTGCACCAGGAATCTTTAAGTTAAAACTCTAAAACTACAAGGTGAGTCTTCCTTTATTTTTACCAAATGCTTTACAAAATCCTAAAATGTTTTTCAGTTATACTTACAGTGATTAAGTTTTTGTATTATGAAATTACTGCCGATATGTGGGGTTTTGTATACACTACTTGATAATCTTCACTATTGGACGAAAGTTAGTCAATGAGTGACATGACCATGACCACTGTTGTAACATCCGTCAAAAAACGGGTTTTCCAAACCCGCTTCGTTTATTAATCGATTAGTCAGTTACATTTTTTCGTTGCTTATTTAATGCTCCTTTTAATTTTAAACAATACATAATTAATAAATATACTAGAATTTATAAACTATAATTAATAAACAATAAAAAAACGGTCGAAGAAAAAATAAAAGTCGCTGCCGGGTTTCGAACCCGGGTCAGCCGGCTCATTTAACACACAAACACTTAACCACTCCGCCACTTGGTTCTTTTGTGTAATCAATGAAACAAATAAAACTTAACTTCTACCCGTGAACTCATCTGTTTGCGCCAAAACTGAAACCGATAATCGGCTTTCAACTATCCAGACTGTTGAGTGATCGCGAGTTACTGATTATAACCGATAAATCATTTGCAACCCACGTTTTAATCAATTCAGTCTTAAATGGATTCGATTCATATGATTTTCGGGAGTTAAAACCGAAATGAAATTTATTTTCAATATACACTGACAATTTCATCGTCTCATAACTTAGAAACACTCGCAGAACCTTTAATTTCATTTGCGCTCTAATTTCTGTTCGTCGGAAACGATATCTGCTATCGCCGGACTTTCGCCAGAAAACCGAGACATACATCAAATCGGTAATTTTCTCGATTCTTTCATTTTCAATCCATTGTTGGACTTTTACTAACTCAAATCCTTCAATCAGAATCGGTCCCAGACGACGTTGTCGGATAATCTGCACCCGCCGGAAAATCTCTGAAAATTCCGAAATCACGCTGTGAATCGGTACAAACATCTAAACTCTCTGATAATTCTTGTTTAGTCACTTAATTTCACAATTAGTTAATCAAAACTGTTAATTGGTCCGCTCAGACGGAAATCATAAAACAGAGCTGACGACCTTGCCGGAGTTCTGAGAAAAACATCTGTTTCGGTACATTCATTTCCAAAACCCTCTCTATCCATTACATTTCAAGCATTTATAAGTTTCGTTAATCGAATTAAACAAGAACAGTCGAATATCGTTGTTCTGTGTCTTTGAATGAAGAAGACGAAGTCGACGTTGTGTATAAGTATTATATAAATTGAATATTAAACCTGGTTAGACACACAGTCCAGCGGTGGACTGTGTGCAAACACATAGCGCACGTCACGAGTTCGAATCTTACAAACGCACCGGCTTTTCGAATTAAAACCAATTTTTTTGTTACTGAATCAGAGTAGGACCCAGGATGTTTTTAAGATTAATAAAAACTGTAAGTTTAACAGATAGGTCACACAGCCCAACTGGTTGGGCTGTGTGCTTACAAACCGAAGGACCCGAGTTCGATCCGGCTCCTTGCAAATCGGTTCAACCATTTAAATTCTTTTAATATAAACCGAATAAATTAAACATTTAATTAGTATATATATATAATTAAAACATAGAATATTTCGGGTTAGACACGTAGCTCAGTTGGTAGAGCTGCGTGCACGCGTACGGGAGGTCACAAGTTCGAACCTCACTCAGTGCACTTACACCACAGTCCTACCGGTCAACGATCCGGTCAACGAACCGGTCCACGGTCAACGGTCAATCCAAAAAGTCAACATTTTTTTTATATTTTTATTTATTTATTTAATTTAAAAATCAATTAAAAATACTTAAAAATAATATTTTTAAAGTTAGAAAATGACCTTAAACTCACAAAAATAAATCTAAAATCCTATTAAAATTGTTAATAAAATCAACTTATTTATCGTACCTTTTCGTTATTATTTAGGTTAGTTATTCCTCGTCGATCAACTCTCTAAACTCGTGCGCATTCAACATCATCAAATGAACGCACCCAATGTGAGTGAATCTCTACAAATTCCCCGTTTTAATCACATTTTGGGGTGTATCATGTGTCATTTATTATTTATTACATTTAAACACTTGTGCATCCATCATATCCGTGATCAAATGTGTATCCAATATGTATCAATTGTTTGTGTGGTTAATGTTTAGATTAAATTTTATCATTTTCAGTACATACATCATCATAGGCTCGTCTGTTCCCCATTACCTATGAGCGGAACTGTTCCCCATTACCTATGAGCGGAACGTGGCGTTGCCAACATACGATCGGCTCCGTTTGATTGAGCCTTAATCGCACATACATCATCATAGGCCGTCCGTTCCCCATTACCTATGAGCGGAACGTGGCGTTGCCAACATATGATCGGCTCCGTTTGATTGAGCCTTGATCGCACATACATCATCATAGGCCGTCCGTTCCCCATTACCTATGAGCGGAACGTGACGTTGCCAACATATACATTATCATTCATGTCATATACTCATGCAAGGTGGTTTGTTATTGTATGTTTATTTACGTTTGCTCACATATGATTATTGCACAATTTTTCCATATTAAATACAACAAGAAATCAATAATAAATGTTTTCTAACAAGGTTCACTCGCCAACTTTTGTTGACCCAAAAACCCCCATTTTTACACATGATACAGGTGATCCAATTGCAGCAAAAACATATAGGACGGCCTAGAAGAATAAATCAGTTTAGGCTTTGGATTGTTTATTTAGTTACTTTTTCCTTGTAATTGTATGGACTTGTTTGAAATATTGAAGTTGTAATTTGAATTTAATAAATATGAAACATTTTAGTAAACATCATGAGCTTTGGTGATAACCCAATTATGTCCCGACTCTTATTCCGCTACGGGTCGGGGTGTGACAACCGTCACCTCGAAACTGCCACCGAGTGACAAATACTGATTGAGTATTTGATAGATAAAATCAATTTAATCACCCTTGATACTGTAAAAATAACAATGTGTTTTTTTTATAAAAGTGAATGAACTAGCCAGTATTTTTCGCTGACAAAATGTTTTTAAACGCGTTTCAGGTAACTTACCGTGAAAGTAATAAAAGCCTGCTATGGAGCACCGAATGCTTAAATAAAGTGGCTATGACTACCTGAATAAAAAAAAAGAAATTTATGCTTTTTAAACTACGGTTTATCCCTATAAAAATATTTGAATAAAATATGGGTTTTATCCCGTTTGTTTAATATTAAACATTTGGTGTTTTTACAAACTCTGAAATATTTCCTAACTATGATCCTGATGATAAATTTCGCTGCCAATTTAATAAACACTGACACCACCAGTAACTGGTTCACAGCTCCCGCCCAGGAGGTGGTTGGAGGTTGTGATAGAAGATGGTATCAGAGCTACTCGTTAAGCTATTTACCTAAACTTAATGTTAGGAATTTTATATAAATGACTTGTGTGTTATATTTGTGAATATATAATATAATTTTATATTATTTTAACAACTTCTGAGTTCACAGTATGAGTGACAAAAGTGTGTCCAATGCTTTTCAACATATGTCTGATTCGGAGATGGATGAAGGACCATCCGGAGCTGTATCAGGATATGAGGCAGATGTGGAGGAACCTTTTATGTTTCAAGCTAAACCAACTGAAACCATTCCACCCAAGAAAGGGGGTTGGTTTAATAAGGAAAAAGAAAAAAAAAAGAAGGAAAAAGAAAACTCAGGAAGCCACTATAAAACTAGCAGAAGGAACAACCCGAATAACCATTACTAAACCACTGTGGGAGGAATTGAACCAAAGGCTAGCAAACTGTGACCTTTTTCAATCCATAGAAAGTGAGATAAACTTGAATCTATCAGCAGACCCTGAACACAATTGCTACCATTTTACCCAGAACAACCATCAGGACCAATACCACTTTACCAACAACCAATACCGGTATTTAACCCAGAGGAAATTCCCAGGATACCAGCACCAGCACCAAATCCAATGGAACAGTGGTGGACTAATGACTGGGAATTCCAAAATCTCATGCAAGACCCTTACTCCCAGCCACCACAATTCTCACCATACATACCGAATGCCTATCCAGCAATAAGCCCCGAGAACGTAGCTGAGCTTAGGCATATAGAGAGGAGCTGATGACGGCAGGAAACCAGATCCGTACAATTGGGAAAAATCTCGTCTGGAAATGTAATGAGAGTGAATATCAATTCTGAAGAAGAGACTGGCCTACTATGATATATATATATATATATATTATATATGTGTGTGTGTGTATTTTCCTTTGAAAAAATAATAATATAATAATAATAATAATAATAATATGTAACAATATATTAATATATATATAACATATATACATATATATATCGAGCATACTAAAATTTAAAATATGGACATGTATTAGTATGGTTAATGCAAAAAAAATAGAGTAGAACGTCGCACTGTTCGACGATTTTGATCAAATGTGTTTGAACATTTGTCTGTTTTGATTCTTGTTTTTATTTTTGTTTTTGTTTTTGTGATATTAATAGCTGATAATGTTTGAAAATCAGATGTCGAATGAGGTAAATCAGGAAGTTCGGAATAATAATGATAACGAAAACCACATGGATAAAAGTGCTATAGAACATATAGTAGCTCAAGTAATAGTTGATGCCATGCCATTTATTATTGAAGAAATTTAGAAACCTACACCTGAAAACAACAATTATACTATAAGCAGTAAATGTACCCACACTGAACCTAGTCTCAGCGTCAATGGAGATAATGCATTCTTGTCAAAGCTCCATTTCCTAAACGAAAGAAGACCATCGCTTATGGTTGTTCTTATAAAGAATTCTTGTCTTGTAAACCGATCGAATTTTCTGGTAATGAAGGAGCCATTACAGCTTTGCGCTGGCGGGAAAAGACTAAAGCAGTTTTAAAAATTAGTAAGTGTGCTGAAGAAGATAAAATAATACATGCTTCTAATCTTTTCAAAAATGAAGCATTAGAATGGTGGAATACCATTCTTCAATCAAAAGGTAGTGACATAGTTTATGCATGGAATGGAATGAATTTAAGGAAATGACAGAAAGAAAATTATGTCTTCATCACGAAAAGGAATAGATAACCAATAAGTTCCTAAACCATAAGATGATTGGTGTAAATTGTCATGAATGCAAGGATAGTACCAGCCCTGGCTTCGCCAGAATCGGTATTAATCTCCGTAATATCTGGGGTTTAGTTAGTGAAATCCGAGACATGGTCAAGGCAGCTAGACCACAAACTATTGAAGATGTAGTTGAACTGGTTAACACTTTAATAGATGGACTGATACGCACACGGGAAGAAAACCAGAGAAAAGATTTAGCCCAAAGGATTACCCAGGAACTACTTCTGGTAATTCTTTCCGAAAGAAAGGAGCAGGCTCATCTTCTCCACCTTTCTGTAAGTTCTGTAAAAGGAAACATTCAGGAAAATGTACGGTATATTGCAATTTCTGCAAGATACTGGGACATAAGGAAGAAGAGTGTAGATGAAAAATTAACACTAAAATATGCTTCAACTGCGTAGAGGCAGGCCATATCCGACCAAACTGCCCGAAACTAGCTACAATACCTAACAACAAGGCAAGACAACTGAAGGACCCAAGAAGAATGCTAGAGCCTTCGTACTGACAGCCAAAGAAGCCGCGCTATTCCCGATGTGATTACCAATACGTTTCTAGTTCAAGATGTCAATGCTAAAGTACTATTTGACTCTGGGGCAAACCAAAGTTTTACAAATACTACTTTGTGTCAATTTCTCAATCAACCTTTAATTAACCTTAGCCAACAATGTACGATGGAAATGGCAAATGGAAATTCTATAAGCATACGCGAAATCCTTCAGAGAGAAAAAATAGTGAAGAAGCACCGGTTGAACCTAGTGATATCCGGGGATATATAAGTCACAACCAGGATGTCTCTGCATAAAAGGTTAACCCCTCACTTCACTTTTTGGGTTGCAAGCTCGATCCGTCTGATATGCAAAACTAGCAGCGCCGTTAGTCTCGCCACGGGAAAAGGGCGGTTTTCTTCGTGACCATACTCCGGCGTGAGAATAAGTATATTGGATGTAATTCAGTAATTGCAAGCGTAAGCCAGCGCTTATGTGTGGGGTGTATAGTGTTGTAAGTATGTAAGCGTGTTCTTTTACCTGGAGATCCGATACTTTTTTATAGCCGAGAAAGGTATGTTCATGAGAAGTGCTGGGGGGCCTTGGGCCTGACCCATACAGCTAGAGACATCCTTTTTGTCCTTCGGCATCTGACATTAAATGCTCCCTGCAGGAGAATTAATGTTCATTGTCGGGAGGTATGCTTTGTCAGATGTTGAGTGGTGCCACGTGTAAAGGCAGCCGTCTCTGTCAGGCATGTTGTCAGCCGAAAATGGAGAAAGTGGAACAGTCACTGGCAGAGACGTGGTTGGTGTATGGTCTGACGTCTGCCTTACTGACGATTGTCCCTGTTAGACGCAATCTGCCAAATGACCTTTGGTCACAGTTTTGCCATTTCGTACCCTAAGGTATGGTCAACATCTCTTAGTGCTTACCCCTTCTGCGAGGCTGTTAAGGTTTTTCCCGCCAGCGCAGGGTGTCAGAGGTACATCCTTTTGTCCTAAGAATATGAGGCGCTTCTCATGTGTGTCTGGTCCTTGCAAGGTTTTGGGATTCGCAGCTCAGAGGAATGTTGTTGTCCACAGGGTCTAGTAGCCTGCGCGCGTGAGTCTAACTTGCCGCTGTGGCGAGTACACAAGGCTTGTTGTGTGACTTTATTGTATTGGTCTAATTCACCGTTGCGCTAAGTGTGCAAGGCTCATTGTGCGACCTATAAAAGCTGGTCTAATTCACCGTTGTGCTGAGTGCGCAAGGCTCATTGTGTGATCTATGAAAGCTGGTCTAATTCACCGTTGCGCTGAGTGCGCAAGGTTCATTGTATGACCTATTGGTTCCAAGGAAGGCGCACCATTGCACATTGCGCGGGAGGTTATCCTTGTAGAAATTTGGTTAAGGGTATGATCATTTGGAACCATACCTTCTCAAGTCCCCCAATCCAGTTCTGCTCCTACGCGCATGTTGTAAGGTGGGAGGAGTGCTGGACTAGAAGAGTTGTTGTCTGCGCCCTTAATGAGGTGGCGAAAATTTTATTAAGTGTTGAGGGGAAACGTTTGTGTGAAGGAAACGTTTTGTCTTCAACTCTTGGAATTTGAAAATCTGATCTTCTGACATTGCAGGTGGTTTGGTGAGAAAAAGTGGGAGTTGAAAAGACATCTGACAGCTGTAGCGTACACTCAACCGCTTCATCTGCCATTCATTTAATGGATTGGCAGAGAGCGTGTTGGCCACGTGCGCACGTTAACCGTCACTACCCACTCGCTCGCCACGCGTCCATCTATGATTGGTTGCCATTACCACGTATTAGACACATTCTTCGAGCGCATTAAATGTGAGCGCTATAAATAGGGATGTTCTGTTAGGGTTTTCTTCATTCATTCACACTTCTTCAAAAATTTTCTCTGCGTCTTTGTTGAGTTCTTCAACAAAATTTTCAAAAGATTTCTTTTTCTTTCTTCTTCTTTGATGCAACCAGAGAGCCTGAGGCTGCCGCTAATGTCGCTGCTCCGCCTCCCTTGCCGGCTTATAAGTTGAGCCGGAAGGTGTTCGAGGAGATTCTGTCCAGCTTCCGGTTTCCTCCCTCTTGGGACGCCCGGTTGCCGGCAGAAGGTGAGATGGCTGCCGATGCTCTGGCAGGCTACATCACCTTATTTTCTAACTTTTTTGGTGAAGGTAAGTTCCGGTTGCCCGCCACCAAGTTTTTCTTGGACGTGCTTCAGTACTATTGATTCCACCTTTCCGAGTTAAATCCGATCGGAATGGTGAGAATCAGGCATTTTGAATTTCTTTGCCGGTCTACTATGTCTGTTCCCACCGTCGGCCGGTCCGTATTTTTTATCAACTTCATTGCTCAATGGGGATTCTTTCCAGCACCGTGCGCAGGCACGGAAAATTTTGCTTCCCCCCAAGTCCTTCCATGATTGGAAGGCAAAATTCTTTTTTGTAAAGGCTGGTGTTATACCAGCGTCTATGGTTTTCCGAGGGCCGAAAGAGATTCCGGTGGAGACCCTTCCGATACCAGTGCTTGACGCCTGGTATGGTGATTTGAAAGAAATTCCGGCGATCCAGTTGCCGGAGAGGGTACTGGTGGCGGCGGGGATGAGCCTGGTGTGGGGGCCAGAACACCAGTCTCAACCAGTGTATGTTGAGGGCGATCGCAGTAAGCATTCTTATTCCCTTGTTTCTTGTTTGACTATAAGTTGTGTATTTGCTCATCATGCGTGTGTTTTGCTTGTAGGAGCCCCGCTGTTCTTGGTCGCCTTCAAGAGGAAGGAAGGGCGGATGGAGAAGTTTCCTTTGAAGCCGGATGAGCCTACCTGGTACGCGCAGGTCCTTGACAATTTTGCCCTGATCAAGGACGCAAACCTAGAGGCCCCTGCGCCACCAACTGATGAGTCTTTACTGTTTGCTTGCGCACCTTTGCAGGTGACTTATTTGTTGCCCTTGTTTAAATGCAGGCGCTCTAATGGATTTGGGCGTTGGCCCAGATCACAAGAAAAAGAGACGCGCGGGGTCAAGTGCGGTTGTGGGTAGGGAGGCAACTCAACCCGGGGCAGGCCCTCCCAAAGGTAAGCGCGTTATCACTGACAAGTGAAAAACTTATGTGGTCATCTCTGACTTATGAGAGGGTCTCGAACCTGTAGGTGTAAAGAGGGCTGCACCAAAGCCGGCGGTTGCTACTACCGCCATACCTGTTAGCCCGGAGGAGACTGAAGAGGTCCCAGAAGTGCCTCTGAAGCGGAAGAGGCGCCCAAAGGAGAACCTCACCGCGCAACCCCCTAAGAAGGTTACGCAGAGACATTTTGGGAAGCGGGCATATTTGGGATCACTAACTTCTATGATATCCCTTTGTAAGTCTTTATACCACTTGATAGTTCCTTCCATTTTTTTGTTGGATATGACTAACCCTTATTGTTGTACAGTGGGGGATGAGCTGGTTTTTGTTTATTACGTCCCAAGTGCTGGGGAAGCTGAATCCCCAATGACCCAGGCCGGTGGTCAAGGAGGAAATGCTGCTGCTGGGGCAGAAGAACCGGTCGGTGTGAGGGAGGGGCCTCACGTGGAGGTGAAAGGTTGTAGTATGGATACTAATGTGGGTTCCCCAGTTTTGGAAACTCTGGGTGTTCCATTGACGCAATCACAGTAGGATATTGAAGAACCTGTGGTTGTTGTTGAGGAATCTCGGGTGGATCTCAGGGAACCTACTGTGGGAGTGGAGGAATCGGGGTTTGTTGTCCAAGAACCTGTTGTGGCGGGGGAAGAACGCGCGCATCTGGGTGGCGCGGTTAATGCTGATGAGGCGGGGCCATCGGGAGCGGCGTTCGTCGAAGAGGTTCATACTGGTGCTCCACAAGGACATGTGGAGGAACCGTTACCTAGGGGCAGCACGGGATCTGCCGCCCTTGGTTTGTCTCCCATCCGCCCGGATGAGACTCCGGGGGATTATTATTACAGGTCATTCTCCTCTGCGCAAGTCGAAGAGATCCACACTCCTGTGTGAAAGTTGGAGAAAGGAGATGGCTTTTCTCACTGGCCGGCGTGCCGTGAGTTTTTTAAAGAAGCTTTCCCCCCGGCGAAGGTACGTCTGCTTTCTGATCGTGAAGAAGAAGAGACGTGTCATACGTACCTCCAAGCAGCTGCCAGGTCCGTCTGGATGACTTACAAGATTGTTCATGAGTGGTAGGGCCTGGTGAAAGAAAAGAAAAATCTTGAGGTTGTTCAAGAGACTCTTGGTAAGGAGCGAGCCTAAGTGGCTGTGCGTGAAGCTGCGTTGTTGGTAAGGGAGACTGCCTTCGCCGTTAATCAGCGAATTGAAGGGTGGTCTGCGCAAGGGTGGAAGAACCGGGCCGAAGCCTCGGAAGCCAAACATGCTAAGGAACGCAAGTTATGGAAAGAGGCTTGCGAGAGAGATAACAGGGAGAAGAAATCCCTGAGGGATGAGCTGGCCCAGCTACGCGCTGATGTTGTGCGCGAGTGAAAGGAGAAGGAGGCGACGGCTGCCTCGGCTGCACATGCTAGTGTGCAACGCGAGCACAGCGAGCAGAAAGAGGTACCCCCTTTTCTTTGTTTCATTCTTTGTTGATAAGTCTAAGTTATGTTGCTAACCTTGTTGAAATCAAGCAGGTCGAAGCTTGCGCTGCTTTAGCGTGCGCTAAGAAAGATCTCCAAGCAGCCTCAGTGCAGAATGCTGAATCGTGCGTAGGCTGCAGTTGGCGGAGGCGAAGGAGGAATGGGAGAGAAAAAATTGGAGGATTCTGAGAACTCCCGTGCCATCTCCGAATCGTTGGTGGAATCGCTCACCAACAACATGTTGTGGCTTCAACAGCATGGGATTGGCCATGTAAGTGATTGCGCATGTGTTTTCTGACCTTATGGAATGGCTCTAATTTTTCCTTTGAATTTGCAGATTGCCAATTCCATTGTGAATTCCGAGGAGTTGGATGGTACAGTGGCTAAGCTGGTAGTTGTTGCGCGCCATGATGGGCATGCGCAAGGCTATGCTGAGTGTGCACAACAAGTCTTCCGGTTTCATTTTCAATCATTGATTTTGGTTGGTTACAAAGCAAATTGGTTTTGATTTTGAGGTTGTAACTGATGATCGATGTCGGTTACACATGTTTCCACCACTGAAATCGTAAATTGAGCTTGATTGCTCGGATGGCAATTACTGATTTGAACTTGCAGGTTTATGGTAGTTTTATTATAAAAGTTATTTATTTTCAAATTTATAACAGAAATGTGTGCAGATCAGTGGTGTATGGTGTGTGTGTTTCCAATGGGGACCTGGGTTCGAACCCGGTTGCCCCTTAGTGTTTATTTATTATTTTTTTTATTATTATAGAAAACTTCCCTTATTAATATATTTATTTATTTAATATTTTAATTATTTTAATTTATTTAGTAACTATAATTTAATAACTTGGATTAGATGGTGAATAAATACGCAACGCGACTTCAAATTAAATACTTGGATTATTTAACGAAGCGGGTTTTGGAACCCGTTTTACTACGGATGTTACAGTACC
The DNA here is from genome assembly GCA_947069175.1 of Scalesia atractyloides. Taxonomy (NCBI): domain Eukaryota; kingdom Viridiplantae; phylum Streptophyta; class Magnoliopsida; order Asterales; family Asteraceae; genus Scalesia; species Scalesia atractyloides. The sequence continues at coordinate 79,497,814 of CAMTDV010000008.1, forward strand.
CCTATTTTTAGAAATTTCATCCCGAAATTGAAGTAGTAGATGTAACTGAAAAAAAAGATGCGGGTGTTTTTCACGCATTGAGTCGTTCCCAGGTGAACTCAGGTCCTTGTTTTTACTCCCAACACATTCTGACTAGAATCTGAATATCTCTTAACAGAAAGGAGAGGGGTGATGTTTGGATTTGACGATTACATAACCAGAAGAGTGTGAAATTTTGAATTTTAATTGAGGCGGTAACATTCCTAGTAAGGGTTGAATACCCTGCTACAGGAATCGCTCTTTGATGCCTGAGATGAGAAGTGTTGATACACAGGGTTGGTTGACTGGATTTAATCTCATGCATAAGAGTTTTGAGAAAATCGATGCATTGGAAAGATAAAGTTATTTCACAAGACGAAAACTTCAACCATGACGTTATTAAAATTTACACTACCTACACGGAACTTCTCATAACCTTCTGACAATGCTTCTGATTATTTGACACGAATACATATAAATAGGAAGTACCAGCGGCGTATCCACCATATTCTTGTCAATTTTTCATTGGCTTTGTCAGCTAGTCACGATTAGTTCTATGTGACTCGTCTTAAAATCTATAAAACATAAACAAACACAACAACCAAAGCTTGAGTCTCAAATTTGAGGGATATATGACTGAATAATGATGGTACCTCTCTCGTGTATTATGATGAAGTGATCAGTCTATGAAAAAGTGGACACGACCCAACTTCTATAAATGATGAGACGAGGTTCGTCGTGATGTACGATGACGTAAAATTTTGAATCGATGAATAAAGACATTGAAACAACTTGTCATTATGTGATATAAATTGCGTTATTGGCATTGAAATTTTAATACATTTAATTCCCAAATTAACACAGGGATATACAAAGATTGAAATTTATAGAGAACATTATGAATAAACGGTTGGAGCAGAGCCTTGTTTCTTGGTGATGGAAGGCTAGTTGGGTTGCTCGTTTGCACCGTTATTGACTTCAACTGGATTGTCGTTGATATTGTAAGCTCTTCCTCTCGCTGGTGGAGGTGTTGGATTTGCTTGATTTGCTTGGTTAACTGGGTTCGATTGAGCGTGAGCGTTAATGATATTAACCGACCTAGGGCACGTGTTTCTAAAGTGGGTAGGGTCACCACAATTAAAGCAAGCTAGAACAGGTGGAACTATGGGGTATTGAGGTTGCTGATAGGGTTGGATCATGTTTTGGGTAGGGGGTGAAGCTTGGTTTTGAGGAGTACGACAAGTTTTACTTAGATGACAATAGCGCCCACAATTTGCACACAGTCGATAAGGTATGGTGGGTTGATGGTGATAAATACAGGTGTTGCATTGACGGTGAGGACCAATGTAAGGTTTCTTGTTTAGGTATGCTGGGTTGGGTGCTACTTGAGTGATTGGAATAGCTTGGAGGGGTACGGCTTGTGGAGCTGGTTGTCTGGTTTGAGTGACAGCGAAATTTTGTCCGTCTCGCTTTCTCTTGGTAGTGAGTTGAGAGGAGGATTCAGTTTGGGTTGGGTTTGAGGTTTCAGTTGGTGGTTTATCTTTCTTCTTCTCATCCTTGAAATCCCCATTCCTAATGTGGTTTTCGGTAAGCTCTGTAGCTAGCTCCATTGCTGCTTCCAAAGTTGCAGGTGTAGTACTCATCACAGGGTCCTGAATCTTCGAAGGAAGACCCCGAATGTAGTGCTCGATCAAACGTTAGAGAGGGGTGAACAAATTGGGAACCATCTGATTCAACTCGAGGAATCTCTTGTTGTAGGTTATGTGGTCTCCTTCTTTTTGCTTCAAGAAATAGAACTTATCCTCTAGTTTCTTAATTTCGCTTCTTGGGTAGAAGCGTCTTGTCACGAGTTCTCGAAGTTCTTCCCAAGTTAGGGCTACAGCGGCTTGGGTGCCTCGTCTGCCCTTCTTAGCATTCCACCACGTGAGGGCTAGTCCATACAAGCGTCCAGTAGCATAGCGCACTTTGCGGTCATTGGGACAATCACAGTTGAGGAAAGTACTCTCCATCTCTTCGAACCAACGAAGGAGAGCAGTGACCCCTTCAGTTCCTTCGTACTTGGGAGGGTCACATGAGTTGAAGTGCTTGTAAGTGCACCTGGTGGTATTTGGGGGAGGGTTGGCAACATTTTGACCTTCTTGGTTGATGGGATTAGCGGCAAGGGCTTGCTGGACTTGAACCACGATGTTGGGAATTACGGCGGCCATCTGTTGAGCTATTTGAGCAGCCATGTGCTCACCAGATTTTCTAGAACTCCTACCTCCTCGTGAGTGTCTAGAAGACATCTATAGGAAATATGTAACGAGATTATGAGTTTGACATTTTAAATGTCATGTGTCGTATAAAAGATTAACATCAATAAAACAAATGAGAGAAAAACATATTCACTACATCCGTAGGATGTCTTGGGCTTTGCTTATGTTTGGGCCTCCATATGTCTCCCATACTTTGGCCTAGGTAGTCATGTGATCCCCCATGACTACTGGCTTTGTAGGGTTCACATTGGTGTTGGTTTGTTAACACTCGCGCCACCCGAATGAAAATCGTAAAACATGATTGCAAGTTATAAGATTGGAGGGTGTCCAAGTGTAGACACAGTGATAACTCAAAGTGGGGTTAGTTCACACGAAGTTTGGTGTGGCATGCTTTGGCCTAATAGGTCCTTCGTACTCTCATCGTTAGTCCCCAGGTGGGCAAAATAGTCCGTTATATTGGATTTATACGAATGCCAACCTAGACAAGACGTTTTGACTATCGGTACTTGTACCCTTCCAGTTACTACATGCCCGTCGTAGAACTCACTTTGATGAGATTGAAAAATGAAAACATCACAAAATCTAGAATAAGGAAATATGAATGTTTTAGATATTGAAACGTGCGTGATGAATATATGTGTAAGCACGTTATGTTTGACAATATGTATAACACATTAAATATCACATAAAATAATAGTGGAAGTGCCTGCATGCATTTGCGTGTGGAATAAATATAAAACAAGTAAATATCATGAGTTCGCATGTAACCAAATAACACATAAGCAACTAAAATCTAATCGACTATAGTATAGGCTCAAATGTTACACTAAGGGTCTAATAACCTATCCTATATCCCTATAGTCAAAAGCCCTGATACCAATCTATCACACCCTGACCCGCAGCGGAAATGGTAGTCGCGGCATGATTGGGTTTTCATCAAAGCTCATGACATTTACTATAATAAAGTTTCATATTTATTATTTCCAATTTAACAACAAACATACAAACACAACATGTTCTAAACACATCATTCATAAACTCTTTATTTTTCTTCTAAGGCAAAATCCTATGATCGTATTTAATTTAGGCAGCATGTGAGGTTCGAACTCGTAATCTCCCGTATACGTGCACGCAGCTCTACCAACTGAGCTACGTGTCTAACCCGAAATAATCTTCATTTTAATTTCATATATATACAACCTAGAGTTAATTATATTTTGTTGTTTATTAAAAAGGTTTTTAAAATGATCGAACCAAAGATAGAAGCCGGATCGAACCCGCGCCTCCCGCTCTTGTGCACACACCCCAACCAGTTGGGCTGTGTGTCTAACCTATTTAAACACTGAATTATATTAAACATATAAACTAGGTGAAAGGTGATCTGAATTCATTTTAAAAAAATTGAATTTTAATCCTGAAAGTCGAAGACTTGCACGATTTGAACCTGGGACGTATGTATTGTTTTTGCACACAGTCCACCACTAGACTGTGTGTCTAACCTGTTTCAAACAACAAATTTAATTATACATAAACACTAGAAAAACTTCATCTTCTTCATGAATTATAACCCAGAACATCAAATCCGATTGTTATTTGTAAATTCGTTTGAACTTCGATGATTGGATTATTTCATAACAGAATATACATAACACCATGATTGAAAAGATAGATTTGTACCGAAACGGAGATGGTCGATTTTCCGGTGATACTTCCGGTGACTATACCAATTTTCCCGACGACTTGAAATGAAGCTTCAAAGAATTTTAAAAGGAATTTGAGAGTAATTGAGCGAATTCTGATAAAGATTTTGGTTTGATATTTATAGAGCAACAACTAATCAAAGATTTCGGTTTCAAATGCAATGATTCTTTCGGTTTCATTTTCAATCATTGATTTTGGTTGGTTACAAAGCAAATTGGTTTCGATTTTGAGGTTGTAACTGATGATCGATGTCGGTTACACATGTTTCCACCACTGAAATCGTAAATTGAGCTTGATTGCTCGGATGGCAGTTACTGATTTGAACTTGCAGGTTTTATGGTAGTTTTATTATAAAATTTATTTGTTTTCAAATTTATAATATAAATGTGTGCAGATCAGTGGTGTATGGTGTGTGTGTTTCCAATGGGGATCCGGGTTCGAACCTGGTTGCCCCTTAGTGTTTATTTAATATTTTTTTATTATTATAGAAAACTTCCCTAACTAATATATTTATTTGTTTAATATTTTAATTCTTTTAATTTATTTAGTAACTATAATTTAATAACTTGGATTAGATGGTGAATAAATACGCAACGTGACTTCAAATTAAATACTTGGATTATTTAACGAAGCGGGTTTTGGAACCCGTTTTACTACGGATGTTACAACTCGAGCCTGGGTATCATCTCTTGTGCGTGCTGCGTAGGTAGTGATTTGTGTTTTACGAGTCATTGTGAACCAAGTTGTTTTTGCGTATACTCAAAGTGGTTCCGCGCATTTGTAGCGAAACATTAAGATAAAAAAGAAATGAGGTACTCTTATCTATATTACATAATTGGGCACAAGGTCCGCATTTTAACATAGACAAAGGACTATCAGCTTGGAGGTTTACATGTAGCACTGTCTTAGTTGCTGCGCATTCCATGTCCTAGGGATGCTTGTTCCATCTAAGCGCTTAAGGGTGTATGCGCCTTTTCCCGGGACTTCATGAATAACATAACCTTCCCACTTGGGTGCTATTTTTCCAGGACGTTCGGTGTTAGATGCCTCATTGTCGCATAGAACAAAGTCACCGAGTAAGAAGGTGCATATGCGGACTCGCGCGTTGTAGTATTTCTCTAGTTTAGAATTGTATTTTGCTTCATTGATAGCAGCGTTTTCACGCCTTTCTTCTAGCAAGTCCAAGTCTAGCCTGCGCTCCTCCTCGTTGTTTTGTTTTTGCGCAGCTAACATGCGCGGTGATGGGAGTCCTATCTCTGCAGGAATCACTGCCTCCGTCTATACACAAGGCTAAAGGGAGTTTCGCCCATGCTGGTTTTAGGCATGGTTCGATGAGCCCATAAGATGCTTGGAAACTCATCTACCCACCCTCTGCGCGCTGTTCCCAACCTTGTCTTGATTCCTTCGACTATGCTTTTGTTGATCCTTTCCACTTGGTCGTTCTCTTGGGGATGTGCGACCGTAGTGAAAACGTGTTCGATATGCATCTCTTTCATCCATTGCTGCAGTTCTTCGGCTGTGAGATTGGGGCTGTTATCGCTGACAATGCGCAGGAGTAACCCGAAACGGCATATAATATGTTCCCAAATGAACTTCCGCACTACAGTTGCTGTGGTGGATGCGAGAGGTTTGGCTTCTACCCGTTTGGTGAAATAATCAACTGCAACGATTATGAATTTCACCCCTCCTGGAGCGTCTGGGAATGGTCCTACCATATCGATTGCCCATTGTTGAAAGGGCCACGCTGTTGTTACCGGAATCAAGGGATTCTTGTGGCTCAGTGTCTTTGGAGCATGGCGCTGGCATGATGCGCATTTCCGCAATGTTTCAACTGCATCAAGGTGCATGCCAGACCAATAATATACGGCGTTCATGATATTTGCAACGGCCATGCGCGGTCCGGCGTGAATTCCGCATAACCCTTCGTGTATTTCGCGGATCAAGTACTTGGCGTCTTGCGCAGCGAGCAGCGAAGGAGAGGCCCAAGGTATGCCTTCTGATATAAGATATCGTCCGCCATTTCATAGTTGAGTGCCTTGTTCTGGACCTTCCTTGCTTCCGCTTTGTTTTCGTGGAGGCTCCCGTGTTGCAAGAACATGATGATGGGAGACATCCAGGATGGATTTCCCATTTCTACGATGTTGACTTATCGCAAAGGGACAGAAGGGTTTTTTAGTACCTCAATGCGCACCTTTCGTGCCAGGTGCTTGAAGCTTGTAGCAGCTAGTTTGCTAAGAGCGTCAGCATGTTTGTTCTCGCTTCGGTTAGCATGGGTTATCTTGCAATGTTGGAATTTGCTAATTAAGGCTTGCGCCTATCTAGATACAAGGCCATTACCTCGCCCTTTGCGTCGTAAAGACCATTGACCTGCCCGGCGACTAGGAGTGAGTCAACGTGGGCTTCCAAATTCTGCGCACCCATCTTGATTGCTAACCAAAGACCTGCCAGGAACGCTTCATACTCAGCTTCATTATTTGTGCTCTTAAAAATCAACCTGATGGCATAGGTGAATTCTTAATCATCGGGGTTTATTAGGCGAAGACCTACCCCTGCGCCATCGTTGTTCGATGCGCCATCAGTGTGAAGTATCCATGCGCGGTTATCCGTAACAGGTGCTGGATTCTGTACTTAATCACACTCCTGCGCTTTATTTTGTGAGACTTCCGTGATAAAATTGGCTAATATCTGGCCTTTTATTGCCGGTCGTGCCTTATACACAACATTGTATCCGACAAGCTCGATCGCCCATTTTGCTAGGCGACCGGAGATATCCGGTTTTGACAAAATTTGGTCTAGATGGTAGTCCGAGAGAACTGTTATTTCGTGGGCTGAAAAATATCGGCACAACCGCCGGGATGCGTGGACTAAAGCTAGAGCTAGCTTTTCCATCATGGGATATCGAGTCTCTGGGTTATAAGCATTTTGCTGATGTAGTAGATCGGAGTTTGAACTCCTGCGCATGCTACTAGTAGAACTGTTCCCAGAGCGACATCTGATGCCGAAAGGTAGAGTATCAGTGGCTCCTTCTTTTGCGGCGCGGTGAGCGTTGGTAGCTGAATCAAGCATTCCTTCATTTGGGTGAAGGCCTTCTCCGCATCTGGAGTCCACTGAAACTTGTTCTTCTTTACACAATTCCGCAGAATGCTGATGAATGGGAAAGACTTCATCGCGTGGTTGGCCAAGAACCTGTTCAGCGCAGCCAGCCGCCCTGCCAACTGTTGCATCTCTTTGATAGTTGAGGGTGATGGCATACGCTGAATCGCTTCCACTTTGTCGGGATTGACTTTAAAGCCATCGCGTGTAATGATGAATCCCAAAATTTGCCTTCCTCCATTCCAAAAGAGCACTTGCTGGGATTCAACTTCAGATTTGCCTTGCGCAAAGAGCCAAACGTTTTTTGGATGTTTGCCAAAATCTTTTCCTCATCCGAACTCATGATGACTAGGTCATCAATGTATACTTCCACGGTTTCACCAATGTTATCCCCAAAAACATGGTCCATTAAGCGTTAGTAGGTGGCTCTTGCGTTGCGCAGTCCGAAGGGCATTTTTGTGTAGTAATAAATGCCCTTGTCTGTTCAGAAACCGGTCTTATCTTCATCTTCTTTTTTCATTTGGATCTGGTGGTAACCCTTGTAGCAATCAAGGAAACATTTCCACATGAATGAAGCGAGAGAGTCCACCTTTTTGTCAATTTCTGGCAAGGCATAGCAGTCCTTGGGACATGCCTTGTTGAGATCTTTGAAATCGACGCACATGCGCCAACTCCCGTTGGACTTTTGGACCATAACTGGGTTGGCTACCCATGTCTGATAACGCATTTCTCGGATGATTCCTGCTTGGAGAAGCTCTGTAACTTGCTCGTTCAAAGTGCGGGTCTTTTCGGGCCCAAAGCTGCGCTTCTTCTGAACGATAGGCTGAACTGAAGGGAAAGTTTGCAGTGCATGCTCAGTTATTTCCCTTGGCACCCTGTCATGTCCGCCGGTGACCATGCAAAAATGTTAGAGTTTCGGAACAATAACTATTTCAACCGCGCCTTGACTGCGGGGATCATGGCAGGTCCCAAGAGCATGGTTTGTTCCGGGTACTTGTTGTCAAGTACCCACTTTTCTGGCTCATCGTCGAAAGATGGATTGGGTTACTTTATTGGTGGTTCCTCGTCCACAGACATGATTTCCTTTCTTGAATACATTATAGCCACTCTGGTTTCTGTGGGAAAACCGCAAGAGGCGTTGAGGGATGGAAGTAATCATGTTGGAATCTCGCTGGGCGCGCCGTCCTAATAGTACGTCATGGTGCGAGGTTGTGGGCATGACCATGAAATTAACCTGGACTGTGCGAGTGTGGCGCCCGTCAGAGAGAGTGACCGGGAAAGAAATCGGTCCCAGAGGGAAAACAGCCTCATTGTAGAAACTAGTGAGTGGGAAATCCACCGGCTCCAGGCGTGCTTTGTCCTCCGGGTCAAGTTGCTGGAAGCACTATTCATATATAATGTCCATAGAGCTCCCAGGGTCTATGAACATGTAGTTGGTGCGATAGTGACCGAAAATGCCAGTTATCACTACCGGTCGGTATTCATGTGTGCCCCCGGGGACGACGGGGAAGATGACCTACTGCTCTCGCAAGTGAGATCTGCAGCTCTTCTGGTGGTTACGCTTGCGCGAAGGACCACCCTGAACCATATGAACAACCTTCATTTTTTTGTTGCTCTGACCCTTGCCGCCTCGAGTAATTTGGCGCACCTCCTTGCGCACATTTTGTAATAAGTGGGTGAGCTTCCACTTTTGAGTGCCTTCTCAATCTCCATGCGCAGGGAGATACAATTTTTGGTTGTATGCACCGTGTCTTTATATTAATCGCAGAAGAGATTGGGGTCTTGACCCTTCTTGTTACGCATCAGCAGTGGTTGTTTGAATTGGTGGTCTTCTGTGCTGAAGACCTCCGCCGGTGTCTTTGTCGGTGGGGTCCACTGGCGATCGCGATTATCTTGTTTTATTGCTCGCTGGGTGGCAAGCTTATTGATGGTCGCGCAGGCGTCGACCGGTGTGTGGGGAGGGTTCTGGCTATGGTCCTTCCACCCTTTATTCTTTTTCCCAAAACTCCTGCTCAAGTCTTGGGGACGATGATGAGGTAGGGGAGGCCTACTGTTGTTGAGATTGCGTTCTGTTTGCGCGTAGACCTTCGCCGCCGCCATAATTTCTCCCGGCTCTTGGGGAGACCTGTAGTCCCTGACAAGACTTTGATCATCTCCTCACAGCGTGCGACGTATTTGCACTGTGCACGAATCAGGTAATGAAGTCTTCGAGACTTTCATCATCCCGCCGCCAAATATTCATTACGTCAGAGGAATCTCTGACGTAGCGCCTTTGCTAGCTGAAATGCGCCAGGAACTTGTCTTTCAAGTCGTTCCAGGACGCGAGTTTACCCGTGGGCAAGTTGTCAAACCACAAACAGCGCCTGTGAGGGTTTGAACAAATAGGTGACACCACATCGGTATTGTCCATCCTCCGATCAGTCCTGCGCTAGTAAAAAGACGCAGGTGATCATCTGGGTTAATCAACCCGTTATATTTTCCAACGTTGGAGGGCAGCTTTGCACGGTTCAATGGTGCGAGAACTATCTCCTTGATGAACTTGGAGTGCTCGGCTGCTTCCGCCGGTCGGTAAATCAAGTTGTAATCATGCTCGGCCTCCGGGTTGTAACCGCCGCGTGGAGCGGATCTGTATGCCGCATGATTCTTGGGTATTTGGTGAAAAACGCTAGCGTTATCACCTTCACCATAGGTTTTGTCTTCCTCCGCTGGGTGTACTTGTCCCCTTGAGGAGGCAGGCCAGCCGTGAGTGGACAGATGCTCTTCTGAGAGAGCGAGACTCCGGCTTAGGCGGAGGCTCTGTGTACTCCATCTCCTGTCGATGGAGACTATGTGGTACGCTCGCCCCTGCTGGCGAATCGTAACTCAAAATCCTTGGTGTAGGCGAAGCGTGCACCTGAACGGCGAGCTGTACTGGGACAGCAGGGGTGTTTGTCTGTGCACAAAGTTGCGCATAGACGGCGTTCAGGGCCGTCTGAGACTTTATGAACCATGACATCGGTGTTTCACCCGGAGGTAAGACCGACGTGATTGGAACAAAGGGAGTCTCTAGCTGGGCTCCGGGGTGACCGAGATGTTTATTCGGCCGGAGCCGTGATGAGCTTCTGTATCCTCGGAAGAGTCTTCCCTCACTTGCCCGTCAATACGAGAGGCTTGAACTGGGTTCTTACCTTCGCGTCGAGGGCCTCGTGGGGTGGTTGATGGAAAATCAGCCATAAGGAGATGAGGCTTCGAAAGGTGAAAAATGGGAGGTTTGTGTAACATCCGTAAAAAAACCGGATTTACCAAACCCTCTCCGTTTAATAACCGAACAATCAGTTAAAAATTTCGTGGCGTATTTAATGCCCAAAATAATTTTAAACGATACATAATTAATAAGTATATGGGGATATATAATTTGTTTTTGAAAAACTGTTAAAAATGATGAGATAATAAAATAGTGATGCCGGGTTTCGAACTCGGGTCAGCCAGCGAGTCAAAGACTTAACACTTAGCCGTCCAACCACTGCCCCACTTGTATTTCTTGTTAGTTATTGGAGACAATTAATTCATAACATGAACCCCAAATTCAAATACGACGCGCCCAATTGCAGTCATCGGAAATCCCGGCGATCTCGCGAGATTTGACGGTTTCTTCAGTTATAACGTAAATCTTAATCACTACAATCGGTTATAACCGACGCCTGAGTCCGCGACACAAGCTATAACCGCCGGAAAACGTAATGACTTTGAATCAAGCCTGAAATCCGACTCTATACATCTCGATTCCTCCCTATAAATTCACCCACAACCCACTGGTAGCCTTTTTGCTCAAAACCGCACCCTTTCTCGACGAAAACTCACTCGCCGGAAAAGTTCTGCACCTCGCCGGAAAACCGAGCCCTTCACTTCTGAGCCTTACTGAACACCCAGAACTTATACCGAAGCCACTCACATCCATCTCAAGCTCGCTGAAGACTCTCTGCCGCAAGACATACGTCGCCGGAAGTTTCTGCTGTCACCGGAGTTTCGCCGGAGAAACAGAGGAGTCCAGTCGGTATACCTTACGCCTAATTTTTCATTCTTTTTATTTATCTCACCTGTAATTAACCTCAAAACACTAAAAGAACATGATTTAATCGTTGAACCAGTCAGTCATCGTTTCTGGTTAAGACTGACGAAGAAGACGAAGTTTCGGTAGCATATAAGTTTAATTTAAATCAAGAAATAACTCGGGTTACACACACAGTCCAGTGGTGAACTGTGTGCACATAAACACGCAGACGCCTCGAGTTCGATACTTGTCCCACGCATGCTTGCCTTAATAAAAATGTCCTTTTTTTAACCGAACCGGAGTCACCGCTATTACATGTTATGTTTAATAAAAACCAGAATAATAACCAAGTTAGACACACAGTCCAGTGGTAGACCGTGTGAATGTTTAATCACAGGACACGAGTTCGAGTCCGGGCTACCGCACCGGTCCGGACAATTATTAAACTTTTTATTTAAGACAGAAATTAAAATATTTAGTTTGTATATAAGTATAATAAAAATCGGTTTATCTAACAAGTTAGACACACAGTCCAGCGGTGGACTGTGTGTTAACTCAACCCACAGGTCCCGGGTTCGAGACCTGTGGAGCGCACCGGTCCGACGCATTAAATCGTTTTTAAAAATAAATGATTTTCAGTTTAATCTAATTAGTATATAAATATAATTAAAAACAGAAATATTTCGGGTTAGACACGTAGCTCAGTTGGTAGAGCTGCGTGCACGCGTACTGGAGGTCTCGGGTTCGAGCCTCACCCAGCGCACACAATTACACATACGAACCGGTCAACAGTCAAAGTCAATGGTCAATGGTCAACGGTCAACGGTCAACGGTCAATGGTCAAAAAGTCAACATTTTTTATTATTTTTATTTATTTATTTTATTTAAAAATCAATTAAAAATACTTAAAAATAACATTTTTAAGGTTAGAAAATAGCCTTAAACTCACAAAAATACACCCAACAATTCTACTAAAATGGATTAATAAAATCCGTTTACTTACCAAACCATTATGCCATTATCTAGGTTAGTTTCACTCGTGGTTAAATCCAACTTCGCGTGCATTCAACATTATCAACCGAACGCACCCAATGTGAGTGAATCTTACAACTCCCCTTTTTAATTACACGTTTTGGGGTGTGTCATGTGTCACAAAATTAACTCCTTTATTTAAACTTGTGCCATACCATATTGTGATCTAAACTTAGATTGTATATATATTGTTTGTAGTCATGTATTTTCATTTTGTCAATTTATATGCAATTCATTCATTAAGCCCATCAGTTCCTCGTGAGAGACGAGTTGAGCAACGCGCGCCTCAAAACAAATCCATTATTGTTCGTGTGTGTATTATTTAGTTTATATTGTTTGTAGTTATATATTTCATTTGGTCAGTTTATATGCAATTCATTCATTAGGCCCATCAGTTCCTCGTGAGAGACGAGTTGAGCAACGCGTGCCTCAAAACGGTCCATTATTGTTCATGTGTGTATTATTTAATATAATTGATTGGTGAATAAGTTTACATCTATTTTTACTCATGTGTGGTTGTGCACTTTATTTTGTAATCAATTAAATAAACTTGTTCAAATGTTTTTCATAGGATTCACTCGCCAACTTTTGTTGATCCAAAAACCATTTTTACACATGATACAGGTGAACAGGATGAAGCAAGGAAAACATAGGAAATGCCTTAGAAGAAAACAATGAAGCCTAGAATGATGTTTAGGACATGATGTAATATTGATTGTAATTTCCCATTAAAGTGTATTAATGAATATGAAACGTTAAAATAAATGTCATGAGCTTTGATGATAACCCAATCATGCCCCGATCACCTTTTCCGCTACGGGTCGGGGTGTGACAGATTGGACCGGAAATAGCAAGGAAATAGCGGATGGCGCCAATGAAGAAGCACCGGTTGAACCTAATGAAATCCGGGGATATATAAGTCATAACCAATATGTCTCTCCATAAAAGGTTAACCCCTCACTTCACTTTTTGGGTTGCAAGCTCGTTCCGGCTGATCTGCAAAACTAGTCTCGTCACGGGGAAAAGGGTGGTTTTCTCCGTGACCACACTCCAGCGTGAGAATAAGTATATTGGATGGTAAGTCAGTAATTGCAAGCGTAAGACAGAGTTTATGTGTGTGGTGTATAGTGTTGTAAGTATGTAAGCGTGTTCTTTTACCTGGAGATCAGATACTTATTTATAGTCGAGAATGGTATGTTCAGGAGAAGTGCTGGTGGGCCTTGAGCCTGGCCCATTCAGTCAGAGACATCCTTTTTGTCCCTCGGCGTCAGACATTAAATGCTCCCTGTAGGAGAATTAATGTTCACTGTCGGGAGGTATGCTTTGTCAGATGTTGAGTGGTCACGTGTAAAGGCAGGCGTCTCTGGTGTTAGGCCTATTGCCAACCGAAAATGGAGAAGGTGGAATAGTCACTGGCAGAGACGTGGTTGGTGTATGGTCTGACGTCTGCCTTACTGACGATGGGCCCTGTCACATGCAACCTTCCAAATGACCTTTGGTCACAGTTCTGCCATTTCATATCCTAAAGTTTGGTCAACATCTCTTAGTGCTTACCCCTTCTGCGGGGCTGTCAAGGTTTTTCCTGCCAGCGCAGGGTGTCAGGGGTACATTCTTTTGTCCTAAGACTATGAGGCGCTTCTCATGTGTGTCTTGTCCTTGCAAGGTTTTGGGATTCGCAGCTCAGAGGAATGTTGTTGTGCGTAGGGTCTAGTAGACTGCGCGTGTGAGTCTAACTTGTCGTTGTGGCGAGTACACAAGGCTTGTTGTGTGACTTTATTGTATTGGTCTAATTCACCGTTGCGCTAAGTGCGCAAGGCTCATTGTGCGACCTATAAAAGCTGGTCTAATTCGCCGTTGCGCTGAGTACGCAAGGCTTATTGTGTGATCTATGAAAGCTGGTCTAATTCATCGTTGCGTTGAGTGCGCAAAGTTCATTGTATGACCTATTGGTTCCAAGGAAGGCACATCATTGCACATTGCACGCGAGGTTATCCTTGTAGAAATTTGGTCAAGGGTATGGTCATTTGGGACCATACCTCCTCAAATAGGATTATTAGGACATAAGTTCACAGCCAACTTGTTACCGATGAATCTAGCCGAATTCGTTGTTGTATTAGGAATGGATTGGTTGGTAGTCAATCATGTGCGAATCTTGTGCGATCAAAATTCTGTTGAGGTTCGTACGCCAACAGGGGAAAGTATCACAATCCAGGGAGACAGGCCGGCAACATCGACAAACTTTATCTTTGTGATAAAAGCTACAAGCTACGCACGAAAAAGAGGAATAGTGTATATGATCTCTGCGATCACTAGCACTAAAGGAAAAGAATCAAAAGATATTTTTGTAGTGTCTGATTTTTCAGATGTTTTCCTAGAAGGGCTACCTGGACCACCGCCTGATCTCAAGGTTGAATTTAGAATTCACCTAATACCAGGAACTGCACCCATTGCCAAAGCACCCTATCGTCTAGCGCCAACAAAAATGCTAGAATTGTAGAAGCAACTAGATGAACTATTGGAAAAAAGTTTCATACAACCTAGCTCATCGCCTTGGGGAGCGCCAGTGCTATTCATCAAGAAGAAAGATGGATCAATGCGCATGTGTATTGACTACAGAGAATTGAATAAAGTCACAATTAAAATCGGTACCCACTACCAAGAATTGATGATTTATTCGATCAACTTCAAGGAGCTCAATTCTTTCAAAGATTTATTTATGCTCAGGATATCACCAATTGAAAGTATAGGAAGAGGACATTCCTAAAACTGCTTTTAGAACAATGTATGGACATTATGAGTTTACAGTTATGCCATTTGGTTGAACAAATGCTTCAGCTGCATTTATGGACATGATGAACAGGATATGTAAACCATACCTAGATAAGTTTGTAATTGTCTTCATAGACGATATACATATTAATTGCGAGAGCAAGGAAGAGCATGTTGAACATTTACAAGTACTTCCGACATTATTGAGAAAAGAAAAGCTTATGCTAAATTCTCAAAATGTGAGTTCTGGTTACAAGAGGTACAATTTCTTAGACATTTGATTAATCACGAAGGAATTCACGTAGATCCTACGAAGATCGAGGCAATTACCAAATGGAAAGTCCCTAATTCACCAATAAAAAGTAAGATGTTTTCTTGAATTGGCAGGATACTATAGACTCTTTATTCAAGATTTTTCGAGGATAGCTATTCCATTAACCTATCTAAATCAGTTAAGTTTGAATGGGGACCAAAATAGGAGGAAGCTTTCAAGATTCTGAAGCAAAGACTAACTATTGCACCACTACTTACTTTACCAGAAGGAATTGAAGATTTCATAGTATACTGTGATGCATCAAAATTAGGATTTGGATGTGTGCTGATGCAACGTCAGAAAGTGATTGCTTACGCCTCTAGACAATTGAAAAAGCATGAAGAGAACTACACAACACATGATCTAGAATTAGGAGCGATAGTTTTTGCCCTAAAAAATTGGAGACATTATCTTTATGGTAGTAAGTTCACTGTCTTTACAGATCATAAAAGTTTAAGATATATTTTCGAGCAAAAAGAACTGAACATGAGGCAAAAACGCTGGATGGAAATCCTCACTAATTATGATTGTGATATCTCACGAAGGGAGAGCTATTATAGTAGCTGACGCTTTAAGTCGAAAGTATCATGAGAAGCTAAAAAGGGTACGTGCTCTCAGGTTAAATCTGTAGATAGATTTAATAGCACAATTAAAGAATATCCAGGAAACAACAATCAAGAATGATGCTGAAGGATTAAAAGGAATAATCAAAGAATTAGAAAAAGGAACCAATGGAATTTGGAGATTCCTTAAGAAAAGAATTTGGGTACCTATCCAAGGAAATTTACGAAACCAAATTTTTGAAAAAGCTCATAAGTCTAAGTATACGATGCATCCTGGTAATGACAAGATGTATCAAGATTTGAGAAAGAATTTTTTGTGGATAGGAATGAAAAAGGACATAGCAAGTTATGTTTCAAAATGTTTAACTTGCTCAAGAGTTAAAGCTGAAAATCAAAAACCTTTAGGTTTATTTCAACAATTAGAGATGCCAGTTTGGAAATGGGAATTGATAACAATGGACTTTGTTTCCAAACTACCTAAGACACGAAAAGGTAATGACACAATCTGGGTGATTATGGATTGATTGACTAAGTCTGTACATTTCTTACCAATGAAGGAAACTTTCAGTATGGAACGATTAGCTAAGCTGTATGTGGATGAAATAGTCTCACTACATGGAATCCTTTTATCTATTGTATCCGACAGAGATAGTCGTTTTACTTCTCATTTCTGGACAAGTTTTCAAAAAGCTATGGGAACTCAATTAAATTTAAGTACAGCTTATCACCCTCAAACAGATGGACAAAGTGAAAGGACGATTCAGACTCTGGAAGACATGCTTAGAGCTTGTGTGATAGACTTTGGAGGAAGTTGGGATGATCATTTACCATTAATAGAATTCTATTACAACAATAGTGATCATACAAGCATTAATGCTGCACCATTTGAAGCACTCTACGGACAAAAATGTCGAACACCTGTATGTTGGGCAGAGATAGGAGAAAAGCAATTATCAGGACCTGAGATTGTCCAAGAAACAACTGACAAAATAATTCAAGTCAAGGAAAGAATGAAAACGGCCTAAGATCGTCAAAAGAGTTATGCAAATAATCGTCGAAAGCCATTTGAATTTCAAGTCGGGGATAAAGTATTGCTAAAAGCTTCACCTTAGAAAGGAGTTGTCAAATTTGGTAAAAGAGGAAAGTTAAGCCCAAGGTATGTTGGACCTTTTGAAGTTATCAAACGCATAGGACTAGTAGCTTATTAGCTACAGTTACCTGAAGAAATGACAGCAGTACATGATGTATTTCATGTATGTAACCTAAAGAAATGTTTAGCCGATGAATCATTGATAGTACCTCTTCAAGACATAGAGGTAAACGAGAAATTGAAATTTATTGAGAAACCCCTACAAATTGAAGACAGGAGGGTCAAGAACCTCAAGTGTAAAAGAGTGATTCTGGTTAAAGTGAAATAGGATTCAAAAAGAGGACCGGAATATACCTAGGAACTAGAATCGGAGATGAAAAAGAAATACCCCCACTTGTTCAACTACATCTCGAGGACGAGATTTAAATAAAGGTAGGGAGAATGTAACATTCCATAAAAAAATAAAGTACGTAAAACTTATATTATTATTAAACGGGTAGATTATGAATAAGTTGACAATTAGAAATATGAGGTATCTAGACGAACATATACTTTTATAGGAACCGTTTAATAATTAATAATAAAATATATTATTATAATTGACCTTACTCCATTTTTAATGAAACTTAGGTCAAAATGTAGATAAAAATATGCTCATTCTAATAACATATTCATCGTTTTATAAAACGCTATATTTTAGAAGTTATAAACGATAAAGAGTGAAGCAGCTGAATTAATTATATACATATATAATAAAACTTTACATATGAAATATTGTGTGTACATGTCGACGAGGATAAGAAAGAATTAAAACTTGATGCAACAAGGCATGCTTCTATAAATACTCAGTATTCAGACTAAATGAACAATTCATTTTCCTTTCTCTTTTGCTCTCTCTCTCTCTCTGCTATGCTGATCTGTACGCGATACCCTAAACTCTGCTCCATTGTAAGTGTTTTAACCCTGATCACTGGTACGATACCCTGTCCGATTGATCTGAAACCCATCAACGGATGTCAAAGTGTTGTCTGTATAAGGCTATACTTTGTAAGCTATGTTGGGGTTTTGTCTCATGTTGTATCGCTAAAGTTTAAGTTGGGTGTTACACTAACACGGGTTGCATTGTATTTTTATTAGGAACCTAGGATTTACATCGGGAAGCTTTAAGTTAAAACTCTAAAACTACAAGGTGAGTCATTCTTTCTTTTTACCAAATGATTTATAAAATCCTAAAATGTTTTTAAGTTATACTTACAGTAATTAAGTTTTTGTATTCTGAAATTACTGCCGGTCTGTGGGGTTTTGTATATACTACTTGATAATCTTCACTATTGGACGAAAGTTAGCCAATGAGTGATATGACCACCATCACCTCGAAACTGCCACCGAGTGACAAATATTGATTGAGTATTTGATAGATAAAAACAATGTAATCACCCTTGATACTGTAAAAAATAACAATGTGTTTTTTTTTTATAAAAATGAATGAACTCGCCCGTATTTTTTGCTGACAAAATGTTTTTAAACACGTTTCAAGTAACTTACTAGGAAAGTAATAGAAGCCTGCTATGGAGCACTTAAGGCTTAAATAAAGTGGCTATGACTACCTGAATAAAACAAGAAATTTATGTTTTTTCAACTAGGGTTTATCCCTATAAAAATATTTGAATGAAATATGGGTTTTATCTCATTTGTTTAATATTAAACTTTGGTGTTTTTACAAACTCTGAAATATTTCTTAACTACGATCCTGATGATAAATTTCGCTGCCAATTTAATAAACAGCGATACCACCAGTAACTGGTTCACGGCTCCCGACCAGGGGTGGTCGGGGTTGTGATATTTCCTTACAATAAGGATGTTGGATAAAATCATGTCTAATGTTTATAAATTCTAGACATTTGGTCTCTTAAAGGGCCTTTAATCTTTTCATCCATCCAAATATTCCCTAGAAGAAAATTAGGGAGACTATTATCAGTCCTAAATTTATATAATATCTCAAAATCAAATGAAGCTAATTGTGATTTCCATCTAGCAAACATTTGCTTAGAAACATCGTGTTTAAAGTCTTTGTTAAATATGAACTTAGCTGCTTGACAGTCAGTTTTTATCAAAAACTTCTGGTTGTATAAATCATCTTGGAAGTTTAAGATGCATTTTAGAATGGCCAAAACTTCTGACGTGTGCGTATATATACATATTTTTACAATGAATTTTACACACGAACTCGGTTTTAATATTTATAAAAATAATTTCTATCTTAAATTAAAACACACACAAAAGGACAAGTGTACCCTATTGTATATGTAGTAAAGTATGGGTAAGAACCAGATGTCGATCCATGGACGCGGGCATTAGCCTATGTACTAAACCGTTGTCATTTGTCTACCGGTGAAAAGATATGTGAAATGGTTTTTACATGAGAATTTCTAAAAATATATTTAAAATATATAAGACTTCAAATACAAAAATATAATTTCTTTTTCTTTTGTCTTGTTTTATAAACAATATAAGCATGTTATCAAAAATGTCACAAAGGCACTTGATCAATTTTCCAATTATAAAGACAACTAGTATCCCTTTCGGGAATCCTAACATGATAATTCTTCGGAAAGTTAACGCGATAAACACACTTTAACGACCTAAAATTATTCTTTAACGAGCTATTGATATATTTTCATGTGAATCTTTAAAAATAAGTTAGTCATCCGTTAAGAGTTTTCTAACCTTACTTTATCAAGGAAAGCAATACCAATAAACACAATACAGCCACCGAGACAAGCATAACGTCAATCATATCACAAACTTATTCATTTTGCAAGTCTTAAACATAAATCTACCAAGTTGGTTATTTTGGCCAAAAATATTCAACAAAGATTATAACCTATATTAAGAACCCTCAATAACACCATCTAACCCATTAGAGCCCTTCCTTGTAAGAAATCATTCTTGATCAAATCAGATTACCTTTTATTAAACAAATACTCATTTCTAGTTTCATGGTGTAAACATATTAATCAAGTTAACAACTTACAAATAAATGATTAATTATGGGGTTTGTTCAACTTATCCTAACTAACCATTTACTAATCATCCAAGATAAACAATCATAATCAAGAATCCAACCTCAATGAAACAAGATTGCCATATGATCATCAAGATTCAAACATGAACAGTTGTTTGAGCTTCATTTTAACTTGATAACAAACTAAATATTGATCATAAAACAAGTGTTTTTCATAACGTTCATAACAATATTACATAAACATCAGCTCAATGCTTGCAAATGTGCTCAAAATATATGCTAAGAACAAGAAATCAAACCATAAACAAGCAAGGATTTGATGGATTGGATGAATAAAAAGCTTCTTGCAACCTTGAGGCTTGAAACCGTCCCTGCTAGGAAGCTCTCGGACCTCAGAAATCGCCCAGAAACTTGGAAAATTACCCAATAGTTTGATCAGTCGCGAATGCTCTGTTTTATAGACAAATTCATATCCGCACGGCCGTGCGCTTTATCCGCACGACCGTGTGCATCAGCATTACGTCACTGCAGGGCATGTGTAGACAAGTGGATGTTTGAGCGGCAAAGTCTTCAGATGTGCACGGTCGTGCCAATGGGTCGCACGGCTGTGCCAAGTCTTTAGGTTACATGTTGATCAGCAATCAAGTCGCGCACAGTCATGCCAATGGGGCGC
Organism: Scalesia atractyloides; assembly: GCA_947069175.1. Lineage (NCBI taxonomy): Eukaryota > Viridiplantae > Streptophyta > Magnoliopsida > Asterales > Asteraceae > Scalesia > Scalesia atractyloides. The sequence goes on from CAMTDV010000008.1 coordinate 79,518,376, forward strand.
ACGGCCTGCGTGCCTGGAAATGAGCTTCACTGCCTCTCGCACGATCAGTGCTTCCGAGATCGCAAGTCTCGCACGGTCGTGCCGATGGGTTGCAGGGCCGTGCGGCATCTGTAACTTCAACAGAATCTGCAGAATTTATCCGAAATGTTCGTTAATCCCACTTTTTCTCCAACTTTGTGTGCGGTACGTCGTTTTGGACTTGAAAATATAAAATTGACCGATTAAGTACCTATATGACGGTATTTTAGCCAAAAATGCACAAAACGGGGGCAAAATAGGGTACTAAATTGTGTATATTTTAACGTATATCAACTTCCTTTGCTATAGTAGCATAATTCTTTTGGCTATCTGACCATTTTCCCGAGTAGAATCTGACAAGATGTTCTTGCTTTGTCAGGGGAGAAATTTGTTTTAATATACCTCCATAATCTATCTCTGAGACATCTGTCTCTACCACCTTTTCCCAATTAGGATTTGCAATAGATAAACAAGGAAGATTAGAAACCTTCGGTTTTATTCGTATAACCACCTTGGTGTGATCTTCATTCCAAGGTTTAGGATTCTTTTTTAGTCTATCGTATAATATAGAAGAGTCTTTAGCCAAATCTTTATAATAAGGAGCTATATAATTCAGGCTTCCTAAAAACCTTTGCAGTTGGGTTTTTTCAATAATTTTGTCTGGATATTTATTAGCAAATTCTATACTTCTGTTAATAGGAATTATTTTTCCCATTTCAATTATATGTTCTAAAAATCTGACACTTGTTTGAAATAACATCATATTTGGACTAGAAATAACTAATCCATTCTTTATAGGATGGGAGTGGGCTACAAAGTCCATTTTTCTACTAAGTGTAAAAAGTCATAATACCATAATGTCAACCATAAACACTCAAAACCCACTAATAACAAAGTGAAGATTACTAAAACGCCATATTTGTGGGTTTTGTGTTGTGTTTTGGATGATAAGGCTTTGATTATCGAATGACTAGCATTAGTGTGTTTTATGTTGATTATTATGTCGTGTTTTATATTCATAGTTTTACGATGGTGTGTTTGAAGTTTTTATGGACTGTTAGGATTTGATATTGTGTTTTAGCGATATTCACTCTGTTATTTATGGGTTTTGAGTATGTTTTATGGCTGAAAATGTGACGTTTTATGACTTTGTACACTTTGTAGTAAAAATGGACTTTATAGCCGAACTCCACCCTATATATATATATATATACATGAATTATATGCATAAATCCCATACTAGTTCAAAAAAACCTTAGAAACCTAATTGTGTAGACAATAAGCTTCCACGTTTTTTTTTTTGTAACTGATAGCTTAAAGGGTAAATTCAAAAATTCAACTTCAACCACCAATTAATTTAGGGATAATCACGAAACAAGCCCATGTCACGCCCTCTTTGCCAAAATAGCCCACTGACACGGCTTACCGAGCCGTTTTCGTTAAACGAAGCGGCTCAAGACCAGTCTAAACCGAGAACCACTGGAAAGTTGACACGCGTCCGACAACACTGAAACGGCTGTAAGCCGTGTTAGATATGGAAAGCTCTCATCCGAGCCGTATCACGTGGCTCAAGCATCCAAGCCGGTTAAGGACCCAGCTCGTCCCTTAGCCGAGTACCTTCCAACGAGCCGAGCTGGGTTGACGCGGCTCAGAGCCGTTTCCTTACATGTTGACGCGGCTTAGAACCTCTATTTAGGCGGCTCAGAGCCGTTTCAAGTCACTGTTCAAGCCGTTTCAAGTCACTGTTCAAGCCGTTTCAGTACGAATATAAGGCGGTTTACGATTACATGCATAGGTTATTTATTTACAATTAGTTTAGGGCATTTTACGTTTAAAGTAAAATCGGATTTTTACAACATGAAGCTTTGTTTGTTGTATATAGCGGTGGCAAGTGGCAGATTGTTAATGGAAACTTGGAGTATGTTGCTGATGCCGATGCAAGTAGATGTGGTTTAGAAATTGAAACCTATCTTTCGTACATTGGTCTTTTAAGTAATGTTTCTAAGTTGTGTGGAATTCCAAACATTAAAAAGCTATCATACCGGATGTCTTCGTTTGCCGATCCGATCGATATAACTGATGATGGTGATCTCGTTTTTTATTTAATTTTGCTATGCAAAATCCTTTTGAATTATATAAGTTGTACGTCATTCAAGAGTCATGTGTTGGGTCATCTAGTTTTGCTTCTGATCAAGATACATTTAAAGTTCCTGATTTAAATGTTCCAGTTAATGAAGTTAATGATGATGTTTTAAACGAGTATAGAATGAATTTCGATAATTTACATGGTACAACACAAACACTGTCTCCATCAATTAACTTTGAGCCAGGCTACGTATTCACTAACAAAGAAGAAATGAAACTTGAGCTAGGGAAAAAATGTTTGTTAGAACATTTTGAGTTTAAAGTAGATAGATCTTCTAAAACCAGATATGACGTGTCATGCTTGGTGGATGGGTGCGCATGGCGTTTTAGGGCACGCAGTGTTGCTGGCAGTGCGATGTTTGTTGTTAAGTATATGAACAATAAACACACGTGCTCAAAGACGCTAACGTACCCCCATCTTCGTCAGGAAAACCCAATGGTTATGGCTCACTATTTAAAGGAATCACTAAAAGATAGTGGTAGACAATATCGGTCCAAGGATATTGTCAAAGATTTTAAATAAAGATTCCAAGTTGACATAAATTATAGTCAAGCTTGGCGTGGAAAAAGTCACGCGCTAGAGATCCTACAAGGAACAAGCACTCATTCCTTTGCTAAACTACCGTTTTACTGCTAAAATTTAGAGCTGGCAAACCCGGGTACTGTCACTCGCATCAAGACTGACGACAAGAATCGGTTTGAAATGGTCTTTGTCGCATCGGTGCTGCTGTAATGATATGCGTTTTACTTTTTATTTAGTTATCTTAAATTAAAACGCGGTTGACCACTTATGAATTTTTCGTTTCAGATTCGTGCTTTTATGCGTAATCTAAGACCGGTGGTGATCATCGATGCAGCACACCTGAAAGGTGAGTTTAAAGATACGTTGTTTTTAGCAGTTGGCATGGATGGAAACAACCAGATTTTACCAGTTTCCTATGGAATAGGAAAATCAGAGGATGGGGAATCTTGGACATGGTTTCTTTCTAAGCTTAGAGAGTGTGTTGGTGAAATACCCGATATGGCGATAATATCGGATAGGGCGAATTCTATACACTTAGCTGTTAGTAACGTCTTTCCACGTGCTTATCACGGGTTGTGTTGTCGTCATTTAATGATGAACTTACGTTTGTCGTCGAAGAAAAAAAAAGAATACGAGAGTCTGTGGTGGAAGACATGCAAATCTTACCGTATGTTTGATTTTAATGAGTCATTCAACGCTCTTTGTCTTGCCATTCCCAGAGTATGTCAAATTCTAACAAGTATTGGGTTCGGTAGATGGGAAAGAGCACATTGTCTCGGTAATCGATATCATTATATGACATCTAACAGCGCGGAGTCCATTAACGCTCTTTCTAAACACCAGCACAAAATGCGATAACACAAGTTATAGAATTCTTCCGTCAGTCCGTTCAACAATGGTTTTGTGAACGCCGATTGCAGGGTATTCGGGAAACACACCTGCTTACACAGTGGGCTCAAAAGAAAATTTTTAAAAAAATTGAAGCGTCTAGAACGTGGACTGTTGCTGGTGTTGGGTTAAACACTTATGATGTTGAAGACGGGATCAAGCGCGGTTTTGTTGATTGTATAATCGAACATGTAGATGTAAAAACCAGCCACTTTTGTCTGACTTTAATCGTCGTCATCTAAACAATACAAAAACACTTCACACTTAGAAATAAAGTTTATAAAGTTTTAAAAAAATATATGAACAACATTACTTATTACCGAACAACGAGGGGGGTCGGTTGAACAATCTTGCATGACGTGCTCGTTTTGCATGTTCACGTGTGGGTTAAAGTTTCGAAACTTTCAAGTGGTCCCTGAACGTGATTGGTGGTCCTAAACAACTGTCGTTTTCTTCAGACTTGAACGGGTTCAACAAGAAATATTATCTAACATAATCAAATGCCACAAGTGAACTTGGGAAGCACATGGTTGTTCAACCGGCTTAAACACGCGTTCGGTTAGGGAGAAACGCCGAAACGTGTAAGATGAAACGGCTTTGGATGCTGACACGTTCATGAAACGGCTCAAACCGCCAGTTGAAACGGCTCAAACCGCCAGTTGAAATGGCTCAAACGTCAGTTGAAACAGCTCAAAAGTGTCTGAAACGGCTCGCGTCAGTTGAAACGGCTCAAAACTCTGGATGCTGACACGTGTCCGTTAACACGGCTTACATGCTGACACACGTGTCAGGTGAAACGGCTCAAGATTTCGGAAACGGCTCTGCTTCGACTGAAACAGCTCGGATTTTATTTTTTTTGTCTTTTTTTTCCTACTTAAATACGGAGAAATACAGGGTCGCTTGTAAATTTGTTCACCTAAATCCAAAAATCTTAGAAGAAAAGAAACGTAGAATGTCTGATAACACTAACAGTGGCGTATACTCCTCTCAACCAGTTAACAAAGCATCATCGTAGATACTAAAGAAATGGAGAGCACCTAAACAGACGGATGACGGTTCGTCGTCCGAAGCCTCACGACCCCAGGAGTCAGAAAAAATAAACTTTGTTAAGAAGAGACAAAGTTTACACTAGAACAGAGAAGGTAGATGGGCGATTCCAGACGACGAAACTGATAATTGGTCGAAAGATGTTGTCACGTTTTACAATAATGTGGACTCCCCATTCTGGTATTCGGCAGTTTTCACAGGCCCGTAGAGCTGGACAAAAAATTTTGGGGAACACTGTTAGGCGTTCGTTGTAACGGCTACCTAACATCAATGGTTAGTTTCTTAAACGTTTTTACCAAACATACTATTACTTTTATTAATATTAAAATAATATATTATAAATAACATATTGAAGGATGGGTTGGCAGACTAATGGTGTGGAGAAGTAGAAAACTACAAAGGGATCCCACATTAAATTTACGGTGGACAATTCTTCCACAACAATTCTATGACACGCTACTTGACTCCATTCCTAAGAACGTTGTTGGTTATGTAAATGGTAAAGTAAACCCATATCCTTCCATTTTTGACGTGGATTTCGTGTTTTTTCTGCTGCCGCTTGAAAATAACTTATGGCTTTTGGCACGCCTTGAGTTGGCGTCTCAGGTTATAATTTTTTATCCCTTTAAAAAAAGAGTTTCACCTTCAAACACTCAAAACGGGTCCAAGACAGGCCCTGCCCGGAATTCGAACTCGCGTGCACTAGTTTGTGTGCACACAGCCCTACCGCTGGGCTGCGTGTCTAACCCGTTTCATAACCACATCTTAATTATTTTATATTAAGTTCTATTATTATTCTTTAAAAAAAGAGTTTCACCTTCAAACACTCAAAAGGGGTCCAAGACAGGCCCTGCCCGGGATTCGAACTCGCGTGCACTAGTTTGTGTGCACGCAGCCCTACTGCTGGGCTGCGTGTCTAACCCGTTTCATAACCACATTTTAATTATTTTATATTAAGTTCTATTATTATTCTTTAAAAAAAGAGTTTCACCTTCAAACACTCAAAACTGGTCCAAGACAGGCCCTGCCCGGGATTCGAACTCGCGTGCACTAGTTTGTGTGCACGCAGCCCTACTGCTAGGCTGCGTGTCTAGCCCTTTTCTTAACCACATCTTAATTATTTTATATTAAGTTCTACTATTATTCTTTTAAAAAAGAGTTTCACCTTCAAACACTCAAAAGGGGTCCAAGACAGGCCATGCCCGAGATTCGAACTCGCGTGCACTAGTTTGTGTGCACGCAGCCCTACCGCTGGGCTACGTGTCTAACCCGTTTCATAACCGCATCTTAATTCTTTTATATTAAATCTGTCATGTTCCATGACAGGATGCTAGTGTCGTCTTTGTTAACTAGATTTATAAGATAAAAACATAGACACATAGTTTATATTAATATATAAAAAATTACGTTAAACCTAAAATAAACAGGAAAAAAACTACGCATCTAAAAAAAGTCTAATGGTGTCCCACTCCGTCACGTGTGTGAAATCACGCCCATATTCGTGGCGATAGTTGATGAGGGCGACTTCCTTAACGTCATCCTCGCCAAGGTCCCCCTAGTAGCTCAAGGGCGTGGTAGATTCGCTCACACCTTTCACAGTCCAAGCGAATCACCCGAAATCTAGAAGACAGGGCATCCACGGTTCTGTTGTTGTCGACACCACGAAGCTGCAAGTAGTACTGCTGAACACGGACCCACAGGCCACGCTGACCTCGACGGCGTGGTTCACACACTGCTTCAAATATGCCTCGCATAAGGCATTGTCTTCAACCTCGGTCCAGGGGAAAGAATTGGAAGCCATTGATCAACGATTGCAAACGCGTGGTCTGTGCAACAGCGAGCAGTAAAACGACGTGGGTTTAGGGTGCGTTTAGGTTAAGCGCGTGGACTGCCTATTTATAGTGGGGTGAACGCGTGGGGTTGGGTGGGGTGGGTGGGGGTGAATGATTTATAAGAGGTAAAAACGGGTGTTAAATTATATTACGCTTTTTTTTGCATGTAAAATTGATACAATCACTAAAGTTTATTATTATTGAATACAAAAAAAAATACAACTAAAAAATAAAAAAACAAACATTCAACCTTTAAACTAGAATACATCAAATAACTTCATCTACAAAACTAATCGGAACAATTCAACGACTCTGCATCAAAACACGTAGCAATGATAAAGATGTGTCTTCAACTGGTAAGTTCCATCTACACTCAGTACATGGACCAATTCGGAACAATTCGATGATTCTGCAGCTTCAGTGATGTTTGGTCAGTTCTAGCTAACACTTTGATGTGTTGCTATTCTCATCAACCACCCTAAAGCTTTAGAGCCATCGAAGGTTTAGGAAGTGGAACTGCCAAATATAATAATGATTAAAACATCATCTTCTCCGTAACAATTCCGAACAATTCGATGACTCTGCCAAGCATAAAAATGATTAAAGCTAAGAAAAACGTCGTTATGAACTTTAACATAATATCACTCTGGCCCAGCTTACATGCATGGATATACGGGATGAAGTTGGAACACATTTTGCTCTGTTTTCGTGTTTGAGATAGAATTGAAACACAGACCACTTATATATTTATATTATATTAGATGGTACGGAAAAGGCTTGAACAGGGCATGGAAACGGCTTGAACAGGCCATGGAAACGGCTTAAACTTGGTGTAGGCTCATAGACGTAAGAAAAACGGCTCTAAGCCGCGTAAGCAGCGGCTTGAACAGAGGAAACGGCTCTAAGCCGTGTCAACAGGTCACAAACGGCTCTAAGCCGCCTAAACAAGGTTTTAAGCCGCGTCAGCAGGTCACAAACGGCTCTAAGCCGCGTCTAGAACATCGGAAACGGCTCTAAGCCGCGTCAACAGGTGACGGTACGGAAACAGCTCTAAGCCGCGTCAACCCGGCTTGGATGCTTGAGCCACGTGAAACGGCTCGGCTGAGAGCTTTCCTTACCTAACACGGCTCAGAGACGTTTCAGTGTTGTCGGATACGTGACAACTTTCCATTTGTTCTAGGTATAGACTGGTCTTGAGCCGCTTCCGTTAACAGAAATAGCTCGTTAAACCGTGTCAATGGGCTATTTTAGCAAAGACGGCATGACATGGAGCTCCTTTCGTGATTTTCCCATTAATTTAACAACTTCAAACTTTTCACCAAACACATTTTTATACAGTACGTTGACAAACTTTATCCCTCTGATCTAATGAATTCACGCTTCTCCATAAATCAATCTTCTCCAGAAAACAATCTTCATTATTACCTCTAGTTTTTAATCTCATTGAATGAATTCACTCTCCTCCTTAAAGCAATCTTCATTGTTACCTCCATCATCATCATTTTTGACAAACTTTATCTCTCTCATCTCAACCAAATCTACATCAAGTTTCATATAAAGACTTCTGTTCCAGACGAAAACAATACCCACCACTTCTAGAATGTTGTTCCAGATTGAAAAGAATGCCCACCACCACCATCGCACTGGTGGTTACAAGATCCAGTGTGTGAGTCAAGATCCATTTGTTTAATAGATCCGGTGGTGTTTTCAAGATTCGATGGTTGTAATCTTTAAGTTGAGTGTTATTTCTGACGGCGTCAATGTTACCGTGGGTGAGGTCAATGTCGACTCCACTTTCAAATTTAGTAGGAAACAATTTTCTTTGTTTTGTTTATTTTTTAATCATAAACACATTTTTCTGTTTTATTTTATATTTTAATCCTAATATAGATCATATATAAATATGAAAATAGAAATGTGTTTCTCAAATTTCCAATGTGTTATGCAATTATACGTTGCTTTTATTATTGAATTGTTTTACAGGAGGTTTTGAAATATGCAAATATCACTTGATCTACATCTTTTATTTATTATAAAACTTCACTAGTTACATATGAAACTTCGCTAGTCACCTTTATAAACGTACTAGCCAAAGATTACACACAAAGATTTTTAAAAAAATATAATAATAACATTAAACATCATGCTTTGAGTGGTTGGGGTCCACTGATGTATCTTCGTATGTTTACGTAGATGTCTATTGTTTCAACTTTTTTCACCTGATGTACCATCTCATTTACTGCGTCCACCCTTTTCCACTTTTCTGTTTAAAACTTTCAAAAAATTTGTGTTACATTTTTTTAATTATATGTAAATGTAGCTTTAAAATAAATACCTAATATTTATTGTTACATCTAATCTAACCTGGTGTAATATAAAAGTAGATATGAAATCAAATATAAACTTCTGTGTTTGCAAGAACCCCAAAAACAAAAATATAATTGATAAATGTTCTTTAATTAAAAATTAGTTTAAGGGTAATTTAGACCTTTTGATCCTATTTATATATAACTAGCTAGTGTTAATGCCAGCAAATTTCACGGTTTTAAGAAATGATATGTTTTTTATTGTTTGAAAAAAATTACGTCTATAGTGAACATAAAGAAACTGTACGAATGTAATTATTATGGAAATCTGAAGTTCAAGATGAAAATACAACGAACCAACGTACTGTAGATCTAAAATAATCAAAAAAATAAGTAAATGAAGGAAATATGTTTTTCTGGTTTGAAACATAAATTGAAAACCTATTACTCTAATGCTTCTGCTTGGTGGAGCTTCGTAACCAATAACCTCAAATTTGTTATTGACCAATTGAAAAAAAAAAACGATCATCATCTAACAAAATATGTTCGACTTGAATTATATCATGTCATCCAACAATACTGTACCTATTGTAAACAAATTATATGTAAAGAATTATATTAGCAATATATTGACAAAGAACATTATACGTTTATGATGACCATATCGAATTTTTTCAAATGAAATTACTATGGAAGTCTCAAGAAATAAAACAACCAACGTGATATAAATAAAACAAAAGGATAAGTGACTTATGAAATTACGTTTCTATAGTTCGAAATTTCAATATCAAGTATAATCTTGATGAAGCTCTGACCATGACGATACATCTTTTTCTTAATGAATAACTGTTAATTTGAAATACATATTTTTTCCAAATAATGGTTAGTGCTAATTCGTATGACCTTCATAGGAAAGACTAAATAATACTATGTTAAATAACTTATAAACACTTAAAACATTTTAAAAACATTAAAAGAAGATATAGTATACAATCACATCATATCATATATTATGTTCAAACTCCTTATTCTTGCCCATCCTAGGATAGACAAACAAAATGAAGAAAGTATGAACAAATAGAATACATAACCAAAGCCAGAAGGTACATATGGGTGGTGATTCTTTTCTTGAAGATACATGCAAAGATTCCAAGAATTCCAAATGGTGATATAAAGAATAAAATGTAAAGATTCCAAGAATTCCAAATGATGATATAAAATATAAAAGCTAGCAAATTCTAACACAATTTACCTAACCCTAGTAAAGAATGGCAATATGCAAAAATAATAAAAACAAACACAATGCTGGTCATTCATGGAAGTGACTGAACCTACATGGAAACAAATTTTAAAATGAAAATGGTCGATTAAAGAGTTATAGTTCATAGATGTATATGAAAACTAAAACGTTACCAATATGGAACGTGATCCCAGGGTTGTATCCAGTTCCTTACACTTGACCAGACCAAACCACAGCGACCTTGAAGAAACTAAAATCATTTTTATAAAAAGAAGGTAAAGCTGATGATTACGATGCTTAAGAAAACACCAAATCTCAAAACCAAACATCAAAACATGTGTTTGATTATTAAATAAATAACTGTTCAAAAGTAATTTTAGTGTGAGAGATATAGCATAACATTCTATTTAAACATCAAAATTTGTATTTTATTGGTGTAATTTGATGTCTTTTTAAGATTAAAAAAATAGTATGACGTATATTATTATCGTGCTTAGAACAAAAATAACTTAAAACATGATCCATAAATATAAGTACATCTTCACAAAGACGTACATTGTATACATAAAAATTAACCTACTAAAAATTGTGATTCATAACAATACGAAGCATAGTAGATATGTTCTTAGGTCATTACTAAGCCAAAACCTTAAGTTTAAGTGAATGCACCCTTTTAGAATACTTATTCAAGTTTTGAAGTTTGGAAAATGAAATCACAGGAAAACAAACTTGAACTAAACCAAACCACAATCTCCATGAAATAAGAAATCCCACATTTTCTAGAAATATATGTACAAAGAGAAAAGTAAGTCATCCTATTGAATTCTTTAAATAACATACCTTTTGGTGAGTGTTTCCTCTTGAGCATTTCCAATTCTTTTCTACAACCCGGAAAAAAAACAAAACTAAAATATAAGTTATCCAAATAAATATGTAATAATTAAAAAAAACAAAAAATTAAAGATGGCCTCATGGCGTTGAACATTACCACCATGGCCAATAGCTTGGCAAGACCGTCTATATAGAGGAACAACTGATGCCACGAAAATAATTTTTCTCAGTCCAACTTCATGCAGATGCCCGAATCAATAAAAAAACGACTCAATATCATTATAGAATGTATACATAAGACTCCCAATTCAAAATTCCATACAAAATAAATTATATATTTATTTTACCAAGTATAGATAGAATGACTATATAAAAAATATGAAAGCTATATCTATAACAATATTAAGGACATAAAGATTTAAAAAAAAAAAGATAAGTAATAAATAAATAAGATATTTTTGAAGCTTTATTTTTTAATTTTATAAACCAATTTTTTCGGGTTTGCTTGACCAGAGAGTCAAACAAACACGCAATCACTATTAAGGAGAAAATTGTATTGTCTTTCCTTCATTAAAACATTATAATATAGACTAAAACATATATAAATTTTGTGGTCAAACTTGATAGCAAAAAGTACATATTGTGTGGCTTAGAACATTTAACACGGACACCCATTGCCACTTAACCTCTTATTCAACTATTTTGATAACCAAAATTAGTAAATCTTAAACTCCAGCCAGCCTAACAATATCGATTGGAATACACAACAATAATAAAAACATATGTACACTAATATTGTATATTAAATTGTTAAATATTGTAGATAAATATAACTGAAGTCACAAAGCGCTTGGGGCATGTGTGAATGAAGACGGAAATTAAGAGGGAAAAACTTATTGTATCAAGAGCGAATTATATCATGAATAAGATAACATGTGGCGAATTATTATTTTATTTCAACCCCTTTTCCAAGATTTTGGTCAGAATGAAAAAATTGATATGTGTAAGGTTATAAAATCAAACTGCAAAATCTAATATCGATTTTTAGAACGGTGGACTTAAAATGTTGATAAGAGTTATACAACCCAGTCCCTTTAAATGAATGAATTACTTAATAGTCAGGTCGGTTTAATCTTGTATAAAGTTCATGTTTTGAAAAAAATGTGATTCAACAATTAATTAATTTCTAGAAATGTAACGTGCATTGGTATATATGGATGCAAAAAAATGCTTATATAGAGAAATGATACTACCTATCATTCTATTGATGATTAGCTTCAAAGTCACTTGTTGGATAGACTAGCAACCTGCACTGCTTTCTTTGACTAAAAGGGATAAGTTAATGTGAACTCTAACTCGAGAATGAACTAGGTGGCTTGTTGGCTCTCCATTTCAAGAGCCATTAACCACTTTCGTGTCAAATATTTTTTTCTCTGCAACAAGAGCTGATAAATTCATGTCAAAAGAGACCATTTTTCAAATAGAGAAACCATGAGAGTCGAAGAAATTCAACTTAAGACACTAACTTGTGCGGAAGAGCATAGTTCTAATCGCTACGTTGTCTTCTTTTATAAATAAATATAGGTATGAACACCGATAAAAACACAATACCACGTGATATCCCGATTGCAATTTTACCAGCATGTGTTGGGCCACTGAAAAGGAATAGTCGGGTAAAGACGTACACCACATAACGGTTATAGTAATGTATAGATTGCAAATAGACTTCAAAAAGAGAAATTAGGACCGTAATAAATGGATCCAATATAGTGGGTCAGTCATGTATTGAACAGAATCAAAACTTTTGACCATTGGATCCATGTAGTGGGTCAGTCATATATTAACACAATATATTGGGTACTCTACCTCACTATTAGTTTCAGTATCTCAATCTTGCTGCATTGAGTCACCTCCCAAACTCACATTATCATACTCGCATTAACCTCGATGTCATTTCATATGATGTTGTCTCTCTAATATGCATCTTAGCTACAAATACGTAAGGCTAACTATATTATCAATATGTAATCATATTTAATGCCTTTAAAAGCCAAGAAGCAGTTAACCAAAAAGGATGTGTCTACTTATCGTAATGTTTTGAAAAAGCTATTTTCATGAATACAACACCTTTTTATTCAAAGAACAGATAATAATATTTACCAAAACAATATTGTAAAATCAAAATTAAGAACATTAAAATGATCTATTACCTTGATTCTGGCAATTGATTGGATGGTTTTTTCACTAATGCGTTGTTACAATGATGCATTAGCTTTCAAAACGTCCCAAATTTTAGGTTTCTACAACAAAAGGGCAAACATGAACGGAACTGATAAACTAGTTTGACTTTATAGTAGTTAAGTGTACTTTTTTTCTTCTTGAAGTACTCAAACCACATATAATTTTCAACATACCTTTGAGGAGAATGTACTATCTACTTATTCCTTATCATGCAACACACCATATCATCATACATGACACATTATCTTATTTTAGATACCATATTTTTTGTTGCAACACATATATTATTGTAATATATAATAATGTAACACATGTAACACATTTTTTGTTACAAATATGATATTGTAAAGTATATGATGATTGAACATGAATATAAGATTTTATTTTGTAACACATATTATCTTGTAATATATATGATATTGTAACACATGTGTAATACAACCATAATTTTACTTTACCCCCTCACTCACACACTTGTTACGTTACAATAATTAACAAATAATGTAATAATCCATGTTACATATCATACAATTTGAAGACCTTATAACTTTTTTTTAATTTATCAATCATATAATGTTTGTAGGTTTACTTTCTATATAGGTAGTTTTGACATTTTTATTCTTGCTTTTATGCTTTTATGTACTTAGTTCTTATTCAAGAACCCAAACCGCATATATTACATAACATTGGCCCTCACAAATTTTACGCTATGTTAATCAGGTATGAATTTGTGTTAGGTGTACTTTTGTAGGTTATATGTAAGGTTTGACTTTTATATTAATATAATGAAAACATTTTAGTTCCAGGATTTATGTACTTTTTTTACTTTATTGAAGTACACAATCCTTATATAATATTCAACAGACCTTCAAGAGTTTGTACGATTTTTATTGACGTGAGCGAGACGTGTATGATTTTTTGAATATGTTTTAAATACCTTTTACTTGTTTATTGAATTTTTATATTTATAAAACACGATATAACACTATCACTCTCTACAACATCCTAGAGCAAGTGCACTCATCGTTGACGTAGTATAGTGATGGCAAGATACCGAGGTTGTCCAAGGACACAAGAGCTTTTAATACTGGATTATCGACAACGTCTAATCGACCCAAACATTGAGAAAAGGTTTTAATAAGTAAACTAAATAAGTAAAATAAAGTATAAAAGAAACAAATAAACAAGATAGGACACTTGGTTTCCACTCATCTTTTATGCATTCTTTGATGATTCCGCACTTTGGGTTTTTTTAAAGATTATCTTGATTATAGTGGCATGTTCCTCTTTTGGAGTCAACGCTACCCTCAGCCATATTGGTCTGACTCAGCAAGGATACAGTCCCGTAAGGCCGGAATATTGAAAGATAATTAAGTAAATTATTAATGCAAAATGTGGCATGTCACTCTTTTGGAGGCAAAGCTACCCTCGGTCATATTGGTATGAGTCAGTAGGGATACAGTCCTGCAAGGCAGGTTTAAAGTTTTAATAGTAGTTTAATTATAAGGGATTCAAGCCATTCTAACTTTCCCCGATTTGATGTTATCTGCCTCAAAGGAAGTCTTTATAAGCTTGAATCAAGGACTCGTAGGATCTTGAACAAGGCAAGAACCTTACCCAAACCACCCTTCTAACACTCTTCCAGGCACTTAACGCGCTTTATAAAGGCCGTAAAGACACGAATGAGTGAATCAACAAAACATGAAGGAATAATAGGATAAAACTCACTTTCAATATAAAAAACTACTTATTAAAGTCATTAACACAAACCTAATTAAAAAGTTAACCAAAAGTTGAAATCAAAAGTAATACATAAAAGATTTTGTCTTCACCAGGTGATGTAAGAGATTAGCCAAGCATGGCCATAGTTTGACAAAGACTCTTATGATCAATCTTGGATCCGAGACTACTACTGTAGTCTGTAACGCCTCGCTTTTCGCAGCTTATCGTTTTTAGATAGAATGTATCGTAATTCTATTTTCGGAAAGTTTTTACCTTGTAATCGTATCACATTTCGAATCGTTTTAAATCCGAGGCTTTGATTTTAATTGAGTTGATCATTTATATGAAATTCGCATCCTTTATACACATTTAAACGTATACTTGTACACATATTCGTTACATGATTTATAAACTTAAGTTAACTCACGAATCCTTATTGTATATGTAACGCCGCGCGTTCCGTAAAAATTTATTTTAGAAAATACGTGACGTTTTGATCTTATATTTAAAATCGCAAGCGAATAATGGATAATAAATAAATAAATAAATAGCAAGTGACGCCCTTACGCGCCCCTAGCAAAATCGACAAGCGAACGCCTCACTTATCGTTACTCTATAATCTGTTTAATTTTGAAATTTAAAGAAATTAAAATAATATTATTTTTTTTACGACGTGCTATGACTATCGGGTTCGAACACGGGGCTCGTGGATGCAACTGGGCCGCTCAAAAACCCTAATAACTAACTAATAAGTTTTGGGCCCAGCACCTAAACCCTAACTAAACCCTAGACCTAGTTAGTATAACACACACTGCTCACAAACCCACACACGCCGCACACATCCACTCCCGGTTCTCCCTTCCTCATACAACTCCGATCACCGGAGTGAAGTCCGGCCATTCTCCGGCTCGTCTCCGGCGACACCCCTCAAACAAGCAACCACTCGCTCTCCCGCTTGGACACCTCGCCTTCCCTGACCGATTTTTTCGGCGAACTGAACCAGCACATGAGTCCATCTTGTCTGTTAGGACGGCCGCTACCCCCACTCCAATGGTGGCGTGCGGCGGCGCGTGCACAGGCAAGGAGAGAGAGCGACGGTACCATCATGGCGGAGGCGGAGCAACAGCAGTAGCCGCATCGGCGGCAACAGCGGTGACGCGGCGGTTGCTGTTGCTCATTTTTGGGCTCCGATCATGTGGCTCGAGTCTCGGCTCTCAATACAGGTCTCAACTCGGTTCAGGTTTGGAGCAATGGATGTGGTGGTGTGACACCACCGGCGGAAACTCATGCCGACCGACGACAGCGGTGGTGCCGACTGTGGTTGGCTTGGGTTATGATCATTCAGTTTTGGTTTCGTGTCCAGATTCGGGTTTGGAACATCTCGGTTTGGCATCTAACTCGGTCGAACCACACCCACTCGGTCAACAACGGTCAACTCTGGTCAACCAGCCAACTCGGGTCAACTGCCGGCCAAATGCAGTTAACGGATTTAGACACGAGACTGGTAAAGTTTAAACAAAGTAAAATCTTTATTTCATTATGTAAATTCTTGTTATACGCGACCCGAGCTCGATCCGATTCGTTTAGATACTAGTTTATGTTTTGTTATATTTGACGTGAACTATATAAACTATTTTTGAATAAATGGTTGAGTTTTGACAAAAATATCGACAACTTGATTGTCGGGATCACCTAAAAAACAAAGGAGACTCTGCCTGTTTTTTTGTCAATATATATATATATATATATATGTGTGTGTGTGTGTATATACATCTATTATGTCTTTCGTCAAAGTATGTATATTTATTTTTCTATCCAATATATGTAAATACATATCAATTTAGTATGCTTTTCGTCGAAATATACATATATATCTGCATATCTAATATGATTTTGTTGAAATATATGTATATATATATACCTATTACGCTTTTCATCGAAATATGTATATTTCCATTATGTCTTCGTCAAACTATATATACATATATACCTACTAACATATCCGTTACGCTAACGAACGTATCAAAACCCAATTGAAGTTTGCATGATATTTTTATTTTATTTTATTAAATAATACTTGGAAACCCCTAACATTTATGTGCCTTCGTTTACGCATGTGTAATGACTTCGACATCCTCCCATCAAACTCCTCACGGGATTACTAAGAAATGCATTGCGAAAAGGTGAGCATACTCGACCCCCCTTTTACACCTTAACGCATTTTGGGGTGCAACATGTATCGATTAACAAAAGTTATATTTTATACGAAATTAAATGTATTCAAATTTCCAAACATTTTATAAGTTATGCTTATGTGAGTTATACGTGTTAGTTTTAAACTTGATTACATGTGCTATCTGTTACGTTCAAGTTAGTTATACATGACTATTTCAACTTGTGTTCTCATGACATTGTTATACTTAGGATACTATGCATGCTAGTTTAAAATTTCCATTATATGTTATTGTTATGCGAAAACTGTTCATATGAATGTACGATTCAACTTAAATATAATATGCCATGTTGTAATTGAAACAAACTTATACACTTATATTCCTTTTCAAACTTGTATGCTCTCCGATACTTTTGTATTGATCTATGCTTTTAATACATGTTGTAGGAATACTGATGATGCAAGGAATCTTGTAGGATTGCGTAGAAACACATTTAAAACTTTAAATATTCATTGTATCGTATCTTATTTCAAACATGTATGTCGTTTCAATATCTTGTATTAAACTGTCATCAATGAAATGAAATGAAATTAAAATTTCTTTATATGTATCGTGATTTAAATTTGCAGTATTTGATTTAAACAATGTAAAATGTAATTATTAAATACTTGACACGATTAGCATTTTGAAGCCTCTTGCAATCTAGTTTTCATCTCATCCTGATGTTTCCGCCATCGATTGGGGTGTGACAGATTGGTATCAGAGCCACAACTATAGGGAATTAGGTAGAATTGCCATGTTCGACCTAGTCTATAGTTTATGTACCATACTCTTGACCATTTGTGATACTTGTCTAAATTGTTATTCTTCCTACCTTGCTCCTTTCTTCCCTTTGGTCTTAAAACTTACCATTTGTCTTTCCTAAGACACAAAACACAATACACATTCTTGAGAGTATTATTGTTCCACAATCAAAATAACTCATCAAAACAGGGGTGATTCCCGCCTTTGGTGACAAATTCCAATCCACCTTACATGTATTTTACGCGAATTTCACCACCAAGTCATGAGTGATATCCATACCTTGATGGGGAATTTCCATTTTATAATCTAGTGGTTCCTTATTGACGAGTCGAGATTTTATCTTGTTTCGTTCAATAAATCACTTTTTGGGGACGAAATTGTCAAGCCAGGATTGACATCCACACCTTGATGACTGGTCCCGCTCTTCAATTTTCAATCTCGCCAAAGTTTCGTATTTTTCGATCAAATTAGAGACATGTACTAACTGGAAGGGTAAAATACCGTTAATCGCTTGGCGACGAGAGTATTATACCTATTAAGCCAAATCATGTCTCCCTAATTCGAAATGACTTACGAATCACTTTGGAATAGTCGAAGTTTATAAAACCCGAAACACTCCAACATTTTATCAAGTCTCTCTTTTACACTATCTTAAATTTTATACAATATAACTGTTATTCCTTCATTTATTTCAATGTCACATTATACTAGAATCGAATTTATGCATAACAAACTTCTCGTTTATACAAATATTACACAATGATTCTATAGGTGCATACTAAACATTATATTTGATTTGGGATTACTGGAACATCCTTATGTGATAAACTCGTTACAAAACCACACCTTAACATGTATAGCGCTTGTGTAGTGCTATAGGAGTAGCGCCCGCCCGTATACTTGAGGTCATGTTAAGTAAACTATTTCATGCTAAGTAAACTATTTTACACACTCTTCATTTTGACAATCTTGACTAGTCAACATTGTGTACACGATGGTTTGACTTGTTTATTCACATGTTTATGTGGTAGACTCGTCATTAACTTTGATCAAGCCACACCTTAACATGTATAGCGCTTGTGTAGCGCTATAGGAGTGACGCCCACCCGTATTCTTGAGGTCATGTTAAGTAAACTATTTTATACCCTCTTCGTTTTAACGATGATGGGTAGTCTACATTGCGGTACACGATGGTTTGACCTGTTTATTCACATGCCAGTAATCCGTTAATCTTGGTTAACTAAAATATATCATGTGTATTGTACAAGAATGTGCATATACACACACATATACTCATACTCATACGGTATACACTTTCATACTTAAATACAATCATATTTATATACTTAAATTCCTATATGCTATCATTCTTACTCGTAATACGCTAATAAACCCTGATCGTGACACGGAACGTAACATGGCATCGATTAGCGAAACGGACATAATATGGTATAAACATGGTGGATACGCCGCTGGTACTTCCTATATATAATTGTTAATACCATATTACTAAGGTTTCGTAAAACGTACCATGAGAAACTTGTGGCTTCCTTAAACCTCATCGATTACAAACTTTAATCACTCACCACCTAATTCTCGGTTATACCCACATACTAAATGCCATTTTTCTTTCCTAAAGCCTTTCTCTTGAATGAATTTAGGGACGAAATTCCTAAAGTAAGGGAGACTGTAACGCCTCGCGTTCCATAAAATTTTATTTTAGAAAATACGTGACGTTTCGATCTTTTATTTAAAATCGCAAGCGAATAATGGATAATAGATACATAGCAAGTGACGCCCTTTACGCGCCCCTAGCAAAATCGACAAGTGAACGCCTCACTTATCGTTACTCTATTAATCTGTGTAATTTTAAAATTTAAAAGAAATTAAAATAATATTATTTATTTACGACGTGCTATGACTATCGGGTTCGAACACGGGCTCGTGGATGCAACTGGGCCGCTCAAAAACCCTAATAACTAACTAATAGGCTTTGGGCCCAACACCTAAACCCTAACTAAACCCCTAGACCTAGTTAGTATAACACACACTGCTCACAAACCCACACACGCCACACACATCCACTCCCTGTTCTCACTCCCTCACACAACTCCGATCACCGGAGTGAAGTCCGGCCATCCTCCGGCTCGTCTCCGGCGACACCCCTCAAACAAGCAACCTCTTGCTCTCCCGCTTGGACACCTCGCCTTCCCTGACCAATTTTTCGGTGAACTGAACCAGCACACGAGTCCATCTTGTCTGTTAGGACGGCCGACTACCCCCACTCCAATGGTGGCGTGCGGCGGCGCGTGCACAGGCAAGGAGAGAGAGCGATGGTACCATCGTGGCGGAGGCAGAGCAACCGTAGTAGCCGCATCGGCGGCAACAGCGGTGACGCGGCGGTTGCTGTTGCTCATTTTTGGGCTCCGATCATGTGGCTCGAGTCTCGGCTCTCAATACAGGTCTCAACTCGGTTCAGGTTTGGAGCAATGGAGGTGGTGGTTTGACACCACCGGCGGAAACTCATGCCGACCAACGACAGCAGTGGTGCCGACTGTGGTTGGCTTGGGTTATGATCATTCAGTTTTGGTTTCGTGTCCAGATTCGGGTTTAGAACATCTCGATTTGACATCTGACTCGGTCGAACCACACCCACTCGGTCAACAGCGGTCAACTCTGGTCAACCAGCCAACTCGGGTCAACTGCCGGCCAAATGCAGTTAACGGATTTAGACACGAGACTGGTAAAGTTTAAACAAAGTAAAATCTTTATTTCATTATGTAAATTCTTGTTATGCGCAACCCGAGCTCGATCCGATACGTTTAGATACTAGTTTACGTTTTGTTATATTTGACGTGAACTATATAAACTATTTTTGAATAAATGGTTGAGTTTTGACAAAAATATCGACAACTTGATTTTCGGGATCACCTAAAAACAAAGGAGACTCTACCCGTTTTTGTCAAAATAAATATATAAATATATATATATATATATGTATATATACATCTATTATGTCTTTCGTCAAAGTATGTATATTTATTTTTCTATCCAATATATGTAAATACATATCAATCTAGTATGCTTTTCGTCGAAAGATACATATATATCTACATATCTAATATGATTTTCGTTGAAATATATGTGTATATATATATACCTATTACGCTTTTTGTCGAAATATGTATATTTCCACTATGTCTTCGTCAAACTATATATACATATATACCTACTAACATATCCGTTACGCTAACGAACGTATCAAAACCCAATTGAAGTTTGCATGATATTTTTATTTTTTTATTAAATAATACTTGGAAACCCCTAACATTTATGTGCCTTCGTTTACGCGTGTGTAATGACTTCGACATCCTCCCATCAGACTCCTCACGGGATTACTAAGAAATGCATTGCGAAAAGGTGAGCATACTCGACCCCCCTTTTACACCTTAACGCATTTTGGGGTGCAACATGTATCGATTAACAAAAGTTATATTTTATACGAAATTAAATGTATTCAAATTTCCAAACATTTTATAAGTTATGCTTATGTGAGTTATACGTGTTAGTTTTAAACTTGATTACATGTGCTATCTGTTACGTTCAAGTTAGTTATACATGACTATTTCAACTTGTGTTCTCATGACATTGTTATACTTAGGATACTATGCATGCTAGTTTAAAATTTCCATTATATGTTATTGTTATGCGAAAACTGTTCATATGAATGTACGATTCAACTTAAATATAATATGCCATGTTGTAATTGAAACAAACTTATACACTTATATTCCTTTTCAAACTTGTATGCTCGCCAATACTTTTGTATTGATCTATGCTTTTAATACATGTTGTAGGAATACTGATGATGCAAGGAATCTTGTAGGATTGCGTAGAAACACATTTAAAACTTTAAATATTCATTGTATCGTATCTTATTTCAAACATGTATGTCGTTTCAATATCTTGTATTAAACTGTCATCAATGAAATGAAATGAAATTAAAATTTCTTTATACGTATCGTGATTTAAATTTGCAGTATTTGATTTAAACAATGTAAAATGTAATTATTAAATACTTGACACGATTAGCATTTTGAAGCCTCTTGCAATCTAGTTTTCATCTCATCCTGATGTTTCCGCCATCGATTGGGGTGTGACAGTATATTCATAATTCTTAAACGCTTCACTCAAGCAAGGCATTTGGTGATTCAAAGACGAAACTTATAATTATTTAGCACCGCACTAAACGATTCATGCTTATTATACACTTCGTTTCATTTAAACTCTTAAAAATGTGTTCTTTTTACGAAGAAAAAGTTAGATTATAATGTCCGTATGCTTAAGAAATCAAGTCACCCATTAATATACGTCACGTTTATAAAATAAACATCAATTAACCTTATAATATCAATTAATTAACAAAAAAGGGGACTGCCATATGTTGATGTTTTGGGCTTGTTTCAAGTTAAACACCCACTAATCTTGTCCGAAGCCCAACCCATTGAAACCTTAATCCTTTCCCTATATAAACCACCTTTCCCCCATCCATTTCCCACTTTTACAAGCCTCCAAACACTTCAAAAACACTCTCAAAGTCCCTAACATATTCAGAAAACGCAGCAGCATATTTGAGTTTTTTGTGAGTTCTAACTCACTTCTTCAACTAATTTTTCCTTGTTTCTTCTTCTAAAACACTTGGATAACCTCTAGGAAGGTTTTCACAAGTTTGCTTGGGCAAACTAAAGTGAAAACTCACCATTTTTTAGGTCCAAAGTGCCATAAATTTTCTGCCCATTTTTATCTTCTTATAACTTCAATAATTTCTTGTTTTCTTTACGTTTTCTTCCTCAACAAGAGTTGTAATGTCTCTAGGGATGTTACCATAGGTTTTCCATAGAAAACCAAGGTGGAACAATACCGTTTTTAAGGCTAAACTTTCTGTTTTGGAAGATGAACTTATAAACTTTATTTAGACTTGTTTTCTCTAAACAAACTTGTGCTACTTGTGCCCCTAATCAAACTCATGGTTTGTGAGCTAGCTAGAGTTGCTTCATACAAATTAGAAGGTGTAAAATACCTGTAAAATTGCTGTTTTAAAAAGGGTTTTAATCCATAAGTGTTGGAACCATCCAAGCTTAACAATGCTTATGTTTTGGTAAAGGTGAGATTACATGGAGGCCTTGGCTATTATACTTTCAATCCACCACCTCATTTGATGATTTCTAAGTACAACCACTAAGCTATGTTCAACCTTCAATTGAGTAACTAACAAGGCTACGACACATGCCCAACGTTGCCATGTTCGGGATGCACGCACCTTGCTTGCTTACTTGGTCGATACATAGTTTAGTGAAGTATTTTTCTTCTATTTCATTCATAACCATCCGAATTATCCTTGTGACAATTTGTGTATTGGTGAATCTTACGAAAGAGGTTAAAGGACGGTTATGCTCCTACCTCCATGCATGACTTCTATGACTTCAATGAAATCTATGATTTATATGATAAACTTGATGATATAATATATAACATATATATGTAAGTAATATATATATAACCAAACTTTTGACAATGATCGTATGGTTACTTGTCCTAACATTAGGTTATGTTATCTAGGACTTAACTTCTCGTTACGATTCTAATGGGCATGACCCATGAAACCACAAACACCCTACGGGATTTATAGTGTCAAAAACGAACGTTAACGTCTTGATAAATACTTTCAACAATACATACTTTTGCATACTTTAAACTCCTAATCTAAAACCTCCATTTTCATTTCAATACTCACATACCTATGTTTTCTTGTGTAGGATAACTCAGTGTTCCGTTCCCAAATAAACCAAAAACTTCACGGGTTTAAGCTTTGCAAAACCGTGAGTACACTCGACACCCTTTTACGCTTTACACTTTTGGGTGCAATATGTTAGTCTATCAAAAACTCACTAAATCACACTAATACTTTATGCAATCACACAAACAATCCATCATACATGCTATAGTTACGTGATACCCGAGTTGTATACTTGGAACATTCTTATGTGATACTAGTTGTCATTAACTTTGTACGAGTCTCCCTTAACATGTATAGCGCTATAGGAGTAACGCAGCGCTCGTATTCTTGTGGCCATGTTAAGTTTAATCTATTTTGCGGTAACACTTGAGGATTGACTTGTAGATCACATGCCATATTTACATTAATCTCGTAGGCTAGCTTAACATGTGGATTTATTTAAACAGATTTTATTACTTATGCTATATTCAAACTTGTGTACTCGCCAGTACTTGTGTATTGAACTATACTTTTAACATGTTGCAGGTTGAGGATATTAGAATGACGAAATTTTAGTAGGAATTGCATAGAAACACACCTAGAATGCTTCGTTACTTGTTATGTTTTGTTGAACTTGTCCTATTTGAATTCACGTTGTATTTGAAATTGTATTGTACTTGACGTTTTGATAAATGAAATGAAATGGATTGTTTAATTTAATATTGTCGCACATAGTGTTATGATGTCTCGAGCAATTGATTTCATCTCACTCTAATGTTTCCGCCATCGGTTGGGGTGTGACAACTACAAACTCTAAACTCTAATGCTTGTGGTGGATGATGATAGTGGAGTGGTGAAAGGTGTGAGAGAAATGGTTTGAGTTGGAATGAAACTAAGCACCCATATTTATAGCTGTAAACAGTGGCCTCACACGGCCCCGTGTCTTCCTTCTTCTCTGTCTTCTTTTAATGAGTTTGTCAGATCAGATGCTTGCACGGCCTTGTGGCCATTGTACTTGCTGTACTATCCAAGATTCACAAATCTTGAAGTTGGCCACGGCCCGTGTCCATTGGACATAACCCGTATTTCTTGTCTGCTTCTGTTTGTCTTTTTTTGTTTTGGACATCTTGAAGGGGCGCAACCCCATGCCGAACAGACATGACCCTGTGCTGGACTTCTGATTCATTGTTTTTGGTTTTGGGGTGAAGATTGGAGGGTTGATATAGTGTGTCATCATTCCTTCTTTTGTACTTATGCTGGTTTTTGTCGTTAATTTGCTTGTTTTATACATTTAAGCTCTTTTAATCCTATAAATCAAAAGTATACAAAGAAACGCATCTTTTCCAACATTAGTACTTAAAAAGGGTTGATTTTATAAAAAAACTAATATATATATATATATACACACACATTAGAACTTTAACAAACATTTTTACTTTTATTGTAAGTCAAAAAAAAAGTAAGCAATTTACCCCGTAAACCATAATGTTACACAACCTTGTCCCCGCAAGTGTTACGGTACATTATTAAATAATCTAAAAACGCATACCATCACAACGGTTCCTAAAAAGAAAATAATTAAGTTACAAAAATACTTTTTTTCCTTTTCTTCAATTCCTTTGTTGGTGTGTCCGATTCACTTTCTTCCAACACTGTTACAAAATAAATTGTCAAACATAAATGTAACAAACCATCTAACAATTTAATGTTACATACCAATTAGTTTCCTTTTAAGAAATTGTAAAGCATTCTCAACATAGCTCAAGCATTCTGATCTGTTGCTTTTCTTCGGTATCTACGAGCATAAAGGTTAATAAAAAGTTACAAGCGTAAAGGTTAATAACAAGTTACAAGCATAAAGGTTAATAACAAGTTATAGTTTCCCAGGGATCCAACTATGTAAAGCATTTCATGTACAATGTACAATTTTTAGGACTATCTCAAAATGCAATACGCATGTACATTTTTTTGCATACACATCAAATATGAAAATCAACGATTATAGATGATGCAACAAACACATGAACCCCATTCTTTACATTCACCTTTTTCCTATAAAAAGGAACTCGAGTGGAAAATAACCATAGAACAAAAAAATTTAACTTTTGTTTTGTTTCAAAACCAACGTCTAGCCTTTTTTTCACACTTTTCCCCTTCATATGTATTTTTTTACTACACAATCTTTGAAATATGTATCACTTAGAAAGTAGTATTTTTCCAATAGAACATTTGTAACAACCTTTCAAAAAAAGACACCAAAAATGGTTTTGTAACAACTTATGAACAAAACTGACATCAGAAAAAAAAAAAAAAAAAAAAACGGTGTCATCACTTTTAAGCGTTTTATGTTGTTAGATATACCAAAAGCGATATCATCACTTAATGGTGTAAATAAAAAAATCAAAACGAAATTTGGATGGTACAAATAAAAGCCCCAAAAATCTCCCAAACTACAAAAAATAATAATAATAATAATAATAATAATAATAATAATAATAATAATAATAACAATAATAATAATACTTAAGTCAACGCACCGGAAATTCCAGATTAATCACCAAGAAGGTCTTTGGTAAAGCTTTGTATGTTTTTTTTGGGACGAATTTGCAGATAAAGTCTTTAAACTTCCTATTCAAGATCAGTTGAAGGAATTGAAAAGGAACTTTTTATGTGTTTTTTGATAAACAATGGAAATGATGAGAAAAGATTTTGCTTTTTGTATTGGGGTTATGATATAGAGTCATCCTATTTGAACACCCAAATTTCTTATTTTGACACCCTTCCATGCGGGTCGCATAGGCCCATACGCCCTCGCATGAGGTTAGGGTTTCCCGACAAAGGCAGCAGACTGACATGTCTGCGTGGAAACACGTGAACCTCGTACCCATGCGCCCCGCTGAGGCCCATGCGGGTCGCATAGGGTACCAAGAATCAGAATATAACCTCGTACACCTGCGTGACCTAAAGTTGATGTGCATGTTTGAACTCAATGCGCCCCGCAATGGCCTCTGCGGGGCGCATGGACCCTCCAGAAAGGCTATAAGACCATGCATTATCGTTGGTTATCGTATGAGATTTCCAATTCCATAATAAACCTTTCAAATCACAATCACGTATATTCACAGTATGTCGTGGTTTTTCGGAATATTCGGTGAAGATTCTAATGATAGTGTTGTTCCAGACTTATACGAGACCGCCATTTCTGATTTTTACGAATCTTCATTTCAGCCCAACGATTACGAGGAAGTTGTCAACCGCGTCCCTTCTCATGTCGATATTCCGCCTCTTCCAGACCCGAACTACTCACCACACAGTTATTCAGGAGGTTATTCTGGATACAACTACGGAGGTGATAATTCGTATGCAGAGGGTAATTTTCATCACGAATATGACGAGGAAGAAATCAAACTAGAAGATGAGGAGGAAAAAATACACCCTATCATAGTTTCCTATGCAACTAATCAGGGTTTTGCCTCCCGTAAAGAGATGGAGGATTGGGTAGATAGGAGGGCTCGTAATCACGGCTGCATCGTTAAGTGTGGAAGATCGAAGAAGAAACATGGCGAATTCGTGAGGGTGTGGATACATTGTATCCTTAGTGGTGATCGTAAGAGTGTAGCCACTGTTCGAAAAACCGGTAGCAAAAAAAACTCGTTGCCCTTTTGAACTGATAGGGTTCTATGATGAAATGCTTAACGTTTGGCGTCTACAAGTTAAGAACGAGTCACACAACCACTCTCCTCTTGAAACTTTAGAGGGGTACGCGTATGCTAGAAGACTTTCTGAGGACGAATACAGATAGTAGAGCAGCTGGCCGAGCAAGACATTCCCACACGTAACATCTGGGCAACATTAAGGAATCAGAACCCTAATAATAAGAGCATTCCAAAAGATATACATAACGTTATTCAGAAGATTAACGTCGGGAAGAGTTTAGGAGATTCTCCGATGAAAAAACTAGAAAACTTTCTTATTTCAAAATGTTCACTTATGAAACTCGGGAGGATCCATCCACAAACAATCTTGAAGATATTTTCTTTGTCCATGAGCATTCCGGCCAAATGTGACGTGCATTCCCGCATGTGCTCATTATTGATGCTACCGACAATACCAACCACTACAATCTTCCATCCATTCAAGTTGTTGGTATAACTTCTACAAACATGTCATTTTCAGTCGCACATGCTTTCGTATCTAAAGAGAACTGTGAAACGTATGTGTGGGTTTTAGAACAGATCAGGTCAATGTTGCAAGAGGGTATGGAGCCCCGGGTCATTGTAACAGACAGGGAACTAGCGTTGATGAACGCGTGTGATATAATATTCCCTAATGCCCACAAGTATCTATGTAGGTGGCACATTTCAACGAATATATTTAGAAATAGCAGGAATTGTTTTACCAATAAGGAGTGGAAAGAATTTCTTCGCTCATTCGGGAGGTTGTGTGAGTCTGCTACCGAGGAAATATACGAGTATCAAATCGAGCGGCTTAGTCGAACACTAAATGCAGCCGGTCATGGTCGTAAGTTTTTCAACACATACATACATACATACCTACATACATATACATACATACATACATACATATATATATATAACATACAAATAACATGTATGTTTTTACATTTCAGATGTTTTTACTTATATGGTAAATAACTGGTTGAAACCATACCATACAAAGTTTATATCTGCGTGGACTAACCGAACAATCAACTATTATCAAACTACAACTAACAGAGCCGAGAGCCAACATGCTGCTTTTAAAAGATACATTCAAAATAATCGCAACACGTTGGTTAAACTAGTGGGTTTTGTCGACCGGCAAGTTACGAAACAACGTACGTTAATTTTGATGAGTTTTGAAGAAAGTAACAGAAAAGTCATGAACCACCCCAAAAAAATGTTCAATGTTCAAGTTCCTGCTTCAAAAGGTTTCCATTGAAAAAATATACACAGAGCTAGAAGAACGGAAGACATCAGTTATGCGAACATATGGTCATACATGTGGTTGCCAACTTTTCACGAGTTGCGGTTTGCCATGTATCGTAGTCGACTAAACCCTAAAATAGATCTTAATGCTATCGATATACCCGAGTCCTCACATGAGACCTCACATGAACATTTGTATATTTAATATTAACATTTACACTTATCAAATTTTAATGTAAATTAACAATCTAATTTTTAAATAAAAAAATAAAAAAAACAACCAATCCGCCCCGCAGAGGCCTATGTGCGGCGCATGTGATCAAATAAACACTAAAGCACACGGATCACTGACGTGGCAGGGCCACACGTCAGCGATCCGTGTGCTTTTGTGTTTCTTTGATCCCATGCGCCACGCATAGGCCTCTGCGGGGCGCATTGGGTTTCTTTACATAAGCCTCTGCGCGGCGCATAGGTCCATACTATCTCTAAACACACAACCAAACACACACTAAACGACACTGAAGAACAAGCCAAGAAAATCCCGCACGATCTCGTTTTCGACTTCTTACGTTATAGAGGTTAGTTTTTTACCGTATTTAGTTACTTTTTTACCGTATTTAGATAGATCCATACGGTATTTCGGTAGTTATGCCGTGGTTTGGTAGATCTATGCCGTATTTAGGTAGATTTATACCGTATTCAGTTACTTTTTTTACCGTATTGAGTTCGTTTTTTACCGTATTTAGTTACTTTTTTCCGTATTTAGATAGATCCATACGGTATTTCGGTAGTTTATGCCATGGTTAGGTAGACCTTTGCCGTATTTAGGTAGAACCATATCGTATTTAGGTAGATTTATACCGTATTTAGGTAAATATTAAAATTAATATTTATATTAATATTTTAATCATTTTATTATTAATAATAATATTTTAATCATTTTATTATTAAAATTGATATTTATATCATTTTATTTTTAAAATTAATATTTTAATCATTTTATTATTAAAATTAATATTTATATCATTTTATTATTAAAATTAATATTTATATCATTTTATTATTAATATTAATATTTTAATCATTTTATTATTAAAATTAATATTTATATCATTTTATTATTAATATTAATATTTTAATCATTTTAATGTTTTGCAGATGGAGTTTCTTATCGATGAGCCGATGGAGGATGTTGATGTCCCTGAGGCTCCTCGGGGGAGGGGGGGCGTCGTAGGAGGCGCGAGCAGCCAGAGATTGATCCGCTGGAGGATCACGCGTTTCTTATATTTCCTCATCATGACGATTCTACTTCCCATTTTAGACGATGTGACAGACTACCCCGAGTCATCATTGGCGCGCACGAGTCGATTGACTGGAGTATGCTGGAGACGTTGGGTGAGACTGATCGAGCACGACATTTTATCGGCGTGGGTATGCCGTAGGACAGAATGTTTCTCTTAGCGCACACCCCTACCTATAGGGCCATTATGATCGAGTTTCTTTCTTCATTCACATTCACCCCACGCCCAGCCGACCACCCAGAGGATGACCCGGACCACCCGTTTATCGAGATCGAGTTTCGTTTATGCGGTCGTCAGTTTCAGATGAGCCTCAACGACTTTGCGGTTATATGCGGCTTATACACACCTCACGAGACTACTCAGCCCATATACACCGACGCTTTAATTAGTAGGACGAAGGGGGAGCTCCTAGGTTTTTGGTCAGTCATTGCCCCTCAGCAAGAGTATACTTGGCCTTCTAGGAAGGTCAGCCTGATAGCCGACCCTTGTACCGGTACCTGCACCGGTGCATAGCTATGTCTATCGCCCCCCGCTTTGATAGCCGGGAAAAGGTCACTAGCGGTGACCTTTTCTTTTTGTACTGCCTGCTGGGGCGCAGGTCGTGGCGCGCTAGCCAGGAGTTTGGCTATGTTTTACGCTAGCGCGTACATGCGGCAGGAGCGAGCAGTATTTTACGGTGGTGCGTATATCACCATCATTTCCAGGGCCCTGCTTCCAGAGATCGATATAGATGCGGATCCACGTTGCGGTCCTGGTATCTTGCCTAGGGGGCTTGACGCCCGTACCATACAGGGTATGGGTATCCTGGGCAAGATTCCAGGTGTTGGTCGCCGCTTGGTGGCCAACAGGGGGGAGTTGTATGTCCCTGTCGATTTGCCGGAGGTCTTCCCAGTTGTAGATATCGAAGACGACCTGGTAGATCATGCCGCTCCTGCCCCTCAGGCCGCACCTGCCGCTCAGGCCGCACCTGCCGCTGCTGCCGCACCATAGTCACCGCATCCGCCATAGTGGCCGATCCATGTTACGCCTGATATGCATCAGTTCTACCATATGCAGATGCTGCATAATGCACAGATGCAATACATGATGCGATTTCAGATTGATCAGATTGCGGCGATCATGGCTCACGTGGGTATGCCACCAGTTGATTTTCATATGCCGCCCATCTACTACATCCTCAGCCGGTACCTAAGGCAACTCAGGCTCAGCATCAGCCACAGGAGGATCAGGCTCTGCATCAGCCAGGCGAGGGTGGTCAGGATTAGGTTGTTTTCTTTTTTACTTTGTAAATTTTGATTATCGATGTACTGAACAAATGTTATATATTAATGCACTTTCAGTTTTTATTATACGTGTGTGTTTCATTTTATTATACGTGTGTGTTTCAGTTTTTACTTTGTAAATTTTGATTATCGATCTACTTGAAATAGTGAATCTTTAACTAAAATATGAAATAACATAACACAACCTTTAAACAACTTAAAATACCAAATTATGCGCCCCGCAGAGGCCCAAGAGCATCGCATGGGATTGATACCCATGCGTCCCGCAGAGGCCCAAGAGCATCGCATGGGATTGATACCCATGTGCCCCGCAGAGGCCTATGCGGGTCGCATAGTGTTCAAATAGAAAAAGTGGGTTTCCGAATAGACAGAGCCATGATATATTAACCGGTGTAGGGTAGGGTTATTTAGGGGTCATGTAGGGATAATGAATGGGATGGCACATAGGGAACATAGTCTTTTTTATGTTGATGGATGTCAGTGTACATGCACTTACAATTATTCCAAGACACCAAAATTTTACATCCATGCCAAAATACCCTTGCATATACTTTCCTTAATTATCAAAGCAAAAGTAACATCAGACTCACACCCAAAGTAATTACAACCGTTGATCACTTAAATAAATGGTATATGTTGAGTTTTCTAAGATTTTTTAACTAAGCTGGGTTTTTTATTTATCTTTACTCTCTCTCTATATATATATATAGGGTAAAGATAAATATAGATGAGATACATTGAGTTGAATGGGTTGGTTTCGATTTTCATTAAAGTGTGAGGCAACCATAGATGAGATACATCGAGTAACTTTAAGTTGATGAAAACGTTGCTCGTATATAAGCAATTTAACTTTTAACTGAAAAAAGGTTAGTGAACTTTCAACGCATTCAATATTTGGAATAAAAGTTGTAGATGGATTTTAAGTTTCAAGAATTTGGTGAATTGTCCAATAAACTTAAAGAAATATTGGATTTAAATAATTTTAACTATTCGTCATTGGTCGTCAACAGTTTCAACTTCAAAAATAACCACTGACAATCTCAACTATTAACATATTGGCCTTCAATGGATCCTGACTAACAGAACCCAAACACTGTTAGTTTATGGAAAAACAATTTTTGGCCATAAAACTCTTCTTTTTGGACGGAAACTCAACTTTTTCGTCCCAAACTTCTTTGTAATCTTATTACGGACCTAAAGGAACCATTTTCTAGTAAAAATACAAAAATAGATTACATTATGAACTCACTAAAAAATCAACACAAACTACAAACTGTTCTCTCAAAAAATCAACACAAACTACAAACTTTTACAAGAGGGAATCAAAGTGTTTACAAGAGAACAAACAATAAGGAAGAACCTGCAGTGAACAACCTGCAAATTAATCAAGAAAAATGTACCTTTGGGGGCGATGGTGACCGGAGAGCAGAAAGGGGGTGACGAGAGGCAGAAATGGAGGTCGAGTGGATGACATACAACATTCCGATTGAGAGAGAAGGTGTGACAACTCGTGTAATTTCGATGTTAGAACCATTCGTTTTCGTATTTATAAATCGAGCCTTATACTTATTTTAGTCGACGAGTTAATTATACTCAACTAAATTATATTATAAGTCCATATTATTCAAGCGATTAACTTTCAACAGAATCCTTATCCTTTTGGAACCGACTCGAACCGTTTGAACTGTAGCCATGTTTCGCTTCTCGATTCAACCCACTTGTGTAACTCGTAACCTATGAGGCCCGAACCATAATTTCACTATTACCCTTTTTATTAGTTGAGATGACTAATTATAATTTTATAATTAGTAATAATAATAGTGATATATATATATATATATATATATATATATAAACAAACGGCTGCCATCAAATATTCCTTTGATGGGTGTAGTCCATACCTTATTAAATCACCATATATATGTATGTATGCTTACGCATGCATACATAATACAATAACATTATCTTTATTAAATTACCAAGCAATTCCCTTCCTTTTTACTCCTCTAATTTAGCGTTCATACTTTATTTTTTTCCTTCCAGTTTTATATAGGTTGCGGCCTAAGGAAAGCAACCCACACACTTATTACCTTCGGCCCGCAATACAAGTTCCCACCGCCCAACCTTGTTCCATCAATTTAATACGTATAGGTATGCATGTACTATGTTAATACATTAAAAAAAACCCTAACTCTCTCCCTCCCTCTCATCTCAACCTACGGCAGCTGGAGGAGTCCCACCCCCACCTCGCTACTCTCTTCTCGCTACCCTCTCTCTCGATTGAACTCTCGCATCTCCTTTCGGTTAGTGTTATGTTATGCTTTGATTATATTTTCTGATATTACATAGCTGCGTGTTTCTGCGATAGTTGATACTTATGATGAGTGATAATATGATGATTATATAAGTTGTTTGGATTAGGTGTTGATTAGGTTAGTTTTGTGTTCGGCTAGTTGCTACGGGTAGGTACGGGATGGATCTTGAAGGGTTTTAGGTTGAATGTTACTGATTAAATGGTATAGATGACGTATGTTGATGATAACCTGCTGTGAATAAACGTTATGGGTCGTTGGGTGCATTAGTTATACGGGTTGGGTTCTTGGATGCAAAGTAACCAGGGTGTGTAGGAATATGTGATTGTGATTTTATATGAAGGTACGATGTGCTAGCTGCCATGATAGGGCTATGTATGGGTTATGTCTAGCGATAAATTCGAACATGTTGAATGTTTATATGCTATTGAGTACTGATTTCGTGATAGCGACACTTAGAACCGTCGTAGGATACATGAAAAACAATTTAAAACAAGTAATGTTTCATTCAGCGATTTTCTGCAGAAAATACGCCAATTTTCGCAGTCTTTTTCGGGACTTAAACTTATCGAAACTCTATGTTTTCTAAGCCTAAAATCAAGTATATGGAAGTAGCTTTCAAACCGTAGTGATTTCATATTTTTCGGACAGGTCTAAGTATTTTTAACGGATTAAATTACAAAACTGCTCTAAGCTGTCGCTTTCTGCAGACAATGCAGCATTTTGTGTCATAATGTGGTATGCATTTACTGTTTAGATGTGAAAATTTTAATGTAGATGCTCGTGCTCGATTAAGTGATTTTGTCATTGGTTCGCGTCAATCGGGTTAACGTAGATTTTTAAATAAATAATTCAGCAAACAGGGTCAGATTACGACGAATCTGGTCACTGTTTGGCGCAAGATTTTTCACGGAAAATCTGTAATGAGTTTGGTAACCAAATTTTTATAAAACAGTCGATGCTCCGATAGACACGTATTATAATTTTTCGGGAATTTTCCTCTACATGAACTATTTCGGATAACACTCCGCAAACTGTCTGAAAATGCACTATATTGCTGAATTTTTTATTGAAGAGTATTTTAAATCTTTCGGGACACCTGTATTGTCGCTAAGCGATGTGGTGATAGATGCATGCATGATAATTAGTATTGTATGATAAAATGTACTACGTGCTAGATACGTGTAGGGTTCGTGTTTCTGTGTGAGTACACACACTAACTCTTAAACGGTAAACATGTTAGGACGTGATTGACCGGTTCCAACTCACATATATCTTTCCATTCCTTAAACCGAGCATTCAAAGGTGAGTTCACTACACTTTTACCGTCACACACGGATTTCCAACCCAAATCCATACACCGGTGGGCCCGGGTGGGGAGTATCGTGACGTCAGTTGATAACATCATTGTCAATTAAACATGGCACATCGGAAGTCTTGGAGTAAAATTACTATTACAAACCAAATGTTTGAAATAAAATAATATACAGGCTCGTAATAGAAGATCCACAGGCGGATCAGTAAAATGTACAAGAAAGAATATAAAACATACTTTAGGGCAGATCTATGGATTTGCAAGATCCTCTTATTCACTACCGAGAAGCTTCCGACCTATTTCATATTGTACCTGCAGTTTAGTCTTTGGACGATACGTCAGCTTTC
This sequence comes from Scalesia atractyloides, assembly GCA_947069175.1. Taxonomy (NCBI): domain Eukaryota; kingdom Viridiplantae; phylum Streptophyta; class Magnoliopsida; order Asterales; family Asteraceae; genus Scalesia; species Scalesia atractyloides. The sequence continues at coordinate 79,553,409 of CAMTDV010000008.1, forward strand.
GCTGGTAAATACACCCAACTGACTCATTTTGAAAACATTTTAAAATGATTTTAAGTGCACAGGACACAAAATCTTTTATAACTTGGGAAAGTTACTTTGTAACCTTGTTAACAAATTCACATGTTTGTCCATACATACAGGGCCCAGTACAGAGACCGAGACATGATTAAATACACACCACTTAGAACTCACAGAGGAGTTATCCCAACGTCTTAGGTAATTTGCATTTGAGCGTCTGTCAGGTGTATGCCCACACCCCGCGCTAAGGTCGTGGCCATTAATTAATCTAATGAGCCGAGGATATCCAGGACACGGTAATTTAACCCCCGATGTTTAAGTTATCAAACAAAACTTATTAAAACAGAATATGTGGATTTACTAGCCACAATCCGGCATTCGATTGATCCCATTTCTGACCAAGCGGTAATAGTTTACCGTATCCCAAGCCCGTACAGGGAAAATAAGTCGAGAGTATTTACCTGAGCTAGTCTTCTTTTAATTTCAATAACTCAGCCGTATACAAAAGTACTAAGTGTAGATAGCATTTACCAGCAAGGCTCTAGTCTGGATTATGGCATAAGCTAACCAATTAATACTAACAGTCTTTATTTAAGTCATAGACTTAGACAGAGTAGTGTACATGATCAAAACATATAACGCTTGATTAAACGATGATTGGATAGAATGTAGTTTAAACCCGACAAGTACTTTGACTTGCATAACTTGCGTAAACTATAAACATTCTAGATTTTGAGATTAAAATGATAAGGTTAAACCCGTTTCGTTAAATTCCGTAAACTAGTTACGTATAATCAACCGTATGCTTATAAGTGATAATGGGTACCGGATAAGTCATGGACAAGTTCTATATGCCATTATATTTTAAATAAGTTAAAATATCAGTAAGATATCAACTTATATGCCCGTTAAGGTTTTTAAAATGAAACTATGTCTCATAACGGCATTTTGGTAATTTTATACCGTTTAAAAGGAACTTGAATAAAATTTAATGTTATAATTACAAGTATTCTGGAAAAATACTTTATTTATGATATAATATCAGTAGGATACCAATATATGTGTATTTTATCTTTTATGACCAAAGTATGCACCGAATGGACATTTTGGTTATTTTACACATAGTTTATAAATTATTTGGGATTCTGAGTTTATAACATGTACATACTGTAAATATGTTTAAAATAAGTTTTAAAATCAGTAGGTATCAAGTCTTGGTCAATAATATGGTTTAAAACCATATTATGTGCCGAAATGGCGCTTATGTCGTAAAATGACGTCTTCATGCGATGTTTACGAAAACTGATGTTAAGGTCAGATTAAAATGTTTTAAATATGTTATTTAATATAACATACCAGTAGGTAAATGTTTGACCTTGAAAAGGTTTGATTAAAACCATTTTATAAGCCACAAGGGCTAAATCGTCATTTATCGACATAGTTTAAGGACCTGTTTGAAAACTCAGTTTATAACTTGGTTTAACATCCCAAATAATCCTACTTATAATATTACATCAGTAGGAACTCATTTTCAAGTTCATTGCCATTTAAAACCTTGTTTTATGCAAAAGGGCATTTTGGTCAAAGATAACATAATTATGGAACTTGCGCATAAACTTGGATTCTGATTATGATCATGTAATATAACCTCAGTGGGTTATGCTACATTATATTACGAGCATAATGCAACTTTAAATCAGTAGGTAACTAATCTAAATCGGGTCAGAATCGAAAGTCAAAGCAGAAGTCAAACTTCGTGACTTTCGGTTGCGAACCGACCCTAGAACTGAAATTGACGAGCCGAACATGTTCTTACATGTTCTAATAATTATTACCAACTTGTTTAAGTGTCAAACCAGGTTTCATAACATATATAAGATCAATTTATGATTTTTTTCGAAAAATAGCATGTTTGACTTTTTAATATCATAACCTTGACCCGTCAGTTGGTCTAACAAACGTGATCTTCAGGAAGTGCCCTTTTATTAGGGACTAACACCTACCTTATTACGATCACTTATCCATGTTCATTTTGAACAATGGCTGGACCATAATGGTCTTAACCGAAAGTCAAAGCGTTTTCCATAAAACGCTTGACTTTTGGCTATAAAAGCCTAAAAACGAAAATGCAAGAGCAAGGAACACTTACAAGAGGTTCCTAGGATGCAAGAGAACTAAGTTGGATGCTCCTTTCAGCTAGGAACTTCAGAGGAGGGAGAAGAGTGTATGAATAAGAAAGGTGCAAGTTGGAATGGTGAACTTAAACACCTATTTATAGTTGGAGAACTCAAAGGAGATGATGCCAGGTGTTTAAGGGTGTAAGAGGAAGCTTACAAGTGCCCAAAAAGTGGCATAGCAGTTTGGGAAGCCATGGTTTCGATTTAATGGTTTTTGGAGCTTTGTTTGGAGACAAAGCAAAACTTTCTGTAGCAGAGGGCTTCTCGCGCCCCACGAGAGACCCAGGCCAGGTCTCTCGCGGCACGCGACCGCCTCTTGGCCAGTTTTTAAATTTGACACTTTAACCCTTTAACTTTATAAAGCTTCTAAAACCTTTTAAAACACCTTTTTGGCACTTTTAGCCATCCATAGCCAATACTTGGCATACCCGGGTTTATGCCCGGACATTGTCGAGCTCTCGGTTCGTTAAAATGTCACTCAGAGGTATAAATTAACATGTTGACACTTTTAATCCCTCCATTATCCAACTTTCTTATGTTTATAAAATTGAACCCTCTCGTCCAACAATTGGCACGTATGAGAGTTAGGACTTCGCAAAGGATCACTCAGAGGCTTATTATAAGCATGTTGACTCCGATGTCATTAAGAGGCTGGGCATGTTGACATATTAGTCATTCAGAGGCCAAATTTCAAGCATGTTGAAATATCAGTCACTCAGAGGCTAATGATTTAAGCATGTTGACATATCAGTCACTCAGAGGCTCAGTTTCAAGCATGTTGACATATCAGTCACTCAGATGCTGTTATTTATGCATGTTGACATCGGACCGTCACCCAGAGGCTCAGTTTGAGCATGTTGACGCCTTTAGTCCTTATTGGTCTTTAATAGATTATATTTAAAATACAACACGTGTCACTATATTATTGGACACGATTTTACAGGGTGTTACATTTACACGGCGTGCGTCCAGGGGGACAAACCACTATTCATTGGGGGAATACTTTTTATAAATGTTATAGTTTAATTTTGATGTTAGTTAATAACCTCAAACTTTATCATGAAAGTCCCTACTTACTACCGAACTAGTTGCCTGGGAGGCAACGAGGTATTAGTTGATAGCACTATTAAGCTTGACAAACCTCACACCGTGCTGGGAGCCGGGCGTGAATTAAGGACCTTAAACACATGGCCAATGTTGATAGGCATTGATGAGGGTAAACAAACATAACAGTCACATCGGTATCGAGTTTATTATTCATAGCAAAATTAAACATTTACCTGTTTTACGTTAAACAAAACTGTGAACTCGCAGCTTTTTGCTGATACACTTGTCTGCATGCTTGTAGGGTGTTAGATACTTCATGCATGGGAACTTGCATTCTGAGGAGTCCGAAGTGTCATGGGCGTGTTACTTGTGGCAATTATTTGATATTTTGCATTTTGAGAATATTCTGGTTTGGTTATGTTAAAACAATGCATTTGCTTCCGCTGAACATTACTGTGTTTAAATCGTTAAATTTGAATTACACTATTCATGTTGGACATGACGTTGGTGTTTTATATTATTTACTCTTAGTTCAACATGACTAGTGGCTAGATCCTGGTATGTCACACGTCTCGCGGCAAAACTCCGCTGGTGGTAATTTGGGGTGTGATAGAAGGGGGTTGAGGCTTGGGGGCGTGACCCAACAACAATGACAAAACCCTAATTTTTGAATTGTGTGGTGTGCGTGTATAACGACAAGAGTGATATATGGGATATAACATATATTTTTATTTTTATTTTTTGAGTTTTCGGATATCAGATAATCCGATTATCCGAAATTTTTAAAAATCACCTCCGAATCCGAAACTTCAGATTATCCAAAACTTTGGATATTTCGGGTATGGGTTTTCAGATATTTCAAATTCAGTTTCGGTTTCAAATTCAGATTTTTTTAAACACTCCTAGTACCCGTCCCTGGCTTAATGATTGGTTGAGCTTCCATAACGAACCTAAAAGCAAAACTGAAATCAGTGAGGCGACTCATCCAAAACTCACAAGTCACACCCACTCATCTCTTCTACTTCCACCCACAACTCACAACAAACACTCAATAAAAAAATGTCTACCTTACATACGTCACTTCTCGACCACACCAATCCCTTCCTATTTCCCCACCGGAATCCCAACAACCCACTGGTAACCGTCTCCAAACCCTCATCTCGCCGGAATCTCACCGTCCGTTCATCCTCCACCAAATCTCAACCGTCCGATTCAGATAATCTGATCCCCGTACTCGCCACTTCCGCCGCTCTACTTTTTCTCACATTCGGCGGCGTTCGCAGCTCCTCCTGCTTCGCTGCCACCTCCAGCCGTGTTCCGCCGGTTGTAGGTGTCTCCAATGATGATGCATTTGTTGATAGTCACTCGATTCAAGGTTTTTGTTACTTATTTGACCTATTTTGTTTAGATGATTACTTATCGGATACTTTAGGTTAAGGTTTAGTGTTTAAATTAGTTAGTTAAGTTAATTGTGAAGAAGTGTGTGTTAAGTTATTATTTTATTTGAATTAGAGTGAGAGAGAGAGAGAGACAGAGAGATCAGACTGTTGCTGTTTAGGCTTTAGACTCCAGATGAATGTATGTTATATTATATTCAAGTATTGTTTAAGTTCCCCGGATGAATATAAGCTATGTTATAATATAAGTATTGTTTGAACGGTAAACTCCAGATCAAATTAGTTAAATAGTATTGAGATCAAACTATTGTTGTTTAAGCTTCAAACTCTAGATGAATGTATGTTCTGTTATAATTTAAGTATTGTTTAAGCTTCAAATTATAGATCAAATTAGTTAATAAAGTATTGAAATCAAACTATTGTTGTTCGAGCTTCAAACTCTAGAACAAATTAGTTAGTAAAGTATTGAAAATTTGTAATCAAACTATTGTTGTTTAAGCTTCAAACTCCAGATGAATATATGCTATGTGATAGGAATCAGAGTAGGCAACGGATAGGTAATTTAAAATTCAATTGAAATGGTCAAAATAAGATAGTTTCGCGGTTCGTTTGGATACAGAAAACACCACCAAACAAACGGTAGGGCTGTGAGGTCAAACCCGGAGATACAGATTCACTAGTTCGGTTTGTGTTCAGTTGATTTTGTTTATGATTGCTTGTATTGATATAGGTTTGAAATTAGGTATGAATTCCTTATAGGAGAATTTAGGTTTACTGTTTAAATTAGTTAAACGAGTCAATTGCGAAGAAGAACGAATTATTATTTTATTTGAATTAAAAAGTGAGAGAGATCAAACTGTTGCTGTTTATGCTTCAAACTCCGGATGCGTATATGCTATGTTATAATTGAAGTATTTTTTAAGCTTCAAACTCCAGATCAAATTCGTTAAATAAAGTATAGAAATCAAACTATCGTTGATTAAGGTTAAAGCTCCAAATGAGTATATGCTATGTTATAATTTAAGTATTGTTTACGCCTTAGTTTTAAGACGCGCGCATAATGCGCTCGTATGCACGGATTACTGAAATCAACCAATACAAAGTAAAATTGACAATCGAGAGAGAAGGAGAAGGTTGGGAGTTGAAACTCACTTGACAAGAAGGAGAAGGTTGTGGAGAAGAACGAGGGAGAGTTGGAGGCTTAGAGAAGAACGATTGAGGTGAGGCCGTTTAAGTTTATAACCCTATGAGAAAACTTATTTATATTGTTTTAGAATGTGCTAAATAAGCTTATACAATGAGCAGATGAAGTTGTTAAGTGAGTTCTTGCATAGATTAGTTGTACCTTTTGCATAGACTATTTGTACACGTAGAGTTAAAGACTTATTTTGGTTATACTTAAAAACTTCTTTGGTGGTACTAGAGCTTTTTTTGTATTAATTAATTTTAATCTCTAATTTTTTAGTGTTTAAAGGTCAGCAAGTTAATATATAATCTAATACTAAACGTCTCGCATACGTGATGTGCACATAACCTTCTGGGATCAAAACGCATCGGAGCGCATTTTAAAACCAAGGTTTACGCTTCAAACTTCAGATCAAATTAGTTAATAAAGTATTGAAATCAAAGTATTGCTGATTAAGGTTAAAGCTTCAGATGAATATATGTTATGTTATGATTTTTACACCAGGACTTAATTTATATGATGTTATGTTATGATCTTTACACCAGGACCTCATGTATATGATATATATGTATGAGTGTTTTTTCATTTGCGAATACAGACAGTGAAGATGTTGGAGGATATGATAGTGAAGAATTAAAAGCTGCATTTGAGAGTTACAAATCAAAAACTTATGCTCTTACGGTTCCATTGAGAATCGTTGCTCTGCGCAACTCAGTCCCTCCATTATGGATTAAGGTTTCGTCACTTAAATTCTGTTGTTTATCCATATTTTGAAGGTGTCTTGTTTGAAATGTATTTAAATGTGTAAAACCTTCTAGTTCGCTCTAGTAGTCTAGTAAGAAGAACATTTGAATTTTGTTCATTTTACAGACTTTAGTTATCATCTTCATTCTTTAACTAGTTCATTGTTACACAGAGTTTCATACAATCTCAAGGAAGGAGAGTAAAGTTTCGTCTTGAGTTTCGTGGAACTATACAAGATATATTTTCAGAACTCTCTACAACAATTGGTAAAGGAGTTGTTACTTCTAAATCTGCTGGGGCTGCTGATATCGTATCTCTTGGTGACACCTGGCTTAATTTTGCCATCAGTAAGAAATTAATTGAACCCTTACAAGGTGTTGATGATCAAGATTGGTTCCACACGCTAAGTGACAAGTGGAAGGTAATGCACATTTGATTCATAGTATCATGGTTTATAATTGGAACTAAAAATTAAGCACATAAAGCAACCTAATAAGATAAAATCTCAAATGTACCGGATACAAGTCGTTAGTACATGTTTAATGTCTTGCATAGGCAATATATATGCACAACTGCACTTGTTCTTTAGCATTCAGAAATTATTTCCTGTTAGGTTACTCTTATGTTATTGCAATTATTTTGTTAATTTAAGGGCTGTCTTATAATAATCTCAGGTGTATTTGCGCAGGAATCGTGAAGGAAAATCAGATGCACAGGGTAAGATATACGCCGTTCCATATCGATGGGGAAGCATGGTAATAGCTTACAAAACAAACAAATTTCGACAACATAATTTGGCCCCTATAGAGGTAAATTCTGCAAAACATATAGATCTGTCAATATTCTCTCGTATATGAAAACATGTCAATTCAGTAACTGGCAAACACGTAAAAGAAAGTTAGCTATAAAGGAACCGCGTCAAATGGATCAAATGAGACGAAAGTGACTAGAGTGTATTTAAATGCCTACAACCATCTAATCATTTTATGAAAAAAAAAAACCATTATATTAGTATTATAAAAAATAATAGAGTAGAATGCCATTTTCGTCCCTGAGGTTTGACCACTTTTGCGACTTTCGCCCAAAGGTTTGTTTTTTCGCATCTGGATCCAAAAGGTTTGAAATCTCGCCATCTTCACGCAACTTGTTAACTCCATCCATTTTCTCCGTTAAATAAGGGGCATTTCTGTCTTTTGAGGCATTTTTTATTAAATTAAAAAAACACTGTAAGATATAAAGATCCATCTTTGTTGACTTTCTTCACACCCAAACACTTTAATCAACACAAAGATGTTTAAAAAGACGAGAATACCCTTGACATAACGTTAAAAATAGATGGAGTTAACGGGTTGGATGCAAATAGCAAGATTTCAAACCTTATGGATCCAGATGTGGAAAAACAAACCTTTGGACGAAAGTCGCAAAACTAGACAAATCTGAGGGACGAAAATGACATTTTACTCTAGATAATAATATGTTACACATTAATTGTTCGTAAAATATGAAAATTGGGAACAAGTGTTGGTGGGTCAGCTCAACCAACCACCCTGGCTCATGGTTGTAAAAATCCCGACTAGTCTTTGATTAGTTGCCGACTAATCACTAGTCGGAGGTTTACCGATAATGTCCGATCAATCACTAGGCGGTCAATGGCGGTCCTATTCTGGCCAAATTTTGGCCAGATCCCGGCCAAATTTCGACCAAACCTTATAAATTCCTGTCAATTACTCAAAAAAATGGGTCAATGAAGGGTTAAAACATGTCTACTTTAAAAAAATCCATATAAAATGCGTGTGTATATATATAACTAAAAAAATCATATAAGAATCTCGATCCGATTAATCGCTAGTCGGTACCCCACCGATCGACTAGCGCCCAATGATTCTTACAACACTGCCCTGGCTCCTATTTAAAACAAAACTCTTTTTGTCCAGGACGTATTCTGACCAGTTACCGAACCGTTCCAGCCCGCCCATTTTCCCACATCTAAGAATGAATAATGATTGCAGGACTGGTCGGACCTGTGGCGGCCTGATCTTGCTGGAAAGATTGCAATGGTTGATTCTCCAAGAGAGATCATTGGTGCAGTTTTGAAATACTTGGGTGCATCATATAATACAAGTGACATCGATTCTGAAGTTACTGGTGGGAGAAATGCTGTGAAGCATGAACTTGCTTCACTTAGAAATCAGGTATCATAGTGGTGATTGTATAAATGTTACTATATTGATAATATTAATAGATATGTAATGCGGATAAGAATGATAGAAATTATCTTTACTGCAATGATATATCTGTAGGTTCGGCTATTTGATAGTGCAAATTATCTTAAAGCATTTAATGTTGGTGATGTTTGGGTGGCTGTTGGGTGGAGTAGTGATATTGTTCCTGCTGCTAAACGCATGTCGAATGTTGCTGTGGTAGTACCAAAATCAGGAGCTAGTTTATGGGCCGATTTATGGGTATGTTCAATTTTCTTTTTACAAGAACTTAGTTTTAATTTCCTGTATATGTCTGTATGCCACCTTTTTCTCAAATTTTTAGCCTTTTATATATAGTTATTATTGTGTTAATTATGATACAAAACAATACAGTACTCCAAATCTTTGACCTAACACAAGCTCAATACCAAAAAGTTATAATGTTACTTTTGAGTAAAATGCCATTTTCGTCCCTGAGGTTTGCCCAGTTTTGCGACTTTCGTCCAAAGGTTTGTTTGTTCGCATCTGGATCCAAAAGGCTGAAATCTTGCCGTATTCATCCAACTTGTTAACTTCGTCCATTTTTCTTCGTTAAATCAGGGGTATTTTCGTCTTTTTTGTTAATTTAAAGGGCAATTAGGTCTTTTTCACTTTATGTACAAGCATTTAGCATAATGTACATGTATTCAAAACCATTTAAAAGACGAAAATACCCCTGACTTAACGGAGACAAATGAACGGAGTTAACGGGCCGGATGAAAATGGCAAGATTTCAATTTTGGATACAAATGCCAAAAAACAAACCTTTGGATGAAAGTCACAAAACTGGCCAAACCTCAGGGACAAAAATCGCATTCTACTCATTACTTTTTTAATGATTTTTTTCATGCAGGCAATACCGGCTGCTTCAGGCATTGCTAAAGACGAACTCGGAGGTCGAACTAGAGGACCGTCTCCACTTGTGCATCAATGGTTTGATTTCTGCTTGCAACCACAAAGAGCATTGCCTTTTGAAGAGGAGATAGTTGCAGGTGCATTACCATCAGCAATTGACCACACCCCTGTCCCAAAGTCAAAAACATTGACCAAAAATAAACCGAAACTTGATACAAATCTCATTGCGGGAGTACCCCCACTTGACATTTTAACAAGGTGCGAGTTTTTGGAGCCATTAACAGATTCTGCGTCGTTAGATTATCAGTGGTTAATAGGTAGCATGCAAAGCCCAAATCATGGATTTATGCATAAATTGCAGCATTTCATGTTGCAGGCGTCAAAAGTCCTACAGCCAAAGTTATTATAGCTTGAGTTATATCTCTATAACTGAACTATTAATTACTGAAATCTGTTGTAGAATTATAAATCATTTATAGGAGGTTGCAAGCATCAGGAGTACTCGTGCAAAGTCTGAATTGTTTCGACTTCCTTAATCTGTTTCTTGTTAGTAATTTAGTATGATCACTGAGCCGATGCAGCAATACAACTAGGATTGTTCATCGTTTGGTTTAACAGGCTTGTAAGTGTAGGATGTCAATCAGACGTGTAGATTGGTTTGGCAATGCTTAGAATTCAGGTTAAACACTTCACTGGGTTTGATCAAACCAGCCAAGCCAATGATAAAATGGGTTGTTTTGTCATATTGAATGCTTGGTTGCTTTAACTACTAAAGGTTTAAGGTGCAAGATTCAACTTTTGTATACGCATAACACCCAAAACTCTTGTTAGGTCCCACATACACATTTCAAACCGAGTATATTTTAAAATGGTTGGGATTATTGGGAAAATGTTTTAGAAGTTATAGTCAAAGCATTTTGACTATGAAAAGTAAAAGGAAAGAAATTGACAAAGTTTAGGTTGTCCTGAAGTTGTTTAGGTTGTCCCGAAGTTGCGGGAACCACTTTAAGGGTATGTAAGTGGGAGTCTTAGGTGGATATTACATCTTTACCAATAAGAAAGAGGTGAGGGCTCAAATGGGTGCAACACATCACCGTGGACGATGGGCATAATGTGACGTTTGATGGTGCACTTGCACTTCCCTGAGCTGCTTGAGCTGTCCTTGTATTTTTGACACTTTGTGCCAAACTGTGGCTCAGCCTTACGGATGGATGTAGCTCCTATCGATGCTTCAGTCTAGCTCAAATCATACCGGGTGACTGATTTATATCTAATCTGAACAGGCTGTGATGGTTCGCTACTTGGCATCTTTTACGTTTAAATTTGAACAGTGACAATGGTTCGATTAACAATTGCATGTTGGTGTCTATTCGAAAGGGTTCCAGACCTGAACCGCACCAGTTTGAAGAGATGTCGAAGTTCCTATATAATTAGAAAACCTCTCTTCTTTCACTTTTACATAATTAAACAATACACAAACCACTTTGAAACTTTCCAGTTTTCTCCCTTTTTATATGCCAAAAGTACAAACGCTTTGTTGTTACAGAAGGAAACATTTGCATCACTCAGTTCATCCGGGTTATCACCTCTACATGCGGAATTGATTAACAATCCACATACATTGTTTCATTGTATCATGGATTGTTAATAACCTGCACCACGCAAGTCAAGAAAGACCGAAGGGGTGAAATGTCTTTAGGAATAGAAAATACTCGTCTTGAAATAGCAATTATTTCAGATACCCTAAAAACAACATACAAGCCATGAAAGAAGAAATGACTTAATACTCATCTCTTTGTAAATAACACCTATGAGTTGGTGCATAAGTATGCTAGTAAGAAGTTAGTAGTGGTTCAGGGTAATAAAAAGGGATAGCATGGAATATAGGTGTAGGAGCCGAGGTTCAAGGACATATTGGTACCCATGGGTTATATGCAGAGGCATGATTTGGGTAACCAGAAGAGAGGATCGATATGAGCCAGCCATCGGGTTTTGAAAGTGTGGATGAAAATCCGATAGTATGTCTATATAAGAAGTCCTTGTATGGACTTTAGCACTCTCGTATTCACCAGCACGAAAGGTTTGACACACATATGAAACGTTTCGAGTTGTCTGCCTTGGACTCACCAAGTTCAGATGTTGGGCGAAATGAGCAGCGTTTATTATGCTAATATGCTAACTTAGTTCATATTATCTTCCCAAATGCATAAAGTTAAACATTTACAAGTGTAACATAAGTTTATTATTTTTATGAATTTAAATGGGCGACTGAATCATCAAAGCCACTTGCTGTGGCCAAAAACAGTTAGAAAAACATTACTGAAAACCAAGAACAAGAGATTAGAAATTCTACAACAAAATCTGAAGTAAAAATAAATCCACTTTAGTCCTTTATCAGTAGATTCTTGATTGTACCATCTTCTGTACACTTTTAAGATATAGAACAAACTCTGAACATTTTGCATGTGTATGCATCCAAAATCTTCAGGAAAACGGGTTATGCAGGGCCGGTTAATGTTGAACAATATATGCTATGCGATGACAGATCAACTCTTCCTTCCTTGACCATCTTTCTTCTTTGGGGCACGAGGACGATGGAAAGAACCCCTGGTGACAACCAAACATTTTACCATATAACAATTTTGTCACGACAAAAGTATATTCCCGCGTGACATGTACATATAAAATTTATTTTATATTTATAAGTAATAGTCGTATAAGTTGAATAAATAAATAAATTTGTACGTTACTTTAAAAGATGACACCTGTAAACATGTCAAAATAAAAATAATGGGGATTAAAAAGGTTTACACTTAAAATTTAGCTACGATAGAAAATGATATTGCAATTAGACAATTTGCTGCTAAGTCTAATGCAAATTCGAGGCAATATTAATGACTGATCTGTTCTAACGCAAACCCGTCTTAAAACTAGTGATAGATTTTAAGTTTTAATTGTCTATTTAAAATACCCCTTTATGTAAAAAGAGCTCTTATACAGTTTTTGCTATTTTAACTTCCAAGTATGGTGTTCTAAGTTGTCCTTCCCATATGGACATACATGGACACACATTATATATAGGGTAAGGCTTGGTTAAAGAGTCAATTATGTCTAAAAAGTGCAAAATGAAATTAATACATGATGTTATAGATTTTTAGGTATAGTGTCCTTGTATAACACCATGCTTAAATTTTAAAATATCAAAATTTCTTCTTTACACTTTTTACCTTTCTACTCAAATTTAACTTTACAAAAGACAAAATCCTAAAAGGAATCATGGTTGTGTATCAAGTAAAAAAAAGCTAAAAATACTAAAAAGTGTGAGAATGACTGGGTCGTTAGTGAAGAGAAATCAATGGTTGAGAATTAAGATAGATGAAGCGTGCCATGTTGGATCCAAACAATAATTTAAGCCATTAAGGGCTTGGGGGTATTTGTCATTCACACATTTCTTCTAGCAAATTCACAACTTGCTCGCTTTGACGTGTGAATATATCTACCAAAATGTGCATAAAATTAATTAACTTGTCGTAATGTGTTTTTTTAGGAATACAACTTGTAACCATGGAAAATACCTGCAAAGTTGAGGAACTGTCCATGAACCTGCAAACCCTTGTGTCAACGTCTGATTCACACGCGATTTTTGATATTTCCGCCAGTCGCGTAGCATGATCCCAAGGTCATGAACCTTGTTCTCCAACCCAACACAACAATTGGCATGCATTGTGCATACCTTGTTTAAATCTTTGCTTGGCTGACAAAAACCACCAAAGTAACCGGTATCCAAGAACCGAATTCGTAACCCAACATTTGTGATGAAAGGACTAAACTTGATTTTGTTGAGCACATCTTGATCATGTAGGCTTGGGAAAGTTAGCCTTGAGTTGTACCAAAATTTGTAAAATTCAATTGTTTTGTTGTTTGATTTCACATAATTAAAACCTCCATTTGGTAGGTTTTGTAAGTCTGATAGGTTACCATTAAAATAATCACAGGCAATTTGGAAATCAGCATACTTGTGAAACTGTGGAAATGGGTCTCTAAACCACATTATGTCAGCATCCTGAATATAGAGAAAAGGTTAGTCTTGTTATTTTTGATGTGACATAAGTTATAGGTTATAACACTTATTAAACTATGGAAAGTTAACTTTAGGTTAAATTCCAAAGGTACGAAAAAAATACTTTGTAACATTCATGCTTTATGTACATTTAAGCAAAAAAATATCTTTCACAATCTGTGGGTTTTGTTTTGTTTTTTTTTAACATAATAGGTTTTTCATTATAAAAACATAATTATATTTGAATTGCATGAAAGATAGGTGGAAGCTGTTAGTACCGTGAAGACGAAGCTATACCCTAAATCAAGAACGCTTCGTAGAAAATCAATTCTTCTCCACATCATCTTCAAATAATCCGGTGCCATAAAGTATGCGTCTTCTGAAAAGTCCGTCCCATCAGTCTTAAGATTGTAACAATGTGGATGTAACTTCAAGCACCGAGCATACGCCTTTTGGTCTAAAGTTACAACGACCAAGTGTTTCAAAAACCTCTTCGTTTGATTCCCAATTCGAAAGCTCTCTAAAAGAAGATCGAACATAGAGTTTGGTTCTGCCCATGCGTCATTTAGAGTCGTAATGATAACTGTGTTATTACTCATTGTAGCCTTTTTAAGTATGATTTTCAACTCATTAAGATTAAAATCCTATTAAACAAAAGTTGAAGCAAGAATTAGAATTTAAAAATGGAAAAACATTTTTATAAAATTTCAAACGGGGAATTGATTGGAAGTTATTCTACAAATGATCGGGTTAATTAATTTCAGAATCAATACAAATAATCTTAACATATTATACAGGAGAATTGAAGGAGAAATTAATTTTTTTCACCTAGTCAAGCATGCTTTTAGTCCTAAATCAGGGCAGATGCATGAAGACTTGAGGTGGGGCACATGCATCCCCTTAGATCAGGCTATGAAGTGTAAAATTGCCTATTATTTTTCTATAAAATAATACTAGGCACCCACCATTTTTTATAGCAAGACCCAAACCCTTGTAATGAGGCCACATGCCCCTTATATATATTGTTTTATTTGGTCAGATTTTTTAGGTTGGAGGACCATTAATCAATTAAATATGTTTACTTTATAGTTTATCAAAATTGTTGGGTAAAGTCAAATGGGTTTCAACTGTACTACTTGATTTCGTAAATAAACCAGATGTACAAAGAAACATTATTGTAAATTGATTTATTTTAGAGTTAGATGTTAATTGTTAAACAATCAAACTGTTTTTAAGCATTTTCTACTTGGCAAAAATTTCATCCATCATCATATATGTGTAGTTAAAATATGTATTATCATAGTTTGGTTGCCTACATTATTACCCTAAAGTCATGTCATAACTATGGGTGTTTGATTCTTTGCTACCTTTAATGTAGGTTTTTATCGACCCATTATTATTTGACCCGCTCTAATATGACCCAACAAAAATTTCTAGATACGTCACTGTCTTAAATCTAAAAAAATTAAGACAAAATAAATAAATTTATATAATTGAGTAATTATATAATCTCTAGAGTATTTATATAATTACTGTAGAATAATTACTCTACTAAAAAGATTATTTCTTATTGATTTCATTTAGAAAAATGCTTGAGTAGATGAGAAAAAAAAACTTTATTCACTTCTCATATTTAGCATAGCATGTTAAGATCTATTTGTATTTGATTTTTACCCTAAAGAGATAATAATTGACATATATATTTTCATAATTGCATATCAACTTTTGGTTATTGACCATCAACTTTCACAGTTGACACTTAATCCCCTTTCAATAGTAATCATTTATTTCATGTTTTACACAATTATATATCTGATAGTTCTTAAAACAAACTAATAATAAATTCATTGTAATTGAAGGCATGACTTGGTCATGTTTTCAGTAAATTAACAAGAAATTGCTAGTTGGATCTAAAATATTGCAACCGAGGACAGGTAATGGAATAAAAACAATTATTTAGTTTATTAAATTAAATAATTTGAAAAGCAAAATAAATGCAAGCAAGTTGACTATGTAAATACGTAATTCTAAAAATATACCATCTTGAATATTTTGGTACTAATTGAGTATTTATTTACTCTATGCATATCATGTTTTGCACTTTTGCATAGATTTTTAGCTTTGGTGTTTAAGCATTAGAAAACAATTTTGCAGTCTTAAAAGTTTATTACTTTGTTAGGACTTGATTCATAATTTTTAATGAATGTTAAATAAGACAAATTTAATCAATTTACCTTTTTTAATTAAATAATAAAGTGAAGGATTGATTTAGTGTGGTGGTTTATGTGCATAGGGGTGTCGACTTGGATTGAATTTGGTGTAGCGTGTTTAATTATGCATTTGCACCTACCTTCAATTGTGATTGTGTGTATATATTGCGATTTTTGGTGTTATGTATAACATGGATGCAATTGTGGATACCAATATTTACAGGCTCACGCGGTTGAATTGGTTTATTTTAGTAACGAGTCTTCATGGAGGTTGAGATCGCGATGTTGGATGGAGAAGGCAACTGAAGTTGAAGTTGATCGTTGAGACAGAGATGGGACGATGAGATCATTTGAAGCTAGCGAGGAATGTTAGGTGTGATGGTGAGAGTGAAAAATGGTTTTTTTTTGTGGGGGTGTGTGTGGGTTTAGGGCTAGCCGAGCGGATGGTGGCCGGCGGGATCACAAAAGTGCACAATAGTTGGGGAAGACGAGATGAAGAGCGACCAAGGGGCGTTAGAGTTTTTTAGATTCTTAATGGAAGGTGTAAATTAATAATAATATCTCATTTTAAAATAAATCATTAACGTCTTTGTGTTGAAGATGAAACTCGTGACATGTGTGTGTGTGCGCACACACGCATGCAACCGGTTATAATATCTGAAGACCAAATTAATATGTGGACAAACCATGTAACCATGAGTAATTTATTTAAAATATATAAATAACAGTTATACATTCACAATTATCTGTTTATAAGTTACATACAAATGTACATAATCATAAACTTAAACTCTTAAATTGTGTAAATTTGCAATGCATATAAATTGACGTGGCAAATGAAATTATCAAATTTTACACGTTGATGATAAGTGTAATTAAAACTTCTACTATTCAAATCTTTACAAAAAAGATAAACATAAAGATCTAGATGTAAGAGGTTTCAAAAAATATATAAAATATTAAAAACAATATGTTTTTAATTAAATTTTAAAACTCATGAGGAGATAATTGGATGTGAATGTTCTAAATCGTCGCTGTAAGCCAGTAAGGCAGTTATCTTAGATAAAAATGAATGACTTAATTTATATCTAATTTTCTTTATAATTCACACAATATATTTGTTTTCCTTTATAATTCACACAAAAAGCACTAGTGATTCGTGACAGTTGGCACCTGAAACATGGGATGATGTCAACGACCAGTCTTTCCACGATCCATTCCAAAATATTTGTTAAAAAAAACATTTATAACCAAGGATAGAAGGGCTACTTTCTAAATGGCGAGTGCTAATTTTTTTTATAGCTAATAATCTCATGTCATGTCAACTCCCTATTTCATTTTGCAATCAATCATTAAGGATGGTTTACCCAAACAATTTTTTCTTTAAAAAAGTACTAAAAAACTAAATGAATGTGATTGGTTGGAACCCACTCTCTCTCCTCTCTTTCACCAGTGACTAATCACTGTTCAAAGCAATCACCACTCACCGATTTGAAGGTGGCGGCACCTTGCGATCGGGAAAAACACTTACCGAAGGGATCAGTACATGGTGCCCCCTCCACCCTAAGCTTAATATTTAGTTATACAAATTTTATTTATTTAAAACTGTATAATCAATGTACTTTCATTATTATATTTCAACCTGATAAAAAAATAGTAAATAGTTTAGAGAAGTAAACAATTTTATTGGTAAATTTAAAATTTAAATAGCGGAAAATAACCTAAGTGGAAGTAACAAAAAACTAATATATGGTAATAAAGAAACTAACAAAAGGTATAAATAGTTGTTATATATAATGCGTAAAGTTATCTTATAAAATCTTTTAAATCTAAGAATTGCAAAAAGACATAATGGATCGCAAAATATAATACAATGTCAAACAAAATATAACATAATGCCGGAAAATAGAACATAATGTCGAGGAAAAACAAGACACAATAACACAAATATAGAAAAAACACAATGCTGAATAAAAAGACACAATGATATAAACATAATTTCTAAAATCTACGAGCTATAAATCCAAAAGGAAAAACCGAAAATCTTATATCGTAGAGCTCAATGAGACAAGTTACAGTGCCGGTTAAATAAGGTCAACCAGAGTCCGTTTGATAACTTTCTTACGACTTCTTCTTTTAGTAGACTTTGTATTTGATGTAACCCTATAGATATTACAATCTATAACAATTTGGATTTGGCCCCATTTTTTGTTTTTATCCCATTTTGGTTGTCTATTATATAAATTGTTACGAATTAAAATTCATAAAAGTGTTGTAGCTCAACTGGCATCTTGATTTTTGCAATGAAGCAGGTTCCCGTGTTCGAATCATGGCAAAGGTGATTTTTTGCATCCACTTGCTAGCCCTTTGCTCTTTTTAAGTCGTGTTAGCAGATAGATGTCAAATGATTCATCTCAACTATCAATGGTGTGGTGTTCTATTATTAAATGCAAAACTTTTAAACACCTTCAAGTCCCACAGACGATAGAGACTAAAAGAAATTCTCCGTTAAAAAGAATGATTCATCTCAACTAGATTTAAATTCATATATTATAATTGTCATTTATAGTAGTTATATATATAGATTTACTTTAAATTTCTCCTATTCGTTTTTCTTAAAATAAGATTTTACAACGACGTAGCTTTTCGAACTTTCTAAATATATAGTCTTTAAGTTCGTTTTTCTACGTTTGCATTTTGGAAAAAAAAACCAGTCGTAATGCTCTGCTAGTTAGTGTAACAACTATACAGTGGAATTATATAATCATATTATAGATATACATGGTGAAAAATGTATCTTTTGTCACTGTTTGAATTGTAAGTTGATTAGGTTAACTTCTCACCTATATTGTTCATTGTATATTATTTATGAGACTTGATTACTGAAATGAATTAAATAAACACATATCATTCTGGATACATTCTTTTTGTAATCTTTTGCTTTTATAACAATTTCACAACATTCACAACATGGACAACGTTTATTGGTCATTGATTTCTAGCAAGTAACATTTTCAATTTATCACTCTATATTTATTTTGCAAGAATGAAAACTAAAAAAAATATGCCGTGTGCTAAATGTTAATGTGTTTTAGATGTCTTTACAAATTTGTAAGTTATAGACATAAATTAAAACTTTGATTTAAACATTTTTATTATTAGCATTATTATTTTTACACGACTACCTCACACACCATTTTCAACAAACATTGATAACAAAATTAAATTCTTTATGAACAACATACATTTTAATCATTTGACTTTAACTATATTACCCTTTAAATAAATTAATATCATTTAATATTCATTTGACTTTCAAAACATGGTTGGGATTTGTAATATATTATTAGTAGTAATCAATTAAATATTACCATGATAATTTTAGTCTATTTCTAAGCACTATATTTAACCTGCTACATTACTCTTTATATGTAAAATCTGTCGAAGTTATTTCTAGTCATAGAAATGATATCTAGAAACTAAACTAGATATTAGCCTCTTACAAAAGGGATACTAAATGTACTCCTCTTATTATTTTTCATACCTCTATTTTCATAAAATCACATTTAAACTTATCATATTTACCCCCTATACAAATTATGATTTTTTTACAAAGTATTCTTTTTGTTACAAAACAAATCCAAATGTGTAAAAAATATTATAGACATTTTTTTTTTCAAAAATTTTGTTTTTTTTATGTTTATTTAAAATATTTTTTTAAAAGTTTTCAGATATTGTTTGCACTTTCTCAAATATTATTTGATTATGCTTTCTATTTTTACAAATTATCAATAACGTTTTTCATATAAAAATGATAATAATAAAGTTTAGAATTATTTTTTTGAAAAAGTCTATACTATATTTTTTTTCTCGTCTAGTTTGTATTTTAAATGTCTTTACACTGATTAAATTTGAACTTATATAGATTGTTAATTTATAGTTTGATAAAATTATTTTAGTACATATTTTTTATTTGTTCACTTACATAAATGACTTGAGTGATTAATATACGCTAGGGCTGTAAACGCTATTTTAAAAGAGAAACTTTTTACCTTTTTAATAAATAAAAAATGTTCATTTTTTTAAAAGCATTTAGAGTATTAAAAAATATAAAAGTAAAAAATTTAAAATAAAAACTAGACGAAGAAAAAACATAGTATATACTTTGTAAAAAAGAAAATTTAAAACTTTATTTATTATTTTTATAAGAAAAATGTTATTATTTATTTGTAAAGATGTCCAATAAAAAAATACAATCAAAATACTATTTGAGAAAATGTCTTTAGAAACAATATCTGAAAACTTTTAAAAATATGTTTTTTCTAAAAAAAGTTTTAAAAAACATATTTTAAAAAAGAAAAAATGACTGTAATCTCCTTTTTTACACTTTTAAATTTGTTTTGTAACAAAAAGAATATATTTATAATGATGATTTGTATAGAGGGTAAATATTACAAATTTTAATGTAATTTTATGGTAAGATGGTATAAAAAGTAACAAGAGAGGTACATTTAGCTACCCCTATCAAAAACATATTTATTAAACTAGTTTTCACCAATCTCATTTTCTAATAAAGATTTGCACTTAATGATCCATACTTTTCGCTCTCAGTCAGGCCCAATTAAATTACAATTACTTGTGTATAAACTTCAACTTTGATTACATCATTAACTAGTTCCACAATAAAATTAATCAATTAATCTAATTACAAAACCAGATTTATTCATTTTTATATTCAGTTTTAAATAGAATTTGGTTTTAATAAAGTCAACCGGTTTAAGTTAAATAGTTGGTTTCTACGTCTAGTCCGGTTATGAAAACAGTATGTCTAAGTTTGACGATCCAAAACAAAGTCAAAAGTAACGTGTAAAATGACAAAAACAAACAAAAATAGTTAAGTGATTTATATGCTTACCGAACTAGCAAGGCGAGTGCCGAAGGCTAAATAGTTGTAGTCGCGGGAAAATGGGAAGGTGAAGGAAGAGTGATAAAGAACCAAACACGAAAGCGCGACCACAGCGAAGATTATGACCATCTTCGGAGTTCGCTTGAACATTTGGTGGTGGAGGCTGAGTTCCGGGGGCGGTGGTGGTGGTGCAGACAAAGATTTATCCTCTGGATTGCTGGAGGATGCCTCCTTGTTTCCGCACTCTAGCCCCATCGTATGATATGGTCTACGGTTTTGTTCTTTCATGTGGGTGTTTCTGATGCTTGTAGTTGTAGCATTTATATATGTGATTAAATTACAAAACTAGTCCCTCAAATATTGTTTAACTTGTAGTTTTTGTAATTAAGTTTTAGATGTTTACGTTTACAGTCCAGTGACTTCTTTATTAGTAATTTTACAACTTGATAGTAGGGATACATAGTGGAGCTTGGACAAATATATAAAGGGGGTTGAACTTAATTAGACAAGAGCATGGGGCATTAATTTTTAGATAAAATCAGTTCAGGGGCGGACTCAATACGTATTATACAATTTTGAATGAAATACATGTAAATTTACATTACTGAGAAAAAAATTGGGGAGGGGGGGGGGGGGGGCTTGGCCCCTTAAAATCTTTACGGTGGGGATGACAAAAAAATGAGCCTAAGAAAAATACCCAAAATCTAAAACAGGACAAGTATTTGGGTATTAGACAAGGTATGAGATTGCAAAAAAAAAATCACAGGTATAAGACGGGTATAGGATTAAGTGACATCTTGCCTGATGACACGAATATATATGTTCGTTTACCCGAATCATATACTCTAAAAAATTAATATTTATTTTTAATTTTATTTTTTCTTAACCCTTGTATAATAGTGATTCTTTTTAGTAAAACTTTATTGTGTGGAAAGTAAGTCTTTCTTTTGAGATATATATTTAGATGATATAATTTATATTTGTATGCTACAGGATATGAAATTATGTTTTGAGACTTATATAATTATGTAATTTACATACTTTAGACTTTTCAAACGTTTTATGGTGACAATGTTTTATGTAATTTATCATATTTTAATCTATTGTATTTGTTAAAAACATTAAAAGTATATAAAACTTAGAATGGAAAGAAAATATATATACTTGAAAATCCCAAACGAGTATTAAAAAAAAACTAATGGGTATACTCGATATCCTCGAGTTTATACTCATACCCGGTTGTAAAATCGTGTCCTATACCTGACCCAATACCTATCGGGTATTTGTCGGGTAATTACCCGTCGGGTATCGGAAATACCCGCAAGTATCAGGTATACCCATTAGTTTGTTAAAAGATATACATTAGGATTTCCAAATACATTTCTTTACTATTATAATTAATATATAATTTTATTTATACAACAATTATTATAAATAAAAAAATTAAACATTACATACATATAAGTTTTATCACTTTAATATAGTTATACACTTATATGTATATACTTCGTAACATACAAAATATATATATTATTATCAAATACATTATACTAAAAAAAGTTTATGTTTCATATTATCAACGTACTAAAATTAATACTAATCCCATATTCAGCCCAAAACCTGTCAAGCATCAAGTATACCGATCCCATTTATGTCGGGTTTCAAATATACCCGTTAGCCTCAAGTATTTTTACCATCCAGCTAATTCTGATTCGTTTGATGGTTGCGATGCCTCAGGTGTTGGTGCAAGAGATGGCGCACAAATAAATAATAGAGAAGCAGCCATAAATAGCCATGCCAACGAAATTAATGTGGGTTCCTCAAATCCAAGTCAAAGTGCAATAGCTACTAACCAACAATAATAAGAACGAAAATAGTAGCAGCAGTTACACAAGGGATAACAATTCTGGAATAAATATTACGTGAAAGCAAGTCGTTCGAAGATCTAATCAAGCTACGGTTATCCCAGTACGTTTTATTGATTATGTATTAAATTCGAGTACGATTAATGAAGATTTTTTATTGCTTGCGGATGATGGACCGGCTTATTGTAATGATGCGAAAACAAACCGGAGTGAATGAGAGAATGCGCGCAGAATATCAATTAATAAAAATAATACTTGGTCGTTAACCGAGTTACCGCGTGGTACAAAAGCAATTGGTTTGAAGTGGGTTTTCAAGGTTAAAAGAAACGCGGATGGCTCACTAAATAAACGCAAGGCTAGACTCGTGGCGAAGGGTTATGTTCAGCAACCCCGAGTCGATTTTGACGAAATGTTCGCGCCAGTTGCTCGACTTGAAACAATTTGGTTACTTTTATCTCTCGCAGCGATTGAAGGTTGGGAATTACATCATCTAGATGTTAAATTCACATTCCTACATGGCGAATTAAAAGAAGAAGTTTATGTCGTTCAACCAGAAGGATTCGTTAAAAAGGCGAAGAGCATAAAGTTTATAAATTGTCAGAGGCGTTATACGGGCTAAGACAAGCTCCACGTGCGTGGAATACGAAATTAAATAACATTTTATTAAATATGAAATTCACAGGTGCTCGCAAGAACAAGCCGTGTACCGAAGAACCGTTGAAACAGACGTCTTATTAATCGCCGTGTACGTGGACGATTTAATTGTGACATGTTCAAATTTGAAACTTTTTATGGAGTTTAAGCGTGGGATTGCTAAAAACTTTGAAATGTCGGATTTGGGAAAGCTTACTTATTATCTTGGAATTAAAGTGTCGCAGAGCAAGGACGGAATAAAAATTAAGCAAGAGGCGTATGCAAAGAAAATACTGACCGAAGCGGTACGATTAACTGCAATCCTACTAATGTTACCATAGACCCGAATGTTAACGTTTCTAAATTTGAAGACGAAGAAGATTTTGATGCAACGAGATATTTAAAGATTGTCAGGTGTCTCTGGTACCTTTTACAGACTCGACCAGATTTGACGTTTTCGGTCGGAGTAGCCAGTCG
This sequence comes from Scalesia atractyloides, assembly GCA_947069175.1. Classification (NCBI taxonomy): domain Eukaryota; kingdom Viridiplantae; phylum Streptophyta; class Magnoliopsida; order Asterales; family Asteraceae; genus Scalesia; species Scalesia atractyloides. The sequence goes on from CAMTDV010000008.1 coordinate 79,577,224, forward strand.
GTACATAAAGCAAATTCTCATGTAGCTCGTATAAAGCAAATTCTTCGTTATTTACAAGGTACTTTTAGTTATGGTATTACCTATATTCGAGGAGAAAATATGTTAGTCGGTTACAGTGATAGCAGTCACAACCTAGATCCGGATGATGGAAGAAGTACTACGGGACACGTGTTTTATTTTGGGTCTTCCTCAATTACTTGGTGTTCTAAAAAACAAAGTACAGTTGCTTTTCATCGTGTGAGGCGGAGTATATGGCGGCTAGTGCAGCCGCGTGTCAGGCGGTTTGGCTAAAAGAATTCATTGGTGAATTACTCGACAAGAAAATTCAAGCGACGGTGTTACGTGTTGATAATACATCAGCGATAGCTCTCGTGAGGAACCCGGTTTTCCATGGAAGAAGCAAACACATAAAATCCCGATTTCACTATATTCGGGAATGTGTTGATCGTGAGAATATCGTGGTTGAGCATGTTAGTGGCATTGATCAAAAGGCGGATATTTTAATGAAGGCGCTTGGGAAGATCAAGATCAAGGAGATGACTGAAAAGCTTGGAGTCGAAGACTTATCAGATACGAGTTCGAAATTCCGGGGGTGATTGTTGGAAATTTCGAATTAAAAAAGATTCCTTTGCGTGCAAGGCAAGGAACCATGGAGTGGATAATTATTAGAATATTTAAACGTGTTTAGGTTTAATTATTTAGTAATAATTATCATGTCCAATATAATATTTTATTAGCAATCCTAGTTATAATCTAATAGGAGCGTTTAGATTAAAAATACCATGCTTTGGGTATTAGTGATTGTAATTCAAGTTTTGTGTAAGTTTCTTGAATAATAATAAATGTTTGGGTGTTAGCTAAATACTTTGCAATTTCCGATTTCAATTTCCGTTCGTACCGATTCGACTTTATTCTTTGGGTTCAGATGATGGGAGTCAAACACTCATCAATTAGGGTGTTTTAACCATTTGTAATTTATGGGTACTAAGATTGAAATTGTGTCTATCTCAACTCAAAACTGATCTTTGTTCTCACCAAAGAGGTTAGTTTTAAAGTTGAGCTCACCTTTTGAGTCTACATATGAATATTTATCGTTTAAAACACATGATCTCATCCGCAATGAAAATTCTAGAGACAGATGGATGAGTTGACCATGGATGCCCAATTTTTCTTCTTCAAAATATATTTTATATATACCTTTTTTTTACATACAAAAGCCTATAAAACTCAAAATCCAATAATTTTTACAACCCAAAACGGTTTTTAAATCCATTAACCTATTTAATTTTGGCCCATGGTCAACTCACTACATGGAATGGGCAAGCCAGCTTATGCACCAATAAAGCCAACCATCTATAATACCCTCGCTTGAGTTACATGCAAGCACTACCAAGCCCGATGGCATTTGGTTTTCAAGCATGTATTATAAAGCGGAGCAAATATCGTCCAGCTGTCGATGTGAGATAGATATGGTATTTTTTGAAGTAATTATTATCTATACACCCGTGATTATAATTTCTCTTCTTCTCGGCTGCCATTGCTTCCCATTAATAAGTGCCAGCAAACATGATATGATTACTAGTGCGAGTGTTTAAAGTTGCATTGCTTCTAGTTCTTTTGTTTCTAGTTGCTAACAAACCATCATTAATAAAAAATGGCAAGAAAGCACTATATTTTATAACAATGAGCAATCTGGAACATATTATGAAGATGTAAGCTTAAGAAAAAGCCAAAAAAAACCACTCATAATTGGTATTTTTTTTGGTTCAGAATTGCTTTTTCTTGCAAAATGCAGTGTTATTTTGTTAACTTGATCGTCATATGCATACTTAGCGCAAGTTGATGAGGTACAATTGGAAGATGACACAAAAGAAATGGATCTGATTCGAAACAATCGCAGCAGATTTAGTAAACAGTCTTCACCAGAACGAGGTTACAACTAAAAACCACAGAATATAAGTTAGGTTATAATTGCAAAAACACATGACGGTCGAATAAGATGATGAGGCATAATTAACTAGCAATTAGCACACAATTGAAATAGAGTAATCAAAAGCAGGTTGGAAACTAGAAAGTGAAAGTTTGTGATTCCACATCGGTAGAGCAAATGAAAAGAAATGAAGTCTGAGGTGTATAAAACAAAGGGTAATAACCGAGGCGTGTCAATTGCTGGTTGAAAACTATTTCCAAACCCCCTCCTTGGCTTTGGGTCTCCCTTGGCCATCAAGAATTTCTAGAAGGGCTCCCTTTCGAGGGTAAAGTCCTACATTTTTTAGTTTTAATTTTTATTTGTTATATTACTTTCAACCTTTTTTAACAGATTTAGAAGTGGTTTTTAACTGTTGATTAAATTTTAAATGCAGACTGTTTAAATCGTTGTTTTCAGGTTCGAAGCTTTAATGCAGTTTGGTATTTTGCTGTTCGATTGTTCTTTGTGTTCTAGCTTCTTGTTTGTTTACTGATGTTGAAATTGACCAGCGTGACATGAGACAAACAAAACTATTTACAGACACGTTTATACATATTTAGAGAACTATTAGCAACTCTTATGTTATCAGGTAAATATTTATCTAATTAGTTCAAATAAATCAAATTATTTATTTATTGTAAAATACATATATAAAAACCGGCTAGTATAATATAAATATATTAACTTATATCACAAATGAGTAATTACTAATTAACCCTCTTAACTCTGTTGTAAATTAGTATTTAAATCTTCACAACCACATTATTATTAATGACTCTTAACCCTCTCAGAGAAATGTATGATGAGATCACATTCTTGTTCCTTCGCATTTGTGACCAAATTTAAACAAAGGCTTCGAGTGTGTTTAAGTAACAATCTTCCGGTTAGGAAATATTTAACACATAGGATGGTTAACAGATCCTAGCAAATAACTCGCATAAAATTGGATAACAATATAAAAAGATGTTTGTTCATCTAAGACACCCCAGTAGATTATTATGGAGCCATGGAGCCCTGACCTGTTATCCTTCTACTGTCATGAGCGAGGGGTTTTCGTAGCTCTTGAAACCAGCCTTACGCAGTGCCCCCTACTTTAGAAACCACGTGACCAAAGCCTTCACTCGAGCCACATGGTCCAACTCACCACTTGGAACAGGCAAGCCAGTTTTTGCACCATTAATCTAACTGGGTCAAGTCACTGTCAAGTGTCCAACAATCTTTAATACCCTCACTTGAATTACAAGCAAGCGTGACCATGCCCGGTGACATAAGGTCTGCAAATGTGTATTATGAAGCAGAGGAAAGATTGTTCTTCAATTGATATGGGATAGAAATGGTATTTTCTTTCAACATAAACATGTTGGTTAGTTTTACTAGTTTTAGTGTACTGAGTGACTTGTTTCGCGTATAAAGAAAATATTCATTCTGCAATTGTGCTCTAATAAGTATACTTATAAGGATTTTGGATGTACATAGTTGTCCCTGGACAATACCATCTAATTTGGAAGCTAGTATCGTTAAGGTAGACAAATAGAGCTTCCTAAATGGGGTAGCCAAGTTGTGTCTACCCCTACCTTATGTACTATCATGAGGACTATAATCCCCAGTTGAAGGTTCTTCCTCGCAAGATGTTAATCGAGAACTTTGATTCTTACTAATTTGATTATTAGGGACTCCGATCCTCACAATGTTCAACTCCCTTTCGAGGGAAAAGTCCTACAATTTTTAGTCTTTTAATAAAAACTAAAAATAGTTCATTATTTTATAATGTAACAGATTTTTATGTTATATATAATACATACTTGATTTTTAAAAATAATTTATTTGGGTAAAATGTTTATATATACATAGTAATAAAAGGGAAGTATTATCGTTCAGATGATATACTTATAATAACAGTATACGTCTATACAACACCAGAATACATGAAAATAAAGTAACATATTGAAATCACATAATGGATTGAAAAAACCCATTTCCCACATCGACAGTTAGTTTGGGGTTCTGTTTTCTGCATCTGTTCATCGCCTACAGTGGGTGCAACATGATCAAAAGATAAGAAACACAAAAACATGATTTATGATCTACTGATCTAGTTAAATGTTTGTTTAACTATTTGGGTTATATCAATTTTTTTTTGTTGAGCGTTGGTTTAAATTTAGGAAGTATATCATAGCGTTTTGTTTAAATATTCGACAATAATCGGTATTACTACAATAGATTATATGTACTTTTTATGCTATGTAATATATATATGTAGAGAGAGAGAGAGAGAGAGAAATGTGTAATAACAATTTACTCTATGGTCATAAATTTCAAGCCCAAACTTTCAAACCCATATGATGTATTATTATATTGTTTTGTGTTACTTTTAATGAGGCTCACATTCACGTTTAACCGACAATATCCGACCCGCTATAACCATTAAAATCGAATAACCGAAACCACCATAACCAATTGGTTATGGTTATATCTCAGTGATGGTTATGGTTTTGGTCCAAAACCGACCTAAACTGAACCATACACACCCCTAATATAAAGAAATTCAGATAGTCCTTACAAAGAACATGTCCATTCATATACCTATACATTAAAACTAACTAATTTTCCAATCAAGGATCTTCATCTTCTCTCAAAACCATATGGCTTAAGGCATACGTTCCAAACAAGCTTGTATAAAAAGAAACATGGACATATGACTCAAGGTACATGTTCCAAACAAGCTTGTGGGACGTTTTTGGTTCCACTTTAGGCAATCATAAGGATTTTGAGTTTGAATGCCGAATCGTGTGAACTTTAAAATACAAGATCATGATCATGAATCAATCATAAATTTGAAATCTATGATGACCCAAATAGTCAATACAATTATGCTGATCACATGGATTCGTGCAATAGCTACAATAACGTTTGATAATGAAGCCTATAAAGAAATCCGCAAAAGAACTCTTAGCAACACAAGGTAGGGTAAATTTCATTTACAAGTTTGTCATTAAAACTATTTCATTATGTTACGTATTCATATTTTACTCATATATTGTAGGTGTTCAATTCTAGAAGGATTCTCAAACCATATCTGAATCCTTTGATGTTCCTATGTCGGAACTTCAATATAATCATCTTGAATTTTCTAACGTTATATCAAATGTTTTTTTTTTCATTTTGTATATAGTTTTGATTACCATTTTTTAAACTATCTTTATGTATTTGTTTGTAAAGTGTGTTAAACTGGAGACAATTCAACGCCCATATCTAATGCTATTCAAAGTGAGACATCATCATCCTCTGGGGAAGTTAAGCATAATTTTAATGAAGTCTATGAGGTAGAAGACTTACTAAATTGTTTTTCAACAACGTATTGGTGATGTAAAAGATAAAGCCGAGGCTGATGGACTTGGCAAACTTTTGAGTCCAAGGAGGAAGAAGTGGTGTGTTTCATTATATTTCATTTTTGATGAAATATTTTTTTGAGAGATGTTAGTGTTATTTGCATCACATTGTGGTGCATTGAATGTTTTAGTTGATTTATTACGTTTTTTGAACACAATAAAATATTTGTTATAATTTGGGTTATGTGTTTATTGGCCAAATTTGCTTTTAATATTATTTATACAAATATGTAAATAGATTTATGTTAATAGTTAAACCTAACATTTATAATGTGTCGTATTTATAGTAAATAGTTATAACTTAATTTTTATAGAGTCGTTTACTATGTCAATAAACATTATTTAATATATTTTTTTTTATAAATTTTGTCAGTTAAGTTAAAATTTATCTCAACTACAACTATCAAATACAAAACAATTATAAACTAATATAACGTTTGAAAACATTTCTTTTTATTTTATTTAACGACATAATTAGATTAATATAAATTAATTTTTGTTACACGGGAAGTACATGTAGTTTTTTTATTTTACATTTATTGTATACATAATTTAAATGGTCCAACCACATGAATTCATAAATAATAACCTAGTATCATTACATAGCTATAATAAGGTTATTTTTTTTTGTTTTAGGCACCAAAGGATTTCCTTTTGCCACTTTAGTCACATGAAACCTAAACATTATTTTTATTTTATAAACCCAATTTGGAAATATAATTAATTGAGTTTTACACTCAAATACTTTTTTCTATATATGTTTTTATCAAATGTCTAACAAGTTGTAAACTATTTCCTATAAACAAATTGTGTGTTGTATATTCTAAACTTTTTTTATGTTTTAGAATAGTTATAATTTTATCTGATTCTTTTATTAAATTTATTTATTAATTATAATAAATTTAAATATGTCATGGTTTTACTTTAGTTTAATTTATGACATGACTTTTTAGTGATTTGCGAATATACCATCACGAGTGTTTTTATCTACATTTCATCACAAGTATTTGTTATCCGCATTTCTATGGCTTTACTTAAGTTTAATTTAGGGCGTGATGTACCGCCACAACACACGTGATATTTTACTAATTGATATAAATTAAATTAAATCAAAATCAATTTAAATTTTCATTATGTGCGAGCTCTAAGAAAAAAATAAATTGAATTCTCTAACTACCTCTAAATACATTCTCCTTTAAAAAAGTAATCTGAATAGAAATTTAACTATTAAAACTTTTCTAGGATGCTCTGAAGGGCAGGTCTCCAATGACTCCGGCAATCCATGTCCACTTGATCCGCATTCACCTTCTTTACTTTTTCCATATCATCCTCTGGTGCTTTTAGCGACTTCGATGTCAATGATCTAGGCAATTTTCGACGATTATGTACTTTAATACGATTCTCTTTGTCGTCGTTCCTTCTCTTAACAACTTGTTCCAACTCTTGCCTTTTAATCAAGATTTTCACCCTCATGACCCCGCCTTCTTCCAACGTTTGTGAAACGACTCCGCCATGAACCTCCACGGCCTTAAGAATGTTGAGACTTACGTTTCCATTTGATACTTTTTGTGCTTTTGTTTTGAAGATTTGGAAATAAATGTTTATCATGGTTTATATATATAGGTGAGGATGTATTTAAAATACCAAATAAAAATATAGACAGCATGAGACTATTAGCTGGCTTAATTGAAAAGAGAATGTCAAACACATTACCTGTACACTTAATAAAAATAAATACAATTGTTGCATAAATTACCAAAAGTGCCCATAAGTTGACGTTGTTGTTGAAAATGCATTAGGGGTAATTCAGTCAGATTACTAAACTACATACTAGTGGTGAACCCGCGTGTTGCGGCGGAGTCGACAATATAGGGCCAATATATAACTCAACCTTAAAACGATAAAAAGTTCATATTTAAGTTGTGTATGTTTGTGTGTGTGAAAAATTTGACCCATTAAGCCATAAAACACAACCCGGCGACCTACAAAGCCTTCGTCACGCATCCATCTCATTACCGAGTTGCTTCCGTTGGACTGTTAGAGGTATGAATTCCGAGCCTAAATTAATTAGTCGCATTTGTTATGCTACTTGAATATGGTTGTCATTAGAATTGACTTGTGCCGACGACGTTTAAGTTCAGATACAATATAAATAATGAAGTATTTAACTTTTGTCATATTAGCGATGAAACGATATTCAAGTATATATATGTATATATGTGTGTATATATAGGATGAGGTTCCTGTAAAAGGACATTTTTCATGAGAAGTGAGAGAAGGCATATGACTTGACATGTAGGCATCATGTTTTGGACTTGGGCATGATGTTTTGGGTTGTTTTGGCAAGAAAAACACCAAACATAACAATTTAAAACACAATGCAATATATTATGGGCGTGAAATTTAAAACACACTACTTAACACCTAAAATACACTACTTAACGTTCTTGGCATGGTGTTTTATGTTTTAAGCCTAGAATTCATTGCTTTGTGTCTTAAATTGTTATGTCTGGTGTTTTTCTTGCCAAAACAACCCAAAACATCATGCTTAAGACCAAAACATGATACCTACATGTCAATTCTTATGCCTTCTCACACTTCTCACAAAAAATGTCTTTTTTTACAGGATCCTAATACTATATACACACACACACACACACACACACACACACACACACACACACACATATATATATATATATAATATATATATAGGGGAGGGTTCAAATGAGAATACACAGCTTCTGTGAGAACAATGAAAACAATTCTCAGCCAATCAATTCGTTTTCCTTTCATTTAAATTTATAAGGGAAAATTGGTAATTATAAATGTAGTTTCTAGAAACCGGGTTTTCTTTTTTACTTCTTGTTAGCAACAACAGTGTGGTATACGTCTCCGATTCCGGCTCACCATGATGATCACTGTGAGGTGATTGTGAAAGAAGGCCACTATGTAATGATGGTTGAGTCAGAAGCCGAAGACCTAACGTACGTGCTGATTTCACACTCAATGTCGTTCGTTTCTAGCTTGATTTGAAACACGACACTTTTAACGAGAAAAAAACCGACAAAGATGATTTCCAGGTCCAAGATAAACTATAGCTCAAGGAATCGATAAGGTGATGAAGGTCCTCGAAGACGTTTGGATTCAAATTTTGCTACAGATGCAGGGAGTTATTTCACATCTAACCCATCGATGTTTGGATTAAAACTTTGCTATAGGTGTAGGGGTTATTCTTGTTTTCTTCTAACTCATATCAATTAGCAACTAGTGCAGGTGGTAATGCTCACAAACCAAATCAAATAGTGTCATGTTTAAGATACCTTTTAATATTTTCTCTATCAATCTGTTGTAGATGTTATGTACACAATCACCAAGTTCCTTTCTATCCATGTATTCTTTTTAATAAAATGCCATAGCTTTTCAATTGCATTCAGATAATCATTCTAATTTTTTTTTCTGTTTTACCTAGGTTTAGGACCCAAAAGCAGAGTTATTGCTGGTGATTTAACAGTTTTTGTGGGTCCCGATAAATGAATACTTGAGACTACTGGCCATGCTCACAAACCAAATCAAATAGTGTCATGTTTAAGATACTTTTTTATTTTCTCTATCAATCTGTTTTAGATGTTATGTACACAATCACAAAGTTCCTTTCTATCCATGTATTCTTTTTAATAAAATGCCATAGCTTTTCAATTGCATTCAGATAATCATTCTACATTTTTTTATGTTTTACCTAGGTTTGGGACCCAAAAACAGAGTCATTGCAGGTGATTTAAAAGTTTTTGTGGGTCCCGATAAATGAATACTCAAGACGAACTGGTCATGTTCGCTTGATCTAAGAAGTAAAAGCGTTAATATTAAGATTTACAAATGTGTAAACCATAGTTATTAAAGGCGTTAAACGCACCTAAGACGCATAGGCCTCGCCTGGGGCCTAGGCAAAAGGCGCAAAAAAAGCGTGGGCCTAAGAAAACAAAAGCGCACATAAAAAAATATTAAAATATTATTGTCTAATAGAAAATTTATACTATTTTTCAAATAAAAGAAACTAAATCTATTATATAACATTTAATATCGTCTATTTAGTACCAAAAGTTATAAAATGCTAGTTTATTAGTGTAGAAAAGAAGTTTCGTTAGATAAAAATAGAAATCTAGCTGTAATCTTGCCGGAATTTAGAGAATTTGGCTGGAGTCTGCGCATGAACCATCACATGGAGAATTAAAGCGCAATTTCCTTGACTTAAGGCGCAATTGCCTCGCCTTGCTAAGAAATTGGGCCTAGGCGCAAGAGGCGATGGCTTTGAACAACTATGGTGTAAACCATGGTATCTATACTTATTTTTAATTTGCTTTGAATTACATATGTGTATACATTGATATATTTTTTTATTATGATTTACACATGTGTAAACCTTCACACACACACACACACACACACATATATATATATATATATATATATATATGTTTCTCTTTTAAAATATATGATTTACACATGTGTTGTAACGCCTCGCTTTTTCGTAATTTCCTTAATTAGAAAGTGTTATCGTATTTTTATTTATGAAAACTTGTATTCGTATTGCATTCGTATTTCATTTCTCAATCTTATAATCCGAGACTTTGATCGTAATAAAATTCATACCTGATACATACTTGTCTTACATGCATTCAATTGTTAAATACGTGTTTACATACAAACCGATACTTATTATACGTGCAAATATCCATACATTCATACTTGATACCTAAAATATACTTACATATACATTATACACATGAAAACATGCGAAAATATCAAGTTTTACCATGAAATGAAAGATAAACTAAGTTCAAGGATTAAAAATAGCATAATCCGGAGAAAGTGGTTTCTTGCCCATGGATTGGTCCATTTTGTGTTTGTTGCATTAAATGCACCCAACTAATAACCCCCTAACCCCATCTATAAATACCCACCTCCTCCCACTCTCATTTCACACCTCAAACACTTATTCTCTTCTCTTTAAAGCTCTAAAGCTCTCTCTATCTAAAGGTTCAAGGCTTTCAAAAGATAGCTTAGTGTTCCTCCAAACCCTTTGCGAAGTAACAAGTGAAAGCTTGCAAAACCGTGAGTACACTTGACCCATTTTCCTTTTTACACAATTTGGGTTGTAACATGTTAACTTACCAAATACACGAATTCATACACTTCATGCTTTATACGCTCAATCCATCATACATGCTTATTGTTATGCTTAGGTACATGCTAAATTCATACATGCTTCTTGTCATTAACTTAGCTAGCCCCAACTTAACATACATAGCGCTATAGGAGTAGCACACCGCCCGTCGGGGTAATGTTAAGCCTTAAGCTGATTCTTATTCTTATTCATACTTTAGTCTCGTTACTTCGTGTGACCAGGGACACATTCATTCTTGTGGACACTTGGGTTTAACAATTAGTATTGCATGCTAGCCTACCTTGTATACAATTGCCATGTGGATTTGAGTAAACTCTTTTATACTTATGCTATATACTTAAACTTGTGTATTCGCCAATACTTTTGTATTGAACTATACTTTTAACATGTTACAGGTTGCTGATGATGCTTATGACAAATCTAGTAGGGACGACATAGAAACGCACCTAGAATGTTAGGCTTTCATGTTGTAACTGTATTTTGATTTCTGTTGTAATTGACAATTTGATATATGAAATGAACGAGTTTTGATTTAAATATTTTCGCAAATAGTGTTATGATGCATTGAGCAATCTATTTCATCTCACTCCGATATTTCCGCCATCGGTTGGGGTGTGACAGATTGGTATCAGAGCCATAACTATAGGGAATTAGGTAGAATTGCCATGTTCAACCTAGTCTATAGTATAAGTGACCAACATTCGACCATTCTTGTTTCATGCCTAAAATGTTAATTCTTCCTACCTTACTTTTTCCTATTTCTTTGGTTTTAATATATACAATTTGTCTTTCCTAAGACATTTATACAATATACACACATGAAGACTTGAAGACACTCGTATTACAAACAAGACGACTTCACCAAAATAGGCATGAAACCCACACTTTGGTGAACGACTCTCAATCCGCGTATTTGATTTTTCACGAATTTACGCCATTAAGTTAGGAGTGGTATCCATACATTGATGGAAAATTTCCATTTCGTACTCTAGTGGACCCTTACAAACGAGTTGGAATTTGCTCCTCGTTTGGTAAGTACCAATCACGCGTAGGGTACAATATTGTCAAGTAAGGGGTGAAACCCGCACCTTGTCAACTAGTTCCACTCCTCGATTTTCAATCTCGCCAAAGTTTCGATTTTTCGATCAATTAGATACGTGTAGTAACTGGAAGGGTGAAATGTCGTTAATCGCTTCTTGACGAGAGCATTTTACCTATAGGCCAAAGCATGTTCCTCTAATTTGAAAGGATGTTCGATTCATTTTGGAATAGTCGACGCTTCTCAACCCAAAGCACTCCAATATTTTAATAAGCCTATCTTTTATGCTATCTCAACTTCTATGTGTTTTAATACTCGTTATCTAGTTCATTTCGAACCCGATGCACAATTCACACATCTTTCGCAATAAAAAACAATAATAATTCTCGCAAACCAACTAAATTCACACTCCTTACGTAATCATACGTGTTTATACTATTGAATACTTGTTATGCTTATGTCACCTATGTGAACTCATACATTTTATACAATACTTACATGCTCAAACGTGATTTTATTGTCGATCACCTAGATGTCTTTTTCGCAAAACTCAATTTGGAGAAATGAGTCGAAGTCCAACTCTAACTCGACTATTTTCATAACAATCATTAAATCAAAACTTATACCTAAACCTTTTATCATTGTTTCAATTTTTCTCATTTATGCATAAACCTCAAACCTTACTACTTTATCCAAACGATTTTTCTCCCCCTACAACATATTTAAATTACATACACGAAACCCCTAATGACACTTTAAACGTTTCTTTCACAATTTTTCAAAAACTTAATAAAATGCTACCTATCAACTTAGTCGGTCAAACGAACCTCTTGCCCTCGATTTTCATAACTCGTCCAAAACACACTCACTTTATACTATCATTCTAAAGACATTTTATTTCCAGCAAGAAACCAACAAAAACTTTCTCTCACATACGTATAAGTACTTTGCTAAAATACTTTTCAAAATTCAAGTTTTACATGAAAATTTTCAAAACACAACTTTTCTTGCATCAATAAAATAAAATAAATGTAATATAATAAAGCAAGCTCACTATTTTACAAGCTTTAAAAAAACAAAAACCGCTAATACGCAAATCTATATCGAAACACATGGGCAAGAAAATTTCATATGCAAATACAATTTTAAAACAAAAGTAGCATTTCTTTTTTTACAAACTACATCTTATAAAAAAATTAATACTTTTCTCAATATTCACCCGACATTCACAATTTTGGTCATTCATTCCCGACAAATCCGACCTATTTTGTTTCGACAAACTCAATGTTTTGACTCAAGCAACCATACACATACATATCATCATACAAGATTCAATTTATGTAGTTAATATTTCATAGCAATCCTACACGTATCATTGTTACTTCTTTTATTTATACACTCAAACTATATACTAGACTCATGTGTCCTATACTACATGCTAATTTTATGCGTATTTGTCATCAATCATACACAAAACTCATACATTCGAACTACTCGGTAGTCATACTTGAGACCTATAAGTGGGCATAACCCGTGTGGTTTCACCTACGTTAGAAACAATCACACTTAAATGCAATCATGCTTACATACTTAATTTTTATACGCTATCTTACATACCCTTTGTGTAACACCCTAAATACATTTTGACCCAAATTGACGCAGTGGAAATGTGAACAATAAAATTTCTTCCTTACAATTAATCTAACGTACTTTAAAACATTTAAGGCGACCTCTTATAAATCGTTTACATCATTTATTCCTAACCATGGTAACTGTGTTACACATGATTTCAATTATATAACCACTTCTCCGTACAATCCTTGATCTTTGACTCGATCCTCATTGGTTTGTCCATCCTGATAGTCCGACTATCTGCGGTCACCATATAAATATAACCAACATGTTAGTAAATGGTGACATCATATATTTTTAACTAAAAACATAAACAAGTCTCATCTCCACATTCGTGTAATACATTCTAACGTATTCATTCCCACAAGATTCGAATCTCAACATGCATATACTTATATTTATCCGTTAAGAGCCCGAAAGTCATTGATTTTATTCGTACACATAATTAAAACTTTTACGAACATTTCACAGGCTATACTATCTTCCGGTAGTTTACCGAAGCCTTTGCATAAGCCTTAAAAGATACGGAAGTCCAAGACGCAATAATATATCAACAATCAAAATTTAACGTTTGGTACCCATTCCCGCCGTAAGCTACGGTCCACTCACCGTAGCTTACGTTGAGGATTTTCTGCCAACCACATACTTCCTGCCGTAAGCTACGGTCGGGTACTGTAGCTTACGGTCATGACTTTCTGCCAAACAGATACACCCTACTGTAAGCTACGGTCGGGTACCGTAGCTTACGGTCATCTGCTGTTGCTGCTAATCTGCAGCATGTTTTTGACTTAGTTCGATTTTCTTGATCATTTTCCGGCGAAGTAAGAAAGTCAGAGAAGAGGTCCAATTGAGAGTGAAATTGTGGGGTGGTGAGTTCAGAATCGCGTCAAAGGGTCCTTATTTATTCAGATTTGAGGGCGGTGAGGTGTTAGAGTCGTAATCAGCTTTGTGCGGTTATCGGATTAGCACCATTGGCAGGTTATACGGGATACGGTTTCGTGGTTTGTTAAGTTTAAGATGGAGATAAGCGTGTGGCACAAGAAAACGGGAAATTCGCCGGAATAATTGGCCGGAACTACAAAGAAGAAGACAGATCAGTGAGTGTTGCTTTTGTTGAAAAGTTTTAGTTTTATACACATTTGGTCCCTATGGTTTCAAACTTGACACAACTGGTTGTATGGTATGATATGCAAATAGCAGTAGGTTGTCAATATTATGAAAGTATGGTATTGCAAGATAATACTTTATTACATATGATTTAATTAATTAGGGTAGAATTTAAATGACAACTCCTCGTACAATATAGGTTTGCCTTCCATTTTTCAACTTTACACTTCTATAATTCTTTTAACCTAGATTCTAAGCTTTATATTTATTAAAAGTTTCATAAAATAAAGTAGGATTAGACTTAAAAATTTTCTATTTGTTTAACATCAAAACATTATATATATATATATATATATATATATATATATATATATATATATATATATATATATATATATACACATATATTATTACAAAATAAATAGAATTTGATGTATAACGTGTGTGTCGTGTGTATATATATATAATTCAAAAAGTTTTTAAATGGAATACAAATATAGAATTTTAAATTATCAGCATGGGATATCAACATCGTCTTCAAATGGGTTATCATCATCATCATCCTATATCTCCATCATCATCATTATCATACGGGCTATCACTATCATCATCATCGTTATCATCATATGGGTTATCATCATTATACGGGCTATCACTATCATCATCATCGTCATATGGGTTATCATCATCATCATGATCATATGGGTTATCATCGATGTTGTCATCATCATCATCATAGGTGCTTCATTATCATCATCATCATTATCGTCATATGGGTTATCATCATCATCATATGGGCTATCATTATCACATATTGTCATCATCATCATCATCATCGTCATATGAGTTATTATTATCACCATTATCATCATCATCACATACCTTCATGATTATCATTACCATACATGATCATATGGTTTATGATGATGACCTTCATCATCATCATCATCTTAGTTATCATGATCATATGAACTATGATCATCATTATAATATGGGTTACCAACATCATCATCCTCATTAGGTTCTTCTTAGTTATCATCATCATCTTCATTATCTCTCCGGTTATCATCATCATCATACGAGTTATGATTATCATCACCGTCACACGATCATATGATTTATGGTGATGACCATCATCATCCTCATTTTAGTTATGATAGTCATCATAATCATATGGGTTAGGATCTCATTTTAATATGGGTTATATATCATCATCATCATAATTATCATCTTATTTATGACCCTGATCATCTATGGGTTATCATCATCATCTATCAATATCATGATATATTATCATCATATGTCTTCATTATCATCATCATTATATATCATCTGGGTTATTATCATCATATATCATTATATTGGTTCGGGTTGACCCGATAACCCATGGAAATATTTAGATAAAAGCTTTTATCTTTTTTGTTTTTTTTTTCATTTTACATGGTTAGTCATAATTATAATGTTAGTTTTTGGCACACAATATATATATATATATATATATATATATATATTGTGTGTGTGTGTTATTTACTTGTAACACTCATAGTCATAATTGAGAATATATTTAGTTGTCACACTCGTTTAGTCCTTCATTTATTACAAATAGAAACACTAAGTCATCCCCATGGAATCGCCCACATTGGCCAGTAGCAGAAGCAATTGATCTCCTGGTTGACAATGTTTATTGCAATTGTGGTCAACAAGCGATTTTAAGAACATCACAGACCATCAAAAACCCAGGTCGGAGGTTCTACATTTGTGTAGGTCAGGCAAGTGAAATTGAAATTGAAGTTAGAATTCCTACTATCTCTTCATGTGCTAATATATAATCTCTATATACTCAAATTAGGGAGGATCAAGAGGTCGCTTTTTCATGTCGTTAGATTCTTTGCCGTGCGACCAATGTAATAACATCCTTTCTAGCTTGTTGATGGAAAAATGAATTAGAGAATTAACTTGCAAGGAGTGAAGCTTCAAGGATTGACACAGAGATTGAACTTAAAATAAAAATTATGAAATTGAAGTCTAGACTATTTATGAGTTGGTTATTGGTTTTACTTTTAGGGCTTGTAATAGTTATTAATTTGAAAAAATAATGACTTTTATGTTTTTAAGGCTTGTAAATAAAAAGTGTTTAATTTCTACCGGTTGTTTTTAGTTTATAAGGATTGTAACACTATAAAGTAGAGCACTAACATGTAAACACTATATATAAGGTAAGACCATCATCCATTAAAACGCAATACACACATGCACTCAAAAACCACCACCATCTATACACAAAAGGGAGCACTAATTACCAACTACAAAAACCCACCCTGTCTGAACAACCACAACCCCCTCCCCCCTAACTACATCCCTCAGAACCTCTCTGCAAGGGTCCTAGTAAGCTTAATCTAATTATTCAAAACTTCACACCTCAACTTAAAGAGTGAATCCAGAGTGGCTCAGTTGGCATGCATCTTCTCAAGGAGCAAAGTTCCATACCGGATGCACAGTTTCGATCATTCCACAAAGGCCTCCTTGAACACAACAAAACCAAGGAGTGGGAACGGGGTGTTAAACCTTTATCGCTATAATCTACAACATGTCGGCTTGATCATTGTTAATGAATGTACACATGGTTAGTAAATCACAAAATGTTATACAAGTTTACAGTTAGATATTTAACAAGCCATAATGTACACTGAAAAATGAAACGTTAATTGTAATTTGGTTGGAGAACTTGTCACACCGCGACCCGGAGCGGAAAAGGTGATCGAGGCATGATTGGGTTATCATCAAAGCTCATGACATTTATTATAACGTTTCATATTCATTAATACAATTTAATGGGAAATTTACAATCATAATTACATCATATCCTAAACATCATTCTAGACTTCATTGATTTCTTCTAAGGCATTTCCTAAGTTTCCTTGCTTCATCTTGTTTACCTGTATCATGTGTAAAAATGGTTTTGGATCAACAAAAAGTTGGCGAGTGAATCCTATGAAAAACATTTGAACAAGTTTATTTAATTGATTATAAAAGAAAGTGCACAACCACACATGAGTAAAAATAGATGTAAACTTATTCACCAATCATTTAATATTAAATAATGCACACATGAACAATAATGGATCGTTTTGAGGCACGCGTTGCTCAACTCGTCTCCCACGAGGAACTGATGGGCCTAATGAATGATTTGCATATACTTGACACTAAGAAATACATAACTACAAACAATATAAACTAAATAATACACACACGAACAATAATGGATTTGTTTTGAGGCACGCGTTGCTCAACTCGTCTCCCACGAGGAACTGATGGGCCTAATGAATGAATGGCATATAACTTGACAATATGAAATACACAACTACAAACTATATATACAATCTAAGTTTAGATCACAATATGGTATGGCACCAGTTTAAATAAACGAGTTAATTTTGGTGACACATGACACACCCCAAAACGTGTAATTAAAAATTGGAGTTGTAAGATTCACTCACATTGGGTGTGTTCGGTTGATGATGTTGAATGCGCACGAAGTTGGTTTTAACCACGAGTGAAACTAACCTAGATAATAACATAATGGTTTGGTAAATAATGGGATTTTATTAATCAATTTTAGTAGGATGATTGGATATCTTTTTGTGAGTTTAAGGCTATTTTCTAACCTTAAAAATGTTATTTTTAAGTATTTTTAATTGATTTTTAAATAAAATAATTAAATAAAAATAATAAAAAAAGTTGACTTTTTGCGACAGTTGACCGTTGACTTGTTGACCTGTTGACCGGTCAGGCTGTGAAATTGTTTGCGCCGGGTGAGGCTCGAACCCGAGACCTCCCGTTCGCGTGCACGCAGCTCTACCAACTGAGCTACGTGTCTAACCCGAAATATTTCTGTTTTTAATTATATTTATATACTAATTGAATTAAACTGAAATCATTTATTTTTAAAAACGATTTTAATGTATCGAACCGGCGTCCTCCGCAGGTCTCGAACCCGGGACCTGTGGTTTAGGTTAACACACAGTCCACCGCTGGACTGTGTGTTTAACTTGTTATATAATTTGATTTTTATTATACTTATATACAAACTAAATAATTTTATTTCTGCCTTATTTAAAAAGTTTGATAATTGTCCGGATCGGTGCGGTAGTCCGGACTCGAACTCGTGACCTGTGTTTTGAATGCGCACACAGTCCACCACTGGACTGTGTGTCTATCTTGGTTATTATTCCGGTTTTTATTAAATTTAACATCTATGTGAAATGAATCCGGTTTAGTAAAAAAAAGAACATTTTTATCAAGGTAAGCATGCGTGGGACAAGAATCGAACTCGGGACGTGAGCGTGTTTATGTGCACACAGTCCACCGCTGGACTGTGTGTCTAACCCGAGTTATATCTTGATTTAAATTAAACTTATAGACAACAGAAAACTTCGTCTTCTTCGTTGGATTTAACCAGAACTAACGTCCGACTGATTCGTCGATTAAATCATGTTCTTTTAGTGTGTTGCGGTTAATTACAGGTGAGATAATTAAAAAGAATGAAAGATTAAGCGTAAGGTATACCGAACTGGACTCCTCTGTTTCTCCGGCGAAACTCCGGTGACAGCAGATACTTCCGGCGACGTGTGTCTTGCGGCAGAGAGTCTTCAACGAGCTTGAGATAAATGTGGGTGGCTTCGGTATGAGCTCTGGGGGTTCAGTAAGACACAGAGGTGAAAGGTTCGGTTTTCCGCCGAGTTGCAGAAATTTTCCGGCGAGTGGAATTACGTTGGGAAAAGGTGTGATTGTGAGCGAAAAAGCTAACAGAGATTAGAGGGGGTATTTATAGGACAGGACATCGACGAATTTAGTCCGATTTCCGTCTTGATTCGTCGGTTAGAAATTTTCCGGCGGTTATAACTTGTGTCGCGGACTGGACATCGGTTATAACCGATGTAATAGTTAATGTTTACGTTAAGTCATTGATAACCGACGCTGTTTGACGAAAACGTCGGATTTTCCGGCGTCAACGGATTTGGGCGCGTCGATTTTGAATTCGATATTCATGTTATGAATTAATTGTCTTCAATATTGAACAAGAAATACAAGTGGCGCAGTGGTTGGATGGAAGGGTGTTAAGGCTTTGTTTGAATCCGCTGCTGACCCGGGTTCGAAACCCGGCAGCAACCTTATATTTTTATTTCATTATTTTTAAGAGTTTTTCAAAACAAATTATATATTCCAATATACTTATTAATTATGTATCGTTTAAAATTAATTTGGGCATTAAATACGCAACGAAATTTTTAACTGAATGTTCGGTTAATAAACGGAGCGGGTTTGGTAAATCCGGTTTTTGACGGATGTTACAGAACTCGCTAGTTGCTAGTCGGCCGGTGAGGTGGGGACTAGCGACTACTCGGTATTGTTGGATCATGTATTTTATATGTAATTTTTAGTTTTCTGTATAAATATACACATTTTTATAGGTTCATATTTTAAGTAGACATGTTTTAATTCTTCTTCAACTCATTTTTTTAAGTATACAAGATTAAATGTTTGATTTCACATGGTTTGGTTGGAAACTGGCTAATTTACCGGTTTTGGCCGGAATACACAGATTTTTTTACCGGAATCTAGCCAGAATTGTCGATTTTTGGCCGGCCAACTAGGTATGACTAGTGACTAATGGACTGATTAACGAATAATTACTCAGGGCCGACTAGCGATTAATCGCCAACTAGTCGCGATTTCTAAAACACTAATTTGTAAGACATGAATCACCCCAAAAGTAAAAGTACCGAAAAAGAGGTCTATAAACTCACCTGGTTGTCCTAGGAATGTACTATTTGTTATTAAGGCATTAACTTGCACAACATGCAACAATTCACCGAAACATCCCTACTAATTAGCACATTATATGTATCAATACTATCGTATGGTTGTTTCACGAGTGGCTAAGTGATTTGGGTTATAAAGATAAAAGGTTATGACCATGTGTGGATTTTTTTTTTCTGATTCTTGACATTATTTTTATAACTAATAATGAAGTCTAGAGTCTAAAATTTTGAACACCAATATTCCAACTAGTATCTGTATTTTATTAAATGGTTTATAAAATGTTTCTTTGAAAAATTAGAATTAACAATGACTCACTTTCTAGTAAGAGATCACTTGGTTCACGATTTTCTTAGTCATGTAAAAAATGAACTTTAGAAATGTTTTTGTATCATTAACTTTACATAAGAATAAAATATCATAAGAGTACTTGCAAATTTTCTGGTCTAAAAACCATTTAGTATGTGAATAAATACTCTTTAGTTAATCATGCGTGAAAGATGAAACCCATAATTCTTCATTTTTCTTCAAATTAATAAATCACGTTAGTTTTAATGGTTTCCTAAATACTATTAAATGACTTTAATGATTCTCCAACTGAAAGTAAACGTATATTGTTTGTTTTAAAAGGATGATTCAAAACTTGGATTTACTATTAAAATGCAATAATGGAAATGCGATTTTAATTAAATCAGATTTGTTACCTTAATAGCCAAATGAGACAACCTAGAAAACCAATAGTTAATCGAATATAAAGAAGCATGATGATGGGAATATAAATAAGCATGATGATGGGACTGGTCGATGCGAGACTAGAACATTTGAGCCTGGTTAAAACGCATCACTCCAAGCATTTTAAGAATCAAAATTAAGGATGCTTATAAGCCCTACAGAAACGAGACAACCTGCACTTAAGTATATGGAGTCGCTCCACGCTGAGTCGGATGGCGGTTTCACCATGAGTTAGAATATGAAAACGCGTTTTGAAATTTAGGAAACGATTACATGTTAAACGATATCAATGAGAAACAAATTTTGTGATGGTTTGGTACATCGGATTCCAACATTGTAACCAAATTCTGGGCGGCCTCTTTTAGTATAAACAAATTTAGTCCCTGACAATCTATATAGTTCATATAAAAAACTTAGGAATATTAGATTTTAATAATTCCAACTATTAGTCGTTGCTGCCAATAGTCCCAACTTTAAAAATAATCATCGGCAGTCTCAACTATTGATATATTGGCCACCAATGGACCCTGACTAACAGAACCCTAACGTTATTAGTCTACGGTCGACGGAAAACCGTTTTTGGCCAGAAAAAGGTTTGTAAAGGTCCGATCTAAAGGTTACAAAGAGTTTTAGGACGAGAATGCTAAGTTTTCCGGCAAAAAGTTGAGTTTTCCAGCCATCAAGAAGTTTTTCGGCGAAAAAAGGAGTTTTTCCGACGACAGGCTTGTACTAGAAAAAGGTTCCTAAAGGTCCATAATAAGGTTACAAAGAGGTTTGGACGAAAATGTTGAGTTTTCCGGCCCAAAATGAGTTTTCCGGCCAAAAACGTCTTTCCAGCGACCGGAGACTAATGACGTTAGGGTTTTGTATTATTCAAGATTTGTAAATATTTGTAGAAATAAATAATAAAACAAATAATCCACTTTCACATATAAACGTGTTATAAAATTTGTTTGAATATCTCATTTCATTTACAATACTGGGAAAAAATTGTATTATTCAAAATTTGTAAATATTTGTAGAAATAAATAATTAAAAGAAATAAACCAATTTTTTTCCAAGTTTTTGTTTGAATAATACAATAATCCAATTGCAAACAAAATCTTGATGATTAAGTTATGTAGATAAGGTTAGAAAATTTTGTTTGAATATCTCATTTCATTTACAATACTTATAAAGGGAAAAAATTGTATTACTCAAGATTTGTAAATATTTGTAGAAATAAATAATTAAAAGAAATAATCCAATTTCACATATAACATTTTTTGAATAAGAGCACGAACATGAAATTTAAGGTGTTTTTTTTAAAGGTAAAATGTATGTAGTCTGTGGACCAGGTCTGCAGACATTCGTAGAAGAAGAGGTGGACGAAACCCCTGGAGTTTGCAAGAAAAAGTCTGTTTGTTTTTTAACGTATGTAGACTTCTAAAATAATCTAGTGGTGGTGTACAGACGATGGTGGTGATACTGGAGAGTGGTGGACGGGACGCTGGGTGGTGGTGGTGGACGGTGGTGGTGTTTAACCATCTGCAGACCTTTTTAATGAAAGTATTTCGAAAAAACAGTATGTAGATGACAATGTCTGCCCGACATAGAAGAGCATACGCAAATGTTTTTAGAAAAACAAACACCACCTAAATCATTACAAACATAAAATTGATGAGAGAGATTCCAAGTGACATTATTGACATAAAAGGAAGTATGAGTTCAATGAAATTTAAATTGAAATTAAAATAGGAAGCTCGAAAAATTCAGGGATGTTATACTCCTTAATGTTTGGGAATTTCGTCCTTAAATTGTTTTATTTTATTTTATTTTGGTTTTTTTTTATATTTGGAGATGAATGTTAGGTAACTAGCGCGTATCCTTTATGCCTCTATTATATAACTTTCGTTTCGTTATTCTAAATCACTATAGATTCTATTCTGTAACACATGACAGAACTTCCATGCACCAAATTTCATAATTACATGTGCACCTATAATTACTTGATTCATCGCATAGTCCGCATAGTTATCTTGTTATGTATGGGTCAAAATAAACTCAAAACTTATAAATCATATAATATTGCTTCATGTATTCACATCTTCAATTTAGATAACCATGTTCATGGTTGCCAGGTTCACTACCAAGTAACAAATGCTCAAAGATAGCTAGTGTTCAAAGATAGTTATGTGCAATCATACATATGGAAAGTCCAATTTGTATGTAATCATGTTCACAAGTAATCATGTTCATGGAAAAATGCTAGTAAGAAATCATGTTTATAGAATAACCAAATTTATATGTAATCATGTTCATGGAAAGTCAAGATCATAAGTAATCACATTCACAGGTAATCATGTTTTGTAGAATATAAAAGTTTCATGGGTTTGACATTGAGTATTACAAGACTCTCAGAGCCTTATGTTCAAGGTTATGAGGTAAACTATTGCTAGAACAAGGTCCTGAAAAGACTACAAACATTTATGAGAATTTGAAATGTTTAATCCTCCCATTGATAGGAGGTTTTATTTAAAAGTGGATCTTGAGTTGTACAAAGGTGATTGATTGTTGAAGATGGGCAATGTAATTATAGTGTTGGTTATGAATCTTTAAGAAAAACTGGGGATGTTCTCTGACGCTTCGATTATTTTGGACAATTTATCAATATCGGTTCTCTCAAAATTTTGTGAATCTAATCTAATTTTAACGAAAATCTTTTGTCACTAAAAGAAACATTTTGTAGATGTTTGAAATCAAGGGTAGTGCTTAAGGTAAGAGGATATTTTCCACCGCAAATAGTTATTTGTTCACAAAAGTCGTTTGTTCATTCAACATATTGGATGGAACAAACGTTTGAGCATAACTTGAGATCAGGAGTATGTCTTACACAAAATGTTAGATGGAAGGAGGTGTATGCGTATAGAGTAAGATATGTGTATATTTATATAATTGCATTAGTTAAGCAAGATAAATTTATCTAACTAAATTAGATAAATGAATTTTTGTTAATAAAAAAGAGAAATTAGGTAGAATATGTTCGAGAAACAAATATTGACATTTATAAAAATCAATTCAATAAAGATAATCTTTTTTTGTAAATTTGATCTTATTTTTTTATCTTTAGGTTTGTAAAAACAAATTTATAAAACTGCTTTTAAAGAGGATGTGCTCGATAGATAACTGTTACGGAACTTTATAAAGTAGAATGAGGAGAATGATTTTATAAAATTGGACTCATAGGTGCTGTTTTATTTTTATAAAATACAAATAGATTAACTATTTATGTGATTTATTAGATATCCATTTCTAAAGAACATAATTATTTTAAAATAAACTTATCGAATTAAATTAAAAAGATAAAATTTAGATAACTAGTTATTGTTAGGGCATTAATTTTAATACTGTGGATCATATATATCCTGAGATTTACTCTGGATCACTAATCCTTAATGGATGTTGCAGGAAGTCTGATCCTTATAATCACCTATGTTGACTAACAATTGTTTCCTATATTTTTAGCTTGTATCCGTAGGTACTTGACGAAGTGGACTTGGTCTGTGCTGGAATATCGCAAAATATGCTAGATTCAAGCACGTACAAGTGAAGCAACAACCGTTATGGGTGATCATGGTAGACTTGCATATTTTGCGGATAGTTAGTTAATTGCATATTTCTAAATATATCAGAGATTTTGAGCTTAAATCAGAACACACAATCCGTACACAACTCATACACTGACCACTCTCGAAACTGTCCTTAAACACACACTAGAATTCAACTTTAACAAGCTCAATATCATTCGAAGTTGTAACCTTTTTATGCAATATAGTTGGTGATCGGTAGTTTCCATCACCCAAGATTTTTTATGTCAGAGATCCTCTAGAGATGAAGGTCTTTTTCCTAGTATAAATCCGAGATTTTTTATGTCAGAGATCCTCTAGAGATGAAGGTATTTTTCCTCGTATAAATCCTTATGTTCATCGTCATTTACGTTTCATTCATTGATCACACACTTGTTTATCATTCAGGCACACTACTTCACAAAATCAGATTTGGTTACGTTATCCTTAGATTGATTTTTGACCAAAACAATTTGGCGCCATCATGGGTCAACTGGTGCTTCAATTCCAATACTTTTCACTCATTTTCATTAATTTTCATCAACTTCATGGCTTCTCACAGGAAATCTACTTCAAGTGCCATGCCGGAGGTTACCTCATCTCAAAACACGATGCCTTTGCCTCCCATTCCCCCATCATTCTAGAAGAATGCTGAAAATGCTCAGAAGAAGACATCATCTGTCTTGACAGGATCAAAAATTTCTGCTATTTTGTCCTCTATGGCTACTAACAATGATGTTTCTGTTTTAATTTTGCAGATGAAAAGCTACATGGAGCAGCAAGACAAAATCAACCAAAGGATCTTTCATGAAATTGATGACATCAAGAAGCGAAGAGGCCAGCAAAAGAGCAGTCTCCTCTAACGCCTAGAGCATTGGATTTTGCTACGCCATCATCAACAATCCAGCATTCTAGAGGATCTACAACTCAACCTCAAGGATCCTCTATCCTTTGGCAAGGATCACTGGAAACGACTCAGCCTTAAGGATCCTTCTACCAACCAGGAGGATCACAGAGAATGTACCAGCCTCAAGGATCCTACATTCAGCATAAAGGATCCTCAGCTCGGGTTCAAGGATCAATGGATTATCCGCTAAGACCTCTAGCACCCACATATCCTGGATCCAACATCTTCCAAGATTAAGGATTCTCAAGGAATCAAACACTCAGAAGTTCAAAAATTCATGATGGAGAGTTCATCCCCATGCAACTATTACTTCCTTAGGCCCTACTATGACAACAGATGTGTCTTATCCCCAATACACTTTTGGAATTCCACCTTTAAGCCAAACAGGAGGTAACAATTTTCATAAAACCTCTATGGATACTAACTATGGTTTCATGCAGGATGCAGGGATAAGTCAGGTCATGGCCAGAGAGCTACAGAAGCTCAAGGATATCATATCCAGCATTCCAGGAATAGTCACTATTCTTGAAATCCCAGATAGAAGCCATAAGATGCCTCGCTTAGCACCACCCATATGCAATGCAGAGATTCCAAAACGTTTTCAAACACCCAACATGAAATAGTATGATGGAAAAACCGATCCAGAGGAGCACGTGGCACAATACTGGGAAAGGATGGAGATAAACCCCATGCCTAAAAGGTTGAAAGAAGCTTGCTTGTGTAAGGGCTTCAGATCCACATTTACTGGATCATCATTAAAATGGTTGCTAAGTCTTCCTACCTACTCCATTACTTCATTTTCAAATTTAGTTAACCTATTTAGTAATCAATTTTCATGTAGCAGAACTTTTGAGAGGTTAACTGGTGACTTATATAGGATAAACCAGGCTCATGATGAATCCTTAAGGGATTACGTCACAAAGTTTGGAAGAGAATCCTTAGAATTCCCGAATCTGGAAGTTGCAACTGCTGTTGAGGCATTTAAAATGGGATTACAAAAGGATTCTCCATTTTATGATGATCTTGTCATGACCCCTTGTAGGCACTTGGACGAAGTAAGAAACATGGCTCTAAGATTCATCCGTTTAGAGGATGACAAGAGAATACAAGACAGGCTCATTGGTTCTAACAAACATGGTTACAACGAGTGAAACAAGGATCCTACTATAAGAGTAACCGATCCAAGCCGTATTCCAAGCCTGATAACCAAAATGTTCACGCGGTTGAACAAGACGAGGATGAGGAAGGATATCCTCGCATATCTAAATACTATTTTTCTGTTGATAATAGTGAACTAATGTTTGCCTTGCAGAATTTAGGTGAAAAATCTAGATGGCCAAAGAAGAATGAGAAGTCAAACTCCTTCAAAGATAAGTCCAAGTAGTGTGCATACCATGAAGACTTTGGGCATTTGACGGATGAATGCATAACTTTGAGGAGAGAAATTGGCTATCTCCTTAATAAGGGCACTTAAAAGAACTGCTGGGTAGGAAAAAGTCAAGGATCCAGGATCCTGAAAATGTTCCAGAGAAAGCTGCTCCACCTCCGAACGATGCACAAATCATCAACTTTATTTCTGGAGGATTAGATATATGTGGAACCTCATTCTCCGCAGCAAAAAGGCACACCAAGGAAACTAAATTGGAGAATGGAGACGGGCCTATCAGGACTTCTACTCTAACTCAACAGAAAGTTATATCATTTGAGGAGGATGATCGTGTTGATATACAGGATCCTCATTATGATGGCCTAGTTATTACTTTGTTTATTGCTAATCACTTTGTTTGCAGGATCCTCATAGATGGCGAGAGCTCTGTGAACATCGTACAACTTGATGTCCTGAAAAAGATGAACATCCCAGAATCAGAAATAATTCGGAGATCATCAGTCCTTGTAGGATTCAAGGGTGAAACGAAGAACACCCTGCGGGACATCAACTCCCAATCTACATTGAGTGGGTAAACTTTGTACAAAAATATTGTGTTATTGACTACTTGTCTTGTTGCAATGTTATCCTTGGCAGGCCTTGGATTCATGAAATGAAAGTTGTCCCATCAACCTACCACCAATGTGTCAAACTACCAATACCTTGGGGGTCGTGAAGATAGAAAGCGATCAACAAGAGGCCAACAATTGTTATATCTCTTCAATGAAACCAGCGTCAAAACCAATGGCGGCATATCATTCACAACAACTTCCAAGGAGTGTCCTGGAGGCAGCATAGCAAGACATTAAGAATGTAATACTGGATCCTCAGGATCCTGAAATCAAAGTCTTCATAGGATCCGTGATCCTTAACAGTATAGAGCAGGATTTAGTATCCTTCCTGAAAAGAAGAAAATCTACCTTTGCTTCGAAATACGAGGATATGACAGGTATATCTAAAGATATTATAACACATAAATTGCGAATTGATAAATCTTTCAGGCCAATTCAACAAAAAGAAGGAAATTTGCACCTGAAAGGAATGTCATTATCCAAGAAGAGGTAGATAAACTTTTGAAGGCAGGTATAATTAGGGAAGTTAATTATCCAAAATGGTTAGCCAATGTAGTGGTTGTTCAAAAGAAAAACGGAAAGTGGAGGGTATGTGTCAATTTTACAGATTTAAATAAGGCATGTCCCAAGGATCCTTTCCACTACCACACATTGACTCCATGATGGATGCAACAGCAGGTCATGAGCTGTTAACCTTTATAGGTGCTTCTTCTGGATTCCAACAAATTCAGATGGAACCATCTGACCAAGAGGATACAACATTCATGACTCCTACTGGCATATACTGTTATATTGCAATGCCTTTTGGACTAAGAATTGCAGGTGCCACCTACAAAAGACTGGTTAATATGATGTTCAAAGAGCAGATAGGAGACACCATGGAAGTTTATATAGACGACATGGTGGTCAAGTCCAAGAAAGCTGAGGATCAACTTAAGGATCTCAAAGTGGCATTCAATATCCTTGACCAATACAACACGAAGCTGAATCCTTCCAAATGCCATTTTGGCGTCAAAGCTGGGAAATTATTAGGCTACATGGTGACCAAAAAGAGGATTGAAGCAACCCCTGAGCAGATCAAGACAACCGTGAATATAAAATCCCCTGCTAATGCTAAGGATGTCTAGAGACTAACAAGAAGAATTCGGCCCTAAACAGATTCATTTCAAAGTCCTCATAGAAGTGCAAGGATTTTTATGATATCCTAAGGAAGAACAAGAAATTTGAGTGGACTGAAAAACATGAAGCTGCACTCAAAGCACTTAAGGATTATATATCCTCAGCACAACCCTAATGAAACTAGAGGATGGTGAGCCATTATACTTGTACTTAGCTATCTCAGATAAAGTAGTAAGTACAATATTGGGTAAGGATCATGAAGGCCAACAACATCCGGTATATTATGTAAGTAAAAGCCTTCTTGATGCTGAAGCCAGGTATTCTCATTTAGAGAAAATAATTCTTGCATTGATTATGGCTTCCACTAAACTTAGACATTATTTTGAAACACATGCTATTATTCTGAAAACCAATTTCCCCGTTAAGAATGTTCTTAGGAAACCTGAAATGTCAGGAAGAATGGCGAAATGGGCAGTTAAACTTAGTACATATGATATAAAATATGAATCAAGGACTGCTATCAAGTCTCAAGCTTTGGCTGGCTTTGTGGCTAATTTTACTAGTGATCTACAAAGGGAAGTTGAGCTAGAGGTTCAACAACTTGAGGAGACCAAGGATCCTTGGATACTCTTCAATGATGGAGCCTCAAATGTCAAAGGAACTAGACTAGGCATACTACTAAAATCTCTACAAGGGGACATAATACCCCAATCCATTGCATGTGAATTCCAAACCACAAACAATGAAGCAGAATATGAGGCCCTAATAGCAGGTTTGCAATTAGCTAAACAGGTGAGGATCAGGTATCTTCAAGTATACATAGACACATTACTAATTACTAACCATTATAATGGTTCAAATGCTGTGAAGGGTGTGAAATTAATTAAATATTTAGAAATTGTTAAAAAAACTAGCAAATGCTTTCGATTCCTTTAGTATAACACAGGTTCCTAGAGAAGAAAATGCTAGGGCAGACGCTTGGCAAATTTAGGGTCATCCTTAAAGATTCCAGAAGACGTGAGGATACCTATCACCACATTCTTTTCCCCGTAATTGAGGAAAATGAAGCATTGGAAATAGTTGAGGATACTCCAATTATACCCAGTGATGTGCAGCCTAATTCAGGATCATGAATCCTTCCAATAATGAACTACATTAAGAAGGGGGAAACTCCCACTAGGGAGAATCCTAGAGACTTCATAACCAAGTTATGTCAACTATCTATACTTGATAACATTTTATATAAAAGATCTCTTGTAGGTCCATATTTGAGATGCATTGAGGATCCAGAAATTCAAGAAGCTATAAAGGAATTCCATGAAGGAGACTGTGGGAACCATACTGGGGGTAGAGCACTATTCTCAAGGATCCTCAGAACAGGTTACTACTGTCCCACAATAAAGAAGGATGCAGTAGATTATGCAAGGAAATGTGAAGCTTGCAAGAGACATAGCAACATCCTACATCAACCAGTAGAGCCTTTATATCCAATAATTTTCTCTTAGCCATTTATGAAGTGGGGAATTGATATAGTTTGCAAACTTCCAAAGGCACAAGGAGGAAAAGTATTTATGCTAGCCATGACTGACTACTTCTCCAAATGGATAGAAGTAGAAGCTTTTGTTCAAGTCAGAGAAAAGGAAGTTATATCCTTCACTAAGAGAAACGTTATTACTAGATTTGAAATTCCTTCTGAAATTATATGTTATAATGGATCATAGTTTATTGGGAGTAGAATTACTAACTTTTGTGACAGTTGGTGAATCAAGATGATAACATCCACACCCGTTCATCCACAAGCTAATTGCCAAGCAGAGTTATGCGACAGAATCATCATCACCAACTTGAAGAAAAAGCTTGGATCCAAGAAAGGAAAATGGACCGAAGAGCTGCCATATATCATTTGGGTAGATAGGACAACTCTGAAGAATGCTACAGGGAAAACTCCTTTCTCTCTAGTCTTTGGAACAGAGGCAGTTATCCCGATAGAGATGGTGGTTCCTACAGCCAGAACAAGTATCTGTGATCCTTAGACAAATGATGAGAATCTGACTCAAGACCTTGATACTGTGGATGAGCTTAGAGAGCTAGCAAGAATAAGGATGGCCAGTTATCAACAAAGGATGGTTGGAGCATATAACAAGAATGTAAGGATCGGACGATTCCAAGTTGGAGATTTGGTTCTAAGAAAAGCATTTTAGAATACTACAAACCCAGATGATGGCAAGTTGTCACCTAATTGGGAGGGTCCATATCTAATTAAAGCAGAAGCAGAAAGGGGGCATACCGCCTATTAACCATGGAAGGTGATCTCTTGACAAGAGCATGGAATGATATTCATCTCAAGAAGTATTTTATGTAATAAGGATCAAGGATCCTTAAGGATTCAGGATCCTCACGTCGGTAACATTTTATCTTAAATTTTTCTTCTCTTCTATTTGTCAGAAGAAAAGGATTTAGATACTTAACATCCAATTTCACCAAGTTTTAAGTTTTTGCAGAAAGGTTTAACATATTTAGTAGAGGATTAAGGGGTTGGCCATCTCTCTCCCACATTTAAGGTATCTTATACCTTCTAAGGTTTAAAGGTTTTCACCTTTCACACGAATTGGGTTTTGACACCCTGCCAGTAGCGCACGTTTATCCAAGTATGGTTCGAGGCAATGGGACCAGTACACACTTAGTGGCTGACAATTTCATTGTTGTTGGCCATATGTAGGATCTCAAGTATAATGGTAGACGTACCATACATCCTTATACTAAGGTTTCTAATGTTTTCACGTTTGCTAAGGTTTTGGCATTTTCATGTCACTCACGTTGGGCTTGTTCTCGGTTTGGGCCAAACCCCAAGATTTTTGGCTTGTCCCTAGCATGTTTGGGCTTGTCCCCAGTTTATTTGGGATGGTCCCCAGTTATGATTGGCTAGTCCCTAGATTATTTGGCTTAGTCCCAAGTTCATTTTTTACAGGTTCTTGGAGCTTTAAAGGTTTGCAAGTTCTATCATCAAGGATCCCGAATTCTTAAACCTTAACAAATTTAATGGGTCTGTTGGTTCAATAGTAAGTTATAAGGATACAAAATCCTAACTTGGATTCTCTGGTATGTTTTAGACTCGGTTTTATGTATTTCATTGTTTACACCTTCTATATTCCAGCCAAGGATTTGTGATCCATATTCATACATACAATCAAAGTTTTCTATAAAACCAGTTATTATCTAATTTTTACCAACCAAGGATTTCCTAAGCTTTTATAAAGTAAAAGTGGTAATCTTAACAAACAATATGCTTGGATGTGAGAACATAAGCATAACAAGTGAACAAATTTCAAAGATAAATGAACAACACCAACTATGGCCAAAATATTTAATATTATTAAACTCACCAATATATACCAAAACTGCCCAGCTTGGGTTTCACCAGCAAAACGTGGACCATCCACCTAGGCCGGACATGGCTATCTAATGCTTATAGTTTTGTGCAGAAATTTAAATGCAGGAAAATAAAAGCGAGGGATGTAAAGGCTTCATCCTCCACAAATAGAAGGACCCGTCCACCTTTGCCACCCCCTATTGTCTAAAGGATCAATGATCCTTAACCTAAAGAAACTACTGTTTAGAATTACAGACCATAATTGTTCAGAATCAAAACACCATCAAACAAAAACCACAAATCCTAAAAAGTGGGCTCAGGCCTCGTCTACATTATCCTTCATTGCCCACCACAACAACATTATCTCTAACTGCACCCAGCACCTCCTGCATCACCTTCTACTCCACCTTCCTTCACCTCCTTGGTCCCACTTGGAGCAGTCTCCCGAGCCATCACTTGTTTCGATTTAGTATCACCGCCCAGTCCGAGAAGAGTCTGCTTCCAGCCAGCAACATCCCAGGCAGACCGGTCAAAAGAAGGATCCATAGCCTCTTGGACTATTTTGATCCTTTCTTGCAGGACAGTACAAGCCGCACAGACTTTGGCCTCGCAAGTGGCCTCCAGTTTAGCCTTATTAGCCTGTATCTCTGCCACCATGATCTGCTTCTCTAGGTTATTGACCTCCTTCTCAAGCTGGGAGATCCTCTTGTCCTTAGCGGCAACAATGGAGCGGAGGTCGGCTAAATTCTCTTCAGCATCAGCTAGGCGTTTATCCAGGTTAACCTGGATACGGACGAACTTCTGCAAATTGTAAGACAGGGGAGTCAAGATCACCGATCCTTAGCAATAGACAAGACTAGTTATAAGCATTAGGGATCCTTACCTCAGTGACAAATTCATGAAATTGTCGCTCAATCTGGAGGTTGTCCTCCTCAGGCTCACATGGCTTCTCCCTCTTGGATCCTACCTTAGCTCGGGTGGTCATCGTCTTTGGCTCCAGTAGGCTTGGGCCCTTGGCCAGCTCTCTCCTTATAGAGTGAGGGAGATCATGCTATCAATATCACCAAGGTTAAATTTGGGAGCCAACTTGCTAGAGGATCTCGGAGCACCTGTTCTATTAACAAACAGATAAGTATCCATATTCCTCTTTTCATATACTTTAATGCACATTTACATTATATCAGTGTACACAAGTACTTACTTGACATTATGTAGGAGGCAGAGGTGGTCTCTTCTAACTCTTTTGTCTTTGGATTGAACATCCTGATGCTTGAATCCAAAGCCAAGAATGCAACAATTCTTTCTTTTGTACCTGGTGTATCAACAAGAGAGGCAAAGTTTCTCAAGAAAGCAGGTGTGTAGGCGATAAACCTCAGGATCGGTGAATCTACAAACCTCAGAGGATGGATTCGCCAAAAGGTTCTGGCTTTATGGTGTACCATCGTGATCCTGGCTCTTTGTTGGGGAGGATCGAGGAACCATTTTGCTCATGATCGATCAAGAGAGAAGAGAAGAGATAACATAAAATAAAGGATTGAAAGAGAAGGGAAGAATACCTGAATAGTCTCTAGAATGAAGATTTAAATGATGGATTCTTGATCTTAAATGGTTTTTCAAAATCCTATCTCTATCCTATATATCATGATGTTTGTTGTAGGCAGTCCCATCAATGACGTCAAAGACAGTAACGACTAGTTACTTGGTGCAATGGCTATTCCTATTCTAACGGAAATATGGCAGATTTGATATGCGTCATATCCACCATATATGGGGGCAATTGTTAGGGCATTGATTTTAATACTGTGGATCATATATCTGGAGATTTACCCTGGATCACTTATCCTTAATTTATGGTGTAGGAAGTCTGAGGATCAAGGATCCTTATTATCACCTATGTTGACTAATAATTGTTTCCTATATTTTTAAGCTTGTATCCGCAGGTACTTGATGAAGTGGACTTGGTCTGTGCTGGAATATCGCAGAATATGCTTAGATTCAAGTACGTGCAAGTGAAGCAACAATCGTTATGGTGATCGTGGGAGACTTGCATATTTTGCGGATAGTTAGTTAGCTGCATATTTCTAAATATATCAAGGGATTTTGAGCCTGAATTAGAGCACACAATCCATACACAACTCGACCACTCTTGAATTTGCTCTCAAACACGCACTAGAATTCAACTGTAACAATCTCAATATCATCCGAAGTTGTAACCTTTTTATGCAATATAGTTGGTGATCGGTAGTTGCCATCACCCGAGGTTTTTTATGCAGGACATCCTCTAGAGATCAAGGGCTTTTTCCTCGTATAAATCCGTGTCTTCATTTTCATTTACGTTTCATTTATTGATCACACACTTGTTTATCATTCAAGCGCACTACCTCACAAAATCAGATTTGATTACATTGTACTTAGATTGATTTTTGACCAAAACAGTTATATATAGTCACTTTAAAATTTTCATTCTTTTGAAAAATTTTAAGTATGTGAGGTGAATCATAAGAAATTTTTAAGAGAAATTGAAAACCTAATAGGGATACACAAAGGGTTATGATATTGGGATACATAAGGGGTTATGAAATTATGAAACATACGTATGATAATGACACAAGGGTTATAATTATTTAGTAGATAAATGAGAACAATCAACTAATAAGTAGATAAGGTTTTATAATGTTTGGGAAGACGTGCTTTAGCTTATAAGTGAACACACACTCCAAGAATTTTCAGGGAAAGCATAACTAGTCCCTCAGTTGATTGAAATTTTTACGAGATGTTTTCCTAGCTAGAAGACTTAGTTTAGAAGTGTCAAACCTTCCAAATTACACGAGTTCTTATTCATTATTTGACACTAAGAACTTGAGCATATTAAAAAAACATTTAAGGCTTTAAGCCTAAGAATAAAAGCTATTTATCTAAGGATAGATGATGATTGTATAATATAAGTAATCACAAGATTTAGGGAATAACTAGGATACTGATGAGGTTAAGGAAAAGGAAATACATGAGACAACTCATGTTTGGTGTCCTAGGAAGGTTATAGTCTACGTCATGTATTCTGACATGAGGTCGAAGTCTCAGTAAAAAATAAACCAAATAGACTAAATAGATAGTGGTAAATGGGTATCAAACATAGGGAGTTTGTGGAATGTGTTTGCTAAGCAGTTTGCAAAATAACTAACTTAAAACTAAAATGCAGAAAATTAATCTCGAAGTTTAGGTTGTTTGGTTTGTAGAACTAAAATTAACTAAAAAACACTTAACAAGATTTTGATTTAGAGATGAGAGGATATGTTCTCCCCGGTTTCAGATTTCTATGAATGATTTGTTAAAAGTTTAATTGGGATGAACTACATAGAGATAGTCCGTGAATGCATGTTTTATTGTGATAAAAGGAAGTAAGTACTTGGATTATAAGAACGCAAGGTAGTCACCCAATAACCAAGTTGATATAGTCAACCCCGAATCCCTCCCAATAAATCCTGATTGCCTATGCCACCAAGAACTGATGGCTTAGAATGCAAAAGTTAATAATACAAATAACTACAAATCAAACTCATAATCACCATAGTAATATAATCACAATAACCAAATTACTATCCCACAAATAACATAAACAATAACAATCATTCAATTCAAAAACTTACAATCAGAGGGAAAACATATAAGAAATTAGCGACACATCGTTTGGTTGATCATCACTTCAATTCCGTTCATATGAATCAAAGATGGAAAAGCAATAATAGAGAAACCCAAAATAGTGTTTTGTCACCCTAAATTCGCCTCTCAAATATCATTGAACGGAAACCAATGGTAAGAGATACCAAAAGTCACAACCACCAACAACTAAAAAGGAGTTACACTTTTCCCATATGGCTCCATCGTAAGCTATGGTGGCCACCATAGCTTACGGTGGTAATCAGCTGGCCTATAGTGGTAAAGGACTGTCTTACGGTGGAACTTTTGTGAGATTGAAGCTACCGTATCTTATGGTGGCTACTGTAAGCTACGGTAAAGGCCAATTTTGCTTCTTTAGTTTCTTCATTCAGCACTCGAAAATTCCATTCCGCTTCCACTTGCCAAGCTTTCCTTCCAACACTGCAATTCCGCTCCCTTATACCTTTTGTATCTTCAATGACAAGTAAAATAGTAGTCATCTAATTCTAGACAATAACCTTATAAAATATATGATTTTTAATACCAATTATGCCACTTAAGGGTTGTCCTACGGTCCACCCGTCACATCCCCACACTTACCCGTTGCTTGCCCCCAAGCAACTCGTTCAAGTAAACCATCATGAAAACCACAAAATTGACTTACTCAACAAAGCGATCCAAACCAAACCAAACAAGTAACCGTCGTCCTTAATAAACTTCCCATAGCAAACCACACAACACACCCCTCACAATAACACTCCTCTTGGTGATAAATGATAACTAGCAAAAATGTGCTAGAAAACAGTCAATGCAAATGTGTGATCGTGCAATAATAAGCTTGTGCATAAATCGAACCTTCGCCTAGATAACTACTTAAACATGTGTGTAAATCAAAAGGACTTAACAGGTTGTAACGAGGCTACGTGTATAGGTAGGGAATGAAGGAATATGTGTAAAGTAGCGCAATGATCCGACCCGGTCTTATTATTACATCTAAGCAGACACGACTAACTATCTACAAAAACTTGCATCTCTTTTTCGTTTCTTTTCTTTTTCTTTCAAACTAGTAAAAACTTTTATTCTCATTTTTTAGTATTTTCTTTTATTATTATTATTATTATTATTATTATTATTATTATTATTATTATTATTATTATTATTATTATTATTATTAATCAACACCACATACACAAACCACAAAAGCACTAAATACTAAAGCTATTAGACCGGGTCTTCTCAAACGGGTAAGGCACGGGTTATCAAATGATAGGCACTAAGCTCAAATATGGCTAATAATAGACCAAACCCCCGCCCCTCTCGTTACTATGCTCATATATATAATGTATGAGACCTAACCTCCAAGTCCCACACTCACACACATCGCGACGAGGCTACCTAAATGCCCTTATCATCTTCACACACATGCTAAGCTAAGGCCTCGGAACATATCTAATGTACAAGTTCTAATGCACTCACACACATTGCCACTCTCAATCAAAGAACACATTTCTAACAATGCAACTGTGTGGCCCAAACGCTCACCAATGAAAGGACAAAGGGTTGCCGGTGTGTCGTGCGGGTCTAATGTCATGTATTCAATTAGATGGCACTCGCTTGATTTTTAAAAAAAATTTAAAAGTTTTTTAAAAGTTTTCCCCCATCCCACACTTGGGATACATTGTCCCCAATGTATGGCTTTGGAAGGAATGATCGTTTACAAAACACAAAACACAAATTTTTTCTCCTCTTAAATCCCTTTTTTTAAACACAAGTACATCTAGAACTAACACACCACCATCCTTCTCAACCCTTAAACCTCAACACATGAAAACTCCACCCAAACCACAATACATAAAAGAAATATGAACAAAATGTACAAGATAGGATAGGATACAACCTGACTAGTAGTATTGCGACAAAGGTGGCCCGAAGATATACGTCATCATGTCCGAAAACTCTCCAAAACTGAAGGCACCTTGCCCACTACTATTACATTCACCTCCTTTAGGTTGTTGGGCGGCTTCATGTATGTCCTGATCCTTGTAGGTCCAACCAGATGGAGTGATGCAATGGCGGTGTGGGGTATAAGACACTACCATCATACGGTGGAAAATTAGTGTAATCCACAATTGGTAGATCAGCTACAACCGGTTGACCAGCATGCCAAGAATCGTGCATACGCCGGTTCCTATCACCAATGTACTGGTTGTTCATTTCTTGCTCGAACGTGTATGCATGCGCGCGGTTCCATTACTCTTGCCTTTCGTAATTATGTTTTAACGCCCGGTCTATGCTCGCTCCCATAAAGGTTTTATGGTCAAATAAAGTTTGAGTGGTCTCGACCCAATTAAAAAACGTGGGCGGTCGCCTATTGCCCATAACTTTTTGCATGGTCCCTTGATGGGCCCAATTTGGGTCGAATGGTTGGCTTGTATAATCAAATGCCCCTCTCGCATACACATGCCGAGTTGCCCCTTCTTCGTGCACCTCGGCTTGACTCGGCTTGATCCGTCTCCATCACTACCACATTCGGATCATCCTTATAATCATCATCCCTACTTTGGTGCTCTTCATCACTATCCAGTTCATCAACTTCACCCGGAAGCCATGGCCTTGCATCCATCTTTAATGCTCTCTACTTTTGACCCCCACTCTTCAACTTTAATTACCTTTTCAATTCTATATACTTCCAACCAACCCCCAATGTTTTCAAGTCGAATGGCTTATGCCTCTTAACCGCACCCTTATCATCCGGGTCGATAGCACCGTACATCTTCAAAAGGGTCGTGATCAATCTACAATGAGGTATGATCTTCCTTCCTACGCCATTCCGACTTATCCATATATTGTTAAGTACCAATAACGATATGGAACAAGGGGTGACCCATTTAGCAAAGTGTAGAGAATGGGCACCTCCGGATAGCGGACCTCAACCTTATCACCCCGCCTTGGAATGACATTATGTAAACAGATTACTAACATCGGTGCTTCGATCTTTAAATTTTTTCTGTAAAGCTTCCCATGTGTCGTTCTGGGGAAAAACAAGGCTTCAAACATTGATTTCCACATAGGATGCTTTTCGGGTTCATTGAAAAAATCATTCAAACTTGGGAACATGTATTTGTTGTAGGGTTTATGTAAATCCCAAAGTCGGATCTAACAGGTATCGTAAACCTAATCAGTTGCGGAAATAAAGATTAGGAAGAAGAACAATCTCTTGAATCAAAATCAACTTGCATACACCAGAATAGTGTCTAATAAAAGTTTTTCACTTACAACTCTCTAAACTCTAAACATTGGCCTAATACATATATTTATACTAATCACTAAGCCCAACAGTTACAACCCTAGGCCCACAAGGCACTAGGAAGCCCAAAACCCTCCAAAAGCCCAAATGTAGCACTAATGTGTAAACCTCTGCTAGTATAAGCCCAACAATCTCCCCCTAGGTTTACAACATTAGGCCTTCTAATCTTTAGGTTGCGAGTCCACTCCCAATCTACCAGCAATAATTCCAGCCACAACAGCTGTCCAATCTTTCGCACATGCCTCATATAGCTCTGCTCTTCGAATCTGGTGTGAAGCAAGAACCTACAGATCTTCATCGTGAAAGGTCACCAAGTTAACCACATCATTAACCCTAAACGCCTTCTCCTTTGTCACAATAGCCACACTTCCAACTTTTGGATCATACAGCCAGAAATTGAAATTCTTCAAAATTCCTCTCGGAAAGGTTGGAGCGACTGGTATAACAAGTTCCTTATCCGCCGGGGGCCACATCACCGACTTAAACCTCCTCCCTGTCCTCGCATCATGCACTCCCTTCGCAGCTCGCAAATACGGTTCAGCTGTTTTCATTCTCTTGAACCCATTTTACACCTCCTGTTCCAATTTCTTGAAAAACCTCCATCCTGGACCTCGTTCAGTAGTATCATCGTCAGAGTATGGAGCTCGTAATAAATCAGTCAAAGCAATATTCGTCCACATTTCAAACTGAGACTCCTTAGAATAATATTCCCGAGTACTGTCTTGTGTAACAATAATCCACATCTTCTTTACATAGTTGTACATCCAGCTCAGCACCTTTGATTTGTTTCCAACCTTGTTGTAGTAACTTGAGCCAAATTCCATGACATGCCGTTCAGACTGATTGGAAGGATCTTTCAATTGAAAATTCTCATCAAGAGGATTAACATCAACGTTTTTCATCAACACCATCTTCTTTTTCTTCTGTGTCGTTGGACGCTTCTGACTTGCAGTATATTTCTTTCTCGGATCACGCAGATAGTCATCCAACCCAGCTTGTAGTTCGGAAGCCAACTATTCTGCAGCTAACCTATCCGCTTCACTTTTCTCTGCTGCTCTTTGCTCGGCTGCTCTATGTCTGTGTTCTATGTTCATTGGATCACCAGTAGGGTCAGAAAATTCTCGCCCAACTTGTTCTCCAATTTAGCCTTCAAATCAAACACTAAAGTCATCAGCATAGTGACGTCCCCTGCAGTTGATTGGTCGCTTGGTCTCTCATATTTAAGCGTGTCTGCAATGACGCAATCTGAGCATCCTTAAGTATGACCTCCTGTTCTAATACAATCACTTGCTTCTTCAAATCCACAACATCAACTTCTACGTCTTCATCATCACTGTCCAGACCACTAAACTCAAACGCACGTTTTTCAGATCTTCGCGAGTATTTCGCAGCATCATCCTCAGCACCACCTGTACCACTTCCACCTGCGCCAGATCCCTCAGCACCCACTGAACTTCCCCAAAATCCATCTTTCGTAATACAGAGTCTGCTGGAATAGATACACCATGGAATGTGTAGCAATGTGAGTAGTTGTCGGTTCAGAAGAAATAGGAGGAACAACCATCTGAACATCCGTCATAGATACAACAACTGAAGATAAAACATGAGTAGATGTCACTGGTGTTGATTCTTCAGCAATACTAACGACGTGAGCTTCTGAATGACTTCGTTGAACAATAGGCTACGTCCGCCGTCTTTTTATCAAAGGTACTTCGTCCTCTTCATCCTCTTCATCAGCTTCAACCACACCTACTGGAACATCAATATAGGGGATTACCAAAGGAGGATCACCTTGTCGTTTTTGAATTTCTTTCAGATGAGCAATTAGGGCTTCTAAGTTCTCTAAAGAAAGTTCTGGCAAGACTGGAGTCAGATTGGCATTAAACTCAGTAAGATCATCTAAGAAAGCTTGTTCCGCGTCTGTATCCTCATCAGTGACAAGATCTTCAATCTCGACCTCTTTCTCTTTTGCAGGCATATCATGCTCTTCAACAACAATTGCATTGACTTGTGTAGGAGTTGGGACATCCTGTCCGATCACTTCAGTAAACTTTCCAAACTTCATTAGCGGAAAACGACCAGCAAAAATGGTCTTCAACGTCAAACGATTTTTCTTCATTGTGCTAAAGATAGTCGGTCCCATTGGCTTCATATTTAGCAAATTCGCATCCGAAGCATCCTTGGCCAAGTCGGTATATTGAGCATCCAAAATCAGTTGTACAAAGCGCGGATATAATAGAAACATCCTCTTCTTGGACTACTCTAAAATCTTCTTCATATTTTCAAAAATATAACCTGAAAAGTTATATTTACAGTCCATAATAAGAGCCACGATCGCGGAGGTTTAGGTTTCATTCGGTTGATCTAAGCCTCCCTTGTTCTCTGAAATGCACTGCATAAACATGTGTACCGGCAATCTCCAATAAGCAGGAAACATTTTCTGCAAGAATAGGCAACACTTTCTCCTTTGCGTATACAGTTGGGTCACTTGTAGAGTCTGCAAACTGTAGAACGTCTCGAACACAGGCTTCATTCACTAAGATCTCCTTATCCTGTATCTAAGAACTAATATACGGTCTCCCATCAACTCCTCTCAGGTGGAATCAAGCTATCTTCCAAAACGAGTGTGCTAGATCTCTGTATATAACCGGATTAGCATGAAGTATATGCAATCTTGCACGCATTTAGACCCGCCATCATCGATTGGAACTCTTGGTAAAATTCAGCTGGTGGATCCGATAGGTATCCTACTTGATTATGGAACTGTTCCTCCACCAACATAACTGCATCGAAAGCCTCTTCTACCATTTCTGTCAAAACAATAACCAGGTTAACTCAATTTTAACGCAACCAACAGAAGTTAACGGTGGGATAAAAGGTTAACACGAATTGGATAGTTCAAACAGATTTCAAAGGTTCAATTATTAAAAGGTTCAAATCAGTTTGAGGGGTTCAATCAATTGAAAAGGTCCAAAAGAGCTCAAAGGTTCAAACCCTAGAATCCGGATTCACTAACAGGTTATAGTAATCCGGTTGAACCTTTCATCAATCCGGATTAGCAAAGAGGTCAATAGTGATTCAGATGAATCATCAATCTGGATTGGCAAGCAAATCAACAGTATTTCGGATAAATCATCAATCCAGATTAAGGTTATCTGAGATGAAATCCGAGTTCATAAACTCGGTTGAATATCCATCTGGAATGAGATCCGAACTACAAGTTTCTTTGAAGGCCAATTCGAAATGATGTCCGATATGCATGAAACTTGAAGATTATCATTTGATTTTATGATTTTAGAGCATAATTTACCTAATCAGGATGAAATTCGAAATAAAAATCCGAAATGAACAGTGAGAGATCAGAGAAGATCAGAGAATATCAGAGGTTTTAGAAAATTTGTGAATAATCCGAAATGCATCTCTGATTCACTTAAATACTTTTCCAGAATGGGCTTGGGACTAATCTTTGGGGCCCAACACAATCCGGAATCCGGATTCCCAAAGAATCCGGATTGGGCTTTTGTCAGGCCCAATCCGTAACTAAGTGGGCCTATCCGGAAGGTGCTTGAAAGCCCAATCCGGAAGAGTATCTTTAGAAACCTAAATGTTCAATTTTTAAGACTTTCAGAAATTTTATTGGGTTAGCCCAACTTTGAAACTTAGCCGGCCAGTCCAATATCCCTTGACATAAACCATCTAACAAAAAATCAGCAGTTTGACAAACCAAGCATCCAACCACCTTTTACTAACTACAAAAATAAGACATTTTAGCACAAACATAAACATAAACACAGCCCTGCTAAGGGATCAAATCGTTTCAAAGGTCAACTAAGGAACACTTTTCAGTATGAGCTGGGTCAGACTAGTCTAAGCAATTGCCAATATACTTGTCCATCTAAATCTAAAACTCAACCCTGAAGTTCTAGCTTCATGATATGCTTAAGGTAGTATTATACTATGATACACGTGTGTCCCATACCATGACATACCCCCGCGATCAAGGTAAGCACAACGATTCATAGCAGGTGAGTATACTGAGATCATCCTTTATCTTTACAACGTCAGTCTATTGGTGAACAGGTCAGTACTTTCGTACAACAGAGTGACCAATAGTATCTGACGAGGGTTAGGAAAATACCTTATATGGTACATAGGAACTTTTGGAATTTCTCATGAAGAGATTTTCGTTCTTTTAGGTTTTGGCCCTTCTATTTTGGCTCTTTTAGAAGATATCCTGACTGTGCCTAGGTCTGCATATAATCTGGATGCAACAGAAGGGTAGCGAAGATATCCCCGGATGACTCAACAGCATAAAGACCCGAAACCTCAGACGTTGGCTATCTATCAACACAGGATTTAAGACCATGAAATCATATGCCTATAGTATGTGACCCACTGAATCCATAGTTCTTTAGGTTTATATCATTTGGCTTACACTATCCGGTTGAGATTTAGACCTATCAACATATCACCTTTGATCCAAGTCTTTTCCCGCTTCAACACCTTACATGTGTTAGTCAGACAATTTATCACGAAAAAGTATTTCATTCCAATCATTGCAAAAGCTGTTTAGAAACAAATACCTTTGTTTAATATTTCTCCCCCTAAATTTGTGCATATATATGAACAAATTTATGAAGCAACCAAAAATGAATGAAAGACAATAAAAGAAATGGAAAGGACAGAGGATGCTCAGTTAGAAAAACGGATCATTTTGAGAAGATCCACAAGCACTTGAAAACGCGCGTTGCTAACGGGTTTCGTGAACAAATTCGCCACGTTTGCATCGGTATGGATTTGCTCAAGTTTAACGAGACCCTTTTCATAGCAATCACGGATATGAACCCAAGACATCAGGAGGAGCAGACTCTGCATTTGTCGTAGGAGGCTCTGTGTTTGGAGCCTCAACTTCAGGGGAATCATCCTGAGGAGTCAGGTCAGATGACGTTTCTTGATGTTGCGATACTGGTGAAGGAGTAGATATAACTTCATTAAATCCAGGTGGATCCACACTCAGCTTCTTTAAAGTCTCATGCAGCTGTGCAGCATCGGCATCGTCTTCGGGTGAGATGGGCATCGTTCGAAGTTCAGAAATTTTGATTGTACCTGCAGACACATTAGAAGGGACATCAACATGGTTAAACAAGGTGGAATAATCATACAGCCAGTTAGGACCAATGCGTGTGTCCTTGGGATTTTCCTCCAGCCAACCCACGTTGTAGGTTTCAACTACCATTTTCTTGATCTTATTATAGACACGATATGAAGTGTTTTTGGAATATCCAACGAAGATGCATGGATCCCCGCGTGATTCAAATTTCCCTTTAGCATCCATGAGTAGGAGAACACAAGGGAATCCGAACTTGCGGAAATGCTTGACCGAAGGTTTGCGACCTTCAACCACTTCGTATGGAGTTTTCATGTGTCTTTTGTTGATCAGGGCATGATTCTGAATATAACAGACGGTATTGATTGCTTCTACCCATAAAATAAGAGGTAGCTCGGATTCAACCAACACAGTACGTGCAGCTTCAATTAGTGTTCGATTTCTTTGTTTTGAAACCCCATTTTGTTGTGGAGTTCTGGCTGCACTAAACTGTCGGTCGATACCCTTGGAGGAGCAGAAAGAATTTAAGGTAACATTCTTAAACTCTGTTCCATTATCACAACGAATAGCCATCACGGTGGTGTCTGTCTGGTTCTCCATAAGTGTGACGAACTGTTTAACTAACTCAGCGGTTTCACTTTTATGTGCCAGAAAGAAAACCCAGGTGAATCGTGAGTAGTCATCAATAATGACAAGACAGTATGCCTTCCTGCCAATGCTCAGAATATCTGTCAAACCAAAAAGATCCATATGAAGCAGTTCTAAAACTTGAGACGTGGAAGGGGCGGTTTTAGATTTGTGAGGCCGTCGATGTTGTTTCCCACGTTCACATGATTCACACTTTTCAACCTCTATAAAATCGCGAACTGGTAGATGTCTGACTAAACCACCTTT
Organism: Scalesia atractyloides; assembly: GCA_947069175.1. Lineage (NCBI taxonomy): Eukaryota > Viridiplantae > Streptophyta > Magnoliopsida > Asterales > Asteraceae > Scalesia > Scalesia atractyloides. Next base: position 79,622,061 of record CAMTDV010000008.1, read on the forward strand.
TGCAAGTCGATTTAAGTTCTTCATGTTGATGTGTCCTAGTCGACTGTGCCATAGCATTGCATCATGCTCAGCTGTCAACGAGAATAAGCAAGTGAGCTTGTCAGAGGGAGCCTTGTTCATGTCGATGACATATGCATTTCCTTTACACACGTCTTTTAGAAGAATCCAATCATCCGGAATAATGAGGCCTGGTTTCAGTACATAGCACCCTTTCTTGGTGAAGAGAACATCCAAATGATTGTCACAGAGCTGAGACACACTCAAAAGACTATGCTTCAACTCTGGTACGTAGTTCACGTTCTTAAAGCTGAGAGCTCTGTTGCATACTGTTCCTTTCATAGTGATCTTTCTGGTCTCACCACCTGCGAAGGAGACAAACCCGCCATCGAAAAACTGAATGTCATTCAACTGCGAGATGTCCCCAGTCATGTGCCTGGAACAGCCACTGTCAATATACCGAGAGTTCGCCAGAGCTGTTCCTGCACATTTCAATAGGTTTTAGTTAGAGGCTGCAACCCAGGCCATTGAATATCTGGGCATGCCATTTGCATCAACATAAGTAGCCTCACGAAAAATTAAATTAGTTGAGGATGAGGTCGATGATGCTTTTGATTTGTTGAATATGGGGGCAGAAGACTGAATCTTGGTAAAGATCTTAGGCCTCCGGGTTAGCGAGTCAGACTTCTGCACAATCCTTGGAGTGCTAGAAGGATTCCGAAAACCTGAAGGTCTTGGAGATTTGTGAGTTTGTTTCTTGGCCATGTTCCAGTCTTGATCAGAAGGCTTAGCCATAGCGAATCGAGCCTGATTTAGGCGATTAGGCATAGCTTTCTGATATTTTGAGTATAATGCTTTAAAAGGTGTAAAAGCCTTTTAACAATTTCACGCAATATGCCTGGGAAATCCACATTTGAAATAGGTCTGCCTCTTCTAGAAGAAAATAGTCCATTCAACTTGGGAAATTCTAGGCAATTTGTCTGTCAGTTTCTTGCTTGCGGGTACTGACGGCTAATGCACGGTGTTGATCTTGGCTGTTGCCTGCGCACAACCATCGGCACACTTGTTAGTTTTGTGATTTGAATTAGACAATTTGGAGTGTGTAGACTTAGGCGCAAATTTAACTGATTTTTGTTTAGCTGGTTGCTTAATAGATTCAGTTTGGGGCTGCTGAGTCATTTGTCTGAGACGCATGTGTGTTTTTCTTCTTCTTGGATCGACGTGTTCTCCTTTTCTTATTTTTATTTTTCAAATCATTTTGTGTGGCAGATTCTACAGAGGAGACGGGTGGCTTAGCAGGGACATCCTTTTCTGAACTTCCAGAAGATGAGTTTGAAACATTACAAGTAGGAGGAATCTCTAAATTTTGAAAAGTTTGAGAGTCCGAGTCAGATTCACTTTCAAGATTTGTATCTGAATCAACAGGAAGAGAATGCTCATCATCTGTCATTTCAGAATCAACCCCTTGTTCTTTGTTTGAAGAAGCTGAGTCGCTTGATTCTTCTAGAATTATGCCAACGCCATTTTTAACAGGGTCAGTTGGTTGGTTGAATTTCTCACTGTCAACCCTGGGATTAGCATCAATAGACGGAACCTCTGGAGAAGAACTTCCGGTCTCTTCAGTAGAATCCGAGGAAACCGAATCATCTGTCGATGTTGTACCTGTAGCAAAATTCATGTTTTCATCACAAGAGTTATCATAGTTATTAGTAGCATTGAAAACATCAGCATTAGATGAAAAACTAGAATTAAAACCGTCTGTGTTATCAACACAACCAACACTTTCTGAGAATTTAAATTGTTCAGCAAGAAATTGATTCAAAATGTCAAAAGCATGTTTATAAAATTCATAATCAGCAGCCAAATTGTCTGAATTTGCATTCAGACATTCTTCTTGATCACCATCTGTAATATCCTCTACTAATATTTCTTCTACACATGAGGTAGAAATGTTAGTATCGTTCACTAAGTTAGTTTCAGTTTCAGAAGAATTTTTTTCTTTAGATTCTGAGGATGATGTAGCTGCCTCTTCCTTAGGCGTCACTTTCTCTAAATCACCTGAACTACAAGATGGATGCTCACAAGATTCATGTGAAAGTGGTGTGGAAGTAACAAAAACATCATCCCTCTTGAGTTCGGTTGGGTTGGAGAACTTTGGGTAATAGGGTTTCCACGGTTTGGAAAGATAATCTGAAGGTCTACCATACATCATATTTTCTGCATTTTCTAGATCAGCCTCAGATTCAGGCATTCTTGTATAGTTATGATTATATGGTGGAGGAGCCCTATTGTACCCAAGACCATTAGTGTAATTTGTCGGGTAATTAAGCTGTAGATCACACAAATCCTTGACCAGCTTGCTGGAAGTTTCAAATTTTTTAATATTAATTTCATTTTCGTGAAACTTCCATGTCAAGGAATTTAGGTTGGCTAAGGCTGCTTGAAGTTCTGCATCCTTTTCAGCTAATTTTAGCTTATAGTCGTACACCCAACATTGTTGTTGGTTCAAGTCAAACTTTAGCGAGCTATATCTTGTTTTTGAGCTTCGATCTTTTCCATAAGAAGCTTGTTCTTATGTTTAAGGGTGATGTTTTGTGATGCAACTTGCTGGTATCCAGCTACAAGAGTTGAATTATGGGCGCGCATTTGTGATAATTTAAAACGACAACTATCAGAACAGAGAATTCAATTTACCGTTTCCGAAATATCTGGTGTCTTAGTTGTCTGCGCTATCATTCAGTGGTTGCTGTTCTTAGAAAAATTCAAAGTCTCCATCTGAGCTGCAGCATCTGCCCAGTTGAATCCTTCGTGCTGTTGTGCCACCAACGCTGTTGATTTCCCGCTTGAGCTGCTTGAGGGACTAGTAGTAGACATTGAGGGAGAGACTGGCGTCAGCTGTCTGTCACTGTCTGTATGTCTGCCACTCTGGATGACACATATCCAGATGGCGGCTTCTTGCACTCCCTTGCAAAATGTCCTGGCTCATGACATCTGTAGCACCTGAGTTTATCTTCTGTGAGTCCAGTCTTCAGATTTGACAATGGTTGCCGCCCATACTTCTTTTGAAACTTGTTGACATGAAAGGCAGCCATTGCAAGATTCCAGGACACGTCAATCTCGTCTAGATCCTCATCCATTATTTGATCTACTTCAGTTGGAAGAATAGATGGGGGAGTCAGGTCACCTGCTAAAAAGGCATTTAAGCTGTTGATCATTGAAGCAGCTATGGCCAATATCTCTTCCTTTTCCTTAGTGAGAAAAACAAAATTGGACACAGCTTGAGCAGGATCCAATGCTGGAGCAGCAGATTGAGGAATGTCGCCTTGTTGAGTTGTAGCTGGAATGGTGGGACTAAACACCGTGTTAGGATACTGAGCATGGTACTGTGTCTGAACTTGGGCAACAGAAATCATAGTAGGAGTCTGAGATTGAAGACCGTAGAAGTACTGAGTCTTCTATGGTGTGGCAAGAGGAATGTATACCACGTTTGAGCTACCCGGTGTGTGAGAGCTTCCGTGTAGAGGGCTATAAACCATATTTTGTGACATTAATGCTGCATTTTGCCCTGTAATACCGGCGGCCATCAAACTACTCTGATGATTGATGTCTTTCTGCTTATTATCGATCTCACACGATTTAATAGTAGCTATCATTTCTGTGAGAGTGACATTATTCAGATTCTTCGTCTTCTTGATCATTCCAACATCAGCATCCCAACTCTTTGGTAATGAATTTAACAGCTGTCTGTTCATAGCACTATTGGTAAGAGTAATCTCAGCTGATATCATCTGGGAAACGAGCTTTACATATCTCCGGATCTGGTTCTCAATGGTTTCCCCATAAATGTGATTAAATGAGCTGAATTGTTGATTCAGCTGATTTACTCTGCTGGATAATTCAACTTATTTACTCTGCTGGCCTTCATATCCGCATTTCCCTCATAAAGATTTTGTAATTCACTCCACACTTCTTTAGCGGTCTTGCAATTTCTGACCGCAATTGAAATGTCAGGTCCAAGTGCCATTGTCAATACAGCCGAAGCCTTTTCATCTTCCTCAATGATTTTCACATCTTCTGGAGTCCACAAGTGACTCAGCTTTTGAATCTTTGTATCTGGATCATTATCGTTACTGTAAACAATCGTTCGAGGACCATTCATAATGCACCTCCACACCCCAGGCTCTTTGGCCTTGCAATATTGCTCGAATCTGAACTTCCATTCATAGTACTCATCTCCATACAACAGACGGGGCACTTTAGTTGAAGTGCCAATCACTTGATCCAATTCCTGATGGAGGGCCAGAGTCTGTGATTGCAGTGAAGTCAAAGTGGCATTGGTCAAATCTTGAGCTGGTATGTAACTGTTCATCATGGTTAACTTTATTAAAATTACCAAGTAAATTTAAATTCAGTTAATTTTGAATTTTATAATGAACAGTGATCATTATATGTCCCAAACAGTGTCCGAAATGAGTCCGGAATAGACAACTCTGAGATAGGCAGATCCGAAATCAGTCCGAGATGGTCAAATCCGATATGTTTGAATCCAAGATAGCCAGATCCGAAAACAATCCGAAATAGGAAAAATCCGAAATGATAATCCGGAAAGCAGTGTGTATCCGAAATAAGAAATCCGGAATGATATTGTCCGGAATGGAAGAAAATTCGGAATGAAAGCTGGTCCGGAATGAATCCGGAATCAGGAAGAACCCGGAATGAGACTGGATCCGGAATGAACTCAGTTCGGAATCTAGTCCTTATCAGAATGCAACAGTAGTCCGAATTCCTGCAACAGTAGTCCGAATTCCCAGCAACAGATTACCACCAACAGTTTTTCGGATTCGAAATAGTACCAATCCGGATTGAACAGTAGTCCGGGATCAATCCGCGATGGATGATCTCCCGTGTTCTTCGGGATCTTCAACGGTAGCAAATATGAAATCCTTGAAGCTTCTTCGAGTTCTTCGAAATGCGTAACAGTATCAAATCCGAAATCTTCAGACCTTCTTCGAGTTCTTCGGAACATTTGCAATTCCGATCAAACACAGCGATTCTACGATTCTGAACAATAATCTGGGTTGAACAGCAACAAACCAATTCCAATCAGCTCTTCAATCTGCGATACCTGGAGCCTGTATTGTACAACAGGCTCTGATACCAATTGTAAGTCCCGAAGTCGGATCTAACACGTATCGTAAACCTAATCAGTTGTGGAAATAAAGATTAGGAAGAAGAACAATCTCTTAAATCAAAATCAACTTGCATACACCAGAATAGTGTCTGATACAAGTTTTTCAGTTACAACTCTCTAACCTATAAACATTGACCTAATACATATATTTATACTAATCACCAAGCCCACAGTTACAACCCTAGGCCCACAAGACACTAGGAAGCCCAAAACCCTCCAAAAGCCCAAATATAGCACTAATGTGTAAACCTTTACTAGTATAAGCCCAACAGTTTACTATCGAACGGAGCCACTCGCCTCAATGTCTCAAATGACATCTCCACATCAATCCCATGTAGCATTCTTATTAACTTCATTTGTGACGGCTTTTTGTGTGGTGGGCATTCCAAGGTGGCCATCCATTCTTGTATCTCATCGGCAAACAATTCTTCTCATCATGATCATAACACTTCAAGGCTGCTTCCCATCCTAATGCATTAAACTTGTTAGTAACCCTAGACGGACCAAAATCTTTTTCTGGAACTTCCTTCTCACGTATGAAACCCTCTTTCCGGTTGGTCAAATTCATTTGGTCGTGAAAAAGCTCCGCTTGCCATTTATGTGGCTGATCTGACAACGTACCAGATGTCCATTTTGGTTTCACATCAAACACATCTTCTTCTTGTTGTTGCTCTTTTTACTCTTCTTCCTCCAAGTGTTGTTGTAAAACCAACCTTCTTAGTTTAGGCTGGTCATCTAGGTTGCTAAAAGACCCGGTTGCCTCTTCACCGTTATGATCCATCTACGAAACACAACAAACAAACACAACAAGTTATTCCTCTTCTCATTAACCCATAACATCCCCACACTTGCTTGTGACTATGGTTGTGGATGTAAGCCAAACATGATATTCATCTTTTGTAAAAATTTGGGCATCATTTTGACTAAACTTAGTGAAAATTTTTGCTTAACATTATATTTTTATCCCAAGACTTAACATCCACAACCACAATCATCACAAAACTCATCAAGTTCATACTATCCTAAGAACTACAAGCAAGTGTGCAAGAACATAAACATGAATTACTTACTATTCTGCAAAACACCTCAAATAATGTGAGCAAAACACATACCTTTGCCTTGTAGAATGTAAGAATGACAAGAACTTCAAGATTTATCCAAGAACCCACAAAAACCTCTAAAAATTTCGGACACAAATGTCAAAATTGAGAACCAAAACGTGAAATTCTTCAAAATGCAAGCACTAATTCAGAATCCTTGTGAAATTCTAGCCAAGATTGATCCAAAAATCACTCGATTTGGTTAATTTTGAAGATTTGACAAAGTATTAAGGCTATGGAAGTTAGCATTTCTTTTCGAAGTTTTCGAAGAGAAGAAGAGTAAACCTATGATGAAAAGAAGCTTCTTCTGTATGTGTCGTTGTAAAAAAAAATTATGATTTTCGTTTTTTTAGTATACCTGACCCCACCTCGCTAGGGTCTATCGTAAGCTACGGTAGGCACCGTAGCTTATAGTGGCTTATGGAAAAATCTGGTCACCGTAAGACAGTTTGATTGTGCCGTAATGAGTTTGTTTTCCCAGATACCACTGTAAGTACGGTGGAACCATAAGCTACTGTGGCTTCTGGGCATATTTCATTTGCAATTTTTTTAAAGATTTTTTTAAAAGTATTTTTTATTAATTTTTAAAACATAAAAATTACCCTAACCCCCATGAAAAACCCGTGTTTTCCCCAACACCGTGCTAGAGCAAATTTCGCAAAAATTTCGCCACACTTGGGTCAAACACACTCCATGATGAGAACAGTAAAAGTTTTCAAACAAAACGAAGCTAAGCTAAACTAAACTAAACTGCAACTATACTAAACAAATCCGGGCCACTCAATTTGGCTCCTCCTCCGGTGGACGTAGAAAGTAGCCTACATCATCAAACTCAAGCATGTTGATATCCTTGCCTTCCAAATACTGTTTTAGCCGATGTCCATTCACCACTTGTTTTGTTTGATCTTGAACGTCTTCAATTTTCACATCGCCAAACTGACCCACTCTTGTAATAACGCAAGGCCTCATCCATTTGCTTTTTAGTTTTCCTGGAAACAACTTTAACCTTGAATTGTACAACCACACCTTTTGACCCACTTCAAATGTCCTTTTCTACAACTTTGCATCATGGACCTTTTTTAGTTTGTCCTTGTATGCGGATGCACACTCGTATGCTTCATCTCCGATTTCCTCTATCTCATTTAGTTGTAGCTTCCGTAACTCACCCGCTTCATTATAATCCACATTGATATTCTTATCATCCATAATGCACGGTGAGCTAACTCCATTGGGAAATGACACCCATTCCCATACACTAACCGATAAGGAGTTGTACCAGTAGGAGTTTTGTAGGAGGTCCGGTACACCCGCAACGCATCATCTAACTTCCCCGACCAATCCTTTCTATGGACCCGCACCGTCTTCATCAATATCTCCTTGATTTGCCGATTAGAAACTTCGACATGCCCGCTCGTTTACGGGTGATACGGGGTAGCAATACAGTGATTCACATTGTATCTTTTAAGCAACTTCCCAAAGTTGAAGTTTTTGAAATGTGAACCACCATCACTAATAATTACCCATGGGATCCCAAATCTAGCAAATATGTGGGATTGAACAAACTTACATACCACCGCATGGTCATTGGTTCTCATAGCTATTGCTTTGACCTATTTAAAAACATTGTCTACTGCCACTAAGATGTACAAATACCCATTCGAGCTTGGAAAAAGACCCATAAAGTCAATACCCCACACATCAAAAATCTCTACCACCAAAGTGGGTTGCAATGACATTTCATCCCTTTTCGAAATACTTCCAACTTTTTGGCAATTCAAACAATCTCGGGCATAATCACACGCATCTTTGAAAATCGTAGGCCAATAGAACCCACATGTGAGGACCCAATATCTCGTCTTTTGACTGCTAAAGTGACCCCCACAAGCTGATGCATGAACATGGGTCAACACTTCCAATACCTCGGTTTCGGGTATGCAACGTCAGATAACTTGATCCGCTCCAATCTTGAAAAGATCCGGTTCATACCAATATATTGTTTCACTTGGACCATAAATTGTTGTCTTCTCTTTTTCATCCAATGACTCGGAATAGCACCCTTGGCTAAATAATTAACATAATGAGCATAGCATGGTACGGTGGACACGGTCAATAAATGCTCATCAGGAAAATTTTCATTGATCTCAGTCGTGTCATAAATACCTTCCAACAGAATTCGGGATAGATGACCCGCCACTACGTTTTCATAACCTTTCTTATCCCGAATTTCCAAATCAAACTCTTGTAACAACAATACCCAACGAAATAATTGGGGCTTTGCATCCTTCTTTTCCATCAAATATCGAACCGCACTATGGTCCGAATACACCAATACCTTGCTCCCCTGAATGTAAGACCGAAACTTATCCAAGGCGTACACCACCGCAAGCAATTCTTTTTCCATGGTGGTGTAATTAAGTTGTGCCTCGGATAGTGTCTTACTCGCATAGTAAATCACCACCGGCCCTTCTTATCAAGCCTTTGACCCAAAACCGCTCCAATAATGATATCACTAGCATCACACATAATCTTGAACAACTTCGACCAATCCGATGGTTGCAAAATGGGAGCTTTCACCAACTATTCCTTCAAAACGTTAAAAGCTTGCAAACACTCATTTTGTAAAATCAAAAGGGACATCGTTTAATAGTAAATTACATAAAGGTTTGGTAATGACATTAAAACCCTTGATGAATCTTCGATAAAAACCCGCATGTCCCAAAAATGACCTTACCACTTTAACATATTTCGGTGGAGGCAAAGATGAAATTACTCCTTTTTTGCCTTGTCCACCTCCATTCCCCTTTCTCAAATCACGCGATCTAACACAATACCCTCTTGTATCATGAAATGACTTTTCTCCCATTAACACCAAATTTGTCTCGACATATCTTTTTAAAACTTTTTCTAATTCATCAAGACAAGATTCAAAAGTTGGGCCAAAAATGGAGAAGTCATCCATAAATACTTCAAGTGAATCTGTAACACCCTGTAAAATCGTGTCCAATAGTGGCACGTGTTGCATTTTTAAATATAGTCTATTAAAGACCAATAAGGACTAAAGGTGTCAACATGCTTAAATCATTAGCCTTTGAGTAACTGATATGTCAACATGCTAAAAACTTGGCCTCTGTGTGACTGATATGTCAACATGCCTAGCCTCTGAATGACACCGGAATCAACATGCTTATAATAAGCCTCCGAGTGATCCTTTACAAAGTCCTAACTCTCAAACATGCCAATTGTTTGACAGAGGGTTCAATTTTGTAAATATGTAAAAGTTGGATAATGGAGGGACTAAAAGTGTCAATATGTTAATTTATACCTCTGAGTGACTTTTAACGAACCGTGATCTCGACAATGTCCGGGCATAATCCCGGGTATGCCAAGTATTGGCTACGAAGGGCTAAAAGTGCCAAAAATGTGTTTTAGAAGGTTTTTAGAAACTTTATAAAGTTAAGGGGTTAAAGTGTCAATTTTGAAACTGGCCAAGGGGCGGTCGCGGGCCGCGAGAGACCTGTCCTGGGTCTCTCGTGGGGCGCTAGAAGCCTGCTACTGCAGAAAGTTTCTTGGCCTCCAAACAAAAATACCAAGAAACCATGTATTCGAAACTATGGACTTACAATCAGCTATGCCAGGTTTTGGGACACTTGTAAGCTCCCTCTTACACCCCTAAACACCAGGCATCACCTCCTTTGAGTTCTCCAACTATAAATAGGTGCTTAAGTTCACCATTCCAACTTGCACCTTTCTCATTCATACACTCTTCTCCCTCCTCTGGAAGTTCCTAGCTGAAAGGAGCATCCGACTTAGTTCTCTTGCATTCTAGGAACCTCTTGTAAGTGTTCTTTCTCTTGCATTTTCGTTTATAGGCTTTTATAGCCAAAAGTCAAACGTTCTACGGAAAATGATTTGACTTTCGGTTAAGACCATTATGGTCCAGCCATTGTTCGAAATGAACATGGCTAAGTGATCGTAATAAGGTAGGTGTTAGTCCCTATAAATGGCACCTCCTGAAGATCACGTTTGCTAGACCAATTGACGGGTCAAAGTTATGATATTAAAAAGTCAAAAAGGCCATTTTTCAGAAAATTATAAATTGATCTTATATATGTTATGAAACCTGTTTTGACACTTAAACAAGTTGGTAATAATTATTAGAACATGTAAGAACATGTTCGGCTCGTCAATTTCAGTTCTAGGGTCGATTTAGATTAGTTACATACTGATCTAAAGTTGCATTATGATCGTAATATAATGTAGCATAACCCTCTGAGGTTATATTACATGATCATAATCAGAATCCAAGTTTATGCGTAAGTTCCATAATTATGCCATCTTTGACCAAAATGTCCTTTTTGCATAAAACAAGGTTTTAAATGGTAATGAACTTGAAAATGAGTTTTCTACTGATGTAATATTATAAGTAGGATTATTTGGGATGTTAAACCAAGTTATAAACTGAGTTTTCAAACAGGTCCTTAAACTATGTCGATAAATGACGATTTTAGCCCTTGTGGCTTATAAAATGGTTTTAATCAAATCTTTTCAAGGTAATTCATTTGCCTACTGGTATGTTATATTAAATAACATATTTAAAACATTTTAATCTGACCTCAACATCAGTTTTCGTAAACATCGCATAAAGACGTCATTTTATGACATAAGCGCCGTTTCGGCGCATAGTATGGTTTTAAACCATATTATTGACCAAGACTTGATACCTACTGATTTTAAAACTTATTTTAAACATATTTACAGTAGGTACATGTTATAAACTCAGAATCTCAAATAATTTATAAACTATGTGTAAAATGATCAAAATGCCCATTCGGTGCATAGTTTGGTCATAAAAGATAAATTACACATATAATTGGTATCCTACTGATATTATATCATAAATAAATTATTTTTCCAGAATACTCCTGATTGTAAACTTAAATTATATTCAAGTTCCTTTTATATGATATGAAATTACCAAAATGCCCCTATGAGGCATAAATTCGTTTTAAAACCTTAACGGCATATAAAACTTGTCCAAGATTTATCCGGTAACCCATTATCGCTTATAAGCGTACGGTTGATTATACGTAACTAGTTTACGGAATCTAACCGAAACGGGTTTAACCTTGTCATTTAAATTTCAAAATCCAGAATGTTAATTATTTACCCACATTATGCAAGTAAAGTATTTGTCGGGTTTTAAACTACATTCTATCTGATCATCGTTTAATTAAGCGTTATACGTATTGATCATGTACACTACTCGGTCTAAGTCTATGACTTAAATAAAGACCGTTAGTATTAATTGGTTAGCTTATGCCATAATCCAGACTAGAGCCTTGTCGGTAAATGCTATCTGCAATTAAGTACTTTTGTATACGGCTGAGTTATTGAAGTTAAAAGAAGACTAGCTCAGGTAAATACTCTCGACTTATTTTTCCTATACGGGCTTGGGATACGGTAAACTATTACCGCTTGGTCAGAAATGTGATCAATCGAATGCCGGATTGTGGTTAGTAAATCCGTATATTCTGTTTTAATCAGTTTTGTTTGAAAACTTAAACATCAGGGGTAAAATTACCGTGTCCTTGATATCCTCAGCTCATTAGATTAGTTAATGGCCATGACCTTAGCGCGGGGTGTAGGCATACACCTGACAGACGCTCAAATGAAAATTACCCAAGACGTTGGGGATAAATCCTCTGTGAGTTCTAAGTGGTGTGTATTTAATCATGTATCGGTCTCTGTACTGGGCCCTGTATGTATGGACAAACATGTGAATCTGTTAACAAGGTTACAAGGTAACTTTCCCAAGTTATAGAAAGATTTGTGCCCTGTGCACCTAAATCAAATTTTTAAAATGTTTTCAAAATGAGTCAGTTGGGTGTATTTACCGGCAAAAGCTGACGTATCGTCCAAAGACTAAATTGCAGGTACAATACGAAATAGGCCGGAAGCTGCTCGGTAGTGATTAAGAGGATCTTGCAAATCCTTAGATCTGCCCTAAAGTCTGTTTTATATACTTTCTTTGTACATTCTATGATCCGCCTGTGGATCTTCTATTACGAGCATGTATATTATTTTATTTTGAATATTTGGTTTGTAATAGTAATTTCACTCCAAGACTTCCGCTGTGCCGTGTTTAATTTACTATAATGTTATCAACTGACGTCACAATAATCCCCACCCGGGCCCACCGGTGTATGGATTTGGGTTGGAAATCCGGGGTGTGACAGAATCCCTAACCATGTCCGAAAAAATACTCACCATACAATGTTGAAAAGTGGTCGGGGCATTACACAATCCAAATGGCATTCACCGAAAAGCAAAAGTATCATAAGGACATGTGAAGGTGGTCTTGTGTTGGTCATCCAGGTGAATTGGAATTTGGTTATATCCCGAGTACCCATCCAAAAGACAATAGAATTTTTTACCAGAAAGTTCTTCAATAATTTGGTCAATAAAGGGTAACGGGAAATGGTCTTTGTAGGTAGCGGCATTCAATTTTCTATAATGGATGCACACTCGTCACCCGGTGACCGGTCGGGTGGCAACTTGTTCGCCGTTTTCATCTTTTATTACGTGTATACCGACTTTCTTTGGTACTACCCATGTAGGACTCACCCATGCAATATCTGAAATGGGATAGATAATCCCCGCATCCAACCACCTAATTTCCTCTTTTTTCACAACTTCCCTCAAGTTGGGATTTAACCTTCTTTGTGTCTCTCGGGTTAGCTTTGCATCTCCAGTAGTGATGATCTTGTAAATAACTATGGATGGACTAATGCCCTTCAATTCGGCAATCGTCCATCCTATAGCCGCCTTATGAGCCTTCAACACAGTCAATAAGCCTTGCTCTTGAGCCTCATCCAGATTAGAGGTAATGATGACCGGTAATGTCTCATTATCCCCCAAAAATGCATATTTCAAGTGGCCTGGAAAGTCCTTCAACTCCACTTGTGGTGGAACTCCAATGAGGGATTCGTGTACGAGTTGATTTCGGCCGATAAACTTTCAACTTGGTCAGTCCATGGTGGTCGCCCTTCTCGCACCGCCAATGCCTCTTGCTTTTGTTCTTCCATCCTCAAAGCACACACGTGTACCTGTTCAGAAACATCACAAACACACGTTTCCAAAGCATCTTCCTCATATTAATGCGGGTCACACCTATCAGCTAAATCTGCCATGAAACAGTCATCACCACCCAAAGAATTAGCAACATTAGTAAAAAAAATTAAACGCATTTTCCTATTTCCAAAAGCCATGTCGACCGTACCATATCAACAATCAGTAATGGCATGAGCGGCGTTCAAAAATGGTAGACCCAAAAGACATTTTGTTGTTGAATTGGGTCACACAATCCCTCGGGGAAGCTTATGAGAAAAAAACGGCTAAACCGTTGTCTCAACCCGTTTCAATGGACCAAAATCGTATTCGTCATATAAACCCCCCGGTAAAATATTTACTCCGGCTCCAAGAAACGCCATCGACATTTGAAAATAACCAACTTGTATGTTTATTAATGGTGTTCCCAGATCTTGGAGCTTAGGAGGAAGATCCCCTTTCAAAACCGCACTTACCCTTTTAGTTAAATCAACCCGTTTAGGAACTTTTTGTTGCCTCTTTTGAGTACACAATTAAACATTGTGTAAGCGGGTAGTTGTTTAATTGCCACAAGTAATGGAAGATTTACTTTACTTGTTTGAACACCTCCCACATCTCTTCCTTTTGAGGACCCCCTTTTGAAATAATATTTTTCTTACCCGGATTGACTAAAGCCGAAGGAAATAGGATTTGATTTGTCCCACTCCCTTATCTTTATCATTTAACAATTCATTCAAACCCGGGTTTTCAATTATTTTTTCAAAAGTTGGTTCTTTAGAAACATAAGTGGGTGAGGATTCTTCCTCATAAATCTCCACCCTCGTAATATCCTTAACCACCCCATCAACCAAACCTGGTGATGGGTTAGTTTTATACTCTTTACCACTTCTCAAAACACTAACATGATTAATGGGAATATTACGAGAAAAGTTATGAGAAGGATTTACCTTGGTGTCACCCGACAGTTGACCTTTGTTATTCTTCATATCCGCCACCTCGGTTGCAAGTTGACCCATTTGAGTTGTCAATGATTGAATAGCTTTGTCACGGATTTCATCTTTTTGCATGGGAGCCTCATCAAGTTGGTTTCTCCTTTACATGTTGCATCATCTTAAGCATATCCATGACTTCATTCCCACTTGGAGTAACTTGACCCGAAGACCCACTTTGATAACCACCTAGTTGTTGAAATTTCCTTTGAAAGCCTTGATTGTTCCCACCCCAAAAATTTCCTTGGTTATTGAACTGTTGGCGAGGAACATAATTTCCTTTAGTTCCATGGAAATTAGGATTGGCTTGATTCGTCAGATTTTCATAACGGAAATTTGGGTGATATCGCAACTCGAGATGGTAGGTGTTTGAATTCATATTAAAGTTCCTACCACCTCCCCTTTGGCCTTGAATGGCATTCACCTCCTCAACTTGTTCTTGAACCCCAAAACAGTTCTCCGCTGCATGACCCAATTCATTACAATTAGTACAAACATCGTATACCTGATTAGTGGTTTGAACTTCTCCATCACGCACAACATGTACTTGCGGCCTCGTGATAACATGCCTTGCTTTTCGTGATGATTGTGCTTTTCTCTTTAATGTGACCGACATTTGCTCCAAAAACGCCCAATCATCTGGCTCATAATTGGTACTGAATGTACCATTAGTAATCGACATTAAATCATGAGCATCTTCTGAATTCAATCCGTCATGAAAAGCATTCAACAATTCCCAAAAAACAATACCATGATGAGGATAATTTTTAATCATCATGTTAAACCTTTTAAACGCCTCATGAAACATCTCACCTGGTTATTGTTGGAAGCTTCTTAGACTACGTCTAGCATCATTAGTCTTTTGAGCCGTGAAAAACTCTTCCAAAAACCTTTGTTGCATTTTAGCCCAAATGTAAATCGAGGCAGAAGGCAACGTATAAAATCATCTCTTTACTTTGTCTTCCAAAGAAAATTGGAAAAACACCAATTTAACGTCATCAGATTGTTGTTGTGGTGGTGGAGGCATTTGTTGTTGTGGCATTTGTCTTTGAAATTGTTGCCCCTGTTGAGGGACTTGTTGTTGAAGCACTTGTGGTGGTTATCTAACAAACTCTTGAACAGGTTTAGGTTGTTGCCTTTGTGCATTAACAAATCCACCTTGAGTTCTCATTTGAGTTCCATCACCCCCACCCCATTTCATACCCTTCTTCTTCATATCCCCCGAACTCATCTTCATAACCATCATCATACCCATCACGTTATGTTCCCATATGTTGTATAAATGACGGTTGTTGATATTGAAATCTTGGTTGTGATGGTTGTTGAAGGATTGGTGTGGCATAGACTATAGGTGGTTCTTATTGGTATGAAGGTGGTTGCACATGTTGAGATGATGATTGACCGGAAGTAAAACTCGGTTTTGTCTAAGCGTTCGTTCAATTTCAGGATCAAAGGCTAGTGGTGATGACTTCTGAGAGCCTCTAGTATGCATACACACATGAGTACCTGCACACTAACACAACCTGCATAAACCCGAAAATTATAAACAAAAACTACTAAAGTAACACACGTTGCGCACTACTCCCCGGCAACGGCGCCAAAATTTGATGTGGGGTCGAAGTCTCACTAAAAAAATGAACCAAATACACTAAATAGATAGTGGTAAATGGGTGTCGAACACAGGGAGTTTGTGGAATATGTGTTTGCTAAGTAGTTTTCAAAATCACTAAATTAAAACTAAAATGAAAAAAATTAATCTTGAAGTTTTGGTTGTTTGGTTTGTAGAACTTATTAACTAAAAAACACTTATCAAGATTTTGATTCAGAGATGAGAGGATATGTTCTCCCGCGGTTTCAGGTTTCTACGAATGATATGTTAAAGTTTAATTGGGATTAACTACATAGACATAGTTCGTGAATGTATGTTTGATTGTGATAAAAGGGAACTAAGTACTTGGATTATAAGAACGCAAGGTAGTTACCCAAAACCAATTTGATATAGCCAACCCCGAATCCCTCCCAATAAATCCTGAAAGCCTATGGCACCAAGAACTGATGGTTTAGAAAGAGAAAGTTAACAATACAAATAACTGCAAATCAAACTCACAATCACCATAGTAATATAATCACAATAACCAAATTACTATCCCACAAATAACATAAACAATAAAAATCATTCAATTTGAAACCTTACAATCCGAGCGAAAACATACAAGAAATTAGCCATACATCGTTTTGTTGATCATCACTTCAATTTCGTTGTTCATATGAATCAAAGATGTAAAAGAAATAATAGAAAAACCTAAAATAGTGTCTTGTCACCCTAAATTTGCCTCTCAAACAGCTCTGAATGGAAGCCAATGATAAGAGATACCAAAAGTCACAACCACCAACAACTAAAATGGAGTTACACTTTTCCCGTCTGGATTCACCGTAAGCTACATCGTAGCTTACGGTGGTCTTCAGGTGGCCTACGGTGGTGAAGGACTGTCTTACGGTGGAACTTTTGTGCGATTGAAGCTACCGTAAGCTACGGTAGAGGCCAATTTTGCTTTTTTAGTTTCTTCATTCAGCACTGAAAATTCCATTCCGCTTCCACTCGCCAAGCTTTCCTTCCAACACTGCAATTCCGCTCCCTTATACCTTTTGTATCTGCAATGACAAGTTAACCATAGTCATCTAATTCTAGACAATAACCCTATAAAATTTATGATTTTTAATACCAATTATGCCACTTAAGGATTGTCCTACAGTCCACCTGTCACATTCTAATAATCGAATTCCCTATATCCATGATTCTGATACCAATTTGTAACCCCCCCAAACCGACGCCAAAAACATCAGGGTGTCACGTAGCTGTAGATTGTTCATAGCACATAATTGACTATTAATAATTGAAATGTATATTTTTAATTAAATATCCAACATAACAAAAAGATACACTTGTTCAATAAACTAACAAAACTTAAACCGTAGTAAATTAAACTATGTCCAAAAGCATCCTAAGCGTGGCAAATCTTCAAAATATAACTTCACACTTGGTCACCTAAATCATGTGTATAATTAAGTGTCAACTTCAAAAAAGTTGGTGAGAACATAGGATTTAAGCACATGAAAGTATTCATAATATTTCAATTCTAATGGCATATGTATAGAAATCTAAGAAACCAATGTAATAACATAAATGGATAATAAGTGGGCACATTCAAACCTTGTGATGACTGCTTGTGTGAATTCCAACATGGAGTAATACATAAAAAACAACAAAACAAAATGAGGATGCAAAGTTTCGATCATTCCACAAAGACCTCCTTGTAACACAACAAAACCAAGGAAGGGGAATAAGGTGTCAATCCTATAGCGCTACAAACTATTACCGATCGGCTTGATCATTGTAAATGAATGTACACGTGTTAAGTAAATCACAAAATGTTGTACATGTTTGCAATTAGATATTTAACAAGCCATAATGTACAGTGAAAAGTAAATATTGTAATTGTAACACTTGAATCCCCAAAAAGTAAAAGAATTGAAAAGGGGTCTATGACCTCACATGGCTGATGTACAAATGTACTACGTGTTAAGGCAAAAACTTATACAACAAGCAACAATTCACCAAGACATCCCGAATTATAATTAGCACATCATAAGTATTTAATACTAGGGTAAGGTGGTTTCATGGGTTACCGGGTTATTTGGGTTATAAAACTAAAAGCTTACGACCATGTGTGGGTTTTTATGATTCTTGATAATATTGTTATAACCAATGACGAAGTCTGTAGTCTAAAATTTCGAACACTGATATTTCAACTTGTATCAGTATTTTACTAAATGGTTTATAAAATGTTTCTCAAAAGAAAATATAGGAGTAACACTAAGGATCACCGGGTTCATGATTTTCTTAGTCATGTAAATATGAACTTTAACAAAAGTTTTATATCTCTAATTTACATAAGAATAAAATATTATAAGAGTACTTACAAATTTTCTGGTCTAAAAACCATTTAGTATGTGAATATATAGTCTTTATTTAATCATGCGTGAAAGATGAAACCCATAATTCTTCATTTTTTTAATTAGTAATAAATCACAATAGTTTTAATGGTTCCTTAAATGTTATTAAATGATTTTAATGATTCTATAAGTGAAAATAAACGTATATTGTTTTTTTAACGACAAATTTGGACTATTAGAGCATCATCGTGCCACCATCGAAATCACTCGATCATATCCATCTCCACTAGGCAATAATATACACCAATTCAGGAGGAAACCCAATAAATTTAGGAAAAAACCCCTTTGTGGGAATCGAACCCAAGACTCATTGGTCTTAAAGCTTTATTTCACCCCAAAATGCCACTGGGCTATAAAGCCATGGGCGTATATTGTTTTGTTTTAAAAGGATGATTCAAACATGGTTTTATTAATAAAATGTTGTAATGGAAACGTGATTTTAACTAGTTGTAATTTTGACACAACTACAAAGTCAATGTATTGGTCCGTATTATAAACAAAGTTTTATACAATGTCAAAGTAGTGGTCTGTATTATAAACAAGGTTTTCTTATGATCTACTTGGTGTCCATCTTTTCAAAACAAAAGAACAGAAGCCTATATTCGTTTTTTTAACGACTATGAACCATTCCTATAATTAAATCAGATTTGTTACCTTAACAGCCAAGTGAGATGACTTAGAAAACAATGGTTAACTGAATAGAAACGAGTGTGATGATGGGACAGGTCGAAGCCAGACGAGAACACTTGAGCCTGGTAAAAACGCTTCACTCCGAGCACTTTAACATTGTAAGGTAACGACACAAGGGTGGTAATTGTTTAGTTGATAAACAAGAACGTTTGACTAATCAAAGTAGTCAGGGTCTTATAGTGTTTGGGAAGACGTGCTTTAGCCTATAAGTGAACACCCACTCCGATAATTCTCAGGAAAGCATAACTGGCACCTCAGTTGATTGGAATTTTTACGAAATGCTTTCCTAGCCGAAAGACTTAGTGTACAAGCGTCAACCCTTCTTCTGGATTGCACGTGTTCTTAATCATTATTTGACCCTAAGACCTTGACAAAATTATATAAATCTTTAAGTCTTTATGCCTAAGAATAAATGTTATTCATCTAAGGATAAATGATGATTGTATAATATAAGGAATCACAAGATTTAGAGAATAACTAGGATAGGGATGAGGATAAGGATAAGGAAAGACATGAGATAACTCATGTTTGGTGTCTTAGGAAGGTTATAGTTTAGGTCATGCATTCTAATAACCTAATTCCCTATAACCATAGCACAAATTCCAATCTGTAACACCCAAACCGACGACAAAAACGTCAGGGAGTCACGTAACTGTTAATTGTTCATAGCACATGATTGACTATTAAAAATTGAAATATATTATATTAAATTAAATATCCAACATAACAAAAAAGATACAAGTTGTTTAACAAACTAACAAAATATAAACCATATTGAATTAAACTAGGTCCAAAAGCATCCTAAGCATGACAAATCTTGAAAATATAACTTCACACTTTGTCACCTAAAACATGTGTAAAATCAAGTTTCTAACTTAAAATAATTTGGTAAGAACATAGGGTTTAAGCACAATGAAAGTATCCATAATATTTCAATTCGTATAACATATGTACAAAAATCTAAGAAACCAATGTAATAACATACATGGTTACTAAGTGGGCACATACAGGTTATCATCATCATATGGGTTACATCATATGGGATATCATCATCATATGGGCTATCATTA
Organism: Scalesia atractyloides; assembly: GCA_947069175.1. NCBI lineage: Eukaryota > Viridiplantae > Streptophyta > Magnoliopsida > Asterales > Asteraceae > Scalesia > Scalesia atractyloides. Next base: position 79,642,219 of record CAMTDV010000008.1, read on the forward strand.
TCATCATCCTCGTCATCGTCATATGGGTTACCATCATCATCATCATCATATGTGCTTCATTATCATCAACATCGTTATCGTCATCATCATATGGGCTATCATTATCACATATTATCATCATCGTCATATGAGTTACCACCATCACCATTATCATCATCATATACCTTCATGATTATCATTACTGTAACACCCTAAAAATGTCGCAGCGAAAATACAAACGTAGTGGTGACGGAAGTTGGTGCCCATAAATATCTTGGTGGATGATGCATCATTAATTTTGGACATTCAACTTAATTAAAACATAGTTTAAAGTTTAGAGTTTAAACACAACCACAACCACAACATAGTTAAGTTGTTTGATCCTTATGGATCTTAGTACAAACTTGGTCCCAAAATAGTTTTAAAAGTTGTCCAAATTATTATGTAACACATATGCATCAACAACCACAAGATACTCCAAAACCCGAAGCCGAACTCAAGTACCTGAAGAACACGTTAAAATCAAGTGTCAACACAAAGGAGGGTGAGTTTAAATACTCCAAATTATAATTAATTTGATCCAAGTAAAACTTCTTATTATGTGTTTATTAATAAAATATCCATATAATCTTAAGAAAGTCAAATTTTCATTTCCTTCACCAAATACCCGAGGGTGAGTCATCGCAAGCGTTTTCCTAAAACCTTCGATATTAAGACATCTTCCCAAGGTTTACATATTAAATTTCTAGCATCAAATGTTCAGATTCGTAAGTTTGCAAGACTATACGAGCTATATATTTACAATAAGGGTATAATCAAAGCTAGACAATACAGAATATAAATTCGCCGCTTGACTTGATATGGAGCTACCGGTCACGACGGGTTGGTCAACCCGATAGATCTATCAACAATCCCACGCATGCAATATTAATGATTAAACAGCAATATCTGTGCAAGTGCCACACAATGGGCCACTTATAATACTTCCCTTATGTACAATACATATATCCTAATAAAATGATAAAATTAATATAATGTATTGTACGAATTTCTCGAAGTCCCACCGAAACGTAAGCCAATACCGATACTTACTCTTTTGAGACCGAGCAAATTCGTCACAACTTTAGATTTAAGCATTTTTATATATACACGGTCGTTTTATCCTCAAAACACCATAATGATATCCTTTTCTCCCTGAAACGTATATATCATTAATCCAAACCCCGTTTCTTCCCGAAACATATTTATATCAAAATCGTTTCTCCGAGAAACATATTTATACCAAAACCATATATTTTCCCCAAAAATATATTCATAGTTTATCAAAGGCATGTTTTATACAAAAACGTATAATTATCCTTTTAAGGCGTGTTCTTCCCCAAAACATTATATAAAACAGTAAAATGAGGGGTTAATGACACTCACCTTTGGGTGCGTTTTATATTTGCGCAATCCCCCAAATTGATCTACACGTCCTAACTTACGTAGGAACGATTTAACAATCAATATTTCACAAAATTCCTAAGTTTCTCCTATACTTCAAATTTTTACATAACTTTGAGAATTTCTCGAAAAGTCTATTTCTTATTATGTTGGCGTAACGATTTATTGGTGACCCTCATTATGTTATATTCGTTATCACACCCGTTTATAAGCAATATATCTACGATTTGCCCGTCGTAATATATATACATAAACGTGAACGTATTTTCCAATATCGAAATACACGTATCTCGTTAACTTATATATTTTGTCATTTTAAAGCATTTATACATGAAATAACTCATCAAGTTAACCTATGTATCATTTTCATGCTCGACAAATAAGTTACACATTCAACGCGACTTTTACCGATATTACCGTTTTAAACATACAAGTGTACATGCATAGTCTTAACCCATACTATCATGTCATCACTTATCATATCACATTCCATATACTCATAATCACATATCATATCATATTACACAAATTTCACTCTTAAATAATCCATTTTCGTGTACATTGAAATATGCGTATTTTGACGTTTTCGGTAACGTTTTCGGGCGTCGAAAGTCATGTACGACTAACCAAACACCAAAGATACTTAATATAAGTTAAAATACTTATATTTATGTCAAAATATCAGTTTATATTCTGATCTAAAACAGTTTTTACAAAAATCACTTTAAAAACTAATTTTAACGGCTTTTAACGCATAGTCTTGTACCGAACTTTACTATGAGCATCCCAAATTGTTACGACTTGATATTTTAACATAATACATGTTATTTACTGAGTAAAATGATGATTATATGCATGTTTGTGCATATTTCATGTAAGTCACATAAATGATGCAATTTTGCCCCTTTTTACTACTTTTTAAGCTACATGTACAACATACAAAGCTACCCAACTTATGACAAAGTTTCATGTCACTATAACACATCAAATAATACTATTTTTTAGTGTTTAAAATCTGATTCAATACATTTTTGTCATACCATAACATATCATTTCCTAATCATCACTAATACTTATGTACAAGTATCCAATGCATGATCATATCATCATCATCCATGAGTTTAAATGCAACAAAACACACATTTATTTCACCTTCATATAATCCAAAACATTATGTTCATCTAATCATTACATCATCAACACAAGATGCATGAATGTACTATTTATGAACTAGTGAACAAACCCACATGCACATATACATATATATACATACACAACACCTACATACATACATATGTACTTCAAAAGTTTCCTTTTTCACATAACCAACTCAAATCATAAGAACCTTTTTAGAACATTCTTTAGATCATAGATGCATTCACTTTCCAAGAATCACTTCAACAAGAGTCAATCAAAATCAAAACTCAAACTCTAATACTCATACATACATACATACGGCCATATACATACACACACTATCCAAAAATCCATTTCTTATTATTTTCAATTTTGTGAATAATCCAAAAAATTTGTGAAACCTTCCACTATCATCAATATCACCAAGAACCAAGAACAAGATTTTAAAGTAAGTTTTATACCTTCAAGGTTTTGGTGGGTTTTTTATAAAGTTTGATGATATGGAGCTTGGTTCTTCTTGAAATCACATTGGAATCACTCTTGAACCTTCAATAAAACTTGGAAACACCTTGAATGAACTTGGATCTTCAAGAAAAGTTTAAAAATTTGAAAATAAAGGTGTGGGGGTGGTGTTCGGCCGAGACATAGAAAGAGAAAGCGAAGATGATTTTTGTTGGGTGTTGGTTTTATAAAATGGAGTGTATGGAAAGTTTAAATGATTATGTGTAATCCCCAAAGCCAACACTTGGGAATTGAAAGAAAAAGGTGGGCTCTTGAGCTGCCACCTTAGTCCCATACACACACTTAATTCTCATACATACACATATATATTATATATACATGCATAACGAGGTATTTAACTGGAGGTATTTTATCATACTATAAGAATAAACTCGCCATAATATTGCTGAACAATATTTTATTTGTCTAAACTGGCAGCATTGTCTGTATTTCGTAGTATACGCGCGGTATTGCGTAGTACGCGCTTAAATTTGCAATAGGGATTTTAAGCGTTTTAATTAATTTTTCTTCATGAATATGATTAAAAATAATATTTTAATCATAACGGAATACTTTTAGGATTTTAACATTAATTGGGCGGTCACCGATGTTCATTTCGCATTTTATCCGTTACGCGATAAGCGTTTATCTTATTATTGCCAACCTAATTTTTAACAAAGTTTGGATTTACCCAACATATCAAATACCATTAATTAACACAAAATCCAATAAAATATTGCCTTTAGTTATTCATAACACATGTCACACTTGTATAGTACAGTTTTTCAAAATAGCCGGGTGTCACAATCTCCCCTTGTTTAAGGAATTTCGTCCTTGAAGTTTACACTGCAGGTCTTGGTTTTGCATTAGACGAAAAGAGATGCGGATATTTCTGTTGCATCTGGTGCTGTCGTTCCCATCTGAACTCGGGTCCACGTTTGGAATTCCAGCAAACCTTGACCAACTTAATCCGACCCCTCCTAAGCTTCTGAATCTTCCAATCCAGAACTTCTACGGTTCTTCAATAAACTCAGTTTATCGGTCACTTAAACCTCATCAGGGGGTATAATCAGTGTCTCATCCGACAGACACTTTCTCAGGTTGGATACATGAAACACGTCATGTACTCCACTCAACTCCTGTGTAGCTTGAGCTTATAAGCGACTGGTCCAACTCGAGATACGATTTCGAAAGGACCTATAAAAAGCGGGCTCAGCTTTCCCCTTTCCCAAATCTAACAACACCTTTCCAAGGTGACACCTTCAACAGAACACGATCACCGACTTAAAACTGCAACGATTTCCTTCAGTTGTCAACATAACTCTTCTGTCGATCGGTAACGGCCTTTAACCTTCCCTTAATATGGACAACCTTATCAGTGGTTTCCTGGATAAGCTTGGGTCCGGTTAGCTGCCTTTCGCCAACTTCAGCCCAACAAAGGGGTGATCGACACTTCCTTCCGTACAAGGCTTCAAACGAAGCAGCTTTGATACTCGCGTGATAACTATTGTTGTAGGAAAACTCAGGTAATGGAAAATGAGTATCCCAACTTCCACCAAAATCAATCGCGCACACTCTCAACAAATCCTCTAATGTTTGAATGGTTCTCTCACTCTAACCATCCGTTTGAGGATGATACGTAGTACTCATGTCCAACCGAGAGAACTTAGCGGCTCCTGAAGAGATCGCCAAAACCTGAGTCAAATAATCCATCTCTATCAGATAAAATTGAAACAGGTACTCCATGTCAGGCTACAATCTGGTTGAGGTACATCTGCGATATCTTTTCTATCTTGTCTATTTCCTTAATGGGCAAGAAATGAGCAGACTTCGTCAATCGATCCACAATTACCCAAATGGTGTCATGTCCACGTGACGTACAGGGCAATTTGGTGATAACGTCCATCATAAGATGTTCCCATTTCCACTTAGGAATCTCTGGTTGCTGTAGAAACCTAGACGGCTGTTGATGTTCAGCCCTAACCTTTGAGCAAGTCAGACATTTACTAACATACACCGCAATATCTTTCTTCCTATTTGGGCACCAATACAACTCCTTGATGTCCTGATACATTTTGGTAGAACCTGGGTGAATAGAAATGAACTTCTAGTTCACATAGGTTACCTCTAAGCGGAACCCAAATCCGGTTCATGAGATACATCACTTCATCCGCTTTCGGTATCAGTTCACATTCTAAACCTCTTAAACCTTCTCTACTATAATTCTCATCTTTCAAAGCTTCTCGCTGTGCCATTACGAATTTGAACAGTCAAACTCGTATGTATGGTTAAACCCAAAGCACGAACACAAAGAGGCTTTTCCCGCTCTTTCCTACTAAGTGCATCAGCAACAACGTTTGCTTTACCCGGGTGATAACGAATATTACACTCGTAATTATTGAGTAGCTCTACCTAATGTCGTTGTCTCATGTTGAGTTCTTTCTGATCGAAGATATGCTGGAGGCTCTTATGGTCCGTGTAAATTGTACACTTCGTGCCATACAGATAATGTCTCCAAATCTTCAAGGCAAACACAAAAGTTCCTAACTCCAAGTTATGAGTTGTGTAGTTCTTCTCATGCACTTTTAGTTGTCTGGATGTATAGGGTATCGCTTTGTCTTTTTGCATAAGCACGCATCCAAGGCCCAAACGTGACGCATCGCAGTATACAACAAAACCGTCATTTCCCTCAGTCAGGGAAAGAATATATGCACTACACAACCTTTCCTTCAACAACCGAAAAGCTTTCTCCTGCTTCTCTGTCCAATCAAACTTCTTGTCCTTCTAGGTCAATACCGTTAATGGTTGTGCTATTCTAGAGAAATTCTCTATGAATCTCCGATAATACCCAGCAAGTCCTAAGGATTGTCGTACCTCTGAAGGAGTCCTTGGTGCTTCCCACTTCTTAATCGCTTCAATCTTCAACGGATCCACATGTATACCTTTCTCATTTATGACATGTCCGAGAAAATGCAATTCTCGAATCCAAAACTCACATTTAGAGAACTTGGCATACAACTTCTCGTTCTTCAACAGCTCCAAAATCGTCTTCATATGTTGCTCATGATCTTCTTTGGTTCGTGAATAGATAGGTATGTCATCAATCAATACTATCACTAATTTATCCAAATAGGTTTTCATACCCTGTTCATGAGATCCATGAACACTGTAGGCGCATTAGTTAAGCCAAAGACATGACTAAAACCTTATAATGGCCATAACGTGTTCTAAAAGCAGTCTTTGGAATATCTTCATCAGCAATATTCAATTGGTGATAGCCTGAATGTAAATCAATCTTCGAGTAGTAACTGGATCCTTGCAATTGATCAAACAGATCATCGATCCTCGGTAGTGGGTACCGGTTCTTGATAGTTAGCTTGTTCAGTTCCCAATAATCTATACACGTCCTGAAGGAACCATGCTTCTTCTTCCCAAATAAAACAGGTGCTCCCCAAGGCAAAAAGCTTGGTTAAATGAAACCTTTGTCTAGTAGCTCTTGAAGTTGATTTGACAATTCTTTAATTTCCGAAGGTGCTAATCTATAAGGAGATTTTGCAATCGATGCAGCACCAGGGACAAGATCAATTCTAAACTCTATCTGTCTCGCAGGGGGCACTCCAGGTAATTCTTCAAGAAAAACTTCTGGATAATCACAAACGATAAGAATCTCTTCAATCTTCCTTCCTTCAATCTTCGTATAAACCATGTTGATCAAGAATGTAGGATAACCCTTGCACAACTTCTTGTGCATCTTCATAACGCTAACGATTCTCAATTTCCGACCTGATCGATCTCCATGAATCACTATAGCTTCACCGCCAGAACGGGGTATGCGCAATAGTTTCTCAGAATAAACAATCTCAGCTCCATTCTTGGATAGCCAGTCCATTCCAACAACTACATTGAAACTACGAAGCTCCACTAGTAACAAATCGATACTAAAACTATGATCGCATAACCAAATACTACAACCACGAATGACTTCACTGGTTTCTATCAATTTACCATTTGCTAATTCTATCGAGTACTTTTTATCTAGCTTACTTGCCTAAGAACACATAAATGGTTCAATTTTTTCGAAAGAAAACTCAAGTCAGCTCCAGTATCAAATAGCACGAATGCAGAATGGTTATTGATTAAGAACGTACCGGTAACAACTACAGGATTATCACGAGCATTCCCAGCATTCAGCTTAAATGCTCTACCTCTAGCACCCTGATCCTTCAACAAAGGACAGTTCCACCTGAAATGCCCATGCTCCCCACACTGAAAGCATCCTTCAAGCTTAACTCCATCTATTGTGCTTTCAGCTTAGCACCTACAAGTCTCATGCCTAGATCGACCGCATCTAGCGCATTTCCCTTGCTCATCACCATGAGCCCTTTTCACTGAACTGTTGTTGCTATCCTTGATCACATCTTTTCCGGAACCACTGGTGTGTTAGCCATATACGCTTTGCCAGAATTGCGTTTGTTCTCACGCTTGTCATCAGAATCCTTCCTCAAACTCTCAGACTTTCGCTTCCGTGAATCCCCAAATCAATGCTCAGCATGCTCCTGGCGATCAGATCTCCTATCTCCATTGGCTTTACTGATGACATCCCACTCTCATCCTTTTTGTTAAGGCTACTCTTGCAAATGACATCATCGGTCAAAGATTTTGCCAGCGAAGTAGCTTCCAGATAAGTAGTGGGTTTCACTGATGTAACCATACTGCGAATATGTGGCACGAATCCCTAAATATACGTTTCAATCTTAACATAATAAGGAGTGACCATTCGAGGAACCAACCTAGCCAGATCATTGAATCGAGACGTATAAGCTCTAACATTCAAGCCTTCCATGGTCAATTTCCAGAAGTCAGTATTAATCTTCTGTAGCTCGCTACGTGGGTAGTATTCTTTATGAAGCATCTCTTTTAGTTCGTTCTAGGGAAGACCGTAAGCAACATCTTCTCCCAAAATCTGAACTTGAGCGTTCCACCAGGATAAAGCTTTGTTATAAAATGAACATGAAGCATGCCTAACCCTCTGATCAATAGCACAACCGCTGATTGCCATCACAAACTCCATCTTCTCAATCCATCTAACGATATCAAGTGGTCCTTCAGCACCAGTAAATGATCATGGGTTACAACCCTAGAATGTTTTGTACATACATCCATGCACTGTTCACAAACTTAATGAAAAATCAAGATTACTCTTAGATTATATCATAACACAGGAACTACTAAAACATTTCCGATCATTATTCTACCTGGAGGGTTTCCAATCTGCACTCCACCCAAACCGTGTGCATTATCACCACGTCCACGTCCTCACCATGTAGTCTTGTTAGCTTCACGCTGTTCCATGGCGGCATTAACGTGTTGTGCGATAAGTTGCGCCAACTCCTCAGGTGTGGTAGGTAATCCAGTACCATCAGTAGAAGGGCCATGTCTAGCTTTTGGTGGCATATTGTCGTTTCTATAATTGTAGTAATAATAACAACATAAGACAATCTTCCGGTAATTCAATCATTATATACGAGTGGACTAAACCATAAACATGCATCCATATAATAATAAGAAAGTTCAGCCAAAACTCCCTTATATTGATATTTTATCATGGAAATTACATCGCTTGTTTATAGTACAAAAACCAACAAAATTTGGTGTGAACAAAATCTAACATCATCAACAAGTTTACCGAATTTCCTCCTAAAATATCTAATTAGCATGCAAGCCTAATATAAGGTTACCAAAAGAGACTAAACAAACAAAACAACCATACAACAATCACTTTAGACCCAAAAAGTCCAAAGGCTTCCTGACTAGCTCCTCGAGCTAAACTATCCTCCAGTGCATCTGATCCATGGCACTGTCATCCAAATCCTGAACTTCATCGTAACAATCCATCTGGCCCTCTAGATCCTTCACTTTGCCCTTGGTCGCCTCCAGGTCTCCGTGCAAAGTAGTGATCTGACGATCACAACGAGAACACCAGTCGGCCCAAACTCCTTTTTTCTTCTTCAAAGCAGATTGAATGGCAACTCTAGACGTCGTGCAATGTCTCTAGCGGGTCGAGTCCTCTTCCTACGACGAGTATAAACTATAAAAATGTAGTAGAAGCTCGTGACTCAGACTGAGGAACGGATGACTCTGATATAACTGGCGGAGGGATCTCAGATGTAGGCTCAACAGTGGCAGTGGCGGGACTACCAATGGCTCTAAAGGTCGAATCATGACAACAGTGGTGTCCACCACAGGTGCTATCCCAAGGGATCTCCAATCAATGGGTTCCCCTATCCAGTTCAACGACAACAGGCGCGGTACCAGATTATTGTCCTATCTCAAAATCGAGGGACGAACATAATCATCATCGTCAATCCAACCGTTACTAATATGAGCGTAACGTGGGTCAACCTGACTAGCAAAAGTAGTGGGGCCGACATAGAATTACGAGGTAAAACTGTAACATTCGTGTAAAATGGGTGTCAAGAACCCGCTCCTTTTGAAATTCAAAGTAATTATTTAATGTTTCATTATGCAATCATTAGTATCAAATAATTTATTTTATAACTAATACTTACAAATAAAATAATATTTATAAAGGATAATAAGTGAATCATAAAAAAAAAATAGTGACCGGGAATCGAACCCGGGTCACTCATCAAGAACAAACACCAAAACACCACTGCAATGAACACACTATATGTTTTAAAACTCAACCCAAATAAATTATATACTCAGACCAACCAAATACGTTACTGAGCAACTACCCAAACCCCCAACACCCAATTAAAGGAAGATAACAGTTCCGTTTTAACCTGAATTTGAGCAAAGTCTGGTACGCAAAAGCATAACTGAAAACGAATTTAGTCATGGAGAAACCGTCGGAAATCATTGGGAAATTAAAACCGCATAATTTAAGGTGAAACTGAATTACTACAATTGAACCTGTTGCACTATAAATATCAGCATATCCTTACCTCTATTGCACTCACAATATCTCAATCCTTCCACTTTTAATTCTCTGTTAAAACCGTTCTCTGTTCGTCGGAAAATTTTCCGCACTCACCGGAGTTGATCACCGGAAATCAGAATCCTGCCTTCCAGTTGGTATGAGTCCCTAAAACTTCCATATATGTCATGTTTATTTCATTTAGAATACCATCAGTAAATCAGAACGGCTAAAGTGTATAAACTGTCAAGTTCTGTTTCGATGTTGAAATCAATGAAGAAGATGAGTTCAGTCAGTGTTTAATATAAATAAAAAATCAGGTTACAACCGGGTTAGACACACAGTCCAGTGGTGGACTGTGTGCACACTTATCATGCATGTCCTGAGTTCGAGCCCAGTAGGATACCAGTTTTCGGGAATAAAATGTTTCTTTTTTAAAAGCCTAGCCAGATCAGTTTCTAGAAAGTATATGAATATAAAGTAATTTCAGTTTATGATGGGTTAGACACCCAGCCCAGTTGGTTGGGCTGGGTGCAAAGTGTCAGTGTGATCGCGGGTTCGAAAATTGTACTCCCCACCGATTCGATAATTAAAATACTTTTTAATTTAAATCATTTCTGATATAACCTAACAAGTGTATAAGTATAATAAAAATCAAGAAAACTAACAGGTTAGACACGTAGCTCAGTTGGAAGAGCTGCGTGCACGTGAACGGAAGGTCTCGAGTTCGAATCCCACCACGCGCATCCAATTCCTTCAAGAAACCGGTCAGAACTTTGCTTGTCAGGTCTGACAAGGTTTTAATTTTTTTATTATTATTTATTACATAATAATTATTTTATTTAATATTTTGTTTTAAAAATCAATTAAAAACATTTAAAATACAATTAAGTAGGTTTAAAAATCCCAAAATTTTCTACAAAAAAATACCTAAAAACCTAAAAAGAGTATTAAATCAAAATATTAAATCGTTTATATTTACCGAATTATCGCATTATTATTTTAGGTTAGTATTCGTTCGTCGATCAAATCCTCAATTCGTGCGCATTCATTTTCAAGCAAGGAACGCACCCACTGTGAGTGAATTCTTACAAATTCCCCTTTTTATTCATGTTTTGGTGTGTACCATGTGTCGCTTCAATTATTTCGTTTATTCAAACTTGTGCTGTTACCATTATATGATCTAAACGTGTGATGTAAATGTTGTTTGTTGTGATGTGTGTTTTCATTTTGTGAAGACACGTGCAAATCATTCATTAGGCCCATCAGTTCCTCGTTGGAGACGAGTTGAGCATCGCGTGCCTCATTAGATCGGCTCCGTTTGATTGAGCCTTGATCTCATTGTTCATCATTTGGTGTGTGCATGTGCATTAATTGATATTATGTGTTTTGTGATTAAATTTACATATACGTATACTCATATGTGGTTATGCACCTTTTTATAATCAATATAACAAATTCGTTCAAATGTTTTCATAAGATTCACTCGCCAACTTTTGTTGACCCAAAACCCTATTTTTACACATGATACAGGTGGACAGGTTGAAGCAAGGAACACATAGGAAATTGCCTTACAAGAAAAATAAAGAAGTCATGAAAAATGTATTTGAACATGTTGTGCTTGTATGTTTATTGTAATTTCTTCTTTAAAAAGAAATAATAAATATGAAACTTTATAGTAAATGTCATGAGCTTTGATGAAAACCCAATCATGCCCCGACTACCATTTCCGCTGCGGGTCAGGGTGTGACAAAAACCGGCCATATCAACAGTCTGTGGGGTAGTGTGTGGTATATCTGGCAGGACTGAGGTCAGTGAGATCACGAATTCATGCTCGCTCTCTGAGTCGTGAATCTCGATAATCTCGTGTGCGTGCGACATCTATGACATAATGTTACTGTACAATGTAAGTGTGTGTTCAAATTAAAAATAACACATAAGGCACAAATAAACAGATTAACACGTATGCACATAAACTCTCCAAAGTTTTCATACATGATCAAAATCCATGTTTATTTAAAATTATTAGCTATGCAAATTTTGGGATTAATTCTCAAAATTTCATCGGTTGAAGTCTAGAGTTTTCCCCCGAAAACATCTAGTTCGCTATGAACCATTGGCTCTGATACCAACTTCTGTAACACCTCAAAAACGTCGCAGTGGAAATAAAAATGTAGTGGTGACGAAAGTTGGTGCCTATAAATATCTTTGTGGATGATGCATCATTAGTTTTGGACATTCAACTTAATTAAAACTTAGTTCAAAGTTTAGAGTTTAAACACAACCATAACCACAACATAGTTAAGTTGTTTGATCCCTATGGATCTTAGTACAAACTTGTCCCAAAATAGTTTTAAAAGTTTTCCAAATATTATTTAACACATATGCATCAACAACCATAAGATACGCCAAAATCCAGAAGTCGAACTCAAGTACCTGAAGAACATGTTAAAATCAAGTGTCAACACAAAGAAGGGTTAGTTCACATATTCGAAATTATAAATAACTTGATCCAAGGAAAACTTTCTTATTATATGTTTATAGTAAAACATCCATATAATCTTAAGAAAGTCAAATTTTCATTTCCTTCACAAAATACCCGAGAGTCAGTCATCGCAAGCGTTTTCCTAAAACCTTCTATATAAAGACATCTTCCCAAGGTTTACATATTAAATTTCTAGCATCAAATGTTCAGATTCGTAAGTTTGCAAGACTATACGAGCTATATATTTACAATAAGGATATATTCAAAGCTAGACAATATAGAATATAAATTCGTCGCTTGACTTGACATGGAGCTACCAGTCACGATGGGGTGTTCAACCCGATAGATCTATAAACAATTCCACGCATGCAATATTAATGATTAAATGGCAAAATTTGCGCAAGTGCCACACAATGGGCCACTTATAATGCCTGCCTTATGTACAATACATAATTCCTACTAAAATGATAAATTTAATATAATGTGTTGTACGAATTTCACGAAGTCCCCACCGAAACGTAAGCCAATACCGATACTTAGTCTCTTGAGACCGAGCAAATTCGTCACAACTTTAGATTTAATCATTTTTAAACCTACACGGTCGTTTTATCCCCAAAACACTGTAATAATATCCGTTTCTCCCCGAAATGCATATATCATTAATCCAAAACCTGTTTCATCCTGAAACATATTTATATCAAAATCGTTTCTCCCATAAACATATTTATGTAAAAACCATATATTTTCCATGAAAATATATTCATAGTTTATCAAAGGCATGTTTTATACAAAAACGTATGATTATCCTTTTAAGGCGTGTTCTTCCACCAAAACGTTATATAAAACAGTAAAAATAGGGGTTAGTGACACTCATCTTTGGGTGCGTTTTTAGATTTGTGCAATCCCTCAAATTGATCTACACGCCCAAATTTATGTAGAAACGATTTAAAATCAATATTTAACAAAATTCCTAAGTTTCTCGAATACTTAGAATTTTCACATAACTTTGAGATTTCTCGAAAAGTCTTTATTTTTTATTGTGTTGGTGTAAATATTTACATATGCATTCATATATATATATATATATATATATATATATATATATATATATATTTTGTGACTTTAACGATTTATTAGTGACCTTCATTATGTTATATCCGTTATCACACCCGTTTAAGAGCTTTTGACTATAGGGATATAAGATAGGTTATTAGACCCTTAGATCCTATACTATAGTTGATTAGATTTTAATTGTTTATGTGGTTACATGCAAACTCATGATGTTTATTTGGTTCGTATTTATTACACATACAAATGCATGCAAACACTTTCACTATCATTTTGTGTGATACTTAATGAGTTATACTTGTTGTCAAACATAACATGCTTACATATACATTCATCACGCATATTTCAATGTTCACATATTCAAATCATCCTCATATTTCCTTTATTCAAGATTTTGTGGCATTTTTCGTTTTTCAATCTCATCAAAGCGAGTTCTACGACGGGCATGTAGTAACTGGAAGGGTACAAGTAGCGGTAGTCGAAACGTCCTGTCTAGGCTGGCATTCATATAAATCCAATATAATGGACTAGTTTGCCTACCTGGGGACTAACGATGAGAGTACGAAGGACCTATTAGGCCAAAGCATGCCACACCAAACGTCGTTCGAACTAACCCTACTTTGAGTTGTCATTGTGTCCATATCAGGACACCCTCCGACCTTATACTTTGTTGTCATCTTTTACGATTTTCATTCGGGTGGCGCAAGTATTAACAGGCCAACACCAATATGAACCCTACCCGAGCCCAGTAGTCATGGGGGCCACATGACTACCAAGGCCAAGTAAGGGGACATATGGGAGCCCAAACATGAGGGGACATATGGGAGCCCAAACATGAGCAAAGCCCAAGACATCCTATGGATGTAGCAAATTTATTTTCTTCATTTGTTTTGTGAATGTTCATTTCTAAATACGACACATAACACCTAAAACGTCAAACTCATACTCTCGATACGTATTCCTTGTAGATGTCTTCTAGTCACTCTCGTAGAGGTAGGAGATCAGGAAAATCCCGCGAGCGCATGGCTGCCCAAATCGCTTAACAAATGGCCGTCGTAATACCCAACATCATAGTTCAAGTCCAACAAGCCCTTGTCGCCAATCCTATAACCCCAACCAATCTAGGATGAAAAAATGTCGTCAACCCTCCTCTCAACACCACTAAATGCACCTTCAAGCATTTCAAATCCTGCGATCCTCCAAAATACGAAGGGACTGAAGGTGTCACCGCTCTCCTCCATTGGTTTGAGGAGATGGAAAACACTTTTCTCAATTGCGACTGCCCTAATGATCGCAAGGTGCGATATGCTACTGGTCGTTTGTTCGGAGTAGCACTTACATGGTGGAATACAGAAAAGGGCAAGCGAGGTGCTGAGGATACTATGACTTTGACTTGGGAAGAGTTAAGGGAGATCATGACAAGACGTTTCTGTCCAAGAAGCGAAATCAAGAAATTAGAAGATGGGTTCTACTCTTTAAAACAAAAGGAGGGCGACCACACCACATACAACAAGAGATTCCTTGAGTTGAATCAGATGGTCCCCAACTTGATCACTCCCCTCTACCGTTTGATCGAGCACTACATTCGAGGTCTTCCTTCAAAATTTCAAGACCCTGTAATAAGTACCACACCTGCAACTTTGGAAGCAGCAATGGAGTTAGCTACGGAGCTCACCGAAAACCACATACGGAATAAAGACTTCAAGGAGGAGAAGAAGAAGGATAAAGCATCAACCGAAATCTCAAACTCAACCCAGACCGAATCCTCTTCTCAACCCACTTCTAAGAGAAAACGAGATGGGTAAAATTTCGCTGTCACCCAAGGCAATCAACCAGCTCCACAAGCCGTACCCCTCCAAGCCATCCCAATCACTCAAGTAGCACCCAACTCTACTTACCCAAATAAGAAACCTTACATTGGACCTCACCCTCATTGCAACACCTGTTTTTATCACCATCCATCTACCATACCTTGTCGACTGTGTGCTAATTGTGGGCGTTATGGTCATTTGAGCAAAACTTGTCGTACCCCTCAAAACCAAGCTTCACCCCCTACCCAAAACATGATCCAATCATATCAACAACCCCAACACCCCATGTTTCCACATGTTCGAGCTTGCTTTAATTGTTGGGACCCTACCCATTTTAGAAACACGTGCCCTCGATTGGTTAATATCATAAACGCCCAAGCTCAAGCAAACCCAGTTAACCAAGCAAATCAAGCAAACCCAGCACTACCACCAGCAAGAGGAAGAGCTTACAACATCAACGCCAATCCTGTTGAAGATAATAACGGCCCAAACGAACAACCCAACTAGCCTTCCCTCACCAAGAATCAAGACTCAACTCCAACCGTCTAGTTTTAATGTTTTCTTTATGTTATCTCAATCTTTACGTATCCCCGTTATAAATTGGGAATTTGTGCATCCAAGAATTCTAATGCGAATTGATATTACAATTTTGTTTTGTATCTTTACTCATTGATTTAACTTTCATATCATCGTACATCACGACGTATCTCGATCTCATCATTTATAGAAGTTGGGTTGTGTCTCACTTTTTCATAGACTGACCCCTTCATCATAACAAACGAGAGAGGTACTGTCGTCATTCAGTCATGTATTCTTTCAGATTTGAGACTCAAGCTTTGGCTGTTGTGTTTGTTTATGTTTTAGAGTCACATAGAACTAATCATAACTTACTAACAAAGCCAATGAAAATTTGACAAGAATATGGTGGATACGCCGCTGGTACTTCCTATATATAAGTTGTCACACCCCGACCCGCAGCGGAAATAAGAGTCGGGGCATAATTGGGTTATCACCAAAGCACATGACATTTACTATTATGTTTCATAATTAATAAAGTGAAAGTTACATTTTCAAACATCCAAACATGTTCATTCAATACAAAGGAAAATAACCAAACATAACAATCCCAATACTAAATCGTTTTATTCTTCTAATCCAGGTCCTATGTGTTCCTAGCTGCTGCTGGTTCACCTGTATCATGTGTAAAATGGGAGTTTTTGGGTCAACATAAGTTGGCGAGTGAACCTTATTAGATAAACATTTGATAATGATTTTATGGTTAGTTTATCAATGAAATATGGTGCATAATCATAAAAGAACAAATGTAAATAATCAAGCATTGGCAAATAGCAGTTACGATTATAACATACAATAACACTTGCTAGCATACATGAATATACCAATATCATACGATAACTAACATAAATGAACTGTGCGATCAAGGCTCAATCAAACGGAGCCGATCGTATTGCATGTACTGAAAATGTAAAATGAACTGTGCGATCAAGGCTCAATCAAACGGAGCCGATCGTATGCGGGCACGCCAGGTTCAACCGCATAATAAAATGGGGAACAAGCTCAAACCTCATAATTGGGGAGCGGCGGCCTCGGCAATTGCATGTACTGAAATATTAATTTGCATCCAATAATAACTACTTAACAGCAACAAACCAAATACACATGTTCATGATATGATGTATGCACAATAGTTTAGTTATAATATGTATATAAACAAAGACACATGATACACCCCAAAAACGTGATTAAAACGGGGAATTTGTAAAATTCACTCACATTGGGTGCGTTGGATTAGAGATGGTGAGATGTGCACGATTTAGATGAGCGGATCGACGAGGAATACTAACCTAAATAATAATGAAAAAATATATTAAATGGATGGATTTTATTAAGGATTTTAATGAAATTTTTAGATATATTTTTGTGAGTTTATGGCTATTTTCTATCTTTAAAAATGTTATTTTTAAGTATTTTTAATTGATTTTTAAATTAAATTAAATAAATAAAAATATAAAAAAAATATTATTTTTTTTAGTGTTGACCGTTGACCGTTGACCGTTCGGTCAGCGGATAATTCTGCGTCGGTGGGATTCGAACCGGCGACCTCCCGTTCGCGTGCACGCAGCTCTACCAACTGAGCTACGTGTCTAACCCGAAATAAACTCATTTTTAATTATATTTATACACTTATTTGAATTAACTGAAATTTCCTTTATTTACAAAAACGTTTTAATTCAATCGAACCGGTGCTCGTGACGAGATTCGAACGCGCGACGTGTAGTTCATGTTGCACACAGTCCACCGCTGGACTGTATGTCTAACCCGGTTATATTCTTGGTTTTTATTATACTTAACAACTATCTGTTTTAACCCGGTTTAGTTCCTGATCAAAAAGACATGATATTACACAAGGCGTGCGTGTAGCAAGGATCGAACTTGGGACGTGTATAGTTTTTGTTTGCACACAGTCCACCGCTGGACTGTGTGTCTAACCTGTTTAAACTTCCGATTTTAATTAATCTTAACTCGTTACTGAACTCGTCTTCTTCATTACGAAACGCAGATATCAATCAACAATCCGATTCGTGATTAATTTAGTTAATAAACATGATGACTAGTTTGAATGCATTAAACCGAACAGTTTGGGGAATGAAGATACCGGACAGGTTGTCTTCTTCAGAGAGTCCGGCGAAACTTGTCGGCTCTGTTTTTGAACCTTCGGCTGAGAGAATCTATCAACAGATTTAAGGGATTATATATGAAATTGAACTAGTGAGTATTGATTATCAGTACGTTGGAATGTGCATACCGATAACTAACGAGTTTCCGGCAATTCCAGAAATTTTCTGGCGAACACAGAAAGTCCAGCAATGTCGTCTGTGGTTGATTTTGAGTGATAGGTTAATGTTAGTAAAGTTCTAACAATAGATTGAAATCGTAAAGGAGAAGTATTTTACCGGTTTGTGTTGAATACGGTTTTCCGGCGACTTTTGCAGAGAATTCCGGCGAACTGTTTTAGGTGCTCAGATGGTCTGAAAATGCGACGAAAAGGAATTGGAGTATTGTTGTGATAGTTCTGAATCGTGAGAATGGTCTGAAGCTTGAATTAAATCAGAACCTTGATGAACTTTCGGTTTCAAAAACCGAAAATGATGAGACTTAAAGTTCAATCAATTTTAACTTGATTGGAAACCGTCACACATCGGTTATAAGCTGAGAAAGTAAATTTAACAACGATTTGACGATTAGTTTGCCGATTACCGTTTTTTAGATGGCGCCATCGGTTCAACTGAGTTTGTGTATAAGTTTCTTTTATGTTCCTAGAGTTAACAGAAAACACATTGTGGCGGAGTGGTTTAGGGAATGATTGTTAAGTTGTTGCAGCGACTCAGCTGACCCGGGTTCGAGTCCTGGCAGCTTCATATATTTTTTATTTTTTTATTTTAACTTTTTATCAAATATAATTTTTATAGTTTAGTTTATTTATTAATTATGTATCGTTTTAACTCAAAATAACCATAAATAATTAATGCACTTTTATAACTTGGTACTTGATTACAAAACGGAGCGGGTTTTGGAGACCCGTTTTTTTACAAATGTTACATAAGTATTCTTGTCAAAAGATCGGAAGCATTGTCAGGCGGTTATGAGAAGTTCCGTGTAGGTTTTAATATCGTCATGGTGGAAGTTTTGTTTTATGATATAACCTTATCTTTACAAACGTATCAATTCTCTCAAAACTCTTATGCATGAGATCATACCCAGTCAATCAACTCTGGTTATCCATGTTTCGCATTTTTATACTTTAGGCATCAAAAAGCGATTCCTATAGCAGGATATTCAACCCCTACTAGGAACATTACCGCCTCATTTAGAACTCAAAATTTCACATTCCTCTGGTTATGTAATCGTCAAATCCAAGCATCACACCTTCGTTTTCTGTTAAAAGATATTCAAACTTTTGTCAGACTCAAAAACGAGAATCTAAATTCAAGTGTGAACGCAAAGACTCAATGCGTGAAAAATACCCGCATTTTTTAACTTCTACTTAAATTTCGGGACGAAATTTCTAAAAGTAGGGGATACTATAACATTCGTGTAAAATGGGTGTCAAGAACCCGCTCCTTTTGAAATTCAAAGTAATTATTTAATGTTTCATTATGCAATCATTAGTATTAAATAATTTTTTTTATAACTAATACTTACAAATAAAATAATATTTATAAAGGATAATAAGTGAATCATTACAAAAAAAAAATAATAAATAGTGACCGGGAATCGAACCCGGGTCACTCATCAAGAACACACACCGAAACACCACTGCACTGCACACACTATATGTTTTAAAACTCAACCCAAATAAATTATATACTCAGACCAACCAAATACGTTACTGAGCAACTACCCAAACCCCCAACACCCAATTAAAGGAAGATAACAGTTCCGTTTTAACCTGAATTTGAGCAAAGTCTGGTACGCAAAAGCATAACTGAAAACGAATTTAGTCATGGAGAAACCGTCGGAAATCATTGGGAAATTAAAACCACATAATTTAAGGTGAAACTGAATTACTACAATTGAACCTGTTGCACTATAAATATCAGCATATCCTTACCTCTATTGCACTCACAATATCTCAATCCTTCCACTTTTAATTCTCTGTTAAAACCGTTCTCTGTTCGTCGGAAAATTTTCCGCACTCACCGGAGTTGATCACCGGAAATCAAAATCCTGCCTTCCAGTTGGTATGAGTCCCTAAAACTTCCATATATGTTATGTTTAATTCATTTAGAATACCATCAGTAAATCAGAACGGCTAAAGTGTATAAACTGTCAAGTTCTGTTTCGATGTTGAAATCAATGAAGAAGATGAGTTCAGTCAGTGTTTAATATAAATAAAAAATCAGGTTACAACCGGGTTAGACACACAGTCCAGTGGTGGACTGTGTGCACACTTATCATGCATGTCCCGAGTTCGAGCCCAGTAGGATACCAGTTTTCGGGAATAAAATGTTTCTTTTTTAAAAGCCTAGCCAGATCAGTTTCTAGAAAGTATATGAATATAAAGTAATTTCAGTTTATGATGGGTTAGACACCCAGCCCAGTTGGTTGGGCTGGGTGCAAAGTGTCAGTGTGATCGCGGATTCGAAAATTGTACTCCCCACCGATTCGATAATTAAAATACTTTTTAATTTAAATCATTTCTGATATAACCTAACAAGTGTATAAGTATAATAAAAATCAAGAAAACTAACAGGTTAGACACGTAGCTCAGTTGGAAGAGCTGCGTGCACGTGAACGGAAGGTCTCGAGTTCGAATCCCACCACGCGCATCCAATTCCTTCAAGAAACCGGTCAGAACTTTGCTTGTCAGGTCTGACAAGGTTTTAATTTTTTTATTATTATTTATTACATAATAATTATTTTATTTAATATTTTGTTTTAAAAATCAATTAAAAACATTTAAAATACAATTAAGTAGGTTTAAAAATCCCAAAATTTTCTACAAAAAAATACCTAAAAACCTAAAAAGAGTATTAAATCAAAATATTAAATCGTTTTATATTTACCGAATTATCGCATTATTATTTTAGGTTAGTATTCGTTCGTCGATCAAATCCTCAATTCGTGCGCATTCATTTTCAAGCAAGGAACGCACCCACTGTGAGTGAATTCTTACAAATTCCCCTTTTTATTCATGTTTTGGTGTGTACCATGTGTCGCTTCAATTATTTCGTTTATTCAAACTTGTGCTGTTACCATTATATGATCTAAACGTGTGATGTAAATGTTGTTTGTTGTGATGTGTGTTTTCATTTTGTGAAGACACGTGCAAATCATTCATTAGGCCCATCAGTTCCTCGTTGGAGACGAGTTGAGCATCGCTTGCCTCATTAGATCGGCTCCGTTTGATTGAGCCTTGATCTCATTGTTCATCATTTGGTGTGTGCATGTGCATTAATTGATATTATGTGTTTTGTGATTAAATTTACATATACGTATACTCATATGTGGTTATGCACCTTTTTATAATCAATATAACAAATTCGTTCAAATGTTTTCATAAGATTCACTCGCCAACTTTTGTTGACCCAAAACCCTATTTTTACACATGATACAGGTGGACAGGTTGAAGCAAGGAACACATAGGAAATTGCCTTAGAAGAAAAATAAAGAAGTCATGAAAAATGTATTTGAACATGTTGTGCTTGTATGTTTATTGTAATTTCTTCTTTAAAAAGAAATAATAAATATGAAACTTTATAGTAAATGTCATGAGCTTTGATGAAAACCCAATCATGCCCCGACTACCATTTCCGCTGCGGGTCAGGGTGTGACAAAAACCGGCCATATCAACAGTCTGTGGGGTAGTGTGTGGTATATCTGGCAGGACTGAGGTCAGTGAGATCACGAATTCATGCTCGCTCTCTGAGTCGTGAATCTCGATAATCTCGTGTGCGTGCGACATCTATGACATAATGTTACTGTACAATCTAAGTGTGTGTTCAAATTAAAAATAACACATAAGGCACAAATAAACAGATTAACACGTATGCACATAAACTCTCCAAAGTTTTCATACATGATCAAAATCCATGTTTATTTAAAATTATTAGCTATGCAAATTTTGGGATTAATTCTCAAAATTTCATCGGTTGAAGTCTAGAGTTTTCCCCCGAAAACATCTAGTTCGCTATGAACCATTGGCTCTGATACCAACTTCTGTAACACCTCAAAAACGTCGCAGTGGAAATAAAAATGTAGTGGTGACGAAAGTTGGTGCCTATAAATATCTTTGTGGATGATGCATCATTAGTTTTGGACATTCAACTTAATTAAAACTTAGTTCAAAGTTTAGAGTTTAAACACAACCATAACCACAACATAGTTAAGTTGTTTGATCCCTATGGATCTTAGTACAAACTTGTCCCAAAATAGTTTTAAAAGTTTTCCAAATATTATTTAACACATATGCATCAACAACCATAAGATACGCCAAAATCCAGAAGTCGAACTCAAGTACCTGAAGAACATGTTAAAATCAAGTGTCAACACAAAGAAGGGTTAGTTCACATATTCGAAATTATAAATAACTTGATCCAAGGAAAACTTTCTTATTATATGTTTATAGTAAAACATCCATATAATCTTAAGAAAGTCAAATTTTCATTTCCTTCACAAAATACCCGAGAGTCAGTCATCGCAAGCGTTTTCCTAAAACCTTCTATATAAAGACATCTTCCCAAGGTTTACATATTAAATTTCTAGCATCAAATGTTCAGATTCGTAAGTTTGCAAGACTATACGAGCTATATATTTACAATAAGGATATATTCAAAGCTAGACAATATAGAATATAAATTCGTCGCTTGACTTGACATGGAGCTACCAGTCACGACGGGGTGTTCAACCCGATAGATCTATAAACAATTCCACGCATGCAATATTAATGATTAAATGGCAAAATTTGCGCAAGTGCCACACAATGGGCCACTTATAATGCCTGCCTTATGTACAATACATAATTCCTACTAAAATGATAAATTTAATATAATGTGTTGTACGAATTTCACGAAGTCCCCACCGAAACGTAAGCCAATACCGATACTTAGTCTCTTGAGACCGAGCAAATTCGTCACAACTTTAGATTTAATCATTTTTAAACCTACACGGTCGTTTTATCCCCAAAACACTGTAATAATATCCGTTTCTCCCCGAAATGCATATATCATTAATCCAAAACCTGTTTCATCCTGAAACATATTTATATCAAAATCGTTTCTCCCATAAACATATTTATGTCAAAACCATATATTTTCCATGAAAATATATTCATAGTTTATCAAAGGCATGTTTTATACAAAAACGTATGATTATCCTTTTAAGGCGTGTTCTTCCACCAAAACGTTATATAAAACAGTAAAAATAGGGGTTAGTGACACTCATCTTTGGGTGCGTTTTTAGATTTGTGCAATCCCTCAAATTGATCTACACGCCCTAATTTATGTAGAAACGATTTAAAATCAATATTTAACAAAATTCCTAAGTTTCTCGAATACTTAGAATTTTCACATAACTTTGAGATTTCTCGAAAAGTCTTTATTTTTTATTGTGTTGGTGTAATTATTTACATATGCATATATATATATATATATATATATATATATATATATATATATATATATATATATATATATATATATATTGTGACTTTAACGATTTGTTAGTGACCTTCATTATGTTATATCCGTTATCACACCCGTTTATATGCAATATATCTATAATTTGTGCGTCGTAATATAGATACATAAACGTGAATAAATTTTCCAATATCGTAATACACATATCTCGTTAACATATATATATTATCATTTTAAAAGCATTTATACATGAAATAACTCATCAAGTTAACATATGTATCATTTTCATACTCGACAAATAAGTTACACATTCAACATGACTTTTACCGATATTATCGTTTTAAACATACAAGTGTACATGTATAGTCTTAACCCCTACTATCATGTCATCACTTATCATATTACATTTCATATTTCAAACACAGATATTTCAACTAGTATCTGTATTTTATTAAATCGTTTATAAAATGTTTCTCGAGAAAGAAAATAGGAGTATAATGATCACCTGGTTCATGATTTTCTTAGTCATGTAAGTATGTACTTTGGCAAAAGTTTTTGTATCACTATAAAACATTATACGAATACTTACAAATTTTCTAGTCTAAAAACCATTTAGTATGTGAATAAATAGTCTTTATATAATCACGCGTTAAAGATAAAACCCATAATTCTTATTTTTTTTTCAAATTAATAAATCACAATACTTTTAATGGTTTCTTAAATACCATTAAATGATTTTAATGATTCTTAATAAACGTATATTGTTTTTTTTCTTAAAAGGATGATTCAAAACTTGGTTTATTTAAGAAAATGCTATAATGGAAAGGCAATTTTGGACGGTCTCTTTTGGTTTAAACAAATTTAGGTTTATGGCAGACTTAGTCCCTGATGTCATGAATTTATTGTTGGAACTTAATTATTTTGATTGATTTTATTAATTTTATAATTAAGAAATCAAGATACGTGAATAATTGAAAGTAGACCATTTGGTGATTTACTAAAAAACCTTCATTTCTTAGGTCGTGCATCAAAACATGCCCAATGTCAACGTCAATGAATTTTTAACGTACTTCTCACCAGTGGCGGATCCAGAAAATCTTTGTAGGGGTAACGTTTTATAGAAAATGGGTAACGAAATCAAAAAAATATCAAATTTTTCAAAAATTTACACTACTGTAGGAGCTTCAAGGGGTAGCCCTACCAATAAGGTAGGCCCGCCCCAGCTTCTCACTGACTTGCTTCCAACCAACTTCACTCTCTTCTCTGAAAACCTTTAAAGTTCATCATATTTTTCAACATTGATCTTTGAATCTCTAGGATCCAGGTTTTCAACCAATACTAAATGAAGATGACAGTGTGATGAATAAATGAATCTCTAGCATCCAAGTTTTCAACCAATATTAAATCAAGATGATAGTGTGATGAATAAAACATAATTTTTTCGAACAAGTCGGGTTCATTTTTCGTTCCGTTACCTTCCCTTCCATCAACAACAGTCGCGTCTTTTGATGATTGCGAAGCAGATGCTAGAGAGAGCTTTAAAAGTGATTTCAAAACCTGTCTCCATTGCGGTGGTTTACAAAGAAGATGATTCTCTGATGGTATTTTTTTTTCTAAAAGGCTATGTAGGTTTAATTAAATCATAATAAGTTTTTGTATTTTTTATACTTATAGTCAGGAGCGGATCTAGCATGAGTTCACCGTTCAAAATTTCGTGGGACGCCTATATAGAAAAACTAAGGTGAACCCACTAATATAATACGAGGTGAAACCTTTACAACTTTTAATGGGACGCCTACATAGATCACTGCTGGCAATTCCGTTGCCAAACCTGCCGGTGATCTTGATATTTTCAGCGAGCCATTGAATACAAACAAAACAATGGATAAAGCCATGTAAGAAAAAAAATCAAACAAGATGGAAACGATCAGCGCAAGAACCACAAACTAGGATAATAGCCTATTTATTTTTTAACAGCAATGACTGTTATTAATCAAACAATTAATTGAACTCTAGGATAATTTTTTTTAATTAGAAAAAAGATTAATTGTGAACCCCATATATACCTTAACCCTCCGCTCCCCGTCGTCTTCTACCCTTTGATGTTTCACGTGGCTTTTGTTACCTATATATACTACACTCTAATTTTATCAAGTCCTCACAACTTAACTTAAGAAGCAACCATGGCAACTGCTTCTTACATGTCTCTCCTCCTCCTCCTCGCCCTTGTCGCACTCACACCTTCCACCTCTGCATCCCCAAACTTATTAAACTTACACCAACTTCTCCAACTACAAGGATTTCCGCCCGGCCTTATACCTGATCCCGTCGAAGATTTCACTATATCCCTCGCCGGCCTTTTGCCACTGCCCACCTACAACTTCACCGTCCTCTTTAAGAACCCATGTTACGTACAGTTCGTATACCCAAATTACTTCGCCCCGGTGTTTACCGGAAAGATCACCTTCGGTAAAATTTCCGAGATGAGAGGCCATAAGGATCATTCCCGTCAGGATAATGGATAGATTTGTACAACGTCACAGTGGTTGGCGAAACGCTCGTGTTCGGATTTGCGACTGCAACTTTAACGTACGATAGAGCGCTATTTGAGGAGATTAAGACTTGCACAGATGGTCCTCCTCTTGCTGATCACTCTAACGAACTCATCTCTCAGGTATTACTATCTCATTCTCTAACGAACTCATCTCTGAGGTATTACTATCTATAGAAACTCGTGTATTATAATAAAGATGATATATAATAATTCATAAAACTTTAAATACTTAATTTGTAGGATCCAAATTACGTATTAATTAAATATAATAATAATGAAAAATGAAATTCAACTGTACATGTAAATCCGTTGTTTCAATTGTTTTTTTGAAATGGTATGTAGTCTAACTGTGATCTAATGTTATCTTCTCTGCAACTTCCAATCAGTGCAGAATAAGTTGGTGATCATGATGTAGAGGTTGCTGCATCAGATCAACATCGATGTTCTGAAGTTGGGAAGTCTGGGGACAATAATAGCTTTTTAAAGTGTGTTGTATGAATAAAGTTCAGGTTATGAACCTGTTTGGTTTTAAGATTTCGGTTGTGTTGTATGAATGAAGTTTAAGTTTTGAATAAACGTGTTACGTTTTAAAAATTGATGAGAAATAATATGATGCTGGCACATAATATTATTTAAAATCATTTATTAGAAGAGGGATTTTTGTAACAAATAGTTTTTAAAACAAGCACAAATATCTACTTAGTTCTAAATATTGTTTTTTTTTTAACTCAACCTGAACATTAATGAGATCCAGTATAGTGTAAAATAGTAAATTTAGATTTAAATGAAGTTTTTTACCATGCGTGATAGGGCGAACTATACGATGACACCAACGTGGCGGAAGACACAATTGCAAACTCCGTAACCAACGCCTAAATGTTGCGACGAACCCGGTTACGGTGGTGGAATTGATGTGCCTAAATATTGAAGAGATGCGTAAGTCTCGTTGCTGTAAAATCTAATTAAAATAATAAGAGAGAAAAGTTATTCAAGTTTAGAGCATGTGTAGGTTACATTGTGCTTGTTACATTTGAAACTAGAGTTTTTTTAGCAGTGTAACACGTTTAACATGAATCTCATGTGTACTTATGTGTACCTTTGGCATAACAAACATGTACTACATATGTACTAACCCTTTATTATAAAAAAGGGCTAGTATAAATGTAAGTAACATGTGTACCATTGTTTACATATTAAGATTAATACACATTATATGAAGTGTTACGTGTGTAGACAGTGAATTCAAAAAATATATAATGTTTTATGAAAACTCATAAGCTTTGAGAAAAAAAAGGTTTTATGAAAATATATATTTCGGCAACGTCCGACATACAGATTTAAAGTAAAAAACTAAAGTTTTCACGCTAGATTTTTTTTATTTTTTAAATAAAATTTAACTAAAAGAAGCTCCTTCTAAGATGATGACAACATATATATTTTAAAAGGTAAATTTTCTAAAATAAGCTTTTGAAAGCAATATCTAAATTTAACAAGTGGCTTTTTAACAAAAGGAAAACTAAACTCTAAGTTATCTTCTTTTATATAAACCATCAACGGTGATGCCTAACCTAAACAAAATAAACCAAATCCATTCAAACTAAAAGCATACACCTACTCGAAAACGATGGAAAATAGTTTTGAAATTCAAC
Organism: Scalesia atractyloides; assembly: GCA_947069175.1. Lineage (NCBI taxonomy): Eukaryota > Viridiplantae > Streptophyta > Magnoliopsida > Asterales > Asteraceae > Scalesia > Scalesia atractyloides. The sequence goes on from CAMTDV010000008.1 coordinate 79,669,945, forward strand.
ATTTATTTTCATAAAAAAATATTAATGGACATAAACAACATTAGTTGATTCCATTTTTCGTTAACAAAACTAAGCCGAAAACATAAATATATCAAATATAAATAAAAGTCACTGAAATAAGATCTAACAAACATTATCCAAAACTATAATCTAGACAAATTACAGATATAGCAAATGTAAAAAACTTCAAAATTATCAATAAGTAAGATCTCTAACACACACTTGTGTGTGTTCTTGTTTTCCAGTTGATCATGATAAAAGGTTGTTGTTTTTCTCTCTCTAAACATCAACTTTCTCTCTCTAATCTCTAATCTATTCTTTCAACGTGGGTGGGTGAAGAGAGAAATAGGAGAGAGACAATGAAAAAGGGAAATGATATGAGATGAAGAAGAGAGATAAGGTGGATGAAAAATTATCTAAATGTTGTCCTCAATGTGGATGGAAAACTAACTAAATTAAATAAGAAATAAAAACCTAAAAATAAAATGATAACAAATTGGAAAGGACTTAGCTGGTTAGGATGAACATCAGTGCTAGTTGTGTGTGTCTTCAATCCAAAACAAACGATCGTATAGCATTTCATTCGCAATCATAAACTAGTAAGATGGGGTTGCCTAGACACGACGCAAAATAAGTAAAAACACAAGAAAACCCAAGGAAAGGCTTACCGGATACGAACTGGGTGCTCACAAGGGGCTAAACACTTAAAAAACTCATATTGGGCTTGTCAGGTGTGGGCTCACCTAGCCTAACTTGGGACTTGTAATTGTGTCGCACAAAGGTTTGCCACGGGAGGACAATTTGATACTGGATGAAGTTTGGCACTGTAAGAGGGTTTGGAGTGAGATATGAGGTTCACCGGTTCGTAGTCCACCATTGGGTAGTTGACTAAAGGAATTATCATACCCTAGTTCAAATAACATTAGTTAAATTGGTTGTGACTTAAGGGTGGCACTGGTTATGGAATTACATGGCTTGTGAGTCATGGGCCATGCATGGGTTATAATGCCATGACCCATATCAACCATGGACCATATGACCAATAATCCTTGTAGGGGTCACACTCATTGTGGGTTATTGGATGTGAGTTAACATGAATTACGACATTACAAGGTTTATGGGTTATCATCATATGATACCATCATATGGGTCATTATCATCATTATCATTATCATCATATGGGCTATCATTATCATCATCATCATCTTCATCATCACCATCATCATCATAATCATTAATGTCACACCCCGACCCGCAGCGAAATAAAAGTCGGGGCATAATTGGGTTATCACCAAAGCTTATGATATTTACTAAGATGTTTCATATTTATTAAATTCAAATTACAAACTTAAATATCAAAAACAAAATTCATACAATTACAAAGGAAAATGAAACTATAAATTTATTCCAAAGCATAAGCTTGTTTATTCTTCAAGGCACAATCAAACGGAGCCGATCTAATGAGGCTCCTGATGCTCAACCCGTATCCCACGGGGAACTGATGGGCCTAATGAAATGCGTGCACTGAAATGATAAAATTACAAACTTAAATATCAAAAACAAAATTCATACAATTACAAAGGAAAATGAAACTATAAATTTATTCCAAAGCATAAGCTTGTTTATTCTTCTAGGCCATCCTAAGTGTTTCCTGTCTCGGCTGGATCACCTGTATCATGTGTAAAAACGGGGGAGATTTTGGGTCAACAAAAGTTGGCGAGTGAACGTTGATAAAACATTTTAACTAATTTCTTGTTTTATTTATTAAAGAAAATTCGTGCATTAATCACATGTGAGCAAACATATATATGTAAACAATCACAAACCACTTTGGATGAGTATATGACATGAATGATGATGTATTTGAGATCAAGGCACAATCAAACGGAGCCGATCTAATGAGGCTCCTGATGCTCAACCCGTATCCCACGGGGAACTGATGGGCCTAATGAAATGCGTGCACTGAAATGATAAAATTCAATCTACATATAATTCACACAACAATTGATACACATTTGATCACGGATATAATGTATGCACAAGTGTTTAAATAAAATAAAAGAATAGTACGACACATGATACACCCCAAAACATGATTAAAACGGGGAATTGGTAGAGATTCACTTACAGTGGATGCGTTTCTTGATGACGATGAATGCGCACGAATTTATGATTCAACCGACGAGGGAAAACTAACCTAAATATTAACGAAATAATTCGATAAATAAATAAATTTTATTTGAGATTAATATTTTTAGTTAGTACTCTTAATGAGATTTTTAGATTTATTTTTGTGAGTTTAATGCAAATTTTTAACCTTCAAAATCTTTATTTTTAAGTATTTTTAAATAATTTTTCAATTTAATAAAAAGAAAATAAGAAAACAAAAATTAAAAAAATGGTTTGACTTTGTCAGGTCTGACCGGGTCTGACCGGTCAGACAACATGAATTCCAGGCGGCGAGTGAGGTTCGAACTCGGGACCTCTCGTATACGTTCACGCAGCTCTACCAACTGAGCTACGTGTCTAACCCGAAATACTCTCTGTTTTAATTATATAGATATACTAACTAACTTTAACCTTATTTAGTTTTTTATTAAAAATGATTTAATATGGCCGAAACCGGTTATAGAACCCAGAATCGAACTCGGGACCTTCGGTTCGAGTGCACACAGCCTAACCAGTTGGGCTATGTGTCTAATCTGTATAAACACTGAATTATATTAATTTTATATATATGCTGTGAATTGATCTGAATTAGTTAAAAATGTGGGTTCTATTTCAGAAAGTCGGAAACATGTGTGATTCGAACCCGGGACGTGTGTTTTGTATTTGCACACAGTCCACCGCTGGACTGTGTGTCTAACCCGGTTAAACTCGATTTTAATTATATTAGTACACATATTAAACTTCATCTTCTTCACTTAAAAAAAACAGAACATATAACTGACCGAAGATTATTTGAAACAGAATCTGGTTGACTGATTAAGATTAATACATGTTGAATAATGGATTACCAAAAAGAGTTGAGAATTATACCGATTAGGAGTAAAGCCTCGGTTTTCCGGTGATATTCCGGCGAGTACGAAAATCTCCGGCGAGTGCGAAAATCTCCGGCGACGTGCTTGAAATGAATAAAGCTTCAGGAAGTGAGTATGGTTCTGAGCGAAATGTTTACAAGGAGTTTGGGTGAGTATTTATAAGGTGAACAGGTTCCTTGTTTTCGATTGGGAGACCAAAATTTACGGTCAAATGTTTCAATTCTCAAAAATAATGGTTTTTGACTAAATTGGATGTTAAGGAACGGTTATAACTGATGTCGAAATCAGTTTACGCGTTTCAGTCAAGGGGTAGTAGCAACATTTGCGGAGTTTCGGTTTTCCTCCGGTGATTTCGAGTTCTGAGTGCTGACTTACAGGTTTTTGACTTTCGGTTTTTACTATAAGTGTTATTTGTTTCAGTAACTGAACAGAAACATGTGTGTGGCGGAGTGGTGTGGTGTGTGTGTGTCTTCACGGGAGACCCGGGTTCGAGACCCGGCTACCCTGTTTTATTTATTATTTTCTTATTATTATTTTTTATTAATTATGGTTTTTAAATTCTAAAATATTTATTAATTATGTATCATTTAAAATAATCTGAACAATAAATACGCAACGAACTTATATCTGAATATTTGATTATAAAACGAAGCGGGTTTTGAAACCCATTTTTCGACGAATGTTACAGTATCCCCTACTTTTAGAAATTTCGTCCCGAAATTTAAGCAGTAGAGGTGACCGGAAAAAGATGCGGGTATTTTTGGCGCATTGAGTCTTCACGTTCCCAAGTAAACTCGGGTCCTCGCTTTGACTCCCAACGTACCCTGACAATTGGAATACGGCTTCGCCTTAAACGCTTCTCTCCGAAATCCATGATTTCTACTGGTCTTTCAACGAAGTGCATCAATTCATCGATTTGAATGTCTTCTAGAGGAATATGGAGGTTTTCATCGGCGAGGCACTTTTCAAGTTTGATAAGTGGAATGTGGGATGAATTCTGTTGAGCTCTTCTGGTAGGTCAAGCTTGTATGCTACAAGACCTACCCTTTCGAGTATCTTGAAAGGTCCTACGTAGCGTGGTGCTAGCTTGCCCTTCTGGCCAAAACCCTTCCACGGTGATACTTTTAAAAGTACTTGATCAACAATGTCGAACTCCAAGGGCTTGCGTCATTTGTTAGCATAACTCTTTTGACGACTTTGAGCCGCTAGAAGATTGTTTCGAATTTGAAGGATCTTGTCGGTTGTTTCTTGAATTAATTCTGGTCCGGTGATTTGCGCTTCCCCAATTTCGTGCCAACATACTGGAGATCGGCACTTACGTCCATATAGAGCTTCGAAAGGAGCAATGCCGATACTTGAATGATAGCTATTGTTGTAAGAAAATTCAACTAATGGTAAGTGAGCGTCCCAGTTCCCTTTGAAGTCTATGACACATGCTCGCAGCATGTCTTCAAGGGTTTGGATGGTGCGTTCAGATTGACCATCAGTTTGAGGATGAAAAGCGGTACTGAGGTCTAATCGTGTACCCAAAGCGGTTTGTACGGCTCGCCATGTTCGTGAAGTGAAACGACCATCACGGTCTGAAATGATGCTTAATGGTACACCATGACGGCTTACGATCTCGCTGATGTAGATATGAGCTAACTTCTCGTTCTTGAAGTCCTCGCGAATAGGCATGAAATGAGATGACTTTGTAAGACGATCGATTATTACCCATATGGTGTCATACCCACTGGAGGTGCGAGGTAACCCGGTAATGAAATCCATGGTTATGTTTTCCCACTTCCATACAGGTATTTCGGGTTGGACTAGAAGTCCTGAAGGTCTTTGATGTTTAGATTTTACTTTGGAACAGGTAAGACACTTGGAAACAAAAACATCGATATCCTTTTTCATGCCAGGCCACCAGTAGGTGTATCATAGGTCTTGATACATCTTGTCGGCTCCTGGGTGTACAGAGTATCGTGTTTTGTGCGCCTCATTCATGAGGAAATCACGAAGGTTATCGCGATCAGGAATCCATATGATGTTTAAATTGTATAGAATATCGTCGGATTTGGTTTCAATTTTGAGTTCAGCTCCACATGACAGCTCATCGCGTACGTCATTTTCTGTTACAGAAACATGTTGAGCTGCCCGGATTCGATCTTTGATGTCGGTTATGATTTGCGAACATAGAAGACGAATGGAGTTCTCATAACCTTTTCGACTGAGCGCATCGGCCACCACGTTTGCTTTGCCAGGATGATACCGAATTTCATAGTCGTAGTCGTTGAGAAGTTCGACCCATCTTCGTTGCCTCATATTCAACTCCTTCTGGTTGAAGATATGTTGGAGACTCTTGTGATCAGTGTATATTTCACACTTGGTACCGTAGAGGTAATGTCTCCATATCTTGAGAGTGAACACAACGGCTCCAAGTTCCAGGTCGTGGGTGGTGTAATTCTTCTCGTGAACCTTGAGTTGCCTAGAGGCATAGGCTATCACTTTTCCTCTTTGCATCAATACACAGCCTAGCCCTTGCCCTGATGCATCGCAATATACCACAAAGTCATCGCAACCCTCAGGGAGTGTGAGGATAGGTGCGTCACAAAATTTTTGCTTTAGAGTTTGGAAAGCCTCCTCTTTCTTAGGTCCCCATATGAAGGGTTTTCCTTTATGAGTCAAAGCCGTGAGTGGTACAGCAATACGGGAAAAATTGGCAATGAAGTGTCGATAGTAACCAGCCAAGCCGAGAAATGACCTAACTTCGGTAGGGGTACGTGGCGCTTGCCATTCCTGTACTGCCTTGATTTTTGAAGGATCGACATGAATTCCCTTGTTATTGACGACATGACCAAGGAATTGTACTTCTCCTAACCAGAATCCGCATTTTGAGAACTTAGCGTAAAGCTTTTCAGTCCTTAAGAGTGTAAGGATGAGTCGAAGGTGTCGCTCATGATCGGATTTAGACTTGGAGTAGATAAGGATGTCGTTGATGAAGACTATGACGAAACGGTCGAGGTAGGGTTTGCATACCCTATTCATTAAATCCATGAAGACAGCGGGGGCGTTGGTTAAACCGAAAGGCATGACCATGAACTCGTAATGACCATAACGAGTCCGGAAGGCGGTTTTTGGGATATCTTCTTCGTGCACTCTGAGCTGATGATAACCAGAACGAAGGTCGATTTTTGAAAAGCAGGTGGCACCTTGAAGTTGGTCTAGGAGGTCATCAATGCGAGGCAGTGGATAGCAATTTTTAACCGTTAACTTGTTGAGTTCTCTATAATCAATGCACATGTGAAACGTTCCATCTTTCTTCTTCACAAACAGAACAGGTGCACCCCAAGGCGATGAGCTAGGACGTATGAATCCTTTGTCAGTCAGCTCTTGCAGTTGACTGGCTAGCTCTTGCATTTCGGATGGGGCTAACCTATAAGGAGATTTTGCGACTGGTGTAGCGCCAGGTACAAGATCGATGCGAAATTCGACTTCTCTCACAGGAGGAAGTCCTGAAATGTCGTCGGGAAAGACTTGTGGGAATTCCTTCACAATTAGGATATCTTCGAGTTTCCTCTCCTTGTTTCCCTTTTTGACGACGTGAGTTAGGAATGCGACATAGTTCTTGCGGAGATATCTTCGGGCTTGAAGGCAGGACATTAATTTGAGTCCTTTCGAGGGGGTTTCCCCAAAAATACGTAGTGTCTGACCGTCTGCAACAGGAATGCGAATGAACTTTTCGTGGCACACCACTTCAGCGTGATGCTGGCTGAGCCCAGTCCATACCGATTATAACATCGAAACTTCCCAACTTCATAGGAATAAGGTCAATTGGAAAATCGTGATCGTTTAGGGTGAGAGTACAATCGCGTATAATAGAATTTAATGAAACGGGTTTTCCGTCAGCAACTTCCACCGTTAGAGATTCGATGAGATTAACACGGGGTTGGTCGAGGATAGATTCAAATTCTAAGGACACAAAGCTCTTATCCGCACCAGTATCGAATAATATGGATGCATAACTACCATTGATGAAAAACGTACCGTTGACCACGTTGTTGTCAGCCCTGGCTTGGTTGGCATTGATATTGAAAGCTCTCCCTCTGGCAGGTGGGGGAGCTTGGTTAGCTTGGTTTACCGGGTTTGCGTGAGCTTGGGCATGGATGATGTTCACTAGGCGTGGGCATGTGTTCCTGAAGTGGTTTGGGTCCCCACAGTTGAAACAAGCTCGCATGGGTTGCATCATGGGGTAGTTGGGTTGGTAGTAAGGTTGGGCTGCGTGTTGTGAAGGTGGTAGAAGTAAGGGTTGTTGGGTTTGGCCCACTATCTGATTTTGGATTTGGGTTAGAGGTTGATTACGATTCATTCGTTGAAGGGTACGGCAGGTTTGGATGGTGTGACCCGCACGGCCACAACTTGTGCAATGTTGGCAGGGGTTTTCGGGAGGATGATGGTATTGACAGCGGTTGCACTTTGGGTGTGGGCCAGTGTATGGCTTTTTGAATGGTACAGCTGGAGGAGCGATTTGGGTAATTGGTGCAGCAGTGATAGGAGGGTTGGTTTGAGTGACAGCAAAATTCTTGCTATTTCGCTTCCTCTTACCAGCAAACTTCGAGGATGAGATGGGGTGGTTTGGAGTTGGGGCCTCAATGAGTGCTTTCTTCTTCTCATCTTTGAGTTTGCCGTTTCGAATGCGATTTTCAGTGAGTTCTGTAGCTAACTCCATTGCGGCTTCAAGTGTTGCAGGCGATGTGCTTAAAACCGAATCTTGAATTTTCGAGAGGAGGCCTCGAATGTAGTGTTCAACTAAGCGGTACAAGGGGGTGAAAAAAATTTGGGATCATCTGGTTCAACTCGAGAAATCTCTTATTATATGAAGTGTGGTCTCCTTCCTTTTGTTTCAGTGCGTGGAATTCGTCTTCCAGCTTTTTGATTTCGCTTCTTGGACAGAAGCGTCTTGTCATGAGTTCCCTTAACTCTTCCCATGTTAAGGCCATGGCATCTTCAACTCCTCGCTTACACTTTTCCGTGTTCCACCAGGTAAGGGCTACCCCAAACAGTCTTCCAGTTGCGTAAAGTACCTTACAGTCCTCGGGACAATCGCAATTTAGGAAAGTTTTTTCCATTTCTTCAAACCAGTGAAGGAGGGCGGTAACACCTTCGGTCCCTTCATATTTTGGGGATCGCAGGATTTGAAGTGTTTGTAGGTGCACTTAGGGGTTTTGGAAGGAGGGTTGGCGACGCTCTGGTCTTCTTGGTTGGGAGGGTTGATGGGATTAGCGGTGAGAACTTGTTGAACTTGAAGCACGATGTCAGGAAGCACTGCGGCCATTTGTTTAGCAATTTGTGTGGCCAAGCGTTCGCTTGACTTTCCTGACTTTCTACTCCATGTAGTTGCCTAGCCGACATCTACAGGAACATATATAGGAAGATTGTGAGTTTAAGAATTTTCTAGGTGTCATGTGTTGTAAAAAGAATGAAAAACAACATAACTGACAATAATTTAACTACATCCATAGGATGTCTTGGGTTTGCTCATGTTTGGGCCTCCAAATGTCCCCCATACCATTGCCTGTGTAGTCATGTGGGCCCCCATGACTATTGGGCTTGGTAGGATTCACATTGGTGTCGGCGGGTTAACACTCGCACCACCCGAATGAAAATCGTAAAATATGATTGCGAGATGTATGGTAGGAGGGTGTCCAGGTGTAGACACAATGACAACTCAAAGTGGGGTTAGCTCACACGACATTTGGTATAGCATACTTTGGCCTAATAGGTCCTTCGTACTCTCATCGTTAGTCCCCAGGTAGGCAAACTGGTCCTTTATTTTGGATTTATACGAATGCCAAGCCTAGACAGGACGTTCCGACTACCGGTACTCGTACCCTTCCAGTTACTACATGCCCGTCATGAGAACTCACTTTGATGTGATTTGAAAAACACAAAAAATCATTGCAAAAATCATGAAAACCGTGAGGTGTGTGCTCTCATGGATATGATATGTTATGAGGATATGATTTATGATGAGCATTGCATAATAACATGTATTTGTGAGCGTGTTTGCATAACATTGGGTGTGAAAATAAACAGGAAACATAAAAACATCATGAATTTTGCATGTAACGCATAAACAGTTAAAATTTAATCAACTATAGTATAGGCTCTAAGGGTCTAATAACCTATCCTATATCCCTATAGTCACAAGCTCTGATACCAATCTGTCACACCCCGACCTGCAGCGGAATAAAAGTCGGGGCATAATTGGGTTATCACCAAAGCTCATGATATTTACTAAGATGTTTCATATTTATTAAATTCAAATTACAAACTTAAATATCAAAAACAAAATTCATACAATTACAAAGGAAAATGAAACTATAAATTTATTCCAAAGCATAAGCTTGTTTATTCTTCTAGGCCATCCTAAGTGTTTCCTGTCTCGGCTGGATCACCTGTATCATGTGTAAAAACGGGGGAGATTTTGGGTCAACAAAAGTTGGCGAGTGAACCTTGATAAAACATTTTAACTAATTTCTTGTTTTATTTATTAAAGAAAATTTGTGCATTAATCACATGTGAGCAAACATATATATGTAAATAATCACAAACCACTTTGGATGAGTATATGACATGAATGATGATGTATTTGAGATCAAGGCTCAATCAAACGGAGCCAATCTAATGAGGCTCCTGATGCTCAACCCGTATCCCACGGGGAACTGATGGGCCTAATGAAATGCGTGCACTGAAATGATAAAATTCAATCTACATATAATTCACACAACAATTGATACACATTTGATCACGGATATGATGTATGCACAAGTGTTAAATAAAATAAAAGAATAGTACGACACATGATACACCCCAAAACATGATTAAAACGGGAAATTGGTAGAGATTCACTTACAGTGGATGCGTTTCTTGATGACGATGAATGCGCACGAATTTATGATTCAACCAACGAGGAAAAACTAACCTAAATAATAACGAAATAATTCGATAAATAAATAAATTTTATTTGAGATTAATATTTTTAATTAGTGCTCTTAATGAGATTTTTAGATTTATTTTTGTGAGTTTAATGCAAATTTTTAACCTTCAAAATCTTTATTTTTAAGTATTTTTAAATAATTTTTCAATTTAATAAAAAAATAAGAAAACAAAAATTAAAAAAATGGTTTGACTTTGTCAGGACTGACCGGGTCTGACCGGTCGGACAGCATGAATTCCAGGCGGCGAGTGAGGTTCGAACTCGGGACCTCTCGTATACGTGCACGCAGCTCTACCAACTGAGCTACGTGTCTAACCCGAAATATTCTATGTTTTAATTATATATATATATACTAACTAACTTTAACCTTATTTAGTTTTTATTAAAAAATGATTTAATATGGCCGAAACCGGTTATAGAACCCGGAATCGAACTCGGGACCTTCGGTTCGAGTGCACACAGCCCAACCAGTTGGGCTATGTGTCTAATCTGTATAAACACTGAATTATATTAATTTTATATATATGCTGTGAATTGATCTGAATAAGTTAAAAATGTTGGTTTTATTTCAGAAATTCGGAAACATGTGTGATTCGAACCCGGGACGTGTGTTTTGTATTTGCACACAGTCCACCGCTGCACTGTGTGTCTAACCCGATTAAATACCCGATTTTAATTATATTAGTACACATATTAAACTTCATATTCTTCACTTAAAAAAAACAGAACATATAACAGACCGAAGATTGTTTGAAACAGAATCTGGTTGACTGATTAAGATTAATACATGCTGAATAATGGATTACCAAAAAGAGTTGAGAATTATACCGATTAGGAGTAAAGCCTCGGTTTTCCGGTGATATTCCGGCGAGTGCGAAAATCTCTGGCGAGTGCGAAAATCTCCGGCGACGTGCTTGAAAGGAATAAAGCTTCAGGAAGTGAGTATGGTTCTGAGCGAAATGTTTACAAGGAGTTTGGGTGAGTATTTATAAGGTGAACAGGTTGCTTGTTTTCGATTGGGAGACCAAAATTTACGGCCAATGGTTTCAATTCTCAAAAATAACGGTTTTTGACTAAATTGGATGTTAAGGAACGGTTATAACTGATGTCGAAATCAGTTTACGCGTTTCAGTCAAGGGGTAGTAGCAACATTTGCGGAGTTTCGGTTTTTCTCCGGCGATTTCGAGTTCTGAGTGCTGACTTACAGGTTTTTGACTTTCGGTTTTTACTATAAGTGTTATTTGTTTCAGTAACTGAACACAAACATGTGTGTGGCGGAGTGGTGTGGTGTGTGTGTGTCTTCGCGGGAGACCCGGGTTCGAGACCCGGCTACCCTGTTTTATTTATTATTTTCTTATTATTATTATTTATTAATTATGGTTTTTAAATTCTAAAATATTTATTAATTATGTATCATTTAAAATAATCTGAACAATAAATACGCAACGAACTTAAAACTGAATATTTGATTATAAAACGAAGCGGGTTTTGAAACCCGTTTTTCGACGAATGTTACAATTAACATCTTCATATATATGGGTTATCATCATCTTCACTATAATCATCATGATATGGGTTATCATCATTAGATATGATTTGGGTTATGGTCATTATTATATGGGCTAGCATCATTATCATATATCGTCATTATCATCACCATGACACCATCATATGGTTTATGACGATGACAATCATCGTCATCATTAATCATCATTATCATCATATGGGTTATCAACATCAGACAATAAGTTATCATCATCATGATCATATATCTTCATTATCATCATCATCTTCTTATTCATATATATGGGTTATCATATCTTTATTATAACCATCATTATATATCATATGGGTTATAGTCATCATTACATAGATTTGCATCATTATCATTATCATATATCCTCATTATCATTACCATGACATAATCATATTGTTTATGATGATAATGATCGCCATCATCATCTTAGTTATCATCATCATCTTCACTATAATCATCATATATCATATGAGTTATTAGCATGGGTTATCATCATCATCATCCTATATCTCCATCATCATCGTCATCATCATATGGGCTATCATTATCATCATCGTTGTTATCATAATATGAGTTATCATCATCATCATATGGGCTATCATTACCATCATCATCGTCATCGTAATATGGGTTATCATCATCATCATCATCATCATGATCATATGGGTTATCATCATTGCCATCATCATCATCATCATCATCATCATATGTGCTTCATTATTATCATCATCGTTATCGTCACATGGGTTATCATATCGTCATATTGGCTATCATTATCACATGTTAACATCATCATCATCATATGAGTTACCATCATTATCATTATCATCATCATCATATACCTTCATGATTATCAATACCATTACACGATCATATGGTTTATGATGATGACCATCAACATCATCTTCTTAGTTATCATGATCATATGATCTATAATAATCATTATAATATGGGTTACCAACATCATCATCCTCATCAGGTTCTTCTTAGTTATCATTATGTTTATCATCACCATCACCATCGCACGATCATATGATTTATGGAGATGACCATCATCATCCTCATCTTAGTTATGATGGTCATCATGATCATGTCGGTTATGATCTCATTATAATATGGGTTATATATCATCATCATCACCATATATAATATGGTGTATGGTGATGAATATGCTGATCATCAGCATCCTTATAATTATCATCTTGTTTATGATCCTGATCATCTATGGGTTATCATCATCATCTATAAATATCATGATATCTCATCAACATTATATATCATATGGTTTATCATCATCATATATCATTATATTGGTTCGGGTTGGCCTGATAACCAATGGAAATATTTAGATAAAAGCTTTTATCTATTTTGTTTTTTTTTCATTTTACATAGTTAGTTGTAACACCCCAAAAACGCATATTGGATTTAATGTGTCTTTAAGTGTTCTAGTATGCAATATATATATAAACAATATACAAACCTTAGTTGGCTAACTAAGTTGGACAATAATGTAGAAAGAATAAAAGTTATGCCTTAAATAAAAACAAATTGAAACTTGAGGGACATTGAATAAGAAAATCAAAGAAATGAAAAGTGCAGTGTGTGTGAGGTGTAGGTGTCACAAGAAAGAATCAGGGAGAAGGATAACCCTTCTCTTCCATCAAACACAAAGAAAATTCAGCAAATAGAGTGGGTGTTAGGGCAAAATTCGAATGTATGAGTCCATTTTCCCAATCATCTTAGTCTCATCAACATAGGGTAGTTAAACTATATGTGTTGATGATCTTAATGAAATGGGTTTTAATTAATTAGAGAAATTGTTTGAAATTGAGCATGGCTATGGGATAGTGTCACACCCTCCATTTCCACTTGCGGAGTTTTACCGCGAGGCGTGTGAACAAACCAGAATCTGAAACACTAGTACGTCGAACGACTCTATATGTTTTGATAATATGTTTTCCAAAATCACTTGTTGTAGATTTTATATTACCAATATTTAGCAGAAGCATCAGTTTTTAAAGTTGGAGCGGAAGTATAACTAAGTAGTGAAGCGGGCGCCAACATAAACGCCAAAACAAATGAAAAATCCCAAAACAATATTAATAAATAAGACTCGATAAAAGATGTCTTGTTCAATGCATGTGCGTGCACCTAGAGCTCCTAGCGTCCTGAGAAACATGTAAAGAAACAAGTGTCAACATTAAAGATGAGTGAGTTCACAGGTTTTCATAAATTCGTTTGTTCGGTTATAGTTTGTTTTCTCCGTTATCCCTAACCCGGGATAACGTATTGGTTCCATTATTCCAACCCGGAATAATAAGTTGTTGCTTCCAATATTCCAAACCCGGAATATTAAGTTGTTGTTTCCAATATTCCAAACCCGGAATATTAAGTTGTTGTTTCCATTATCCTCAACCCGGGATAATATAGTTGATTCGTAATTAAGTCAATGTTAATATATATAGGTAGCTAGCCTAAAGTCATGTCACGTAAGAGTTTGCGATCGAAGCTGACTGTTGTGCCTCCGTTTTGCCAGGCCTATCACATGACCATGGCGAAGTTAGGCCAAATTATTCACCCGTTGACCATACCCGGTCGGCTAGCGCGACTAGCTCGGATGGGGCTTGTCGGGCCCAGTAGTACTACTTATAATTCCCCCGCTATTAAACCCAATACTAACGATCCGAGAGATTGACGAGGACTTAAGTGATAAAGCTGCTTAGTGACCATAACATTACATTAACATTAACTTAGTTACCGAATAGTTATGTGACGTTAAATTCGTATAACGTAAAGAGATTGAGTTTGAGAGTGTATACATGTTTCTCCCCCTGTTGTTTAAAAACCGGATAAAGTTAGGGGCCGTGAACTCACCTTTATTTGCTCAGTTAGTGTAGCAAAGATGTTATAAGAGATGGGACCGCTAGTTGCGTCCTAACAAACCAATTAATTCCACGTCAGTGTGTGAACACACCAATACAAATTCTACACGTAATTTACGCACAAAGTGATACACACAAACAACATATCTAACACTCAAACATGCATGCAAGTATCCTCATGTGATCCTAGTGATTAAAACAACTTATCATAACCATAAACCAATTCATGCCACAATTTGGTGCACACAATCACAAGTTCTCAAATTTCAGCTTAGCACTCATAATTCAGCTGTTTTCTAGGATTTTTATAAAATAGTTCTAACATTCCAAAAATTCCAATACTTTTACAGTAGGTGACATTTATACTATAGAAATTTACATAAATTTTCCAAGTCCTAAATCTTTACCAATTAACCATAAATATTAATATACTAGGCTGCAGTCAGATTTACCGTTTTCTGACTGCAGTCCACGGAAGAATTTATTTAAAAATCACTGATCGTCCAATTAACAAAATTCCAGTTGGAGTTGCCCGGAAATTTCCATACCTAGTTGCTGTACAAAAATCATGACTCAACTCCCTACTGATTTAAAAATCCAACTCGATAAACAACTAACAAAATTTCAGGATTTTTACAGTTTTTGTTACTGAACTTATTTAGCCCTTTAAAAATATCAAACGACTTCAGAAAATTATGAATCCAGCGCCCTTAGATTCGTTATTCAAATCTCTACGTTCTAGATATCAGAAAATCCGTTTTTCGACAACTAATGACCGAGTTACAGCCAGATGAAGTCGGCTGTAACTATTACTCAGCAACTATTTTCAGCATACTATTACCACAACTTGCATAAACCGCTCCTATTGATCAACCTAAGCGAGCAAGAACCGATTTTTAATCATAGATCACTACTAATAACTTATTCATGCAAACCCTAGTTCTTACTTCTAGTTTTTACAAACAAATCACAGTCGCAAACTCACAAGTTCCGCAAACAATTATTCATGCAAACAATGGATAGTTCAGCCGATTACTTACAACACCTATAATCCGAAAACAAGCTAATCAATTCGTTCAAGCATATATATCCGAAACAAACTAATCAATTCATTCAAGCATATATATCCGAAACAAACTAATCAATTCATTCAAGCCGAAACAAACAACAAAATCAACACACATCTAACCGAATATGATCTTGTAACATATGCTGGATTCTAACCTTTGATAACTAGGTAAATAGGCCGAGACTTGGACGAGAATGGATTCGGATATTCAAGCAGTGATCACGACCGAAGGGACGAGATGAACCACTTGCTGTCGCGACCGAGGGATGATGATGGAGCAGGCTGATTTGTGATCGAATAGAGATGAACAAAGGCTGATCCCGCAACCGGATTGAAGTGAACAAGGGCTGCCGACGGCTGTTGAACTTTTAGGGTTTTGTGTTGTGAATGAAGGCATGCATGAGTTTGTATTTATAGGCGCACAAGATGATAAGGGTCGCGGTTTTAGTTGGAGCTTGTGGCCGAGAGACTAGGGCGGTCGGTTTGGTTTTGATCTTTTGGCCGAGGACTAGGGTGGGTCGGTTTGGGTTTGATCTTTGCGGCCGAAACATGTTTGGGCTGGTTTGGTTTGGTTTTGAACAAAGTAAGTTTGCGGTCTTGGGCTTGATATCGCGGCCAAGGACTTGGGTTTAAAGTTTAAACTTTGTTAACTCCTAGAGTCACAATGAATCAAAGTTGGTTCGTGTCGCGGTTCGGTTCAGTTCGTGTACATATCTACCATAATTATTCTATAACTAAAACAATCACACAACACACACCACGTATTCATTTAACTCGTACCCGTTTAATACTTAGCATATACTTTATTCGACAAGTGTCGCGTTTAAGTTATCCGAAAAACCCGGGATATCACAGATAGACTCATCATGTAGAAAGTGACTTATGCTTGAATTTGATTATATAGAAGATTTGAAGTGAACCCCACTTCTTTTAGTAATATGATGGGATATGGTGATCTTTTAGTAATGGAAACTGTGTAATATTGATGTTTGAATGTACATGTATTAGATTATTGTTAAATGGCTTGAAATAGAATGAAGAGATTATGTGAAATTAGTTGAATTGATGAACTATAATGCAAACTAGTAGGTTATGCATAGAATACATGTACATGGAGCTTAAAATGTTGTACGCACTCCAGGTGTTCGATAAAATGCCTAAATGACAATTTTATAGTTTTAATACGATGTGGAATGCAAACTATGCTTGAATGTGCTTGCAATTAAGTGGACAAAGAAAACTCAATAAGAATGGGTTATGTGTAGGATCGAAAGAAGAAGGGACAAGTTCCGGAAAGCAACAAACAGCTCAAGATCGAGGTAAGTTTCCTTGCTTACATGTGATTAATGCTTATGTTGCGATGTAGGTAAAGCAACTTCTTGAATGGCACGCTTCGCTCGGAACGAACACACTATATGTTGCCCTCGATGTGCTTCCCGTCTTACATGTTGCAAATGGTTTAAATACTTTTGTTGGTGTTTTGTTCTATGGTAGTCATCAAGCTTATCCAAGAACATGTGTTAATAGTTTTTGTACCTTAGTTAGATCGTTGTTTGTTTAGAACGGTCAATTTTGTATGTAAGTTCAAGTCTTCTTAGTTAAATGTAAAAGTTTTAAATTAATCATAAATTTTATTGTTAAAGTCTTATGATTGGTCCGTCTAGGTTTTTGGTGTTTCATTAATGTTATTTTTTGGCATACAATATATATATGTAAGAATAAAAAGAATAACTTCTAAACCAGTAGAAATTCTCCATTTACTTCATTTAATGTATCTATTTAATGTTATGAAAAGGGCATATAGGTAAATCTATAATTGTCATTAATTAGCTAATTAATTAAATTTGTAACTTATTTTTTTCATATACTCTTTCAAGATAAAATAATTTATGGTGCAGGACAATTTTCGATATGTGTAGGATAAATTTTAGTATGTGTATGATAATTTTGAAAAGTGTAAGGTAAATTTACATGTGTGTAGGATAAATTCCGGTAAATGTAAGACATATGTAAGATAAATTTTGAAATGTGTAAGATAAAATGTTTTTGCTTTATTAATGGGAAATAACATAATTAATGAGAGAAGTTATAAACTATTTAATGTTTTACCATTATGCCCTTTCTTCTTTTTCTTCTCACATTAAATTTCTTCTCAAATGAACCTTCCCCTATATATATGTGTTTGTTATTTACTTGTCACACTCATAGTCA
Source organism: Scalesia atractyloides (assembly GCA_947069175.1). NCBI lineage: Eukaryota > Viridiplantae > Streptophyta > Magnoliopsida > Asterales > Asteraceae > Scalesia > Scalesia atractyloides. The sequence continues at coordinate 79,687,664 of CAMTDV010000008.1, forward strand.
CCATTAACAACATATTTAGTTGTGACACTTGTTTATCACTCTAGTCCAATCGTTCATCTATTACAAATAGAAACACTAAGTCATCCCCATGGAATCGCCCACATTGGCCAGTAGTAGAAGCAATTGATCTCCTGGTTATCATGACAATGTTTATTGCAATTGTGGTCAACAAGCGATTTTAAGAACATCACAGACCACCAAAAACCCAGGTCGGAGGTTCTACATTTATTTAGGTCAGGTAAGTGAAAGTGAAATTGAAGTTGGAATTCCTACTATCTCTTCATGTGCTAATATATACTCTCTATATACTCAAAATAGGGAGCATCAAGATGTCGCTTTTTCATGTCGTTAGATTCTTTGCTGTGCAACCAATGTAATAACATCATTTCTAGCTTGTTGATGGAAAAATGAATTAGAGAATTAACTTGCAAGGAGTGAAGCTTCAAGGATTGACACAGAGATTGAAATTAAAATTAAAAATTATGAAATTGAAGTCTAGGCTCCTTATGAGTTGGTTATTGGTTTTACTTTTAGGGCTTGTAATAGTTATTAATTTGAAAAAAAAATGATTATTATGTTTTAGGGCTTGTAAATAAAAAGTGTTTAATTTCTACAAGTTGTTTTTAGTTTGTAAGGATTGTAACACTATAAAGTAGAGTACTAATATGTAAACACTATATATAAGGTAAGACCATCATCCATTAAAAAGCAATATTCACATGCACTCAAAAGCCATCACCATCTGTGGTATATTCACATGCACTCACCCTAACTACATCCCTCAGAACCTCGGTTGGCAAGCATATTCTCCAGGAGCAAAGTTCCATACCGGATGCACAGTTTTGATCATTCCACAAAAGCCTCCTTGTAACACAAAAAAACCAAGGAGTGGGAATGGGGTGTTAAACCTTTAGCGCTATAATCTACTACATGTTGGGTTGATCATTGTTAATGAATGTACACGTGTTAAGTAAATTGCAAAATGTTATACAAGTTTAGAGTTAGATATTTAACAAGCAATAATGTACACTGAAAAATGAAACGTTAATTGTAACTAAGGTTAAAGAACTCACTAGTCGCTAGTCGTCCGGTGTGGTGGGGAGTAGTGACTACTCGGGATTAATCGGATCGGGTTTTTTCTATGTAATTTTTAGTTTTCTGTCACAGATTTTTATAGGTTAATATTTTAAGTAGACATGCTTTAACTTTTCCTCAACTCATTTTTAAGTATATAAGATTAATTGTTGATTTCACATGGTTTGGTTGGAAACCGGCTAATTTACCGGTTTTGGCAGGAATATAGAGGTTTTTTTGCTGTAATCTTGCCAGAATCGCCGATTTTTTGCCGGCCGACTAGGCCAAACTAGCCATTAATGGACTCATTAACGAAAAATTACTCAAGCCGACTAGCGATTAGTTGCCACTAGTTGCGATTTTTAAAGCACTAATTTGTAAGACATGAATCACCCCAAAAGTAAAAGTATTGAAAAAGGGGTTTATGAACACACCAGGTTGTTGTTCGAATGTACTATTTGTTATTAAGGCAGTAACTTGCACAACGTGCAACAATTCACCGAGACATCCCTACTAATTAGCACACCATATGTATCCAATACTATGGTAAGGTTGTTTCACGGGTGGCTGAGTGATTTGGGTTATAAAGATAAAAGGTTATGACCATGTGTGGATTTTTTTTTTCTGATTCTTTATATTATTTTTATAACCAATAATGAACTCTAGAGTCTAAAATTGTGAACACCCATATTCCAACTAGTATCAGTATTTTATTAAATGGTTTATAAAATATTTCTAGAAAAAAATTAGAAGTAACAATGACTCAATTTCTAGTAAAAGATCACTTGCTTCACGATTCTCTTAGTCATGTAAATATGAACTTTAGAAATGTTTTTGTATCATTAACTTTACATAAGAATGAAAATATCAAAAGAGTACTTACAAATTTTCTGGTCTAAAAACCATTTAGTATGTGAATAAATACTCTTTATTTAGTGAAAGATGAAACCCATAATTCTTCATTTTTTTCAAATTAATATATCACATTAGTTTTAATGGTTTCTTAAATGCTATTAAATGACTTTACTGATTCTACAAGTGAAAGTAAACGTATATTGTTTACAAGTGAAAGTAAACGTATATTGTTTTGTTTTAAAAGGATGATTCAAAACTTGGATTTATTAATAAAATGCTATAATGGAAATGTGATTTTAACTAGTTGTAATTCTGACACAACAACTACTAAGTCAAAGTATAGGTCTGTATTATAACCAAGGTTTTATACAAAGTCAAAGTAGTGGTCTATATTATTAACAAGGTTTTCTAACGATCCAGTTGGTGTCCAAATGAGCATGATGATGGGACTGGTTGATGAGAGACGAGAACCTTCGAGCCTGGTTAAAACGCATCACTCCAAGCACTTTAAGAATCAAAATTAAGGATGCTTATAAGTCCTCAGAAACGCGACAACCTGCACTTAAGTATATGGAGTCACTCCAGGACGAGTCGGAAGGCGGTTTCACTATGAGTTAGACATGTGAAAAAGCGTTTTGAAATTTAGGAAATGATTACCTGCTAAACAAGATCAATGAGAAACAAATTTTGCGATGGTTTGGTACATTTGGAATGGCGTCGAAATCTCCGGGTTGCCGGATTGAAACATCGATAACCAATTCTGGGCGGCCTCTTTTGGTTTAAACAAATTTAGTCCATGACGATCTGTATAGTTCATATATAAAACATAGGAATATTGGATTTTAATAATCTCAACTATTCGTTGTGGGCCGGCAATAGTCCCAACTTAAAAAATAACCACAGGCAGTCTCAACTATGGACATATTGGCCACTAATGGACCCTGACTAAAAGAACTCTAACGTTGTTAGTCTACGGTTGCCGAAAAAACATTTGTTGCAAAAAAAAAAGTTTATAAAGGTCTGATCTAAGGTAACAAATAGGTTTGGGACAAGAATGTTAAGTTTTCCGGCCAAAGTTGAGTTTTCCGGCCATCAAGAAGTTTTTTTCGGCGAAAAAAGAGTTTTCCGCCGACTTCAATAATTTGGCCTTTTACTAGAAAATGGTTCCTAAAGGTCCGTGATAAGGTTACAAAGAGGTTTGTGATGAAAATGTTGAGATTTCCGGCCAAAAATGAGATTTCCGGCGAAAAAACGTTTTTCTGGAAACTAACGGCGTTAGGGTTCTATTAGTCAGGGTCCATTGAAGGCCAATATGTTAATAGTTGGGACTACCGGTGGTTATTTTGAAATTGGGACATTTGGCGGCCAAGGACGAATAGTTGAGATTATTAAAATCTAATATTCCAAAAACTTAAACTTTCACACTAATAACAACATTTGAAAATTGACAAGGTTAGTGGTTGCAGCTTACTTATTTCATGAATTTGTTTTTAGAACATTATTACTTTGATTAATTTTATTATTTTTAAAATTTAGAAATTAACTTTTTTATAAATTTAAAATGGAATAATGGATTTTAATAATCCTAACTATTAGCCGTTGGCCGGCAACGGTCCCAACTTAAAAATAACCAGTGGTGGTCGCACATTTTCATATATTGTGATCAAATGGACCTAAACTAAACCGAAAATGATAAGGGGACAAAAAAATTAAGGTTCTTTAGTAAAAGTCCATTATTTTACAATATGTGAAAATGTGGGACTATCACTAGTTATTTTTTAAGTTGGGACCGTTGTCGGCCAACATCTAATAGTTTGGATTATTAAAATCCATTATTCCATTTAAAATATTGTATATAAAGTTTTATAAGACGTTTATTTTGTTTTTAAACTTGATGATTAAGTTATTTATATAAGATTAGAAAATTTTGTTTAAATATCTCATTTCATTTATAATATTTATAAAGGGAAATTTTGTATTATTCAAGATTTGTAAATATTTGTAGAAATAAATAATAAAACAAATAATCCACTTTCACATATAATTTTTTTAAATATCAACGTGAACATGTAATTTTAGGTGTTGATTCTTTTTTCAAGGTAAAAGGTTTGTAGTCTATGGACCAGATCTGCGGACATCTATAGAAGAAGAGGTTGACCTGGTGGTGCTAGATGGTGGTGGTGGACGGTGGTGATGTTTAACACCCTGCAGACTTTAGAAGATCTTAAAAGTGGCTACGCCAAGTCTGCATCAAGAAAAGTTCGCTCAGACGTTTTTTAATGAAACGATTTTGAAAAAACAAACAGTTTGTAGATGATAATGCCTGCGCGTGGTCTGCGCGGCACAGACATAAGAGCAGGCGCAAGTTTTTTAGAAAAACAAACACAACCTAAATCATTGCAAACTGAAAATTGATGAGAGTGATTCCAAGTGATGTTATTGACATAGAAGGAAGTACAAGTACAATGAAATTTTAACTAATAGGAAGCTCGAAAAATTCAGGGATGTTACAGTCTCCTTAATGTTGGGAATTTCGTCCTAAAATTATTTTTTTTTTGTCTTTTTATATTTGGAGATGATTGTTAGGTAAGGTTGGGAATACTTGGAAGGGTTGAAATGTGGAGGGCATGGTTTATATGTCAACTTTAGAGAAGTATAAGGGATTTGAATATCACAATGGGTTGCTTCAAAATGGTTTTAGGTATCAAGTGATGGCCACTCACACATGAAATTTATATGTGCCCAAAGTTGGAGGATGAAGACTAGAGGGTTGAATTGTTGTAGAACTGAGAAAAGATTAATGTATAGGTGGAATTCTCAAAAATGGGATGCACAGTTGGAGTTGACAAATTGTTGTCTAGGATTTGATTCGTATGGAGTTTAACATGTCAAATGGATATCACTAGATAACAAATTCTATTAATATTGGTCAAGGTCAAATGTCATAGAATTTCAAGTGACTCGAATAAGACTACGATTGTTATTATAACATGAACATTTATATATATGGAGTATCAACGGCGTATCCTCTATGCCCGTATTATATAACCTTCATCTCGTTATTCTAAATCACTATAGGTTCTATTCTGTAACACACGACAGGACTTACTATGATTTCCATGCACCAAATGTCATAATTACATGTGCACCTATAATTACTCGATTCATCGCATAGTTTACATAGTTATCTTGTTAAGTATGGGTCAAAATAAACTCAAAACTTATAAATCATAGAATATTGCTTCATGTATTCACATCTTCAATTTAGATAACCATGTTCACGGGTGCCAGGTTCACTGGTAACCAAGTAACAAATGCTCTAAGATAGCTAGTGTTCAAAGATAGTTATTGTTTAAAGATAATCATTTATGTGCAATCATGTTTATGGAAAGTCAAATTTGTATGTAATCGTGTTCACAAGTAACCATGTTCATGGAAAAATGTAAGTAGGAAATCATGATTATAGAATAACTAAATTTATATGTAATCATGTTCATGGAAAGTCAAGGTCATAAGTAATCACATTCGCAGGTAATCATGTTTTGTAGAATGACAAAGTTTCATGGGGTCACGTTGAGTATTACAAGACTCTTAGAGCCTTATGTTAAAGGTTATGAGGTAAAATGTTGCTAGAACAAGGTCCTAAAAGGACTACGAACACTTATGAGAATTTGAAATGTTTAATCCTCCCATGGATAGGAGGTTTTGTTTAAAAGTAGATCTTGAGTTGTACAAAGGTGATTGATTGTTGAAGATGGGCAATGTAATTATAGTGTTGGTTATGAATCTTTAAGAAAAACTGGGGATGTTCTTTGACACTTTGATTGTTCTGGAAAATTTCTCAATATGGGTTCTCTCATTATTTTGTGAATCTAATTTAATTTTTAATGAAAATCATTTGTCACTAAAAGAAACGTTTTGTAAACGTTTGAAATCAAGGGTAGTGTTTAAGGTAAGAGGATATTTGCCACCGCAAATAGTTATTTGTTCACAAAAGTTGTTTGTTCATTCAACCCATTGGATGGAACAAACGTTTGAGCCTCAACTTGAGATCAGGATTATGTCTTACACAAAATGTTAGATGGAAGACTTGAGATCAGGAGTATGTCTTACACAAAATGTTAGATGGAAGGAGGTGTACGCATATAGAGTAAGATATGTGTAAATTTATCTAATTGCATTAGTTAAGCAAGATTTATTTTTAATAGCACCATTGATAAATTTATCTAACTAAATCATATAAATGAATTTTTGTTAATAAAAAAGAGAAATTAGGTAGAATATGTTCGATAAACAAATATTGACATTTATAAAAAATCAATTCAACAAAGATGATTTTTTTTGTAGATTTAATCTTATTTTCTATCTTTAGGTTTGTAAAAACAGATTTATAAAACTGCTTTTAAAGAGAATGTGCTGGATAGATAATTGTTATGGAACTTTATAAAGTAGAATGAGGAAAATGATTTAATAAAATTTGATTCATAGGTTTTTTTTCTATTTTTATAAAATACAAATAGATTAATGATTTATGTGATTTATTAGTTATCCATTTTTAAAGAACAAAATTATTTTAAAATAAACTTATTGAATTAAATTAATTAGATAAAATTTAGATAAGTAGTTATATATAGTCACATTCAAAATTTTGATTCGTTTGAAAATTTTAAAGTATGAGAGGTGAGTCATAAGAGAAATTTGTAAGAGAAATTGAGTACATAACAAGGATATACAAGGGGTTATGGTATTATAAAACATCCGTTGATAAAAAAAATTGAAAAAAATGCATGTTAGGGGAGTTAACATGGTATGGTAATTGTTTAGTTGACAAACAAGAACATTTGACTAATCAAAGTAGTCAGGGTTTTATAATGTTTGGAAAGACGTGCTTTAGCCAATAATTGAACGTCACTTCAAGAATTTACAGTAAACCATAATTGGTCCCTCGGTTGATTTGGATTCATAGGAAATTCTTTCCTAACTAGAAGACTTAGTGTACAAGCGTCCACCCTTCCAGATTACACATGTTTTTAATCATTATTTGACCCTAAGAACTTGACGAGATTATAAAAAAAAAACAGTTAAGGCTTTAAGCCTAAGAATAAAAGTTATTCATCTATGGATAGATGATGAATGTATAATATAAGGAATCACAAGATTTGGAAGTTAACGTTCTAACAAACCGACAATGAAACAAACACCTAGACACAACCAGACACACCATATGAACTAGTTAACAATATCTTAACATCATACAACTAGTTACGATCATTAAACACATTGTTTTTTCTTAAAAATCGCTACAAGTTGCTTAAATCTCCGTTTAGAGACCCGATAACGAATCAAGCACCCGTTAAGCAACCGAACACGAACTAGACATAATTTATGGACTAGTTAATATTGTTTAACAACGTTAAGCTAGTATATGGCACCATACATCTTGAATTACACCAAAAACCCCTAAAACCCTAAACACCGTAACCATACATCTTGCTCCTATCTCACGGCCACAACTACTCCATATCACCTCCATCATCAAGTGATCTTCAAGCCATTTCAAGCATATCCAAGGGTGTGTCAAGGTAGATTAAGAAGGTGACAAGTCTTGGAAGCTCTAGGACCTCTTCAAGGAGCTATTAACCATGATCTTCTCATCATCTTCATCTCCTAGTCTTTCTTGCAACTTCCCTAGCCACAAGAGCTAGTAGTGAGCCTCCTAATCTTCCATTTCATATCTTGTTACTAGTATATTGTTGATGTACAAGTTAAACCATCTAAAAGCATCACCTTTAAAAGATGAACACACGAACTAGTAACATAAGCTAAAGAAAATAAACATATCTTGAAGTTGTAATGAAGATGTAGTTGTTTATTTTGTGCTATGGATGATATCCATCATATGTATACTTGCTAGAAGTATAGATCTAACCAGTACACACATGGATCTTACAGGATCCATGATAAAAGTGTTGATGAACTTGTTACACATGAACAATGAGCTTATTAAAGTGGTTAAAAGGATTTGTAATATTCTTACGATGATGTATGAACAAGTTGTTAAAAATGATTTTTAACAAAGTTGGTAAACATTAGAAACAAAACCTATTTTTAAAGATGGATGAACATATTAAACACAAGGTTAAAATACTACATGATTTGGTTAACTTTCAAGTTCATCATAACATGAAAAATGCATCTATATGCATATATTATACTTGTAGAAAGTGTTGTTAATAAATTGATGAGTTTTGGAAGCTTAAACACATGTTTTAAAACATCGGAAACCTCCTATAGGGGAGACTAAGGTTAAACTTTTATAAAATTTAAACACTGAGAAAAATATATGTTAACAAAGTTCTAACAAGTAAACTTGTTTAAAAGTAATAAAGATAAAAATCCTATATTTTTGTATAAAATGTAAATTAAAGAAGTTATGGTTTTTCTAAAAATAAAGATGGATATAAATATATATTTTGGAAAATATATTTAGTAATCGTAAGAATCATGTGCTATGTGCATATTATTTGTATTAGTTATATATAAAATTAGGGGCTTGAAATTATACGCACGAACAAATACAATGAAAATTGGCAAACAAAGTATTACAAGAATATCTACCTATTCATACTTGGAGACAAATATGGACATATAGGACACTTGGACTTTATAAGGATTTCAGACTAAAAATATATAATATATCGAAGCTTGGTAAATATTACTTTCAAAACCGAATAAGTGACAAAATATATATTTTTACAAGTACATAAAATATAACATATTTTGTCGATATAATAAACGTATTATTCTTGAAGTGTATAAATATATATTTCATAAACATCTTAAAAATATATTGCTTTGGTGGAAACTAAAAATATATTTTTCTAGAAATAATCTTAAAAATATATTATTTTTAAGGTGCATACACTTACCAAGCTTAAGATACATATATTAATTTGGACAAATATCAAAATTATATATTTTATGAATACACAAAATTGATGGTAATGAATACAAGAATATACATATTCCTATACGTACAAATACATGCCAACATATACCACTAACACTTAGTGAAAATACCATTATACAAATATTATACATAACCATGAGAATACAAATATAAATACACAAACACTCGTAATACAAGTATACCCATACATGGGAATATACACATGTATAATACTTAAAAAATATTACATTTGGTCATGTATACCATAAACACATGCACATGGGTAATTATATATCAAGACATGTTAAAATTGATTATTTTTAACAAACCAACGCAATCATAAATGATATATAAAATAGTGCATACAAATCATACAAGTTAAAATGTGATATTTTAACGAATACATCGAACTTGGAATTATAATTAAGAAGAACTATACATGGAACGTATCCGACGATGGCATTGTCGAGGCAAACGGGTGGAACCTGATTATGAAAAGTCACGAAACACATACATCTTACTTGTGCGAGGCACGGAGACAAGAGGGCTAGGCCCGTACATGCAACACATGAGATGCAAGAATATATATATATTTGACGAAATATATATATATTGACATCATACACCGAAAATATATTTCAGCTGACATTATACACCGAAATACACCTCAGCTGACGTCATACACCGAAAACACATCTCAGTTGGCATCATACATCGACATACTTCTCAACAGAATATAATTTCTGAACAAGTCTTAACAAATACTTAAGACAAGAAATATGAACATGAATCGTTGGAAAGACCGAAGTGTCTAACAAAACCTAACACGTTTGTAGGTTGTGATACAAACCAAGGGGAAGTACGTGATATAAACAGAGCTCACAGAAGCAATTTAGTGAGTTCATATCCCGCTTTTCCTCTTAAATGTTTTACTGTTTTACAACTATCGAGGGAAATACATGTTCAATGGTATGCTAAGCTAGGGAATGAAACAAATTAGATCATGTGTGAATAGGGTGGAACTTAAGCACTATTAATCTTGTTTAAGACCATGGTACAAAGGTTAGATCTAGCGGGTATTTTCAAGCCCCACTCTTGGTCATGGACCCACACGGAAGAGTGAATTTGTAGTCCAGTCGAGGTTAATCGACGAAAATCGTCTAGGTTTGGATGCTTCCTATGTCGTCACACATATTAATGTCCTTGCAAAACATTAATGATCAACGATTTCATTGACGCTTTACATACCGGATTTTGATACAAATACATCATACATTTTATGGATTCATCTCATACAGTTAAAACACATGAACTCGCCAACTTTTGTTGAACCAGATTACTTTCTCGAGTCTAGTCTACAATCACTAGGATCCTCTCATGAAAACAATTTTTACATGGACAAAAGATTTTCATTGCGTAAACATTTCACAAGGTCCACTACATAAACCCATTTTACAAAATAATGCAAGGACATTATGAGTCTTAGTCTACAAAGGATAGACACAAAAAATTAAGTTGATCCACACAAAAAAATAGGATAACTTAAAATGGACATTATGTGATGCCTACGTGTATATATACACCAAATAACAATTAATTATTAATATACATGTCGTACAAACTATTTTTCCAGGTCAGCATGTCATCAGCCGAGAGCAGCGTATACGACAATCACGATCCCATGGAGATTGTCTCTGACGACGAGGTCGAACCCATTATACACTACATATCCTCCCACAGTGAGTCTGAGCCGGAGGAGGACCCAGACTTCATGGCCGAAGATGACGTCCCTTTGTTGGACGATGTCCTAGCCTTACCCTCGCAACTTCATGACCAGATCATTTTTGGCCACCCAGCGGGTGAGCACGTAGTTGAGATCATACCCCTTGACACCATCCCACTTGCTATGTGGCCTCCTGTCATCGACCTGTCCGACGACGAGGACGAGGTCCCTGTATTTCATGTCGACCACCTTGAAGAGGACCTTGGCAACGGAGAGGTTATAGACATAGCCATCTTAGAGATTCCTCTCCCATTGTTTCAGTCGCAGCTATTTCGTCATCTGACGCGAGCGACCGTGCTTCTTCCTCTGCCATCCGCTGAGTCGGGCTTCGAGCGGATGCTACTGATAGCAGTTTTGACGGCGTCCCCATTGCTACCCCGACCCCCACTCATGTCCCCACTCACACGTCTATATGCATCTCTACCTCATCTACTGAGGACACCCCTCATTTTCCAAGACCCATAGTTGATTCTGCCTGGATACGACCACTTACCCATGAGACACTTCGTTTTCGCCTCACCCATCCTACTGGACCATCAAAGCGACCATCATCACCTCACCACAAGGTAGGCCCTTCTCATTAGCCATCTCGCCCAACTCAGTACTCTCCACCTCACATGATGCCTATGTCTGATCCTTACCATCCCTCCCACTTTACCCCGTACTCTACGGAGGGCTGGGTTCACTCGTTGGAGCAGAGGATACAGATCCTCCACAAGAAGGTCTATGATTTGGAGAGGCAGGCGGATGTCGTGCCTCCACCACCCCCTATGCCACTAGTCGACCATGCTGCCTACATTCTGGCACTCGAGTAGCAGATAGGTGTTCCACTCCATCGAGTCTACAAGCTCGAGGAGGAGGTCACCCACCTTCATAGCCTAGTTACCCCTACTCCACCACCATCTCCTCCCGTACCTTAGACCTTTTACTTGCAGGTACCTTTTGGACACGGGAACTAGATACCTGTTTTTATGAAGACCATGCATCGAGTTTTGAAGATAACTAGAAGACCGAAGATCGCTGATGTGAAGCAAGATTTTGTCTTTTATATGTACTAAACTTGTATGATCGGGTGATGTAGCCCGAGTACATTGTTGTTTCCTTTGCAAATGATTATGTAACAAGTTGTCTTATTATATATAAAAACTTGATGTCTTCATTATGATGCATTTTGTTTGATTATTATGCATGGTGAATTGTGTGGAGTTGACTTATTCATACGACAAATCGCTTATATATTTAAATTACTATGTGTTTATTTGCTTATTTGATTACTTGTATATGTGTGTATATATATGTATGAATATTTATAAGTTATAATTAACTGAAATAATATATATTAAATAAACGCGTAATCTATACTATCGTATTACCTTGAAAGATCATTCCATCTAGGAGGAGAGCTACTCGCACCCGAAACGTGAACCAACCCCTATCGATGCCTAGAAATGAGGCAGAACTAAACTCCTTGTTGGAGCAAAGGAAGACCCAAGCGCTGGCACAATATGAGGCGAACCGTAACGAAAGTAATAGTGGCGGAACTGGCGGATCCGGAAGTCAAGGACAAAGCGGTTCCTCTAGTGGGAACAATGCCAATGGTAATATTTAGTTATTATTACAACTCAAACAATTCTCTTTCTAATCTATTCGTGTGTTTCATTATTTGCTCATTCGTAATCTGTTTATAAACTTTTCAGGATGCACTTACAAGCAGTTCTTAGACTGCAAGCCACAGAACTATGATGGCACTGGCGGTGCCGTGGCATTCGTGCGTTGGACTGAGAAAACGAACTCCACTATCTGGATGAGTAGATGTTCCACTGACCAGCAAGTTACTTTTGTTATTGGTCTGTTTGTTGACGAGGCACTTACTTGGTGGAATTTACAAGCGCAAACTCTTGGTGACGAGGTTGCGTATGGAATGTCTTGGGAAAGTTTGAAATAAAGGATGAGGGAAAAGTATTGTTCGAGGGCTGAGCTTCAGAATTTGGAAACTGAATTCTGGAATTTATCCATGATAGGAGCTGATATCATGGGTTATACTCAAAGGTTTCACAATCTATCTCGTGTGATTCCTTACCTTGTGACTCATGATTTTAAGCGCATTGAGCACTACATCTGGGGATTAGTCCCTGAAATTCGTAATATGGCTACCGCATCAAGTCCTACTACCATTACTCAAGATCTGACATCAGCCGTTAGTCTCACTGAAGATGCAGTAAGGATGAAGAAGTTGTTTGTAAAAAGGATGGAGAAGAAAGAATCTCATGTTGAGTCATCAAATGATGGGAAGAGGAAGTACTCGAACTTCAAGAAGGGTACTCAAGTGAACAACTACAACAACAACAACAATCACGCCAATAATTTCAACAACAACAGGATGCAAGAGCATTTGTAGCTACAACCAACACCGACCCCAAGAAGTACGAAGGCCCCTATCCCAAGTGCAGCAAATGCAAGTACCACCATTTGGGTGCTTGTCGGGTTTCTAAGTGTGATAAGTGTGGCAAGACTGGCCACCGTACTGAGGGGTGTTGGACAACTGTAGGAAGAGGAGGAAATGGAAACGGAAACGGAAACGGGAATGGAAATAGGCGTGAAACGGGATGTTATGGTTGCGGAAGCAAGAATCATTGGAAGAAAGTTTGTCCCAAGGAAAATCAAGCTTGCGGGAGAGATTTTGTGATTGGAGAAAGGGATGCGCGTAGAGACACTAATGTGGTCACTGGTACGTTTCCTATCAACAATCATTTCGCATCAATATTATTTGATACCGGTGCCGATTTTAGCTTTATTTTTATGGAATTTAAAAATATACTTGACGTAGAATCATGTAAGCTGGATGTTCCCTATTCTATAGAATTGGCAGACGGTAAACTAGTTGAGACGAGGGAAGTCATTAAAGGATGTTCATTGGAACTTGGCCAACGAAAGTTCAATATCGATCTCTTACCCGTTCAGTTGGGTAGCTTCGACGTAGTAGTCGGAATGGATTGACTATCCGATCATCGAGCCGAATTCGTGTGCCATGAGAAGATTATTCGCATACTGCTACCGAATGAGGAGACCATTGTTATCCATGGAGAGAAGCGCGACACACCCTTGCGGATTATTAATTCATGAAAGCCCAAAAGTGCTTACGAAAGGGTTGCATAGCCTTCCTAGCACACGTGGTTGACAAGAAAGCCGAGGAGCCTAAGCTTGAAGATATTCCCGTTGTGAAGGAATTCCCTGAAGTCTTCCCTGAGGACTTGCTGGGACTACCACCACAACGACAAGTCGAGTTTCACATTGACTTAGTACTCGGAGCCACGCCCGTAGCCAAGTCTCCATATCGTCTAACACCTTCAGAGATGCAAGAATTATCCATATAACTCCAAGAGTTGTTGGATAAAGGATTCATTCGACCAAGCTTTTCGCCATGGGGAGCTCCAGTTTTATTTGTGAAGAAAAAGGACGGAACGTTCAGAACGTGTATAGATTATCGAGAGTTGAATAAGCTCACTATCAAGAATCGGTTTTCACTACCGAGGATTGACGACTTGTTCCACCAACTGCAAGGATCGAGTTTCTACTCCAAGATACTTTAAGGTATGGATATCACTAGTTGCAGATACACGAAAAAATCATACCAAAGATGGCTTTTAGGACTCGCTATGGTCATTACAAGTTTCTTGTTATGCCTTTTGGCCTAACAAATGCACCGGCGGTCTTTATGGATTTAATGAATCGCGTGTGCAAGCCGTATCTAAATAAATTCGCGATAGTATTTGTTAATGATATATTAATATATTCACGGTCGAAGAACGAGTACGAACAACATTTGAGAACCATTTTGGAGCTACTTAAGAAAGAGAAACTTTATGCAAAGTTTTCTAAGTGCGAATTTTGGATTCACGAAGTACAGTTTCTCAAGCATGTAGTGAACGAGAAAGGTATTCATGTAGACCCATCGAAGATTGAAGCAATTAAGAACTGGGAAGCACCCAAGACACCTACTAAAGTTCGATAATTTTTGGGTTTAGTGGGTTATTATCGGAGATTTATTGAGAACTTTTCCAAAGTTGCTCAACCGCTAACCTCACTCACGCAAAAAGACAAAAAGTTCGATTGGGGAGAAAAACAAGAAGAAGCATTTCAACTTCTAAAGGATAAATTATGTGATGCACCGATTCTATCACTTCTTGACGGTATCAATGACTTCGTGGTATACTGTGATACTTCGCATCAAGGATCAGGTTGCGTGCTTATGCAACGGGAAAAAGTCATCGCATATGCTCACACCAACTAAAGGGCATGAGAAGAACTACACCACGCATGACCTGGAGTTAGGCGCAGTGGTATTCACTTTGAAGATATGGCGACATTATCAATACGGTACACAGTGTACTATATTCACGGATCACAAAAGTCTTCAACATATATTTAATCAGAAAGAGTTAAATATGCGTCAACAACGTTGGGTTGAATTGTTGAACGACTATGATTATGAGATCAAATACCATCCGAGCAAGGCAAATGTTGTAGCAGATGCCATGAGCCGTAAGGAACGAGTTAAAACCTTAAGGGTTCGAGCGCTATAGATGACAATTCAAACGAACCTTACCACACAGATTCATGATGTGCAACTAGATGCACTCAAGGAAGAACATATTCAAGCGGAATTTCTCCAAGGCATGGAGAAACAATAAGTGCCAAAGGAAGTTGGAACTTTATACCTGATGGGTTGAATTTGGGTTCCACTTTTGGCGGCCTTCGGGAAGTAGTGTTGGATGAAGCACACAAGTCTAAGTATTCATTTCCATCCGGGATCGGATAAAATGTACCAACACTTGAAGGAAAATTATTGGTGGCCTAACCTCAAGAGCGACATGGCAACTTACGTTGGAAAGTGCTTAACTTGCGCAGAGGTTAAGGCCGAGTATCAAAAACCTTCGGGATTGCTACAACAACATGAGATTCCCGTGTGAAATGGGAACAAATGTCCATGGACTTTATTACAAACTTACCCAGGACCTCGAGAGGTCATGACATGATTTGGGTAATAATGGATAGATTGACAAAGTCCGCACATTTTCTTCCACTTCGCGAGAAGGACAGCACAGAGAAGTTAGCCGAACTTTATCTTAGAGAAATAGTGGCTCGTCATGGAGTGCCTATTTCTGTCATCTCAGACCGTGATGGTCGCTTTGTGTCAAGAATTTGGCAATCATTCAAGAAGGCCTCTGGATCTCGATTGGATCTAAGCACGGCCTTCCATCCACAAACTGACGGCAAGAGAGAATGAACCATCCAAAAACTTGAAGACATGCTTCGTGCATGTGTAATGGATCTAGGCGGCAATTGGGATACTCACCTACCTTTAGTAGAGCTCTCTTATAACAACAGTTATCACACAAGCATACAAGCCACACCGTTCGAAGCTCTTTATGGTCAAAAGTGTCGTTCTCCGCTACGCTGGGCGGAAGTTGGCGATAAACAATTGATTGGTCCTAAATTAATCCAAGAGACTACCGAAAAGATTTTTCAAATCCGAGACCATATCAAGGCGGCTCGTGATCGACAGAAGAGCTACGCGGACAAGAGAAGAAAACCACTATCCTTCGAGGTCGAAGAGAAGGTTTTGTTGAAAGTCTCGCTTTGGAAGGGCGTAGCCAAATTTGGTAAGCGCGGGAAGCTTAATCCGCGGTACATCGGACCATCTAAAATTTTGGCAAAGGTTGGTACCATTGCCTACAAGTTGAAATTACAAGATGAACTTAGTAGTGTACATGACACATTCCATATATCAAATCTCAAGAATAGTCCAACACAAGAAACAATTATCATCCCTGCGGATGAGACTCATATAGACGACAAACTCCAATTTAATGAAGAACTCGTTGAGGTTATGGCCTGGAAGGTCCAGAAAACTAGGAGAAGTCGTATCAGATTAGTCAAAGTCCATTGGAACTCATGACACACACCCGAGTACACTTAGGAACGTGAAGATCAAATCAAAGCCAAATACCCTCACCTGTTTGAGAAGACTCCTACAATGGATAACTCAGCTTAAATTTCGGGACGAAATTCTTTTTAACAGGGGGAGTATGTGACAACTGTCACTTTTGGTTAATTTCTGTACATTTAATATGTCACACCCGTTCAGAGGCGGAAGCGCGCAATGTGAACTTGATTAGTTTTCATTGCATACGACATAAGTAAACAACTATATGAATTTAAAAGCATGCACGATGTTCATCCATTCACCATATATAAACATTACAAGTCACAAGTTGTTTGAAAATAAAAGGCGTCATAAGTAATTTAAAGTGTACAACAGACTGGTTCAAAATAACTTTTAAACATTAAGGCTTTGCATCCTATATTCCATTCGAAGATGGAATATATAGACCAAACCCTTCAAAATATGGATGACAACGACTACTTGTTAACCTTGAAAGTTTCGTAACGACTGCACCAAGATCCACTTCAATTTCCTGAAAATACATGTATGTTTGAAAACATCAACAAAAGTTGGCGAGTTCATGCGTTTTGTGTGCGCACCAAATGAATCTAAAAAAACATTTGGGAGTTCATATATGAAATTATGTGGTATGTGAAGCGTCAATGAACTTGATGATCATTAATGTTTTGCAAGGACATTAATATGTGTGCCGACATAGGAAGTACTCAACCCTAGACGATTTCTTCCGGTCCACCCGGCTGGGACAACGAAAGCACTACATGCGGCCACACAAGGACCCATGAGTGGGGCTCGCTACACCCAATAGATCTACCACTCTTGTTCCTCGGTCTTATAAAAGATTAATGGTACTTAAGAGAGACCCTATTCGCACATGATCTAATATTCCATTCCATAGCTAAATCATACCATCGAAAACATGTATTTCCCCCGAGAGTTATAAACCGAAAACATTTAAGAGAAAAGGAGGACATGAACTCACTGATTTGCGTCCGTGAATATATGCTAGCAATTCGGGTATCCCAGAGAGCGTATCAACCTACAAGTGCTCTAACTCATTAGACACTTGAGTTACCGTTAAATACGTACACGTTGTTCATCTTGAACGTTATTGTGTAAGTTAAGTATTCGGGTCCCTTACGTATTTTAAATACGTTGGCATGTGTCTCGTATTTTTTTAATATATATAAATATATATATATATATATATATACACACTTCTTTTATATATATTTCGTATCCATCCATTGTACGAACGGGCCTTGCCCTTCGTGAGCCTTTGTGCCTCGCAAGAGTATAAGTGGGCCTAGCCCATAAGAGTCTTTGTGTCTCTCACAAGTGAGAATGGGCCTAACCCTTTGAGTCTCCGTAATCCACACGGTATGAGTAGGCCTAGCCCATGAGAGTCTTCGTGCCTCGCACGACTTACGTTTGTTATGTGTGTCACATATATGTTCTCCGAATATATATACTTTGAGTTTAGTGAACCTCGTTCATTCGTAATGACATGTTCGGCTTAAGCATGAGAATTCATTCTTCATGTTGTATGCCTTTCTTTTAATTATGAGTGTTAAAATATTTATTTTTAACATCGTAAATACGTTGATGCATTCGTACGCTATTCTTACGTGAGTATACCTTAACAATTGTATGTGAGCACATCGCTTACGTATTTTTATACTGTATTTATACGTATATTATACGTATTTTATATGTATTTATACGTATTAGTATACATATTATTTGGTATTTATACTGTATTTATACGTATTTTATACGCATTGGTATACTGTATTATTTGGTATTTATACTGTATTTATACGTATTTGTATACCGTATTATTTGGTATTTATACGTATATGGGCCTAGCCCAAATGAATTGTGTATAGATGGGCCTAGCCCAATAAAGTTATGTAAGTGGGCTTAGCCCCATGTATTATATGATGTTGGGCTTAGCCCATTTGACATGTTAATGGGCCTAGCCCAATGTTATATTTTAAAATGGTCCTTAGCCCATTTATATATTAGTACGCCTAGCCCAACTTATATATATTAGTGGGCTTTTACTAGCCCATTCCATAATCCAAGTATTCTTGTATTTATCGTATGCGTATTTCGAGCGTATTTTATACGTATATACTTTTACATGGTATAATTTGTGAGTCTTCGTTTTACACTTTCAAAAATTTTAAGTGTTGGGATATATGTAGATTTTGAACCAAAAGTAAATTATTTTTAAAGTTCGTCGTAGAACTTATTGTTATATATTTTCTTGTCGAAACGCCCAAACATCGTCCTTGAGAGATATCTTTTCCGTGTTGTAATGATGCGGCGACCATTGTGGATAGATACGCATTTACTTTGTTGGGCCGTTTATCTAATAATTTATGTCGGCTTTTGGTTTTATGTATACATATTTTTGTCCGTAGTATGCGGTTATGTAACGATTTGCCCGGTGTCCGATGGTTTGTCGTCCGCGTCTCGTGCCCAAGTGTAATCTAACTTTGTTCATGTATTTAGTTCCTTAAGTCTTTTTATCCTCGTTCGTTTTCACGTATTTGGAAATTGTTTTTGTAGTGTATTTGTATTTTAGTTAGTATTCTTCCTAACTTCTAATACATACACATAATTGTACACAAGTATTTATACACATAAGTTGGTGTATTTTAAACATATATATATTTTTATTTAAGAATATTTTATACTTATAATGTATTCACTATTCCTTTTTTTACAACTCTTTATAACTTATAAATATATATATGTGTTTATAAATGTTTTTATAAGATTAGGGCTTAACCCTTTTCATTAACTTTCTTAATTACCGATTAAGGTCACTAATCGCGTTTAATCACATTAAGCACCCCGTTAATCGTATTTTAATCGCGATTAGATTTTAGAAAAAATTCGCCATAGTTTCCCCTAAACTATGGTGTTTTTCACATTTTTAAAATGTATTTTAAGCATATTTAAAGTCCTTAAGCATAATCAACTCAAATCAAGTTTCAACTATCAACTTTGCATGTAACACTTTCACACATAATTATCCATATAATCCTTGAACTTTATATATATATTTAACCACACTTACTAGTAAAAATGATGACACTTTTTAAACCTTTTAACAAGATCATTTAAACTATCATATATAGCACACTAATCTTGTTCTTATATTTAAACAACTTTAAATAACACACTTTTAAAACTATCTTAGTGTAAATCATGACTTTTAATTTGTATGAAAGTTATAAAATGTTAAAAATTACTTTTATTTTTGTAGTAAAGTTCATGGATTAAGTGGATGATGATTTTGTTAAGATTTAAACATCAAGTTTTTTAAATCACCAATTTTAATCAAGTTCCATATAAGATCATCAAGCTAAACAACTTACTTTAACATAATCATGAAGAATATATAAGCTAACTAGCACTAAACAACATAATCAACACAAAATGCATCACATTAGTAGACTTTTTATGTTGAGATTAGTGTTTTGAACTTTGATTTAAGTTATGTTCAAGATGATTAACAATGTACTTTCATAAGCTATATAATATAACAAGCTTAAAAAATGTAGAAGATGATCTTACAAATTTGCACAAGCTTAGGATGAAAATTAGAGAAGATAATAAAGCTACATAGTGTCCCTAATGGTCCTCCATGATTGAAACTCCTTGGGTGATCTTGTAATGCTTTGAAAGGGGTTATAATGGGGTGTTTAAGAATTAGAAAGTGGTGGTGAGGTGTGGGTGTTGGTTGCCGTGAACAAAGGAATGACGAGGAGGAGTTTCTTTTTTTTTTGTGTTGTGATATTAGTTGCAAGATGAGATATGGGGACATTGTTATAGTATAACCTTTTCCAATTCTTGCAACCTAGTCAAATAAAATCTTTCAACTCCATGCCTTGTCATTATGCAAAATATAGTGTAGGTGATGGTGAGTATGACCGAATGGGGGGGGGGGGGTATGATTGGTTAATGTTATTTTTTACACATATAAATCATGTGCACATATGTTAAACTTGTAGATTTTTTAACATTAGGTTCATTAGGGATAAATGGAAGTTTGGAGTTTTAAATAAAGCCTAACTAGTTCACTAGTTTAGTGGGTATTGATTTTGGGTGGTAAAAATGCCACTAGTTCACTCATCGGTTCGACATCGGGTGTTATATAAAAGTTGAAATATAATACCGGGAGCTATGGCTTTATTTTACCATCGATGTCATGACGTTTATTTAAGGCGTTTATGACTTCAAAATATGACTAACTAGTTCGATAGCTTTTTAGTTCGGCAATTAGATGGTAGGAATATAATTTGTTCGCCTATCTGCTCGAATTTGAGTAATGTGTACAAGTTGCGGTGTAACGCCGGGAGTGTATGTTTAGGAGATTCCGTTGATATCCCCAAGCTTATTTAGGGTGCATAAACATTATTTACGAGTCCTACTAAAATTTAAAATGTTGCACTTTAGCATTTCGGACAATTTACTTGGTTATATTTTAGTGCGATTCAGACGAATTCTATAGATATAAATTTTTCCGGAAAGTTAATGTGTCTTTGCATTTAGTGTCCCTAATTAGGGGTATTTATTTGTATTTCAACCATAAAATGCTTTAGTGCCATTCGTTGCTCGTTTCAACAATTTTCGGAAACTTGCTCGCATGAATAGTGTGTTCCGGTGAATAGTGTTTTCAGCATTTTGCCAACATATTTGGACATAGTTTGTTGTTTTCTCGCAACGTGAAGAATGTAACAACGATGTTGGGAATAATTAATCATGTCATATGATTGCTAGACTTTACGCGACCTAATCATGCAATAAATTATATAATCAAGTTGTTAAGTTGTACGGAATTTACCATTATTTTTCCGGTTGTCACATTCTCCTCCCGTTAAAGAATTTCGTCCCGAAATTCAAGCTGTGTTATTATATGTAGGGGAGCCTTGGAACAAATGAGGGTACTTGGATCTGATTTGGTGCTCATGTTCCCAGTTTAATATGACTTCTCGTGTCTTGTGGACCTTCCCATCCATAACCTCAACGGGTTCCTCAGTAAAATGGAGTTTTTCGTCAATGTGAATCTCATCCACTGGAATGATAACCGTTTCTTGAGTAGGACTTTTCTTTAAATTAGACACATGGAATGTGTCGTGTACGCTACTGAGCTCATCTGGTAACTTCAACTTATACGCTACGGTCCCAATCTTTTCCAAGATTTCGAATGGTCCAATATAGCGTGAGTTCAACTTTCCACGTTTACCAAATCTTGCTACGCCTTTCCAAGGCGAGACTTTCAATAATACTTTATCTCCGACTTCAAAGGATAGTGGTTTTCGTCGTCTGTCGGCATAGCTCTTTTGTCGGTCACGAGCCGCCTTGGTACGGCCTTGTATTTGAAATATTTTGTCTGTAGTCTCTTGAACTAATTCCGGACCAATGAGCTGTTTGTCTCCGGTCTCCGCCCAACATAGCAGTGACCGACATTTTCGTCCATATAGAGCTTCAAATGGGGCGGCCTGTATACTCGTGTGATAGTTATTATTATATGAGAACTCCACTAAGGTTAAGTGTGTATCCCAGATTCCACCCAAATCGATCACACAAGCACGTAACTATCCTCCAAAGTTTGTATCGTCCATTCACTTTGGCCGTCCGTTTGAGGGTAAAAGGCCGTACTAAGATCTAGTCGCGATCCAAATGCCTTCTGGAATGATTGCCAAATCCTTGACATGAATCGACCGTCTCGATCCAATATGATAGAAATAGGAACTCCATGCCGTGCTACGATTTCTTTGAGGTATATTTCCGCCAGTTTCTCCATGCTATCCTTCTCACTGATAGGTAAGAAGTGTGCAGACTTCCTAAGTCAATCAACGTTAACCCAAATCATGTCATGACCTCTCGAGGTCCTGGGTAACTTAGTAATAAAATCCATCAAAATCTGTTCCCATTTCCATACAGGAATTTCAGGTTGTTGCAGTAGTCCTGAAGGCTTTTGATATTCCACCTTAACCTTGGCGCAAGTAAGGGATTTTCCGACATAGTTAGCAATGTCGCCCTTAAGGTTAGGCCACCAATAGAATTCCTTTAAATCCTGATACATCTTATCTGCTCCGGGATGTATAGAGTACTTCGACTTGTGTGCTTCATCTAAAATAATTTCTCGCAGATCGCCAAAATAGGGAACCCAAATTCGTCCCATAAAGTATAACGTTCCATCCTCCTTTGGCACTAATTGTTTTTCCATTCCACGCAATGATTCGGCTGGTATGTTCTCAGTTTAAGTGCTTCTTGCTGCGCATCATGAATCTGAGAAGTAAGGTTATTTTGTATGGTCATCTCTAAGGCTCGAACCCTTAAAGGTTTCACTCGTTCTTTGCGACTCAAAGCATCCGCCACTACGTTCGCCTTGCCCGGGTGATATTTAATTTCACAGTCGTAATCGTTCAATAACTCAACCCATCGTCTTTGCCGCATATTTAATTCCTTCTGATCAAATATGTGTTGTAGACTCTTGTGATCGGTATAGATTGTACAACGAGTACCATATAAGTAATGATGCCAGATTTTTAACGCGAATACCACCGCACCTAGTTCGACGTCGTGCTTGGTATAATTTTTCTCATGCACCTTAAGTTGTCGAGATGCGTACGCGATGACTTTGTCTCGTTGCATCAACACGCAACCGAGACCTTGATGCGATGCATCACAATATACGACAAAGTCATCGGTATCGTCTGGTAGAGATAAGATTGGCGCATCACAGAGTTTATCCTTTAACAGTTGGAATGCAGCTTCTTGTTTGTCGCCCCAATCAAACATTTTATCCTTTAGAGTCAGGGATGTTAGCGGTTGGGCAATCTTTGAAAAAGTTTCTATAAATCGTCTGTAATAACCTGCTAATCCCAAAAATTGTCGCACTTCCGTCGGCGTCTTAGGCGCTTTCCAATTCTTTATTGCCTCAATCTTGGAAGGATCGACATGAATCCCTTTCTCGTTCACCACGTGTCCGAGAAACTGTACCTCGCGAATCCAGAATTCGCATTTAGAAAACTTTGCATAAAGTTGTTCATTCTTCAAAAGTTCCAATATAGTTCGTAAATGTCGCTCATGTTCGTCCTTCGATCACGAATATATTAATATGTCATCAATAAATACGATCACGAACTTATCCAGATACGGCTTACACACGCGATTCATGAGATCCATGAACACCGCCGGTGCATTTGTTAAGCCGAACGGCATCACAAGGAACTCGTAGTGACCGTAACGAGTTCGAAAAGCCGTTTTGGGAATGCTTTCTTCTTGAATCCTCAACTAATGGTAGCCCGATCATAGATCGATCTATGAATAGAAGCTTGAGCCTTGTAGTTGATCGAACAAGTCATCAATTCTCGATAAGGGGTATCGGTTCTTGATAGTTAGTTTGTTCAACTCTTGATAGTCTATACTCATATGTAGGCTCCCGTCCTTCTTTTTAACAAATAATATCGGAGCTCCCCACGGTGAGAAACTTGGTCTAATAAATCCTTTATCCAACAATTCCTGAAGTTGAGTGGATAGCTCCTGCATCTTGGATGGAGCTAATCGGTAAGGAGACTTCGCTACTGGTGCTGCTCCTGGAACCAAATCGATGTGAAATTCCACTTGGCGTTGTGGAGGCAGTCCCGATAAGTCTTCCGGAAAGACTTCTGGAAACTCCTTCACGACCGGAATGTCTTCTAATTTCGGTGCCTTAGTTTCCTTGTCTACTACATGAGCGAGGAAGGCTATACAACCTTTTCGTAGACACTTTTGTGCCTTCATATAATTAATAATCCGTAAGGACGTCTCGTGTTTTTCTCCATGTACAATGAGTGTTTCTTCCTCTGGTAATGGAATGCGGATGGTTTTCTCATGGCATACCACTTCCGCCCGGTTGTCTGACAACCAATCCATTCCAACAACTACGTCAAAACTACCCAAGTCACGGGTAAAAGATAAATAGAGAATTTTCGCGCTCCAAGTTCGAGTGTGCAACCTCTAATAATTTCTCCCGTTTCGACTAATTTTCCGTTCGCTAACTCTATAGAATATGGGACGTCTAGTTTACTCGACTTTAGGCCAAGTGTACTTTTAAACTCTATAGATATAAAACTAAAGTCAGCGCTTGTATCAAATAGAACGGATGCAAAGTGTTGGTTTATAGGAAACGTACCCGTAACCACGTTCAGGTCTTGGCATGCAGCCTTAGCTCCTATCACTAAAGCTCTTCCTCAAGCCTGGTTTTCCTTCAGGAAATCCTTCTGATAATGCCCTTTTTCTCCACACCCATAGCATGCTTGACCTTTGCCATTCCCATTTCCACCCTGATTGTTATTTCCGTAACCACCTTGGTTTCTATTTCCACGTCTATCACCTACCCAACAAGTCTGTTTGCTGTGCCCGGTCTTACCACATTTGTCGCACTTGGAATTTCTGCAAGGGCCCAAGTGATGATACCTACACTTATCACATTTTAGTGAGAAACATGTGTATCCTCTACCACCGCTTGCATTAGTTGCTGCAAAGGACTTAGCTTCTCTAGGTGTGTTCATTTCCCTTCGCTTGTTGGTTGGTTGTAGTGGTTTGCTCGGGTTCCTTTCTTAAAGTTGGTGACTTTCGTTTTCCTTCATTCGTGGACTCCACATGAGTTTCCTTTTTGTTAGCCCCAGTCCTTGCCAACTTTCCTAAACGAGCAGCCTCCTCGGTGAGACTAACAGCCAATTCGATCGCCTCACTGATATCAGCAGGCTTAGATGAAGTAACCATACTCAAGATTTCAGGAGCAAATCCCCAAATGCATCGCTCGATTCTCTTGAACTCTGGTTCCACCAGATATGGAACAACTCTTGACAAGTAATGAAAACTGTTGTGTATACCCAACAATGTCAGCTCCGATCATCTTCAAATTCCAAAACTCGGTCTCTAGTTTTGAATTTCAGCCTTGAACAATATTTTTTTCTCATCAACTCTTTGAGTTATTCCCGTCATCGCATATGCAGTTTCTTCCCCTTTGGTTTGGACTTGAAGATTCAACCATGATAGTGCTAAGTCTACAAATAACCCAGAAACATATGTGACCCTTAGGTCAGGAGGACACTTGCTCATTCTTATGATCGAATTAGTCTTTTCGGTCCAGCGCACAAATGCTACGGCACCTCCAGTGCCATCAAAGTTCAGAGGCTTGCAGCCCAGAAACTGCTTGTATGAACAACCAGAAACATTGTACGAATAGATTATGAATGAGCATTGTCGAGGCACGAATGGAATAACCAAGAGTATTGTATGGCGCCAAAGACAACCAAATATTACCACGGATGAACCTCCAGTTCCACCGCTGTTTCAGAGCGGTTAGCCTCATATTGCGTTATAGCCTGGGAGATGCGCTCGTTTAGCTCAGCCTCAGTCGTTGGCAGTGTGTTCCTGTTAGTCCTACATCTCGATGGCATCGTCTTCTAGTAATGGTCCTCGAAGGGTGTTAGACAAGTATTTAATAATAAATATTGTCGGCTAAGATATACATAATATATAAGTATTCATCACGTCAACCAAACATCATCACCATAACAGACATGCATAAAATAATCACAATACGCAATAAAGAAAAGCATAATGCCAAGCTTTCATATATATATATATATAATATATATTTGACAACTTGTTACATTGTTTTTGGGAAAGAAAAACAAAAGGACAAGGGAATATATAACCCCGGTCATACAAGTTTATAATACATAAAAGTGGTAAAAATCTTTTCTTCCCCGTTGGTCTTCAAAAGTCTTCAAGTGTCGATAGCTTGCAGCTAGTCTTCATGTATACATCAAAAGTGGGTCTTCTAATCCGTAACTAGTACCTGCAAGAAAGTAAAACTACGGTGCTGGAGGCGAAGGGGGTGGGGTAGGAACAACCAAACTATGGAGATGATCCATCTCATCATCCATGCGGCTAACACGAGTGTCGGAGAGGTTAGCTCGCTGCTCCAAAGTCAGCACACGAGCCACAAGGCCAATAGGTGGACGTGAGTGTGGTGGAGACAGGGGTGGTGGTGATGACGGTGGTGGTGGAATAGATGTGGTCAGTAAGCAGTGGTGGTGATGGCTAAGTATCACGGAAACCTCCAACTCCCAGACCTTATGGAACAGGAGTTGAATCTGCAGCTGTAGGGACTGAACGAGATCGTCCCTAGTGTAAGTAGGGTGGCGACTGAGATGGTAAGGATCCATGGGGACATACGAGTAGGTGACTGAAAAGGCTGGTGTGAGGGTCCCTCTCTAGGACGTGGTGCTTGTATCTTATGAGTGAAAACGACAGATGCACCAGTATGAGGAAGGGGTCTCAATGAATAAAGGTTGTTGGGTAATAGGGTGTCGACCAGAGGAGTAGGTATGTCCGTGGCATGAGGAGGGGCAGGGATATCTGGAGTGTGTCATGAAGTAGGAGTAGCTGGTGAGGTAGTAGTGGAAGTAGGGATCAGTGTAGGAACAAGGGTGGCAATGGGAATAGTATCAAAGCTGCTATCCGTCGCAACAGCCCGCAGTCCCGCGCGGCGTATAGTAGAGGAGTACACGTTGTCGTGCGCGTCTGATGAAGAGATGGCTACAATGGATACAACGGGTGAAGAAACCTCCAAAATAACAATATCCATGACCTCTCCATCGCTGATATCATCGTCAAGGTGGTCTACATGAAAGACGGGGATCTCGTCCTCGTCGTCGGATAGAACAAAGAGAGGTGGAACGACAGCAATAGGTATAACATCTAGCGGAATGTAGTCGACGATATGTGCACCGTCGGGATGTCCCACAATCACGAAGTCATTTAGCTATGGCCTCACAGCTAACACGTCGTCCACTACCGGAGCGTCCTCCATCAAAGCATCGTCGGAGGCATAGTCGGGGTCTCCTCGGGTCCGACTCATCTGAAGAAGATATGATCTCAATAACAGATGGGTAATCGTCGTCTGATGCATCATCATAGATGCCCCTACTGCAGAAGATGCCATCATACCCTGGCAAAATATTTCGTATAACATGTATATATATATATCAATAAATAATATTATCACTTATTAAGTATTTAAGCATGAAATCATATAAAGTGAAATCACATTGGTTTGTGCGAGTCAATCTAGTTTTGCAAGTCTATTCCATATAGACTATGCCCCAAATAATATCCTTGCATTATTTGTTGGAAAAGAGTTTTATTAGTGGATCTTGCGTTTTTATATATGCAATGAAAACCGTTTCCAAAATCAAAATGTTTTCCTGAGAGGATACTAATGATTGTAGACTAGACTAGAGAAGGAATCCTGGTTCACTACAATCGAAGCTCTGATACCAATCTGTTACACCCGTTCAGAGGCGGAAGCGCGCAATGTGAACTTGATTAGTTTTCATCGCATACGACATAAATAAACAACTATATGAATTTAAAATCATGCACGATGTTCATCCATTCACCATATATAAACATTACAAGTCACATGTTGTTTGGAAGTAAAAGGCGTCATAAGTAATTTAAAGTGTACAACAGACTTGTTCAAAATAACTTTTAAACATTAAGGCTTTGCATCCTATATTCCATTCGAAGATGGAATATATAGACCAAATCCTTCAAAATACGGATGACATCGACTACTTGTTAACCTTGAAAGTTTCGTAACGACTGCACCAAGATCCACTTCAATTTCCCGAAAATACGTGTAAGTTTGAAAACATCAACAAAAGTTGGCGAGTTCATGCGTTTTTTTTGCGCACCAAATGAATCTAAAAAAAATTTGAGAGTTCATATATGAAATTATGTGGTATGTGAAGCGTCAATGAACTTGATGATCATTAATGTTTTGCAAGGACATTAATATGTGTGCCGACATAGGAAGTACTCAACCCTAGACGATTTCTTCCGGTCCACCCGGCTGGGACAACAAAAGCACTACATGCGGCACCCGATATTAACGGGGTGATTAATGGGACTAAACGCGATTAGTAACCTTAATCGGTAATTAAGAAAGTTTAATAAAAAGGGTTAAGCCCTAATCTTACAAGAACATTTATAAACACATATAAATATTTATAAGTTATAAAGAGTTGTAAAAAAAGGAATAGTGGATACATTATAAGTATAAAACCATTCTTAAATAAAAATATATATACGTTTAAAATACACCAACTTATGTGTATAAATACTTGTGTACAATTATGTGTATGTATTAGAAGTTAGGAAGAATACTAACTAAAATACAAATACACTACAAACACAATTTCCAAATACGCGACGACGAACAAGGATAAAACACTTAAGGAACTAAATACATGAACAAAGTTAGATTACACTTGGGCACGAGACGCGGACGACAAACCATCGGACACCGGGCAAATCGTTACATAACCGCATACTACGGACAAATATGTATACATAAAACCAAAAGCCGACATAAATTATTAGATAAACGGCCCAACAAAGTAAATGCGTATATATCCACAATGGTCGCCGCATGATTACAACACGGAAAAGATATCTCTCAAGGACGATGTTTGGGCCTTTCGTCAAGAAAATATATAACAATAATTTCTAAGACGAACTTTAAAAATAATATACTTTTCGTTCAAAACCTACATATATCCCAACACTTAAAATTTCGAAAGTGTAAAATGAAGACTCACAAATTATACCATGTAAAAGTATATGCGTATAAATATGCTCGAAATACGCATACGATAAATATAAGAAACTTGGATTATGTAATGGGCTAGTAAAAGCCCACTAATATATATATATAGTTGGGCTAGGCCTACTAATATATAAATGGGCTAAGGACCATTTTAAAATATAACATTGGGCTAGGCCCATTAACATGTCAAATGGGCTAAGCGTAATCAACTCAAATCAAGTTTCAACTATCAAGTTTGCAAGTAACACTTTCACACATAATTATCCATATAATCCTTGAACTTTATATATATTTTTAACCACACTTACTACTAAAAATGATGACACTTTTTAATCCTTTTAACAAGATAATTTAAACCATCATATGTAGCACACTAATCTTGTTCTCATATTTAAACAACTTTAAATAACACACTTTTAAAACTATCTTAGTGTAAATCATTATTTTTAATTTGTATGAAAGTTATAAAATGTTAAAAATTACTTTTATTTTTGTAGTAAAGTTCATGGATTAAGTGGATGATGATTTTGTTAAGATTTAAACATCAAGTTGTTTAAATCACCAATTTTAATCAAGTTCCATACAAGATCATCAAGCTGAACAACTTACTTTAACATAATCATGAAGAATATATAAGCTAACTAGCACTAAACAACATAATCAACACAAAATGCATCACATTAGTAGACTTTTTATGTTGACATTAGTGTTTTGAATTTTGATTTAAGTTATGTTCAAGATGATTAACAGTGTACTTTCATAAGCTATATAATATAACAAGCTTAAAAAAATGTAGAAGATGATCTTACAAATTTGCACAAGCTTAGGATGAAAATTAGAGAAGATAATAAATCTCCATGGTGTCCCTAATGGTCCTCCATGATTGCAACTCCTTGGGTGATCTTGTAATGCTTTGAAAGGGGTTATAATAGGGTGTTTAGAATTAGAAAGTGGTGGTGAGGTATGGGTGTTGGTTGCCGTGAACAAAGGAATGAGGAGGAGGAGTTTCTGTTTTTTTTTTTGTGTTGTGATATTAGTTGCAAGATGAGATATGGTGACATTGTTATATTATAACCTTTTCCAATTCTTGCAACCTAGTCAAATAAAATCTTTCAACTCCATGCCTTGTCATTATGCAAAATCTAGTGATGGTGTGTATGACCGAATGGGAGGGTATGATTCGTTAATATTATTTTTCTTTTTACACATATAAATCATGTGCACATATGTTAAACTTGTAGATTTCTTTAGTATTAAGTTAATTAGGAATAAATGGAAGTTTGTAGTTTTAAATAAAGCCTAACTAGTTCACTAGTTTAGTGGGTATTGATTTTGGGTGGTAAAAATGCCACTAGTTCGCTCGTCGGTTCGACATCGGGTGTTATATAAAAGTTGTAATATAATACCGGGAGTTATGGTTTTATTTTACCATCGATGTCGTGATGTTTATTTTGGCGTTTACGACTTCAAATTATGACTAACTAGTTCACTAGCTTTTTAGTTCGGCAATTAGATGGTAGGAATATAATTTGTTCGCCTATCTGCTCGAATTTGAGTAATGTGTACAAGTTGCGGTGTAACGCCGGGAGTGTATGTTTAGGAGATTCCGTTGATATCCCCAAGCTTATTTAGGGTGCATAACATTATTTACGAGTCCTACTAAAATTTAAAATGTTGCACTTTAGCATTTCGGACAATTTACTTGGTTATATTTTAGTGCGATTCAGACGAATTCTATAGATATAAATTTTTCCGGAAAGTTAATGTGTCTTTGCATTTAGTGTCCCTAATTAGGGGTTTTTATTTTTATTTCAACCATAAAATGCTTTCATGCCATTTGTTGCTCGTTTCAACAATTTTCGGAAACTTGCTCGCATGAATAGTGTGTTCCGGTGAATAGTGTTTTCAGCATTTTGCCAACATATTTGGACATAGTTTGTTGTTTTCTCGCAACGTGAAGAATGTAACCACGATGTTTGGCATAATTAATCATGTCATATGATTGCTAGACTTTACGCGACCTAGTCATGCATTAATTAAATCGTAACGAATGCAATAAATTATATAATCAAGTTGTTAAGTTGTACGGAATTTACCATTATTTTTCCGGTTGTCACATAAATAGTTAATATACAATTATGTGTTTTGAACATCTGAACTACATGATTACATGGCATACATCTAGAAACTCACTAAGTACATTACATGATGCATGTTATTCATTTTAGTGGTAACAACTCAAAAACAGTTTAAAACAATGCGTAGGAAAATTAGTAGACTAGTTGTGTCAGCACAGCTTCAGTACTCAGCTAAACAACAGATTTAGGACTTAGATGGGAGTCCAACATCAACTACATATTAAATCCCATGTGGGAAAACAAGGATTCATGCTAACACTTTCCGGAAACAATGCATGCACCGAAAACTATCCAAAATACACACTAAGTGACAAATTCAGCACAATTCAGCATAATTCAGCATCCACTAGCTTGTGGAATATTCAGAAATAGTTAAACATCATAAACTACCTAAAAGGTGTTGAAAGTATCATGTTGGCACAAAAACACTTCATGTCATACAAGTCTTGAACGTTAACGTTCTAACAAACCGACAACGAAACAAACACCCGGACACAACTAGACACACCCTATGAACTAGTTAACAATATTTTAACATCATAGAACTAGTTAAGATCATTAAACACATTGTTTTACTTAAAAATCCCCTAAAATCCCTACAAGTTACTTAAACCTACGTTTAGGGAGCCGATAACGAATCAAGCACCCGTTAAGCAACCGAACACGAACAAGACATAACTTATGGACTAGTTAATATATGGCACCATACATCTTGAATTACACCAAAAACCCCTAAAACCCTAAACACCCTAACTTAACTTAACTTAAACTTAACTAATCACTAACTAGGCTAACTAACCAAGTTAGAACCCAACTAAACACCCCATGGCCGGTTATCTGGGGCCCAATAGCCACCCACACTCTTGTCCCCTAATCATGAACATGTTAGGAAGGTTTAAGCATGGACTAAAGGGTCTTGTGTTCATTGGCCAACATAAGTAACCCACTAAACAAGATCTTATCCTTATCACCTTCACAAAATTCAAACTCCATCTTTCCTTCTCCTTGCTCCTACCTCACGGCCACAACTACTCCATATCACCTCCATCATCAAGTGATCTTCAAGCCATTTCAAGCATATCCAAGGGTGTCTCAAGATAGATTAAGAAGGTGACAAGTCTTGGAAGCTCTAGGACCTCTTCAAGGAGCTATTAACCACCATCTTCTCATCATCTTCATCTCTTAGTCTTTCTTGCAACTTCCCTAGCCACAAGAGCTAGTAGTGAGCCTCCTAATCTTCCATTTTATATCTTGTTACTAGTATATTTTTGATGTACAAGTTAAACCATCTAAAAGCATCACCTTTAAAAGATGAACACATGAACTAGTAACATAATCTAAAGAAAATAAACATATTTGAAGTTGTAATAAAGATGTAGTTGTTTATTTTGTGCTATGGATGATATCCATCATATTTATACTTGCTAGAAGTATAGATCTAACTAGTACACACATGGATCTTACAGGATCCATGATAAAAGTGTTGATGAACTTGTTACACATGAACAATGAGCTTATTAAAGTGGTTAAAAGGATTTGTAAAGTTCTTAAGATGATGTATGAACAAGTTGTTAAAAATGATTTTTAACAAAGTTGGTAAACATTAGAAACAAAACCTATTTTTAAAGATGGATGAACATGTTAAACACAAGGTTAAAATACTACATGATTTGGTTAACTTTCAAGTTCATCATAACATGAAAATGCATCTATATGCATATATTATACTTGTGGAAAGTGTTGTGAATAAATTGATGAGTTTTGGAGGCTTAAACACATGTTTTAAAAATAGGAAACCTCCTAAATCTAGGGGAGACTATGCAAATTTTTATAAAATTTAAACACTTTGAAAAATATATGTTGACAAAGTTCTTACAAGTAAACTTGTTTAAAAGTAATAAATATAAAAATCCCCATATTTGTGTATAAAATGTAAATCAAAGAAGTTATGGTTTTTCCAAAAATAAAGATGGATATAAATATATATTATTTAATAATCATAAGAATCATGTGCTATGTGTATATTATTTGTATGTTATATATAAAATTAGGGACTTGAAATTATACACATAAACAAATACAATGAAAATTAGCAAACAAAGTATTACAAGAATATAAACCTATTCATACTTGGAGACAAATATGGACAAATCGGACACTTGGACTATATAAGGATTTGGGACTAAAAATATACAATATATCGAAGCTTGGTAAATATTACTTTCAAAACCGAACAAGTGACAAAATATATATTTTTACAAGTATACAAAATATAACATATTCTGTCGATATTATAAACGTATTATTTTTTAATTGTATAAAAATATATATTTCATAAACATCTTAAAATATATTGCTTTGGTGGAAACTAAATATATATTTTCCTATAACTAATCTTAAAAATATATTATTTTTAAGGTGCATACACTTATCAAGCATAAGATACATATATTAATTTGGACATATCTTAAAATTATATATTTTAAGAATACACAAAATGATGGTAATGAATACAAGAATATACGTATTCCTATATGTACAAATACATGCCAATATATACCACTAACACTTGGTGAAAATACCATTATACAAGTATTATACATAACCATGAGAATACAAATTTAAATACACAAACCCTCATAATATAAGTATACCCATACTTGGGGATATACACATGTATAATACTTAACAAATAATACATTTGGTCATGTATACCATAAACACAAGCACATGGGTAATTACATATCAAGACATGTTAAAAATAGATTATTTTTAACAAACCCATCGCAATCATAAATGATATATAAAATAGTGCATACAAATCATATAAGTTAAAATGTGATGTTTTAACGTATACATCAAACTTGGAATTATATAATTAAGAAGAATTATACAGGGAACATATCTGACGATGCCATCGTCGAGGCAAACGCGTGGAACCCGATTATGAGAAGTCATGAAACACATACATCTTACTCGTGCGAGGCACGAAGACAAGAAGGCTAGGCCCGTACATGCAACACATGAGATGCAAGGATATATATATATATATATATATATATATATATATTATATAGACATCATATACCAAAATACACCTCATTTGACGTCATACACCGAAAACACATCTCAGTTGGCATCATGCATCAAAATACATCTCAAGGGAACATAATTCTGAACAAGTCTTAATAAATACTTAAGACAAGAAACATGAACATGAATCATTGCAAAGACCGAAGTGTCTAACAAAACCTAACATGTTTGTAGGTTGTGATAAAAACCAAGGGAAAGTAAGTTTGATAAACAGAGCTCACAGAAGCAATCTAGTGAGTTCATGTCCCCCTTTTCATCTTAAATGTTTTAGCGTTTTACAACTATCGGGGGAAATACATGTTCAATGGTATGATAAGCTAGGGAATGAGACAACTTAGATCATGTGCTAATAGGGTGGAACTTAAGCACCATTAATCTTGTTTAAGACCAAGGTACAAAGGTTAGATCTAGCGGGTGTTAGCGAGCCCCATTCTTGGTCATGGACCCACACGGAAGAGTGCATTTGTCGTCCCAGTCAGGTTAATCGACGAAAATCGTCTAAGTTTGGATGCTTCTTTTGTCATCACACATATTAATGTCCTTGCAAAACATTGATGATCAACGATTTCATTGACGCTTTACATACTGGATTTTGATACAAATACATCATACATTTTATGGATTCATCTCATACAGTTAAAACACATGAACTCGCAAACTTTTGTTGATTTTCAACTTAACATGTATTTCAGGAAATTAGTGGACCAATGCCGGAATTTCAGACAAGGAAAGCAAGTGTCAAGTCTCCATGCCAACTTTTGGAGGGTTTGCCCATTATATACCACCTCCTTACGGTGATATAAGGGTCAAAGCCTTATCATTTTAAAACTTGCATTTTGGATGTGTAACACTTTGACAACTTATTTTTATTTCGGGGTTTGTAAACAATATACTTAACTTATGTTGCGTTTTGAAACAATATTGGCAATGGCATTTGGAGCTTGTTTTTATTCATTTAGTATGTTCACTTATATTGTATGTAATGAGAATCAATCAGATCACACCACGCGCTTCCGCCTATGAGCGGGTGTGACATGATGTCATTTGGGTAGTCATTGATCGTTTAACAAAGTCAGCACACTTTTTGCCAATTCGTGGGGATCTATCTGCTGACAAACTTTCGAAGATCTACGTTAATGAGATACTATCTCGACATGGTGTTCCTTTGAACATCATATAGGACCGGCATGCTCGATTCTCATCTCACTTTTGGAAGACCATGCAATCTACCATGGGAACCAAACTTAACTTAAGTATTGCTTATTATCCTCAAACGGATTGACAATCCGAAAGGACGATCCAAACATTGGAGGATATGCTTAGAGCTTGTGTGATCGACTTTGGTGGTAGTTGGGATTCGCATCTACCTTTGATTGAATTCTCCTACAACAATAGTTATCACTACAGCATTAACATGGCTCCTTTTGAAGCTCTATACGGTCGAAAATGTCGTTCATCTGTCTGCTGGAATGAGGTTGGTGAAGCTCAGCTCACCGGACCAGAACTCATTCTAGAGATTACAGACAAAGTCAAGAAAATACGCGATACCCTTTTGACAGCTAGAAGCCATCAAAAGAGTTATGCGGATCAGCGACGTAAGCCCTTGGAATTCCAAGTTGGTGATCACGTCCTTCTAAGGTATCCCCTTGGAAAGGTGTGATTAGATTTGGAAAGAAAGGAAAACTTGCACCTCGATATGTGGGACCATTTAAGTTTGTTGAGAGGATCGGAAAGGTGGCGTGCAAACTTGAGGTACCTCCAGAGGTTGGGAATGTTCATCCAACTTTCCACGTGTCCAATTTGAAAAAGTGTTTGGCTGATGAAAACCTCCACATCCCTCTTGATAAAATTCGCATTGATAACATAATGCACTTTGTCGAGAAACCTATGGAAATATTGGACCGTGAAATCAAGAAACTCAAACACAAACATATACCGATTGTTAAAGTTCGCTGGGAGTCCAAACATGGCCTAGAGTTTACATGGGAACGAGAGGATCAAATGAAGGTGAAATACCACATCTTTTCTCACAAGTTTCCTCTAATTAAATTTCGGGACAAAATTTCCTAAAGTATGGGAGACTGTAACATTTGTACATTTTTAGTCATTGAACAATTCCGAAACATTTTCGTATTTAATAAAATCTTGTCTTTTATTTGCGAGAATGTATATTTATCAATCATTATACAATCTTGGACGTTTTTATTCAATAAAATCTTGCATTTTATTGGTAAGTATGCAAAAAATGTCAATCATTGCACAAATTCGGTTATTTTCGTGTTCGATAAAGTTTTATACTTTATTTACGAAACGTGTAATCGTACAATCGAACGAACCAACATCCACGACATTTTCGGACAAAACCCAAGTTACACATGCCTTAACGCCTTTATATAACCTAAATATTAGGTTAAGAGGGGTTAAAATGACAAAACGTGACAATACAAGTCCAGGGGCTAAAATTGTCAAAAAAAAGTTTGCTTCATCACCGAGTTTGGCCACCTATCTCCAATTTTTGACACCTTGCACTCATTTTGTCACACTTAATTTGGTGTTAACACATGTTAGGATACTAATCCACACTTGGTAACACTTGTCATCATCTCATTGATCCTAAAACACTATAAATACCCTTTGATTCATCCATTTTTTTTCACACCACTTCAAAGCAAAGTGTGAAGTTCCTCTTTCTATCCTTCTTGGAGCTTGTTTCCAGCCTTTGAAAGCCTCCTATCTTGAGTTCTGAAAGTGTTCTTCAACACAAGTAAGTACTCTTCCTAGTTCTTTCATTATTTTAGTTATTTTGAGCTAAAAGTCAAACAGTTTGGCTTCCTGTTTGACTTTCGGTTCTGACCGTTCTAGTCAAGTCAAAGTTCAAATTGAACTTTGCAACGTGATCGTAATCACGAAGGTATTAATCCCTTACGATTGCCCCTTGTGATTACCACGTTTAGTAGGCGAGATGACGACTCAAAGTTTTACAAGTTAAAAGTAAAAAAAATGTGTCTAAAAATGCATTTTACGACGAAACCGTTTTTGGGTATTAAAACTTAAGTTTTTGACACCAAATCAGTTTTATAACATTATTAGATATGTTCAAACATATCGAACTCGTCATTTCTAGTTTAATGCTTATTTCTTATTCGTAAGTCTAGCGGTGTTACTACCGCTTTGACTTTCAAATCTAACCCGTTTGGTCAATCTTAGGATTCGACCAAGCTCATTTTTATAATCATAGTAATTTAGGGAATAACCCTCTGAGGTTATACCTTATAGTCATATAGTTTGGTTAGTTATATGATGAGTCGATTTTAGGTACTTTTAAAATGTCGAAAACACCCTTTTGGCGCATAAAATGGTTTTAAACATGTAAGATCATAGTTTTGACATCTAAACTGATATTATAACATAATCAAACTTTTTTTGACATATAAGACTCATCATAGGACTTATTTAACCATCCAAACCCATAATTACACTTGCGACCATTTAAAGTGGCGTAAACCATTTTAACAGGTCGAACGGGTCAAAGCACTTAGAAACTCTTCCAAATCAGAATATAAGGTATTATATAACATATGAGTCCCAACAGTCGTTTGGTTTATAAGACCTCATTCTATCCAATCCTTGGATTAAAGTCACGACACACTAACATAGTATTCCGATACATTAGGACACGCTTGAACTCTTCAATCCTTGAGCTTTGTTTATTATTTGAACAAGACATTCACACAATCCCAAGTGAGTACATAGCCCCCTCTTTTACGTTTTCAAATGTTTTGGGGTGATTCATATGCGTCTATCACTATTTTCTTGTTTTCATGATATTATACATGTTTTGCTTATCTAGTACATATAGTACATGATTTCAAAGACATTTTGCTTCGTATGTTGACTTATCATACCTAGTACACGATTTCAAAGACATTTTTACTTCATATGTTGACTTAGCATACCTAGTACATGATTTCAAAGACATTTTTGCTTGGTATATTGACTTAGTATGCCAAGTACATGATTTCAAAACATTTTCATGACATGCTTACATTGTTCAGGACATATTGGGGCGTTGAATATACAATGATACATTCGTTAACATTGATCACGCTGACCAGTAGTATGTAATGGTACCATAGGATTGACAATCCCGTTCTCGCTTCCTAGGTTTATTTGGAAGTGACTTTAGGGGATGACAGAATCCGATGAACATTTGATAAACCTTTGTCTTTATAAGGGTTTATCCGACATTCAACAAGGCTTGAATGTATTCGCCAACAATCCATATATATATATGTCTACACAATAAAAGCAGTTGATTTATAAGACAAGAGTTTTTGTTTAAACAAGACCTTTGTTTATTCAAAACACCTATTTTATACAAGACATTTTGACAAGACAAGACATTTTGTTTATTTTGTACAAGACATTTATTTTATGTTTTAAACAAGACTTTTGTTTGCCATACAAGACATTGGTTTATACATAAATATTTGTTTATAAATAACATTTGGTTTATACAAGACATTGGTTTATACATAGACATTTGTTTATAAAAGACATTTGGTTTATACATGACATTAGTTTATACATGACATTGGTTAAACAAGACATCTCAATTGTTGGCTCATGGTAAGTGAATTAAATGACGAGACGTGTGTAATATGATAAAAGCATGGTGGATACGCCGCTAGTACTTCCTATATATAAGTGCTTTCATTATATTTCATTATATTACATAATGTAGCGTTATCTAAACCACTTCAAACAAAATAAAAGACATGACATATTTTATA
The DNA here is from genome assembly GCA_947069175.1 of Scalesia atractyloides. Lineage (NCBI taxonomy): Eukaryota > Viridiplantae > Streptophyta > Magnoliopsida > Asterales > Asteraceae > Scalesia > Scalesia atractyloides. Next base: position 79,727,008 of record CAMTDV010000008.1, read on the forward strand.
TAAGGCACGAGTTATTATGGTTATTAAGTTAATCATGCATCATTTCTTTTAAATCATTTGATTTTCATATGATTTCATAAAATAAACATTTTTTGTAAAGGAACATAGCTACTTTTGTAATAGTTGAACATTTCTTTTAACTTTTAAAGCCATGAATCTTCATCACAAAATCTATGTTACTCACAGGTATTTTTATGTTGACGTTATATTTTCACATATGTTTCAGGAGCTAATGTTTGACTTTGAGCATGCTTCACATAGGGCGGACTTGGGCCTTAGTGACTTTAAAATTTGCAAGACAATTGTTATGTTTTTTTATTTCATTCTCCTAAGACAATGGAAACAATTAAATTGAATAATACAAAACTTTATGTACCAAGTGTTATGAAACAATAGTTCTGTGACATGACTCCCCGACGTTTCCGTCGCGATTTGTTGTTTTACGCAATCGGAATGTTACAAAGGTTGGTCCTTATAGTCTTACTATGTGGTGCTGTCAGTGTGGGTGCTTTTTGCCACCTGTAGTACAAATTAATGTTGCAGGTGATTAGACAATCACATTGTTGTCCTTGCATTTCACAATTGAATATATATTTTTTGTTGATTATCCAACTTTTTACTGATTTAACATTTTTAGTTGCCTCTGCTAAGTAATCACCTCACAACTATTTATAGTTTATCATCTTTATAGGTTTTGACATTCTATTTAATCACTGATACATTGTTATCTTGACTTAATGTATACTTTGTTAGGTGTTCTATAAGGCATCAAAACAGAATTTTGATGGTGATGCTGAATTCAAAGTGAGATCCCAACGAGTAGTCAGTCTTCAGTCTTCAAAAAAGAGATTTGGTAGGTGTTCTATCAGGCGTCAACGGAGCTGACTCGGTCAAATGGGACAGCATGGTCAGATACTAATACATAATGAATAGTTTCTGTCACACCTAAAAAAGAACTTTTGATGGCTTAAAGGATAGAAAAGGCTATAGAAACATTGTTTGAAGGACTCAATTAATACATAATGAAGTCTAAATGGTCGTAATTAAATAGATAAACAGTTTGCTGGTTGTTACAAATGTTAGGTCTTGAAGTAGTTATATAAATAATATATTTCATCAGGTTGGTCATTCTTCCTTAATTCCAATATGGATAGTTATATTTCTTGATCTTTGATTATCTTATTTTGTCATTTTAAGTATTAGTTTTCTTAATTATATTTAAGTTTCATCTTTTGTAAATTACATATTAAGAGATAAACCCAGTATTAAGAGTTTTAAGAACTATCGTGTTCTAGGATTGATACTCGGTAACTTATTTGAACTACACTATGCTAATGATACTCGTGTCCTAGAAACTCAGTGAAGTGAAAATGAACCCTTGAACAACGATTCCGAAAGGTACCATTTTACTATAAATTGTGTTTTTAGTTGTGGGTTCATGGTCAGACCATATACAGTGAAACTTTCTTCAGGATATTTTCAACAATTTTGAAAAATGTTTTTGACTTTGAGTATGCTTTTATGGTTTAAAACCTATGTGTATTTGTTTAACTTTGATAATCCATTTTGTCTATACTTTCTACTAAAATATCAAAATTTTACTAGAAAGAAGTGTAAAGCCTTGAGATGGATCAACTTATATTCCAAAGCTTGTTTTAGTGTATAACACATTGGATCATAAAATATTTTTAAGACTTCCGCTATGTTGATGTTGAAACTGTTTTTCAAATATTTGGCTTATAAGTAAAATTATTTAAATATTCTAATTGTCACACCCTGATCCGCAGCGGAAATGGTAGTCGGGGCATGATTGGGTTTTCATCAAAGCTCATGACATTTACTATAAAGTTTCATATTTATTATTTCTTTTTAAAGAAGAAATTACAATAAACATACAAGCACAACATGTTCAAATATATTTTTCATGACTTCTTTATTTTTCTTCTAAGGCAATTTCCTATGTGTTCCTTGCTTCAACCTGTCCACCTGTATCATGTGTAAAAATAGGGTTTTGGGTCAACAAAAGTTGGCGACTGAATCTTATGAAAACATTTGAACGAATTTGTTATATTGATTATAAAAGGTGCATAACCACATATGAGTATACGTATATGTAAATTTAATCACAAAACACATAATATCAATTAATGCACACGCACACACCAAATGATGAACAATGAGATCAAGGCTCAATCAAACGGAGCCGATCTAATGAGGCACGCGATGCTCAACTCGTCTCCAACGAGGAACTGATGGGCCTAATGAATGATTTGCACGCAACTTGACAAAATGTAAACACACATCACAACAAACAACATTTACATCACACGTTTAGATCATATAATGGTAATAGCACAAGTTTGAATAAACGAAATAATTAAAGCGACACATGATACACCCCAAAACATGAATAAAAAGGGGAATTTGTAAGAATTCACTCACAGTGAGTGCGTTGCCTTGGTTGATGAAGAGTACGCACGAATTTAAGATTTAGCCGACGAAGTAAACTAACCTAAATAATAACTTAACAATTCGATATATAAATAAAAGTTAATATTTTTAATTAATGCTTTTGTTAGATTTTTAGGTTATTTTGTGGAATTTATACAAATTTTGTAGGCTTTAAAACCTTATTTTTAAGTATGTTTAACTAATTTTTAAAAATAAAAAAGATTTTAATTATAAAAAAATTACCCTATTTTTCTCAGGGTTGACTAGTCAACGACCGGTCAGACTCGTTTATTATAGGCAGCGTGTGAGGTTCGAACTCATGACCTCCCGTATGCGTGCACGCAGCTCTAGCAACTGAGCTACGTGTTTAACCCGAAATAATATCAATTTTAATTATATATATATACTAGTTAGGTCAATACGGAATTTATTTATTTTTAAAAAGGTTTATAAATCTCCAAAACCGGTTGAGACTTCATGATTCGAACCCGAGACCTTTAGTTCCCGTGCACACAGCCCAACCAGTTGGGCTGTGTGTCTGACCCGTATGAATCCTTATTTTTATTAACTTTAAACACTTGTTCCAGAGTGATCTGAGTGAGTTAAAAAGTTTGGTTTTATTTACGGAGAATCGGTAACGTATACGAGTCGAACCCAGGACATGTGTTTTGTAATTGCACACAGTCCACCACTGGACTGTGTGTCTAACCCGATTAAAAACCCGTTTTTAAAGTATTTATACACTCTTAGACTTCGTCTTCTTCATAACAAAACAACCGTTAACTGATAAAATTTAATACAATTAGTTTTGTTTGTTTCTGTTTATACACGTTATTATTGACATGAGGGAATTGAAATAAGAGTGAGAGTTATACAGGCTTGATGTTTCGGTGAGGCTCCAGTGGTTGTTCCGGCGAGTTCTGATTTTCCGGCGAAGTGGGTTTTGAATACCGAGAGCGTTCAAAGGGATTTTGTGAGATTACTAGAGAGTGTGAGCGAGTTCTATTGAGTTCAAGGGACGCTATTTATAGGGTTACAATACCCTTCCTTCAGAAATTTCGGTTTCACATATTAATGATTTGATTTTCGGTTTCAATCTCAATCGATCATATGTTTTGGGTCAGTTTCGTTTTGAGTTGAATATGGGTGCTGGTTATAACTGACATTGTATCATCAATTATTCACAAAATTCTCGCGATCAAACTAAAATCTAGGATTATTTGAAGTTGTTGGGTGGGTTCAGTTCCGGTTGCAATCAGATAGTACGTAGGTGAGACTTTAAGTTTTATTTGATTAAATTATTTCGCAACATGTGCGTGTAGAGTAGCGGTGTTTTGTGTGTGTTGATTCATTGGGGACCCGGGTTCGAAACCCGGCTACCCCTCTATTATTATTATTTTTCTTTTAACTTTTTATTTTATTAGAATTTCCTTTATTCCTTTATTTATTTAATATATTTATATTTTATTTATTAACCAAAAAAAATTAACTAACCAAGTTTACAAAATAAGTAAATACATAACGTAACATTTAATAAACGGAGCGGGTTTTGGAACCCGTTTTACGACGATGTTACACTAATAACAAGTTTACATAATACAAGTATTACACGCATCGAAATGTTATATTATTTTGTGAATGGATCGGATCAATGTGAGGTTTTATGTAATTGCGTTTAAGTCTTTTTTTTAGTACGGGTCAAAACATGTTGGATTGGGTTGACACAACATTTTTTATCATTTTTTTAAATTTCTATAAATACTAGATGTACCAAATATAATTGAAAAGATATATTTTTATGCATTTAAACAATACTTACCCATAATTTTATCTGTTAGAGGTAAAGCATGGTCCGAGTTGAATGATCAAAATCGCCTATCTATAAAGAGTTTGTTGCTTGCTTAATTTCTTCCTAGCTGCCAATGCTTACCATTGACAAGTTTCAGCAAACACGACAGGAGTAGTAGTACCATAAATATTGCAGTGATTAAAGCTGCATTCAGTGGCAGGTCTTGATGACTGTTTTAGGAAATTTTCGCAAATGGCTGCATTGCTTATGGTTCTTTCATTCTAGTTGCTAATAGACGATCATTTTTATATAAAAATGCCAAGCAAGAGCTACATTTCTAATAAATGAACAAAAGGATTGAATGTTAATTCTTTATTTTATATTGTAACAGATATCTAGTGTCTCAAAGAATATCTTTTTGTTTATGTTACATAATAAATAGTTGATTATAAAAATAAATTATTTGAGTAAAATGTATAAAAGTAAAATAAATCGTTTTGTAAAAATTAAACTATATAGATGACATATATTTATAGATAGCAGTATACATCACCAGAATACATGAAAATAATCTCAGATTAATGTAACATACTGAAATCACATAATGGACTAAAAAAAGACAATAAATCGACGGTTAGTTTGGGATTCTGTTTTCTGCATCTGTTCATCACCTACAGAGGGTGCAGCAGCGGATACTTCAACCCTTCCTGCTTTGTAAGGTAATCATTTTACTTTTATGGGATCCATAACACCTCAGCTGCCCGTAATATGATTAATAGATTAGAAAACATAAAAAAAATGATTTATGATCCAGCAAAGAAAACAAGCACAGACAGGTCTCAATAGAATATTGTTTGAAGGGATAGATGCAGGCACAATGATCCTAACCTTTTAACCAGAAAACATATTTCAACCGATGACCATGGCTCATCTGCATCTTTTTTCTTATCAGATCGTTTGCGTGGTTGTGACGGTCCCGCCTTGTCCGGTGGCGTCTCGGGCACCAACTGGATTTGAAAAACCACAATCCAGGAGCTGAACAAAGATCTAATTATCCATGAGCTGGACACTAAAAATTCTCCTTCTTTCTACGGGTTGGTTGAAATCCTGGGTAGAGTTTGTTATAAGGCTGATTCATACTAAGCATAAACTACAGTCTTATAAATTCTTCTTCGTGTAAGCTTAAGTATTCCTTTAGCCAGTAAATGAACCTTCTTGAGCCCCAGAGTTATTGGCATGAAGATAATGGTAGTGTTGATTTGCCATTTTCTTGCTATGTTTTGATTTAACAGGCTGGTGGCCCAATATGAACCTTTGAATGGGCCTTGTTGATAATTTACAAACCATTGCTTATCAACTATTCAGTATTCAACTTTCAACACAATAGATTATAAGTATCAGATAATGTCCAGACCAGACGAAATATCAACAATAAGAGGCTCAATCAATGTTGCTCCTGATACGTGATGAATTCCCATCATCAGTAGCCATGCACACGTTACACCATAAGTGATTTAGTGGGTCTAGTAAATAGTGGGTAGAGTAGTTATTTCATTATTTGTTGCTTTAAATAAAGAAGAATAAAGATTTGAAAGTTTTGAGTCAAACGCACGAAAACGTCTAAAACCGTATCGGACGATTCTCATAGAATACAAACGGGAAATTTATGCGAAGTGGAATTGGCCCGATAAGTTTTAGTTTGTTTTTTATTTCCTTTTCCGTATTTTATTTTTTTTGTAACCTTTTTTTTTTAGGTTGTTTGTTATGAAGTTTTATTTTTATTGTACTTTTTTTCATTTTAATGCAATTTTTAATTATTTGTCTTCATTTTTATTTTAATTATAAATTTAAAAAACAAAAAGAAAGTGAGCGATGGAATGTGATGAATGAATTGTGATGGAATAAGATATCAAATGATGATTTGATATGATAATATGATAGATGATCATCCCTTTCACTCTAAGTAAGTAGATATTTTTCAGTGTCACTTAATCATCAAAGGCACTTGTTGGGGCCAGAGGTTAGAAGATAATTAAGATTAAAATTTCTACAACAAAAATCTCAGGCCAAAAGACATCCACTTTAACTCCTATCAGCCAGATTCAATTCTTCTTGATTGCAACAACTTCTGTCAATTTCTGAGATATTAATCAAACTCATTTTACATCCAAAATCTTCACCAAAACGGGGTATGTGGGTTAATGCTGAAAAATGTATGACAACCAACCCTTCCTTCCTCGACCATCTTTCTTCTATGTGACACGACGACGATGGAAAGAACCCCTGGTACGTGACAATCAAACATTTTACTAATAATATTGTTGTCAAAAAAAACATGTATGTCATGCAGGCCCGTATAATACATGCGTAGTAAAAATAGTGTTTAATAAAAAAATATATTTTCATACATACAAACATGTGTAAATATTTCCCATACATACAAACACATGTGTAAATATTTCTAAAAGGCCCGTGTAATACATGCATAGTAAAAATAGTGTTAAATAAAAAAAAATATTTTCCATACATACAAACATGTATAAATAGTTCTAAAAGGCCCACAATTTTAAACAGGTTATAATAAAAATAACAGACTTTAAAAAGGTTTATATCTTAAAAGATTACTATAATAGGCAAGTAGACTAAAGGGTTTTTTTTTTTTCAATTAAACAAGGCTTTTACTATTCTCATAACACTAAATCTTATATCCTTTTTCACTCTATCTCTCTCTATATATATATATGTATGTATAAAGAGAGATAGAAAGGATGGATGTGTGAATATTAACTCCCATAAACAACTAGGCAAATCCACATCAAAACGAGCCAATCGCATTAGGAAATATAAGTGAAGCCAGCTTTTAGTGGGCTCGGAAATTTTTAAGCACTAAATGTGTCCACAAAACAAATCAACAATAGTGTAACACGTGTAACGAACCCGGTAAATTATAGACGCATATAAAGAGCCGTTTAAATTTGATAAGATATAAACCGTTTTAAACGGCTCTTTATATGTGCCTATGATAGTAGTGTAAATAGTAGTGTCTTTACAAATATCTTGAACACTAGACAATTTTCCAGTCTCTAAAGTGTGGAGTGTTAAGTTGTCATTTTTCACACGGACACACACATACATGTATTTATAGGACTAAAAACAACTTAAGCATATGGAAAAATACCTGCAAAGTTGAGGAACTGTCCATGAACCTGCATACTCATGTTTCGACGTACGATTCACAAGCGATCTTTTATATTTTCGCCAGTCATCGATCATGATTCCAAGGTCATGAACCTTGTTCTCCAAGCCAGCACAACAATTGGCATGCATTGTGCATACTTTGTTGAGATCTTTACTTGGCTGACAAAACCCTCCAAAGTAACCGGTATCCAGGAACCGAATTCGTAATCCGACATTTTTGATGAAAGGACTAAACTTGATTTTATTGAACACGTCTTGATCATGTAGGCGTGGATAAATTAGCCTTGAGTTATACCAAAATTTATAAAATTGAATGGTTTTGTTATTTGACTTTACATAATTAAAACCTCCATTTGGTTTGTTTTTTAAGTCTAATGGGTTACCATTAAAATAATCACTGGCAATTTGGAAATCAGCCTCCATATGAAACTTTGGAAATGGGTCTCTAAACCACATTATGTCAGCATCCTACATGGATACATGTATAGAGGAATAAAGTTAGGTTAGTCAAACCTAAAGAGGGTGGCCAAATTTGAAATTATGTAACTTCCGTTAGAAAACATAGTTATTTGCTAAAGTGCATGAAATATACAAGAGAAAAAGGGGATACCGTGAAAACGAAACTATACCCTAAATCAAGAACACTTCGTAGAAAAACGATTCTTCTCCACATCATCTTCAAATACTCTTGTGTCATATAATATGCCTCTTCGGAGAAATCCGTCCCACGAGTGCTAAGATTGTAACAATGCGGATGTAAAGTCAAGCAACGAGCATACGCCTGAATCCCGTCCCTACCTCAAGACATCCCTTTAGGGAAGGATCACATACATTTGAGCACCCATTCCCCATGAACAGAAAAAGTGGGTTGGGCCAAAGGCTTGAAAGGCAAGGACGGGGACGGCACCACTGGGTGTTTATCAATAAAAGATTTCAACGTTGAATCACCTAGAGGGGCAACTCCACTAGAGCATAGGTCCTTAACCACAGCCGTGAAATGTCCATCCCTGACTTTCCGAAAACATTGCTTAATATTAGGGTCCCTTTTTTGTCTTCCTCCCTCCTGCATTCTCCCCTACAAGCCCCCGTTTCCCTCACCTATCCAATAGGGAAGAGACCAAATCACCAAACCCAGACCCATCTTTCCAAACTGCAAGCGCGTGCAAGATGTTACTACACTGCTGAAATTTCCTGTTCCCTGATCTTCGCTCTTGTCTGGAGGATGGTCTAACCATCCGCAAGGTGCAACACGGTAGCAAAAGCAATTGGACCCAATTGTCGATCAATCCTTGCGATGCCACCACTTTACGAAAAGCACATGTTAAAACCTGAGCAAACACCAGCCGAAAACTGGGGGGGTATGCTTTTAACAGTCTGAATAGGGAGGTAAAAACACTCAAGTAGGTTAACATCACCACCGAGCCCTGTTGGGTGACGTGGGTTTGTGTCAACCACCATTTGACATGGTTTCCGAATCCAGACAATGAAATCTTCAACATCCCCTGAGACCATGGCGAACGACACGACTTCATCATCATGCTTACACCCCCTACTAAGTGCATGCATCACCATGCACCTTCCATAACCATTTATCCCCTGACCTAAGAACTTCCCCAACATCCAAAAAAAGATCCAAGTCCTTAGAGATAGCCTCCTTCAAAGATAGCCTTCGGTTTTCTGTCTTGAGATGGGTGCTTTGCATGTATTCAAGTAGGCGAAAAAATCCCCCAGACCCCGGTTTGCCATCTACATTTGTGGAAAAATTTAAAGGGCAGGCCCTTAAACATAGAGCCCGCTAACTTAACGTTTCGACCCCTACTCACAGGAGCCATGCGCGTATATTGGTAAACTTACACAGATCACTAACTTGTAGTATTTCTCTTTAATGGCAAAATACATTAAATTTGTAACTTATTTTGGGGCCCCCTCTGCTGACGTGGCTCTCACGTGCCGCTAATTCATGGCTCCTCTTCATGCCCTGTGGCGGATCCATGATTTTTTCAATTGTGTTCACTTTTTAAGGTGCTCGAATTTTGGTCAACTCGACGTTAGAATTTTCGTATCGGGTTAGGCTTTATCACCTTTTTATTTCCTATGATGCTTCTTACATTCCTATCCCAAATAACATGAGGACGCATTGTGTCAGATTTGTTGTTAACATGAGGTTCATCTCTGCCATCAAATGTGAACTTATGTCACATGTTGGGTGGTATCTCCTTCAACATCCTTTCTAAACTACAAAAAATAATGGTTACTTTTCTATAAATTGTTGATGCATATAAATTTGAATAAGTAGTTCTTAGATCATGACAAATGTTGTGCTATAACTTGTTGGCTGTTGCTAATGTATATTATATGTCTAAAAAAATACCCAACTATTGAAGATCAGATATCTTTGAAACATGCTAATATAAGACAAGGATTGCTAGTATGAGCACCCAACTAAATTAGAAATCAAATAAAGAGAAATGGAATTATACCAACAGATACTTTTTGCCAATTGCTAATGCAGTACTCTATATTATATCTAAACAATAAGACTGAAACTAATACACCATATTTGATATAACACAGACAAGATATTTACTTGGTTTGAATAGTCCTGAAAATAGGAAGCCTAATTTGGGGGATTAGAAAATGTAATGGAACAGACTTGAACCCGCAACTTAAAGCACAGAAGGCAGGGAATTATCCTTTGGAACACACGATCAACTTGTTTTATGAGTTCATTTATTACTTATCTATGGTTCCTTTAGTATTTTTATATATACCTTCTATTAAAAATCTGAAACTCAATGGGTTGATGAAACCCGTCCCTATTTGCATAGGTCCATCTCTATTTATATCTCTCCATACTGAGTAGCCTCATAAACACATGTTGTAGTAGCCAACTGAACCAACTAACCAAGGTAAACGTGTAACATGGATCCAGGGTAGAGATGGGCAAAATCGGGTCTTTTGAATACCTAGACCCGGTTCCAATCCGGACCCGGTTTCTCATTCTAATCAGTAGACCCGGTTCCTCTGTGGAACTGGTTCCAGTTCGTACCCGGGTATAAGTTTTTAAATGTGGAACATGTTGTAACCGGTTCCGGGTAATTTGGAACCGGGTATGGTAGGAACCGGATACGGGTAGGAACCGGTCTGTCATATATGTGAAGAAAAGGCTGCAAGCTTCTGTGTGGAACCGGTTCTGTCGAGTCTTGTCAAGACATAAAAAGCTGCATTTAATATTAGGAACCGGTTCCTAATATTTGAAACTGAATATTAATTTTAAAATCAGTTTTTTCTTGTATTTAAACCTCATTCTCTACACCACTTCTAATTTCATTTACTTACTACAAAAAATCAACACTTTAACCACTTCAAATCTAATACTATCAAAGAGATAACGATGGCTTGCAACGATGAGGTCGTGGATGTTTTAGAAACCAAAAGAAACCCCGTTATTTGGAAGCACTTTGACTTGTGCTTGATGTCAGATAGCCATGAAATGGATAGATGCAAGGGGTGCGGGAAGTTCATGAAGACGTCGGCCAACTTGACGCTCAAGAAACACACCAACCGCCATTGTCCGGTGACAAAGGCGAAAAACAATGAAAAGGGTGAAGCATCCGGGACCGGGTCATCGAAAGTTTAGTTTGTTTTATGTATTGTAAACCCATTTGTGTTTTATGATTAGTATGTTCAGTGTTTTATGTGTTTTGTTTAACGTTTCATGTTTAGGTTGTTTGTGTAACCGGGTACTTGTTTCACGTAATAAATAGTTTTATGTTTATGTATTATACCTTGTTCTAGCAAAGACTTATAAAAAAACTCACATTAAAAATATATTGGCGCCGGGTCTGGAAGGTTACTGTAGGAACCGGGTATGATAAGAACCGGTTACGGGTACAACCCGGGTACGAGTTGGAACCGGTTTCGGAACTTATTTTTTTCACACTAAACATGATTCTTGACAGTTGGCACCCCAAACATGGGAATGAAGTCAACAATCAGTCTTCCTTCGATGCATCCCAAAATACTTGATCAAAAAATGAGGAAAATAAGAAAAAATAAACAAAAAACAGAATGTGTATAATCAAATCATACAAGTTTTTATTAATCTCATTTTCTAATTAAGATAGTTACTTAATCATGCATATTTTCCATTCTCAGTCAGGCACAATTACCCTTTCGTATAAACTTCTACTTACTTTGATTACATCATTGAGTTCAAGAAAACACAACTAATTAATCAAATTCCAAAACATACTTATTCATTTTCTGTATTAATTTTTAATGCCGATCCCAATCAAAGTAAAGTATTGTGCAAAGACAAATAAAAATGACAAAAAAAGAACAACTAAATGAATTATATGCTTACTGAATCAGTTAGGAGTGTGCCTGCGGCGAAAGAGTAGTAGTCGCCGGAAAATGGAGAGGTATCGGATGAGTGGTAAACAACCAAACATGAAAGTGCCACCATGGCAAAAATTATCACCATTTTAGGAGTTTGCTTGAGCAGCTGGTGGTACGGGTGGTGGGGGCTGAAGTCCGGTGGTGATGGTGATGTAGATGGTGATGGTGATGGTGATGGAGATGTCTGATATGGATTTCCGGCGGCCGCCTTGTTGTTTCCGATCTCTAGCCCCATTATAAGATATGGTCTCTGGTTTTGTTCTTTCACGTGGATTATGGTTTTATATATACATGATTAAGTTACAAAACTAGCCCCTCAAATATTGTTTAATTTGTACTATTTTGCCATCCAGTTATAGCTTTTTACGATTTTAGTCCAGTAATTAGTAATGTTACTCTAACTTGATTGTAATAATGGAAGGCGATTATTAACCGGGAATATTACCAAAATACTCTAGATTACCATTTGGTGTAAGCTAAATTTCTACGACTACTTCGAAAAATTATTTGGTCGACATGACTATTTGTGTATTTTTTACCATATTAGTTTCATTTTGGTCACATAAATGAGTCGGATAATTTAGATTGGTTCCTATGAAAATTGGTTACTCTCTTCTTGGCTTTTACATTTCTAGCATGTATTTCCATAAGAATAGCATAAATTGTATTAAAAATGGGCATGTTGGTATATAGGAACATTCGTATCATGCCATATAATGTTAAAAAAAGTTTAGGCCTTAGCAAGATAAAAGAACCTGGTCCTATTCGTCCTATAATATTAATTGAGTGAGCCATTTTACCATTAGTTATATAGTTTGTGTTTTAATTTTGAACATTTAAAATGGTTATAAATCTAAGTATTAAAACAGATTGACCAAATTAAAAATAAATATATATACATATATATATGTATATATGTGTGTGTGTGTATATATGTATATAGAGAGAGAGAGAGATGATAATGAGAAAACTACATATATATGAGAAAACTAAGAAACGAACTAAAAAAGCCTAAAAACATAACAATTCTTTTTGCGATTTTTTTATAAAAATTCGCTACTTATTATGTATAAAAGAACTTTTTTAAAAAAACTTGTACTAAACATGTGCATTATGTATATATCTGCACATGTGCAATATATGCTTAAAGTTAACATTTGAGTTTAGTTTAGCTTTTATGGTTAGGTTTTTAGAGATTTAGGATTAGGTTTTTGGGTGTGGGGGGAGGGGGTTTAGATTTTTTTTTTTTTGGGGGGGGGGAGTGCGGTTGGGGGGGTTAGGTTTTTTGAGGGGTGCAGGTAAGGGGTTTAGGTTTTTTTGTGGTTTATGTTAATGGTTTAGTTTTAGGTTTTTTTTTTTTTTGTGGGGGTGTGGGGTTTAGGTTTTTTGAGGGTGTCGGTGGAGAGTAGGTTAGGTGGTTTAGGCTTTTCCGTATTATTGCACATGTGTGGTACAACTTTTTTTTTTTGAAAAAAAAAGATTTTTATATATGATTTATAGCGATTTTTAATAAAAATAATTCAAAATTTTTTTTTTGTATTGTTTAGGCTTTTTTTAGTTAGTTTTTTTGTTTTCTCATTTAAAATAGTTTTCTCATGATCCATCCCCTATATATATATATAGGTTTAGATTCCTTAGTGAACAATCCCCTTGATTATGAACCTAATAAACAAATCATAGCCCTTGATTATCAATACATATGTGTATAGAGAAGTGTAAATCAATAGCCAAGATATGATATGAAAATACACTAGTGTATTTTACGATTTGATAATGTAGTTCACTCAACACAAATACACTAGTGTTCACTCTAGAACACCACCCTATATATGGGGCTAGTTAACATACAATACTTCTTACCGTACATTGGGTAGAAGATGAAATTACGTAACTTTATAAATACACAAAATCCTAATCACGCATGTTGAAAAAACACAAATGACACAAGTTTGAAAAAAACATAATCATGCATGGTTATGATTTTCAACATGCGTAATTATGATTTTCAACATCCTTGATTATGTTTTTTAGTGATTATGGTTTTTCAACATACGTAATTGTGTTTCCAACATGCGTAATTTCATCTCGTACCCAATGTACGTTAAGGGATATTGCATTTTACATTTTCCCTTATATATATATATATATATATATATATATATATATATATATATATATATATATATATATATAAACGGGATCAGAAAAAACGATTGGAAGTGTGAAAATGGTGAGAACGAATCCTAGTCAAACACGTGGCAGAGAGCGCTAAATGATACTCACAGGTATTTTTATAACCATAGTAATTTAGGGAATAACCCTCTGAGGTTATACCTTATAGTCATATAGTTTGGTTAGTTATATGATGAGTCGATTTTAGGTACTTTTAAAATGTCAAAAACACCCTTTTGGCGCATAAAATGGTTTTAAACATGTAAGATCATAGTTTTGACATCTAAACTGATATTATAACATAATCAAACTTTTTTTTGACATATAAGACTCATCATAGGACTTATTTAACCATCAAAACCCATAGTTACACTTGCGACCAGTTAAAGTTGCGTAAATCATTTTAACAGGTCGAACGGGTCAAAGCACTTAGAAACTCTTCCAAATCAGAATGTAAGGTATTATATAACATATGAGTCCCAACACTCGTTTGGTTTATAAGACCTCATTCTATCCAATTCTTGGACTAAAGTCACGACACACTAACATAGTATTCCGATACATTAGGACACACTTGAACTCTTCAATCCTTGAGCTTTGTTTATCATTTGAACAAGACATTCACGCAATCCCAAGTGAGTACATAGCCCCCTCTTTTACGTTTTCAAATGTTTTGGGGTGATTCATATGCGTCTATCACTATTTTCTTGTTTTCATGATATTATACATGTTTTGCTTATCTAGTACATATAGTACATGATTTCAAAGACATTTTGCTTTGTATGTTGACTTATCATACCTAGTACACGATTTCAAAGACATTTTTACTTCATATGTTGACTTAGCATACCTAGTACATGATTTCAAAGACATTTTTGCTTGGTATATTGACTTAATATGCCAAGTACATGATTTCAAAACATTTTCATGACATGCTTACATTGTTCAAGACATATTGGGGCGTTGAATATACAATGATACATTCGTTAACGTTGATCACGCTGACCAGTAGTATGTAATGGTACCATAGGATTGACAATCCCGTTCTCGCTTCCTAGGTTTATTTGGAAGTGACTTTAGGGGATGACAGAATCCGATGAATATTTGATAAACCTTTGTCTTTATAAGGGTTTATCCGACATTCAACAAGGCTTGAATGTATTCGCCAACAATCCATATATATATATGTCTACACAATAAAAGCATTTGATTTATAAGACAAGAGTTTTTGTTTAAACAAGACCTTTGTTTATTCAAAACACCTATTTTATACAAGACATTTTGACAAGACAAGACATTTTGTTTATTTTGTACAAGACATTTATTTTATGTTTTAAACAAGACTTTTGTTTGCCATACAAGACATTGGTTTATACATAAATATTTGTTTATAAATAACATTTGGTTTATACAAGACATTGGTTTATACATAGACATTTGTTTATAAAAGACATTTGGTTTATACATGACATTAGTTTATACATGACATTGGTTAAACAAGACATCTCAATTTTTGGCTCATGGTAAGTGAATTAAATGACGAGACGTGTGTAATATGATAAAAGCATGGTGGATACGCCGCTAGTACTTCCTATATATAAGTGCTTTCATTATATTTCATTATATTACATAATGTAGCGTTATCTAAACCACTTCAAACAAAATAAAAGACATGACATATTTTATATAAGGCACGAGTTATTATGGTTATTAAGTTAATCATGCATCATTTCTTTTAAATCATTGATTTTCATATGATTTCATAAAATAAACATTTTTTGTAAAGGAACATAGCTACTTTTGTAATAGTTGAACATTTCTTTTAACTTTTAAAGCCATGAATCTTCATCACAAAATCTATGTTACTCACAGGTACTTTTATGTTGACGTTATATTTTCACATATGTTTCAGGAGCTAATGTTTGACTTTGAGCATGCTTCACATAGGGCGGACTTAGGCCTTAGTGACTTTAAAATTTGCAAGACAATTGTTATGTTTTTTTATTTCATTCTCCTAAGACAATGGAAACAATTAAATTGAATAATACAAAACTTTATGTACCAAGTGTTATGAAACAATAGTTCTGTGACATAACTCCCCGACGTTTCCGTCGCGATTTGTCGTTTTACGCAATCGGAATGTTACAAAGGTTGGTCCTTATAGTCTTACTATGTGGTGCTGTCAGTGTGGGTGCTTTTTGCCACCTGTAGTACAAATTAATGTTACAGGTGATTAGACAATCACATTGTTGTCCTTGCATTTCACAATTGAATATATATTTTTTCTTGATTATCCAACTTTTTACTGATTTAACATTTTTAGTTGCCTCTGCTAAGTAATCACCTCACAACTATTTATAGTTTATCATCTTTATAGGTTTTGACATTCTATTTAATCACTGATACATTGTTATCTTGACTTAATGTATACTTTGTTAGGTGTTCTATAAGGCATCAAAACAGAATTTTGATGGTGATGCTGAATTCAAAGTGAGATCCCAACGAGTAGTCAGTCTTCAGTCTTCAGTCTTCAAAAAAGAGATTTGGTAGGTGTTCTATCAGGCGTCAACGGAGCTGACTCGGTCAAATGGGACAGCATGGTCAGATACTAATACATAATGAATAGTTTCTGTCACACCTAAAAAAGAACTTTTGATGGCTTAAAGGATAGAAAAGGCTATAGAAACATTGTTTGAAGGACTCAATTAATACATAATGAAGTCTAAATGGTCGTAATTAAATAGATAAACAGTTTGCTGGTTGTTACAAATGTTAGGTCTTGAAGTAGTTATATAAATAATATATTTCATCAGGTTAGTCATTCTTCCTTAATTCCAATATGGATAGTTATATTTCTTGATCTTTGATTATCTTATTTTGTCATTTTAAGTATTAGTTTTCTTAATTATATTTAAGTTTCATCTTTTGTAAATTACATATTAAGAGATAAACCCAGTATTAAGAGTTTTAAGAACTATCGTATCCTAGGATTGATACTCGGTAACTTATTTGAACTACACTATGCTAATGATACTCGTGTCCTAGAAACTCAGTGAAGTGAAAATGAACCCTTGAACAACGATTCCGAAAGGTACCATTTTACTATAAATTGTGTTTTTAGTTGTGGGTTCATGGTCAGACCATTTACAGTGAAACTTTCTTCGGGATATTTTCAACAATTTTGAAAAATGTTTTTGACTTTGAGTATGCTTTTATGGTTTAAAACCTATGTGTATTTGTTTAACATTGATAATCCATTTTGTCTATACTTTCTACTAAAATATCAAAATTTTACTAGAAAGAAGTGTAAACCTTGAGATGGATCAACTTATATTCCAAAGCTTGTTTTAGTGTATAACACATTGGATCATAAAATATTTTTAAGACTTCCGCTATGTTGATGTTGAAACTTTTTTTCAAATATTTGGCTTAGAAGTAAAATTATTTAAATATTCTAATTGTCACACCCTGATCCGCAGCGGAAATGGTAGTCGGGGCATGATTGGGTTTTTATCAAAGCTCATGACATTTACTATAAAGTTTCATATTTATTATTTCTTTTTAAAGAAGAAATTACAATAAACATACAAGCACAACATGTTCAAATATATTTTTCATGACTTCTTTATTTTTCTTCTAAGGTAATTTCCTATGTGTTCCTTGCTTCAACCTGTCCACCTGTATCATGTGTAAAAATAGGGTTTTGGGTCAACAAAAGTTGGCGACTGAATCTTATGAAAACATTTGAACGAATTTGTTATATTGATTATAAAAGGTGCATAACCACATATGAGTATACGTATATGTAAATTTAATCACAAAACACATAATATCAATTAATGCACACGCACACACCAAATGATGAACAATGAGATCAAGGCTCAATCAAACGGAGCCGATCTAATGAAGCACGCGATGCTCAACTCGTCTCCAACGAGGAACTGATGGGCCTAATGAATGATTTGCACGCAACTTGACAAAATGTAAACACACATCACAACAAACAACATTTACATCACACGTTTAGATCATATAATGGTAACAGCACAAGTTTGAATAAACGAAATAATTAAAGCGACACATGATACACCCCAAAACATGAATAAAAAGGGGAATTTGTAAGAATTCACTCACAGTGGGTGCGTTGCCTTGGTTGATGAAGAGTACGCACGAATTTAAGATTTAGCCGACGAAGTAAACTAACCTAAATAATAACGTAACAATTCGATAAATAAATAAAAGTTAATATTTTTAATTAATGCTTTTTATTAGATTTTTAGGTTATTTTGTGGAATTTATACAAATTTTGTAGGCTTTAAAACCTTATTTTTAAGTATGTTTAACTAATTTTTAAAAATAAAAGGATTTTAATTATAAAAAAATTACCCCTATTTTTCTCAGGGTTGACTAGTCAACGACCGGTCAGACTCGTTTATTATAGGCTGCGTGTGAGGTTCGAACTCATGACATCCCGTATGCGTGCACGCAGCTCTACCAACTGAGCTACGTGTCAAACCCGAAATAATATCAATTTTAATTATATATATATACTAGTTAGGTCAATACGGAATTTATTTATTTTTAAAAAGGTTTATAAATCTCCAAAACCGGTTGAGACTTCATGATTCGAACCCGAGACCTTTAGTTCCCGTGCACACAGCCCAACCAGTTGGGCTGTGTATCTGACCCGTATGAATCCTTATTTTTATTAACTTTAAACACTTGTTCCAGAGTGATCTGAGTGAGTTAAAAAGTTTGGTTTTATTTACGGAGAATCGGTAACGTATACGAGTCGAACCCAGGACATGTGTTTTGTAATTGCACACAGTCCACCACTGGACTGTGTGTCTAACCTGATTAAAAACCCGTTTTTAAAGTATTTATACACTCTTAGACTTCGTCTTCTTCATAACAAAACAACCGTTAACTGATAAAATTTAATACAATTAGTTTTGTTTGTTTCTGTTTATACACGATATTATTTACATGAGGGAATTGAAATAAGAGTGAGAGTTATACCGGCTTGATGTTTCGGTGAGGCTCCAGTGGTTGTTCCGGCGAGTTCTGATTTTCCGGCGAAGTGGGTTTTGAATACCGAGAGCGTTCAAAGGGATTTTGTGAGATTACTAGAGAGTGTGAGCGAGTTCTATTGAGTTCAAGGGACGCTATTTATAGGGTTACAATACCCTTCCTTCAGAAATTTCGGTTTCACATATTAATGATTTGATTTTCGGTTTCAATCTCAATCGATCATATGTTTTGGGTCAGTTTCGTTTTGAGTTGAATATGGGTGCCGGTTATAACTGACATTGTATCATCAATTATTCACAAAATTCTCGCGATCAAACTAAAATCTAGGATTATTTGAAGTTGTTGGGCGGGTTCAGTTCCGGTTGCAATCAGATAGTACGTAGGTGAGACTTTAAGTTTTATTTGATTAAATTATTTTGCAACATGTGCGTGTAGAGTAGCGGTGTTTTGTGTGTGTTGATTCATTGGGGACCCGGGTTCGAAACCCGGCTACCCCTCTATTATTATTATTTTTCTTTTAACTTTTTATTTTATTAGAATTTCCTTTATTCCTTTATTTATTTAATATATTTATATTTTATTTATTAACCAAAAAAAATTAACTAACCAAGTTTACAAAATAAGTAAATACATAACGTAACATTTAATAAACGGAGCGGGTTTTGAACCCGTTTTACGACGATGTTACACTAATAACAAGTTTACATAATACAAGTATTACACGCATCGAAATGTTATATTATTTTGTGAATGGATCGTATCAATGTGAGGTTTTATGTAATTGCGTTTAAGTCTTTTTTTTAGTACGGGTCAAAACATGTTGGATTGGGTTGACACAACATTTTTTATCATTTTTTTAAATTTCTATAAATACTAGATGTACCAAATATAATTGAAAAGATATATTTTTATGCATTTAAACAATACTTACCCATAATTTTATCTGTTAGAGGTAAAGCATGGTCCGAGTTGAATGATCAAAATCGCCCTATCTATAAAGAGTTTGTTGCTTGCTTAATTTCTTCCTAGCTGCCAATGCTTACCATTGACAAGTTTCAGCAAACACGACAGGAGTAGTAGTACCATAAATATTGCAGTGATTAAAGCTGCATTCAGTGGCAGGTCTTGATGACTGTTTTAGGAAATTTTCGCAAATGGCTGCATTGCTTATGGTTCTTTCATTCTAGTTGCTAATAGACGATCATTTTTATATAAAAATGCCAAGCAAGAGCTACATTTCTAATAAATGAACAAAAGGATTGAATGTTAATTCTTTATTTTATATTGTAACAGATATCTAGTGTCTCAAAGAATATCTTTTTGTTTATGTTACATAATAAATAGTTGATTATAAAAATAAATTATTTGAGTAAAATGTATAAAAGTAAAATAAATCGTTTTGTAAAAATTAAACTATATAGATGATATATATTTATAGATAGCAGTATACATCACCAGAATACATGAAATAATCTCAGATTAATGTAACATACTGAAATCACATAATGGACTAAAAAAAGACAATAAATCGACGGTTAGTTTGGGATTCTGTTTTCTGCATCTGTTCATCACCTACAGAGGGTGCAGCAGCGGATACTTCAACCATTCTGCTTTGTAAGGTAATCATTTTACTTTTATGGGATCCATAACACCTCAGCTGCCCGTAATATGATTAATAGATTAGAAAACATAAAAAAAAATGATTTATGATCCAGCAAAGAAAACAAGCACAGACAGGTCTCAATAGAATATTGTTTGAAGGGATAGATGCAGGCACAATGATCCTAACCTTTTAACCAGAAAACATATTTCAACCGATGACCACGGCTCATCTGCATCTTTTTTCTTATCAGATCGTTTGCGTGGTTGTGACGGTCCCGCCTTGTCCGGTGGCGTCTCGGGCACCAACTGGATTTGAAAAACCACAATCCAGGAGCTGAACAAAGATCTAATTATCCATGAGCTGGACACTAAAAATTCTCCTTCTTTCTACGGGTTGGTTGAAATCCTGGGTAGAGTTTGTTATAAGGCTGATTCATACTAAGCATAAACTACAGTCTTATAAATTCTTCTTCGTGTAAGCTTAAGTATTCCTTTAGCCAGTAAATGAACCTTCTTGAGCCCCAGAGTTATTGGCATGAAGATAATGGTAGTGTTGATTTGCCATTTTCTTGCTATGTTTTGATTTAACAGGCTGGTGGCCCAATATGAACCTTTGAATGGGCCTTGTTGATAATTTACAAACCATTGCTTATCAACTATTCAGTATTCAACTTTCAACACAATAGATTATAAGTATCAGATAATGTCCAGACCAGACGAAATATCAACAATAAGAGGCTCAATCAATGTTGCTCCTGATACGTGATGAATTCCCATCATCAGTAGCCATGCACACGTTACACCATAAGTGATTTAGTGGGTCTAGTAAATAGTGGGTAGAGTAGTTATTTCATTGTTTGTTGCTTTAAATAAAGAAGAATAAAGATTTGAAAGTTTTGAGTCAAACGCACGAAAACGTCTAAAAACCGTATCGGACGATTCTCATAGAATACAAACGGGAAATTTATGCGAAGTGGAATTGGCCCGATAAGTTTTAGTTTGTTTTTTATTTCCTTTTACGTATTTTATTTTTTTTGTAACCTTTGTTTTTTTAGGTTGTTTGTTATGAAGTTTTATTTTTATTGTACTTTTTTTCATTTTAATGCAATTTTTAATTATTTGTCTTCATTTTTATTTTAATTATAAATTTAAAAAACAAAAAGAAAGTGAGCGATGGAATGTGATGAATGAATTGTGATGGAATAAGATATCAAATGATGATTTGATATGATAATATGATAGATGATCATCCCTTTCACTCTAAGTAAGTAGATATTTTTCAGTGTCACTTAATCATCAAAGGCACTTGTTGGGGCCAGAGGTTAGAAGATAATTAAGATTAAAATTTCTACAACAAAATCTCAGGCCAAAAGACATCCACTTTAACTCTTATCAGCCAGATTCAATTCTTCTTGATTGCAACAACTTCTGTCAATTTCTGAGATATTAATCAAACTCATTTTACATCCAAAATCTTCACCAAAACGGGGTATGTGGGTTAATGCTGAAAAATGTATGACAACCAACCCTTCCTTCCTCGACCATCTTTCTTCTATGTGACACGACGACGATGGAAAGAACCCCTGGTACGTGACAATCAAACATTTTACTAATAATATTGTTGTCAAAAAAAACATGTATGTCATGCAGGCCCGTATAATACATGCGTAGTAAAAATAGTGTTTAATAAAAAAATATATTTTCATACATACAAACATGTGTAAATATTTCCCATACATACAAACACATGTGTAAATATTTCTAAAAGGCCCGTGTAATACATGCATAGTAAAAATAGTGTTAAATAAAAAAAATATATTTCCATACATACAAACATGTATAAATAGTTCTAAAAGGCCCACAATTTTAAACAGGTTATAATAAAAATAACAGACTTTAAAAAGGTTTATATCTTAAAAGATTACTATAATAGGCAAGTAGACTAAAGGGTTTTTTTTTTTCAATTAAACAAGGCTTTTACTATTCTCATAACACTAAATCTTATATCCTTTTTCACTCTATCTCTCTCTCTCTATATATATGTATGTATAAAGAGAGATAGAAAGGATGGATGTGTGAATATTAACTCCCATAAACAACTAGGCAAATCCACATCAAAACGAGCCAATCGCATTAGGAAATATAAGTGAAGCCAGCTTTTAGTGGGCTCGGAAATTTTTAAGCACTAAATGTGTCCACAAAACAAATCAACAATAGTGTAACACGTGTAACGAACCCGGTAAATTATAGACGCATATAAAGAGCCGTTTAAATTTGATAAGATATAAACCGTTTTAAACGGCTCTTTATATGTGCCTATGATAGTAGTGTAAATAGTAGTGTCTTTACAAATATCTTGAACATTAGACAATTTTCCAGTCTCTAAAGTGTGGAGTGTTAAGTTGTCATTTTTCACACGGACACACACATACATGTATTTATAGGACTAAAAACAACTTAAGCATATGGAAAAATACCTGCAAAGTTGAGGAACTGTCCATGAACCTGCATACTCATGTTTCGACGTACGATTCACAAGCGATCTTTTATATTTTCGCCAGTCATCGATCATGATTCCAAGGTCATGAACCTTGTTCTCCAAGCCAGCACAACAATTGGCATGCATTGTGCATACTTTGTTGAGATCTTTACTTGGCTGACAAAACCCTCCAAAGTAACCGGTATCCAGGAACCGAATTCGTAATCCGACATTTTTGATGAAAGGACTAAACTTGATTTTATTGAACACGTCTTGATCATGTAGGCGTGGATAAATTAGCCTTGAGTTATACCAAAATTTATAAAATTGAATGGTTTTGTTATTTGACTTTACATAATTAAAACCTCCATTTGGTTTGTTTTTTAAGTCTAATGGGTTACCATTAAAATAATCACTGGCAATTTGGAAATCAGCCTCCATATGAAACTTTGGAAATGGGTCTCTAAACCACATTATGTCAGCATCCTACATGGATACATGTATAGAGGAATAAAGTTAGGTTAGTCAAACCTAAAGAGGGTGGCCAAATTTGAAATTATGTAACTTCCGTTAGAAAACATAGTTATTTGCTAAATTGCATGAAATATACAAGAGAAAAAGGGGATACCGTGAAAACGAAACTATACCCTAAATCAAGAACACTTCGTAGAAAAACGATTCTTCTCCACATCATCTTCAAATACTCTTGTGTCATATAATATGCCTCTTCGGAGAAATCCGTTCCACGAGTGCTAAGATTGTAACAATGGGGATGTAAAGTCAAGCAACGAGCATACGCCTTTTGGTCTAAAGTTACAACAACTAGGTGTTTCAAAAACTTCTTTGTTTGATTTCCGATACGAAAGCTCTCCAAAAGCAGATCGAACATAGAGTTTGGTTCAGCCCATGCATCATTCAGAGTTGTGATTATAACTGTGTTATTTCTCATTGTAGCATTTTTTAGTATGATTTTCAACTCATCCAGATCAATATCCTGTTAAATTAAAAATGAAAAAAAGGATTAGAATTAAAAATGATTGATTTCCATTTTTATACAATTTCAGTTGAGGAATTTATTGGATGTAGGAGTGTTGAAAAAGTTCGTGGCTTGCATCTTGCTCGAAAAAAGCGCTAGTTGAAATCGGCTCGGTTGAAAACAGGTCGAGCCCGAACTAGGTCTGGCTAGGCCCTCGTAAGCTCGTGAACCGGCTTAAATTATTTTATTTTGTATATATTAATTTAGTTTTAAATGTATTAAACCAATTTAAAACACCCACTGTGCATATTCCTTTCTTTTCTGGTTTCCTTTAGAGGTTTAAACGTGAATTTGGTATGAGAAATAATGGGTTTCGTTTGTAGTATATGAGTTAGTGAAGTGTGGATTTGGTGTGGTGGTTAATGTGCACAGGCCAGTCGAAATGGTCCAGTTGTGATTTGCATAACATGTATTAGGAAGATCTAAGGTTGAAAGGTTATAACTAACAAAGAGGGTAGATTTAGACACATCTTGATTTTAGTTATTGTAGGTGGTATGTTTTCGTAGAGGTGTAGATCCATGCTAATTCAGCATATGCATATAAAATGACGTGACACATTAATTTTTAAATTTTACACGACGAATATTAAAACTTTAAAACAGCCAATATTATATCGATTAATAACAAAAATAAACACGTACGATCATGATACATAAAATGTTAAGTGAACAAGACAAATTCAATGGTATAATAATAAATAACTTATTTTTTAACCATGAATATTACCTATTGGCACATGTTACATATGATTAGTACAAAAAAATTAATACATATTTTTAAATTTTTAAATTATATTTGGGGACCGTGCAAATTGCATTTTTCCAAATCTTTTTATTAACACAAAAAAAAGTACAAAGCTATAAAGTGGTTTTCAAAAGTAATTTTGTATTAATATTAATATATATATATATATACACACACCTATATATATACACACTAGGTTATATTTCATATATTACAGGATTTAAATAAATATAATTTTATATACTTAGTAATAAAAAAAGTTATGTCTTAAAAGAAAGTGTTTGCGTTAGCTATATAAAATATAGAGTTAAATGCTTGGTTGGTCCCTGTGGTTTGCAAATCTTGCAGACTTGGTCCCAGTGGTTCACTAATTACACACTTGGTCCCAATAGTTTCAAATTTTGCACTCGGGTGGTCCTTACCACTAACCTTTGTTAGATTTCTCAGTTAAGTATATGCAAAATTACTATATTACCCTTGTATTATTTCCCCTCTTTTTAATATTATTAGGACGGTGCCAATTGCCAACCCACAGCCATTGTTGATCTCTGCATCATGGATCCTTCCCACCATGATTTGTACATATTCCCATCTTGTTTCTTCCAATTTTATCAATCTCATTTCCCCAAATCTCTCACACCAATCTTCACAATCACGGTAAGATCTTTTATTTTTAATTTCAATCACATTTTCAAACTCTGTTTTCTTGTTTCTGAAGTTACTGATTTCTGATTACTATGAGTGTTTCTTTGAAATTGGTTTCTGGGTTTTGTTTAGAATCAAACAACTGAAGTGGGTTTATTTGGGATTTGATTAGATCTATGTGTATGTAGTGAATTGACTATATAATTTCACACTCTGTTTTCGATATTTTTTAGTTACTGATTTCTGATTACTGTGAGTGTTATTATCGAAATTGGTTTCTGGGTTTTGTTTGAAATTGAGCAATTGAAGTGGGTTTATTTTGGTATTTAAAGAAGAATGGCGAGCAGGATTGATCACGAGTATGATTACTTGTTCAAGATCGTCTTGGTAGGGGATTCGGGTGTTGGGAAATCCAACATTTTGTCGAGATTTACTGGGAAATCCACCAACCCCGAATTCATTCCTCGTAAATCTCGACAAAATGTTGGATTTCCCAACACCCGAATCCCCTACCAAACTGAATTCATTCCTAGTAAATCTCGACAAAAGCGGAGTATGAGTTTCCGTCGTGGTTCACGGCGGAATGTTGAAGAAATCAACATCTTCGGGATTCGATCTATCTACTTTGTTCGAGAGCAAGGAGAAGAAGAAGGTGGCGTCGATATTCACGTCGAAGTGTTCAGCGTCGGCGAAGGGGCTGAGGTTTAGGGTTGAGAAGGAGGAGGATTTTAAGCGAAGGATGGAGGCGGCAGAGGTTTATATTTTTTTATTTTTATTATTTCAAGGGTAATATAGTAATTTTGCATATACTTAACTGAGAAATCTAACAAAGGTTAGTGGTAAGGACCACCCGAGTGCGAAATTTGAAACTACTGGGACCAAGTGTGTAATTAGTGAACCACTGGGACCAAGTCTGCAAGATTTGCAAACCACAGGGACCAACCAAGCATTTAACTCTAAAATATAAAGTAATATCATAACACGTACAATCATCAAAATATGTTAAAAAATAAACTTTGATGTGAAAAAGTATATTCTTTTAAATCAAATTAAATGAACATAATTTTAAAGTTGCTAATGTTTTTTGAGACTTTAATAAAAGCTTTTAAATAGGAAAAATAAGTTTACTTGAAAATTCATAATTAAATTTATATTTAATTTATTTGGTTAATTATACTTTTAATAATTAAAATAATAGATATTTATTAGATTATCCGTGGTGATGGGTTTTTTGGCGTTATTTTCCCAAAAAAATACTCCAAAATGCCCCTTTATGTCCAGGAGCGTTTTTCTCTAAAAGCTGACTGGGCCGCCACATGATGAATAATGCCCAAAGGTGGGGGAAAATATATTCCCCTCCCATTACACATGGTCTTATGAAAAAGAGGGGTTAGAAAAACCAAAACTAGACGTGTCATGGTTTCTTTTATCAATAAGTATATGAGACTATATTATTAAGAGAAATTGGTTTATTTTTCTTCATTTTATATATATATATATATATATATATTAGAGCAACATAAAATTTTATTAATGCTTTATATCAAGTTACATCAGAACAAAAGGTAGACGTGCAACAAGTTGTGCCGTCACCCGCTTCTGAATTGCAAATCCTAACATTTCAAAGACAAAACCCTGTCCCCTGGGGCTGAACCCATTGGTCGTTGGTCAAGAAGTAGATAGTTTCTAGAGCAAGGGAGCCAAAGGTAAGGCAAAAGGGACAAAGACATCATGGTTATCTGCGCAAGCTTTAGCGTGCTTATCCACTTTCTTTGATTCTACCTTTCTTGATTCTTGTCCAGCTACAAACCCGTTTTCCCTTAAACCAACTAAAGGGTAAACCCCCCGTGAGATCCACACAAGCATGTATCCCCCCAGCCCAGCGAAAGACGAGCAAATCCGCTGATCGCAGAGTAGATATCCCTTCCGTAGGGTCTATAAGGAAATTCACAGGGGCCTTTTTCTTAGCAGAAATCTCAGCTTTTCTCAGGATGTCTAACAAAACATCCTTCACCCGGTCATGCCGATATTTGAACCTAGGGAGCTCTTTACAATGAACTCCGTGCTCCCCGTATTTATCCATACAAGCTGTATGGCATATCAGGCAGGTTTCATCTTCCGGGTACAAAGGGATTATCAACCGGTATTTGAGAATGGCTCTGTATTATACTATAAACATGCATTGTCCCAACCCCTTAATCGGGATAATTGTCAAAAAATCCTGAGTATGGGGACCCTTCAGGCACTCAAACACCGCCTTCTAGAGGGATGACAAATCAAAATTTTCTCCCAGGCTTTGAGCGATTTTGCAAAATAGAGCATTCGACAATTTTTTTTGTGGCTTCGAGGGGACGGTGCCATTATTAGAGAAACCGCTAATATCAAAGTCTGGGAGAGAGACATTTAAGCATTGGAACGCCTGCTAATAATCCGGGTCAAGCCCGACGACCCCAGTGTTTCGAATGATATGATCCTATAGTTCCCAAAACTGAGCTCTAGATGCCACAAAGGCATAAGCCCTAACATCTCGAGCTGAGAGGAGTCCTAAACCACCAAGACGCATTAATAAAGATGCTAGATGCCACTGGAGGTCACCAAAGAAGGGGCTTCCACCCACGACTATGTCTTCTATAGCCTCCCGGAGACCATCATCGAACCGAGATACCGCATCCACCATCAAATGGGGTTGACAAGTCCACAGCCCAAAAAATAACTTAACAGCCCCTATGCACCCCGTTAGCAGAAGGAGTTCACATTAGAGATCCCTAAGACAGGGTAAGTATTTCATGAGGTCAACCTCCCACGAGGCCCGCCCTGCCAACTCCCCAATAAATCTAGGATCACGGCTAACAACTTTACCAAGGAACTTAACCCTCCCCCCTTGTCACCAATCCCTCTTAGGAAAATCCTATCCTTTTCCGCCCGTCACATGTCAGCCAAAAAACCTTTGTTTTTTTAATGTTGAGATAAAGCCCCAGAGAGGTCCCTATTCGTTGATGATGTCTAATGCCTTAGCAACTTCAGACGTGTCGCCGATAATCGTCCCATCATCTAAGTAACAAGCATGAAACGGGAGGTTACATAGGTCCTAGACCCAGAGAATAAGGGGGTGTAAGGAAAGGGCAAAGAGAAGGGGCCTAAGGGATCTCCTTGTTACACTCCGGTAGTAGCCCCAATACACTCATTACCAACATACAACCTAGCAGGCTGGGCATAAAGGAATTGACCCACCAATAGATTGACGACCAATGCTGATAAATATCTTGGAGGAAGGTTGTGCGGTCAACCGTGTTGAAAGCATTGCAAAAGTCCACAGTAAGCAAGGGCCAAGAAACCATCTGCATGAAAGAAGTTGAGAAACCTATTCGCACTGTGAAGAACCGCCTCTGCCCCATTTGGCATCCCCACCCCAATTGAAAGTCCCCCAAGTACCAGGCCATGTCTTTTCCGACCCTCTTCATCGCCACCTTGGAAACCAAACGTCGCCAAATATAATAGGCCAAATTCCTTTATCGGGCTTCAATAATGGGTAACGGGGGCGAGACAACAAACTCAGAAAGCACCTTAGGGCAGTATCCCCAAGCGATAAGTTAACAACTTCAGTAATGCTCGTAAGCAAACCCGAAAGAAGTCACCGATCCCTCACCACCAATAGCATCTAACAGGTGTTGGGCCTGAATCCCGTCCCTACCACAAGACATCCCTTTAGGGAAGGATCAGATACATTTGAGCACCCATTCCCCATGAACAGAAAAAGTGGGTTGGGCCAAAGGCTTGAAAGGCAAGGACGGGGGGCGGCACCACTGGGTGTTTATCAATAAAAGATTTCAACGTTGAATCACCTAGAGGGGCAACTCCACTAGAGCATAGGTCCTTAACCACAGCCGTGAAATGTCCATCCCTGACTTTCCGAAAACATTGCTTAATATTAGGGTCCCTTTTTTGTCTTCCTCCCTCCTGCATTCTCCCCTACAAGCCCCCGTTTCCCTCACCTATCCAATAGGGAAGAGACCAAATCACCAAACCCAGACCCATCTTTCCAAACTGCAAGCGCGTGCAAGATGTTACTACACTGCTGAAATTTCCTGTTCCTTGATCTTCGCTCTTGTCTGGAGGATGGTCTAACCATCCGCAAGGTGCAACACGGTAGCAAAAGCAATTGGACCCAATTGTCGATCAATCCTTGCGATGCCACCACTTTGCGAAAAGCACCTGTTAAAACCTGAGCAAACACCAGCCGAAAACTGGGGGGGGAATGCTTTTAACAGTCTGAATAGGGAGAGAAAAACACTCAAGTAGGTTAACATCACCACCGAGCCCTGTTGGGTGACGTGGGTTTGTGTCAACCACCATTTGACATGGTTTCCGAATCCAGACAATGAAATCTTCAACATCCCCTGAGACCATGGCGAACGACACGACTTCATCATCATGCTTACACCCCCTACTAAGTGCATGCATCACCATGCACCTTCCATAACCATTTATCCCCTGACCTAAGAACTTCCCCAACATCCAAAAAAAGATCCAAGTCCTTAGAGATAGCCTCCTTCAAAGATAGCCTTCGGTTTTCTGTCTTGAGATGGGTGCTTTGCATGTATTCAAGTAGGCGAAAAAATCCCCCAGACCCCGGTTTGCCATCTACATTTGTGGAAAAATTTAAAGGGCAGGCCCTTAAACCACCAGCAGAGACCTGCATAGAGCCCGCTAACTTAACGTTCCGACCCCTACTCACAGGAGCCATGCGCGTATATTGGTAAACTTACACAGATCACTAACTTGTATTATTTCTCTTTAATGGCAAAATACATTAAATTTGTAACTTATTTTGGGGCCCCCTCTGCTGACGTGGCTCTCACGTGCCGCTAATTCATGGCTCCTCTTCATGCCCTGTGGCGGATCCATGATTTTTTCAATTGTGTTCACTTTTTAAGGTGCTCGAATTTTGGTCAACTCGACGTTAGAATTTTCGTATCGGGTTAGGCTTTATCACCTTTTTATTTCCTATGATGCTTCTTAGCATTCCTATCCCAAATAACATGAGGACGCATTGTGTCAGATTTGTTGTTAACATGAGGTTTATCTCTGCCATCAAATGTGAACTTATGTCACATGTTGGGTGGTATCTCCTTCAACATCCTTTCTAAACTACAAAAAATAATGGTTACTTTTCTGTAAATTGTTGATGCATATAAATTTGAATAAGTAGTTCTTAGATCATGACAAATGTTGTGCTATAACTTGTTGGCTGTTGCTAATGTATATTATATGTCTAAAAAAATACCCAACTATTGAAGATCAGATATCTTTGAAACATGCTAATATAAGACAAGGATTGCTAGTATGAGCACCCAACTAAATTAGAAATCAAATAAAGAGAAATGGAATTATACCAACAGATACTTTTTGCCAATTGCTAATGCAGTACTCTATATTATATCTAAACAATAAGACTGAAACTAATACACCATATTTGATATAACACAGACAAGATATTTACTTGGTTTGAATAGTCCTGAAAATAGGAAGCCTAATTTGGGGGATTAAAAAAATGTAATGGAACAGACTTGAACCCGCAACTTAAAGCACAGAAGGCAGGGAATTATCCTTTGGAACACATGATCAACTTGTTTTATGAGTTCATTTATTACTTATCTATGGTTCCTTTAGTATTTTTATATATACCTTCTATTAAAAATCTGAAACTCAATGGGTTGATGAAACCCGTCCCTATATGCATAGGTCCATCTCTATTTATACCTCTCCATACTGAGTAGCCTCATAAACACATGTAGTAGCCAACTGAACCAACTAACCAAGGTAAACGTGTAACATGGAGCCAGGGTAGAGATGGGCAAAATCGGGTCTTTTGAATACCTAGACCCGGTTCCAATCCGGACCCGGTTTTTCATGCTAATCAGTAGACCCGGTTCCTCTGTGGAACTGGTTCCAGTTCGTACCCGGGTATAAGTTTTTAAATGTGGAACCTGTTGTAACCGGTTCCGGGTAATTTGGAACCGGGTATGGTAGGAACCGGATACGGGTAGGAACCGGTCTGTTATATATGTGAAGAAAAGGCTGCAAGCTTCTGTGTGGAACCGGTTCTGTCGAGTCTTATCAAGTCATAAAAAGCTGTATTTAATATTAGGAACCGGATCCTAATATTTGAAACTGAATATTAATTTTAAAATCGGTTTTTTCTTGTATTTAAACCTCATTCTCTACACCACTTCTAATTTCATTTACTTACTACAAAAAATCTACACTTTAACCACTTCAAATCTAATATTATCAAAGAGATAACGATGGTTTGCAACGTTATTTGGAAACCAAAAGCTTCTGGAAACCAAAAGAAACCCCGCTATTTGGAAGCACTTTGACTTGTGCTTGATGTCAGATAGCCATGAAATGGCTAGATGCAAGGGGTGCGGGAAGTTCCTGAAGACGTCGGCCAACTTGACGCTCAAGAAACACACCAACCGCCATTGTCCGGTGACAAAGGCGAAAAAAAATGAAAAGGGTGAAGCATCCGGGACCGGGTCATCGAAAGTTTAGTTTTTTTTTATGTATTGTAAACCCATTTGTGTTTTATGATTAGTATGTTTAGTGTTTTATGTGTTTTGTTTAACGTTTCATGTTTATGTTGTTTGTGTAACCGGGTACTTGTTTCTCGTAATAAATAGTTTTATGTTTATGTATTATACCTTGTTCTAGCAAAGACTTATAAAAAAACTCACATTAAAAATATATTGGCGCCGGGTCTGGAAGGTTACTGTAGGAACCGGGTATGATAAGAACCGGTTACGGGTACAACCCGGGTACGGGTTGGAACCGGTTTCGGAACTTATTTTTTTCCAAAAATGTGGAACCGGGTAGGAACCATCGGGTATTTTGAACCCGAAACCGGTTCTACTATATGTCGGGTAGGAACCGAAACCGGTCCCAGATAGGTTCCATCGGGTCGGGTTTGGAACCGGTTATTATGCCCATCTCTAAGCCAGGGTGTAAGGGGACGACAGAGAAGAAAGTCACCAAAACTGTTAACCATGATTAAGGTTGCAACTTATTTAAACTAAATTCATAATTTTTTAAAAACTGAAATGTTCGTTATTAATATTCAAAAAACGAAATTATACTTTAATAGAATTCAGTCATGAATCATGTGTTTCGAAAACCACGTCATTATAACCGTAAAATGTGTTTCATCAAGGTGAAATATATTATGAGTATTTTTAGATAAAATGAGACACATGCTTGTAAGACAATCACACTAAAACAACAAACTAATTATGTATGCTACTGATAAACAATTTATTGTTTTTTCCCAATCAAATATTATTAATTATTTTAAAATAATTTAGACAAAATTCAGGGGTAATGTATGTACTTATCTGATAAAGTAAGATTGTAAGATAAAATGAAAAGTTAAAAGTGTCTGTAAGGTTTATTATTGGCCCATCGGTTAAATTCAATTTTTTTTATACATTTTTTGTTTTGTAATATATATATATATATAGAATTCGGTTTAGTTAAAAACCATCACGAGTTGTGAACACTATGAGAACTCCTATTTCTCTTACGAGTTGGTCCACCATTTTTTTGCACAAATGTAGATAAAAATATTTTGAACAAATCTGTAAAAACAAAAAAATTGTTGAGTCGGTAATTATGTCTAATGTAAGTTTTGTTTACGTCTTATGTAAATTTTGTTACGACGATGAAATTTTTTTATACTTGATATAAATTTTTGCATTCGATGTTTTTTCTTTTTTATTTTTTTTTAGAACAAGTGATTTTTATTAATATTTT
Organism: Scalesia atractyloides; assembly: GCA_947069175.1. NCBI lineage: Eukaryota > Viridiplantae > Streptophyta > Magnoliopsida > Asterales > Asteraceae > Scalesia > Scalesia atractyloides. The sequence goes on from CAMTDV010000008.1 coordinate 79,760,366, forward strand.
TGAGAATTTTTTTGAAAAACCTATTACAAAGTCTAGTTGTCATAACTCAAGTTGCTTCCCATTTACTCTCTTTCCCTATATATATATATATATATATATATATATAATATGAAACAAAAAATGTATGTCATCATATATATATATATATATATATATTCACACTAAACATGATTCTTGACAGTTGGCACCCCAAACATGGGAATGAAGTCAACAATCAGTCTTCCTTCGATGCATCCCAAAATACTTGATCAAAAAATGAGGAAAATAAGAAAAAATAAACAAAAAACAGAATGTGTATAATCAAATCATACAAGTTTTTATTAATCTCATTTTCTAATTAAGATAGTTACTTAATCATGCATATTTTCCATTCTCAGTCAGGCACAATTACCCTTTCGTATAAACTTCTACTTACTTTGATTACATCATTGAGTTCAAGAAAACACAACTAATTAATCAAATTCCAAAACATACTTATTCATTTTCTGTATTAATTTTTAAGGCCGATCCCAATCAAAGTAAAGTATTGTGCAAAGACAAATAAAAATGACAAAAAAAAAGAACAACTAAATGAATTATATGCTTACTGAATCAGTTAGGAGTGTGCCTGCGGCGAAAGAGTAGTAGTCGCCGGAAAATGGAGAGGTATCGGATGAGTGGTAAACAACCAAACATGAAAGTGCCACCATGGCAAAAATTATCACCATTTTAGGAGTTTGCTTGAGCAGCTGGTGGTACGGGTGGTGGGGGCTGAAGTCCGGTGGTGATGGTGATGTAGATGGTGATGGTGATGGTGATGGTGATGGAGATGTCTGATATGGATTTCCGGCGGCCGCCTTGTTGTTTCCGATCTCTAGCCCCATTATAAGATATGGTCTCTGGTTTTGTTCTTTCACGTGGATTATGGTTTTATATATACATGATTAAGTTACAAAACTAGCCCCTCAAATATTGTTTAATTTGTACTATTTTGCCATCCAGTTATAGCTTTTTACGATTTTAGTCCAGTAATTAGTAATGTTACTCTAACTTGATTGTAATAATGGAAGGCGATTATTAACCGGGAATATTACCAAAATACTCTAGATTACCATTTGGTGTAAGCTAAATTTCTACGACTACTTCGAAAAATTATTTGGTCGACATGACTATTTGTGTATTTTTTACCATATTAGTTTCATTTTGGTCACATAAATGAGTCGGATAATTTAGATTGGTTCCTATGAAAATTGGTTACTCTCTTCTTGGTTACATTTCTAGCATGTATTTCCATAAGAATAGCATAAATTGTATTAAAAATGGGCATGTTGGTATATAGGAACATTCGTATCATGCCATATAATGTTAAAAAAGTTTAGGCCTTAGCAAGATAAAAAAACCTGGTCCTATTCGTCCTATAATATTAATTGAGTGAGCCATTTTACCATTAGTTATATAGTTTGTGTTTTAATTTTGAACATTTAAAATGGTTATAACTCTAAGTATTAAAACAGATTGACCAAATTAAAAATAAATATATATACATATATATATATATGTATGTATGTGTGTGTGTATATATATATATATATAGAGAGAGAGAGAGAGAGGATAATGAGAAAACTACATATGTATGATAAAACTAAAAAACTAACAAAAAAAATCTAAAAACATAACAAATTTTTTTTACGATTTTTTTATAAAAATTCGCTACTTATTATGTATAAAAGAACTTTTTTAAAAAAACTTGTACTACACATGTGCATTATATGTATATCTGCACATGTGCAATATATGCTTAAAGTTAACATTTGAGTTTAGTTTAGCTTTTATGTTAGGTTTTTAGAGATTTAGGATTAGGTTTTTGGGTGTGGGGGGAGGGGGTTTAGATTTTTTTTTAGGGGGGGGGGGGAGTGCGGTTGGGGTGGTTAGGTTTTTTGAGGGGTGCAGGTAAGGGGTTTAGTGTTTTTTTTGTGGTTTATGTTTATGGTTTAGTTTTAGGTTTTTTTTTGTGGGGGTGTGGGGTTTAGGTTTTTTGAGGGTGTCGGTGCAGAGTAGATTAGGTAGTTTAGGCTTTTCCGTATTATTGCACATGTGTGGTACAACTTTTTTTTTTGAAAAAAAGTTTTTTATATATGATTTATAGCGATTTTTGTAACATCCGTCAAAAACCGGGTTAACCAAACCCGCTTCGTTTATAACCGAACATTCAGTTAAAAGTTTCGTTGCATATTTAATGCTCAAATTAATTTTAAACGATACATAATTAATAAGTATATTAGAATATAAAATTTATATTTGAAAATTTATTAAAAATAATGAAATAAAAATTAAATGCTGATGCCGGGTTTCGAACCCGGGTCAGCCGGATATAAGCTTAGCGACTTATCACACACACATTCCACCACTCCGCCACTTGATGTTTTTGTAAGTTTTAGGAAACAATTAAAACTTATGAACAACCATGAATCAACCTGTTGCGCCAAACTGAAACCGTAATCGGCTTCCAACCGTCCAAAACGTTTGAGTGATCGCGGATTCTAGATTATAACCGATGCACCGACGATCCTAATCAATTCAGTCTTGAATTAACTTGAATTCTGGTGATGTTCGGTTTTTATAACCGAAGATATTCATTTCCTGAATTACTCCAACAATAGCTTCCTCTCTCGACTCAAAATCATCCGCAGAACCTTCAATTTCACTTTCGCTCTATTTTCAGTTCGTCGAAAAAGCTTTTTTAACTCGCCGGACTTTCGCCGGAAAACCGTGTCTTCCATTAAAACAGTAAGTTTCTCAATTCTTCTATCTTCTATCAGTTGTTAAGCTTTTGCTAACTCAAACCATTCAATCAGAATCAGTTCCAGGCGACGATATCGGATAATCATTGTCACACCCCGACCCGCAGCGGAAATAAGAGTCGGGGCATAATTGGGTTATCACCAAAGCACATGACATTTACTATTATGTTTCATAATTAATGAAGTCAAAGTTATATTTTCAAACATCCAAACATGTTCATTCAATACAAAGGAAATAACCAAACATAACCATTCCAATACTAAATCGTTTTATTCTTCTAATCCAGCTCCTATGTGTTCCTAGCTGCTGCTGGTTATCATGTGTAAAATGGGAGTTTTTGGGTCAACATAAGTTGGCGAGTGAACCTTATTAGATAAACATTTGATAATGATTTTATGGTTAGTTCATCAATGAAATATTGTGCATAATCATAAAAGAGCAAATGTAAGTAATCAAGCATTGGCAAATAACAATTACAATTATAACATACAATAACACTTGATAGCATACATGAACATACCAATATCATATGATAACTAACATAAATGAACTGTGCGATCAAGGCTCAATCAAACGGAGCCGATCGTATTGCATGAACTGAAATCTAAAATGAACTGTGCGATCAAGGCTCAATCAAACCGAGCCGATCGTATTGCATTTACTGAAATGTAAAATGAACTGTGCGATCAAGGCTCAATCAAACGGAGCCGATCGTTGCGGGCACGCCAGGTTCAACCGCATAATAAAATGGGGAACAAGCTCAAACCTCGTGAATGGGGAGCGGCGGCCTCGGCAATTGCATGTACTGAAATAATAATTTGCATCCAATAATAACTACTCAACAGCAACAAACTAAATACACATGTCATGATATGATATATGCACAATAGTTTAGTTATAATATGTATATAAACAAAAACACATGATACACCCAAAAACGTGATTAAAACGGGGAATTTGAAAGGTTCACTCACATTGGGTGCGTTGGATTGGAGATGGTGAGATGCGCACGATTTAGATGAGCGGATCGACGAGGAATACTAACCTAAATAATAATGAAAAATATATTAAATGGATGGATTTTATTAAGGATTTTAATGAAATTTTTAGATATATTTTTGTGAGTTTATGGCTATTTTCTATCTTTAAAAATGTTATTTTTAAGTATTTTTAATTGATTTTTAAATTAAATTAAATAAATAAAAATTTAAAAAAAATATTATTTTTTTAGTGTTTGACCGTTGACCGGTTCGGTCAGTGGGAAATTCTGCGCCGGGTGCGATTCGAACCGGCGACCTTCCGTTCGCGTGCACGTAGCTCTACCAACTGAGCTACGTGTCTAACCCGTTATAAACTCGTTTTTAATTATATTTATACACTTACTCGAATTAATCAAAAATTCCTTTATTTGCAAAAACGTTTTATTTCAATTGGACCGGTGCTCATGACAAGATTCGAACGCGCGACGTGAAGTTCATGTTACACACAGTCCACCGCTGGACTGTGTGTCTAACCCGGTTATATTCTTGGTTTTTATTATACTTAACAACTATCTGTTTTAACCCGGTTTAGTTCTTGATCAAAAAGGCAGGTTATTACACAAGGCGTGCGTGTAGCAAGGATCGAACTCGGGACGTGTGTGTGAAATTTGCACACAGTCCACCGCTGGACTGTGTGTCTAACCCGTTTAAAATACCGTTTTTAATTAATCTTATGTTCTGTTATAACTTCATCTTCTTCACCGATTTACACAGATAGCATAAATCGACTGGTTATGATTTATTTGTGATTTATAAAGTTCTCAGACATTAACAGAAATTCAAAAGTAAAGAATGGAGAGAGTTTAAGGAACAGAATATACCGATTGATGTTATTCACAGAAATCCGGCGGAGGTCCGTCGGTACTAGAAATGAACTCCGGCTGTTGGACCAATTAACAGCGTTGATCAATTATTCATAAAGTTGAGTCACTTAAACAAGGTTTAAAAGAAGTTTAGGATACCATACCAGTTCACAGTGTGATTCCGGCAGTCTCAGAGATTTTCCGGCGAAGATAAGATTTTTGATAAACGTTGACTAGGATCGATTCTGATGATGGAGTTGTGTTAGAGACTGATTAATCACATGTTTTAAACAGAAAGAGTCGGAGGAATTACCGTGAGAATGTGAGTCCCGGTTTTCCGGTGACTTGCAGAAACTTTCCGGCGAACTGATTCAGATGATCTTATGGTTCAAAAATGCGACGAAAATGAAATTGAGTATTGTTGTGATAGTTCTGAATTGCGAGAATGATCTGAAGCTTGAGTTAAATCAGAACTTGATGAATTTTCGGTTTCAAAAGCCAAAAATGATAAGACTTAAAGTTTCAATCAATTTTAACTTGATTAGAAACCGTAATACATCGGTTATAAGCTGATCAAGTGAATTAACAACGATTTGACGATTGGTTTGCCGATTACCGTTATTCAGATGGCATCATCGGTTAAATTGAGTTTGTGTATAAGTTTTTTTATGTTCCTAGAGTTAACAGAAAACACATTGTGGCGGAGTGGTTTAGGGAATGGATGTTAAGTCGTTGTAACGACTCAGCTGACCCGGGTTCGAGTCCCGGCAGGTTCATATATTTTTTTATTTATTTTATTTTAACTTTTTATCAAATATAATTTTTATAGTTTAGTTTATTTATTAATTATGTATCGTTTTAACTCAAAATAACCATAAATAATTAATGCACTTTTATAACTTGGTACTTGATTACAAAACGGAGCGGATTTTGGAGACCCGATTTTTACAAATGTTACAATCATCACTCGCCGGAAAATTTCTGAGAATTTCTAGAACTCGCTGTGAAACGGTATAAACCTTTAAACATTCTGATAACTCTTGTTCGGTACTTCAATTCCACATCTAGCTAATCAAAACTGTTAATTGGTCCGTTCAGACGAAGCCCATAAAAACAGAGCCGACGAATCCTTGCCGGAGTTCTGTGAAAGACACTGATCGGTACATCCTTTCCCCAAACCCTCTCCGTTCATTACCTTTCAAGTGCTTATAATGCTTGTTAATCGAATTGGACATGAAACAGTTGAATTATCATTATATGTGTTCTTGAGCGAAGAAGACGAAGTTTGTTTATGTTATAAGTTTAATTAAAATCAGTATTATGAACGGGTTAGACACACAGTCCAGCGGTGTACTGTGTGCAAACAAATACATACACGTCGCGAGTTCGATTCCTCTCACAACCTTACTCTCTTAAATAAAAATGCTCTTTTTAACCGAACCGGGATAACTCACAGAATCATGTTAGTATAATAAAAACCGGATTATTAACCAGGTTAGACACACAGTCCAGCGGTGGACTGTGTGCAACACTAACTCATACGTCCCGGGTTCGAGACTGGTTGACGGCATCGGTTCAAAGCAATTAAAATCCTTTTCAAAAATAAATGATTTTAGGATTAAATTAAATAGTATATAAATATAATTAAAAACAGAAATATTTCGGGTTAGACACGTAGCTCAGTTGGTAGAGCTGCGTGCACGCGTACGGGAGGTCACGGGTTCGAGTCTCACTTAGTGCAATAATATTCACAATCGAACCGGTCAACGGTCAACGGTCAACAGTCGTGGTCAACGGTCAACATTTTTTTATTATTTTTATTTATTTATTTAATTTAAAAATCAATTAAAAATACTTAAAAATAACGTTTTTAAAGTTAGAAAATAGCCTTAAACTCACAAAAATATATCCAAAAATCCTACTAAAATTGATTAATAAAATCCGTTTATTTACCTTACTTTTTCGTTATTAATTAGGTTAGTTATTTCTCGTCGATCAATCCTCTAAACTCGTGCGCATTCAACATCATCCACCGAACGCACCCAAGGTGAGTGAATCTCTACAAATTCCCCGTTTTAATCACGTTTTTGGGGTGTATCATGCGTCATATTATTTATCACATTTAAACTATTGTGCATCCATCATATCCATGAACAAATGTGTATTCAACATGTATCAACTGTTTGTGTGGTTATTGTTTAGATTAAATTTATCATTTTCAGTAAATATATTATCATAGGCCGCCGCTCCCCATTACATTATGAGCGTTGAGCTGTTCCCCATTACATTATGAGCGTGAACCAGGCGTTGCCAACGTACGATCGGCTCCGTTTGATTGAGCCTTGATCGCACATACATTATCATAGGCCGCCGCTCCCCATTACATTATGAGCGTTGAGCTGTTCCCCATTACATTATGAGCGTGAACCAGGCGTTGCCAACATAGGATCGGCTCCGTTTGATTGAGCCTTGATCGCACAGACATTTATCATAGGCCGTCCGTTCCCCATTACATTATGAGCGTGAACGTGACGTTGCCAACATATACAGTTTCATTCATGTTATATATTCATGCAAGTTGGTTTGTTATTGTATGTTATGTTTTGTTATTGTATGTTATGGTTTGTTATTGTATGTTATGTTTTGTTATTGTATGTTATTGTTTGTTGTTGTTTGTTATTGTATGATTATTTACGTTTGCTCACATATGATTATTGCACAATTTTTCCATATTAAATACAACAAGAAATAAATAATAAATGTTTTCTAACAAGGTTCACTAGCCAACTTTTGTTGATAAAAAAAACCATTTTTACACATGATACAGGTGGACAGGATGAAACAAGGAACACATAGGAAAGTGCCTTATAGGAAAAATAATGAAGCTTAGATAGATGTATAGAACATGTTATATTTGTATGATTTGATTGTATGACCTTCTTTAAATTGTAATAATAAATATGAAACATTATAATAAATGTAATGAACTTTGATGAAAACCCAATCATGCCCAGATCACCTTTTCCGCTGCGGGTCGGGGTGTGACAGATTGGTATCAGAGCTTTTGACTATAGGGATATAGGATAGGTTATTAGACCCTTAGAGCCTATACTAGATTTTAATTGTTTATGTGGTTACATGCAAACTCATGATGTTTATTTCTTTCATATTTATTACATACACAAATGCATACAAACACTTCCAATATTACATTTTGTGATACATAGTGAATTATACTTACAGTCAAACATACATACTTACATACATATTCATCATAAATATTTCAATGTTCACATATTCAATTCATCTTCATACTTCCGTTATTCAAGATTTTGTCGCATTTTTCATTTTTCAAATCTCATCAAAGTGAGTTCTACGACGGGCATGTAGTAACTGTAAGGGTACCAGTACCGGTAGTCGGAACGTCCTGTCTAGGTTGGCATTCGTATAAATCCAATATAACGGACCAGTTTGCCTACCCGGGGACTAACGATGAGAGTACAAAGGACCTATTAGGCCAAAGCATGCCACACCAAACGTCGTTCGAACTAACCCCACTTTGAGGTGTCACCGTGTCCACACCTGGATACATTCCGAATATCATACGTTACATACATATTTCTCGATTTTCTCCGGGTTTTAGTGTACGTAACCAGGCTAACACATGCGAACCATATGAAAAACCCGGTAATCATGGGGGCCCACATGATTACGAAGGTGAAGTATGGCGGCATGCAAAGCCCAATTACGAGCAAAGCCCAAGACATCCTATGGATGTAGTAGATTTATTATTTTATATTTATTTTATGAATGTTCATTCCTAAATACGACACATGATCCCAAAAACATCCAACTCATACTCTTGAGATGTATTCCTTGTAGATGTCTTCTAATTCCGCTCGTAGGAAGATGAGAGCAGGAAAAGCTCACGAGCGCATGGCTGCCCAAATCGCTCAACAAATGGTTGCCATAATACCCAACATTGTAGTTCAAGTTCAACAAACCCAAACCGAATCCCCTTCACGATCCATTTCTAAGAGAAAATGAGATGGGCAACTTTTCGTTGTCACCCAACGCAACCAACCAATTTCACAAGCCATACCCCTTCAAGCTATCCCAATCACTCAAGTAGCACCCAACTCAACATACCCAAATAAGAAACCTTACCTAGGACCTCACCCTCAATGTAACACCTGTTTTTATCACCATCCATCTACCTTACTTTGTCGACTATGTGCGAATTGTGGACGCTATGGTCATTTGAGCAAGGCTTGCCGCACCTCTCAAAACCAAACCTCACCCCCTACTCAAAACATGATCCAAACATATCAACAACCCCAATACCCCATGTTTCCTTATGTTCGAGCTTGTTTTAATTGTGGCGACCCTACCCACTTTAGAAACACGTGCCCTCGATTGGTTAACATCATAAACGCCCAAGCTCAAGCAAACTCAGTTAACCAAGCAAATCAAGAAAACCCAACCATTAGGCCACCAGCAAGAGGAAGAGTTTTCAACATCAACTCCAATCCTATTGAAGATAATGACGGCCCAAACGAACCACCCAACTAGTTTCTTCACCCAAAATCAAGAATTCAACTCCAACCGCTTAGTGTTTATGTTTTATTTATGTTTATCTCAATCTTCACGTATCTCATTTGTAAATTGAAAATTGAATCCAAGAATCTTAATGCGAATTACTATCTCAATTTTGTTTTATACTCATTATTTTAACATTCATATCATCAGACATCTCGACGTACCTCAATCTCATCATTTGAAGAAATTGGGTTGTGTCTCACTTTTATATAGACTAACCCCTTCATCATAACAAACGAGAGAGGTACCGTCATCATTCAGTCATGTATCCTTTCAGAATTGAGACTCAAGCTTTGGTTGTTGTGTTTACTTATGTTTTAGAGTCATATAGAACTAATCATAATTTACTGACAAAACCAATGAAAATTTGACAAGAATATGGTGGATACGCCGCTGGTACTTCCTATATATAAGTATTTTTGCCAAAGGATCAGAGGCATTGTCAGGCGGTTATGAAAAGTTCCATATAGGATTTAGTAATGTCTTGGTTGAAGTTTGTTTTATACTCACTGATTTAGCATTCATATCATTTCAATCTCATCATTTAAAGAAGTTGGGCTGTGTCTCACTTCTACATAGACTAACCTCTCCATCATAACAAACGAGAGAGGTACTGTCTTTATTCAAGCATGTATACTATCAGAATTAAGACTCAAGCTTTGGTTGTTGTGTTTGTTTATGTTCTAGAGTCACATAATAGAACTAATCATAACTTACTGACAAAACTAATGAAAATTTGACAAGAATATGGTGGATACGCCGCTGGTACTTCCTATATATAAGTATTCTTGCCAAAGGATCAGAGGCATTGTCAGGCGGTTATGAGAAGTTCCATGTAGGTTTTAGTGGTAGAAGTTTTGTTTTAGGGTATAACCTTATCTTTCCAAACATATCAAAACTCTTATGCATAAAATCATACTTAGTCAATCAACTCTGTGTATCCATGTTCCGTATTCATAAACTTTAGGCAACAAAAAGCGATTCCTGTAGCAGGGTATTCAACCCCTACAAGGAACGTTACCGCCTCAAACAAAATTTAAACTCTTACTCCCTTCAAAGTATGTGATTGTCAAATCTAAAACACCATCCTTTTGAGTCAAACATGCCACTACTTAAATTTCGGGACGAAATTTCTAAAAGTAGGGGATACTGTAACATCCGTAAAAAACCGGGTTAACCAAACCCGCTTCGTTTATTAACCGAACATTCAGTTAAAAATTTCGTTTCATATTTAATGCTCAAATTAATTTTAGACGATACATAATTAATAAGTATATTAGAATATAAAATTTATATTTGAAAATTTATTAAAAATAATGAAATAAAAATTAAATGCTGATGTCGGGTTTCGAACCCGGGTCAGCCGGATTTAAGCTTAGCGACTTAACACACACACATTCCACCACTCCGCCACTTGATGTTTTTGTAAGTTTTAGGAAACAATTAAAACTTATGAACAACCATGAATCAACCTGTTGCGCCAAACTGAAACCGTAATCGGCTTCCAACTGTCCAAAACGTTTGAGTGATCGCGGATTCTAGATTATAACCGATGCACCGACGATCCTAATCAATTCAGTCTTGAATTAACTTGAATTCTGGTGATGTTCGGTTTTTATAACCGAAGATATTCATTTCCTGAATTACTCCAACAATAGCTTCCTCTCTCGACTCAAAATCATCCGCAGAACCTTCAATTTCACTTTCGCTCTATTTTCAGTTCGTCGGAAAAGCTTTTTTAACTCGCCGGACTTTCGCCGGAAAACCGTGTCTTCCATTAAAACAGTAAGTTTCTCAATTCTTCTATCTTCTATCAGTTGTTAAGCTTTTGCTAACTCAAACCCTTCAATAAGAATCAGTTCCAGGCGACGATATCGGATAATCATCACATCGCCGGAAAATTTCTGAGAATTTCTAGAACTCGCTGTGAAACGGTATAAACCTTTAAACATTCTGATAACTCTTATTCGGTACTTCAATTCCACATCTAGCTAATCAAAACTGTTAATTGGTCCGTTCAGACGAAGCCCATAAAAACAGAGCCGACGAATCCTTGCCGGAGTTCTGTGAAAGACACTGATCGGTACATCCTTTCCCCAAACCCTCTCCGCTCATTACCTTTCAAGTGCTTATAATGCTTGTTAATCGAATTGGACATGAAACAGTTGAATTATCATTATCTGTGTTCTTGAGCGAAGAAGACGAAGTTTGTTTATGTTATAAGTTTAATTAAAATCAGTATTATGAACGGGTTAGACACACAGTCCAGCGGTGGACTGTGTGCAAACAAATACATACACGTCGCGAGTTCGATTCCTCTCACAACCTTACTCTCTTAAATAAAAATGCTCTTTTTAACCGAACCGGGATAACTCACAGAATCATGTTAAGTATAATAAAAACCGGATTATTAACCAGGTTAGACACACAGTCCAGCGGTGGACTGTGTGCAACACTAACTCATACGTCTCGGGTTCGAGACTGGTTGACGGCATCGGTTCAAAGCAATTAAAATCCTTTTTAAAAATAAATGATTTTCGGATTAAATTAAATAGTATATAAATATAATTAAAAACAGAAATATTTCGGGTTAGACACGTAGCTCAGTTGGTAGAGCTGCGTGCACGCGTACGGGAGGTCACGGGTTCGAGTCTCACTCAGTGCAATAATATTCACAATCGAACCGGTCAACGGTCAACAGTCGTGGTCAACGGTCAAAAGTCAACATTTTTTTATTATTTTTATTTATTTATTTAATTTAAAAATCAATTAAAAATACTTAAAAATAACGTTTTTAAAGTTAGAAAATAGCCTTAAACTCACAAAAATATATCCAAAAATCCTACTAAAATTGATTAATAAAATCCGTTTACCTTACTTTTTCGTTATTAATTAGGTTAGTTATTCCTCGTCGATCAATCCTCTAAACTCGTGCGCATTCAACATCATCCACCGAACGCACCCAAGGTGAGTGAATCTCTACAAATTCCCCGTTTTAATCACGTTTTTGGGGTGTATCATGTGTCATATTATTTATCACATTTAAACTATTGTGCATCCATCATATCCATGAACAAATGTGTATTCAACATGTATCAACTGTTTGTGTGGTTATTGTTTAGATTAAATTTATCATTTTCAGTAAATATATTATCATAGGCCGCCGCTCCCCATTACATTATGAGCGTTGAGCTGTTCCCCATTACATTATGAGCGTGAACCAGGCGTTGCCAACGTACGATCGGCTCCGTTTGATTGAGCCTTGATCGCACATACATTATCATAGGCCGCCGCTCCCCATTACATTATGAGCGTTGAGCTGTTCCCCATTACATTATGAGCGTGAACCAGGCGTTGCCAACATAGGATCGGCTCCGTTTGATTGAGCCTTGATCGCACAGACATTTATCATAGGCCGTCCGTTCCCCATTACATTATGAGCGTGACCGTGACGTTGCCAACATATACAGTTTCATTCATGTTATATATTCATGCAAGTTGGTTTGTTATTGTATGTTATGTTTTGTTATTGTATGTTATTGTTTGTTGTTGTTTGTTATTGTATGATTATTTACGTTTGCTCACATATGATTATTGCATAATTTTTCCATATTAAATACAACAAGAAATAAATAATAAATGTTTTCTAACAAGGTTCACTCGCCAACTTTTGTTGATAAAAAAAACCATTTTTACACATGATACAGGTGGACAGTATGAAGCAAGGAACACATAGGAAAGTGCCTTAGAAGAAAAATAATGAAGTTTAGATAGATGTATAGAACATGTTGTATTTGTATGATTTGATTGTATGACCTCCTTTAAATTGTAATAATAAATATGAAACATTATAATAAATGTCATGAGCTTTGATGAAAACCCAATCATGCCCCGATCACCTTTTCCGCTGCGGGTCGGGGTGTGACAATTTTTAATAAAAATAATTCAAATTTTTTTTTGTATTGTTTAGGCTTTTTTTAGTTATTTTTTTGGTTTTCTCATTTAAAATAGTTTTTTCATGATCCATCCCCTATATATATATAGGTTTAGATTCCTTAGTTAACAACCCCTTGATTATGAACCTAATGAACAAATCATAGCCCTTGATTATCAATACATATGTGTATACAGAAGTGTAAATCAATGGCCAAGATATGATATGAAAATACACTAGTGTATTTTACGATTTGATGATGTAGTTCACTCAGTTCACAAATACACTAGTGTTCACTCTAGAACACCACCCTATATATGGAGGCTAGTTAACATACAATACTTCTTAACGTACATTGGGTAGAAGATGAAATTACGTACGTTATAAATACACAAAATCCTAATCACGCATGTTGAAAAAACACAAATCACACAAGTTTGAAAAAAACATAATCACGCATGGTTATGATTTTCAACATGCGTAATTATGATTTTCAACATCCTTGATTATTTTTTTAGTGATTATGGTTTTTCAACATACGTAATTGTGTTTCCAACATGCGTAATTTCATCTCGTACCCAATGTACGTTAAGGGATATTGCATTTTACATTTTCCATATATATATATATATATATATATATATATATAATATATATATATAAATGGGATCAGAAAAAACGATTGGAAGTGTGAAAATAGTGAGAACGAATCCTAGTCAAACACGTGGCAGGGAGCGCTAAATGATATGAAGGGTACGCTTGTCATTGTTCAGTTTCCGCTCAATAAATGGCGTTTTAGTTCCGCTTCAAACAAAATTCCAAAAATTTCGTATTAGTTGTTACCTCTACTCCAAGCTTTCGAGATCTATTGCGTGTAACGTGGATTCCGTTCTACAAAGTAATTTCTGATGTTGTTTTCATATTTGTTCCAGCAAATCATGTAACAGATATGGCGTTTTCGTTTTGGATGGTTGTTTCAATGGAGTTATTTTTAAGTAATATTTGAAAATGACGTTTATTTTTTAATGTTGTTCTTCCTATATTCAATATTTGGCATTTTCATTATTAATGTTAATTGTTGGTTGGGATCTATTATATGCTTATTTGTTTACGATCAATGGCATTTTATACTTGGTTACGTACATTTGATTAGTTATGAACATTGGCGTTAATTTATAAACATCAGTTTTTACTATTTGTTGATTATTTAACTTATGTCGTTTTCATTAACATGTTTAGGAAGACAGTAACATCAATTCTTTATATTGATTATTATTCAACTAATCACGTTTTCATTATAGCTTATTTATTATGGTGTTTTCATTAATATGTTTTTACTAGGTTATCACCAGGAACTTCCTGGGTAGGAAAATTAATTTATATTAATTAAATTTTGTCGTTAAATAAAATATAAAGACATGTTTTCAAACGTTATACGTATAAAGAATCCATACAGATTGTTTCTATATCAATTTAAATTATATAACTCGCAAGCCGAATCATTAAAAGAATACAGTTAATAAGATCAGATTGTGTTTCCGATCTTCTAAATTAAATGTTTTTTTTTTATTTTAAGGTTCAAAACCGGGTCAAATTAACAATTCGGATCGGGTAAAGTTAATCACATAGTAAAAATATGATATAAACTCATACAAATCAAACCAATTCTCCAAGGTAAAACTAATTCTCTAATTTACATTATATAGAAACGAAAGAAAAAATACAAATGAATGTGACCGATAGTTATGTAACGCGTTAATGCTTATGAATGTATACTTCCAAGACATTCTTGTTCAAGAAAGATCTTCACAGTCTTTGATGTCAAGCGATGCATATTGTCACTCAAGGTTCAATTAACCACCTGATAAATATAGTTATGCTCAACCCATCTAATTCCTAAGAACCTTTGTACTTGCATACTATAAACTCCATATTTCAGCTTGACAAGAGAGTGTGATATGTTAATTGATAGAGCAATTTGTGTACCATACCATCTTAACCATAGTGTCCAGCAAAATCACGATGAAGACCAAGATTACCAGCAACATCCTATGAATACATCACTCTAAAGTATCAAATTCAATGCGTTGACTAAACTACAGTTTCATAATTTTTTTAGCCTATTACATTAAACAAAAATTAGCAACTATTATCCACACACTAATTTATATAGGTGGTCCAAATAACATACTTTGGCTGAATACGTTATATCCACGTCTAAAATGTCCATTTGCCGATTATCTTTTTACCAACTTGTCCTATGTTGTCTAAAAATAATAATATTTTGTTAATGTGAACTTGTGAGGGTTAAATAAAGGTAACTAAAACTATAATATGAAATAAAATAAAAAGATTTTTAATTAAAAACAATAAAAAATAATAAATTACATATAGAACATTAGAACTAAGTAGAGAGCCTGAATATATACCTAATGGCAGACAAAAAATTCTAGTCTTTGGTCATCAAATTCTTGACCCATGAAGAAAAAACAATAAAAGCATACATCCGCATCGGTAAAAGAAAGAACCTGGCCAAAGAAAAACATTAAATAAAAAATCCCGAAGCCTGCCAATTGTTGAAAAAATATGTGAGCCTTTTGAAAAAAAGGTTTCTACATGTTACACACAAATACTCCAGGAACCATAATGTTGGTTTCATATACAAAATTAGGTCTCAATTTTTTTTTCAAGTTTAATAATAAACTAAACATAACATAACATCTTGTAGTATTTATAAAAACTAATTACATAACAAACTAATACTAAAATATAGATATCTAAAAGCAAAAGACACATAGTTGATTAGTTAACATTTACAAAGACACGGTATTTGATCTTCAAACATAGAACTTGGATCATCTAAAAAAAAAGGGTAAATGCACGGTACCCCTGACTGCGGGAGGGTTCTCCCTTCCCAAGCTAGCTTAGCCCCATAACTGCCTGGCGGTTACTACCCAGCTGATTATTCGAGCCGAGCTGGACTCGAACCCGCGTCCTCCCGTTTGGAATAGGTGAGGCTGGCCACTGGGCTGACACCCCGTGGTTAACTCTGTTTAGCCTTTACGATTTCCTGAAATGTTCATATACAGATTAGTTAGGATGATTAAAAGAAGAAATAATATTAATAACTTATAAAATGCCAAAGCAACACATCACACCTTAACCGCAAACATTGCAGCAATTATATATTCCATCTTTTATCACATCTCATTGGGATTAAAAGATTATTTTAAAACCACTATTCATAGTGAATAAGTCTCTCTTTTTTTTTATGATCACAACTCATAGTGAATATTGATCACAACTCATTGTGATTATTACAATTTCTCTTAGAACCACAACTCATTATGATTATTACTATTTCTCTTAAAATCACAACTCGTTATGATGAAACTTGATGGCTTATGGTCATATCACAAATTTCAAAAAAATCAATTGCATGACACAAGCATCACAATAAAATTTATTTATGACATAATATATATACACACATTTCAGCTACTAATAAATTAAATGTTTACCTCGACTGGATGCAGTTTCCTTAGTTCCACGTTTTTGATCCCCTGAAGTTAACACTATATTTAATCAATCTCAATTCACAAAGTATCATTCCATTTTAATGGTTCTTATGTGGATTTTAGCCCGTGTTCATGTGTTGAAATCCCCCTTCTACCATATACCATTGTGTCTTTGTTTGGTAAACTATTATCACAAAACACACGCATAGAATTGTAAGATACATAGAGAAATTGATGAATTACGAAATGAACAGATCCACTTCAATCGAAATACGAAGATAAAAATCAAAGTACCTTAAAGGCCTAAACCTAATCGTAACTGCTTCTTCCTTTGAATCACAACGATGGGCGAGATCGGCTGAAAGCTTCAATTAGGGTTTGAAAAAGAAATATATCTCATTTTTGTGAATCGATTGAACTTCATAGCGATACCCAGGAAGCGTGAATGAGAAGATGTGAATGAGGGTTTAGGTTATTGTAGAGGTTGAATCAGAAGAGAAAAGGATGAACATAAGGAAGTCTAGGGGTTTTGTAAAAGAACATGTGAGAATCCATAAACGGCGTGAAGGAGAAGAATGAGGAAACAGGGATATTACATACTTTATATAACCGGGTAAAAAACGGGTATTGGCACAACGCCTCGACCCATATTAAAGTAATGCGACCCATTTGTTTTCCCAATCTGATCAAGCCATCACAAGCTATCATGTGTCCCATATTATTTTCATTTGTTATATATATAAGATTAAGAAAGTAACATCAGTTATTCATATTTTTAATTAGTGGCATTTTCATCGATAATGTTTTTTCAGACGAGTGTGTTTCTTCGAATGAAAGTTTTTGCCTGAAAATTGGTTTTCCATTGATTATTCCCAACGTTAGTGAAGAGATAAAGCCAAAAATAGACATGATATTCCCAAGCCTCGATGATTGTTATTCATTGTATGTTAGGTATGCGACGACTTGTAGTTTTTCTAATTAGGAAAGAGACCGAAAAGATAAACGGCAAAGGAGAAACACATATTAAGTATTATATGTGTACAAGATCTGGGGTACATAAGGACAAGAAAGTTGATACGTTGGACCCGAATCAAAAGGAAAGGATTGTTCGATCCAACTTTACAAAGAGGACTTGTTGTGGAGCACAATTATGTGTAATATTTGAAGCTAGATCATGAAAGGTCTATAAGTTTGTTGAGGAGCACAACCATGATTTTGTTGAACAGCCTGATAAGCATTTTCTTCCGTCTGAACGACACCTCACTCAACTCCAGAAGCATGTTATACATAGCATGTCTAAGTTGAATTTGGGAACAGTTAAGGCGTTTAATGTTATGAAGACTTGTTTTGGTGGTTTTGAAGACGTGGGTGCAAGAAAAGTTGATTTTAAGAATCACAAAAGGCAAATTAACTTGTTTATAAGGGAATATGACCCTGAGATGGTTGTGAGACATCTAAAAACCGTATCGGACGATTCTCATAGAATACAAACGGGAAATTTATGCGAAGTGGAATTGGCCCGATAACTTTTAGTTTGTTTTTTATTTCCTTAAATTCCGTATTTTATTTTTTTTTAACCTTTGTTTTTTTAGGTTGTTTGTTATGAAGTTTTATTTTTATTGTACTTTTTTTCATTTTAATGCAATTTTTAATTATTTGTCTTCATTTTTATTTTAATTATAAATTTAAAAAACAAAAAGAAAGTGAGCGATGGAATGTGATGAATGAATTGTGATGGAATAAGATATCAAATGATGATTTGATATGATAATATGATAGATGATCATCCCTTTCACTCTAAGTAAGTAGATATTTTTCAGTGTCACTTAATCATCAAAGGCACTTGTTGGGGCCAGAGGTTAGAAGATAATTAAGATTAAAATTTCTACAACAAAATCTCAGGCCAAAAGACATCCACTTTAACTCTTATCAGCCAGATTCAATTCTTCTTGATTGCAACAACTTCTGTCAATTTCTGAGATATTAATCAAACTCATTTTACATCCAAAATCTTCACCAAAACGGGGTATGTGGGTTAATGCTGAAAAATGTATGACAACCAACCCTTCCTTCCTCGACCATCTTTCTTCTATGTGACACGACGACGATGGAAAGAACCCCTGGTACGTGACAATCAAACATTTTACTAATAATATTGTTGTCAAAAAAAACATGTATGTCATGCAGGCCCGTATAATACATGCGTAGTAAAAATAGTGTTTAATAAAAAAATATATTTTCATACATACAAACATGTGTAAATATTTCCCATACATACAAACACATGTGTAAATATTTCTAAAAGGCCCGTGTAATACATGCATAGTAAAAATAGTGTTAAATAAAAAAAATATATTTCCATACATACAAACATGTATAAATAGTTCTAAAAGGCCCACAATTTTAAACAGGTTATAATAAAAATAACAGACTTTAAAAAGGTTTATATCTTAAAAGATTACTATAACAGGCAAGTAGACTAAAGGGTTTTTTTTTTCAATTAAACAAGGCTTTTACTATTCTCATAACACTAAATCTTATATCCTTTTTCACTCTATCTCTCTCTCTATATATCTATGTATGTATAAAGAGAGATAGAGAGGATGGATGTGTGAATATTAACTCCCATAAACAACTAGGCAAATCCACATCAAAACGAGCCAATCGCATTAGGAAATATAAGTGAAGCCAGCTTTTAGTGGGCTCGGAAATTTTTAAGCACTAAATGTGTCCATAAAACAAATCAACAATAGTGTAACACGTGTAACGAACCCGGTAAATTATAGACGCATATAAAGAGCTGTTTAAATTTGATAAGATATAAACCGTTTTAAACGGCTCTTTATATGTGCCTATGATAGTAGTGTAAATAGTAGTGTCTTTACAAATATCTTGAACATTAGACAATTTTCCAGTCTCTAAAGTGTGGAGTGTTAAGTTGTCATTTTTCACACGGACACACACATACATGTATTTATAGGACTAAAAACAACTTAAGCATATGGAAAAATACCTGCAAAGTTGAGGAACTGTCCATGAACCTGCATACTCATGTTTCGACGTACGATTCACAAGCGATCTTTTATATTTTCGCCAGTCATCGATCATGATTCCAAGGTCATGAACCTTGTTCTCCAAGCCAGCACAACAATTGGCATGCATTGTGCATACTTTGTTGAGATCTTTACTTGGCTGACAAAACCCTCCAAAGTAACCGGTATCCAGGAACCGAATTCGTAATCCGACATTTTTGATGAAAGGACTAAACTTGATTTTATTGAACACGTCTTGATCATGTAGGCGTGGATAAATTAGCCTTGAGTTATACCAAAATTTATAAAATTGAATGGTTTTGTTATTTGACTTTACATAATTAAAACCTCCATTTGGTTTGTTTTTTAAGTCTAATGGGTTACCATTAAAATAATCACTGGCAATTTGGAAATCAGCCTCCATATGAAACTTTGGAACTGGGTCTCTAAACCACATTATGTCAGCATCCTACATGGATACATGTATAGAAGAATAAAGTTAGGTTAGTCAAACCTAAAGAGGGTGGCCAAATTTGAAATTATGTAACTTCCGTTGGAAAGCATAGTTATTTGCTAAATTGCATGAAATATACAAGAGAAAAAGGGGATACCGTGAAAACGAAACTATACCCTAAATCAAGAACACTTCGTAGAAAAACAATTCTTCTCCACATCATCTTCAAATACCCTTGTGTCATATAATATGCCTCTTCGGAGAAATCCGTTCCACGAGTGCTAAGATTGTAACAATGCGGCTTTAAAGTCAAGCAACGAGCATACGCCGAATCCCGTCCCTACCACAAGACATCCCTTTAGGGAAGGATCAGATACATTTGAGCACCCATTCCCCATGAACAGAAAAAGTGGGTTGGGCCAAAGGCTTGAAAGGCAAGGACGGGGGGCGGCACCACTGGGTGTTTATCAATAAAAGATTTCAACGTTGAATCACCTAGAGGGGCAACTCCACTAGAGCATAGGTCCTTAACCACAGCCGTGAAATGTCCATCCCTGACTTTCCGAAAACATTGCTTAATATTAGGGTCCCTTTTTTGTCTTCCTCCCTCCTGCATTCTCCCCTACAAGCCCCCGTTTCCCTCACCTATCCAATAGGGAAGAGACCAAATCACCAAACCCAGACCCATCTTTCCAAACTGCAAGCGCGTGCAAGATGTTACTACACTGCTGAAATTTCCTGTTCCCTGATCTTCGCTCTTGTCTGGAGGATGGTCTAACCATCCGCAAGGTGCAACACGGTAGCAAAAGCAATTGGACCCAATTGTCGATCAATCCTTGCGATGCCACCACTTTGCGAAAAGCACCTGTTAAAACCTGAGCAAACACCAGCCGAAAACTGGGGGGGAATGCTTTTAACAGTCTGAATAGGGAGGGAAAAACACTCAAGTAGGTTAACATCACCACCGAGCCCTGTTGGGTGACGTGGGTTTGTGTCAACCACCATTTGACATGGTTTCCGAATCCAGACAATGAAATCTTCAACATCCCCTGAGACCATGGCGAACGACACGACTTCATCATCATGCTTACACCCCCTACTAAGTGCATGCATCACCATGCACCTTCCATAACCATTTATCCCCTGACCTAAGAACTTCCCCAACATCCAAAAAAAGATCCAACTCCTTAGAGATAGCCTCCTTCAAAGATAACCTTCGGTTTTCTGTCTTGAGATGGGTGCTTTGCATGTATTCAAGTAGGCGAAAAAATCCCCCAGACCCCGGTTTGCCATCTACATTTGTGGAAAAATTTAAAGGGCAGGCCCTTAAACCACCAGCAAAGACCTGCATAGAGCCCGCTAACTTAACGTTCCGACCCCTACTCACAGGAGCCATGCGCGTATATTGGTAAACTTACACAGATCACTAACTTGTAGTATTTCTCTTTAATGGCAAAATACATTAAATTTGTAACTTATTTTGGGGCCCCCTCTGCTGACGTGGCTCTCACGTGCCACTAATTCATGGCTCCTCTTCATGCCCTGTGGCGGATCCATGATTTTTTCAATTGTGTTCACTTTTTAAGGTGCTCGAATTTTGGTCAACTCGACGTTAGAATTTTCGTATCGGGTTAGGCTTTATCACCTTTTTATTTCCTATGATGCTTCTTAGCATTCCTATCCCAAATAACATGAGGACGCATTGTGTCAGATTTGTTGTTAACATGAGGTTCATCTCTGCCATCAAATGTGAACTTATGTCACATGTTGGGTGGTATCTCCTTCAACATCCTTTCTAAACTACAAAAAATAATGGTTACTTTTCTATAAATTGTTGATGCATATAAATTTGAATAAGTAGTTCTTAGATCATGACAAATGTTGTGCTATAACTTGTTGGCTGTTGCTAATGTATATTATATGTCTAAAAAAATACCCAAACTATTGAAGATCAGATATCTTTGAAACATGCTAATATAAGACAAGGATTGCTAGTATGAGCACCCAACTAAATTAGAAATCAAATAAAGAGAAATGGAATTATACCAACAGATACTTTTTGCCAATTGCTAATGCAGTACTCTATATTATATCTACACAATAAGACTGAAACTAATACACCATATTTGATATAACACAGACAAGATATTTACTTGGTTTGAATAGTCTTGAAAATAGGAAGCCTAATTTGGGGGATTAAAAAATGTAATGGAACAGACTTGAACCCGCAACTTAAAGCACAGAAGGCAGGGAATTATCCTTTGGAACACACGATCAACTTGTTTTATGAGTTCATTTATTACTTATCTATGGTTCCTTTAGTATTTTTATATATACCTTCTATTAAAAATCTGAAACTCAATGGGTTGATGAAACCCGTCCCTATATGCATAGGTCCATCTCTATTTATACCTCTCCGTACTGAGTAGCCACATAAACACATGTTGTAGTAGCCAACTGAACCAACTAACCAAGGTAAACGTGTAACATGGAGCCAGGGTAGAGATGGGCAAAATCGGGTCTTTTGAATACGTGGACCCGGTTCCAACCCGGACCTGGTTTCTCATGCTAGTCAGTAGACCCGGTTCCTCTGTGGAACTAGTTCCAGTTCGTAACCGGGTATAAGTTTTTAAATGTGGAACCTGTTGTAACCGGTTCCGGGTAAATTGGAACCGGGTATGGTAGGAACCGGATACGGGTAGGAACCGGTCTGTCATATATGTGAAGAAAAGGCTGCAAGCTTCTGTGTGGAACCGGTTCTGTCGAGTCTTGTCAAGACATAAAAAGCTGCATTTAATATTAGGAACCAGTTCCTAATATTTGAAACTGAATATTAATTTTAAAATAGGTTTTTTCTTGTATTTAAACCTCATTCTTACACCACTTCTAATTTCATTTACTTACTACAAAAAATCAACACTTTAACCACTTCAAATCTAATACTATCAAAGAGATAACGATGGCTTGCAACGATGAGGTCGTGGATGTTTTAGAAACCAAAAGAAACCCCGCTATTTGGAAGCACTTTGACTTGTGCTTGATGTCAGATAACCATGAAATGGCTAGATGCAAGGGGTGCGGGAAGTTCATGAAGACGTCGGCCAACTTGACGCTCAAGAAACACACCAACCGCCATTGTCCGGTGACAAAGGCGAAAAACAATGAAAAGGGTGAAGCATCTGGGACCGGGTCATCGAAAGTTTAGTTTGTTTTATGTATTGTAAACCCATTTGTGTTTTATGATTAGTATGTTTAGTGTTTTATGTGTTTTGTTTAACGTTTCATGTTTAGATTGTTTGTGTAACCGGGTACTTGTTTCACGTAATAAATAGTTTTATGTTTATGTATTATACCTTGTTCTAGCAAATACTTATAAAAAAACTCACATTAAAAATATATTGGCGCCGGGTCTGGAAGGTTACTGTAGGAACCGGGTATGATAAGAACCGGTTACGGGTACAACCCGGGTACGGGTTGGAACCGGTTTCGGAACTTATTTTTTTCCAAAAATGTGGAACCGGGTAGAACGATCGGGTATTTTGAACCCGAAACCGGTTCTACTATATGTCGAGTAGGAACCAAAACCGGTCCCAGGTAGGTTCCATCGGGTCGGGTTTAGAACCGGTTATTATGCCCATCTCTAAGCCAGGGTGTAAGGGGACGACAGAGAAGAAAATCACCAAAACTGTTAACCATGATTAAGGTTGCAACTTATTTAAACTAAATTCATGATTTTTTAAAAACTGAAATGTTCGTTATTAATTTTCAAAAAACGAAATTATACTTTAATAGAATTCAGTCATAAATCATGTGTTTCGAAAACCACCTCATTATAACCGTAAAATGTGTTTCATCAAGGTGAAATATACTTATGAGTATTTTAGATAAAATGAGACACATGCTTGTAAGACAATCACACTAAAACAACAAACTAATTATGTATGCTACTGATAAACAATTTATTGTTTTTTCCCAATCAAATATTATTAATTATTTTAAAAAAATTTAAACAAAATTCAGGGGTAATGTATGTACTTATCTGATAAAGTAAGATTGTAAGATAAAATGAAAAGTTAAAAGTGTCTGTAAGGTTTATTATTGGCCCATCGGTAAAATTCAATTTTTTTATACATTTTTTGTTTTGTAATATATATATATATATAGAATTCGGTTTAGGTAAAAACCATCACGAGTTGTGAAAACTATGAGAACTCCTATTTCTCATGCGAGTTGGACCACCATTTTTTTGCACAAATGTAGATAAAAATATTTTGAACAAATCTGTAAAAACAAAAAAAATTGTTGAGTCGGTAATTATGTCTAATGTAAGTTTTGTTTACGTCTTATATAAATTTTGTTACAACGATGAAATTTTTTTATACTTGATATAAATTTTTGCATCCGATGTTTTTTTCTTTTTTATTTTTTTCTGGAACAAGTGATTTTTATTAATATTTTTTAGAATTTTTTTGAAAAAACCTATTACAAATTCTAGTTGCTTCCCATTTACCCTCTTTCCCTATATATATATATATATATAATATGAAACAAAAAATGTATGTCATCATATATAATGTGAATATATATATATATATATATATATATATATATATATATATATATATATATATATATATATAATATATGTATATTCACACTAAACATGATTCTTGACAGTTGGCACCCCAAACATGGGAATGAAGTCAACAATCAGTCTTCCTTCGATGCATCCCAAAATACTTGATCAAAAAATGAGGAAAATAAGAAAAAATAAACAAAAAACAGAATGTGTATAATCAAATCATACAAGTTTTTATTAATCTCATTTTCTAATTAAGATAGTTACTTAATCATGCATATTTTCCATTCTCAGTCAGGCACAATTACCCTTTCGTATAAACTTCTACTTACTTTGATTACATCATTGAGTTCAAGAAAACACAACTAACTAATCAAATTCCAAAACATACTTATTCATTTTCTGTATTAATTTTTAAGGCCGATCCCAATCAAAGTAAAGTATTGTACAAAGACAAATAAAAATGACAAAAAAAAGAACAACTAAATGAATTATATGCTTACTGAATCAGTTAGGAGTGTGCCCTTAAGGATTCTTGGATTCTTGCTACTATAGAATGGATGAACTGCCGGGCCTTATGCATACGACATCGAGGTTGGAGAGTGAGAACCACTTTTTTGGTCAAGTGTGCAATGCAAAATCTACTCTTGTTGAGTTCATGACTCATTAACGAAACTACAATAGAAGGACAACGCCACACGCACTGGAAAAATGATCACGAATCTCGATACAAACGACCCTAGTTGAAAAGTAATTATAAAATGTTGGAGAGCCAAGCTGCTGAGATATACGCAAAAAAATATTTTTTATGATATTCAAGTTGAGCTAATTGGGATTGGGGATTGCTTATATAAACTTTATGAAGAGCAGGTCAATGGGTTTGTTAAATTCTACATAAATGATTTCCAGCAGCCTTGTACATCATTATTTGAGGTAAACAATGGCGTTTTCTGAAGATGACGTTTATTATATTTTTTCTCCCTTAAGTTTTTTGTTTGTTTTTTGATGGTGTTTTATACATACGTTGTCTGCTTGGCGTTTTATACATTGATTGAATTTTGGCGTTTTTTTCAGGTAATGTACCGTAAGTCTGATTGCACCAGGACTTGCTCATGTAGGCGTTTTGAGCAATTTGATTTCCTATGTAGACATATATTTTACGTTTTGAGAAGTTTGGATATTAAGGAATTTCCAAAACAGTACATTTTGAATAGATGGCGCAAAAAGGCTTTGCGAAATTGCTCTTCAGACTACTCAATGAGTCGTGATTTTATCCAACGGAGCTTGATCCCCATGTGCAAAGTATGATGCGAGAAATTATTTTTGCAATGGAGTATACTTTGAACCATTTATTTGGTAATAAGGAGGAGCTATCCTTATTCAACGATCATGTTCAATCGTATATGAAGAAAGATCAAGATATGCAAATTGTTGCTCCTCCTTCTAGTACTAGGGATAGATTTGCGGAGATAACATGGCAATATCAAAACGACAAGAATCCGATAAGAGTCCTTGTTGGGTATAAGTCGAAAGGTTCTAGATCTCTCAAGCGTTTGAAATCCACACAGGAGGAAGCAATTGAAAAAACAAAAACAAAAGTGAAGCCCAGGGCGAAAGAAAGACAATGTAAGAATTGTAAAGCTTACGCATCGACATGCTAGAAGCCCGTAATTAAAGGAAGTTCGACACGATTTTCGAGAGCAAGTGAAGATTAGTTTGACGTTTTTCTTATGCAATCTTTGAACATATTAGAACACCCAACATACATTCATTTGGCGTTTTATATTATTTTTATATATCATTTTTATTGTTTTTTCAGATTTTCACTTTTTGTAACTAACATTTGGTTATTGGCAATTATTGTTTGGCTTTTTGCACTAAATTATAGAGTATACAATATTTATTATTAACTGGAAGATATATAACAAACCATAGAAGATCACACACACACACACACATAAACGCTAAAAAAAGAATAGTTTTCAGTCAATAAAAATACTTTATTCCTTTAATTAGGTGAGGATTAACTTAATAAGATTTTGTTGAATGAGATGGACAACATTGTTAATCCTCACTTAAGAATGATGTCCAACTCATTTAGTGAAACTTTATTGAGAACAAAACTGAATCTTCAAGAAACGAGATTTTCCATATGTGGTTTTTGAACTTTTTGGCATTTTAAATTGATTGAGGTGAGGATTAACTCATTAAGATTTTGCTGAATGAGATGGACAACATTGTAATCCTCATTTAAGAATGTTGTCCAATTCATTTAGTGAAACTTTACTCATAACAAAACTGAATCTCCAAGAAACGAGGTTTGCCATATCTATTTTTTGAACTTTTTGGCATTTTAAATTGAATGATATTTAGAAAAATATGGCATTTGCTTTTGGCGTAATCAATGGAAGGGCCTGATGTTGTTTATATAAGATGTTTTTGGCGTGTAGTTTAGGCGGGAATTTTCTATAATAAATTTTAGTAATAAAGATGGCACGCCCATCATTAAGTTATTGTTTGTTCAGCTTTATCTATTAATCTGTATAGCGTCCGTCCCATCATTAAGTTTGCCGTTTTGTATGAATGGTGTTTTAGATAAATATGGCAAAGTACAACTAATTAACCTTTGTAAGGGAAATAATGTTATGGCGGTTGAAACAAAAAGATGGCATTTTGAAACATATATCAGACTTGCACATTGTAATTAATATTCGTGGCATTTAGAAACAAGTAGATGCAATAGTCTAAACCAAATACATTAGTTAACATAAAATTATAAAATGAAAGCAATTCATGGCTGTCAAACCCCAGATTTCCAACCTGAAATCCATACACCGGTGGGCCTGGGTGGGGAGTATCGTGACGCAAGTTGATAACATCATTGTCAATTAAACATGGCACAGCGGAAGTCTTGGAGTAAAATTACTATTACAAACCGAATGTTCGAAATATAAAATAATATACAGGCTCGTAATAGAAGATCTACAGGCGGATCATAAAATGTACAAGAAAGAATATAAAACAGACTTTAGGCAGATCTAAGGATTTGCGAGATCCTCTTTTTCACTACTGAGCAGCTTCCGGCCTATTTCGTATTGTACCTGCAGCTTAGTCTTTGGACGATACGTCAGCTTACGCTGGTAAATACACTCAACTGACTCATTTTGAAAACTTTAAAATGGTTTTAAGTGCAAAACGGCACAAAAATCTTTTATTAACTTGGGAAAGTTGAAATTCAACCTTGTATCAGATTCACATGTTTGTCAATACATACAGGGCCCGGGATAGAAACCATTACCTGGAAGGTTAGTGTGATTCCTCAAGTCACACAACCAAGAGTATGCACATTACTTGAATGTTAACATAAGAGTACCTTAATGATTGATAAATGGTCCCGGTCACCTTCGACCTTAACGACATTAGAGGTTTGGACCTAGTCCCTTACCTCTGGATAGAAGGATAACTTCCCTTAACCATCCTGATAGAAGACCCCTTCGTACTTAACTATCATTTATTGGCCAATATGTGGTCTATGCCACTTGGCATAATCAATCCATTAAGATCTTTTGGAATTATATAGCAAAGCATAAATTTCGAGTAAAATCGAGACGCTCGTTTTCAAGAGGATGATTACACATATATAATTCCAAATAATTCATTAAATTCCAATTTTAGAAATTACAATACTAGAAAAATGAAATAAACTGTCCATGCAAGGACTTTAAAGAAATATAAATGTCCATGCAGGGACTAAAGAAATAACAATGTCCTCGCAGGGACTATATATATAATTAGAAGAGACTTCACTCGTCCTTCTTTCCTTAACCAAATTGGAGAGTTTCTTGAAGAACTTGTTTGTCTTCTTCTCCGTTTTCTCCGCCCGCTGCTGCATTTCTTTCATTCTTTCTAAGGCCTCATTGATAGCCTCTAGTGGCGGCGGAGGTTGTGGTTGAGGTTGTGGCATAACCGGATACAGGTACCCATAAGTTGGATATCCAGTCGGCGGATAAGTAGGTGGGAAAGGAGATGGATAAAGTGCATTATGCATAACCGCCTGTATGTAGGGGTCTTGCGACCATGCTTGATAGTCTATTGGTGTAGACGGGTTAAAAGGATCATATCCAGATGTGTCTGGATATGTGGGGATTGGGTTAGTATAACCCGATGGTGGTGGTTGAACAACGGTGTTAGTGTTGGTTCCATTATAGGTGAAACATTAGAGGGTCCACCCATTTGTGGGTCCTCTTGAATTTTGGGGTAAGAATTGGGCAAAGGTGGCAATGATCCCGACCTTTGTCCTGTACGTACCGACATATGTGCTCCACGCTTCCTCCTTGGTGGTTCAGGTGGTGGTTGAGGTTGGTCCACCGGTTCCATGTCTTCTTCTCCGTTTTCTCCGCCCGCTGCTGCATTTCTTTCATTCTTTCTAAGGCCTCATTGATGGCCTCTAGTGGCGGCGGAGGTTATGGTTGAGGTTGTGGCATAACCGGATACAGGTACCCATAAGTTGGATATCCAGCTGGCGGATAAGTAGGTGGGAAAGGAGATGGATAAAGTGCATTGTGCATAACTGCCTGTATGTAGGGGTCTTGCGACCATGCTTGATAGTCTATTGGTGTAGACGGGTTAAAAGGATCATATCCAGACGTGTCTGGATATGTGTGGATTGGGTTAGTATAACCCGATGGTAGTGGTTGAACAGCGGTGTTGGTGTTGGTTCCATTATAGGTGAAACATTAGAGGGTCCACCCATTTGTGGGTCCTCTTGAATTGTGGGGTAAGAATTGGGCAAAGGTGGCAGTGATCCCGACCTTTGTCCTGCATGTACCGACATATGTGCTCCACGCTTCCTCCTTGGTGGTTCAGGTGGTGGTTGAGGTTGGTCCACAGGTTCCATGTGGACATCTTCTTGAACAAGAGGTGGTTGAGAGTGATGGGAAGGTGTGTGGGCAAAGGTGAATTGGTTCCACTATTATTCCCACTCATTAGGACCTTGGTAGGGCGATCCGGCATAAGAGTTTGAATCGCTTGAAATTTCAATGGGATGCATATTTTATCCCGACGGCGGCATCTCTGGGTCGGAGTCTTCGTCCATTGGGTTTGGTTGGTCCAACTGATTTTGATCGGCTGGAGGCATGTTAAAATAATGGTTGGGGTTAAATTCTTCATGGTAAGAGTGTGAATGGGAATGGTGGGTATGGTGTGAATGATAGGAATGGTGAGAGTGGTAAGAATTTTGAGAATGTGAGGGCGAGTGTCTATTAGAGACAGAACGTCTCGCTGGTTGCCAAGGAGATGAATCTCCTGATTCTTGGTAAGCGTATGGGTTATGAGGTTGAGGGGGAATGCGCCCTGATGGTCCTCCCCTCATTTGACCTTTACCTCTTCCACTTTGTCCTCGTATGTCACACCCCGACCCGCAGCGGAAATAAGAGTCGGGGCATAATTGGGTTATCACCAAAGCACATGACATTTACTATTATGTTTCATAATTAAATGAAGTCAAAGTTACATTTCTCAAACATTCAAACATGTTCATTCATTACAAAGGAAAATAACCAAACATAATAATCCAAATACTAAATCGTTTTATTTCTTCTAATCCAGGTCCTACGTGTTCCTAGCTGCTGCTGGTTCACCTGTATCATGTGTAAAATGGGAGTTTTTTGGGTCAACATAAGTTGGCGAGTGAACCTTATAGATAAACATTTAATAATGATTTTTCTGGTTAGTTTATCAATAAAATATTGTGCATAATCATAAAAGAGCATATGTATGAAATCAAGCAATGGCAACATCAGTTACAATTATAACATACATTAACAATCGATAGCATACATGAACATACCAACATCATATGATAATTAACATAAATGAACTGTGAGATCAAGGCTCAATCAAACGGAGCCGATCGTATTGCATGAACTAAAAATGTAAATTGAACTGTGCGCTCAAGGCTCAATCAAACGGAGCCGAGCGTATTGCATGTATTGAAATGTAAATAAAATGACCGATCAAGGCTCAATCAAACGGAGCCGATCGTGCGGGCACGCCCTGATCAACCGCATAATAAAATGGGGATCAAACTCAACCTCGAGGGATGGGGAGCTACGGCCTCAGCAATTGCATGTACTGAAATAATAATTTGTAAACAATAATAACTACTTATCAGCAACAACTAACACACATGTCATGATATGATATATGCACAATAACTTAGTTATAATAAGTAAATGAACAAGACACATGATACACCCCAAAAACGTGATTAAAACGGGGAATTTGAAGGGTTCACTCACATTGGGTGCGTTGGATTTGAGTTGGTGAGATGCGCACGATTTAGACGAAGCGAGTCAACGAGGAATCACTGACCTAAATAATAAAGGGAAAAATATATTAAATGGATGGATTTTATTAAAGATTTTAATGGGATTTTTAGATATATTTTTGTGAGTTTATGGCTATTTTCTATCCTTAAAAATGTTATTTTTAAGTATTTTTAATTGATTTTTAATTTAAATTAAACAAATAAATATTTAAAAAAAAATATTTTTTTTCTACTGTTTGACCGTTGACCGTTGACCGTTGACCGGTTCGGTCAGCGGTAATACTTGCGCCGTGCGGGATTCGAACCGGTGACCTTCCGTTCACGCGCACGTAGCTCTACCAACTGAGCTACGTGACTAACCCGTTAGAAATCCAGTTCTTATTATATTTATACACTTATTCGAATTTACCGAAAATTCCTTTATTTTGCAAAACGTTTTAATCTCATTGAACCGGTGTTTGGGACGGGACTCGATCGCGCGACGTGTAGTTTGTTTTGCACACAGTCCACCGCTGGACTGTGCGTCTAACCCGGTTATATTCTTGATTTATATTATACTTAACAACTACTCGTTTCAACCCGGTTAGTTTATGAATAAAAAGGAATGTTTATTACGCAGAGTGTGTGTAGTAAGGATCGAACTCGCGACGTGATTATAAAATGTGCACACAGTCCACCGCTGGACTGTGTGTCTAACCCGTTTATAAACCGAATTTTAATTACTCTTATGTTCTGAAATAAGTTCATCTTCTTTGTCGTATAAACTGTCAGCGCATTCCAACTGGTTAAGATTGGATTTTGCGACTTAAACACTATCAGTAATTCAATATTAAGGAATGGAAAAAGTTTAAAGAACAGGATTTACCGATTGGAGATAAACACAGGAATCCGGCGAGAGTTTTGTCGGTGCAGAAATTGAGCTCCGACTGTTGGAACAATTAACGGTGTGGGTCGATTATTTATAGAGTTAAATCATCTAAACAAGGTTTAAATGAAGTGTAGGATGTCTTACCCTTTCACAGCGAAACTCCGGCAATTTCAGGGACTTTCCGGCGAAAATGGGATTTCCGATAAGTGTTGGCTAAGATTGGTTCTGATGATGGAATTGTGTTAGAGATTGACTAATCACATGATTTAAACAAAAAGAGTCGAAGAATTTACCGTGAAAATGCAAGTCCCGGTTTTCCGGTGAGTTGCAGAAAATTTCCGGCGATCGATTTTAGAAGGTTTTACGGCTCAGAGTCTTGACGAAAATGAAATTGAGTGTTGATGTGGTAGTTATGAAACGCGCAAATGATCAGGACTTGGATTAAATCAGAGATTGGTACATTTTCAGTTACAAATACCGAAAGTGATGAGAACTTTAAGTTCAATCAATTAGGACTTAATTGGAAACCGATATTCATCGGTTATGAGCTAGA
The DNA here is from genome assembly GCA_947069175.1 of Scalesia atractyloides. Taxonomy (NCBI): domain Eukaryota; kingdom Viridiplantae; phylum Streptophyta; class Magnoliopsida; order Asterales; family Asteraceae; genus Scalesia; species Scalesia atractyloides. The sequence goes on from CAMTDV010000008.1 coordinate 79,792,855, forward strand.
CAAACGAAGTCGAAAAGATTCAGCGTTCAATTTGCCGATTTCCGTTATTCAGCTATCACTATCCGTTAAATCGTGTTTGCGTATAAAACTCAATTGTTTTCCTAATATCAACAGAAAACAATTGGTGGCGGAGTGGTTTGGAGACGGAAAGATAAGTTGTTGTATGCAGTTGACCCGGGTTCGAGTCCGGTCAGCTCCAAATATTTTTTATTTATTTTATTTTAACTTTTTATCAAATATAATTTTTATAGTTTAGTTTATATATTAATTATGAAACGTTTAAACTCAAAATACTCATAAATACTTAATGTCATTTCATAACTTGGTATTTGATTACAAAACGGAGCGGGTTTTGGAGACCCGATTTATACAAAAGTTACAGTATCCCCTACTTTTAGGAATTTCGTCCCGAAATTCAAACAGTTGAAGTAGTAGGGAAAAGATGAGGGTATTTTTCACGCATTGAGTCTTCACGTTCCCAAGTAAACTCAGGTCCCCGTTTCGACTCCCAGCATACCCTAACAATAGGAATTCGACTTCGACGTAGACGCTTTTCTCCATAGTCCATAATCTCTACTGGCCTTTCAATAAAATGCATGGATTCATCAATCTGAATATCCTCCAGTGGAATATGAAGATTCTCATCAGCGAGGCACTTCTTCAAGTTCGACACGTGGAATGTGGGATGAATTCTGTCGAGTTCTTCCGGTAGGTCAAGCTTGTAAGCTACAGGACCTACTCTTTCGAGTATCTTGAAAGGTCCTACGTAACGTGGTGCTAGCTTTCCCTTTTGACCAAAACGAACTACTCCCTTCCACGGTGACACTTTTAAAAGCACATGATCACCAACGCTAAACTCCAAGGGCTTCCGTCGTTTATCTGCGTAGCTCTTTTGATGACTTTGAGCCGCTAGAAGATTGTTTCGGATTTGATGAATCTTATCTGTTGTTTCTTGGATCAATTCCGGACCAGTAATTTGGGCTTCCCCAATTTCGTGCCAACAAACAGGAGATCGACACTTTCGACCATATAAAGCTTCAAAAGGTGCCATGCCGATGCTAGAATGATAACTGTTGTTGTACGAAAATTCGACTAACGGTAGGTGGGCGTCCCAATTTCCCTTGAAATCTATGACACATGCTCTAAGCATGTCCTCAAGGGTTTGAATGGTGCGCTCAGACTGTCCATCAGTTTGAGGATGATAGGCGGTACTGAGATCTAGTCGAGTGCCCATAGCGGATTGTACTGCTTGCCATGTTCGTGAGGTGAAGCGACCATCACGATCAGAAATAATACTTAACGGAACTCCATGACGGCTGACGATTTCGTTGATATAAATACGAGCAAGCTTTTCGTTCTTGAAATCTTCTCGAATAGGGATAAAGTGAGCTGATTTTGTGAGTCGGTCTATAATCACCCATATAGTGTCATACCCACTAGAAGTGCGAGGTAACCCGGTAATGAAATCCATGGTTATATTTTCCCACTTCCAGACAGGTATTTCTGGTTGGACCAGAAGTCCTGAGGGTCTTTGGTGTTCAGCCTTTACTTTGGAACAAGTGAAACACTTGGAAACAAAAACGGCAATATCTTTCTTCATTCCAGGCCACCAATAGGTGTACCGTAGGTCTTGATACATCTTATCGGCTCCTGGGTGTATAGAATATCGCGACTTATGGGCTTCATGCATGAGTGTTTCACGAAGATTGATGTGGTTAGGAATCCATATACGATCTAGGTAATACAAAATACCATCAGATTTAGTTTCCAGCTTTAGCTCGGCTCCACAGGACATCTCTTTTTGTACATCTTCCTCTGTTATTGAAACGTGTTGTGCTTCTCGAATTTGATCCTTAATATTGGTTATAATTTGCGAACATAGAAGATGAATGGAGTTCGCATAACCCTTTCGACTAAGTGCATCAGCCACCACATTCGCTTTACCAGGGTGGTATCTGATTTCACAGTCGTAATCATTTAGGAGTTCGACCCATCTTCGTTGCCTCATATTTAACTCTTTCTGATTGAAGATATGTTGAAGACTCTTGTGGTCAGTGTATATTTCACACTTCGTACCATAAAGATAATGTCTCCATATCTTAAGAGCGAATACAACGGCTCCAAGTTCAAGGTCATGAGTGGTGTAGTTCTTTTCGTGTGTCTTGAGTTGCCTTGAGGCATAAGCTATGACTTTTCCTCTTTGCATGAGAACGCATCCTAATCCTTGCCCTGACGCGTCGCAATAGACTACAAAATCATCACAACCTTCAGGAAGAGTGAGGATTGGTGCATCACAAAGTTTTTGCTTGAGAGTTTGAAAAGCTTCTTCTTGCTTGGGCCCCCATACAAATGGTTTCCCTTTATGGGTTAAAGCCGTGAGTGGCACCGCAATGCGAGAGAAGTTTGAAATGAATCGACGATAGTAACCAGCAAGTCCAAGAAAAGACCTTACTTCGGTTGGCGTACGTGGAGCTTGCCATTCTTGAACTGCTTTGATCTTTGATGGGTCCACATGTATTCCTTTGTCATTGACCACATGCCCAAGAAATTGCACCTCTTTTAACCAGAATTCACATTTAGAGAACTTGGCATAAAGCTTTTCCTTTTCTAGGAGTGCAAGAACAAGTCGCAGATGACGCTCATGATCAGCTTTGGATTTTGAATAGATAAGAATATCGTCAATGAACACAATAACAAATCGATCAAGGTAAGGTTTGCAGACTCTATTCATTAGGTCCATGAAAACAGCTGGTGCGTTGGTTAATCCAAACGGCATAACCATGAATTCATAGTGACCATATCGAGTTCGAAAAGCAGTTTTAGGGACGTCTTCTTCATGCACCCTAAGCTGATGATAGCCCGATCGAAGGTCGATTTTCGAAAAGCAACTGGCACCTTGTAGTTGGTCAAGAAGGTCATCTATACGAGGTAAAGGATATCGATTTTTGATAGTTAACTTGTTGAGCTCTCTGTAATCGATGCACATGCGAAAAGATCCATCCTTCTTCTTTACAAAAAGTACAGGTGCACCCCAAGGCGATGAGCTGGGGCGTATAAATCCCTTGTCCGTCAACTCTTGCAATTGACTGGCTAGCTCTTGCATTTCAGAGGGGGCTAACCTATATGGAGATTTTGCCACTGGTGTAGCACCAGGTATAAGATCGATACGAAATTCGACATCTCTGATTGGAGGAAGTCCTGAAATGTCGTCAGGAAAAACTTGTGGAAAATCTTTTACAACAGGAATATCTTCAAGTTTCTTTTCTGCGGTCCCCTTCTTGATGATATGGGCTAAAAACGCGACATAATTCTTGCGAAGGTATTTCTGAGCTTGAAGACAAGACATTAAGTTGAGTCCTTTCGCCGAGGTTTCTCCAATAATTCGAAGAGTCTGACCGTTTGAAAGAGGAATACGAATAAATTTCTCACGACATACAACCTCCGCATTATGCTGACTGAGCCAATCCATTCCGATTATGATGTCGAAACTTCCCAGCTTCATAGGAATAAGATCGACTGAGAAATCGTGGTCGTTTAGGGTGAGCGTACAGTTACGTAAAATAGAGTCTAACGAAACTGGTTTCCCATCTGCAACTTCCACCGTATGGATTCCGCGAGCTTATCTCGATTTTTACTTAAGATAGGTTCAAATTCTAATGACACGAAACTTCTATCCGCACCAGTATCAAATAACATAGAGGCATATCTACCATTTATAAGAAACGTACCGTTGACTACATTGCCGTCAGCCCTGGCCTGGTTTGCGTTAATATTGAAAGCCCTTCCTCTAGCAGGTGGAGGAGCTTGGTTTGCTTGGTTCACAGGGTTGGCTTGGGCCTGAGCATGAATAATATTGACCAGTCTTGGACATGAGTTCCTGAAATGACTTGGATCCCCACAATTGAAACATGCCCGCATAGGTTGGCCCATAGGGTAGTTGGGTTGATAGTATGTTTGAGCTAAATGTTGAGTGGGTGGAAATGGTTGTTGTTGTTGGGCTTGACTCATAAATTGTTGGTGGGTTTGGGTTATAGGTTGGTGGCGGTTTGTTCGTTGAGGTGCGCGGCAGTGTTGTACAATGTGTCCAGCGCGACCGCAGCTGGTACAGTATTGGCAAGGATAGTCAGGGGAGTGGTGATACTGACAACGGTTACATTTTGGTAGTGGTCCTGTGTATGGTCTTTTGTATGGCGCGGGTGGAGGAGTGGCTTGAGTGATGGGTGCAGCAGGAACAGGGTGTTGGTGTGGGTGACTGCAAAGTTCCTGTTGTTACGCTTCCTCTTGTTAGCAAATTTAGAGGAAGGAGTGTGGTGGTTTGAGGTTTGTCCCTCAGCAGGGGTTTTCTTCTTTTCTTCCTTGAACTTCCCATTGCGAATTCGGTTTTCGGTCAGTTCTGTTGCCAACTCCATGGCAGCTTCGAGTGTTACCGGTGAAACGCTGAGGACCGAATCTTGGATTTTCGAGGGAAGTCCTCGAATGTAATGTTCGATCAGACGGTAGGTTGGAGTGAATAAGTTTGGTACCATCTGGTTCAACTCCAAGAACCGTTTGTTGTAAGTAGAGTGATCACCATCTTTTTGCTTCAGGGCATGAAATTCATCTTCCAATTTCTTAATCTCACTCCTAGGACAGAATCGCCTAGTCATGATTTCCCTTAACTCCTCCCAAGTTAAGGCCATCGCATCTTCCGTTCCCCTCTTTCCCTTCTCGGTATTCCACCAAGTGAGAGCTACACCAAGTAGTCTCCCGGTGGCATAACGAACTTTGCGATCCTCAGGACAATCGCAGTTTAAGAAAACGTTTTCCATCTCCTCGAACCAACGCAGGAGAGCAGTGACTCCCTCAGTCCCTTCGAATTTTGGGGGATCGCAGGACTTAAAATGTTTGTAGGTGCATTTGCTGGTAGGAGGGTTGTTGATGATCTGGTCCTGTTGTTGAGGAGGGTTAGTAGGATTTGCAGCAAGGGCTTGTTGTACTTGTACTACGATGTCAGGTAATATCGTGGCCATTTGATTCGCGATATGAGTGGCCAAACGTTCCCGAGAATTTTCTGATTTCCTACTCCTTCGATGCGATCTAGACGACATCTACCGGATCATAAAATGAGAAGATTGTGAGTTTATGGTATCTTTTAGGTGTCATGTGTCTTTAAAAAAAAATGAAAATAACATAAATATCAATAATGCAACTACATCCGAAGGATGTCTTGGGTTCGCTCATGTTGGGCCTCAAATGTCCCCCATACCTTCACCTATATAGTCATGTGGGCCCCCATGGCTATTGGCTTGGTAGGATTCACATTAGTATTGGCAATTTAACACTCGCATCCCCCGAATGCTAACCACAAAATATGGTCATGAGATGTTTGGTCGGAACGTGTCCAGGTGTAGACACAATGACAACTCAAAGTGGGATTAGCTCTCACGACGTTTGGTATAGCATGCTTTGGCCTAATAGGTATTTCGTACTCTCATCGTTAGTCCCCAGGTAGGCAAACTGGTCCTTTATTTTGGATTTATACGAATGCCAGCCTAGACAGGACGTTCCGACTACCGGTACTAGTACCCTTCCAGTTACTACATGCCCGTCATGAGAACTCACTTTGATGAGATTTGAAAACACGAAAATCATTATAAAATCAATCATGATGTGGTGTGTGCTTGCATGGATGTGATATGTTATGATCATACGATTTCATGATAGGCATTATCTGATAATACATACTTATGAACATGCTTGAACAATATCAAATGTAACATTTTAACATAAACATATAAACATCATGAAATTTGGCATATAACACACAAAATTCTTATAAGTTTCTAATCGACTATAGTATAGGCTCTAAGGGTCTAATAACCTATCCTATATCCCTATAGTCATGGCTCTGATACCAATCTGTCACACCCCGACCCGCAGCGGAAATAAGAGTCGGGGCATAATTGGGTTATCACCAAAGCACATGACATTTACTATTATGTTTCATAATTAAATGAAGTCAAAGTTACATTTCTCAAACATTCAAACATGTTCATTCATTACAAAGGAAAATAACCAAACATAATAATCCAAATACTAAATCGTTTTATTTCTTCTAATCCAGGTCCTACGTGTTCCTAGCTGCTGCTGGTTCACCTGTATCATGTGTAAAATGGGAGGTTTTTGGGTCAACATAAGTTGGCGAGTGAACCTTATAGATAAACATTTAATAATGATTTTTCTGGTTAGTTTATCAATAAAATATTGTGCATAATCATAAAAGAGCATATGTATGAAATCAAGCAATGGCAACATCAGTTACAATTATAACATACATTAACAATCGATAGCATACATGAACATACCAACATCATATGATAATTAACATAAATGAACTGTGAGATCAAGGCTCAATCAAACGGAGCCGATCGTATTGCATGAACTAAAAATGTAAATTGAACTGTGCGCTCAAGGCTCAATCAAACGGAGCCGAGCGTATTGCATGTATTGAAATGTAAATAAAATGACCGATCAAGGCTCAATCAAACGGAGCCGATCGTGCGGGCACGCCCTGATCAACCGCATAATAAAATGGGGATCAAACTCAACCTCGAGGGATGGGGAGCTACGGCCTCAGCAATTGCATGTACTGAAATAATAATTTGTAAACAATAATAACTACTTATCAGCAACAACTAACACACATGTCATGATATGATATATGCACAATAACTTAGTTATAATAAGTAAATGAACAAGACACATGATACACCCCAAAAACGTGATTAAAACGGGGAATTTGAAGGGTTCACTCACATTGGGTGCGTTGGATTTGAGTTGGTGAGATGCGCACGATTTAGACGAAGCGAGTCAACGAGGAATCACTGACCTAAATAATAAAGGGAAAAATATATTAAATGGATGGATTTTATTAAAGATTTTAATGGGATTTTTAGATATATTTTTGTGAGTTTATGGCTATTTTCTATCCTTAAAAATGTTATTTTTAAGTATTTTTAATTGATTTTTAATTTAAATTAAACAAATAAATATTTAAAAAAAAATATTTTTTTTCTACTGTTTGACCGTTGACCGTTGACCGTTGACCGGTTCGGTCAGCGGTAATACTTGCGCCGTGCGGGATTCGAACCGGTGACCTTCCGTTCACGCGCACGTAGCTCTACCAACTGAGCTACGTGACTAACCCGTTAGAAATCCAGTTCTTATTATATTTATACACTTATTCGAATTTACCGAAAATTCCTTTATTTTGCAAAACGTTTTAATCTCATTGAACCGGTGTTTGGGACGGGACTCGATCGCGCGACGTGTAGTTTGTTTTGCACACAGTCCACCGCTGGACTGTGCGTCTAACCCGGTTATATTCTTGATTTATATTATACTTAACAACTACTCGTTTCAACCCGGTTAGTTTATGAATAAAAAGGAATGTTTATTACGCAGAGTGTGTGTAGTAAGGATCGAACTCGCGACGTGATTATAAAATGTGCACACAGTCCACCGCTGGACTGTGTGTCTAACCCGTTTATAAACCGAATTTTAATTACTCTTATGTTCTGAAATAAGTTCATCTTCTTCGTCGTATAAACTGTCAGCGCATTCCAACTGGTTAAGATTGGATTTTGCGACTTAAACACTATCAGTAATTCAATATTAAGGAATGGAAAAAGTTTAAAGAACAGGATTTACCGATTGGAGATAAACACAGGAATCCGGCGAGAGTTTTGTCGGTGCAGAAATTGAGCTCCGACTGTTGGAACAATTAACGGTGTGGGTCGATTATTTATAGAGTTAAATCATCTAAACAAGGTTTAAATGAAGTGTAGGATGTCTTACCCTTTCACAGCGAAACTCCGGCAATTTCAGGGACTTTCCGGCGAAAATGGGATTTCCGATAAGTGTTGGCTAAGATTGGTTCTGATGATGGAATTGTGTTAGAGATTGACTAATCACATGATTTAAACAAAAAGAGTCGAAGAATTTACCGTGAAAATGCAAGTCCCGGTTTTCCGGTGAGTTGCAGAAAATTTCCGGCGATCGATTTTAGAAGGTTTTACGGCTCAGAGTCTTGACGAAAATGAAATTGAGTGTTGATGTGGTAGTTATGAAACGCGCAAATGATCAGGACTTGGATTAAATCAGAGATTGGTACATTTTCAGTTACAAATACCGAAAGTGATGAGAACTTTAAGTTCAATCAATTAGGACTTAATTGGAAACCGATATTCATCGGTTATGAGCTAGACAAACGAAGTCGAAAAGATTCAGCGTTCAATTTGCCGATTTCCGTTATTCAGCTATCACTATCCGTTAAATCGTGTTTGCGTATAAAACTCAATTGTTTTCCTAATATCAACAGAAAACAATTGGTGGCGGAGTGGTTTGGAGACGGAAAGATAAGTTGTTGTATGCAGTTGACCCGGGTTCGAGTCCGGTCAGCTCCAAATATTTTTTATTTATTTTATTTTAACTTTTTATCAAATATAATTTTTATAGTTTAGTTTATATATTAATTATGAAACGTTTAAACTCAAAATACTCATAAATACTTAATGTCATTTCATAACTTGGTATTTGATTACAAAACGGAGCGGGTTTTGGAGACCCGATTTATACAAAAGTTACATCGTACACGTGGTGGCATTTTCCTGTTAAAAATCAATTCAAGAACAATAGTAATAACTTAATAATGAAATGAGTAAATCCTAGGTCAATGCCTAAACTCGGAAGTCTAAGGAATGTGCCGTGTAAGTTTGAGATTAAACACAAGAAGGATAGTGTTTAATTATCTTAAACGTTGGCTCTGATACCAACCTGTCACACCCCGGATTTCCAACCCGAAATCCATACACCGGTGGGCCCGGGTGGGAGTATCGTGACGCAAGTTGATAATATCATTGTCAATTAAACATGGCACAACAGAAGTCTCGGAGTAAAATTACTACTACAAACAGAATGTTCGAAATATAAAATAATATACAGGCTCGTAATAGAAGATCCACAGGCGGATCATAAAATGTAAAGAAAGAATATAAAACAGACTTTAGGCAGATCTAAGGATTTGTAAGATCCTCTTATTCACTACCGATAGCTTCCAGCCTATTTCGTATTGTACCTGCAGTTTAGTCTTTGGAAGATACGTTAGCTTACGCTGGTAAATACACTCCACTGACTCATTTTGAAAACTTTAAAATGGTTTTAAGTGCAAAACGGCACAAAAATCTTTTATTTACTTGGGAAGTTTGAAATTCAACCTTGTATCAGATTCACATGTTTGTCAATACATACAGGGCCCGGGACGGAAATCGAGACATGATTAAATACACACCACTCAGGTACTCACGAAGGAGTCATCCCCAACGTCTTGGGCATATTGCATATGAGCATCAACGGGTGTATGCCTACACCCCGTGCTAAGGTCGTGGCCAATAACTAATGTATTGAGCCAAGGATATCCAGGACACGGTAATTTAACCCCTGATGTTTAAGTTATCAAACAAAACTGATTAAAACGAAATATGGGGTTTACTAGCCATAAACGGGCATTCGATTGACCCCATTTTGGACCAAGCGGTAATAATTTACCGTATCCCAAGCCCGTATAGGGAAAATAAGTCGAGACTATTTACCTGAGCTAGTCTTCTTCTTTTAATTTTTAATAACTCAGTCGTATACAAAAGTACCAAGTGCAGATAACATTTACCGGCAAGGCTCTAGTCTAGATTATGGCATAAGCTAGCCATATAAATACTAACGGTCTTATAAACCGAATAGTGTACATGATCATTACGTAAAACACTTGATTAAATGATGATCGGATAGATTGTAGTTTAATCCCGACAAGTACTTGACTTGTATAATATTGGTAAACTATATACATTCTGGATTTTGAAACTTAAATGACAAGGTTAAACCCGTTTCGGTTAATTTCCGTAAAATAGTTACATATACGTAACTATGCGCATATTAGCGATATCGGGTAACAGGATATGTCATGGACAAGTTCTGTATGTCATTATTCTTTAAATAAGTTAAGATATCAGTAGGATATCAACTTGTATGCCTGTTAAGGTTTTAAAACGAAATTATGCCTCATAAGGTCGTTTCGGTAATTATATACCGTATAAAAGGAACTTGAACATATTTTAAGTTTATAATCATGAGTATTCTGGAAAATACTTTATTTATGACATAATATCAGTAGGATATCAATTATATGTGTAAATTATCTTTTATGACCAAACTATGCACCGAAGGGGCATTTTGGTCATTTTACACATAGTTTATAAATTATTTGGGATTCTGAGTTTATAGCATGTACCTCCTGTAAATATGTTTAAAATCAGTAGGTATCAAGTCTTGGTCAATAATATGATTTAAACCCATATTATGCGCCAAAACGACGCTTATGTCGTAAAATGACGTTTTATGCGATGTTTAATGAAAACTGACATTAGGGTCAGATTAAAATGTTTAAAATATGTTATTTAATATAGCACATCAGTAGGCAAATGATTTACCTTGAAAAGATCGATAAAATCATTTTATGAGCCACAAGGGCTAAAATCATCATTTATCGACATAGTTTAAGGACTTGCTTGAAAAATCAGTTTATAACTTAGTTTAATATCCCAAATGGTCCTACTTATGATATTTCATCAGTAGAAACTTATTTTCAAGTTCATTACCATTTAAAACCTTGTTTTAAGCAAAAAAAGTCATTTTGGTCAAAGATGGCATAATTATGAAACTTGCGCATAAACTTGGATTCTGATTATGATCATGTAATATAACCTCAGAGAATTATGCTACATTATATTATGATCATAATGCAACTTTAGATCAGTATCTAACTAATCTAAATCGGGTCAGAATCGAAAGTCAAAGCAGAAGTCAAACTTTATGACTTTCGGTTGCGAACCGACCTTAGAACTGGAATTGACGGGCCGAACATGTTTATACGTGTTCTAATAATTATTACCAAGTTGTTTAAGTGTCAAAACAGGTTTCATAACATATATAAGATCATTTTATGATTTTTCCAAAAAATGGTCTTTTTGACTTTTTAATATCATAACTTTGACCCGTCAATTGGTCTAGCAAACGTGATCTTCAGGAGGTGGCCTTTATAGGGACTAACACCTACCTTATTACGATCACTTAGCCATGTTCATTTTGAACAATGGCTGGACCATAATGGTCTTAACCGAAAGTCAAAGCGTTTTCCGTAAAACGCTTGACTTTTGGCTATAAAAGCCTATAAACTAAAATGCAAGAGCAAGGAACACTTACAAGAGGTTCCTATAATGCAAGAGAACTAAGTTGGATGCTCCTTTCAGCTAGGAACTTCCAGAGGAGGGAGAAGAGTGAATTAGTGAGAAAGGTGCAAGTTGGAATGTGAACTTAAGCACCTATTTATAGTTGGAGAACTCAAAGGTGGTGAAGCCAGGTGTTTAGGGGTGTAAGAAGAAGCTTACAAGTGTCCCAAAACGTGGCATAATAGTTTAGAGAAGCCATAGTTTTGAATCAATGGTTTTGGAGTTTTGGTTGGAGACCAAACAAAACTTTCTACAGCAGAGGCTCTCTCGCGCCCCGCGAGAGACACAGACCAAGTCTCTCGCGGCCCGTGACCGCCCCTGGCCACTTTCAAAATTTGACACTTTAGCCCCTTAACTTTAAAAAGCTTCTAAAAACCTTTTTAAACACCTTTTTGGCACTTTTAGCCCTCCTTAGCCAATACTTGGCATACCTGGGATTGTGCCCGGACATTGTCGAGCTCTCGGTTCGCTAGAAGGTCACTCAGAGGTATAAATTAACATGTTGATGCTTTTAATCCTTCCATCATCCAACTTTCACATATTTACAAAATTGAACCATCTCGTCCAACAAATGGCACGAATGAGAGTTAGGACTTCACAAAAAGATCACTCAGAGGCTTATTATAAGCATGTTGATTCCGATGTCACTCAGAGGCCAAATTTCAAGCATGTTGATGTATCAGTCGCTCAGAGGCTAATGATTTAAGCATGTTGACATATCAGTCACTCAGAGGCTGTTATTTATGCATATTGACATTGGACCGTCACTCAGAGGCTCGGTTTGAGCATGTTGACGCCTTTAGTCCTTATTGGTCTTTAACAGACTATACTTAAAATACAACACGTGTCACTATACTATTGGACACGATTTTATAGGGTGTTACATCCTCACCCCCTTAAAAGAAATCTCGACCTCGAGATTTTATTCAAAAAGATGGGGGTACTTTTGTCGCATAGTGGACTCAACCTCCCATGTATACTCGGGACCTCTAAAAGCGTCCCATTTAACCTTTACTATAGGTATCATTTTTCTTCGGAGCTTCTTATCCTGTCGATCCTCGATCGAAATCGGTTTCTCAACAAACCTCAGGTTTTCATCTATCTGCACATATTTGTGTGAGATTGCTAGCGAATCATTGGCTAGACATTTCTTAAGGTTAGATATGTGGAACACATCATGGATTCCACTAAGCTCCTCTGGCAACCTGAGCTTATAAGCTACAGTGTCGATACATTCGATTACATCGAAGGGTCCTATATATCTTGGACTCAACTTGCCCTTCTTTCCAAAATGCATCACACCTTTCCAGGGTGATGCCTTTAGCATGACCTTGTCCCCATTTTGGAACTTAAGAGGTTTACGCCTCTTGTCAGCATAGCTTTTCTGCCTATCTCTGGCAGCTTTGAGATGATCACGTATTTGCACAATCTTTTCCATGGTCTCCAGGACAATCTCTGGTCCTGATAGTTGGGCTTCCCCAACTTCTACCCAGCACACGGGCGTTCGGCATTTTCTCCCATATAAGGCCTCAAAAGGAGCAGCCTTGATGCTTGTATGATAGCTATTATTGTAGGAGAATTCTATTAGGGGTAAGTGGTCATCCCAACTTCCACCTAAATCAATTACACATGCCCTAAGCATGTCTTCCAGTGTCTGGATAGTACGCTCACTTTGACCATCAGTCTGCGGATGGTAAGCCGTACTAAAGTTCAATCGTGTGCCTAAAGATTGTTGGAAACTTTTCCAAAAGTGAGATGTATATCTACTATCTCTGTCAGATACAATAGATATTGGCACACCGTGTAGGGACACAATCTTGTCCACATACAACTTAGCCAATTTATCTTAATTATACGTTTCTTTGATTGGCAAGATATGAGCTGACTTAGTCAGTTTGTCTACAATGACCCAAATAGTGTCATTTCCACTTTTGGTCTTAGGTAACTTGGTAATCAAGTCCATAGTTACCATTTCCCATTTCCTTGTGGGAATTTCCAATTGTTGTAGAAGTCCTGACGGTTTCTGATGTCGGCCTTAACTTGCGAACACGTCAGACACTTGGCTACATAAGTGGCTATGGATTTCTTCAAACCCATCCACCAATAAAAATAATCCTTCTTCAAGTCTTGATACATCTTGTCACCACCCCGGTGAACAGAGTATCTTGAATTATGCACTTCCTGGAGGATTAGATCTCTAAGTCCTCCAAAGATCGGAACCCAAATTCTATTATTAAATCTTAGGATTCCATCCTTTCCAGGCGTTAACTGATCAACAGTTCTGCCTAATCCTTCATTAGGAATATTAGCCTCTAACAGGGCTTGTTTTGCACATCTAATAGCTTCTAACTCAAGCTATTTCTGAGCTCAATGCTCTTGGCATTAATCCTTATGGGTTTAACCCTTTCCTTGCGACTTAAAGCGTCGGCAACTACATTTGCCTTGCCGGGATGGTAGCGAATCTCGCAATCATAATCATTAAGCGTTTCCATCCATCGACGTTGTCGCATGTTCAATTCCTTCTGATTGAACATGTGTTGGAGACTCTTATGGTCAGTGTATATAATACACTTCGTACCATACAAGTAATGTCTCCACAGTTTTAGTGCAAATACAACGGCACCCAATTCCAAATCGTGGGTGGTGTAATTCCTTTCTTGCACCTTTAGTTGTCGTGATGCATAGGCAATCACTTTGCCATTTTGCATTATCAAACAGCCCATGCCGGTGTGTGAAGCATCACAATAAACAACAAAATTCTCAATACACTCAAGTAGAGATAACACAGGAGCATTGCTCAACTTGTTGTTTAGAATCTCAAAAGATTCTTGTTGCTTTGGACCCCAATTATACTTAACATTCTTACGGGTCAAGGTAGTTAGAGGAGTGGCTATTCTTGAGAAGTTCTCGATGAACCTTCTATAATAACCGACCAATCCTAGAAAACTACGAATCTCCGATGGGGTCTTGGGTACTTCCCAATTCAAAATGGCTTCTATCTTAGCGGGATCCACTTGGATACCACGCTCACTTACCATATGTCCAAGGAATTGGACTTCTCTAAGCCAAAATTCGCATTTAGAGAACTTTGCATAAAGTTTCTCTTATCTTAATAGTTCTAGAATGCACCGAAGATGTTTCTCGTTATCAGCTTGATTACGAGAATAGATAAGTATGTCATCTTTGAAGACAATGACAAACTTATCCAAATACGGTTTGCAGACTCTATTCATGAGATCTATGAATGCTGCTGGTGCATTGGTGAGTCCGAAAGGCATCACCAAGAATTCAAAATGACCATAGCGGGTCGTGAAGGCTGTCTTAGGAACATCTTCACTCCTAACCTTTAGTTGATGATATCCTGATCTCAAATCGATCTTGGAGAAATAACTAGCCCCTTGAAGTTGGTCGAATAAATCGTCGATCCTGGGCAGAGGATATCTATTCTTAATTGTCAACTTATTCAGCTCTCGGTAATCGATGAACATTCGCATCGAACCGTCTTTCTTTTTAACAAAGAGGATAGGAGCTCCCCCAAGGCGAGGAACTAGACTGAGTAAAGCCTTTCTCTAAGAGTTCGTCTAGCTGCGTTCTTAATTCCTTCATCTCTGTTGGTGCTAGCCTATATGGAGCTCTAGCTACTGGTGCAGATCCTGGTATAATATCAATCTTGAACTCCACTTGCCTGTCTGGAGGTAGTCCTGGTAATTCTTTAGGGAAAACATCGGAATATTTCGAGATAACTGGTTGATCTTCAAGGTTCGGCTTAGGTTCATTCATGGTTACTTGTGCATGTAGAAGACACAACCTTTTCTCAAACACTTGGATGCCTTAAATAACGACACCTTGTCTGGCAATCCATAGTGCGAGTCTCCGGGGATGATGATCACTTCACCAGATGGGGTTTTAATTTCGATGAGCTTTTTATTGCAGGCAATGCGAGCTTGGTTATGAGATAACCAATCCATGCCTAAGACAACATCGAACCCCGCCAATTTCATTGGCAGAAGAGAGATAGGGATGGAATGATTTTTAATGGATATAGAGCATCCATCAAGAATGGAAGATGTGGATTCTATCGTTCCATCAGCAAGTTCTATCTCATAGGTTTTATCTAGAGTTCTTATGGGTAAATTTAACAGTTTACAAAACTTATGATCGACAAAAGATTTATCTGCACCCGAATAAAAAAGAACTCTAGCATAAATATCATTAATGGGTAAAGTACCTGTTATGACATATTTGTCATTAACAGCTTCCTTAGCAGTTAGTCGAAAAGCGCGTGCATTCCCCTTCTTAGCCTCTCCAGGCTTCTAATTATTATTCCTTGCATTCTTAGGGCAGTTACTTGCAATGTGCCCTTTTTCGTTGCAGATATAACATACATCATCCTTAAGATCTTTACAATCTAGGGTCTTATGCCCTCTCCTTTTACAAATGCCACAAGGTCTAGCTTGTGGGTCAGGATTACACCGTCCCCAGTGTCTTCGGTTGCAAGTCTTACATAATGGCACCATAACCGACTTGCCTTGTGGGTCAGGATTACACCGTCCCCAGTGTCTTCCCTTTGAACCCAAATCTCCCTTTATTTTTCTTATTAAACTTATGGGAGTTGTCATCTTCTCTCTTTCTTTTTCCGTCAGTTTCAGGCTTAACTGATTTCTGCCTTACTATATCAAAGGTGAGAGAGAGAGAGATAGGTCTACAGCAGACTTATAGGTATTAGGCTGAGCAGCCTTTACCATACCCATAATCCCGGGCTCTAATCCATTGATAAAACGAGCAATGCGTTTGGATTCTGGGGCGATTAGGTAGGAAACTAACCTAGATAAAGAATTGAATTCGGAAACATATTTCTGACAGTCTAGGTTTTTCATTGATAGAGATAAGAAGTCTGTCTCTATTTTCTCCACCTCATGGGGTGGGCAGTAGGTTTCCTTAATAAGGTCCATAAACTTAGACCATCCCAGATTATACAGGTATACTTTACCCATTGACTGAATCATGGCATTCCACCATGTCAGGGCATCGCCCTTAAAGGACTGTGATACATACTTGACCACATCCTTATCAGCATAGCCGCTGATCTATACAATGGTCTCCATTTCATCCAGCCACTTCTGGGCTTCTACAGCTCCTTTCTCCCCGTTAAAGTCTCGGGGCTTACAGGAGACGAAGTATTTGTAGGTACACCCGTCTTTAGCAGAACGGGACCTATCAGCAAAGTCTACTTTCCTTGGTCCACTCTTCGCATTTGAAGAGTGAACCGAGCTCTCTTTATGAGCTGAAGATGGGGTAATTGATAATGGTTTAGAGCGAGTAGCACTCGACTCCCTTAACTTCTCTATGGCCTTACCCATGGCCTTTTCTACAGCCGCATCAATGCATGCTTGGAAATCATTATTATCTATGGCTACATTTTCGGTGTCCTTGACGTTCCGATGGCTACTTTGTGCCTCATTAGAATCAGCCATTCTTCAAAGCTTTGGTTCTCTAAACCAAATAAAATTTCTCTTAGCCATGGTATAATAACCATATCGGCTTTTAAACATTGGATATAAGAAAAAATCCATTGCCTATACTAGTGTGAATAACATCACAACTCTTAGGCTTAATATAACTATATTTGGCCTAGGTCTTAATAGGACCATTATAGGCAAATTACAATATGGACATAGTCCATTTATTAATAGACAGGGGATCGTAGTGTCACAACTGTCGTCGTCATATAGACAATTATATATAGCACAAAGGCTTGTCACAAAGGACAAAAAATATGGCACATAGGCCCGTCACTATTGGACATAAAATAGGGCACATCACTACATCGCTAATGGATGTTTTATCACCGCACTGGTGTCATTAGCCGGGATCAAAATAGATCACATGGGCTATATAAATAAATCATAACGCGAAAGGGTAATACATCACTAATGGATGTTTTATTTATCATCGCACTGATGATATTAGCCGGGATCCAATAGATCACATGGCTTTATAGAATAGATCATAACCCGAAAGGGTAACACATCACCAACAGATGTCTTATTCATCACCACACTGGTGATATCAGCCGGGATCAAATAGATCACAAGGCTTATATAAAATACATCTCTAATGGATTTTTATTTTTCACCGCACTGGTGATATTTAGCCGGAATCAAACAAATTACAAGGGCTATTTAGCCGGGATCAAATAGATAACAAGGGCTATTTAGCCGGGATCAAATAGATCACAAGGCTTATATAAAATACATCTCTAATGAATGTTTTATCACCGCACTGATGATATTAGCCAGGATCAAACAGATCACAAGGGCTATTTAGCCGGGATCAAATAGATCACAAGGGCAATTTAGCCGGGATCAAATAGATCACAAGGCTTATATAAAATACATCTCTAATGGATGTTTTATCACCGCACTGGTGATATTAGCCGGGATCAAACAGATCACAAGGGCTATTTTAGCCGGGATCAAATAGATCACAAGGCTTATATAAAATACATCTCTAATGGATGTTTTATCACCGCACTGGTGATATCAGACGGGATCAAACAGATCACAAGGGCTATTTTAGCCGGGATCAAATAGATCACAAGGGCTAATTAGCCGAGATCAAATAGATCACAAGGGCTATTTAGCCGGGGTCAAATATATCACAAGGGCTATTTAAGGTTAGGACATAGTCCATTACCTGGAAGGTTAGTTTGATACCTCAAGTCACACAACCAAGAGTATGCACATTGCTTGAATGTTAACATAAGAGTACCTTAATGATTGATTAATGGTCCCGGTCACCTTCGACCTTAACGACCTTGGAGGTTTGGACCTAGTCCCTTACCTCTGGATAGAAGGATAACTTCCCTTAACCATCCTGATAGAAGACCCCTTCGTACTTAACTATCATTTCTTGGCCAATATGTGGTCTACGCCACTTGGCATAATCAATCCATTAAGATCTTTTGGAATTATATAGCAGAGCATAAATTTCGAGTAAAATCGAGACGCTCGTTTTCAAGAGGATGATTACACTTATATAATTCCAAATACTTCATTAAGTTCTAATTTTAGAAATTACAATACTATAAAAATGAAATAAACTGTCCATGCAAGGACTTTAAAGAAATAGAAATGTCCACGCAGGGACTAAAGAAATAAGAATGTTCTCGCGGGGACTATATATATAATTAGAAGAGACTTCACTCGTCCTTCTTTCCCTTAACCAATTTGGAGAGTTTCTTGAAGAACTTGTTTGTCTTCTTCTCCGTTTTCTCCGTCTGTTGCTGCATTTCTTTCATTCTTTCTAAGGCCTCATTGATGGCCTCTAGTGGTGGCGGAGGTTGTGGTTGAGGTAGTGGCATAACCGGATACTGGTACCCATAAGTTGGATATCCAGTCGGCGGATAAGTAAGTGGGAAAGGAGATGGATAAAGTGCATTGTGCATAACCGACCTTTGTCCTGCACTTACCGACATACGTGCTCCACACTTCCTCCTTGGTGGTTCAGGTGGTGGTTGAGGTTGGTCCACCGGTTCCAAGTGGACATCTTCTTGAACAGGAGGTGGTTGAGAGTGATGGCAAGGTGTGTGGTCAAAGGTGAATTGGTTCCAGTATTGGTCCCACTCATTAGGACCTTGGTAGGGCGATCCGGCATAAGAGTTTGAATCGCTTGAAATTTCAATGGGATGCATATTCGATCCCGACGGCGGCATCTCCGGGTCGGAGTCCTCGTCCATTGGGTTTGGTTGGTCCAACTGATTTTGATCGGCTGGAGGCGTGTTAAAAGAATGGTTGGGGTTAAATTCTTCATGGTAAGAGTGTGAGTGGGAACAGTGGGTATGGTGTGAATGATAGGAATGGTGAGAGTGGTAAGAATTTTGAGAATGTGAGGGCGAGTGTCTATTATAGACAGAACGTCTCGCTAGTTGCCAAGGAGATGAATCTCCTGATTCTTGGTAAGCGTCTGGGTTATGAGGTTGAGGGGGAATGCGCCCTGATGGTCCTCCCCTCATTGGACCTTTTCCTCTTCCACTTTGTGCAGATAGCATTTACAAGCAAGGCTCTAGTCTGGATTATGGCATAAGCTAGCCAATTAAATACTAACGGTCTTATAAACCGAATAGTGTACATGATCATTACGTAAAACACTTGATTAAATGATGATCGGATAGATTGTAGTTTAATCCCGACAAGTACTTGACTTGTATAATATGGGTAAACTATATACATTCTGGATTTTGAAACTTAAATCACAAGGTTAAACCCGTTTCGGTTAATTTCCGTAAAATAGTTACATATACGTAACTATGCGCATATTAGCGATATCGGGTAACAGGATAAGTCATGGACAAGTTCTGTATGTCATTATTCTTTAAATAAGTTAAGATATCAGTAGGATATCAACTTGTATGCCCGTTAAGGTTTTAAAACGAAATTATGCCTCATAAAGGCGTTTTGGTAATTATATACCGTATAAAAGGAACTTGAACATATTTTAAGTTTATAATCATGAGTATTCTGGAAAAATACTTTATTTATGACATAATATCTGTAGGATATCAATTATATGTGTAAATTATCTTTTATGACCAAACTATGCACCGAAGGGGCATTTTGGTCATTTTACACATAATTTATAAATTATTTGGGATTCTGAGTTTATAGAATGTACCTACTATAAATATATTTAAAATAAGTTTTAAAATCAGTAGGTATCAAGTCTTGGTCAATAATATGGTTTAAACCCATATTATGCGCCGAAACGGCGCTTATGTCATAAAATGACGTTTTATGCGATGTTTAATGAAAACTGACATTAGGGTCAGATTAAAATGTTTAAAATATGTTATTTAATATAGCATATCAGTAGGCAAATGATTTACCTTGAAAAGATCGATTAAAATCATTTTATGAGCCACCAGGGCTAAAATCGTCATTTATCGACATAGTTTAAGGACTTGCTTGAAAACTCAGTTTATAACTTAGTTTAACATCCCAAATAATCCTACTTATGATATTCCATCAGTAGAAAGTCATTTTCAAGTTCATTACAATTTAAAACCTTGTTTTTTGCAAAAAGGCATTTTGGTCAAAGATGACATAATTATGGAACTTGCGCATAAACTTGGATTATGATCATGTAATATAACCTCAGAGGATTATGCTACATTATATTATGATCATAATGCAACTTTAGATCAGTATCTAACTAATCTAAATCGGGTCAGAATCGAAAGTCAAAGAAGAAGTCAAACTTTATAACTTTCGGTTGCGAACCGACCCTGGAATTGACGTGCCGAACATGTTTATACATATTCTAATAATTATTACCAAGTTGTTTAAGTGTCAAAACAGGTTTCATAACATATATAAGATCATTTTATGATTTTTCCGAAAAATGGTCTTTTTGACTTTTTAATATCATAACTTTGACCCGTCAATTGGTCTAGCAAACGTGATCTTCAGGAGGTGGCCTTTATAGGGACTAACACCTACCTTATTACGATCACTTAGCCATGTTCATTTCGGACAATGGCTAGACCATAATGGTCTTAACCGAAAGTCAAAGCGTTTTCCGTAAAACGCCTGACTTTTGGCTATAAAAGCCTATAAACGAAAATGCAAGAGCAAGGAACACTTACAAGAGGTTCCTATAATGCAAGAGAACTAAGTTGGATGCTCCTTTCAGCTAGGAACTTCCAGAGGAGGGAGAAGAGTGAATAATGAGAAAGGTGCAAGTTGGAATGTGAACTTAAGTACCTATTTATAGTTGGAGAACTCAAAGGAGGTGAAGCCAGGTGTTTAGGGGTGTAAGAAGAAGCTTACAAGTGTCCCAAAACGTGGCATAGCAGTTTAGAGAAGCCGTAGTTTCGAATCAATTGTTTTGGAGTTTTGCTTGAAGACCAAACAAAACTTTTTACAGCAGAGGCTCTCTCGCGGCCCGCAAGAGACACAGACCAAGTCTCTCGCAGCCAGCGACCGCCCCCTGGCTGCTTTCAAAATTTGACACTTTAGCCCCTTAACTTTAAAAAGCTTCTAAAAACCTTTTTAAACAACATTTTGGCACTTTTAGCCCTTCGTAGCCAATACTTGGCATACTCGGGATTATGCCCGGACATTGTCGAGCTCTCGGTTCGTTAAAAGGTCACTCAGAGGTATAAGTTAATACGTTGACGCTTTTAATCCCTCCATCATCCAACTTTCACATATTTACAAAATTGAACTCTCTCGTCCAACAAATGGCACGAATGAGAGTTAGGACTTCATAAAAAGATCACTCAGAGGCTTATTATAAGCATGTTGATTCCGATGTCACTCAGAGGCTGGGCATGTTTACATATCAGTCACTCAATGGCCAAATGTCAAGCATGTTGACGTATCAGTCGCTCAGAGGCTAATGATTTAAGCATGGTGACATATCAGTCACTCAGAGGCTGTTATTTATGCATGTTGACATCGGACCGTCACTCAGACGCTCGGTTTGGGCATGTTGACGCCTTTAGTCCTTATTGGTCTGTAACAGACTATACTTAAAATACAACGTGTGTCACTATGCTATTGGACACGATTTTACAGGGTGTTACAATGGCGTTTCATCTGGAAGGGACTGATGTGCATGGCTTGTAGTTTAAGGCGGGAATTTTAATGGAGTTTTACGTATGAGTGAGGCATTTTGTATTAGAGAAGTCAAAATACCCTTTTACCCTTAATGAAGCGTGGCCACCTAATAAAGTTGATGTTATTTACGAAAACACCACCGCGTATTCTAATCATAGATTGTTTTGATCCACCGAATGAGGGGTGTTCTCACCGTTTCGTACTTATAGGCTAGGAGTTGACTACAAAGTCCAAATTTCCTAAAAAGTGTAAAAAGTCATTAAACACCATAATGTAAACCATAAAACACACTAAAAACCATAATGAAGATTACTAAAACATCATATATGCAGGTTTTATGTTGTGTTTTATGATAAGGCTCTAATTTTGGAATGACAAACATTATTGTATTTTATGTGGATTAGCATGTTGTGTTTTATATCCATAGTTCTACAACTATTAAATTTTCCTTATCTTTTATTAAATGACGATGATTTCAATAATTTAACTAAACAATTAAATATCTATATATAGGGCAAGGATAAATCATAAACCCAGCTTAGTTAAAAAAACCCAAGAAACTCAACATCTACCATTAATTAACATGATCAATGACTGATCATTTTGTATGTACATCTGATGTTGCTTTTAATATAATAATAAGTCAAAGTACAAGCAAGGGTATAATCGGTATATATGTAAAATTTGATGCCATGAGAAAATTGTAACTCCATGTGCATGTTTTGGTGATATCCATAACAAAGTCTATACGCCTATAGTACCACTTTCATCATTATGCCTACAAATCCCTTACCCTAGATGCAAAATATCAAAACCACACAAAGTCTCTTCCTATTTTTTCATTTTTTTCATTGTTTATCAAAACACACACAACCATCCTCTCTCTTGTCTTCATCCCAGCTTTGAGCAAGGGTCCAAGATTCTATCTATAGTTCCTCCAAAAAAGTAACTTTAGCGATCTATCTTCCCGAAGATTTCAACCATCTGCAAAACCTGGTGCGTCAACTTAACCTGTTTGTTGTTTTTTTTGGGTAAAAAGAGGTTTTTTGGGCTTTTTTAAGTAGAATCTGGGCTTCTATATAGATTGTTGTTAAAAAACAAAGTCATGTAAAATGAAGACTGCAAAATTTGATCTGCACCTCTAAAAAAGGAGCTTGCACCCATTTTTTTGTATTTCTACCATAAAATCATGTAAAATGAAGAAGTTTGGGTGAAGTAATATAAAACTAAAAGTCCCTCTGTGAGTCCCAAATGCTAACTGGATCACAGCGGTTTGATTGTTAACACCTAACACCTATTGATTAAGTGTTTGAATGAGAAAAAGTTAAGAAAAACCAAAAGATAAAGATTCTTGTTTCGATCAAACAACAAGTGTTGTTTATGTAATCCCAAATGATATACACACTAAAAGCATCTGGATATTCGGATTTAGCACAAGAACATGAATTACAACACAAGAGAAATCACCAAAACTTGTCCAAGAACCTTGGACTAGGGTTTTCCATTAGCTTCATATATATACACACTGACTGTCTGGCGTATTTAATAAATACGCCAGAAACACAAATACACCATGTCTGGCTTACATTACATACATTTCACTTTTAGCCCCTGAACTTTCTAGAATACTATAAACTAAAGCAAAACAATCCAAAACCTAATAAAACCAAGTACCAACGATCTCAAAAGCTCTAACACTCTCTTTTTTTGTTCATCTTCACAAACGCAAAAATGTACAATCTTTGAGGAACAAGAAACAACTATAAAAGGGGTTACAAAAAGTAGGGATTTTGTGCAAAAAGAGGCATGACTTCGTTATGATCTTTTCCTACTAAAACGATTTTATTACTTTACTACTTTTTCGTTTGTCACTACTCATTTTTTAGGGTTTTGTGGAAATCACAAATAAGATATGGGTGTGAGGTATATGTTGGCATTTGTTTTAGGCTTTTAATATTTTTTATTTTTTAAATATTATTTTTATGAGTTTGAAAATTACAAGGATTTAGTCTTAAACAAACTGTAAAAGGACAAAAAAACCATATTATTTATTACACCTACTTTAGTAATGTAAAAAAAAGAATGTGAAAAAACATAGTTGTGAATATTATGAATAATCAAGGTATATTATGAATATTAAAGTGGAACTCTAGGTGAAACGACAAATAATGAAGGTATATTATGAATATTAAAACATTTTTATGGTATATTTATAATATATGTAAATGTGTTACATAAACAATAGGGAAAAGGGTGAGACGTAAATCAGTTCATTTGGCTAGGAAGAAGAAACGACAAGCAAATACGGGGACAAAGAATGTGATTGATGAAAGGGAAGACACTGATGAGGCGATAAAAAATGTATCTGCTTGAGAAAAAAAATGTATTGTAACATGTATTCGTTTGAGGAAAAAACAATTATTTAATATTTTGTTCTTCTTCTTATATATAGATGAATTAAAAAAGGTAACTTTTGATTGGCATCTTTAAACTGGTAACGTACATGCATAAAAAGGGTCCATTAATACGTTATATCGTCTTATTGTATTTCAATCGTGTAACATTAAATATATGTTATATTAGCATATTAACTCATGATATGGAAAGTATTACATGAACAAAAATATATTTTATCGTGTAACATTGCCGTTATATTACATACATTAACATATTAACTCATGATATGAAAAAGTGTTTCATGATCAGAACATATTTTATCATGTAACATTGTTTGAGTATCTAGAAAATGAGATATTTTATGGTGTAACATAGTTTGCATAAACCAAATGGGACTTTTTTTTTGTACGTTCCCTCGCTCTTTCTACCGCCCTTTCAAATAGCATGCCTTCTTTCTTGTACTCGTTTCCAGCACTGACATGTATCTTATGACCATAAAGAACATTCAAATCGAACAGGCAAAACATATAAACATCCATTGGATCCAAAATGCGGATATCTTCATTTGAGTTGGATCTGATGACCGCTTCACCTATTTTTCCATCATATAACCATTTTCTAAAATTGGTGAGCGTCACTGGAATCTCTGGAGGGATCTTAATTCTCATCTCAACCTTAGAAAGGTTGATGACCTATGTGACTTTGCCTTTACCGGTGATGGGATCCTTTGTTGTCTTTGAAACCCTTTTCCGTGGTCGTTGGGGCTTGAAGAAATTAAACCCGCGATTGCATTCTCTTAAGATTAATCTTTCAAAATTAGAACCAATACTACTGTTGGTCAGATTGATCAAGTCTAATGTTCCGAGCTCACGAATATCCCACTAAGGAAGGATTTTCGTGTTTAATCTAGTCTAGAAGTATTGGATAACCCCACCATGTCTCTTCATGATGAACATCCCTTTTAAATTGCAGTACTCCTAGCTGATTAGCTTGTCAGTGGCTTCTGTCTTTTCAACGGTGACTACTTGAGAAAAATCTGGAAGCTTTTCTCGTTCCTTTTTAAACCATTCCAGACGTTGCGGGTCAAAACATTTCCGTCTTCCGTTTCATACAGAACCTCTTTCTCTAATCCCCGCTCGACAAACCGTGCCAATATTCATCCCGATCCACTTCCACTTCCTCACTTTCATCATCTTCGCTGACGTTTAAAACCGACTCCCATCGTCTTTTCTTTTTCTCGGCTTCTTCGGTTTTTCGTTTATCTTCCTCTAACTTAAACTTCTCAAAGTCGAAAATTTCTGTAGCTGAGAACATTGGTTGTACTTCTGCTTTGGTACAGAGCTCTCTAATCATTCTGTACATTTTTTCCATACCGTCTTGTTGAAATATTACAAATCTTGTTTGTTCCTTCACATAAGAATGAAGCTCCTTGTTTTTCTTTCTTTGTTCTCTCAACTTCTCAAAGTAACACATTTGTATTGTTCACTTGATGCTTTAGGAGACATATTTCTTTTGCGGGACCCGTTCTGATGTCTTTTGACAGTTTATCATAGAGTTCTTGGAAAGAACGCAGTCTGCTCAACGAATTCATCCATCTGTTGCTCAACGAATTCATTAGGCCTACCAACAGTTGCTCAACGAATTCATCTATCTATTCTTGTTTGGAAGTCACTGTTAAAGGAGTCTTGGATTCTGTCATTCACGCCTTTTTCTTTTCGTCTCTCTCTTTTCTCTTTCTTCAGCTTCTTGTATACCTCGTAAGTTCTAATGTGCTCTCCGTGTTCTTTGTGCTGCCTGCACGAATACTATCACCCATTAAACGTTCTGGATTCGGGGTATATTTCTTTTTCTTGGAAGACCCTCCCTCTTCCGTAAGCTGTTTTCCTTTCTTCTTTCTGACTAACTGTTCCTCCTCTTCTTCTTCATTTTCTTCCTCTTCAATGTTTGTTTATTTCTTTCATTTAACACCTTCCCGATACTTCTCCTATGCAGCTTTCACTAATGGAAGATTTTCGATACATCCAATGGTGAAGCATCACCCACTCGTTTGTTTTCAGTTCCGTAATCTGTCGACTTGCCGCCAACTGAAAGTTTACATGTTTTCATCGTATGGGAGTTTAGGACTCTGATCTTTGATGAGAAGCTGTACAAATCGAGGGTACATGGCCCATATTTTTGAGTTTGCGTTATCAACCATACAGTAGAAGATCAGGCTAGAAATGTTGAATGGTTGTTTGGTGCATAGATTTAGCATAGCAGCTGACCATTCCAAATTTAACCCATCGTAACCTCCTTTTCTATGTGCCAGCCTCATTGCAAACACATGCAAAATGGATCGCCAATCTTTTGTGAGACCGTTGCGTTTGATCTCGTTCTTGAACTTGAAATCTCCAACATACTTCATACCCTTGAATCCATCCAAAATTTCATCTTTCTTTAAACGTAATGGATCCTGAGGATTATCTCCGAGACTTAAAACCCTTCGTACACTATCTTCTGTTACAATAACTTCCTTGTTTTGAACGGTTGCTGTAATCCTCTTGACATTGTTGACGGTCTTGACTTTTGTTGTCTTCGAGAATTCTTTTATGTGAATAGTGTATATTTTTGGATCTGCTTGGACAACATTGATTTTGCCATAACTTATCTAATCTGCCACATCTTCAAAATCTTTTAGTGGCGGCTGTATTTTGCATGGCTGATTATGTTTCAGTGTTTTGTCCCAAGCTATTTCTTTCACCATCTAGAGAGCATGAAAACGAGCCAAGTGAGATCTGGTTTCCGAAACGTAACTATTTAGGTTAGATTTATAATTAAAAATAAAATAGAAATAAAATAAAATAAAAGGAAAATGCCTAAATAAGCTATTAAAAGCGCTGACATGATTTCTAATCAACATTTAAAAGCGCCGGTTTTAACATTATTTACGCCGGCTAGAGAGATTAAATACGCAGTAATATTTACTGATCTTGGTTAAAATTTCTTGTGATTTACACTGTCAATTGATCGCGTAGTAGAGTTAGAGCACAAGTTCTTAATTACGTAGATATGTATCGACTCTAATTTACCGGTATAGTTGTCAATTACGCCAGTTGCTCGAACTCGCATTCGAGACTTAGATACGCGACCCATCGGCTGAAGTTAAAACCGCTGTATTGACACTAGTTACGCCATCTTCATAATTTTCTTGATAAACCCCTTAACTCAACTAATCTGATTTCTCAACAATAAATCTTAATTGCTTGAACAGGGTCCATCTCTACGACATTTTTTATATTATTCAAGAACCGATTTACCCATACCTTGATCATCTTGAACAAACGACACACATATTTTGGATCAGTTTTGGTTAATAGGGTGTTTAGGAAGTTTAAATGTTGAAGAAGAAGATGATTTAAAAACTTTCATTTTAGGAACAGAACGGATATATAGATATGAAAATACCTTCCAGTGTAATTAATAATTACGCTGGAAGTTAAATACGCCGCCTCTATTTATTTGAAAGGATTCTTCAAATTAAAGAAATCACATCCAAATACACTCGAAAATTTTGAACTTTCTCGAAAAACATGCCCTTTATAGCAAAGAATATGTAAAAATTGAAAAATAATTTTGAGAAAATCAAAGATTGGCAATTTGGACACCGAAATATGTTTTTCGACCCGAGAGATTATCCTTTTCCGCAATTTTCATTTGTTTGAAACTCCTTGACGTTCCTGCAAAAGATCATACCAGCAATACTTGTCAGTTTATTATTTTAATCTTTGATTAATCGAGGCATAAGAAAAACTATCAGTATGTTTGTCCTCTTAAATCCATGCATCCTTCTTTCAACATGCTTTTGGTGACATTTTATCATGTTGTGGTAATATTGACAAAAATTGCAATGGCCCCCACTCAATCTAGACGGTTAGAATATTGTGTCCATGAGTCCCACGTCAAGATATACCCCCGCGATCAAGGTATACACAAAACTTCCTCATAACAGGTGAATATATTGATTTCATTCGTATGAGAGATACAAGTTCAGCGCAATGGTGAACAGGTATACACTTTTGTGCAATTAAAACGACCAATGTAGTCCTGACCAGGGTTACGCAAATACCTCATTGTGGTATGATTACTTTTGAATGGCTCTTTTAGTTGAGCTTTTTCAATTGTATGGTTTTTGGCCTCTTTGGCTCTTTTTGAAAAGATATCATAATCGTGTCTAGGTCTGCATATATCTGGATGTAACAGAAGAGCGACTATGATATCCCCGAATGATAAAACAATATAAATACCCGAAATCTCGGATTTTGGCAATCTATCAACGCAAGATTTTAAGACCATTAAGCCATATACCACAACGTGTTACCCGAAGGATGCACAACATTGTGGGTATCCAGAATTTTTGTGTAAACTTTATCTTTTTTTTTTGTCTAATCGCAGTTTACTCGATGGTTTTGCTGAATCTACTGACACGTCGTTGCTTGGCACCCTGATTTGTTGCTTAGCATCTTGATTTTCTTTTCTTTTTCTGCTTCACAAATAGAAAAAAGTGTTAGCAGTGTTCTATCATTTTTTAAACAGGTGTCAAATGGGAGATCAAAACTGTATTTTAATTTTCTGGATATCTTCCCCCCTAAAATTTTATTTTTGCATAATATGTAATTTTAAATTAGCAGAAAATCTTTTTGATGGGCACTGTTTTAAGATATTCGTTTATTTAGAAGGCGGGTTTTTTAATGATAGAGTATGTACGAACGGTAATCAGAACAAAGTTCATTTCCACTCAAGGAAATTGATCATTTCCAACTAGGTTACCAGCTGGTTGAAACGAGTTTTATCGAAGGCTTTCGTGAACATGTCGACTTTTTGGTGCGTAGTATCCACTGGCACCATGTATCCTTTTTCGTACGCATCTTGAATCGTGTGAATGCAAATCTCCATATGTTTAGTTCTTGAGTGATGGATTGGATTCTTCACAATTCCCAAACATGCTTCGTTGTTGATGAATATCGGAGTGTTCATAATGTTGATCCCGTAATCCATCAACTGATTTTGTATCGAAAGGACTTGTGAACAACTGTAGGTCGCCATGTATTCAACTTGAGCAGTAGAGGTGGAGAATGTCGTTTGCCTTTTGCTTTGCCAAGATCTAAGACGGTTTCCTAAGAATCGGCAACCTCCTAAGACTTATTTTCGATCGAATTTACAACCTGCATGGTCATTGTCAGAATAAGCAATTAAATAAAAATTATTATCTTTAGGATACTAAAGTCCAAGTTTGGGTGTTCCTTTCAGATAGTAAAAGATTCGTTTGGCCGTAGTCTCATGACATTCTTTGGGATTCGTCTGAAAGCGAGCACAGATACAGACAACCCACATAATGTCAGGCCTACTTGCGATTAGATACATCAACGATCCTATCATTGAGCGATAGAAAGACTTCTTCACGGGTTTTCCTTGAAGATCAAGAGTGAGTTTGGTTTGAGATACGAACGAAGTGCTTGTAGTTTTGTAGTCATTCATATTATATTTAGAAAGAATATCCCTGATGTATTTTGCTTGATGAATGAGGATTTCGTCTTCTTGTTGCCTCACCTCCAATCCCAAGAAAAAGGTGAGCTCTCCCATCATACTCATTTCAAACTTTGCCTTCATAACCTTCTCGAATTCCTCACATAACGCTTCATCAGTTGACCAAAGATGATATCGTCTACATAAATATGAACTAGCATCACGTTGTCTCCGATCCTTTTTGTGAAGAGAGTCATGTCGATTCTTCCTCTACTATATCCACATCCCAGAAGATATGTTAATAAAGTCTCATACCAAGCTCGAGGAGCTTGGTAAAGACCATAGAGTGCTTTTCAAAGCTTGTAGTACCGTTTAGGGAAGTGTGGATCTTCAAAGCCAGGAGGCTGACAAACATAAACTTCTTCTTTAACCTTGCCATACATAAACGCACTCTTCACGTCCATCTGAAACACTTTGAAGTTTTTGTACGAAGCATATGCCAAAAATATTCTAATAGCTTCCAAACGTGCTACCGGAGCAAAAACTTTCTCATAGTCAATCCTTTCCTCCTGTCAAAAACCCTGAACAACCATTCTTGCCTTGTTCTTAATAACCACACCATGATCGTGAAAGGAAAGCGGCGTACAATCCTTTGTTGATAACATAAGTCTGACCACGAGTTCGCACACCGTCTTCCACCGGACCTATTACGTTTTCAATAGGGGTGATTTCGATTCATCTTCTAACCTTCATTGGTATGAGTTCCGATTTGTTGAGCTAGATTGGTGAAGTGTTCATCGACATAGATGATTGGAGGTCCGTCTTCTTGAATTGGTTCATCCACATTCGTCTGAGAAGAGGAAGCATCATTTGCGGATGCATTCTCATCCGAAGTGCCACCACTTACTTCTTCGATGGGAAGAATTGGATCGGCTGAAGCTGGAGTAAAACGAGTTGTTAAAGGGGTGAATCCAATGTCTGGCGAGTCAAACAATGGTTCAACTTGAGCGGTTTCAGAAATAGGTTCGGGAATGTCGAAGGTGTTGAAAATAACATCTACATTGCAAAACCAATCGAGAGAACTTCCAGTGTTGGTGTAGTTTACATCTTGAAAGTCGACGTAGTATGATTCGAGCACCATCTTGGTTCGTTTGTTGTAGACTCTATACACCTTTTGAGTAGATGAATATCCCATGAAATAACACACATGACTGACTACTTCAAACTTGATAAGATTATCTTCAGTGTTGAGAAGTGTACTTGAGCATCCAAACGGTCTAAAGAAATCTATCAGAAGCTTTTGTTTAAGAAGAAGTTCATAGGCAGTTTTTCCGTGAGGTTTAACAATGAAAAATCGATTCAAAACATAGCATGTTGTGTTGACTGCCTCTACCCAAAAGATGATGGGTAGCTTGGAGTCTACGAGCATAGTTCGAGCAGCTTCAATGAGTGTTCTTTTCTTTCGTTCCGCAACGCCATTTTGCCGAGGAGTTCTAGCGGCACTGTACTGAAGGCGATTCCCTTTTCTTAACAGAACGAGATAAACATTTGATTTTTGAATTCAGATCCGTTATCACTTCTGAGTGACTTGACCTTCAGTTTGATGACGTTCTCGATCATAGGAATGGAAGTCTGTAGAATGGATGCAGTTTTGCTTTTAGCTCCAAGAAAGTAAACCCATGAAAATCGAGAAATATCATCTGTAATCACCAAGCAATAAGATCTTTTAGCTAAACTTTTAACACTAATAGGACCGAAAAGATCCATTTGCAACAATTGCAGTGGTGCGGTTATCGTATTCACTACTTTGGACTTGTGCGGCTTTTTGTGTTGCTTGCGTTGGGCGCATGCGATACACTTTTCTGAAAATGGAAATTCTTTTGTTTTACCTTACTAAGTTTAGTTTAGAAAGTTTATTCATATTTTTGAAATTCACATGCCCCAAACGTCTGTGCCAAAGAAAAGATGCCTTGGAGATCAAACACATCATTTGCTCATTGGTTTTGGCGTTTTTCATAATGAGGTCGTAGGTGTTGTTTTGACGAGGAGCTGTGAGCATAATCATCTAGGCAGGACCGGAGTATTCGGGTTTGAGAAAGAGACATTCCACATCTTTGAATAGCACAGATATTCGTTTGTCAGAGACTTATGATACACTCATGAGATTGTAACACAACTCTGGTACATAGTTAATGTTTTCTAACATAAGTGCTTCAGAAACTACGTCTCCGATTCCAACAATCTTTCCTCCCTTTTCATCTCTGGTAAAAGATACAAAGTCGCCGTCGATAATCAGAAGTTCTTCAGTAGTTCCTTTAATCCGGTCGAAGCCATTTTTGCAGTTTATTCTGTTATACAACAACAAACAAGAAATATATACAAGTTAGTTAGATTTCGGAACTCAGACTTGCTTCATTTTTAATCTATCGTGATTTTGGATGAAAATATATTGTTTTCTTTTCCAAAAACGTGTTGTATTAACTAGGTTTTTGACTGATTTCTTAAAATTATCAAACTGCTCTGTGAAACTTTTAACAAAATTTTGTTCAGGTTCAGAAAATTTCTTGCTTTTGCAATGTTTCGTTGTATGTCCTAAATGACTACAATGAAAACATTTAATGTAATGGTTTTTTTTTCCTCTTGGAGGATGATGCATTGGAAGATGATGTATGAGATGAGTGTCTTGAGCTGTATGAAGCCTTATCTGATGAAGATGCATTAAACTTGAACTTCTGATTTTCTTCATTTTCTTGTCAAGACGACTTTCATCCTTAGTACACTCTTCGTCCATCTCGCTGTTTGTTGAAGAACCTGACTCTTGACTTTCACTTGAATTATCTGATTCTTTATCTTCACTCGAGCTTTCTTCTCCGCTTTCTGAAGTTGTTGTGTTTGAGTCTTCACTGCTACTATCTTGGTTTGGTTCTTTATCAGACTATTTCATACCTGTACAAGATGGAATAAACTCGGGAATTTTCTCTGTAAGGAATTTTCCGAATCTGTTTGCTTCAATTCAAGAACAAATACAGGAGGTTCAACCACTACATTCTCATGGTTGCGGGTCATAGGTTTAGGCATATGCCTATTATAGTCATCCTGAATATTTAGACTAGGTTTAATACAGTTATCCGTCCTAGTTAAATTATTACATTCATCCTAAATAAAAGTCTTGTTTGTTTTACCACAGTTCTAGGCAAACCAGTTAACCGTAGTGTAACTGTCACCTGAATACCCTATCCCTATTTTTGTGCCTCCACATTCCTCATTGCACACATCCTCCTCATGCTCAATTTCATCTGCATTGCTTATAGAAACATTAGTATTTTTTGTTATTTTCACAATCGACACTTTGAGCAATTAGATCATTTTATCAATTAAATCATTTTCTGGATGAGGAATTGGAATGGGTACATAGTTCTTGCTGTCAGTAGACGGAAAGATTCTTATTTCATTCCCAAGCTTATCTTTGTACCCAATGCCATCTTTCACGTATGTCGGTCGTTGGCAATTTTTAATATCAACCAGTGCCTTTTTGCTAACATTCCATATATCAATAGTGAGTTGCAATTTAGTGTTCTCAATTTCAGATTTCTCTAGTTCTTAGTTAAATCATTTATAATGAAATATGTTCTGAAAACGAAATCTTTTAAAGTTTGCATTTCAGCCAAAGTTGAGTTTAACTTTCTCTGATATGAAGCTTCATTCACTTTTAGCTCTTTATTAAATTGCAAAACTCTATCTTTTCTCTATTAGGTCACGATTGAGAGATTTATAGTGAGCCACGACGTTGATACATGGTTTTGAGCACAATTTAGCTTTAAATTCATAGGGTATGTTGTTTACCAAGTCTTTCTCCTCTTTTTCTTTGGCCGATTCAGTTTTCATTGCTGCTGCAGGAACTTGATCTTTTTCCTTTTTTGCACTGCTGCTAGCCTCTTGACTCTTCTCTTTTGACTTTGATGTATCATCCTTTCTCTTCCCTTTATCAGCTTCCAGCTTGGTTGAGTTGACGATGCTTTTCAGTCCTTTGTCAGCAGACGTTTCTCCCTTAGGAATACCTGCATTTTTGTTGCTGAGAAAGTTTGAAGGACGTGGAGCCGATTCAGTGGATATCTTGGTCATTGGAGCCTTGTCAACTTCCTTTAGTTCATTGGATATTTTTGCCATCTAAGCTTTGTTAGCTTCCTCCTTTGCTTCAACAATCTCATCCGCCCAATCATCAATCTCATCCTCCCAATCATAGTCTTCCACCACTAGAGCCTTTGGAGTGTTAGCAGCAACATTGTCATTTCCTTCAATGGTGATTGCCCTTCTAGCTAGAGTTCCATCAGCATTTTCATTTTTCAGCAATGGACAATTCTTTTGAAGTGACCCAAATTTTTGTAGTCGTAGCATCTCAGATTGGACTAGTCAAAACCAGCCTTTCCAACTAACAACCTCTTTCCTGTCTTGTCTTGAAACTTCTTCAACCTTAAAGTGATCATTACCATTTGCCATTTCAGGTCTGTTTCCTCCATATCATCTAGGTCCACTTGGTACATATCTTCAGCAAAAAGGAAATCATGTTTCAGCTTTCTTGAATAAGTGCTTCATAACTACTCAGAAAGGTGTTAAAGAGTGCAACATGTTCAGTAGATATCTTGAGAGCTTGAGCATCACCGACCATAGTAGTCTTCTTGTTAGCCTGTGGAGCCTTTGCAGAGCTTGTGGAAGCGTTAAAGTAAGATGCATTAGCACATTGTGAACTTGAACTACCGGAGTTTATAGGGGCAAGGAATGCCATGTTCTTGGGAGTGGAAGCAACAGTTGATTGAACAGGTTTCTGTGAGTATCCTGCTTGATTCATCTCTCGCTTAAGCACGTCCATTTCGAAGGCCTTTAGAGTATTGATCAGACCTAAAAGAGTGACTGGAGTTGTACTAGTCAAGAAAGTTCTTTTGATCATCATGCACTGTAAGCTCCATTCTTTTGGAAGAGAGTCCAAAAGTTTCTTGATTGACCATAGTTGGCAACGGGATTACCAACTTTCATCATTTCTGTTAACACCTTCAGAAAACGGCTGATATGATCTGACAGACTTTCACCTCGAACACTTCCAAACAAATCATATTCTTTCTGAACCATATCTCTCTTGTTATCCATCAGTTCTTGGTTATCTTTATAGTGATCGTTAAGTGCCAACCATAATTCATGAGCGGAGGTGTACTCTTCAAACAGGTTGTTGTCATCCTTTAATAGAGTCATTGTTAGAGCATCATGAGCCCGACGCTCAAGTTGGATCAACGTCCTGTCTTCGTCAGTGAAGGTTGTGGGATCATTGTTAATTGTATGGACATCATCACGCATCACCATGGGAAGGTGAGGTCGAACGGTGACAGACATCCATTGAGTATAATCCGTGTACCCTCAAAGAATGACTTGATTATGTTCTTCCAACTTCTAAAGTCTTCAGATCCTTTCAACTTTGGAGGCCTAGTTGCAGTTCCTATTTCAAGTTTGGCTTGAGCAACCGAGTTCAGTTGATTAAGTGACATTTTGGTTCGATTTTAAGTTCAAATTGCTGATTAGAGGTTAAATACGTCGGTTTGTTAATGTTCAGTGTGTAATTACACCGAACAACGAACAATTTCACTGATGATCAAGGTCAAATACGCTGAGTGTGTCAAATACGCTGGAGGTTATTGAATTCTTGGAATGCAACAATGCTAAATCCGCTGAGATAAACAAGACACACATGAGTTTGGATAAGTACACTGATCACCGTGATAAAATCGCTGTGGATATTTATCACTGACTTTGAAGTCACCTTCGATTAAATACGCTGACATTATTTCGCTGAGAACTAACAACTACGCTGGTTTATTACCGACGTATTTTGTTGATACAGTTTTGTGTCTGTCGCTTGTTCTTAATTACAGTTGTAATTGTACGGTCTTTGCTCAAGTGTCTGTATAGGTTTGGTCGTGTCGAATAGATCGAGATATCCTTCTATCTTGATCTAGTATGACATCTTAGCTTGTCTGTGTTAATCAGTTGCATGTGTGCATACTGATAAGTCTTGTGTACGTCAAGTCTACACACGTTCTCCAGGAATAAGGATTCTGTGCGAATAAAAGATTTCGTATGAAACACAGGTTTCGTACGAATCAAGTATTTCGTACGAAACAGTTAACTCGTACCAAATCTCTGGAGATGTGTCTCATGTGTAATAGTGTGTTCCATATGTTTGGCAATGTGTTTTCGTACGAGTGACCAGCTTGGACACTATATAAGCAGACATGTAGTTCTCAGTCAGGGCTGGTTGAGTTGGTTAGCTAGTTAGTCTAAGTGAGCCTCTCAGCATGCTCTCTAAAGATGAAGACACAAGAACACAGCAAGTTTGTTTGAGTCATACGAGCATTGTGTGTATATGTTTGTACTTGTTCTCAATCATTAATCAAGATAGTGAATCTTTGGTTACCCTGTGTTCTTTACTCTGCTTTGGTTGCATGCACACTTGGATTCCGCACTTGTGTGTATGTTATATGAACCAGGAATAGGTTTGACATCCGCAGGTGGACCTACAAGTGGTATCAGAGCTTTGGCTCTTTCCTTGTTCAAAACCGGGCTTAGTGTGTCTAAGCTAGTTTGAATATTTCTGAAGTGTTCTTGAATCTCCAGCAGAAAAACATAAATTTTGGATAGTTAACTAACTAAAAACTTGATTAAAATCTGTTGCATGCTGAAAGTTTTATGGTAAAATTTTTCTGAAGAACACCCTTGAAGAAGAAATCTGCAAAAATTTGAATCTGATTAGTTTTGGTAGGGTGGACATTTTCTGACTTGGATCTGGACTTGGACTATTGACTGTTAAAAATATGTGTTTTAACTAAAAGTGGGTAAGACAACAGGTATTTTCGAAAAAACAGGTCTACACAAAAAAGGAAATTTTTCACCAAACCATCTCTGAAAAGATTCCTCTGAAAAACGCTGAACAAAACAGTTTGTGTGACTGAAGAGTTTCGTACGATTCATCTGAACCGCACGAAAACCTGTTTCGCACGAAACAATTATCTCGCACAAAACAACTGTTTCGCACGAAACTTATAGAGTTGTGTTATCCGCATGAAATTAGTTTCGTATGAATAACTTTCGTTACTGTTCGGTTTTCGTGTTTTTCAAAGCTTTGTGATTTTAAGAATTTGTGATATTTTCAGAACCTGTGAATTTTTTTAAAGGTAATTATAATTTCGAAACTTTGAACCCTTAAATTTTCATAAAACAAGAAAATATAATGAGTTCTAACCCGTGGGATTGGAGTTGTTCAAGCTCAAATCAGGAGTCTTCGCAAAGCTCCGCAACATCATGGGTAAAATCTTTGATGCCTCAACATACAGCAATGATATCTGCAAATTAATGGGCGTGTGTTGCGAATCAGAATCAAAGCATCCAAACTCTGTTAATGAGCGAAAGTGAAACAGGGAGTAATAACCGACCGCCGAAATTAAATCACATGAACGATTATCCTTCATGGAAAAGTCATTTTCATACGTATGTTCTCGGTCAAACCACGGAATTGTGGACGTGTTTCACTACCCCCTACAATGAAGCACTTGAAGAAGCTGGATCAAATCCAACCACATTGGCCAATCTAGTCGAAAATGACAAGAAAGCTTACGATCTAGAGAAAAAGGCATTTGCTATCCTCACACAAGCTCTGCATAAAGACATTTATCATCAGTTTGTGCATTGTACTACAACGAAAAATTTGTGGGACACTTTGGAAGCAAGAGGTGAAGATAACGCTGCTACTAGGAAGATTCGACATGATCTGCTCAAGAAAGAGGTTGAAGGTTTCATGTTCATGGAGAACGAAACCTTGAATGATATGACCACTCGGTTTTATCATCTTCTCAGCGAAATGTACTCGTATAAAGTGTTAGCAGCATCACAAGAAATTGTGATGCGATTTGATGATGCTTTACCACCGAAATGGGGTCAATTTATTGATCTTTTAAAACATAAAGGTGTTTTGGACTCAATTAGTATTTATGAATTTGTGCAGAACCTAGAGAACAAGAATGAAGAAGAACTCCGGAAGGCACAACGAGTCTTTGCTCCACAAAACCCTGAAATGTATTTTGGAGGTATAAATGCAGGTACAAGCTCAAATCAGCAACCAAAGCTGCAGACCGCGTTTGTGTCAAACGTGAACCCTTTTATACCCCAACCAGTTCAATCAAACCAGTCTACAGGTTCGAGTAATCAAGCCTATGGACAAGCTTTTGATCCGAAAGCCTTTCTTCCACAGCCAAGGGATTTGGCGCATAAAGCTCCACAGCAAAGTCCTCAACAAGCTTTCTATGGAAGCAACAGTCAATCTACAAATCCCAACACTGTCAAACTTGACACGTCAAATCTCTCCAAAATTAACGTAGAAGTGGCACAGGAACATGCGGAACTTCTAAACACCATGGTCAGTGCGTATTGTGGTTTAGTTGCAGGTCAAATAGGGAACATCAATTTGACAAACGAAGACTATGAACAAATTGACCGAGATGAAATGGAGCTGATGGACATCAAGTGGGCATTTGCAAGTGCTATGAAAAGAGCGAAGGATTATATGAGAAGAACGGGTAGAACCCGTTTGGAAAGCAAGAAGGATACAAAATATGGCTTTGACAAAACCGCCGTCACTTGCTTCAACTGCGGGAAAGAGATCACTTCAAGCGGGAATGCACAAGACCCAGCAAGGAAGGAAATCATAACCCCTTTTGAAATCAGTCTCAACCATCCAACACAGCACAGTATAACAACGAAAGAAGAATAGTAGCTGTTGGCAACTCTAACAACACCAATCAATCAGGACCTTCAAATACACACAGAGCTTTGGTAGTTCAGTCTGATGAACGATGCAATTGGTCAGTACAGTTGGGAACGGGGAACAACGGAAGAACTGCATGCTATGCGAGGATCGTGGATCAAATCAAGCATGATCACAGCATCAATACTCCAAATAACGATGATACATCTGGGGATGCTGGTAATTCTGATGAAGAATGTTCAAGTTCAGATGGTTATGGATCTGATTCTAGTGAGAAGAAAGGAAGTGATGCTGAGGTTGAAGAATTGTTGAGTGAAGCTGAGATGTTGAAATCTGAAAAGGTAGGAATGACGAGGAATGCAGAAGCTGGGGTGAAAGAGACAGAGACACTCTCTACAGATGGTGCAGCTTTTCCTCATCACACTGCCTTTATGGCAAATGTTGAAGGTTCTTCAAAACAGGTAAATTCTGAACCTCCTACTGTTTGCAATGATTGTGTTGAATTGAAAATAAAGTATGAAACCGTCAACAGTCATAATCAGAACTTAGTTGTTGAACTATCAAAATGCAAAGAAGCGAATTTGGCGCTAACTAGAAATGAAAAAGAATTCAAATCTGTAATAGAAACCCTTAAGAAAAGTGTTTCTGAATTGACAAAAACAGTTTTGAATAAACAGACAGGAATTAATAACTACATTAATCTCCTAGAAGAAGCAAAGAAAGAGTTAGCCATCGCCAAATGCGAATATGATTCGAGCAAACGCAAATTGGAAAGTTATTCTAACTCCCAATATGTGCTTGATCATATTATTGAAGTTCAAAAACTAAAGGGAGATGCTCAATGCATAGGGTATAAGTCGTGTCCACCCCCAATGAAACACAACTATTCCAAAATGCCTGATGAAGAGGAGATGCTTCATTTTGAACCCTCTTTACCTTTGAATCCTGAGGAATTCCCAGCAGGGTTAGGGTTCAAAATAGGAAATTCCTCTCAAGAACCAAGAAAGCTAGAAAGTTCATCGTCTGATGAAGAAGAGGATGATACATCAGATGATGAATCAAGAATTGATGATCAGGATCAGCCTCTTGATGAAAGGAAAAGAGTAGAATCTTCTGCTACTTCTAGTACTCAATCTGTTGAGAATCAAGAGACTGTTCCTAAGAAATCTGTGAAGACAAGTGTGTCTATACAAGAAGTAGATAATGTGTTGTACACTTTGGTTGGAGATAAGAAAATCTATTCAAACAAAGATTTTCCAATTAAAAATGTAAATCCAATCTCTATAGATCAGGTATTTGAAAAGTCAAAAACCAAACCTTTAGAGAAGAAAAAGTCCACCAAATCACAACCATTATCCACTTCAAAAGAAAAACAATCTAAGCGAGTTGAAAAGCCTACAATTTCTCAACCAAAGGTTGAAGCAAAAGGCTCTCGTTACCAGAAAAAAGGCTAAAACTATTAAATTTGTGAGTTCTAAAGGTACCGATAAAGTCGAAACTTTTCAAGGAAAATCTAATGTTGATTTTGTAAGAAAGGTAAGATTTTGAAAAGAAATAGTCAAAACAATTACACCCAACACAGATGGATGTAATGAAAATGAACCCAGTACCTCAGGATCCAAAAATTCAATATCAAGCCGAGAAACACGATCTTCTAGTTTTGTTGAGAGGAGAACATGTTTCAAATTTGGAGAATTTGGCCACATTATAAAGGATTGTCAAAATCCAGCCAAATCAAGATGTATAGAGAAAACCCCTCATGAACCAACTTGCAAACGTAAATTTGTTTCTCCAACACAAGATAAATGAATTATTAAAGATCAAAAAGAGAAACAAAAACATAAACAAGTAAAAGCAGTTGAGAAAGCTTTAAAATCAGAATCTTCAGAAAAGGATCAAAGATCTTCAAAGTTAATAAAACCAGACACTTTTAAAACTGTAAATAATAGTAAATCTGGTAATAAACAAGGATCTTGGAAACAGAAGACCAGTAATGGTTCAAAAGGAGTTCCTCAGTTTGTTAATCATCAAGAAATTAAGATTACATTTCTCGATGATAAGGGACGACCCAAGACCACCAAGGCTTGGGTCCCCATCTCAAACTACTCTTGTTTGTGCAATGTGCAGGGTGTTCCAGGAGGAACTGTAAACAGTCATTGGATTGTTGACAGTGGAGCATCAAGGCACATGACGGACGACTTGCAGCTCCTATATGATGTGAAAAGCATAAGGGGTGGTTATGTTGCTTTTGCTGGTGACAAAGGTGGATACATCACTGGAGAAGGAATGGTCTCCAATGGTGTTGTGAGCTTCGACAAGATCAATTATGTGCGTCAAATTGATCACAATCTTCTTAGCGTTTCTCAAATCTGCGACAAGAAATTCACGGTACATTTTGATGATGCCGGACGTTATGTGTTGAAGCCTGGATTCAAGATCCCCAAGGAATGGATTCTCCTGTCGGCTCAAAGAATTTATGATTTGTATATTCTTGATATGTGCCAAGCTATTACAACATCTGCATAAGTCACATGTTTTGTCTCCAAAGCCACCGAGAAGGAATCAATCTCTTGGCACAGACGTATGAGACACATTCACCTGAGAAAAATGAACTATTTGGTGAAGAACAATATAGTGAATGATGTTCCAGTTAAGAACTTTCATCTTCAAGACGTTTGTGTATCATGCCAGAAAGGGAAGCAAGCAAGAAAGTCCCATCTCGTGAAGAAGATCAACACAGTAAATATGCCACTGGAACGTCTTCATATGGACCTCTTTGGACCTATGAAATACAAGGCAACCTTTGGTGATTCTTATTGTCTGGTAGTTACTGATGACTATTCCAGATTTTCATGGGTAACATGTTGGCACACAAGAGTGAAGTTCCTACTATCCTCAAGAATCTCCTGACTCTGTTAGAAAATTTGTACAATCTGAAATTAAGGAGAATCAGAAGCGACAATGGCAAGGAATTCAAAAATCAAGTTATGGATGAGTACTGTTCCACAAAGGGTATTCTGTATGAGTAAAGTTCTCGATACACTCCACAACAAAATGGTGTCGCTGAGAGGAAGAATAGAACTCTTATTGAAACTACAAGAACCATGTTAGTAGAATCAGAACTTCCTGTTCAATTTTGGGGAGAAGCTGTTGCTACTGCGTGCTACAGATGAATAGATTTCTGACGGTGAAGAGACATGGGAAGACATGCTTTGAGCTGTTACATAAAAGGAAACCAGATGTTTCTTTCTTAGAACCTTTTGGAGCTCCATGCACTATGATCGACCCACATGGAAAATTTGGTCCCAAGGCTATCGAAGGTTTCTTTCTTGGATATGTTACTCCTAATTTCTGGGTGTGGAATTTGTCTTCAAAGAAGATTGAAGAATGGGTTGACGTCAAAGTTCAGAGATATACAGAAGCAATTAGAGCTCCGGGTGCTCCTTGGATGTTCGACTACGATGGGCTGTTTGACTCCTTTAATCTGCCAACTTTTGATGATGCAACAGCTGCTGCTCAGATGTTATTGGAAAGTGATACAGCCGTAGACTAATCATTGGTTCGACCAATTATTGTTAACCCTCAATTGTCGACTTCGGTTAACAATCTTGTTCAAAATGAGGAATTCGAAGATGCTGCGGATTATAATGTTTCATCAGAAGACGATGAGTTTCATGATGCTAATGAAGCTACCTCTGGTGCTGTTCCTGGATTTTCAGATGGTACGTCAAATATTCAACCGCAAGGGACGACTAAAGGTCATGCATCTACAACATCATCAAATCCAGCTCTCGATTTAACTGTTGATCTGAATATCAACAATTTGGGTATAAATTCTCGAGTTCCTGATGTACCAGAAACTTGAATTCATAATATCCATCCTCAGCAGAATATTATTGGAGATGTCCAGAGTGGTGTGCAGACTCGTAATCAGCTTCGAAACAACCAGAATGCTGGATTGTATTCGGAAATCAGGGAATCTGGTGGTCTGAATGATTGGTCTTTTGCCTGCTATGTGTGCCAAGTAGAACCAAAATCTTGGAAGGAGGCAATGAAAGAAGACTCGTGGGTTGAAGCCATGCAGGAAGAACTTCAGCAGTTTCAAAGTTAAGCGTCTGGAAATTGGTTGACAGGCCTGACAACTACAAGAAGATTGGTACACGATGGGTGTACAAATGCAAGAAGGATGACCGAGGTGTTGTTGTGAGAAACAAAGCACGATTGGTTGTTCAAGGTTTTAATCAAGTCGAAGGGATCGATTACAATGAAGTTTATGCATCGGTTGCACGACTTGAGGCCATAGAATCTTTTTGGCTTATGTGTCCTACAAGAAGTTCACCGTTTATCAGATGGATGTGAAGAGTGCATTTCTTCATGGTGTGGTAGAAGAGGAAGTATATGTTGAGCAACCGCCAGGTTTTGAAGATCCTCTCCATCCTGA
Source organism: Scalesia atractyloides (assembly GCA_947069175.1). Lineage (NCBI taxonomy): Eukaryota > Viridiplantae > Streptophyta > Magnoliopsida > Asterales > Asteraceae > Scalesia > Scalesia atractyloides. Next base: position 79,835,935 of record CAMTDV010000008.1, read on the forward strand.
CAAGGTTTGGCTTCTCAACAAGGCGTTATATGGTTTTCATCAAATTCCGAGGGCTTGGTATGAAACGCTGTCTACCTATCTGTTGAAGAATGGTTTTCGACGAGGACTGATCGACTGTACTCTCTTCATCAAGGAACGGGACGAGGATTTGCTGCTAGTACAGGTTTATGTTAATGATATTATATTTGGGTCTACTAACACTCGAATGTGCAAAGAATTCGAACAGGTTATGCAGGAGAAGTTCGAGATGAGCGCAATGGGAGAAATGACTTTCGGTTTAGGTTTGCAGGTTCAGCAATCAAAGGAAGGGATTTTTATCCATCAAACCAAGTACGTCGGAGATATTCTCAAGCGATTTCAGATGGATGACTCAAAACCTTTTGAACTCCATTAGCTCAAAATCATGGGATTACTCCAGACGGAATGGGTGAACATGTAGAACCATCTCTCTATCGTGCTATGATTGGATCTCTCATGTATCTTACTGCTTCAAGACCCGACATAATGTACCCAACATGCCTTCTGGCGCGTTATCAGTCTAGTCCGAAAGTTTCTCACTTGATGGTTGTGAAAAGGATCTTTCGTTATCTAAAGGGTCGTCCTGACACTGGTCTATGGTACCCTAAGGATGATAACTTTGATCTGACAGCATTCAGTGATTTTGATCATGGCGGCTGTAAAATCGATGCAAAATCAACAATAGCAGGATGCCAGTTCTTGGGAAATCGCTTAGTCACGTGGCAATGCAAAAAGCAAACTTGTGTAGCTACATCAACATGTGAGGCTGAGTATATTTCAGCTTATAGTTGTTTCTCTCAAGTTCTATGGATTCAACAGCAAATGTGTGACTATGGTTTTGAATTTCTTACTACTCCTATTTTTGTTGATAATGAAGCTGCTTTACAAATCACTCGGAATCCTGTACAGCATTCAAAAACAAAACACATTGAGATTAAGTATCATTTCATACGAGATTGTTATGAAAAGAGACTTATCGATGTTGTTAAAATCCACACTGATCACCAACATGCCGACCTTTTTACCAAAGCCTTTGATAAATCACGTTTTGATTATCTACTTTTGGTCAATGGCATCAAGGTGAAGCCCGAGTAACTCAACCATGGCTAACTATTTTTGTATATACTTTCTAAAAAATCTAAAACTACAAAAAGATTTTCAGTTTTATATTTTAGGGGGAGTAAATTTCAAGAAAATACAGAAAAATACAAAAAAAAAACATTAGAAAAATCAAAAATGAGTTTCTTGGATAAGTTGAAGATGATGAAATTCACCGGTAAATCTGTCAGAAATGGTTAAAAGCATAGAAAGAAGATTGATAAGTAGCTTTTACTTATGATGTATCGGTAGGCTCACAATCAGACTAAAATGTGCAGGATGATATAAACTTAACAGACAGAACGCCATGTGGGAACCATTCATTGGCATATGGTCTTGGTACCGAAATTTCGTTTGATAGAGTGCCAAGGTTCTGAGATATACGGTCTTTATGCTGGCTTATCATCTGGGTATCATGGTTGAATCTTTTGCCGAAAAATAACGGTGACGCAAGTCTAGAACTTCCATGATATCATACATACGTGTACATACTGCTTTCGACCATCAAATAAGTGATAAAAATATCACATCCCAAAATAAGTGATAAAATATCACAGCTTTATGTGGGAGCTAAGTTCGTCTCTTTGTCGGTACGATGGTACTAATCTATTCACGGACTTACTCCAGTGCCCTGCATGCATATGAAAATCAAGTCCCTCATCAATAAGTGATTAAATCACAAAGGGCTTGTTTTCAATCAAAAATAAGTGAGTATCTCACATCATACATATACGTCAAAACAGATGATAAAGCAGCATACTCACCGGTAAGATTTTCTCTCGTGCATATCTTGATAAGGGAATGTGTCGTGATGTGGTTGAACACCGGCTAGTAAGTATAATTCATATCTTAATCATATCTCCTAATCATGATTACATCTGATAAGTCTGAGCTTACGTGGACAACAATACCGATAGTCATAGTTGAATACTTATCTATTTAATTTTGAAGTTTAAACCAAATATCATTTTTTACAAAGATTAAAATGCTGGTATGATTCCTTTACCTTGAAACTCGAAAAAGATTATTCAATAAATATATAGTTGTCTGTATATTTTGTTTTTCAGTCTAGTTTACTTAGTTGCTTATGTAATTACTTTTTGAAAGTTAGCCAAAGTTGATACTCGAAAGTTTTCTACCAAGATACGCCAAAGAACCTTTTGTTAGATATCGCAACCTCATAAATTAATATCTTGCAACAAGTAACTCATCAAAAGAAATCCAAAATCTGAAATTCATTTGAGTGTGTGTATCTCATACGAATGAACCTAGTCATCTGATTTGACCTGGTCACTTGTTTCTCTCAAATCTGCTGTTGGAATTCCTACAAGTGTGTGTATCTTGTTTAGGGAATAAAATCATACAAAGAATTTATGATCAGTCTTTCGTGTGTATTCCCTGAGAAAGTTGTGTTATAATTATATTTGTCTATTGAGTACAGATCGATACAAAAGAACATAAACAAAGACCAGCAACGAAGAAATCTGACAAGTCAGAAGAGGAAACAAAAAGGATTTGAAGTTTCTTAGAAGTTCGAAGACCTGATGCTTTAATCATTGGATAGCAGATCTATCAATGGATAGCAGATCTTCAGGGGGAGTTTGTTGATACTCCAATCCATTCAATGTGAAGACCAACATATGAAGACCGAAGACCAAGTAACATCCAAGGGGAGTTTGTTGATACAGTTTTGTGTCTGTCGCTTGTTCTTAATTACAGTTGTAACTGTACGGTCTTTGCTCAAGTGTCTGTATAGGTTTGGTCGTGTCGAATAGATCGAGATATCCTTCTATCTTGATCTAGTATGACATCTTAGCTTGTCTGTGTTAATCAGTTGCATGTGTGCATACTGATAAATCTTGTGTACGTCAAGTCTACACACGTTCTCCAGGAATAAGGATTCTGTGCGAATCAAAAGATTTCGTACGAAACACAGGTTTCGTACGAATCAAGGAGTATTTCTTACGAATCAAGTATTTCGTACGAAACAGTTAACTCGAACCAAATCTCTGGAGATGTGTCTCGTGTGTAATAGTGTGTTCCATATGTCTGGTAACGTGTTTTCGTACGAGTGACCAGCTTGGACACTATATAAGCATACATGTACTTCTCAGTCAGGGCTGGTTGAGTTGGTTAGCTAGTTGGTCTAAGTGAGCCTCTCAGCATTCTCTCTGAAGACGAAGACACAAGAACACAGCAAGTTTGTTTGAGTCATACGAGCATTGTGTGTATATGTTTGTACTTGTTCTCAATCATTAATCAAGATAGTGAATATTTGGTTACCCCGTGTTCTTTACTCTACTTTGGTTGCATGCACACTTGGATTCCGCACTTGTGTATATGTTATATGAACAAGGAATAGGTTTGACATCCGCAGGTGGACCTACATATTTGTCAATTACGCGATCTTCAAGTTTAATACGCTGTAATCAAATTTATCTACACTGACTTCAAGTTTAGATACACTAAACAAGGTTTAAACACGAACAAAAACCCTCTAATCACTTAAAACCGACCCAAAATCCATGTTTCTTTGTTCCAAAATGACCCAAATGCTCACCAAAACATTGATTAACAACAACCTAACGGTTAAACACACCAGGTTAAGCCATTTCAGGTCCAAAAATTTGAAAAACCTTGAAACTTTGAAATCTTTTGGAAAACCTTCAAAACTTGAAAAATCTTAACAAAAATCAAACAATCAAGAGCACAATGGCTCTGATCCCAAATTGTGAGTCCCAAATGCTATCCGGATCATAGTGGTTTGATTGTTAACACCCAAACACCGATTGATTAAGTGTTTGAATGAGAAAAATTAAGAAAAACCAAAAGATGAAGATTCTTGTTTGGATCAAACAACAATTGTTGTTTATGTAATCCCAAATGATATATACACTAAAAGCACCTGGATATTCGGATTTAGCACAAGAACATGAATCACAACACAAGAAAAATCACCAAAACTTGTCCAAGAACCTTGGACTAGGGTTTTCCATTAGCTTCATATATATACACACTGACTGTCTGGCGTATTTAATAAATACGCCAGAAACACAAATACACCATGTCTGGCTTACATTACATAAATTACATTTTTAGCCCCTGAACTTTCTAGAACACTATAAACTAAAGCAAAACAATCTAAAACCTAATAAAACCAAGTACCAACGATCTAAAAAGCTCTAACACTCTCTCTTTGTTCATCTTCACAAACACAAAAATGTACAATCTTTGAGGAACAAGAAACAACTATAAAAGGGGTTACAAAAAGCAGGGATTTTGTGCAAAAAGAGGTATGACTTCGTTATGATCTTTCTCTACTAAAACGATTTTATTACTTTACTACTTTTTCGTTTGTCACTACTCATTTTTTAGGGTTTTGGGGAAATCACAAATAAGATATGGGTGTGAGGTATATGTTGGCATTTGTTTTAGGCTTTTAATATTTTTTATTTTTTAAATATTATTTTTATGAGTTTGAAAATTACAAGGATTTAGTCTTAAACAAACTGTAAAAGGACAAAAAAAACCATATTATTTATTACACCTACTTTAGTAATGTAAAAAAAGAATGTGAAAAAACATAGTTGTGAATATTATGAATAATCAACGTATATTATGAATATTAAAGTGGAACTCTAGGTGAAACGACAAATAATGAAGGTATATTATGAATATTAAAACATTTTTATGGTATATTTATAATATATGTAAATGTGTTAGATAAACAATAGGGAAAAGGGTGAGACATAAATCAGTTCATTTGGCTAGGAAGAAGAAACGACAAGCAAATACGGGGACAAAGAATGTGATTGAAGAAAGGGAAGACAATGATGAAGCGATAAAAAAATGTATCTGCTTGAGAAAAAAACGTATTGTAACATGTATTCGTTTGAGGAAAAAAACAATTATTTAATATTTTGTTCTTCTTCTTATATATAGAAGAATTAAAAAAGGTAACTTTTGATTGGCATCTTTAAACTGGTACCGTACATGCATAAAAAGGGTCCATTAATACGTTATACCATCTTATTGTATTTCGACCGTGTAACATTAAATATATGTTATATTAGCATATTAACTCATGATATGGAAAGTATTACATGAGCAAAAATATATTTTATCGTGTAACATTGCCGTTATATTACATACATTAACATATTAACTCATGATATGAAAAAGTGTTTCATGATCAGAACATATTTTATCATGTAACATTGTTTGAGTATCTAGAAAATGAGATATTTTATGGTGTAACATAGTTTGCATAAACCTAATGGGACTTTTTCTTGTACGTTCCCTCGCTCTTTCTACTGCCTTTTCAAATAGCATGCCTTCTTTCTTGTACTCGTTTCCAGCACTGACATGTATTTTATGACCATAAAGAACATTAAAATCGGACAAGCAAAACATATAAACATCCGTTGGATCCAAAATGCGGATATCTTCATTTGAGTTGATCTGATGACCACTTCACCTATTTTTCCATCATATAACCATTTTCTAAAATTGGTGAGCGTCACTGGAATCTCTGGAGGGATCTTAATTCTCATCTCAACCTTAGAAAGGCTGATGACCCATGTGACTTTGCCTTTACCGGTGATGGGATCCTTTGTTGTCTTTGAAACCCTTTTGCGTGGGCGTTGGGGCTTGAAGAAATTAAACCCGCGATTGCATTCTCTTAAGATTAGTCTTTCAAAATCAGCACCAATGCTACTGTTGGTCAGATTGATCAAGTCTAATGTTCCGAGCTCACGAATATCCCACTAAGGAAGGATTTTCATGTTTAATCTAGTCTAGAAGTATTAGATAACCCCACCACGTCTCTTCACGATGAACATCCCTTTTAAATTGCAGTACTCCTAGCTGATTATCTTGTCGGTCGTTTTTGTCTTTTCAACGGTGACTACTTGAGAAAAATCTGGAAGCTTTTCTCGTTCCTTTTTACCATTCCGGATGTTGCGGGGTCACTACATTTCCGTCTTCCGTTTCATACAGAACCTCTTTCTCTAATCCCCACTCGACAAACCGTGCCAGTATTTCATCTCGATCCACTTCCACTTCCTCACTTTCATCATCTTCGCTGACGGTTTACAACCGACTCCCATCGTCTTTTCTTTTTCTCGGCTTCTTCGGTTTTTCGTTTATCTTCCTCTAACTTAAACTTCTCAAAGTTGAAAATTTCTGTAGCTGAGAACATTAGTTGTACTTCTGCTTTGGTACAGAGCTCTCTGATCATTCTGTACATTTTCTCCATACCGTCTTGTTGAAATATTACAAATCTTGTTTGTTCCTTCACATAAGAATGAAGCTCCTTGTTTTTCTTTCTTTGTTCTCTCAACTTCTCAAAGTAACACATTTGTATTGTTCACTTGATGCTTTAGGAGACATATTTCTTTTGCAGGACCCGTTCCGATATCTTTTGACAGTTTATCATAGAGTTCTTGGAAAGGACGCACTCTGCTCAACGAATTTATCCATCTGTTGCTCAACGAATTCATTAGGCCTACCAACAGTTGCTCAACGAATTCATTAGGCCTACCAACAGTTGCTCAACGAATTCATCTATCTATTCTTGTTCGGAAGTCACTGTTAAAGGAGTCTTGGATTCTGTCATTTCACGCCTTTTTCTTTTCGTTTCTCTGTTTTCTCTTTCTTCAGCTTCGTGTATAGCTCGTAAGTTCTAATGTGCTCTCCGTGTTCTTTGTGCTGCCTGCACGAATACTATCACCCATTAAACGTTCTGGATTCGGGGTATATTTCTTTTTCTTGGAAGACTTCCGTAAGTTGTTTTCCTTTCTTCTTTCTGACTAACTGTTCCTCCTCTTCTTCTTCATTTTCTTCCTCGTTAATGTTTGTTTATTTCTTTCATTTAACACCTTCCTGATACTTCTCATATGCAGCTTTCACTAATGGAAGATTTTCGATACATCCAATGGTGAAGCATCACCCACTCGTTTGTTTTCAGTTCCGTAATCTATCGACTTGCTGCCAACTGAAAGTTTACATGTTTTCGTCGTATGGGAGTTTGGGACTCTGATCTTTGATGAGAAGTTGTACGAATCGAGGGTCATGGCCCATGTTTTTGAGTTTGCGTTATCAACCATACAGTAGATGATCAGGCTAGAAATGTTGAATGGTTGTTTGGTGCATAGATTTAGCATAGCAGCTTGACCATTCCAAATTTAACCCATTGTAACCTCCTTTTCTATGTGCCAGCCTTATTGCAAACACATGCAAAATGAATCGCCAATCTTTTGTGAGACCGTTGCTTTTGATCTCGTTCTTGAACTTGAAATCTCCGACATACTTCATACCCTTGAATCCATCCAAAATTTCATTTTTCTTTAAACGTAATGGATCCTGAGGATTATCTCCGAGACTTAAAACCCTTCATATTCTGTTACAATAACTTCCTTGTTTTGAACGGTTGCTGTAATCCTCTTGACATTGTTGACGGTCTTGACTTTTGTTGTCTTCGAGAATTCTTTTATGTTAATAGTGTATATTTTTGGATCTGCTTGGACAGCATTGATTTTGCCATAATTTATACAATCTGCCACATCGTCAAAATTATTTGGCGGCGGCTGTATTTTGCATGGCTGATTATGTTTCAGTGTTTTGTCCCAAGCTATTTCTTTCACCATCTAGAGAGCATGAAAACGAGCCAAGTGAGATCTGGTTTCCGAAACGTAACTATTTAGGTTAGATTTATATTTACAAAATAAAATAGAAATAAAATAAAATAAAATAAAATAAAAGGAAAATGCCTAAATAAGCTATTAAAAGCGCTGACATGATTTCTAATCAACATTTAAAAGCGCCAGCTTTAACATTATTTACGCCGGCCAGAGAGGTTAAATACGCAGTAATATTTACTGATCTTGGTTAAAATTTCTTGTTATTTACGCTGTCATCGATTGCGTAGTAGAGTTAAAGCACAAGTTCTTAATTACGTAGATATGTATCGACTCTAATTTACCGGTGTAGTTGTCAATTACGCCGGTTGCTTGAACTCGCATTCGAGACTTAGATACGTGACCCATAGGCTCAAGTTAAAACCGCTGTATTGAAACTAATTACGCCATCTTCATAATTTTCTTGATAAACCCCTTAACTCAAACTATCTGATTTCTCAAAAATAAATCTTAATCGCTTGAACAGGGTCCATCTCTACGACATTTTTTATATTATTCAAGAACCGATTTACCCATACCTTGATGATCTTGAACAAACGACACACATATTTTGGATCAGTTTTGGTTAATAGGGTGTTTCGGAAGTTTAAGTGTTGAAGAAGAAGATGATTTAAAAACTTTCATTTTAGGAACAGAACGGATATATGTACAAATAAAAATATGATTTAAAAACTTTCATGTTAAGAAGATGATCTTTCCCTACTAAAACGATTTTATTACTTTACTACTTTTTCGTTTTTCGTTTGTCACTACTCATTTTTAGGGTTTTGGGGAAATCACAAATAAGATATGGGTGTGAGGTATATGTTGGCATTTGTTTTAGGCTTTTAATATTTTTATTTTTTAAATATTATTTTGTTGAGTTTGACAATTACAAGGATTTAGTCTTAAACAAACTGTAAAAGGACAAAAAACCATATTATTTGTTACATCTACTTTAGTGTAAAAAAAAGAAAGTGAAAAAACATAGTTGTGAATATTATGAATAATCAAGGTATATTATGAATATTAAAGTGGAACTCCAGGTGAAACGACAAATAATGAAGGTATATTATGAATATTAAAACATTTTTATGGTATATTTATAATATATGTAAATGTGTTACATAAACAATAGGGAAAAGGGTGAGACGTAATCAGTTCATTTGGCTAGGAAGAAGAAACGACAAGCAAATACGGGGACAAAGAATGTGATTGAAGAAAGGGAAGACACTGATGAGGCGATAAAAAAATGTATCTGCTTGAGAAAAAAACGTATTGTAACATATATTCGTTTGAGGAAAAAAACAATTATTTAATATTTTGTTCTTCTTCTTATATATAGATGAATTAAAAAAGGTAACTTTTGATTGGCATTAACTCGTAACGTACATGCATAAAAAGGCTCCATCAATACGTTATATCGTCTTATTGTATTTCGATCGTGTGTAACATTAAATATATGTTATATTAGCATATTAACTCATGATATGGAAAGTATTACATGAACAAAAATATATTTTATCGTGTAACATTGCCATTGTATTACATTAACTGTATGTTACATTAACATATTAACTCATGATATGAAAAGTGTTACATGATCAGAACATATTTTATCATGTAACATTGTTTAAGTATTTAGAAAATGAGATCTTCTATGGTGTAACATTGTTTGCATAAACCTAATGACACTTTTTGCTTATACGTTGTTGTTTGTATGCTTTGGGGGATGTATTTCATTATTTATGTTTGTACGCGTAATGTGACAAGTGACCTAATATGACAAAATGTAAAAAGCTACGTCTTGTTACATGAATATTGTTACAAATGGTTTATGTGACAATGTGTTGCATAAACCTCAATAAACTTTTTATTGTTTGAAGAATGTGTTTAATAGTTGAACAAAAAATAAAATAGATGGTTATGTCCTAGTACAATGGGACCCACTAACTACAGCCGTATCTTTTGAGGCCATACTTTGAGACCCAAAATCTATCAGGTAAAAGGAGAAAATTAACTATCGAAATATTCATTGCACCCAACTTTTAATTTTCCTAATAAAAAAGTTGATTGGAAATTGACTAACTTTTTACATGATAACACTACTACACCCAGTTACGTAGTGTTATTTAGAAAATGACAAGATCTTGAAGGTTCATAACTTGGAGGTTCATAGTCTCAAAATAATCAAAATCAAGTATGTTTTTATCCTTTATTATAATATTCTATTTAAGTACATAAGGGGTAGTTTTTTATAACTCACTCTACTTTCTTCCCAAAAATACAACCTACTTTACTTTCTTTCCACTTTTTTATTCATTTCTCTCTCATATTTCTTTAAAGTCTACAACATAATTCATCTTTTCATACTCTCTCGAGTTTTGAGTAAAACCATCAACATAATTCACATTTCATTAAAGCCTGCAACATTAGAAACATAACATAGTATGCTACATAAAAATATTTTACATATAAATGTTACTTATAAAAAGTTTTTTGATTCGATTGTTACATTTCTAACACCCAGAAATATACATCTAATAGGAAAAAGCAATACATAATATGTTACATAAAAATATTATACACACAAATGTTACATGAAAATGTTATACACACACCTGTTACATGAAAAATGTTACTAATAAGAACTTCTTGCAAATATACAAAAAAAAAAGATAGAGAGACATTCTTATAACTATGTTTAAAAATACGAAAAATACAAATAGATAATCTTCCGGATTTGTTTACAACCACCGGATCTTGAAAACACCACCGGGTGTAACGCCCCAAAACTCGAATGTTTACATCCGTCATACGTTTTCATATGATAAAACACAAAATAAAATGACTAGGTTATTTAACCTAGTTAAATAGTTTAGTCAAAACAAATAAAGAATGAATGTGGGACAATAATGAACAAGTAACAAACATGAAGGGCTGAATTTGGAGATTTAGAATGGAGTTTGGGTTAAATGTAAAAATGCAGAATTTTAGTGTGTAGATATGTGTGTGTCGTGTATGGAGGAAGAGATAGAGAAGAAACCCTATCTCAAGAACATGCATACAATTCAGCCAAATCAATACCAAAATTGAAGGAAAAACACTGCATGAATGGAGATTTCTCACCCTCTAGCTCATATAAACATGTGGTAAGTTGTAGATTTTAGTTTGGTGATTTCGTAAGAAGCGGGTTTATGATTAACCAACGAATTAGTATGAATATGTATTAGAATCACCATATGGAACACGAGTTATGTAGGATTATGAGTAATTTGATGTTAGGAACCCACTTGTAGTAGTGAAGATGATGATAAGAATGGTTATACATGTTCAATAGTTGTGTAATGTTGATGTGCGATGTTGTATGTAATTATTGATTTTAGTTAATTTAGATATAGAATGAAAAAGTATATGATTCTAATTGAATTTGATGATCTATGTTATGAACTAGGAAGATTATGCAATAAAATACTTGTACATTGTGCCTCGTGTGTTGTATGCACACCAAGTATTTTATGAAATGTCTAAGTGACAAAAATAGGAGGAATTGTATGCATATAATGGATAATAAATGTAGAATGTGATAATGATGTAATTGATAATAGATTAGCATAAAGAATGTGTTTTACATGGAATACAAGGGGAAATTAGTTTGATAAAATGATTTAGTAAGAAACATGCATTAGAAGCTAGTACTACAAGCTTTAAAGGTGTAATGCACACCATACATGGGATTAAGTGTTTGATCATGATTAGTAAATGATCATGTCCTAGATATGAAGCGTTTGAACTTATTAGCAAGTAAAGATGGTAGAGTTATGTAAATGGGCTAACTTTGAATATGGTCGTCAAATTATAAGATCATGAAAGTTGGACCGTTGACTTTTGAAATCAATAGTGTATGAATGTAATGGATAGGCTTTTGGACACAATTGTAAGAGTAGAGAATTAGTGTGTTATGCAATAGATGATTTAGGTTCTATATGAGATAACAATTGAGTTGTGTGAGACTTGAATGAGGTAGATATTGGTATATGTCTTATGTATGCAAAACTTGACTAATGAAAGTCAATTAATGTGTGAATGAAAAGCAATAAAGGTTTATATGTATGATCATATATTCTAACCTTGATATATGCTAACCTTGATACGAACGTTATGACATGTAAGGATGGGAATCGTATCAATTGACTCAAGCATGGAGGGCTAATGGGTCGAGATAAGGCAAGGAAGTAAGCTCGATTACACAAGCATAAAGTAAGTGATTTCCGAAATCACTCTTTAGTACTTAAAGGGAAATGTTATATTTTATTTGTTGAGAGGCTTGTAGGAACGTAAGATCAATGGATGTACTAAGATGAGTTTGATGGTATTGGGTTGATAATGGTCAACTAAATTGGAAGTTGTATGATAAAAACCGAACGGGGCAAATCTAAGTAGTAAGATTTATCGCTTAAATGACATAACTAAAGCACATTTGGGCTTATGTAAATGTAGAATTTATTGTTAAAGTGAGACTATGGTAGTATAAAGAGAAACGGGAACTCGTTTAGATGTTACATGTTTAATTTGAAGTGAATCGGAATAGGTATCAACGAACGGGACTCGAAACGGGTCAAATAAGCTGCAAGGCCAAAATCAGCAACAGCTGGCCGTAGCTTACGGTAGATGATTTAAGTTTTGGCAGAATGTGGCTACCGTAAGCTACGGCAGGCAGGCCGTAGCTTACGATGGGTTTTGCCAATTTCCTGATTATTGTTGTTTCTTGCATCCGTCTAATCATGTTTTCATCTCGGTATTCCGTAAGATGTTTTTAAAAGTTCTTAAGTGATGTTAGACTTGTAAAACTTAAGTACATGTGAAAGTGTCAGTCTTGAAATATGCATAATGATCATGGTTTCGTATGTGTATGCCATATACCCAATTATGTAATTGAATGATCAAAACTCGGATTGATCAAATGTGTTATAGACATGAAAGGATTAACTTATTTGCATGTGTGATTATTGATGAATAGTGAGTGTACAATTTAAGTTCTGTAATTGAATGTGAGCACGTGAACATGACTTGCATGCATGTGTTTAAGTATAGAGTCGTAGTGGGTACATGTCATGCATATTTGTATATGAGACGTTTGTATGCGATGGGTATGTATGTATTTGGATATATACAAATGATAACACTGGTTGTAACTTATTGAATGTAGATTAAAGGTATGTGCCTATGCGAAGATGTAGGTTTTCAATACGTTAAGATTATGTCTTGCTAACCGTTTTGCTGTTGAGAATGAAATATGAATGCAGGTATGTAAGTGTTTGGCTTTCGAAGATGCGAGGTCCGGTGTAAAGAACAAATTTAGAAGGATATAATTATGGAGTAGTAAACATAGTTAGAACACTATGTATTTATTGATTAATAATATATTCATTAATTATGTAAGATGTCACCCTTTACTTATGTGTTGGTTATGTATGTGGTGACCGCAAATTAGTAAGATCATCATGGGAGATATGTGGACGAAGATCGAGTCAAAGAGCAAGGATTGTACGGGAAGAGTGGTCTCGTAGCTTGTATTATGTATTACATGTAGCAAGTTAATCAAAAATGAATGTAGTAAATCTTTTAAAGAAAGTGTCCAATAATTTATAAATGAACCTTTAAGTATGTCATATAGTCAATAAAGAAAGAATTTTTTAGTCAGTATTTCCGCTGCGTGGTTTTGGGTCAAAACGTGTTTAGGGTGTTAAACCGGGTTTATTAAACTCCGTTGGATCTTGACTTACTCACCACGGATCTGGAAACTATCACTGCGATGGTGGTGGTGTGTGTAATTTTAATCTAGATCAAAAAGTGTTCTTATGAAGTTTAATGTAGATTTGGTTGATACGAGAGAGGTAAAGTTTGTCAAAAAGAAAATGTGAGGATGGAGGTCAAAGTTTCAGAAGTTGGATAGGTTTTGTTGTGATAAGGAGAGAGGAATGAGAGATGTAGTGTTTGTGTGGGTGTTAAATGAGTGAGAGAGGAATGGAAAGTTAGTACATTACATTAAATGACATTTTGATGTATGCATGCTATCTGCAATCACAATCTTTAGTCAATGAAAAGAACTTGCTGGACACCACTATTACAACTCCTCTCCATGTCCATTGTAAAATGTCGATTCTACCCTTTTCCTTATCTTGTGTGTGTATAATACGGTTGCATCCTAACCACACATGTGGGTTTCTTGAGTTTCTTTATCTGGGATGGGATTTCTGAGTATAATTAACTTATATGTGTGTGTGTATATATATATAGATATATAGATATATGAGGATGTTCATTTGAGAAGAAAACTAAATTAAGAACAAAGGGTACAATTGTAAAATATTAAATAGTTTTTCTCACATCTCATTTATTATCATCTTTGACTAATTAATTAGACATAAAGACTATCATCTTCCACACTAAAATTTTTGTCTACACACGTCAAAATTTGACCTGCACGTTTTGAAATTTATCCTACACATACTGAAATTTATCCTACACAACTTGTAATTCATCTTACACACCTCGTAATTATCCTACACTTTAAATTATTTTTTCTTGAAAAATATATATTTTTGAAAATAAGTTACAACTTTAATGTAGTTAGCTATTAAAAAGGAAGACTACGAATTAATGATCTATCTAAGTTTACAAATATATCCTTACACTAATATTAAATACAAAAATTAAATGAAGTAAAATAAAGCATTTTTATTGGTTAAATTTCTTATTATTCTTATAAAAAATTTCTTTTCATTTGAACCCTTCACTATATATATATGTATATATATATATATATATATATATATATATATATTAAGGATTTTTTAAAAGGGGTAAGAGTGTGAGAAGTGTAAGAAATAATCTAGTGTTGACATGTGTCCTTCAATTATATTAAGGAAAAAGTGCAATAATGTAATTTACTCCAAAGTTCTATTAAATGGTAAAATAATCTTGTAACCGCCAGTGAATTATTATAGGATACTGATATAATTTTATTTTTAGAAATATTGTTTACGAATTAACTATTATATACGAATGGACAAATTTTATAAATCGAGTTCATCTGAATCTTTCGATAGCGAAGATTATTACATTCGTTTTTTAATTGGTTTTTTTTGCATAGCGAAGATTATTACATTAGCTACAGGGTGTTTTATACTATAGTTCAGCAGGCTGATTTTATGTAACATACAACTGTTCTAGTGAAGGGTGTTTTATAATATTTTGTGACATACAATCTGGTGAGCAGGGTGTTTTAAATCAAATTGAGTATACTACATTAGTTGCAGCAATGATTTTGATTATTTTGAAATATAAAACACTATTCAGATTCTAAAACCACCACGACTTGAATCGTAATACAGTCATGGTGTTTTAACATATGGAATGATTTCATTGCACATATGTCTGGTGTTTTACACCTGTAATTCCAGTAGATCTTCTTCGTATGGTGTTTTAAACCTACATTCATGGTGTTTTACACCTGGAGTCAAGTATGAGTTCTTCGTATGTTTTTCATATGGTGTTTTACACCTGTATTTATGTCTGGATTCATAGTGTTTTACACATGCATTCCAGTATATGTTCTTCGTCTGGCGTTTTAAACCTGCATTCTAGTAGGCTTCATATCATGCTATACGTAATTTTTTTATCTATAATAATATAACAATATGGTACTCATATTAAAGATAAAAAACTCGTTATTATGATGTAATTTTTTTAAATAAGATTACATATAAAAAGTTATTGACGTTCAAATAAGATTGGGGGAATTTGCATTTGTATTAAAGTTGATGGCAGTTTCTTTATTTAAACAATACCAACATAAAAAACACTATTACACCTAATCTAGTCATTTAAGTAAAAAAACATAAAACATAACCATTTTTATCTCAACCATTAACTATAAAATCTAAAGGCTTAAAAGACTTCTTATACTTTTTACAAAACCATCCCTTTTTACACTAACCCCAGCCTATATATATATATATATATATTATATATTATATATATATATATATATATATATGAGGGAGGGTTATCTTGAGAACGCCAAATATTGTGAGAACCGTGAGAACGAAAGAGAAAACAAATTAAAATCAACTTTTTTTTAATTCAAACCTCATTAAAAATAAAATACAACATTAAAAAAATAATTTACTCTTTAAATAATTAATCTCTTCTTTCAAAATCACTCTTGATAAGTTTTTTACACATGTGTAAATACAACAAACTTACACTTGTATAAATATTCTTTCTTTACGAATTCACGTAAATTGATATGTGTAAATTAAATTTATAACATTGTATTCGAATAATAATGATAAGTGTAAAAAAGAATTTGAATTTGAATTGTTTTTAACCAAGTTTTCATGGTTTTTTTTCATTTGTTTTTACGGTTCTCGCGATATTTAGTGTTCTCATTTAAACCCTTTCTTCTATATACATATATAGTGGAGAGTTCAAATGAGAAAAAATCTTTGTAAATATAAATTTCAACCAATAAGAATGCTTCATTTTGCTCCATTTAATATTTGCATTTAGTGTTATTGTAAGGGTATGTTGGTAAACTTGCATAAATGACTAATTTGTAGTTTTTCTCTTTAATAGCTAATTACATTAAATTTATAACGTATTCTCAAAATATTTTTTTCATAAGAAAAAAGATTAATTTAGTGTAAGATAAATTACAAGTTGTGTAGGAAAAATTCTCATATGTGAAGGATAAATTTCAAAATGTGTAGGATAACTTTTGATATGTATAGCCAAAAAAATTTTCATGTCGAGGATGATAGTTTTATTACTAATTAGTTAGTCATAAATGAGAAAATAGATAAACTATTTATAATTTTACGTTTGTACCCTTTGTTCTTGTTCTTCTCGTTTAAATGTGTTCTCAAATGATCCTTCTCGTATATATATTTATATACATACATATGGAGAGGATCATGAGAAAACTACTTAAATGTGAGAAAACTAAAAAACTACAAAAAAAACTTAAAAATATACCATTTTTTTAAACATTTTTCTTGTTGTAAGTCTAGCATTTTTAAGATAAAAAATAAATAAATTTGTGTTACATATGTTATGTTGCACATGCAATTTAACCTTAGGGTTTTGATTTTCGATTTAGTTTAGCTTTTAGGGTTATTTTTTGTGGGGTTTAGGGTTTAATTTGTAAGTGGGCGGTTAGGTTTTTGGGGGGGGGGGGGGGGGGGGGTTAGGTTTTGGGGGTTTTAAGTTTTGTGTTTCGTTTTTCAGGTTTTTAGAGGGTTTAGGTTTTTTTAGTGTTACACATGTGTAATACTTTTTTTTGTATTTTAAAGATGTAGATTTACAGTCAAAAAATGTGAAAAAATGGTGTGTTTTTAAGGGTTTTTTTTTGTAGTTTTTTCGTTTAAATAAGTTTTCTTGAAATCCATCCTTCAGATATATCGTGAAAGTTTATTATACAATTTGCCTTAACGTACGAGCGTGCACGATGTGAAGTCCGCACGTTATAACCCCCTAAAAGAAACTCGCATGTTGTAAAAACCAAAGGCCGCATGTTGAAAAAGAAAATAGCATGTTGAAAAAAAAAATAGCTTTGAAAAAATTGGCATGTTGAAAAAAAAAGTCGAATGTTGTAACAAAAAACAAAAACTGCATGTTATGAACAATTATTCGCATGTTGAAACTTCATCTCGTATGCATCATACATTAAGGTAATTTGTACAATAACCAACCCCTATATATATAATAGATAAAACTATTTGGAGCACACATCGCTTCTAGTAAAATCTAAAAAAAATTTTCCCGCCCCTCTCTCGTGTTAAATGTTCTTATATGATAATGATTTGAAATAATTAAATTAAACAATTACATATCTAAATATAAAACTTTTTATTTTTATAATTTGTTAAAATTTACTCTCTTTTTTGACCATTTATGATCAACTTTATAAAAACCAAAACAAATAGAACAACAACCTCTTAGCAAGGCCAAAACAGAACACTCATTCTAAAAAGCCACACACCCAAAGGTCCAAAACATGAAACACAGAAAGTACCTAGCGAAAAACGAAACCTTCAAACATGCACCAGTCTTCCAAACTAGGTCTTGCAAATCTTGATCTCTTTATTATCCACCAGTAGGAGCCGACTTTGATTTCTTCTACCGCTGTGTTTGTAGGCCTGATATTGTTATTAAAAACCCGATTGTGAATGTCTTCAAAGTTATGGCATATACCGCTTCTTTTTTGCTAGCCTCCATATCAACCTGCTAAAAGTATTGAATAATCTGATTTACGGACTTGAAACTCCTCAGGACAAGGACAGGGTTCCTCGCACACACAATCCGCCACACTACTTTAGTAAAAAGATAAGAGACAAGGAGGTGGTATGTAGTTTCCCGAGCTACTCCGCATATTGGACAAATCCCTTCGCCAACATTTATCCCTCTAACCCAAAGGGCCATAGCCGTGGGTATTTTGTCGGTGATCACCCTCCAGAGAAAATAATTGACTTTTGGCTCGACAATTTTGTTCCCACTACAAGAAAAAGAAGCTTTAGGGGCGACGCCTTTAGCGGGAAGATCTGAAGGCCCATGTTTTATAGTGCACACATGTTAAAAGTAAACCCTAACCGTTGATTAGTGGGAAGATCTAAAGGCCCATGTTCTTCTATCGTACCAAAAAGGAGTTAGTGAGATGTTTCCCTCCAAGCAACACTCTTCAGCCAAACATTTTAGTACCCCATGCATCACTCTCACCCTCTTTCACCCTTCAATATCCCATGAAACGACAACTCATACACTCTAAACAAGACACCACCAACCATCAACACTGCCGCATTGAAATTCTGCCGGAGAAGAAGCCCTCGTCTCCCAACCCACTTCCGCGTAATTTCGCCTGAGAAGAAGCCGTAATTCCGGTCACCGTCCCTGCAAGTCCGACCATTGATGTGTGGTCGAAAACCGTTGTTTATTCGTATTTAAGTTGATGTTTTTACATGGCTTTTGGTTTTGAATGGCCTAATTTGATTAGAAATGTGTTTTGCAGGTCTAACGGCGTTTAAGGAGCTATTCGGGAGCTTTACAGAGCATCAGGGAAAGAACGGGATCAACCAGGAACGCGAAACAAAGAATACAGAAAACGGAGATTTGGCAAGTCGTCGCTGACGTCCTCCTAGGCCATCGGCGACGCCCCCGGGAAGTCCAGTTGTGTGAAAATGCTCCTAGACAGCCATTTAACGCGTTGGAAGTATTCTGGTTATCCACAAGCCGTCGCCGACGACGTGACGTTGGTCTTGCCTTGAAGTCGAAGTATGTTTCTAGAATATATGTCCTACGTTTAGTAGAGGTGGCGAAGTAGTATGTTTAGTAGAGGTGGTGAAATAGTTGGAAAGTCGCGTTGGGTAACATGTTTTGAAAGTTTTTTAAAACCTGTGGGATGCGCTTAGTGGTGATCCTCTACACGCATATGACACCCCAAAGGGGCTTTCTTTTCAAAACAAAACATCTGGTGGTCATGAGCCGGTCATGCATTGCGCATTGGATTTTGGATCAAAACGCATCGAAGCGCATCAAATATTTCAAAATCACTCTGTTTGATTCAGTTTTTTTCTGTTTATTATTTTACTTCTATATAATTATAATTAAGTCGTGAAACACCTCGATTCTCATGACTTATTATTTTCTTACACTCGAGCTAGCATTATTCGTTTTCTTTATTTTTTTATTTGTATATATATCTAATTAACTCGTGCAAGAACATTAATTCTAATTAGGTGGTCCAACCAAGGACATACTTCTTTTAAACAAGGATATAATATGACTTTTTTAACCTTTGTAAAGTAATATTAATATTAGTTCTTGCGATCTCATGTCATTGACTTTTACAGGTTTAAATAATTTCAAGAGATTTTGCAAGCTTAGAAAAGACTAAAGTTAATATTAGTAACTTAACAATGGTTTCAACTATTGGTGAAAATAGCTTTCTTAAAATCATATGCTACATTGGATTCTGTGTTTTTTGTTATTCAGAATAATATAATCACATATATTGGTCTTCATGGGATTGTTATAGAGATGGTCGAGAGGGGAACTTTTATCCCAGAAATTAATTTCATTTAAATTTCAACGAAAGAAACTTTTAATTTCCGTTTGTGTTGCGATACAGTCGCTTTCCATAGTAGGTTTATATTAGTGTTGCGTTACAGTCGCTTTCCATAGTAGGTTTATATTCGAAATACATATTAAATATTTATTTGTTAAACCGTGTATACACGCGGCCAATAACCTAGTAACCTCAAGAAAGTTGAAGACCTATATTTAGTTTAATAAGGGAAGTACAGAAAATTAAACCAAATATAAAGTTCATGTATCTTAAGGTCTGTTTGTTTAGTTTTTAATGGTTCAGACCTCTTACTGGTTCCTCAACACTTAATGGTTCAGACTGTTTGCTTCGCAAGCAGATGTCTAAATGGTGAAGACATTTGCCTCTGAATGGTTAAGTATTATACTGAGTCTGAATGGTTAAGACCTCCAATCTGAATTGGTCAAGCATTTGCCTCTGAACGATTGAACGTTGTACTGGCTCTTAATGGTTCGGTTTTTTATACTGATTTAGCTCTTAATGGTTCAGACCTTTTATTAATTCAGCACTTGACCATTCAAATGTTACCAAAAAGCCACTTAGTGTTAAGATTAGTAAGTTACAATTTGGAGTCTAGAATGCAGGCGCATTCACATTAAGAGCTCAAAGGTGACCTGATACCCCTTAGAAATAGTGTTGTTTTTAATAAAAAAAAAAAGTTTGATCCCTCCTCTCTCTTCGAAAAATTTCTTTAAGTTTCCCAATCGCCTTAATAAAAAAAATATTAGGTCCAACACTGCCATAATGTATTTGTAATTAGTTGAAATAGTCTGTGGAATATGTCAAGTCTTGAATGGTTGTATGTATTTGTCACTTGGGTATTAGGTTTAGATGTTTACACCATCTCACAAAACGTTGTGTTGCTTCATTGGCTATAATAATACTTCATGGACACTATTGTAAACTAGTTTTATATCCCTCGTGTTGCGATAGGGGCTCACTAAATGACAATTGAGTAAAATACATGGGTGTAAATAGGAGTTTTCTAAATAACAACTGAGTAAAATACAAGAATGTAGACAAAAGTTCGCGGGGTTGTAAGTGAAAAATTATTCTAAATGAGATAATACATATACAATCTACCATACAAGACTTCCCTATTCACAATTTCTTTTGTTGTATAGTGTAACTAATCAAACAATTCAAAATAAAAAGATCAGTATATTGTTTCACTCTATTGTTTGATCTTCAATTGCATTCCTGATTACCAACAGGTTCCACCTTTAAACATGTGACAAACTAATTTAGCCATTTGTGAATTTAGCAACAACTTCTCAGTTGCCAATTCTTTTTCGTTGCAATTGTTATTTCGACAACACATCGTAATATCAATTAATATCAATTGCAACGAAACAATTACAATTGTATAATCATGACGGTGTAATTAGCAGTGAAGTACATATACATATTAAATAACATCACATTGCTACATAGTGAAGTACCATATTTTTAGGAATTATAATATACATTTAAATACATCACGTTGCTACACAATGAAATACTGTGTTTTTAGGAATTATACTAGGGTCTACATATTCACACACCCATCAGCCTATTTAGACACCCTTTAGACGGGTCGTCTAGACCTAGACGGTCTAGGTTTCATTTTCTCAGACTACATTCCTGGCCCGTACAACGTCAAATCAGTCACATTAGACGGAGCGTCTAGCCGTAAACGGTTGTTGAAGACGACCAGACCAAGACGGGGCGTCTAGGCCTAGACGATCCATCTTGAAGAGGTGGTCTGCATGCATGTCAGCAAAGTACGACGTGATCCGCCCCGTCTAGTACTAGACGGGGCGTATATTTATTTATTAAATAGACTCATGCAGAGCTTTTGAAGTCGTAGAAAACTTTCAATTCATCGTCGGAATTCTCTCCTTCGTGAACTTTGGCTTATATTACTTCATCTGATATCATTCAAAGGTGGTGAAATGTCATCAAACTGGGACGACAACTATTTCTTTGGGGCGTATTCTGGCGTATCATGGGTGCCTGAAGCCAATTCAGTAACAGTTATTAGGTTAACTAGTTGTTGTTTTAATAATTTACTAATGGTGATATCGTTGGTAAAGAGAGACCGGTGTACCCAATTCTAATGTGCAAGAGGAGGTTGTGTCAAGTGTACAAGGAAATCAAAACAAACAATTTCTAGATTTGAACGAGCTTCCTCCCGTTGAAGAAATATCCCATGTGGACAACTCGTACCAAGTTGATGCACCATCTTATCCTCCGCAACATGGGTTTCCGGATTATGGATAAGTGTGTGAACACTCGTACGTGCAACAACACAGTCCGGATGCATACGGAGGAGACTGTTACGAAGTTACAATGAAACACATTCTTTGTACGGTCAACTAGTCTATCCTGATGGTGGAGGATATGGTGGTGAGGCACCCCCATGCGCAAACAATCCGTACCTCACAGAGACGGTATGAAAACGTATTTATTTAAGTTGTGCAGTTGAGTAAACATAAAATCTAACATAACGCTGTCGATTTTACAGGTTTACAACTCTCTAGATGAGCTAAAAAAATTGGGTACAGGAAACAGCAAAGGCGGATGGTTTCGTTATTGTGACCCAACGATCAAAGAAAATTAGTGGAAGAACCGGGAGGGTATGGCTTGAATGTGACCGTGGTGGTGAGCACCATACTACAGCAACGGTTAGAAAAGCTGGAAGCAAGAAAACCGGTTGCCCGTTTTACCTGGTGGCTGTGCGGGACCATCTGTATGAAACATGGGGATAAAAGGGGGAAAGACTGAACATAAGCACGAAGTCTGTCAGGACCTGTCGGGCCACGCGTTTGTGCGAAGGTTTGCTTCTGACGAATACAGAATGATCGAGCAGTTGACAGCACAAAACGTGGAGCTGCGTAGAATTTTTCAAACGATAAGGAAGCAGTTCCCCGACAGTTTTCATGTTCAGAATGACGTTCAAAACGCGGTTCAGAAGATTAGGGCCGAACAAAGATACGGACTGACTCACATGGAATCGTTAGAAAACATCCTTATTAAAAACGATCTTATTTACGAGACACGGGAGGAACCCGAAACAGAGGTCGTTACAGAGATCTTCTTTATTCATCCCTACTCTTCTGAAATGTGGCGTGCGTTCCCGCACGTTTTGCTGATCGATTCCACGTACAAGACGAACGTATACAACATACCATTTGTCCAGATAGTTGGTATGACGCCCACCAACACTTCGTTTTATATCGCGCATGCCGTTATCTGCAAGGAACATAGTGATAACTTTGTATGGGTGCTTGAGAGGATCAGGTTATGGAGCCACGTGTTATTTTAACGGATAGAGAGTTGGCCCTAATTAACATGTGTGCTAAAGTTTTTCCAAACTTCTCTCGATATCTCTGCAGGTTTCACATTCAACAGAAAATCTGTAAGCACTGTAAGAGCGCATTCACAGAAGAAGAATGGCAAAAATTTTTGTCATCCTGGGGAGATTGTGTGAGTCTCCATCAATACCCATATACCAGTACAACTTAGGCAACTTGCAAAAGCGACTTGTGCAGTGCAAACGTTCAAGTAAGTTTTTGTAATAAAATATGACCTACCCATGTACATTTAACTAATTATTGATACCTTTTAGGGGTGTTTACGTACGTGTATGATAACTGGCTGAAAGACTACAAGCAAATGTTTATCTTTGCGTGGACTGATCAGAGATGCAACTTCGCGCAGCGTACCACAAACAGAGTTGAGAGTTAACACGCGAATTTAAAGAGATACGTCCAATATAGGAACTTGCTGGATCGTATAGTAGGTTGTGTCAAGGATATAGTTGAAACACAATACGGGGAAATAAAGTGGAGCTTTCAAGAAAGCATCGGAAAAATAATGAACCACCATAAAAACCCGTTATTTGACCACCTACGTGGAAAAGTTTCCCATACAGCACTTGATTTGCTGAGTGGAGAGCTACTTAGGAAACTAGACATGTTGCAGCGCTTGCATTCATCTTGTGGATGTCAGATGTGGTACAGCTATGGGTTGCCATGTGCTTGCAGGTTGGAAAAGTACGTACGTGCAGAGCGTGCGATTCAACTCGAAGACGTAGACATCTTCTGGCGGAAGCTTAACTTTCAGCCATGTAAATTGACATCGGATGACGTTGACGTGGTAGAAGGGCTGAACATTGTTCGGCAATAGTTAGAGTCACACTCCCCTGCTCAGAAAAAAAGCTTACTGGGAAAGATTAAAGTGGTGTTGACCCCAACCAAATCCACCAAGAAACCACCGGTTGTCCAACACTCGACTCGTGGACGACCAACAACAAAGCAAGCACAACTTCGATTTGACAACGCCTCCCGCCATAGCTCGTATGTTCCATCTCAGGGTTCCCAATCAAGTACATATGATGCCCCCTCGCGCATAGCTCGTATGTTCCGTCGCAGGCCACTCAACAGTCGGTTGTCAAGTTGCAAAAACCCGTAGCGGGGCGAAGCCGTTCAACGTGTTCTAAACAAAAAGAGGTTCGAGACGATAACGGTTTTCCGTTGATAGTGAGCGACGAGTATGTGTCAACAATCAAACGGTTTAAGCCTTTCCTTGCCCCCTTTGTTTCACCCGTACATCTCGTGCATACAAGATGTGAGGCCAGACGGTCATTATGGGTTTCGGTCTGTGGTTGTGGGATTGGGTATGGGAGAACGTGCGTGGAGCCACATTCGAAAAGACCTTCAACAGGAAGATGGATCAGAACGCGTCGATCTGGGCGCCAATATTTGAAGCATGGGAGGAAGGATACTTTTACACGCATCGTCAGAGCCTAATCTGGGATTCAGTGGAGCATTGTCCCCCCACTCACTGGATGGACTTCCCCCACGCAGGGCTTCTTATTGCACAAAGGTATGGTATCGTGGTTCACCTCTTAAGCATCAATGGTTGTTCCACGTTCTTCCCGATAATCAACCCTCCGACGGATCGAGAACCACGAACGATAACTCTTGCACATGTTTACAACAACCACTTCATACATATTAAGCTGGAAGGCCAGTTTCCAATGTCTACAGTAAACGGTTTGTAGTTGACCTACCGAAGCGCCGCTGCAGAACAATGGCTGGACATGTACACGTCCCGTCTATAATGGTATACGTCGATAATGAATCCTGCACCGAATCCAAACCCGAGTATTAACTGGGTCGACTGTGAATCGGAAGAATGAGGCTTTTTGGTACATCTAGTACGATTTTTTGTATATTTAATACGATTTTTTATAATTAATACAAACATTTGGTATATAATTAGAAAAATTTTGGTATAATTAACATGAATTTATTTACCCAAAAATTTTGTATTAAGTAAATAAAATCATATAAATTATACCCAAAAAAAAATTTAATTGTGCATATACGGGTCGTCTAGACCTAGACACCCCGTCTTGGTCTAGCAAGAAGACCATTCTAACCCTTGTTTGTTGGTCGTCTAGGCCAAAATCAGGGGCAAAATGGTCATACTGTCAAGGACTAGACGGGTCGTCTAGACCTAGACGCAACGTAGGGTGTGGGCGGGATCTTTTATCACTGATAAATTTTGAATTTTAATTTTAAAATGTCAATTACCATTTTACCCCTGAACTGTCGCCCGTCTAGGCCTAATTCAGGGGCAAAATGGTAATTAACCAGCTGAGTGTTGTACAGCTCAGTGTGGTTAATTACCATTATGCCCCTGAATTAGGCCTAGACGGGCGGCAACCAGGGGTAAAATGGTAATTAGACGTTTATTCCATACGACCCGTCTAGACCTAGACGACCCGTCAAGGCCTCGTATATGAATGGCAACCTAGACGAGTAGAGACAGACGACACAAGCAGAACATACTCAACGACACACACACAGACGTATTCAACCATATTCCGAACCGTATTTTAGCGAAATCAAACATCTCTGGTATGTATTTTCAACTATATTTCAATAAACCTTAATGTATTATGCATTTAGAACGTAGATTGTTTGTGAATTTGATAGTTTTTGGGGTTTAAGGGCTGTGAATTCGAAGTATTTGGGTTTTGTTGATGAACAAGACGGGGCGTCTAGCCCTAGACGACCCCAATAGACGACCTATTAAAAAACTTTTTTTAACTTATATAATTTATTGTTATATATTTGTGTTAAATTCTAATACAATCGCAGATTATATAATTTAAAAGATTTATTGTTTTAGTTATGGACGAGATTGGAGATCTGATACACGGGGACCCACATCCGCATGGTCCGCGACGGGCCCCGCCAGCGCCGGTGGATCCGTTCCACGGCCACCCCTATCTTGAGTTCCCACCCGACACCGAGGCCGCCCGTTTTCGCGGGAAGTTACGCCGGATGTAGGTCGGATCGCACTCGGCGGTCGGCTGGGATGCGATCCAGGCGATTGGTGAGACGCCCAGACTTCGTTTCTTCATGCCCGTTGATTCCCCGTGGCACCGACTGTTTGACTTGGCCGGCACGCCGACTTACAGGGAGCTGCTCATCGAATTCCTGTCGACCTTCACGTTCCACCTTCCACGGGTCGACCTGCCGCCTCCCCAGCTACAGGGTCCTCCCCCTCCGCCTGAGGTTTCATTTAGGCTTGCCGGTGTGTGGCGTTCGATGACACTTGCTGAGTTTGCCGTTCATAGCGGCATATACCTGCAGGAGGAGATTGCTACGGATGTTTCTACGGAGGGCCTAGTGGTGGTGGATGAACCCACTCTTTTGGGATTTTGGGAGGTGGTCGCAGGCCCTGAAACTAGGGAGCATGTCAGGGCGAAGGGGAGGATTTCTCACGTTGCCGACCCGCTGTACAGGTACGTACGTTTATTACGGTAATTGTTTGATTATTGTTGCTATGAATTAATTTCCTTATTTCGCTAATATAATGTGCAGGTATCTACATCGGATGCTCGCTACGTCTATTACCGCTCACGGACAAAGCCGTGAGTGGTGTACAAGCACCGACTTATTTTTTTACTATTGTCTTTTGTGCAGCAGGTCGTGCGCACTTGTGCACGGTCTCGCCCAGTATTTCGCCTCCGCCCACCACCGGCAAGAGCGCGACTTTTTGTAGGCGGGGCGTACGTCACCGTGATTGCCTGGTCGTTGGGTCTTGTGCCGGAGTCGGACCCGCACTTGCAGCCGGCCACACCGTCCACGCGGAGGGTTTTCTGACCTTGCGGGGTATGAGGATGGTGAAGAGGTTCGGCATGCTAGGCGAGCGGTTTAAAACCCGCGAAGGTGAGCCATGGATTCCGACTCCGCTGCTTGATCAGTTTGCTCTAGTCTATCCGCCGGCAGATGAGGCAGCGGTAGTCCAAGACCCTCCTGTTGATTTTGACGGACCACCACCACCACCTCACGGGGCGCCTCAGTTTCCATAGCACGTCCTTCCAGGTCATGCCCCGGGGGGTGCGGCACCCGCGCTTGCGAGCCGACGTCGACAAGCTTATGGATCTCGTTGGCTGACTGGTTCGGGAGGCACAAGACAGACGAGAGAGAGAGAGGGTTTACATGACATACCACTCCAACCACCTCGAGCACCACATCATCAGCAGCAGCCAGATCTCGATCCCGACTCCGAGGCCGACTCGTATGCATAGACGTTTTGTATTTAGTATTAAGTTGTACAGATAAATATTGTTATGGTTGTACAAATGTATGTTATATATGTTATATTTAACTTTGTTTTCAGTTATTCGATTACTTGATGATTGTTTGTGTTAAATCGGCGTTGAAATGTAATACAGAAATAACATACACTTCTTGCATTCATCTTAAAATGTTGAAAACAATATTAAATTTTAGTATTATATTTTTTAAAAAAATATAATGTAAAACCAATTAAATATATAAACGATTGAAAAAGATAACTCACTTTTTATACCATAAACAAAACTTTTTAAAAACCTAAAATTACACCTCAAAAAAAAAATCAACCTCTAATAACAACCAATTAACCCCAACAAAACACTATTTTTTAAACTCCAACAACAACCAATCTACTCCACCAAAACACCATTTTCCAACAAAAAAAACACAAGTTCCTAGACGGGTCGTCTAGGTCCAGACGCCCCGTCTAAACGCTAAAATTTATGCGTCCTGCCAGGTACTTGCTAACTCCTAAAAATTAGTGTTATACGGGGCGTCTAGCCATAGACGACCCGTCTAGGGTCCAAATGGTGTTCATTTAAACAATAGAGGTGTGTGAATAGATTAAGCCTTATATTATAATTATTATAATATACATATTAAATAACATCACATTGCTACACTAAGATTCGTTCCATCTTGTTTTTGTCATTGAAAGTTTTTTTTCTTACTTCTATAATATACATGTTATATAACATCACATTGCTATAGTAAGATTAGTTCCATCTTGTTTTTGTCATCGAAAGTTTTTTTTTCTGCTTTAGCCACATAAAATCTAGGCATTTTTTATTTAATTTTATTAATCAAATTGGAAATATAATTAATTGTGAGTTCTATACTTAAATACTTCTTTCCTATGTTTTTATTCAATTGGTTAAACAAATAGTGTACTGTATTTTTATACTTTTTTAATTTCAGAATGGTTATATATAGTTTTATCTGATTCCTTAATTAAATTTATTTATTAATTGTAATAAATTTATGATGTAAGTTTTTCTATATCGACACCAGTGTTTTTATATACATTTTGTCCCAAGTGATTTTGTATCAACATTTCTATGGTTTTAGTGTAGTTTAATTTCCGGCATAACGTACCACCGCAATGCGTGAGATATTTATTAATTGATATAAATTAAATACAAATCAAATTAATTTTTTATTATGTGTGATTTCAAAGAATAAAAATAAATTGAATACTGAACTACCTCTAGATACAGTCTCCTTTAAAATAATAAATTGAATTAAAAGAAACAAGTTTTGACTTTAAAAGTGTTATATTGTTATACGTTAACTTTAATTATCAAAACTTTTCTGGGATACTCTGAAGGGCAGGTCTCCAATGACAGGCAATCCACGTCCACTTGATATGCATTCACCATCTTCCTTTTCACCATATCATCCACCGGTTCTTTTAGTGACTTCGACCCAATGATCTAGACAATTTTCGACGATTAATTCCTTTAACACGTTTCTCTTTGTCATTGTCCCTTCTCTTAACAACTTGTTCCAACTCTTGCCTTTTAATCAAGATTTTCACCCTCACGACCCTACCATCTTCCGCCGTTCATGAAACGACTCCACCACAAACCGTCACCGCCTTTAGGATTTCGAGACTTCTCGTAGCCATTTGAGTTTTTTTCGTGCTTTTGTTTTGAAGAATTGGAAATAAATATTTATTGACATAGACAATAATTTGCATGGTTTATATAGGTGAGAAGGTACTTAAATATATGATATAAAAAGTATAAACACGGTACATGAGACTATTAGGTGGCTTAATTGAAAAAAGGAGAATGTCAAACACATTACCTGCAAATTTAATAAAAATATGTAAATAAAATTATTGTATATATTACCAAAAGTGCCCTTAAGTTGACGTTATTTATAAAAGATTAGCGGTAGTTCAGTCAGATTACTAAGCACACCGACTTGACGGTCAGAATTCGATGCGCGATATGCCGGTGATTATAAACCTCTAAAAAAGTTTTGAGTATCAGAAATGCACAACTTTTAAAGACGGTCTTTTTTTTCAATAAAACATATCATTTATATATATATTTTTTAATGGAAAATATATTTACTAAAAATGATATTTCTTGAAAATTATTTATCAAAATAGAGTTTTTTTAATTTATTTTATATGTTTCTTTTTTCTTAACCAACATTTAAGCTTATATATATATATATATATATATATATATATATATATATATATATATATAAATAATTAACCCAATATCTATTTTTTTCTCTTATTATAAATTTATAATTTTCAAATAATCCAAAATTTTTTTATTTCTTTGATTTTTCCGATCAACCTATTTATTTAATAAACTGACAAATATGAACACAATTTTTTCACTTGTTTAATGAACAAAGATGAATATATTTTCTTTTTCTTTCATTTACATTCACGAACATTTGTTTATTTTTGTGCATTTACATCATATCCATTCATTTAAATGAACAAACATAACACAAATAAATAGGATAGATTGTCATTTAACTCTGTCTGTCACATATTTTATTTCTCCCCTTTTTTCTATCATTTCAACTTCTTAAAATTGCACAAAAGAAAATCATTTGGTGACATACACTTTTAATGAAATTTAACTTTTACGTCACTAATATAACTTTTAATGGCACATTGTGTTTGCAAAATATGCTTCATGCGCTTTTTGTGGCATTTAACTTTTATACCACTGACGTATAATGGCACTTTATGTATGTCACTAAAAAGTTCTCCAATTTAATCATGTGAGTTAGAATGCTTTTATGCCACTAAAACTTTTTATTAATGAATCAGATTGCTCTATAGATTTTTTATGTCGCTAAAACATTAAAATTTCCTAGAGGTGTTAATCGTGTCGGGTTAATGGGTTGGCGGGTTGAAATATTCACGGGTGTCAAGAACTGTTTTTTCGTGTCGGTTTTACGGGTGTCAAGAACTGTCGCCCCTAAAATTTCTCACCCGTCAAATTTCCCTGCCATCAAATTTCCCTCCTATACAGAAGTTTGAAGTGTTTCTTCCTAGACCTTTACTAATTAGGTTTTTTTATGCCCCCACATTTCACTCCCACTCTTCCTCAACCGCCTTCTTCCACTCACATAAGCTGATGTTTTCGAAGGTATCAAGCAGATTGAAGTTATTGGGGACGAACCCCTCTCGCCCATCTCCCATCCTCTCTATCATCCGTCCTCCATACACTACACTCGTTACAACTTCGAAGTTTTGATTGATACTGGGTTTCGTTGGTAATTATTAATTATATATTTTAAGATTCATATACCTATCATGTTTAATCTTAGGTTTAACTCTTTAATTGAGATATGAACGTAAGTGTTTTTAAATTCGAATAAAAGGTTTGGCTGAATTTGTTTTTTTTTGTTTTAATCGTGCAGTGGAAGAATCAACTATTCTATTTCAATTAGTTAATCAATTCAGGTGAGCAATCTTGGATATGGTGCTAATCATCTTCTTCTTTTCATGTAGACCTTTACATTGTTATGAAATTGTTTTTTATTTTGTTATTTTTTTATCCTACATACCCTCAAATAGTTATATAAGAGATTATAACTATATGAAAATAGATAATTGTAAAGATGCGAGAATTGGTAATTTTATCTTTCGGGTCAACCTGTTTGATTTGTAAACATACGAAAAGATTAATTTTAGAGTTTGAAAGTGATGAAGCTTTAATTGTACTTGCATTAGTGATAATCAATAGTACAAGAACACTATGTTTCAGTTTGCTATTATGATGGATTAAGAAGCACCGGTTGGCTTTTAGATTCTTCAAATTAACAAAGTATTATTTGTCATATTTTGAATTGAGTTACTACTCTTCTAAGTTGTAAACATGACATTCATTTTCATACTTTGAGGATATATGTGGGTTTTACTTTACACGTATCTGTCTCTTCTTTTTCTTTCGTCACTCTTTAGCTTTCTTTTGTATGCCTTAAGCGCCGGAGAAGGGAGTGGACTATGGATGCCAGAGATTAAAGTTGCGATTGTTGTTTAGCCTTCGTTTATTTCATGTTTTAGATCATTTTTATAGCAATTGCTTATTTACTGTTTACCCCATTTTTACAGATTCAGTTTATGGGGATTCAGTTTAAGGTATGATTCTTTTGTTGTCTTTATGGTTTATGTTATGGATTGACTTTATTTTTCGTTAATTAAATCTGTCTTTATGCTTAATGAGTTGTATCTTGCATTTGTTTTGATTGTTCTAAGCATGCTTCTAAGGTGTTCGATCAAATGCCTATAGCTTATGTTGACATTATTATGTTATATCAACGATGGTTCCTGTTTCCTTTTGCGTTAAATCAACCAAATGTTGCAGCCGAATTATCATTAATACAAACACATATCCACATGAACCATCTTACACAGATGATTACATACTTCTTAAAACATCAAACCTACTGAATCTAACAAATTAGAGTGCTATATCTAGCTATAGTTTCCCTATACATATAGCTAAAAAGTAACAGTTCACATAATTTTCTTATAATTTGAATTAATATGATATAATATTTTTAAAGAAAAGTAACAATGGGTGGATCTGGGATTTTGGAGGACAAATGGGTAGTGGTGATAGGTATAAAAGGTGGTTTGATGAGCTCAGGAGGGTCCAAAAGAGCAGAAACATGATTATAAACGAGCTTTTCAATAGCCACGTCATCTTAAAGTAGTTCATACATTCGATCAGAGTATACTCTTGGGTCAAGTGCAGTCACACCCTTTTCTTTCCTTCACGTTCCATTCACTATCTAAACATATGACAACTTATGCGTGTTTGACTCATGGTTGTTGCACTAACAAACACACATGTTAACCTTTTCATGAAGGTGCTCTTTCCACACCTAGAATCTATTGCAAGTCCAAATAGGCAAATATTCATTGTGTCCACAGCCGAGCATTTGGTCTCACCACCTCTAAACCTGCCACTTTTGGTCCTTTTACCACTACTGTTATAGAAAAAACAGCTGCTTTGGGCTCAATCCCAAGTGGGTTTTGTGGGTGATGAAATTATATTTACACCAGCCTTCTAAAAAATTAGTTTTAAAAAGTTGTATTTCTAGTTAAAAAAACATCTCTTTTAATCAGGTAAAGAATAAATTTAAGACTGTTTATAATAACATTTAGGCAACTGGCTGAAATTTCCAGTGATAAAGGTTTTGAGCATGATGAGCATTATGGTGGTGAAAGAAGCCAAAAATTTTGGTTGGTAAGTTCTAACCACCTTCAATTGTTTGTTAATTTTAAGATTATTGTTTTGTCTAGCTACTTATGATCTCATCCTTTGATCTTAAGGGTTGTTATTTAATATAAGTTCCATTTGGCTGGGGAGTTAACCTAAAACCCTATATGTCCAAAAAAAAATTTATTTTATGAATTATTAATAACTCAGTCCTGATTACAAAAATAAATTTGTTCATTAATAGCCCATATCGTCTCATGTAAAAGTAAATTGGTGGAACTTTTTGTCTCTAATTATTTCTCTGTACTGGTTTTAGACGTAAAGCTTGTGGATGTTATGGAAATGAACTATACATAACATGATCAGCCATATCTTCTTAATGAGATCCATGTTAGTGGACCAACTGTATTCTAAGGCTACTATAAAGATGAAGAGTAAACATATATTAAGCCTTATTCACCCTCTTAACTTATTGCATGTATATTCGTAAATGAGTGTATTAGACCAAGCTTTGAAATGATGGTTTGATTAACATCTAGTTTATTTTGTCAGGAGGGAGGTAATCAATTTAGAAGGGTGGCTTTATCATGTTGACCTTTTGCCTTCCGAAACACACAGATGAATGGGAACTAGACAGAGATTGATGGACGCACTTGTTCTTTTTTGAAGTAAGTTTTCAGTGGTTGCCTTTCACTCTATAATTGACACACTTGTTCTTTTGTTTTGTCTCAGCAAAATGTGCTTATTATGTGAATCCTAATCTTTGAGCCCAAGGCATATTCATTGCACATAAGCCTAGCAAAATGTGTGGGTTGGGATCAAAACTTGTTCAAAACAAACTTGGTTGTCGTAAAATGGGCTTTTTAGAAAAAGTATCAATTGTTTTCAGGTTGAAATGGGGCGTTTTAGAAAAAAAATACATTGGCAGTGGGTGGTTTCGAGCCATTCTAAGTTAGATGGTTTAGCTAACAGATCTTATTGATATGAATCCATTTATTTAATAATGGGTCAGGTGTAATCGCATTCGCACATACAGAAAAACAGTTTCAGCTTTGCTTTTTTTTTACACTATAAGACCGTTTTAGTTTTGAACTTCATTTAAAATATACAAGGTGTTTAGGTCCTAAGAGCCGTGGTGCTGACGGGTATTCTATTATTCTGATTTGAATCTAATGTCACTTTTGCTCTTGCTATTAGAGGGTCACTTCTGTTCTAGTGTTCTTACAATTTGAAATCAAAAGCCCTAATCTATTGTTCTCGCTATTTAAGCCTTAAAGGTACTCTATAATATAATAGTTATCTTATTTTAATGATATTGTTTTTGGCATACACACACTTAGAATTTTCCTGCTTCTAATCATAGGTATTAAAGCCTTAAAGATGCGAGGCGCACTCAGGGCGATTTGTTGGGCCCGGGGTCTTATTTGCGTCTAGGCGCGCCTGGGCGTCCGCTTTAATAACCATATTGGCATACATGAACTAACCTCAAGATTAAAGGCGCGAGGCGTGTTAGATGCATTTTTAGGCATATTTTATCAGACTTTTAGCATATATTTTCATTGCATTTTAGGCATTTAGACAATAGATATTGCATAATTTTGAAATACCCCTATTTGTGCGGAATGGAATCTACTTTGGATTGTTTTTGATGTTTTTTAGATATGGAGCGACCGCCATCGATCACAATGGGCATGGGAAAGCTTAAGAGTCAAAAAGGAACAATGCGGTTAGATATTATAAACATAATGGAAGGTGTCAAGCTATTAAGAGCTCAAGAAAATAAAACTTTAAATGGATCTACAAGTGCAATCTGGGAGCTCGAGACTAGCCTCTTCCAAGAAAAATTGAAGTTATGAATTTGGGATTTAAGTTAACGAAATTTAGTTGGACTGAATTTTGATGGTGGAAATGTTAACTTAAATTGTTGGGCTTAAAATATATTGTCATGGGCTAATGGAAGTTTGGTGGATCAGTCCATAAAAGAAAGAAAAACAAACGTAGAGGAATGCATGGGATTAGAGGAGATAGAAAAAAAGACCACAACAATCATCACGAACATTGGGGGAATAATCTTTGACGGCTGGCACTTCAAGATCGAGCAGGGGAGAAAGCATTTGTTTTTCTTTGCTGATTTTCTAGAACAATACAAACTGATTGTTAGTTTGTTTCGTAAGTTTTAATTTTGGAATGATTTATTTCTTATTTGACTTGATTGAACTAGCCATCATGTCTGGCTAGTCTTTTATAGTTTTGACATCGGGGTGTATTTTCCTTGTTTTGGTTCATGAATTTATGTGAAACGGTTATGTTAGATTCAATTATTTTAGTGGTTTGTTTGTGTGATTCTTGTTTTTAATACGGATTCAATCCGGAAAATATCAGACGATTAATAAACCTGATCAACTTATTAATTTTTCTAATAAAGTTCATCAAGATTTAAAACTCTAATCAGATTTTAAGTTTTGATAAAAGGAACAAATAATGGTTCAAGTTTGTCTATGAATTTGGATTTATTATAGAATCATACAATATAGTTAAACACTTCGAACGGCGTGAGTGGTTAATTATAATCGATACTTCTATCACGCAACCCGCACGCTAAAATCCGAACGGCGGTAGCTTAGAGTAGCGGGTTGGCTCTAACTGACGAACTGCGCTTGGTTAGACATTAGATAGAGTGGATGTCCGAACTGCGTGACGTCTAGTATTGATACAAACTATTATTTAAAAAGAATCATTGCACTGTAACCGTTAATGATCGTAAGTCGAACCGAATCAAGAAATTGCCCTAGTGTTGAAATTAGTTTTTAACATTTGAACTTCACAACCACTTTAATTAGCATTTTTATAAAATTTTCGTTCTTATAAATTTTACGTCTAAATCAAAACCCCACTTTTTAAAAGATACGTATCTGAATAAAATCGTTTTGGCGTAACTAATTAATCTGTATCTCTAAGGACACGAACCTTACTTCCATTCATACTATTTTTTAGTGTGTTTAGTGAGTTTATATTATATTTATTTGCTGGATTCGACACCCAACAAATTGGCGCCGTTGCCGGGGATACGGCAAATCTAATTGTTTTATGCCAAGATCTTTGCGTACATGTACACAACTCGAGATTGATCCGGAGATAGAGAAAACAGCAAAGAGATTAAGGAGACAAGCAAAACAACGAAAGAAGTTAGCAAGATCCTCAACCTCTATATCTTCACCTCCGGTCACCAACATTTAGCAAGACGTACTCTTGTCAAGTGAATCTGAAACCGAAACGGAATCATCATCACATCAAGAAACACCCATCACTCCACCACACTCACCTACCCATACCCACCAAGAACCAAACTCACCCGAATCTACAGTTACAATGGCAGCTGAACAAACCCTTAGACAGTGGGCGACTCGTGATGTCCCACAACAACCCTCTGCATTAACTACCCTACTGTGGAAAACTTTGAGTTGAAATCCAGACTCATTCACCTATTACCACTTTTCCGAGGCTTAGAGAATGAAGACCCACACAAGTTCCTCAAAGAGTTCCATGTTGTGTGCTCCGGTATGAAGCCACATAACGTCACTGAAGACCAAATCAAGCTAAGGGCATTCCCCTTTGCTCTTTAAGACTCAGCAAAAGAATGGTTATATTACCTACCACCGGGGTCGGTAACTACTTGGAATGAACTTGTAAAGCTGTTTCTTGACAAATACTTCCCAGAAGTCAAAGCCTCGATCCTATGCAAGGAGATTATCGGAATAAAGCAACTTAAAAGAGAAGCCTTGCATACTTATTGGGATACATTTAAAAAGTTGTGTGCTCGTTGCCCACAACATGGCATAACTAATTAATTTGTATCCCTGAGGACACGAACCTTACTTCCATTCATAGTATTTTTTTAGTGTGTTTAGTGGGTTTATATTATATTTATTTGCTGGATTCGACACCCAACAAGGCGCATTCAAGGCGATTTGTTGGGCCCGGGGCCTTATTTGCGCCTAGGCGTGCGTGGGCGCTCGCTTTAATAACTATGCTTCAAATTAGTAATCTGTTTTTTTTTTTCTTTTTGAAAATTTAATTGTCTTTGAACATTTTTAGAAACATAGGCTATAGGGCATGGTCATGACCTTCATGACCCTCCACATAGGTGCTATGTCATCCACCTCTAAGTCACCATCCAAAACCACTACTCTAAGGGTGTGGTCATGACCTAAACCACTATCCACTTTATTTTTTTAATTTATTTTTGTCTTAAAATCATCAAATGGGAGGGCTGTGGTTGCCGTGATTTAATCCAGGCGAACCACCGTGATTAATGAAGGGGTGATGTAGCACATAAATAACGGTCCTATGTGGTAAATCATGACCCAACCATGGCCCCCATACCCCTTAGCCTAAGACAAGTTTTTTTGGTCTTAATCTTTTGGATAATTTATTGCTACTTAATGTTTTGTTTATACTTTGACAGTGAGTAGTGTTTTGTTTATACTTTGACAGTGAGTAGTTTAATGTCAATAGAAAATAGTTTTATTTAATCTTGTACCATCACATTTCTGAAATTGCTTCAATCTCTTTTATGCAGTTCATAAAACTCCTAATATAAAAGAAGACCCAAGATTGTTAATTTTGGCATGGTTAGACTCTACTATGAAGGTGTGACTCAATTCAACAGTCAATATCATGTAGTCAATATCAAGTATGTACTCCCAACTTAACTTTTAATTTTATTGAACTTGAGTTAATAAAATTGATGACTTTTGGACCATACTTTTCATTAGAACATATTGTTAAATTCATGTTTATAATAACTCATTGAAATCTGGTTTTTGTATTCAAACATTTGTTGGTTGTTTTTTGATGTTTGATATTTAGACTTAATTTAACATTGATTAGATATTTGTTTGCAAACATTTGAAATATGTTTGAATAATGATCAAACATTTTATTGAATTGATGATATTCTGATTTTTACATTTTATTGAATTGATGATATTCTGATTTTTACATTCTATCATGATAATAATATGATAAATAGATGTAGTGGCATATGGCAAAAATGATGTGCACTAAAAGTAGTATTAAGTTCAACTAAAAATAATTTTTACCGACAAAAATTTGTGCCACAAAAGTTTAAATAGGGCGAACAAAAGTATAAATATTTTGATAAGAACATTAAATATTTATAATTAATATGCATACGATACAGTACTTATAGTATATTTTAAATAGGGCGAACAATAAAACGGGATAAAAAAAAATTCAAAAAGATAATGTCTGACAAGAAACATTTAAGTCTTTTTGTTATTTTTATAAAACCCAA
Source organism: Scalesia atractyloides (assembly GCA_947069175.1). Taxonomy (NCBI): domain Eukaryota; kingdom Viridiplantae; phylum Streptophyta; class Magnoliopsida; order Asterales; family Asteraceae; genus Scalesia; species Scalesia atractyloides. The sequence goes on from CAMTDV010000008.1 coordinate 79,874,061, forward strand.
TTGCGAAAAATTAACATTGCGTTCTCAATCTCTATCTCTGTTACGATATACATTTTTTTGCGTTCTTAATCTCTATCTCTGTTATGATATACATTTTTTTGGCTAAGAATAATCTACCATCACAAATCAGCAAAGAATTGGATTAATTCTGAAGTATTTATTGAAAAAAAAAGTTTTGTTTAATAGAATAATATAAAAATCGATAATATAAAAAAAAGTATGTACAAGAGACAAGTCTTGTTTTCTCAAAGAAAAAAAAAGTTTGGATCTATTGAAAAAAAAGAAGAAAGTTTAATAGAATAATATAAAAATCGATAACTGAAAAAAAAAGTTTAATAGAATAATATGATAACGAGCTAATGAAAAGGGATGATAAAAGAGGGCTAATATGTTAGTTTAAAAATAAAAGGAAAATACAAGATAAATGAAAAACACTATTTTGATAAATAGTTTTTAAAGAACACCATTTTGATAAATATATTCTCCACTACTTTTCTCTACTAACGTTGATTTGGGAAAAAAAAACTCTGCTTTTTTGTTGTTTATTGATAATTTATATTTTCTATAATTTATTTTTCATAAATTGTTTTTCTTATCAATGAAAATCGTATTTTTTTCTATAGATTCATTTATTATTTTGGGTAGTTTATTGATAATAGTTTACACACTTTCTTTTAATCATGTATTATCTTCTATTATATTTTTAAGGTAATTATTTTTATAAGACAAATTGAATGTATAAACTAAATATCAATCATTGGTGGATGGTGGATTATAATTTTTATTGGTGATTTTACAGATGATATCCTTAACGTTTACTTTCATTATTAAGAATAATTTTACTCCATAATCACCATATCCATAGATTTACACATGATATTCACTTCGTTTCATTCATGAATGATTATGAGCAAAATAAGGAAACGTATATTTCAGGTGATCAAAATCAAGTAAAAATCAAGTGTAAATAGTGTATTTTCTTGTTTACTCACTGAGCTAGTCAGTCCACTCCACAAAACCATTCCGGAGGACTACTCCCACGTTAACAAAATGTGGGGATCGATGTGAAGAAGTTGGGGATCTCAAAGGTGGCATCTCCCAACGGTGAAGAAGGGGTTGTGAGAGAGCAGGAAGGAAAGGGGAAGGGGGTTCTGGAGGTGCTCGAATACCACCCCCTCCATGTAGGATCTCACTAGAGGTATCTTTTAGAGGGTTTTCCCCGACTCTACTCCGTCTACACTTAGCATTGGTTGTTAGTTATTTGTTATATCCTTTTCATGACTCCTCATCTACATATAGATGTCATTGTATCATTTTATTTACTTGATTAGTTACATATTGAGAGAGTTCCCATACGTGTAATATTGGGTACATGAGAAAATATGAAAAAAAATTTATTGAAAATCAAAGACAATAAATTACACATCCTACAATAAAACTTAGTCTCAAGAAAATACACATTTGTTATGTCTCATTCTACCCATTTTTTTTACATATAAAAGAAGCTTTAACATTTTGTATGTTTTCTAACCCAAAATCTTAAAGAATTGTGCAAGCTAATATTTAGGTAACATTGTTACAACGATCAACTCTTTATTCCTTGACCAACTTTCTTCATTGGAGCACGAGGACGACGGAAAGAATCCCTGCAGGTGACAATCATAATTTTACAATACGGTATTATTATCACTGCAATGGATATATGACCATGTTCTATGTTAAAGGAATAAAAATAATAAATTTACTTCACACGTTTATATGTGTAAAAACAGTGTAAATTTCTAAATGGATAAACATGACAAAAAATAATAATATTCGTAGAAGTACAGAAATAATTAAAATGTTTATAAAGGGAAATTGAAAAGTAGGCATGACACTGGAAGTCTGGAATTTGAAAGTTTGATATCCTATCAAAACTTAAGCAATGTGTTCATGCTTTTACATGTTCAACTTGAGTGCTTTGTTAACAATCAATGTTTAGATGTTTACAAATAATTTTTTCAATGTATATATTTTTCAGGCAATCCTTAAAGATTGGTATCTAGGTGTGTAGCTCAAGGATCAAACACAAACACATATTCGTCAGACAGTGTATGAGCATTCACATTAAATTCTTTAAAATATACTCTATCTATATAAGCTTAAAGTCTTTAAAGCATACTCTATCTGTAAAGCTTATACAAAAATATAGAAAATTGTAAAAGAACTACCTAAATTATTTTTTCAACCGATTCTCTATAATAGACAAAAATGTAGAGATGCTATAGTGATTCTTTAAATTTAGATATTAGTATTCATTCTCTCTATCAATCGATATAAATTTTTGTAAATGGTTGTAAGCATAGAAGGAGAACAAATAATAACAAAAATAAAAATTATTATTTAATGGAATAATTGATTTTAATAATTTTAACTATTAGTCGTTGGCCGGCAACGGTATTAACTTCAAAAATAATCAGTGGTCGTCCCACCTTTTTACGTATTGTAAACCAATAGACCTAATTTGGTAACATAATAGAAAAATGACACAAAAAGAAATTAAAGTTCGGTTAGTAAGACTATACGGTGTGAAGGAGTTTAAAAATGAGGCGTTATTCGACACGTGGATGACACGTAAGCACGGGTCAGAAAAGTGGTGTGGTACCAAAAAACGCGAGGTGAGATGGGGCATGGAAGGATGGCGTGGTGGGACACGTGACATACACTTTTTATAATTATTTGCAACACCCAATAAGAAGCATTCACATCACACATCACCCAACCTCCACGCCGATGGAAAACATGTTGCCCTTCCCTTCAAGCCAGCCTAAGCGCCAACAATAGGGTGGTGTAGTGGCGTGGTTGAGGCCTCCATGCCAAAAACCACACCCCACACCGTATGGTCAAAAGATGAACTGGTTTACAATATGTAAAAATGTGGGATCACAACTGGTTATTTTTCAAATTGAGACCCATATTGACCAATGGCTAATAGTTGAAATTATTAAAATTTAGTATTCCTTATTTAATTGAATAAAGACAAAAAAATAAAAAATCAACGATGAGGGATGATAAATAAAATTTAGAGAAAACTGCTAGTTTTAATTAAGTTATTGAGATAGATAATTAAATGTGAATGCTCTAAGCATTAATTGAGCACTAGTGGACACTTGTAAGAGTGTGATTAGTGAAAGATAATCAATGAAGGTCACACATGTAGGTATGTTAGAGTAAAGTTGTTTTTTCTCTATCTATTTTCGTTCAGATATCTACTTTGCTGCAATAGTTTCAGTTTGATTTTTTGCTCTTTTTAGTTATTTAATTGGTTCAATCTCTTCCCTAGCTTACACTCACACCCTAAAATTTATTTTTTACAAGAGCAACAAGTCTTTTTTACGTAGGTTGTATGGTGTTGGTTTAAATCACTTAATTATATTAATTATTTTTTTTAAAATTCTAATTACATATACACTTTAAATACGTAAAACGGGATATACCAATTTGCTTTTATCTAATTTCCTATTAAAATATGTAAATTTAAATATTTAAATCTTTTTATATGCATCTTTAGCGCAAAGTGTCCTATTAAATATATTTTTATGGTAAATGAGTATCCATTTACCTTTATTTAATTTCCTTTTAACATATGCAAATTTAAATCTGTAAATATTTTTATATGACAAACGAAACTATGACAATGTGTAGTTGGTACTTGTACTAGTTGAAAGGTGATATGTACTTAAGAAAATTGATTTTTCACATTATAAAATTTAATATCAAATAAAAGTTAATATTATACATTAACAAACAATAACTAATCAAAGCATATATATGATTTTTAACAACTTTGAATGTATATAAGTCGAAACACAATCAAACTAACTACGATATGGATCAAGAAAGAACACACAAAAAAAATCAAACGAGAAGAAGGCAAAAAGAATCTGAACCTGTTGTAGAAAATCGGAAATAATTGTTCGACCATGCTTTAATTATATCTATACTTCAATTTGCAGGAATCTCACGAATGCTAAAAAGCTATACTTCAAATCTCAGAAACCCTAAAAATCTCCATAGCGTGAAAGTAACCTGATGGTTTGATCGATATGGAATTTGAAGCGTTTTTTGGGTTTATGAACTTGAAAGGCAAAAGACAAAACTGACCCTACACAAAAGTCTAGCATGCCCTTGATTAAAAAAATCAATTTGGAGGGCGTAAGTGTAAGGGTAAAGATTGAACCAATTAAGTAACCACAAGAAGCAAAAAAGTCAAATTAAAACTATTGAAGCAAAATGGATATTTTGACCAAACCATATGAAGAAAAATGAAACTTTACTCTATAGGTTATAAGGGTGGTATCCCAATGGCCAACGGGTGCATCAGTGCCAGTCATGGGGTACCCAAAAGTACTAGTCACTGACTGAAGAAGACAAAGAAGAGACCGTTGAACAATCATGTTAACATTTGTGGGGGAGGGGAGTTAATTTCTTCCTAATCCACTTTAATACCAAACCGTTTACCATTTTGATTCACCTAGAATACAAACAATATTCTACAAAGGATGGTACAAGTAAAAAAAAACCCTCTAAATAGCGAGGATGCGAGCAGAGGTGGTTCAAGCTCGAGTTATCAAGAGTATAAACCACAACCATTTTTTACACAACCACAACCGTATGCATACCAACCAAAATTTTATCCGCCACAAATTTTACACAAACACAAGCTCCTGCTCTAGTTGCACCAGGAAGACTCTTAGAAGCTCAACAATCATTCCACTCGTTTACATATTCGAACCACCTCCACGGTCCCCGCATGAGAATGTGGGACGACCACTTCGTGTTTTTGAAGACCGTGATGATCTAGATTTTGTGCCAAAAAGGTAAAAGGGATACAATTTTTATGATGTTATTGTAGAAATTGAGGTTGAAGAAGACTAGTATAAAGAAGAAGGTGACTGTGATGATGCAAATCAAGGAAAATTCCAAGGATGGGCAGAGCGTCAACCATGGACAAATGAGCAAGAAGTGGCTTTATATAAAGCATGGATTCATTGCTCTAAAGACAAGAAAAAAGAAAATAAACAAAAAAATTAATATTTCTTGGAATGTGGTGCTTAAACATTACGGCTTACTCGTTGGCGGAAGCAACCAAACGGTTCATCAAATACGTTTAAAACCGGCCCTATGTCAACTCAAATGGTTTTTTTTTTCAATGGACTTCGGATACAAACGGTACAATTTCTATTTATTTTAATTTAAGTTCGTTAATATTTATTTAGTTTATTGAAAGGATTATTTATATTATCAATGTATTATAAGATAGATATTTTAATTAAGTTTGGTTTATAATTGTATTAATGTATACTTTTATAGCTTTGCGTTAACAAGATAGTGGGTGCGTTGATTGATGTTGATGTGATGAAAAAGGCTTTAGGTGATTACTAATTTAAACATCCGGGCGGTTTTTCCCACATTGACTCATGGAAGATTTTATAAAAAGAATCATAAATAGGGAAAGGTCCCGCTGATGGGTGAATAGTCAGATAGTCATCCCGACAAAAAATACATGTATTATTTATTAAAAAAAATGTTCTAAGGCACTTAAAAGGAGGCTACCTGTAATTAAGGTAGTTGAGAGTAAATATCCCGGACTTCAACAAAGACAACGACCCAACAAGACCAATTCGGAAAGAAAGGAGACCCGTCAAGTCATAAAGCACAAGTAACTTAGTGAGTACGCACCAGGATTATAATTTTTGAAAGAAGAATCCAAATCATTATTAACAATCCAAATCATGCGTTATAATTTTTCATTTGTTAATTGAATTGTTGTTCTTTTTGGGGGATTAAACGAGCCAAAAGGATGGAAGAATACCTGCAAAGTTGAGGAACTGTCCAAGAACCTTTATACTCTCCTCTTGTTTGATTCACAAAAGATTTTATATATTTTCGCCAATCATCGAGCATGATTCCAAGGTCATGAACCTTATTCTCTAAACCCACACAACAATTAGCATGCATTGTGCACGCCTTGTTGAGATCTTGGCTTGGTTGACAAAAGCCACCAAAGTAAGCAGTATCGAGGAACCGAATTCCTAATCCAATATTTTTTACGAAAGGATCAAACTTGATCTTGTTGAAAACATCTTGATCATGTAGGTCTGGGTAAGTCATCCTTGAGTTGTACCAAAACTTGTAAAGTTGAATTGTTTTCTCATTTGATTTCACATAACTAAAACCAGTATTTGGTAGGTTTCTCAAGTCAGATGGGTTTCCATTGAAGAAATCACAAGCAATTTGGAAATCTGCATCTTTATCAAACCGTGAAAAAGGATCTCTAAACCACATTATGTCTGCATCCTGGATGTATATGACAACAAACCTAAAAGAGTTCAGATTTGTTACATTTTATAGATAAAATGGTTGCAAGTTTTCTTATGTGTTTCACGCTAGTTTGTTTGATGGTTTCTGTACAAATTCACTATGAAAGTAAATGTGGGCAGTTAAAATTCTCAATTATTTACAGCATTCAATTTACATGAATTCAGGTCTCAAAAATTAGGAATTGGACTTAGAAAGTCTACCTAGTAATACCTTAATAGATTGGAATACTCTCATTGTTGATATCTACATGTGATGAGGGCACGATACAGATAAAAAGGGGGGGGGGGGGGGGGGGGGGGGAGCTCAACATTTGCCATGGGTCGTGTGTGAGAACCCAAAGTCGGATCGATGACACAGTCCCGCACTGTGCAAGTCCATCCGTGGGGTGATTTTGATGTTGTATTCGTATCGACAGATGCAAGGGATGAGAATGTGTAAGGACCTTCTGTTTTTATTTATATTTTGGTTTTTTTATCATAAACAATGAATTAGGTTATTTCATAAAGACAAAGTGGATTTCAATAACTTTAGTTATGACTTACTGCCGATAATAGCACACATCTAAATTTCATTTTCGTTGTAAAAATCCTAACGGAAAAGTAAGTTGGTGTACCCCTAATTAACATCATGATGGATTTTTATTTCAATCAAAATGTTGTAATTGTTTTGAAATGAGATAAATAAAAGTTATAAGTATATGGAGTTACTTTTTCCTTAGAGTGAGATTGTCTTTGACAACGAAAATGAAAACTAGAAGTGTCATTGGTCACATTTACAATATGGATTAGCATCGGCCGAACAATAAGAGTTTGGATCAGTTTGCCTTTTTCTAAAAGCTTTAAACTTTTAAAAAGAATTTAAACTTTCATAAACATTTAAGAACGTTTATTTTTAAATAAGAATTTTAACCTTTTCATATATTTATTTATGCCATTATATGGTTGAAAAACAAACATAAAGGGTTTTGATAATGTGAAGTGTAAGGAATTTTTTTAGTGTTGCTGTGTATGGTTTTTAGCATTTCAAGAACCATGAAATTTTCTCTTAATTAAAATTGCACGAGTTGTTCATATTGTCTAATTTTTTAACCCACAACATGATTTCTCATGTTGGCTTCAAAATTAGAGATACTTTTATGAAGATGAACAAAATTAATAAGACTATAAAAAGAATACCGTGAATACGAAGCTATATCCTAGATCAAGAACCTTGCCTAGAAAGTCAATTTTTCTCCATACAATCTTCAAATAATCAGCTGTCATAAAACCAGCTTCTTCGGAAAAGTCCATTCCATCTGTATTAAGATTGTAGCAATGCGGATGTAACCTCAAACAACGGGCATATGCCTTTTGGTCGACAGTTACTACGACCAAGTGTTTCAAAAATCTTTTGGTTTGATTCCCAATTTGAAAACTCTCCAAAAGAAGATCAAACATTGACTCTGGCTCAGCCCATGCATCGTTTAAAGATGTAATAATAACCGTATTATTGTCCATTGTTGCACCTTTTAGTATCCTGCTCAACTGACCAACGTATATCCTTGTAAGTAAAAACTTTGACAATCATTAAAAGTTAAAAAAATGGATTGATAATTATGAAGTTTTAAATGTGGGATCCGACCCAGGATAGTAAGATAGTTAATGATCCCAAAGTTGCTCCAAAAAATAGTCACAGACGCATAACTCAAAGGGGAATAATTAAGCCGAAGAATAGAGTCATGCTCAAGTTCGATTGTAAAATGTAAGCCATAATAACTAGGTTAGTATCAATAAACTTGATACTCTTGTATTCAGTTCGATAAGTCTGGATACTTATAACTAGGCTCAGTTAGATAGTACTGAGTTTTATCTTTTGTTACCCTTTCGTGTTGGTTGCTACTATTAGAAGTGCGTTTGAATAATTACTAAGAATATTTGCCATTGTTTTTGAAACTATAATTAAATAACACACTAAATGAAAATGTTCAATTTACAGTCTTTATGATGCCAGAGTTTTTATAGATGAGCTAATAGTCGTCTGTTTTGGTAAACGGTATGTGAGGTATGTGACATATGTGTTATACGACCCGCAATCAGAACCGCTACACCCACTATATCCGTTTTCTAGCTAGATATGAAAAATATTTTTATATTATTACAGATTTTTTTGACTAAATTTGTTACATGATTCATTGTAAATTGTTTTTATTTACATGATTACTGATTAGAATATTTGATACTTTGTTGGATAGCGGCACATCCTTTACAGTAAAACTGGTAAGGGATGAACAGGCACGGTTCAATAGAGAGGAATTTTGTAATGAGTTGGTGCGGCTGGGCTACCCCAAAGGTAAATACGTTGTTAGCATGGAAGTGTGTCCAAGGCAGGATACCAACCAAGGTGGAACTGACGAAAAGAGGAATATAGGTAGGAGACTCGATGTGCATTTGTTGTGGATACATGCCACACTCATCTCGAGCAGAAATGAAAAGAGTTTCAAAGGAGCACACATTTCAAACACAAAAAGATTGGGAGGTATGGATGAAGTTTAGAGCAAAATTGGAGTATTTGACCTTAGACAATTGGTAATGTAATTGTTGGATAAAGTTTACTGCCGTATAAGACTATATAAGATGTATAAAAGTCAAAACGTATCCAAATAAAGAATCAAGTTGTAGAAATAGATGGAGCAATATTATGTTAGCTTAAAATTTATTGCATTATTTGACTTTAAATTTTCAATCTCATGGAAAGATTTTTCATAAGAAAATTTTGATTTGGTTTCTCTTTTTTAATTTGACTTGAAATTTTTAGTTTTATGTCACATATGTGAAAAGATTTTTCAATAGAAATCTTTTATTAGGTTTCTGTTTTGTTATAAAATACCAACAAAAGTTTGGGTATGAATAAAGAATAAAATACATATAAGTTGCTGTTTATGCAAGCTTTAAGACGTTAAATTAGAAAAAAAAACCTTTGCTATTAATCATTTGATGATACAGAAAAGATAAATAAAAAAAACAAATATGTATGTGTATACACACAAATTCTTTATGTTGGTTTTCATCAATTTCGTAACACCGGATCGGACCGGTACTTACGAAAGGTTGACACTCTATGATTAGTTTCGCAGAGTTACACCTCCAAATGTTAGACTAGCAAGTTTAAAGAGTGGCAGACCGGTTCAATGAACGTTTTCAAGTAAAAACGTTAAAACATAAATAATTTTTGTAGATTATATATATTTTTGAACAACTAAACTTTCTCCATTTATATTTTATACCAAATTACACATTCTAAAGATTGAACCTTGGTGTATGACTACTAAGTCAAAGCCTAAGTGGCTTTTGTAGATTATATACTTTGAACTTGGACACTTCATATACATAAAATGTCGTGTTATATTCCTAAATATCCAAATCAAATACTCTTCTATATCTTGTAAACATGTTTATCGAAAATATCTTTGCTAGATAATAGGAATTAAAATTAGGATCTATTTTATATATGTGAAAGTATTTGACAACTAGAAAAATGTTGGTGTGTATGTAATATACTTACTGAATTTGCACGGTGATTGTTGTAGCCTCCGGAAACTGGCAAGGTGATAGAAGAGTGATATATAACCAAACACGAAAGCACCATAGTAGCAAAGATGATGACCATTATAGGAGTTTGCTTGAGCAACTTTAGGTGATAGTGGTTGCAGTTGAGTTCCGGTTGTCGTGACGGTGGTGACGATGATTGATTTTTTTCATTTGGAACTCTAATAGTACCCTTGTTGTTTCTGCTCTCTAGCTCCATCATATGATATGGTTTATGGTTTTGTTATTTTATGTTGATTTTTATAGCCTCTTCAATAACAACTTTGATTATAAATAGCTTTTACCAAACTCTTTTTTAAAAGGTTTTTCAAATGTATATATCCTTTAGAAGTTTTCTTCCCATTATGTCAACACCTCTAAAACCGGTTGAATTTTCAAAACTTTAGCGGATCAAACCTTTAAAATAAGCTTTGAAAAAGGTTAATTTATAAGTATAGGCTTTCCAAGAACCTCACATAAGGTGGTTTTTGTGAATAGTCAATAAACACATAACTTACACCCTACACATACCTGATTTAGAATATAATATATAGTTATATACGCTCTCGTATCTATTGTGAGGATGACTTGGGTTATTTCAAACTTTGTGTAGTGTTAGTGATCATATGTATTTAATTTGTTAATTCTAGTTGTTAAAAACATCAAATTATTATATATATATATATATATATATATATATATATATATATATATATATTTATAGTAAGAAAGAAAAATGTATTTGTAAATCACAACGTGTATATTTTAACAAACAAACAGGTATACCGATATACACCAGGTAGTTAGCCAACATATACCAACGGGTGTTGGATTAAGTATGACCAATAATTTTATAAACCTAAATACATTTTAGTTATATTGTTAAATTAGGTTAGAAAACATTTTACCAATATTCACCATGTAGTTAGTTTGTAAACCTGAAAACATTTTACTTATATTTTTAAATTAGGTTAGAAAACTGACTATTGCACGGGTTAAATAAATATTTTTTTTATTATTTTGTACAATGGACATGTTAAAATCATAATATGAATGTGTCTAAAGATTCAATAAATTCAGGAACTATATTTAAAAAAAATATATTGTTAAAATACTTATATATATTTAACAACTTAATATCTTATAATAAGTGCAATTTGTAAGTATAAGATCTGTAAACTAATAATTGATGTGAATAATATTTAATTACAAATTAAATCTGAAAGTCTTTACAATCTTTAAAAAGGTAATTTTATTAGTGTTAAAACCTATAAAATTAGCTCTTTTGAACACTGTCAAATAAACGTACACGCATAAGTGTTTATTAATAAATTAAAAATACTAATAAACTTCGCCACATGTGTGACACCCTGCATTTTCATGTTAACACTGTTAACACAAACTACGTTACCTCAAACATTTATTCATGCATCACACTTGATTAGGGTTAATTAAGTGTGTCGATTATTACACAAACACTCGCATAACAATAATTCGGGGAATTGCAAATAACACACGAGTATATACTCGAACATTGGCAAACAATCTAAATACTATTCACGGACAATTAAATAAATACAAATTATGTGAATTTATATGTTTATTTGTAAATTTACGTAAAACCGCGTATATTTACGCGTAACGTGTTATTGATGAATCCATAACTAGAGTTTAAAGTATACCTTAGCCTAAATTTCGAGAACGAAATTTCTGTAACATGGGGAGAATGTGGCAACTCATACTTTTGATCCTAACGATCGGAAAAAGATGCATATTTAAATTATTTTATTATTATTCTTATAAATAATAATGACCTACGACGAATCAAACATATTATCCGACTGATAACAGGGCAACGTTTGTGATTCTTCATGTATGTAATATGTGTCCGATATAAGTGTGTACATATGTAAATATTCCGAATTTCTGTCAAAACGAGATTTATGTAAATATAATATATATAATGAACCCATATACCTACATGGAATTTAGAGAGATGCGTGATATATTTAATGGGTTCGTATACACGGTTTAAGCCCAGCCCACCTACACCCAAACCCTAACTATTTTATTTAAACAACATATTCTTTTCCTCCTTATTTTTCCTCCCCAAACCAAAACCCTAGCCCCATGACTTCTCTTCTCTCTACACACACATACAGCCTGCAAGTCTAGAGAGAGAGAGTGAGAGCCGTGAGAAAGTGGACCAGAGAGATCGAGAATGAGAGAGGAAACCGGTGGCAGCCGCAGGCGGCGGCGCGCGGGGGTTGCATCGTTCAGACGAAAGTGGTGGTTCAAGGGGTGGCGGCGGTCGCGGTGGTAAAAATGGGGTGGTGGCGGTCGCGGTGGTAAAAATGGGGTGGTGGCGGTCGCGGTGGTAAAAATGGGGTGGTGCGGCGACGCTGCTAGGGTTCCGCCTGAACCTATGGCAACGTCTTAGTTTTGAATCAGCGACATCAACGACACGAAAAACGTCCTTCGAAGCGGCGGCGATGCGTGATCCACGACCTGGGCGAGTTTGGAGGTGCAAACTTGGTGATGGTATTTCCGGCGGTACCGATGGCGGCGGAGATGACTTCCGACAACCGGTCAGTGGCGATAGATGGTGGTTTGACTCAGATTAGGTTTAGAGTTGTTTTGGGTTCGGTTGTGGGGTGCTAGTGTGGAGCGGATGGGTATAAGGTTTCATTTCCGATAGATTTTTGGGATGTTCGGGTCAACGGGTCAAAGACGGTCAACTGATGGTCAAACCTGGTCAATGGGCAGTGAACGCGCAATGTGTCGGGTTCGTTTGTATCTCGGTGTACTAGCGAGGTGGTGGAAGGTATACTCAAGCGTTTGAATTTCGATATGTGTATATGTGTATAATCGATAACTAACTGTCTTATTTGTAATGGTTGAACGTGGAACGAGCGCTAGCGAACCCGACCGACTAGTAGGATTGTAAAAAAAGTTATATATTGATTTTGTATAATAGTTGAACACAATGGGACTTGACGCCTATATATGTGAACCTATGTATAATTATAAATATGAACTAGCAATTAGACCTTTGATGATTTGGGGAAAATTATTGGCAACTTGTGTTGTCGGGTTTTATTCTTTCAACAGTGGAAATGGTTGAACGTGGAACGAGCGCTAGCGAACCCGACCGACTAGTAGGATTGTAAAAAAAGTTATATATTGATTTGTATAATAGTTGAACACAATGGGACTTGACGCCTATATATGTGAACCTATGTATAATTATAAATATGAACTAGCAATTAGACTTTTGATGATTTGGGGAAAATTATCGGCAACTTGTGTTGTCGGGTTTTATTCTTTAAACAGTGGAAGCTCTGCCCAATTTTTGTAAGAATCCATACTACAACTTATGTTTTTTTTTGAACAAACGAAAACATTATCGGGGTTCAAACAAATTTATAAATATATAAATACAAATGTATTTATTTATCTATTTCAAATGACGATTGCGAATCACATAACACGTTTTAAATATTAAACATAACACTTACATTATCTTGGATGATCTCATAAAAATACATGTCATTATCTCTATATTTATTTTAAACGGTTAAATGAGATTCGAAACGCAATTATGATGTGATAATAGATTATTGGGTTATTAAAGTAAAACAAGTATATAATGATATTTATTTTATCAACTATATATGGTATGCAAGTGTGTCCTTGACTTATTACTTGGCTACGTGTATCATACCGTTCAATATATACATATATATATTCACTTTAGGGGAAACATCATAAGTCTGCTCTATTTAGATAATTGCTAGTAGATATGATAGAAAACTATATTAATATATGCTACCCAGTTTACAAGGTGCGCTAATCTGATACAGACACGCACTTACATACACATTAACACGATTTTATGATTATATATTTAATCACATGGGAACCAAGTTGTTCTTAAGGCTTAATACATATGTGGAATATATATGGGATTAAATGAACCTGGGATTACTGGTTGCATCACAGTATTAACCTTATCATCGGGTCGCACATTTAGCGATTCGATAGAGCTCGGTCACACGTGAAAACCTTACCGTAGTATTGGTTACTTATGATATGCTAAATTATTAGGGATGCCCTGGTGATTATCGGCATGCTATGCCAGTTCGTGTCGCTGACACATAGTACTCTGGATATAACACGCACTCTAAGGTGAGTTCACGGCCTCTACTCTTTTAAATAATTTTAAAACACAGGGGGACAAAACATGCGCTACATTGCGGTAAAGTAATGTCATAACGTTACGGTAAGGTAACGTCACAACTATTAGGGTTTTTGTTATATTAGTTATGGTCACAAAGTAACATTTATCACATAAGTCCTCACAAACCTCGGGCCGCTAGTACTGGGTGGATAGCGGGGAATTTTGAGTAGTACTACTGGGCCCGACAAGCCCCACTCGAGCTAGTCGCGCTAGCTAGACCGATAATGTTCAACAGGTGTAGAATTGGCCTAACTTATCTCTATGGTCAATGATAGACCTGGCAAACAGAGGCAATAACAGTCAGCTTCGGTTTCGAACTCTTTCGTGACGTGACTTAGGTTAGCTACCTACAAATATAACAAGTAACTGCTAAACACTTCAACTAACTGTTTCGGGTTTGGAACAGTGGAAAACTCTTGAGAAACAACTTACATTATATTATAAGTTAAAACCTGTGAACTCACTCATCATTATGTATTCACACTTGTTCTTGCATATCTTTCTCAGGTTGCTAAGGTATTATACGTCAAGACTAGGATGCATGTTGGGGTAGCATAGATTTCAACAAATGTTTAGAATCAACTTTAGTTACATTAGCTATTTTGGTTTTGTAATTATTTACGCTTCCGCAACTTAATTGTATAAACAGTATTTTCTCATTAATGAGCAAACAGGAAAATTTTTAAACTCATATAGTGGTCGATCAATATGACTAATGAGTGAGATCCTGGTTTGTTATGCGCCTCGCGGTTAGAACTACGCCTGTGGATTTGAGGGTGTGACAACACGAAAACAAAAAACCTATGAATTTAAAATATAATTGAACTTTACTAAGTCATTTTTTTAAACAACATTTATTAAGTCTAATTATCTTAAATCATTTCCCATAGAAACCAAGGCCTAAGAATAAGTCTAAGTAACACATTTAGATTCTACTTTATTATAGTAGATAGATTTTTGGGTAAATTACACTTTATGTTTCTATCGAATTGTAACGGATGCCTTTTAACTTTAATAATTACATTCATAATCCTTTATTTGTAAAAATTATTACACTCTACATCCTTAAATTTGAACTAATTAAAATTATCAATTAAATATAACATGTGAATTCTAAATAGGGTAAGTTAGTAATTTTAGTATATATTTAAAATATACCTATTTTTCCTTTCATTTTCACATGTCCCTAAGCTTATCCCCTTTCAATTCTCTCTAATGTCTCTCTCTCTTTAAAAACGCCGGCCACCACCCTTGGTGGCGGAGCCGTGGCGGCAGCTCGACATGGTGATGGTCTCGACTAGTGGGTGTGGTACGTTAGGGGTAGTGGGGTGCGGAGCGGGGGTTTTAGGGGTGATGGTGACAGGGAGGAGGGGATGTGCAATGGAATGGGATTTGGATCGGGGAGTTGTGACCAATTATACCCTTTAAACCTCTTTTTAAGTTGGGATTATTGGTGATTCTATTAATTTTGTAGCTTGATATATTTTGGCAATATTACATGACATGTGGGTTACTTGAGATCACATATTAAACAACAAGAAATATAATTTTGCTCCATCAAGAAGATTTTGATGTGTGTTGTCCCAAAGTTGGAACATAACAAATTTAATCTTCATAAAGACATTTGAATAGAATTCATTCAGAACTGAAATTGTATGCTTGCAAGACCAATTATACCCCCTTTTAACCTCTCTGTAGGTTATCCACTCTTAGGTAAACTCCGTGGGAACTCGCCGGAGATGAGAGAGAGAGAGTAAGAGTTAGCTTAGATAGAGAAGCAAGGAGGGTATTTATTTTTGTTTTCATATTTTTTAAATGTTATATTCTTTTATTTATTAAATACTATAAATAATTAACTAAAAAGACTAAACTGTCACACCCCAACCTATGGCGAAAACATCTGAGTGAGACAATAACGAGATTGCTCATTGCTCACAACGCTAATACTGACAATATTTAATTTAAAGTCGAAATTCATTTCAAGAATAATTGTCAAAATACAACATTGAAACAAATACAACAATTATAACAACATTGATACAACAATATTAACCTAAACGTCTAAATGTATGTATCTAAGTCCTTGCTATTTGATCTCATATCATCCTCTTCATCAACCTGTAACATGTTTTAAAAAAATAATTCAATACAAAAGCAAAGGCAAGTACACAAGTTTAAGCATAGCATACGTATACGAATAAAGTTTAACGAATCCTCATGGCAACTTTGATTCTACAAGAGCATTTACAAGGCATGCAATACTACTAGTCAAACCCTTAACGCAATCACGATGTTTTAACATGGCCTCAAGTTTACACGATGGAGGGGGATGCGTTACTTCCTAAAGCGCTTATACATGGCAAACGAAGGCTTAAAACAAGTTAATGACTAAAGTATCACATAAAGAATGTCCAAGATATAAGCATCACGTAAGCGTATCAAGTATTCATGTGTATAGGATTGTTTGTGCATTTCATAAAGTTTAAGTGTTGTAGTTTTGGTATAAGTAAACATGTTACACCCAAAAGTGTTGAAAACGAAAAGTGGGTCGAGTGTACTCACGGTTTTGCAAATGCTTCCACTTGTTACTCGCGAAGGGTTTGAGAGAGAGTTTGTGGGAACACCGAGTTGTCCTACAAGAGGAAAACAGAGGTTGGTAAGTATTCGAATGATAACGGAGGATTTAGGAACTTTAAATACGCTAAAGTATGTTACACGAGAAAATAACCATCTAGACTTAATACTCGTTTTTGACACTATAAGACCCATTCGGGTTGATGTGTGTTCATGGGTTAGGTTACCCATTAGAATCGTAACGAGAGATTTAGTACGTAGGTGATGTAATCTAGTACCATGACGGACAATCATTTGATTATCATCAAGAGTTCGGTTAGTGAATATATACATATAATATATAGCGTACATAATAAGTAAATCATAAACATCATGGAAGTTCATAGAAGTCATGCATGGAGGTAGGAAGATAACCTTCCTTTTAAAACCTCTCTCGTATAGCACAAGTCGTCACAAGAACGACAAGGATGATCATGAGTAACATAAAAGTAAAAGACAAAAAGTAAACAAAATCATCAAGTGAGGTGGTGGATCGAGAGTAGGATAGCCAATGCTTCCAAGTGATCACACTCTACCAACACAAGTCTCGTTTCAAGAACAAGCTTGGAAGGATACAACACTTGTGGGTAAAACCCTATTAAAACAAAAGACTCTTACACTTGGCCTTAGACATGGTGATGTTCCAAGTTGGTCTTTCATGGAAGACTTATGGAGACATTCCAAAGGTGTTTCAAGTGGTAAGAAGAAGAAAGATTAAAAGGAGAGAGGTGAGTTAGAACTCACTTCTTGAAGCCTTGATCTTTTAGAGAAAGAAAGCTCTTAGAGCTTTTAGGGAGAAGAGAAGAGATGATTTGAGGTGTGATTTGAGAGGAGGAGGATGAGTGGGGTATTTATATGTGAGTTTTGGGAGGTTGTTAGGTGAAGTAATAAATGCAGAAAACACAAAATTGACCAATCCATGAGCTTGAAACCAACTTCTCCGGATTATGCCACTCTCGCGGGTCGCGAGAGGGTGAAGAGGTCTCGGTTGCGGGCTGCTAGAGGTCTGGCGGGCCGCGAGGGGTTAACAAGGATTCGGTCGCGGGGCGCGAGGTGTTTATTCGAGAAGTTTCTTTATTTTTATCACTTTTAGTTCTTGAACTTTGTTTAAGTTGCCATTTTTGCATGTTTTAAGCATTTAACGTGTATAAGTGTCGAGTGTGAATGCATGAAACTTTGCACGTATAACAAGTATCAGTATGATTGCATGCATGTAAAACAAGTATGTATCAAGTATCAATTTTATTATGATTCAAGTCTCGAGGTTACAAGATTGGGAAAAGAAATACGAAAACGATATTAATACAAGTTCCAAAAATAGAAATACGACTATACTTTTAATTAAGGAAAGTATGAAAAAGCAAGGCGTTACAATCTCCCATCCTTTAGGAAATTCCGTCCCGATTCAGAGGAAGGTGTAACGAACACGTGCGGATACTTAGTGTTCATATCACTCTCGAGTTCCCAAGTAAATTCGGTGCCACGTTTACCTTCCCATCGAACCTCGACTATGGGAATTCGACTGCGCCTCAATTGCTTGATTCCTCGGTCCATGATTTCGACAGGTTTCTCAACGAAGTCCAAGGTCTCGTTGATTTGAAGATCTTCGAGTGGGACTTGAAGTCCTTCTTCAGCTAGACATTTCTTCAAGTTTGAAACGTGAAATACAAGATGAACATTGCTGAGTGCTTGAGGTAGGTCCAGTCTATACGCTACCTTGCCAATCCTTTCGAGAATCCTGAAAGGACCCACATAGCGAGGAACGAGTTTGCCTTTCTTACCAAAACGAACAACACCCTTCCAAGGGGACACCTTGAGAAGCACATGATCACCCAAGCTGAATTCCAAAGGCTTGCGTCTTTTATTAGCATAACTCTTTTGTCGGTTTCGAGCTTTAAGAAGATTATCACGTATTTGTAGAATCTTGTCCGTCGTCTCTTGTTTCAGTTCGGGACCGGTGAGTTGTACGTCTCCGATCTCGTGCCAACAAATAGGCGAACGACACTTACGGCCATACAATGCTTCAAATGGAGCCATTTGAATACTTGCGTGATAGCTGTTGTTGAACGAGAATTCTACCAAGGGTAAGTGCGAATCCTAGTTGACGCCAAAATCGATTACGCATGATCGAAGCATATCCTCTAGAGTTTGGATAGTATGCTCGGTTTGACCGTCAGATTGAGGATGAAAAGCGGTACTAAGGTTCAAACGAGTGCCAAGGGCAGATTGAAAAGTTTGCCAAAGGCGGGAAGTGAAACGAGCGTCATGATCGGAAATTATGTCAATGGGCGTACCATGACGACTAATGATCTCACTCGTGTAGATACGCGCCAATTTCTCGACTTTGTAATCTTCACGAATGGCAAGGAAGTGAGCGGATTTGGTCAGACGATCGATGATAACCCAAATGCTATCATGACCCGAAGGAGTACGAGGTAATTTCGTAATGAAATCCATGGTAATACTCTCCCATTTCCAGACAGGGATTTCAGGTTGTTCGAGTAGGCCAGAGGGACGTTGATGTTTCTGCCTTGACTTTAGAACAGGTCAGACATTTCGACACGTAAAGAGCGATATCACGTTTCATTCCAGGCCACCAATAAGACGTACGAAGATCATGGTACATCTTGTCAGCGCCAGGGTGCACGGAATATCGGGATTTATGAGCTTCATCCATCAAAGTGGTCCGAAGAGTACCACGATCAGGAATCCACATACGGCTGCTCAAGTGGCGTCTCATCGCCGGTATTCAACTCAGTTTCGAGGTTGCCCTCGTTTATGGTTGAATATTGCGCATCTAGAATCAGATGGTGGAAATTCCCCATGGTTTTGTGATAACAAACACTCTTCATATGAGTCTTACGACTAAGCGCATCGGCCACAACATTCGCCTTGCCAGGATGGTAGCGAATGTCACAGTCGTAGTCGTTTAACAGTTCCACCCAACGACGTTGCTGCATGTTGAGGTCTTTTTGGTCAAAGATATGTTGTAGGCTCTTATGATCGGTGAAGATCGTACACTTTGTACCATAAAGGTAGTGACGCCAAATTTTTAACGCAAAAATGACCGCACCAAGTTCAAGGTCGTGCGTAGTGTAGTTTTTCTCATATATCTTGAATTGTCTCGACGCGTAAGCAATAACCTTGTCCCGTTGCATGAGAATGCAACCAACACCTTGGTTAGAAGCATCGCAATTGTCACACCCCGGATTTCCAACCCCGAAATCCAAAGGCCGGTGGGCCCGGGTGGGGAGTAACGTGACAACAGTTAATAACATCATAGTTAATTAAACACGGAACATCGGAAGTCTTGGAGTAAAATTACTATTACAAACCGAATGTTCAAAAATACAAAATAATATACAAGCTTGTAATAGAAGATCCATAGGCGGATCATAAATTGTACAAGGAAAGAATATAAAACAGAATTTGAGCAGATTTAGGATTTGCAAGATCCTCTATCACTACCGAGCACTTCCGACCTATTTTCGTATTGTACCTACATATTAGTCTTTTGAAAATACGTCAGCTTTCGCTGGTAAATACATCCAACTGACTCATTTTGAAAACATTTCAAAAATGTTTTAGGTGCGTATCAGCACAAAATCTTTTTATAACTTGGGTTAATTGACTGTCCAACATTGTTAATAGATTTACATGTTTATCATACATACGGGGCTCGGCATGAAAACCGAGACACAATTAACGTACACACCACTTTGGACTCACGAAGGAGTCAGTTCCTCCCAACCTTGTGGGAATGCATAATTGAGCGTCTATCGGGTGTATGCCTACACCCGCGCTAAGGTCATGACCATTTCGATTGTAATGAGCCGAGAATATCCAGGACACGGTAGTTAACCCCCGATGTTTAAATTATCAAACAAAACTGATTAAAACAGAATATGCGGATTTCTATTCCGAACCGGCGTTCGATTAATCCCATTTCCGACCAAGCGGTAATAATTTACCGTAACCCAAGCCCGTATAGGGGAAATAAGTCGAGAGTATTTACCTGAGCTAGTCTTCTTTAATTTTTAATAACTCAGCCGTACACAAAAAGGACTAAGTGCAGATAGCATTTACCGGCAAGTCTCTAGTCTGGATTATGGCATAAACTAACCAATTAAATACTAACGGTCTTATTTAAGTCATAGACTTAGACCGGCTAGCGTACTTGATCAAAACGTATGACGCTAGATTAAACGATGATTGGATAGAATGTAGTTTAATCCCAACAAGTACCTTGACTTGTTTAATATGGGTAAACTATTAACATTCTGGATTTTGAGATTTAAATGACAAGGTTAAACCCGTTTCGGTTAAGTTCCGTAAAATAGCTACATATACGTAACCATGCGCATATTAGCGATATCGGGTAACCGGATAAGTTATGGACAAGTTCTATATGCCATTATATTTTAAATAAGTTAAGATATCAGTAGGATATCAACTTGTATGCCCGTTAAGGTTTTAAAACGAAATTATGCCTCATAAGGGCGTTTTGGTAATTTTACCTCATATAAAAAGGAACTTGAATATAATTTAATGTTATGGTTATAAGTACTCTGGAAAAATACTTTATTTATGATATAATATTAGTAGGATATCAATTATATGTGTATTTTACCTTTTATGACAAACTATGCACCGAAGGGGCATTTTGGTCATTTTACACGTAGTTTATAAATTATTTGGGATTCTGAGTTTATAACATGTACCTACTGTAAATACGTTTAAAACAAGTTTAAAATCAGTAGGTAACAAGTCTTGGTCCATTAATATGGTTTAAAACCATACTATGCGCCTAAATGGCGCTTATGTCGTAATATGACATTTTTAAGTGATGTTTATGAAAACTGATGTTATAGTAAGTTAAAAATGTTTAAAATATGTTATTTAGTATAACATATCAGCAGGTAAATGATTTACCTTGAAAGATTTGATTAAAACTATTTTATAAGCCACAGGGGCTAAAACCGTCATTTATCGACATAGTTTAAGGAATTGCTTAAAAACTCAGTTTATAACTTGGTTTAACATCCCAAATAATCCGACTTATAATATTACATCAGTAGAAACTCATTTTCAAGTTCATTACCATTTAAAACCTTGTTTTATACAAAAAAGGCATTTTGGTCAAAGATGTCATAATTATGGAACTTGTGCATAAACTTAGATTATGATAATGATCATGTAATATAACCTCAGAGGGTTATGCTACATAATATTATGATCATAATGCAACTTTAGATCAGTAGGTAACTAATCTAAATCGGGTCAGAATCGAAAGTCAAAGCAGAAGTCAAACTTCGCGACTTTCGGTTGCGAACCAACCCTAGAACTGAAATTGACGAGTCGAACATGTTCTTACATGTTCTAATAATTATTACCAACTTGTTTTAAGTGTTAAAACAGGTATAAGATAAATTTATAATTTTTCCGAAAAATGGCTTGTTTGACTTTTTAATATCATAACTTTGACCCGTCAATTGGTCAAGCAAATGTGATCTTCAGGAGGTCTCCTTTATAGGGATTAACACCTACCTTATAACGATCACTTAGCCATGTTCATTTCGAACAATGGCTGGACCATAATGGTCTTAACCGAAAGTCAAAGCGTTTTCCGTAAAACGCTGGACTTTTTGCTATAAAAGCCTATAAACGAAAATGCAAGAGCAAGGAACACTTACCAGAGGTTCCTACAATGCAAGAGAACTAAGTTGGATGCTCCTTTCAGTTAGGAACTTCCAGAGGAGGGAGAAGAGTTATGTTTTAGAAAGGTGCAAGTTCGAATGAACACTTGAACACCTATTTATAGTTGGAGAACTCAAAGGAGGTGAAACCAAGTGTTTAGGGGAGTAAAAAGAAGCTTAAAAGTGTCCCAAAACGTGGCATAGCAGTTTAGAGTAGCCATGGTTTCATTTCAATGGGTTTGGAGCTTTGCTTGGTCTCCAAACAAATTTTCTGCGTCAGACCTGTTCTCGCGGGGCGAGAGTGGCCCACGCCAGGCCTCTCGCGGCCAGCGACCGTCCAATGGCCAGATTCAAAATTTGACACTTTTAACCCCTTGACTTTAAAAAGCTTATAAAATCCTTCTAAAACACCTTTGGCATTTTTAGCTCTCTGTAGCCAATACTTGGCATATCTGGGATTATGTCCGGACATTGTCGAGCTCTCGGTTCGTTAAAAGGTACTCAGATGTAAGAATTAATATGTTGACACTTTTAATCACTCCGTTATCCAACTTTCACATATTTACAAAATTGAACTCTCTCGTCCAACAAATGGCACGTATGAGAGTTCAGGACTCCACAAAGGATCACTCAGAGGCTTATGGTAAGCATGTTGATTCCGATGTCACTCAGAGGCTGTTATTTATGCATGTTGACATCGGATCGTCACTTAGAGGCTCAGATTGAGCATGTTGACGCCTTTAGTCCTTATTGGTCTTTATCAGACTATATTTAAAAATACAACACGTGTCACTATACTATTGGACGCGATTTTACAGGGTGTTACATCCTCACCCCCTTAAAAGAAATCTCGACCTTGAGATTTTATTAAAAAAGATGGGGGTACTTTTGTCGCATAGTGGACTCAACCTCCCATGTATACTCAGGACCTCTAAAAGCGTCCCACTTAACCTTTACTATTGGTATCATTTTTCTTTGGAGCTTCTTAACCTGTCAATCCTCGATCGAAATTGGTTTCTCAACGAACCTCAAGTTTTCATCTATCTGCACATCTTTGTGCGACATTGCTAGCGACTCATTGGCTAGGCATTTCTTACGATTAGATATGTGGAATACGTCATGGATTCCACTAAGCTCTTCTGGCAACCTGAGCTTATAAGCTACAGTGCCGACACATTCGATTATCTTGAAGGGTCCTATATATCTTGGGCTTAACTTGCCCTTCTTTCCAAAACGCATCACACCTTTCCAAGGTGATACTTTTAGCATGACTTTGTCCCCTACTTGGAACTGAAGAGGTTTACGCCTCTTGTCAGCATAACTTTTCTGCATAACTTTTCCGTGGTCTCCAGGACAATCTCTGGTCCTGATAGTTGGGCCTCCCCAACTTCTGCCCAGCATACGGGCGTTCTACATTTTCTCCCATACAAGGCCTCAAAAGGAGCAGCCTTGATGCTAGTATGATAACTGTTATTGTAGGAGAATTCTATTAGGGGTAAGTGGTCATCCCAACTTCCACCTAGATCAATCACACATGCCCTAACCATGTCTTCCAAAGTCTGAATAGTACGCTCACTTTGACCATCATTCTGCGGATGGTAAGCTGTACTAAAATTTAATCGTGTGCCTAACGATTGTTGGAAACTTTTCTAAAAGTGAGATGTGTATCTAGTATCTCTGTCATATACGATGGATACCGGCATACCGTGTAGGGACAGAATTTTGTCCACATACAATTTAGCCAATTTATCTGAATTATACGTCTATTTAATTGGCAAGAAATGAGCCGACTTAGTCAGCCTATCCACTATGACCCAAATAGTGTCATTACCACTTTTGGTCTTAGGTAACTTGGTAATCAAATCCATAGTTACCATTTCCTGTTTTTAAGTGGAAATTTCTAATTGTTGTAGTAGTACTGACGGTTTTTGATGTTCAACCTTAACTTGCGAACACGTCAGACACTTAGCTAAATAAGTGGCTATGGATTTCTTCAGACTCATCCACCAATAATTCTTCTTCAAGTCTTGATACATCTTGTCACCTTCCGGGTGAACCGAGTATCTTGAACTGTGGGCTTCTTGGAGGATTAGATCTCTAAGTCCTCCAAAGATCGGAACCTAAATTCTATCGTCAAATCTTAGGATTCCATCCTTTTCAGGCGCTAACTGATCCACAGTTCCGCCTAATAAGGCTTGCTTTTGCGCATCTAGTAGCTTTTCACTTAAGCTATTTATGAGTTCAATGCTCTTAGCGTTAATCCTTATAGGTTTAACCTTTTCCTTGCGACTTAAGGAATCGACAACTACATTTGCCTTGCCTGGATGGTACCGAATCTCACAATCAAAATCGTTAAGTGTTTCCATCCACCAACGTTGTCGCATGTTCAATTCTTTTTGATTGAACATATGCTGGAGACTTTTATGGTCAGTGTATATAATGCACTTTGTGCCATACAAGTAATGTCTCCAAAGTTTTTGTGCAAATACAACGGGACCCAATTCCAAATCGTGGGTGGTGTAATTCTTTTCATGCACCTTTAATTGTCGCGATGCATAGACAATTACCTTGCCAGTTTGCATTAGCACACAGCCCATACCGGTGTGATACATCACAATAAACAACAAAATTCTCAATACCCTCAGGTAGATATAACACAGGAGCGTTGCTCAACTTGTGTTTAAGAATTTCAAAAGATTCTTGTTGCTTTGGACCCCAATTATACTTAATATTCTTACGGGTCAAGGAAGTTAAAGGAGTGGCTATTCTTGAAAAGTTCTCAATGAACCTCCTATAGTAACCAGCCAATCCCAAGAAACTACAAACTTCCATTGGGGTCTTGGGCACTTCCCAATTTATTATGGCCTCATTTTTGGCGGGATCTACTTGGATACCACGCTCACTCACCATGTGTCCAAGAAATTGGACTTCTCTAAGCCAAAATTCGCATTTAGAGAACTTTGCATAAAGTTTCTCCTGTCTTAATAATCCTAGGATGCACCGAAGATGTTTCCCGTGATCATCTTGATTACGAGAATAGATAAGTATGTTGTCTATGAAGACAATGACAAACTTATCTAAATATGGTTTGTATACTCTATTCATGAGATCCATGAATGATGCTGGTGCATTTGTGAGCCCAAAAGGCATCACCGAAAACTCAAAATGACCATAGCGGGTTCTGAAGGCTGTCTTAGGAACATCCTCGCTCCCAACCTTCAATTGATGATATCCCGATCTCAAATCTATCTTGGAAAAGTAGCTAGCCCCTTGAAGTTGGTCGAATAAATCATCGATTCTAGGCAGAGGATATCTATTCTTAATCGTTAGTTTATTCAGCTCCCGATAGTCGATGCACATTTGCATTGATCCGTCTTTCTTCTTAACGAAGAGGATTGGGGCTCCCCAAGGCGAGGAACTAGGTTGTATAAAACCTTTACCTAGAAGTTCATCTAGTTGTGTCCTTAATTCCTTCATTTCAGTAGGTGCTAGCCTATATGGAGCTCTAGCTATGGGTGCTACCCATGGTATGATATCTATTTTAAACTCCACTTGCCTGTCTGGAGGTAGGCCTGGTAATTCTTTAGGGAAAACATCGGGATACTCTGAGATAACTGGCTGATCTTCAAGGTTCGGCTTTGGTTCATTTATAGTAACTTGTGCCATATAAATGACACAGTCCCTTCTCAAACACTTGGATGCTTTAGATAACGACACCTTGTCTGGCAGTCCATAGTGTGAGTCTCCAGGGATTGTGATCATTTCACCAGTTGGGGTTTTGATTTCGATGAGCTTTTTATCACAGGCAATGCGGGCTTGGTTATGAGATAACCAATCCATGCCTAAGACAACATCGAACCCTGCCAATTTCATTGGCAAAAGAGAGATAGGGATGGAATGATTCTTAATGAATATAGAGCATCCATCAAGAATGGAAGAAGCATTTTCTAAGGTTCCATCGGCGAGTTTTATCTCATAAATTTTTTCTAGAGTTCTTATGGGTAAGTTTAATAGTTTACTAAACTTATGGTCAACAAATGATTTATCTGCACCCGAATCAAAAAGAACTCTAGCATAAACATCATTAATGGGGAAAGTACCTGTTATGACGTTGTTGTCAATAACGGCCTCCCTGGCATTCATTTGAAAGGCACGGGCATTTCCCTTCTTGGCCTCTCCAGGCTTTGCCTCATTACTTTTGGGTTTCTTGGGGAAATTGTATGTTATATGCCTTTTTTGTTGCAGTTATAACAAACTGCATCCTTGAGATACTTACAATCTAAGGTCTTATGCGGGTTTGGTTTGTGGATTTATACTACACTGTCCCCAGTGCCTATATTTTGCATAGAGGTTTGTCACTAGACACGTGCTGGTTCTTCTTGAACCCGAAATTTCCTTTCTTCTTAAATCCTTGGGAGTTATTATCCTCCCGTTTCCTCTTTCCGTTAGTTTCAGTCCTAATTGACTTTTGTCTTACCAGATCTAGGGTGAGGGAAAGAGATAGGTCTACAGCAGACCTATAGGTATTAGGCTGTGCAGCCTTTACCATGCCCTTTATCTCGGACGCCAACCCATTTATGAAACGCGCAATGGGTTTGGATTCGGGGATGATCAAATTGGATACTAACCTAGATAGGGAGTTGAAATCGGAGACGTACTTCCGACAGTCTAGGTTTTTCATTGTTAGAGACAAGAAGTCTGTCTCTAACTTCTCCACCTCATGGGTTGGGCAGTAAGTTTCCTTAACAAAATCAACAAACTTGGACCATCCCAAGTTGTACAGGTGCACCTTACCTGTTGATTGAATCATGGCTTTCCACCAAATTAGGCATCGCCCTTGAAGGATTGTGATATGTACTTGACCACTTCCTTATCAGCACAATTGCTGATATCTACAATTGTTTCCATCTCATCTAGCCACTTTAGGGCTTCTACCGCTCCTTTTTCCCCGTTAAAGTCTCGGGGCTTGCATGAGACAAAATACTTATAAGTACATCCGTCCTTAACAGAACGGGACTTTTCAGTAAGATCTCTTTTCTTTGGTTCACTCTTCGCATTTGAAGAGTGAACAGAGCTCTCCCTATGAGCTGAAGATGGTGGAATAGCTAGAGGTCTAGAGCGAGTGGCACTCGGCTCTCTTAGCTTTTCTATGGCCTTACTCATGGCCCTTTCCACAGCCGCATCAATGCGAGCTTGAAAATTTTCATCATCTATATTTTTATTTTCAGCTTTATTAGGTTCAGCATTCCTGTGGCTACTTTGTGCTTCGTTTGAGTTAGCCATCTTTAAGTCTTGGTTTCTATATACCAATAAAACTTCATTTAGCCATGGCGCATTAACCATATCGGCTTTTAATATTGGATATAACAATCCATTGCCTATACTAGTGTGAATAACATCACAACTCTTAGGCTTAACATATCTATATTTGGCCTAGGTCTTAATAGGACCATCATAGGCAAATCACAATTTGGACGAAGTCCATATATTATTGGACAGTGGATCGCAATGTCACAACTGTCATTGTCATCATTGACAATTGTATATCTCATAGGCTTGTCCCTAATGGACATAATAATTGGGTGCATTGGCCGGTCATATTGGTCATAATATATATATATATATATATATATATATATATATATATATATATATATATATATATATATATATGGCATATCAGCCTGTCACTTAAGACATAATACATATGGTATGTCAGCCTGTCACATTGGACAATAATTGGGCACCTTGGCCTACATCATATCAGATGTATATGGCATATCAACCTGTCCCGTTGGACAATTAATTGGGCACATTGGCCTACATCATATCAGATGTATATGGCATATCAGCCTGTCCCGTTGGACAATTTATTGGCACATTGGCCTACATCATATCAGATGTACATGGCATATCAGCCTGTCCCGTTGGACAATTAATTGGGCACATTGGCCTGACGGCTAGTGTGGTTCCTCAAGCCATACTACCAAGAGTATGAACATTTCTTAATGTTACATAAGAGTACCTTAATAATTGATTAATGGTCCCGGTCACCTTCGACCTTAACCACCTTGGAGGTTTGGACCTAGTCCCTTACTCCTGGATAGAAGGGTAACTTCCCTTAACTATCCTGATAGAAGACCCCTTCGTACTTAACTATCACTTCTTGGCCAATGTGTTGTCTGTTCCACTTGGCATAATCAATCTATTAAGGTCTTTTGAATTATATAGCAGAGCATAAATTCGAGTAAAATCAAGGCGCTCGTTTTCAAGAGGATGAATTACATATATATATAATTCCAAAAGTACTTCATTAAATTTCCATAAGAAATTACAATACTAGAAAGATGAAATAAACTTGTCCATGCAAGGACTTAAGAAATGAAAATGTCCACGCAGGGACTAAAGAAATAACAATGTCCTCGCAGGGAATACATATTATTAGAAGAGACTTCACTCGTCCTTCTTTCCCTTGACCAACTTGGAGAGTTTCTTGAAGAACTTGTTTGTCTTCTTCTTCGTTTTCTCCGCCTGTTGCTGCATTTCTTTCATTCTTTCTAAGGCCTCATTGATGGCCTCAAGTGGTGGCGGAGGTTGTGGTTGTGGTTGTGGCAAAACCGGATACTGGTACCCATAAGTTGGATATCCAGTCGGTGGATAAGTAGGTGGGAAAGGAGATGGGTAAAGTGCGTTGTGCATAACTGCCTGCATGTATGGGTCTTGCGACCATGCTTGATAGTCTACCGGTGTAGACGGGTAAAAAGGATCATATCCAGACGTGTCTGGGTACGTGGGAATTGGGTTAGTATAACCCGTTGGTGGTGGTTGAATAGCAGATGTTGGTGTTGATTCCACTATAGGTGGAACATTAGAGGGTCCACCCATTTGTGGGTCCTCTTGAATTGTGGGGTAGGAGTTGGGCAAAGGTGGTAGCGATCCCGACCTTTGTCCGGCACGTACCGACATACGTGCTCCACGCTTCCTTCTTGGTGGTTCAGGTGGTGGTTGAGGTTGGTCAACCGGTTCCATGTGGACATCTTCTTGAACAGGAGATGGTTGAGAGTGGTGAGAAGGAGTGTGGGCGAAAGTGAATTGGTTCCAGTATTGGTCCCACTCAGTAGGACCTTGGTAGGGCGATCCGGCATATGAGTTTGAATCGCTCGAAATTTCAATGGAATGCATATTTGATCCCGACTGTGGCATCTCCGGGTCGGAGTCCTCGTCCATAGAATGTGGCTGGTCCAACTGATTTTGATCAGCTGGAGGCGTGTATAAGAAATGGTTGGGGTTAAATTCTTCGTGGTAGGAGTGGTGAGAATGGGAATGGTGAGAGTGGTAGGAGTGGTGTGAGTGGTAAGAATTTTGGGAATGTGTGGGCGAGTGTCTATTAGAGACGGAACGTCTCGCTGGTTGCCATGGAGACGAATCTCCTGATTCTTGATATGCATCTGAATTATGAGGTTGAGGAGGAATACGCCCCGATGTTCCTCCCCTCATTGGACCTTTTCCTCATCCACTTTGTCCTCGTACACGTGGCGGCATTTTCCTGTTAGAAATCAATTTAAAACAATACTAATAACTTAATAATGAAATGAGTGATCCTAGGTCAATGCCTAGACTCGGAAGTCTAAGAAATGTGCTCGTGTAAGTTTGAGACTAAACACAAAAAGGCTAGTGTTTAATTCTCTCAAACGTTGGCTCTAATACCAACTTTGTCACACCCCGGATTTCCAACCCCGAAATCCAAACACCGGTGGGCCTGGGTAGGGAGTATTGTGACAACAGTTGATAACATCATAGTCAATTAAACACGACACAGCGGAAGTCTTCGAGTAAAATTACTATTACAAATCGGATGTTCGAAAATACAAAATAATTTACAAGCTTGTATAGAAGATCCACAGGCGGATCATAAATTGTACAAGGAAAGAATATAAAACAGAATTTGAGCAGATTTAGGACTTGCAAGATCCTCTATCACTACCGAGCACTTCTGACCTATTTTCGTATTGTACCTACAGATTAGTCTTTTGAAAATACGTCAGCTTTCGCTGGTAAATACATCAAACTGACTCATTTTGAAAACATTTCAAAAATGTTTTAGGTGCGTATCAGCACAAAATCTTTTTATAACTTGGGTTAATTGACCGTCCAACATTGTTAATAGATTTACATGTTTGTCATACATACGGGGCTCGGCATGAAAACCGAGACACAATTAACGTACACACCACTTTAGACTCACGAAGGAGTCAGTTCCTCCCAACCTTGTGGGAATGCATAATTGAGCGTCTATCGGGTGTATGCCTACACCCGCGCTAAGGTCATGACCATTTCGATTGTAATGAGCCGAGAATATCCAGGACACGGTAGTTAACCCCCGATGTTTAAATTATCAAACAAAACTGATTAAAACAGAATATGCGGATTTCTATTCCGAACCGGCGTTCGATTAATCCCATTTCCAACCAAGCGGTAATAATTTACCGTAACCCAAGCCCGTATAGGGGAAATAAGTCGAGAGTATTTACCTGAGCTAGTCTTCTTTAATTTTTAATAACTCAGCCGTACACAAAAAGGACTAAGTGCAGATAGCATTTACCGGCAAGTCTCTAGTCTGGATTATGGCATAAACTAACCAATTAAATACTAACGGTCTTATTTAAGTCATAGACTTTGACCAACTAGCGTACTTGATCAAAACGTATGACGCTAGATTAAACGATGATTGGATAGAATGTAGTTTAATCCCAACAAGTATCTTGACTTGTTTAATATCGGTAAACTATTAACATTCTGGATTTTGAGATTTAAATGACAAGGTTAAACCCGTTTCGGTTAAGTTCCGTAAAATAGCTACATATACGTAACCGTGCGCATATTAGCAATATCGGATAACCGGATAAGTTATGGACAAGTTCTATATGCCATTATACTTTAAATAAGTTAAGATATCAGTAGGATATTAACTTTATGCCCGTTAAGGTTTTAAAACGAAATTATGCCTCATAAGGGCGTTTTGGTAATTTCACCTCATATAAAAAGGAACTTGAATATAATTTAATGTTATGGTTATAAGTACTCTGGAAAAATACTTTATTTATGATATAATATCAGCAGGATATCAATTATATGTGTATTTTACCTTTTATGACCAAACTTTGCACCGAAGGGGCATTTTGGTCATTTTACACATAGTTTATAAATTATTTGGGATTCTGAGTTTATAACATGTACCTACTGTAAATACGTTTAAAATAAGTTTAAAATCAGTAGGTAAGAAGTCTTGGTCCATTAATATGGTTTAAAACCATACTATGCGCCGAAATGACGCTTATGTCGTAATATGACATTTTTAAGTGATGTTTATGAAAACTGATGTTATAGTAAGTTAAAAATGTTTAAAATATGTTATTTAGTATAGCATATCAGCATGTAAATGATTTACCTTGAAAAGATTTGATTAAAACTATTTTATAAGCCACGGGGGCTAAAACCGTCATTTATAGACATAGTTTAAGGAATTGCTTAAAAACTAAGTTTATAACTTGGTTTAACATCCCAAATAATTCTACTTATAATATTACATTAGTAGAAACTCATTTTCAAGTTCATTACCATTTAAAACCTTGTTTTATAGAAAAATGGCATTTTGGTCCAAGATGGCATAATTATGTAACTTGTGCATAAACTTAGATTCTGTTTATTATCATGTAATATAACCTCATAGGGTTATGCTACATAATATTATGATCATAATGTAACTTTAGATCAGTAGGTAACTAATCTAAATCGGGTCAGAATCGAAAGTCAAAGCAGAAGCCAAACTTCGCGACTTTCGGATGCGAACCGACCCTAGAACTAAAATTGACGAGCCGAACATGCTCTTACATGTTCTAATAATTATTACCAACTTGTTTTAAGTGTCAAAACAGGTTTCATAACATGTATAAGATCAATTTATAATTTTTCCGAAAAATGGCCTGTTTGACTTTTTAATATCATAATTTTGACCCGTCAATTGGTCTATCAAATGTGATCTTCAGGAGGTCCCCTTTATAGGGATTAACACCTACCTTATAACGATCACTTAGCCATGTTCATTTCGAACAATGGCTGGACCATAATGGTCTTAACCGAAAGTCAAAGCGTTTTCTGTAAAACGTTTGACTTTTGGCTTTAAAAGCCTATAAACGAAAATGCAAGAGAAAGGAACACTTACAAGAGGTTCCTACAATGCAAGAGAACTAAGTTGGATGCTTCTTTCAGCTAGGAACTTCCAGAGGAGGGAGAAGAGTTATGTTTTAGAAAGGTGCAAGTTGTAATGAACACTTGAACACCTATTTATAGTTGGAAAACTCAAAGGAGGTGAAGCCAGGTGTTTAGGGGAGTAAAAAGAAGCTTACAAGTGTCCCAAAACGTGGCATAGCAGTTTAGAGTAGCCATGGTTTCGTTTCAATGGTTTTGGAGCTTTGCTTGGTCTCCAAACAAATTTTCTGCGTCAGAACTGTTCTCGCGGGGCGCGAGAGGCCCATGCCAGGTCTCTCGCGGCCCGCGACCGCCCAATGGCCAGATTCAAAATTTGACACTTTTAACCCCTTGACTTTAAAAAGCTTATAAAATCCTTCTAAAACACCTTTTTGGCACTTTTAGCCCTCCATTGCCAATAGTTGGCATATCCGGGATTATGCCCGGACATTGTCGAGCTCTTGGTTCGTTAAAAGGTCACTCAGATGTAAGAATTAACATGTTGACACTTTTAATCCCTCAGTTATCCAACTTTCACCTCGTCCAACAAATGGCACGTATGAGAGTTTAGGACTCCACAAAGGATCACTCAGAGGCTTATGGTACGCATGTTGATTCCGATGTCACTCAGAGGCTGTTATTTATGTATGTTGACATCGGATCGTCACTCAGAGGCTCAGATTGAGCATGTTGACGCCTTTAGTCCTTATTGGTCTTTAACATACTATATTTAAAAATACAACACGTGTCATTATACTATTGGACACGATTTTATAGTGTGTTACATCCTCACCCACTTATAAGAAATCTCGACCTCGAGATTTTATTCAAAAAGGTGGGGGTCCCCATGTATACTCAGGACCTCTAAAAGCGTCCCACTTAACCTTTACTATAGGTATCATTTTTCTTCGGAGCTTCTTATCCTGTCGATCCTCGATCGAAATTGGTTTATCAACGAACCTCAGGTTTTCATCTATCTGCACATCTTTTTGCGACATTGCTAGCGACTCATTGGCTAGGTATTTCTTAAGATTAGATATGTGGAATACGTCATGGATTCCACTAAGCTCTTCTGGCAACCTGTAAGCTACAGTGTCGACACATTCGATTATCTCGAAGGGTCCTATATATCTTGGGCTTAACTTGCCCTTCTTTCCAAAACGCATCACACCTTTCCAAGGTGATACTTTTAGCATGACTTTGTCCCCTACTTGGAACTGAAGAGGTTTACGCCTCTTGTCAGCATAACTTTTCTGCATAACTTTTCCGTGGTCTCCAGGACAATCTCTGGTCCTGATAGTTGGGCCTCCCCAACTTCTGCCCAGCATACGGGCGTTCTACATTTTCTCCCATACAAGGCCTCAAAAGGAGCAGCCTTGATGCTAGTATGATAACTGTTATTGTAGGAGAATTCTATTAGGGGTAAGTGGTCATCCCAACTTCCACCTAGATCAATCACACATGCCCTAACCATGTCTTCCAAAGTCTGAATAGTACGCTCACTTTGACCATCATTCTGCGGATGGTAAGCTGTACTAAAATTTAATCGTGTGCCTAACGATTGTTGGAAACTTTTCTAAAAGTGAGATGTGTATCTAGTATCTCTGTCATATACGATGGATACCGGCATACCGTGTAGGGACAGAATTTTGTCCACATACAATTTAGCCAATTTATCTGAATTATACGTCTATTTAATTGGCAAGAAATGAGCCGACTTAGTCAGCCTATCCACTATGACCCAAATAGTGTCATTACCACTTTTGGTCTTAGGTAACTTGGTAATCAAATCCATAGTTACCATTTCCTGTTTTTAAGTGGAAATTTCTAATTGTTGTAGTAGTACTGACGGTTTTTGATGTTCAACCTTAACTTGCGAACACGTCAGACACTTAGCTAAATAAGTGGCTATGGATTTCTTCAGACTCATCCACCAATAATTCTTCTTCAAGTCTTGATACATCTTGTCACCTTCCGGGTGAACCGAGTATCTTGAACTGTGGGCTTCTTGGAGGATTAGATCTCTAAGTCCTCCAAAGATCGGAACCTAAATTCTATCGTCAAATCTTAGGATTCCATCCTTTTCAGGCGCTAACTGATCCACAGTTCCGCCTAATAAGGCTTGCTTTTGCGCATCTAGTAGCTTTTCACTTAAGCTATTTATGAGTTCAATGCTCTTAGCGTTAATCCTTATAGGTTTAACCTTTTCCTTGCGACTTAAGGAATCGACAACTACATTTGCCTTGCCTGGATGGTACCGAATCTCACAATCAAAATCGTTAAGTGTTTCCATCCACCAACGTTGTCGCATGTTCAATTCTTTTTGATTGAACATATGCTGGAGACTTTTATGGTCAGTGTATATAATGCACTTTGTGCCATACAAGTAATGTCTCCAAAGTTTTTGTGCAAATACAACGGGACCCAATTCCAAATCGTGGGTGGTGTAATTCTTTTCATGCACCTTTAATTGTCGCGATGCATAGGCAATTACCTTGCCAGTTTGCATTAGCACACAGCCCATACCGGTGTGATACATCACAATAAACAACAAAATTCTCAATACCCTCAGGTAGATATAACACAGGAGCGTTGCTCAACTTGTGTTTAAGAATTTCAAAAGATTCTTGTTGCTTTGGACCCCAATTATACTTAATATTCTTACGGGTCAAGGAAGTTAAAGGAGTGGCTATTCTTGAAAAGTTCTCAATGAACCTCCTATAGTAACCAGCCAATCCCAAGAAACTACAAACTTCCATTGGGGTCTTGGGCACTTCCCAATTTATTATGGCCTCATTTTTGGCGGGATCTACTTGGATACCACGCTCACTCACCATGTGTCCAAGAAATTGGACTTCTCTAAGCCAAAATTCGCATTTTGGTTCGGCAGGCGCGTTAGTCGAACCAAAAGGCATGACCACGAACTCGTAGTGTCCTTAACGTGTGCGGAATGCGGTTTTGGGTATATCTTCTTCGAGAACTCAAAGTTGATGATAACTAGAGCGGAGATCAATCTTTGAAAAGCACGTCGCACCTTGTAATTGATCGAAGAGATCGTCAATGCGAGGATGTGGATAGCGGTTCTTGACTGTGAGCTTGTTGAGCTCACGATAGTCAATATACATGCGAAATGATCCATCTTTCTTCTTGACGAAGAGTACGGGAGTACCAAGGAGAAGTACTAGGGCGTGTAAAGCCTTTATCAAGAAGTTCTTGAAGTTGGCTAGATAGCTCTTGCATCTCCGAAGGTGCTAATCGATACGGAGCCTTCGCAA
Organism: Scalesia atractyloides; assembly: GCA_947069175.1. NCBI lineage: Eukaryota > Viridiplantae > Streptophyta > Magnoliopsida > Asterales > Asteraceae > Scalesia > Scalesia atractyloides. Next base: position 79,910,059 of record CAMTDV010000008.1, read on the forward strand.
CAGGAGTTGCGCCGGGAATGAGGTCAATACGAAAGTCGATAGCACGAGGAGGAGGAAGACAAGGAAGGTCATCCGAAAGACACCAGGGAACTCACAAACGACGGGAACATCACCTAGGTGTGGTCCTTTGTCTTTCTTTTCCACAACATGGGCCAAAAAGGCAAAGTATTCCTTGCGTAAATATTTGTTCGCCTGAATACACGATGCCAGCTTGAGACCTTTGGAAGGTTTCTCACCATAGACGTGTAAGGAATCACCGCTAGGAAGAGGAAGGCGAAGGAATTTCTCCGAGCAAACAACTTCAGTATAAACTTGCCGGAGCCAGTCCATGCCTACTATGACGTCAAAACTACCCATTTTCATAGGTATGAGATTAATCGAAAATGTATGACCGTTAAGATCCAAGGAACAACGAGAGAGGACAAAGTTAACAAGAACGGTCTTTCCGTTAGCGACTTCAACAGCGAAAAGATCGGGCAGCTTAGATCGTTCGCACTTAAGCAAGGGTTCAAATTCAACAGATACAAAACTTCTATCTGCGCCTGTATCAAATAAACAAGAAGCATAGACGTGGTTCACAAGGAACGTACCAGTAATAACATCATTGGAGCTTTGGGCTTAAGCGGATGTGAGCACGAAAGCTCGACCTTTTGCAGGCTCAGGTTGTTGCTGCTGATGCTGCTGCTGGTAGTTGGCACGCTTGGGGCAAACATTTGCGAAATGGTTAGGGTCGCCACAGTTGTAACACGCCCGAACGGGAGTGGCTTGGGCTTGAGAGTTAGGGTTAGGTGTAATGGCTAAGGGTTGCTGATTTTGGGATGGAGGAATGCTTCGGCAATGGTTAGACAAGTGCCCTAACCTCTGACATTGAGCGCACTTTCGGCATGGAGTACCGGCGGGATGATGGTAGAAACAAGTAGTACACTGAGGGTGAGAACCAGTGTAACCACGTTTGAGCTGGTCGGTGCTTTGGGTAGTGGCGATGGCGTTTAGTGGTGTAGGGGTAGGTGGAGTAACAACCGCTTTGTTTTGGATGGAAGCCTTCCGCTTCTTGTTTCGGTTCTGGTTTTTCTTGGCTTGGGAGGGAGGAGTTTCGGTAGTGGTGGTGTCAACGATGGCTTGGTGCGTATGCTTCGTAGAGACCTTTTCATAGGCTCCCTAAAGGATGCAGTTGTGGTTAAGCTGAATGGTTAAGCTAAAAGCTTCATCGAGGGTCTTGGGGTTGGCGGCGGCTACATGGTTCATGATCACAGGCGAGAGCGAACGAATTAGTTTGGCAATCGTCTTGGGAACAATATCCACCTGTTCAGGACAGATGATACTCAATTGTTTGAAGTGCGCAATCAAACCTTCGGCGTCGCTCCCCTGTTGGGTAAGATCCCAGAATTTGTTTTCGAGCTTCTGGGTCTCGTGGGGAGGACATAATTGATCCTTCATGAGCTCCTTAAGCTCTTCCCAATGTAATGAGTGAGCCGCTTCGTTGCCACGCTTGTTGCGCTCGGTAGTCCACCACTCCAGGGCTCTCTGGCGAAAGACCCCGGTAGCGTTGAGGGTTCGAAGGTCATCAGGGTAGCCGCCCTAAAGAAAGGTAAGCTCCATTGCGTCGAACCGGTTGATCATGGCAGTTACACCGTCCATGCCGGTGAACTCAACGGGTTTGCAAGCCATGAATTGCTTGAACTGGTAAGACATTTTGGGTGCATCCGTTTTTTAATCGGAGGAGGACTTAGGGGTGCCTTTGGTATGGATGGTTTGGAGTTGGCTAACAATATTAGGGATAACACGGGCCATTTGGTCAGCCATTTGGTCAGCCACTAGACCGACGAGATCTTCTTTTGACATAGAGTTACCGTTGTTGCTAGATCCCTTGTTGGACCTCTTTGACTTCTTAGAAGAATTAGGAGAAGACTTCTAGAGGTTCAAAATGGAGCAAGGGATGAGACTTGATCATAATTTAAAAATAACAAGTTTTGCATGTATAAGTATGTATAAGGTTCACATAAGTTGCATGAGTTTAACAAGTATAACATGTATAATCACGTATGAATGTGAGTAAAAGAGTTTAAATTTAGTTTATTCACGAGGAATAACATTGTTTTGGATTGCGATAAATGTGCGAATAGTGTAACGGTTCGAACTGAACGAGGTAACAAGTATTAAAAACACATAGAAATTGAATCACATAAAAAGAATAGGCTCACAAAACGTGGGAATGTTTTGGGTAGAGAAACGTCCACAATTCCAAAGTGAATCAAAGTCCCTTCAAATTAGAGAAACATGCTTTGGCCTATAGGTAAAATGCTCTCATCGAGAAGCAACTAACGACATTTTACCCTTCCAGTTACTACACGTCACTAATCGATTGGAAAAATCGAAACTTTGGCGAGAGCGAAAATCAATGAATGGGACTTAATCGACAAGGTGCGGGTTTCACCCCTAACTTGACGATTTCGTACCCTAAGTGTGGTCAGTACTTACCAAACGAAGAGCAAATTCCAATTCATTGGTAAGGGTCCACTAGAGTTTAAATTGGGAATTTTTTCATCAAGATGTGGATTTCACTCCTAACTTGATGGCGAAATTTCGTGCAAAAAGAATAAGTATAGCGGAATGAGGGTCGTTCATCAAATTGTGGGTTTCACGCCTATTTAGTGAACTCGTCTCGTTTGTGTTACGAGTGTCTTCAAGTCTTCAAAGTGTGTATTGTGTAAAAATGTCTGAGGAAAGACATCATGTGTATGCATTAAGACCAAAAGAAAAGAGAAGAAGCAAAGTTGGAAGCATAAAGTTTTAAGCATAAATAAGAATGGTCAAAACGGGTACTTAGAACTATAGACTAGGTCGAAATGGCAATTCTACCTAATTCCCTATAGTTATGGCTCTGATACCAATCTTTCACACCCCAACCGATGGCGGAAACATCGGATTGAGACGATAATGAGATTGTTCATTGCTCACAACGCTAATAATGACAATATTTAATTTAAAGTCAAATTTCATTTCAATAATAATTGTCAAAATACAACATTGAAAAAAATACAACAATTATAACAATATTGATACAACAATATTAACCTAAACGTCTAAATGTGTGTATCTAAGTCCTTGCTATTTGATTTCATATCATCCTCTTCATCAACCTGTAACATGTTTTAAAATAACAATTCAATGCAAAAGCAAAGGCAAGTACACAAGTTTAAGCATAGCATACGTATACGAATAAAGTTTAACAAATCCTCATGGCAACTTTGATTCTACAAGAGCATATACAAGGCATGCAATACTACTAGTCAAACCCTTAACGCAATCACGATGTTTTAACATGGCCTCAAGTTTACACGATGGAGGGGGATGCGTTACTTCTTAAAGCGCTTATACATGTCAAACGAAGGCTTAAAACAAGTTAATGACTAAAGTATCACATAAACAATGTCCAAGATATAAGCATCACGTAAGCGTATCAAGTATTCATGTGTATAGGATTTTTTGTGCATTTCATAAAGTTTAAGTGTTGTGGTTTTGGTATAAGTCAACATGTTACACCCAAAAGTGTTGAAAACGAAAAGTGGGTCGAGTGTACTCACGGTTTTGCAAATGCTTCCACTTGTTACTTCGCGAAGGGTTTGAGAGAGAGTTTGGGGGAACACCAAGTTATCCTACAAGAGGAAAACAGAGGTTGGTAAGTATTCGAATGATAACGGAGGATTTAGGAACTTTAAATACGCTAAAGTATTTTACACGAAAAAATAATCATCTAGACTTAATACTCGTTTTTGACACTATAAGACCCATTCGGGTTGATGTGTGTTCATGGGTTAGTTACCCATTAGAATCGTAACGAGAGATTTAGTACGTAGGTGATGTAACCTAGTACCATGACGGACAATCATTTGATTACCATCAAGAGTTCGGTTAGTGAATATATATACATATATTATATAGCGTACATAATAAGTAAATCATAAACATCATGGAAGTTCATAGAAGTCATGCATGGAGGTAGGAGGATAACCTTCCTTTTAAAACCTCTCTCGTATAGCACAAGTCGTCACAAGAACGACAAGGATGGTCATGAGTAACATAAAAGTAAAAGACAAAAAGTAAACAAAATCATCAAGTGAGGTGGTGGATCGAGAGTAGGATAGCCAATGCTTCCAGGTGATCACACTCTACCAACACAAGTCTCGTTTCAAGAACAAGCTTGGAAGGATATAATGATATTTATTTTATCAACTATATATGGTATGCAAGTGCGTCCTTGACTTATTACTTGGCTACGTGTATCATACCGTTCAATATACACATATATATTCACTTTAGGGGAAACATCATAAGTCTGCTCTGTTTAGATAATTGCTAGTAGATATGATAGAAAACTATATTAACATATGTTACCCCGTTTAAGGTGCGCTAATCTAATACAGACACACACTTACATACACATTAACACGATTTTATGATTATATATTTAATCACATGGGAACCAAGTTGTTCTAAGGCTTAATACATATGTGGAATATATATGGGATTAAACGAACTTGGGATTACTGGTTGCATCACAATATTAACCTTATCATCGGGTCGCACATTTAGCGATTCGATAAAGCTCGGTCACACGTGAAAACCTTACAGTAGTATTGGTTACTTATGATATGCTAAATCATTAGGATGCCCTGGTGATTATCGGCATGCTATGCCAGTTCGTGTCGCTGGCACATAGTACTCTGGATATAACACGCACTCTAAGGTGAGTTCACGGCCTCTACTCTTTTAAATAATTTTAAAACACAGGGGGACAAAGCATGAGCTACATTGCGGTAAAGTAATGTCATAACGTTACGGTAAGGTAACGTCACAACTGTTAGGGTTTTTGTTGTATTAGTTATGGTCACAAAGTAGCATTCATCACATAAGTCCTCACAAACCTCGGACCGTTAGTACTGGGTGGATAGCGGGGAATTTTGAGTAGTACTACTGGGCCCGACAAGCCCCACTCGAGCTAGTCGCGCTAGCTAGACCGATAATGTTCAACATGTGTAGAATTGGCCTAACTTATCGCTATGGTCAGTGATAGACCTGACAAACAGAGGCAATAACAGTCAGCTTCGGTTTCGAACTCTTTCGTGACGTAACTTAGGTTAGCTACCTACAAATATAACAAGTAACTGCTAAACACTTCAACTAACTGTTTCGGGTTTGGAACAGTGGAAAACTCTTGAGAAACAACTTACATTATATTATAACTTAAAACCTGTGAACTCACTCATCATTATGTATTCACACTTGTTCTTGCATATCTTTCTCAGGTTGCTAAGGTATTATACGTCAAGACTAGGATGCATGTTGGGGTAGCATAGATTTCACCAAATGTTTAGAATCAACTTTAGTTACATTAGCTATTTTGGTTTTGTAATTATTTACGTTTTCGCAACTTAGTTGTATAAACAGTATTTTCTCATTAATGAGCAAATAGGAAAATTTTTAAACTCATATAGTGGTTGTTCAATATGACTAATGACTGAGATCCTGGTTTGTCATGCGCCTCGCGGTAGAACTACGCCTGTGGATTTGAGGGTGTGACAACACGAAAACAAAAACCTATGAATTTAAAATATAATTGAACTTTACTAAGTCATCTTTTTAAACAACATTTATTAAGTCTAATTATCGAAAATCATTTCCCATAGAAACCAAGGCCTAAGAATAAGTCTAAGTAACACATTTAGATTCTACTTTATTATAGTAGATAGATTTTTGGGTAAATTACACTTTATGTTCTATCGAATTGTAACGGATGCCTTTTAACTTTAATAATTACATTCATAATCTTTTATTTGTAAAAATTATTACACTCTACATCCTTAAATTTGAACTAATTAAAATTATCAATTAAATATAACATGTGAATTCTAAATAGGGTAAGTTATTAATTTTAGTATATATTTAAAATATATCTATTTTTCCTTTCATTTTCACATGTCCCTAAGCTTATCCCCTTTCAATTCTCTCTAATGTCTCTCTCTCTCTCTTTAAAAACGCCGGTCACCACCCTTGGTGGCGGAGCCGTGGCGGCAGCTCGGCATGGTGATGGTCTCGACTAGTGGGTGTGGTACGTTAGGGGTAGTGGGGTGCGGAGCGGGGGTTTTAGGGGTGATGGTGACACGAAGGAGGGGATGTGCAATGGAATGGGATTTGGATCGGGGAGTTGTGACCAATTATACCCTTTAAACCTCTTTTTAAGTTGGGATTGTTGGTGATTCTGTTAATTTTGTAGCTTAATATATTTTGGCAATGTTACATGACATGTGGTTACTTGATGGTTTACTGATCACATATTAAACAACAAGAAATATAATTTTGCTCCATCAAGAAGATTTTGATGTGTGTTGTCCCAAAGTTGGAACATAACAAATTTAATTTTCATAAAGACATTTGAATAGAATTCATTCAGAACTGAAATTGTATGCTTGGAAGACCAATTATACCCCCTTTTAACCTCTCTGTAGGTTATCCACTCTTAGGTAAACTCCGTGGGAACTCGCCGGAGATGAGAGAGAGAGAGTAAGAGTTAGCTTAGATAGAGAAGCAAGGAGGGTATTTATTTTTGTTTTCATATTTTTTTAAATGTTATATTCTTTTATTTATTAAATACTATAAATAAATTAACTAAAAAGACTAAAGTGTCACACCACAACCGATGGCGAAAACATCGGAGTGAGACAATAACGAGATTGCTCATTGCTCACAACGCTAATACTGACAATATTAAATTTAAAGTCGAATTTCATTTCAAGAATAATTGTCAAAATACAACATTGAAACAAATACAACAATTATAACAACATTGATACATCAATATTAACCTAAACGTCTAAATGTATGTATCTAAGTCCTTGCTATTTGATCTCATATCCCCCTCTTCATCAACCTGTAACATGTTTTAAAAAAACAATTCAATGCAAAAGCAAAGGCAAGTACACAAGTTTAAGCATAGCATACATATACGAATAAAGTTTAACAAATCCTCATGGCAACTTTGATTCTACAAGAGCATATACAAGGAATGCAATACTACTAGTCAAACCCTTAACGCAATCACGATGTTTTAACATGGCCTCAAGTTTACACGATGGAGGGGGATGCGTTACTTCCTAAAGCGCTTATACATGTCAAACGAAGGCTTAAAACAAGTTAATGACTAAAGTATCACATAAAGAATGTCCAAGATATAAGCATCACGTAAGCGTATCAAGTATTCATGTGTATAGGATTGTTTGTGCATTTCATAAAGTTTAAGTGTTGTGGTTTTGGTATAAGTAAACATGTTACACCCAAAAGTGTTGAAAACGAAAAGTGGGTCGAGTGTACTCACGGTTTTGCAAATGCTTCCACTTGTTACTTCGCGAAGGGTTTGAGAGAGAGTTTGGGGGAACACCGAGTTATCCTACAAGAGGAAAACAGAGGTTGGTAAGTATTCAAATGATAACGGAGGATTTAAGAACTTTAAATACGCTAAAGTATGTTACACGAGAAAATAATCATCTAGACTTAATACTCGTTTTAGACACTATAAGACCCATTCGGGTTGATGTGTGTTCATGGGTTAGGTTACCCATTAGAATCGTAACGAGAGATTTAGTACGTAGGTGATGTAACCTAGTACCATGACGGAAAATCATTTGATTACCATCAAGAGTTCGTAGAAGTCATGCATGGAGGTAGGAGGATAACCTTCCTTTTAAAACCTCTCTCGTATAGTTTACCAATGCACAAGTCGTCACAAGAACGACAAGGATGGTCATGAGTAACATAAAAGTAAAAGACAAAAAGTAAACAAAATCATCAAGTGAGGTGGTGGATCGAGAGTAGGATAGCCAATGCTTCCAAGTGATCACACTCTACCAACACAAATCTCGTTTAAAGAACAAGCTTGGAAGAATACAACACTTGTGGGTAAAACCCTATTAAAACAAAAGACTCTTACACTTGGGACCTTAGACATGGTGATGTTCCAAGTTGGTCTTCCATGGAAGACTTATGGAGACATTCCAAAGGTGTTTCAAGTGGTAAGAAAGAAGAAAGATCAAAAGGAGAGAGGTGAGTTAGAATTCACTTTTTGAAGCCTTGATCTTTTAGAGAAAGAGAGCTCTTAGAGCTTTTAGAGAGAAGAGAAGAGATGATTTGAGGTGTGATTTGAGAGGAGGAGGAGTGGGCTATTTATAGGTGAGTTTTGGGAGGTTGTTAGGTGAAGTAATAAATGCATAAAACACAAAATTGACCAATCCATGAGCTTGAAACCAACTTATCCGGATTATGCCCCTCTCGCGGGCCGCGAGAGGGTGAAGAGGTCTCGGTCGCGGGCTGCTAGAGGTCTGGCGGGCCGCGAGGGGTTAACAAGGATTCGGCCGCGGGGCGCGAGGTGGTTTATTCGAGAAGTTTCTTTATTTTTATCACTTTTAGTCCTTGAACTTTGTTTAAGTTGCCATTTTTGCATGTTTTAAGCATATAACGTGTATAAGTGTCGAGTGTGAATGCATGAACCATTGCACGTATAAAAAGTATTAGTATGATTGAATGCATCTAAAACAAGTATGTATCAAGTATCAATTTTATTATGATTCAAGTCTCGGGTTACAAGATTGGGAAAAGAAATACGAAAACGATACGAATACAAGTTACAAAAATAGAAATACGACTATACTTTCTAATTAATGAAAGTATGAAAAAGTGAGGTGTTACATAAACCGCCCTTATATGAATAGACTTAACTGAAAATTTTAACCCCGTTACTATGGTGGAGGGTGTAAATTGAGGAAAAGACCTACACATTTCTCTTATCATGCTTGCCATTGAGGTATTCACAATTCACCATGAGATGAGAAGATCTTGGGTTGGTGACACATCTCAAAAATCACATACCAAGGCTTAAATTGTTGGAACAAAGCCTAAGACGACAAATGGCATTCCATCAAATCAAATGGGATGATGGAACCAAAAGCTTGGAGACCTCAAAGTGGTTTGCTCGGATAAGGTTTATCTAAACACATGTAGGGGCATTCACTTACTACACTTACGCACTTGTTAATTGTGAGCTTGTGTTATCAATCCTCAAATCATATACATGACTTGTGCGGTTGCATTTGTAGAAGCATATTATCTTCAATCAGTTATTATGTCCGTTCACTCATTTACTGTTTTAGTATTCTTTTTAGGCAAATGATTATACATTGTATCCTTTCTTTCAGGACTCCATCTAGATGACACTTGATAGCATATGTAGGGGGCGTGTTGTTATGTGTTAAGGCAAAAATACTAACTCAACTTAATGCATGTCATCTGTTGAATGAAATGCTTGACTGAACATCAGTTTGTTAATTTAAAAATTTTAATGTGCTAATCTTTTGAGTTTTTGTTGTGATTGATTAGATACAGTGATTTTCATCTGATAACGTGGTTAGGGTGCGAGAGAGTCAAATTTTTTGGACATTACATGTGTGCAAACCTACGTTATCAATAGCACGAAGATCGTATTCTTGAACGAACGACCACAGCCTAGCCACGGCAAAAGAGTCACTGGGGTTGACTATTTCAAGTACACGAGGCTAATGTTTCTTCTTATGCATGTATGTTATTAGGTTCATGGGTAGCTAACAAAAAGTAAGTTAACAGTGTATGTAAATAGTAGTGTTTCATAGATCATTCTTGACCAGCTTAATCTGATTTTTATATATTTCAAGTATTCCTTTTGAATTGCTCATGTTTGGTTCTAACGGTTGAAAATTGCATAATGGGTGGGTTAGGATGTTTAGTAATGGGTCAATAGACGGCTGGATTGACCACTAACACTTTTCCTCAAAACTATAGTAGTGGTGACTCGGATTATTTTAAACTTAAGTAATTGATGTCATCCATGTAACAATGAAACCGTAAAAATTTGTAGCTCATTAAATTTTAGTTATTATATTCAATGTGATAATACATACCGTAAAACCCATAAATTTCTTGTAGTTTTGCATTCTGATACGCCTGTATATTAAATGAAAACCATCCTTTTCTCTATAAAACTTGATGTATAATAATGTTTTTCATATTGTTTGTACTCTATATTCATTAACCTACGGCTTACACCATAATCTGTATGCAGGGTGAGGGAAGGGCTTTTTGGTCTCGTGAGAGATTATCTCTGCACTTGTAATTTAATGAACATGAAATGTACTTGGTTATTGCATTTTTACATGAATAACATTTTTGTCCTTTTGTAAAAATTTGTTTTTTTAATATAGTTCGTTGAAACTCACAGATTTGGAAGATCCCTTATAATGTGATATTATTTACTTTTTAGAATATTTATACTTTTACTAAATGGTTTCACTCTTTCCTGACCTTAAAGAAAGCATCACCAACCAGTCTCAAAATTTCCTTCACTTTCTAAATGTTTACTGTGTTTTTTGTTTTATATATTTGTTTTTCATAAATTCATTTCACTTATAAGCCAATCTTTATACAATAATGACTTTTACTTATTATGGTTAAAATAAAGATAATTTTTTAAATTTATGAAGTTGTGGTATGAAGATTAGCGCAGAAAGACTTCAAATCGTTGGTCAATGTCTAATCTGCGTGTAGAGAATGGGAATGTAGATTGATGGAAATGGTTTGGAGATGGGTATAGATTTTTTTGATGTGTTCGGTTCGGCGATTACTTGACTCAAATCTATTAAATCATGATAACACATTGTGTGCGTGGTCCAAATAGTTGCCTAAAACATTAAATTTCCTAGCTTGGTGAGCGGATCTTGAAATGATCCATACGAGTTTTTAGTATTTAACAATAACTATGTAATCTGGTAGCTGTTGGTTTGTTTTTTACTGTGCAATATGTAGGACTGCTACTTAGCTTCATGCATGGTTGTTGGATTACCTAACTTTTAATAGTCTACAACTAAATGTTAATGACATTGTTTAGTGTTGTTCGTTAAGTTTGTTATCATAAATGATGATTTGTATATAAGAAGACATTAGGTTATACCAAATAGTAATGGCATTGTGTAGTGTTGTTTGTTACATTTGTTATCATAAATGATGATTTGTATATAAGAAGACACTAGGTTATACCAAGAGTTGGATTTAGAAAACGTAGAAAATGCAAATTCCCGCTGCAATGCGTTGAACATGTTCTAAAACGATTATCACGTTGTTAAATGACGTTGCCGCCGCCGCATCACGCAGGTTTCCTACTGATTACATATAATACAATTTGATTTTTATATTTAATACAATTAATTGACTGGAAAGTTTCATGTTGACATGACAATAAATCTAAGGTGAACTTGAGGAAAGCTTGGGAAAGACGAAAAAATCGAGAAAAATCCTGAAACTAAAAGAAAACACAACAAACATTTTCCATCAAATTTTACACACATTTTTTGACAGGGGCGGATGTACCTTATCATAAGGGGTAGCCTCCGCTACCCCTTGGCGCTTCAGCGGTAGTGTAAATTTTTGAAAAATTTGACATTTTTTTCGATTCCATCACCCTTTCTTTTAAAACGTTACCCCTATGAAAGTTTTCTAGATCCGCCACTGTTTTTCGATTAAACTTTCATGCATGTGAGTCCAACTTTGATGGTACAACTGCTCTTCCAGACGTTTTAGCATTGAAGCAGTTTCATGAGCAGGCAAAAGGCGTTTTAAAGAAATCTTGTGAAATATGTGGTATCAACCAAACTCAACATTTTGATTCATTCAATCTTATAAGCTGAAAACTGTGTTTTGAATTTTTGATACTCGTTTGAAACCTTTTAGCTTTGTTAAAGTATGCATTTCCCGTGATTATAATAATTTGTTTTGTAATTAGTACCGTCCTAATTTTGTACAAATAAAGACGATATCTTATTTCCATTTTAACTGAACAAGATCTATAGGGAATGCACGAGAACAAACTGAAAATCATGAATGAAATATTACAATTATGAGATATAGATATAAAACAAGCTCTAACATTTTGGAATTTTGAATCCAAATTCTTCAGTAATTGTGCAAGCTTTTGTATAAGGCGATCAACTCTTACTTCCTTGACCAACTTTCTTCTTTGGTGCACGAGGACGACGGAGGGTACCCCTGGTGACAATCAAATATTTGAACATACAAAGTTGTTATCACTTAATGAACATATGGCCATGTTCCATGCATAGGCATATATGTAATATAATATAATACTTTTACATCACTCATTTAGGTGTGTGTAAAAACAATGTAAGATTGTTAATGGTTACAATTTAAAAATAACAATAATAACATTCAGATTTCAAAGATATATAGAAATAATCAAAATGTGTAGAAATTTTATTAAGGAAAATAAAAAGGAAGTCTACGCATAGAACACTGGAAGTGGAAACTTTGATATCATATCAAAATTTAGAAAATGTGGCCATGCTTGTAAATGTGCAACTTGAGAGAGCTGGCCACAATCAATATGTAGATATTTACAAATATTTGTTAGTGTATATATTTATGCAACTAAAGATTGGTATATGCAGAGTGAAATGTTATTTGAGCATCCTACGCAATCCTTGGCTTAGTATAATGGGAGAATTGAAGTGTTTGTGGTCAGAAAAATCTTGTAATAAAAGTCATTTGTGTGAAATCAATACAAATCAGGGTTATTTTGATTGTTGTGTGTACGTTTGATTGATCGATTAGTGGATTCTGCACACTAATCGATCTAAATTTGTTGAATATCATGTGTTCTTCATATTTGTGAAAAACAAGATCAAATCCTAGACTTTCAAAATCCCGCATTGGTCGGGGACAAGGAAGATGTTGGGTTCAAATAGAATACCAAGCTTCAAATATCATTAACGTGTTTTAAGCATACTAACTGTGGATGAAAGAGAAAATCCACCTTTAAGCGTACTTAAGTGGGAAAAGCACAAAGATGGGTGAACTCGTATGAAGTCTCTACTACGGCAACCAAAAACAAATATGTGAGCTACTCGTAGGCAAAACAGGCAATATTTAAGGTACAAGAGACTAGATGTTACATTTATATTTTTAACCACGCATATTTTAAGACATCCACCCCATGTGGGTCAGGAGCCATGTCCCATTTCTCGATAGTATTGTATACTTGCATTTTTTTCATGCTAGTGTGGATCTCAATATGGCTTAAGTAAGGACTAGGTGGTCACAATAAAGTGAAACTTGTAGATGGACGTAGTAATGCACTTCTAAGACCGAGTGACCATGGCATACATATGAGTGCTTGGTTCATAATAGAAGTCTCAAAGATGCTAAGTAGGAGGATTTACAATAGGGTTCATGGTTGTAATTACACATAGTCATGAAGGAGGCATATGTAATACTAAAATTGATGTTATTACTTTCTTTGTTTGAAGATCAAGGAAACTATAACTACCATGTCTAACCAAGCAATCAAGAAACACATGATATTGTTTGAGGAATTTGCTTGTGTTAATGTTACATGAAAGGACAATAAAACATGAAAGGTATGAAGATGTGAGTACAATTTCTATAAATTAGAAATGTTTAGTGAGATAGTATGTACATGTGGAAATAAAAGAAAATATGTGAATAATCAGATGAACTACTAAAACAATATGCAGGTTGGGATGAATTTAACAGGATAGGCACAAACAACATTATGAACAGTCCAAATCATGCATTTTAAGCTTCTATTGTTGTAATGATTTTATTTTAAATAATATAAGCCAAAAGATAGTATAATACCTGCACTGTTGAGGAACTGTCCAGGAAGCTTTATACTCACTTGTTTTTGTTTGATTCACAAAAGATTTTTTATATTTTCGCCAGTCATTGAGCATGATTCCTAGGTCATGAACTTTATTTTCTAAACCAACACAACAATTTGCATGCATTGTGCACACCTTGTTGAGATCTTCGCTTGGTTGACAAAATCCACCAAAGTAAGATGTATCAAAGAACCGAATTTCTAATCCTATATTTAGTACGAAGGGATCGAACTTGATCCTGTTGAAAACATCTTGATCATGTAGGCCTGGGTAAGTCATCCTTGACTTGTACCAAAACTTGTAAAATTGAATTGTTTTCTCATTTGATTTCACATAACTAAAACCAGTATTTGGTAGGTTTCTCCAGTCAAATGGGTTTCCATTGAAATAGTCACATGCAATTTGAAAATAAGTATTATCAAAATGTGAAAATGGGTCTCTGAACCACATTATATCTGCATCCTGGATATATAAGAGAACAAATTTATTATTTTATAGCTAAAAGGGTAGAAATTTTCTTTCTATACTTACAAGTTGTATGTTTCATTGTTTCTCAACAAAATTAAACATGTGCAACTAAATCTTTCAAGATATTAATATAGTGTTTGATTTAATTTAAAAATTAGATTTGGAATTTGAATGTCAACCTAGTATTTGAAATTTAGGGCTAAACATGGTTTGCTTAAGTTCAATTATAAGATAAAACCAAAGCCATAAGATATACTTCTGTGTTTAGATCTTCATATTAGACTACAAAATATAATGAATAGCTTAACCTCAATTTTTAAGGTGGTGGATTAAGCTAAATTCAATTAATAAATCCAATTATATATTAAGTTGAATAAAATTTACAATCCTATTGATTTATAAGGAGAATATACGAAAACTAATATATTATGCATAAAAAATATAATAGAACATTTTAGACATATATATTGGGATTATAGAGTGAACACTAGTGTATTTGTGAACTGAGTGAATAAATCCTAGCCATTGATTTACACTTGTATATTGATAATCAAAGGCTTAGATTAGTTTCACAATAAAGGGGTTGTTACAAATGAACCTAGCCCTATATATATATATATATATATTCACTAGTGTTCACAATCAAGAGGGTTGTTCACAAATGAACCTAGCCATATATATATATAGGAAAAAACAAAAATATATAAAGTTAGATTGTACATCGACACATATAACCATAACTTAAACATAAAACCAGTAGTTTGAGTTTTTTTCGATTATTTAAGATATGGTTTGATTGTTTGGTTTGTCTAGTAATCCATAGTCAGAATTAAAACCATATGTAAGGGGAAAGGAGTACCGTGAACACGAAACTATATCCTAGATCAAGAACCTTCCCCAAGAAATCAATTTTTCTCCACACAATCTTCAAATAATCAGCTGTCATAAAATCAGCCTCCCCTGAAAAGTCTGATCCATTGGTGTTAAGATAGTAGCAATGCGGATGTAACTTCAAACAACGGGCATATGCCTTTTGGTCCACATTTACAACGACCAAGTGTTTCAAAAATCTTTCGGTTTGATTCCCAATTCGAAAGCTCTCTAGAAGAAGATCGAACATAGATTGTGGTTCAGCCCATGCATCGTTCACAGATGTAATAATAACTGTATTATTGCTCATTGCTACATCTTTTAGTATCCTGCTCAACTGACACAGATATATCCTTGTAAGTAAAGATTCAAACTATAAAATGGCACAACCTTAATAACACTTTTTAAACTTTACGAGCCTTCACCAGGAAAGCTATAAGATAGCTTGAGCCAGCTCAGTCTTAACTTGACATGAATCAAATTATTTTCTAATATTTTCAAATTGAACACGACGAGCTTGTGAGTGTTTTGATTAGGTTTTTGTCCTTTATGATTATACATATACTTTTGAAAGCTAACACTTAACCCCTAACTAAAGTTACATGTTAACTTTTAAAACTGAGATTTAATCATTCATCCCATTGCCTATTGTCATGACCAAAATGTTAAGGCTTCTAGTACACCCAAGAATGAGCTAAACATATGAGTTTTAGGTCACTTAGTTTATTTTTTAAGAGTAGCTAAAGAATTAAGAAAGTATGTGGGCAATAAGTGTACATTTTTCGAAACCCCACTTGTATGGAGTTATTACCACTCTCTTAAAGAATCCATGGTATAATGATACCATTGAGCCAAGTAGGATGGAATTACTTGTCTTTGTGGATTCAATTAGGATGACGCATGATGCTCATAAAACGAGTTTGTAATAAGTGGTATTAGAGTGCCTTCAACCCTTGGGAACGACGTGGTGTTTTCATGTTGGTTTCCTAACTTTACAATGGAGATTGTTTACAATGGAGATTGCTGAATGGTGAATAAATATTAATCTAATGAGCTAGGGTCGATTCTTCGAGTCAAGTTGGAGGATGGGAATATGATATTAGGGTGTGACGTGGTTAACACGGTGTACAATGGTGGTGGAAACATTAATCATTTAAGTGGCTTATGTTTTTGAGTCAAGCTCGTTGGTGAGTCATTATCGTGGGAACATTATGTGGGGCAAGTAGATATCGTCAAAAGTTGTGTGCTCTACTCAATGGAGTGCTATAATCTGTAATGGACCAATCTGATAGGGGACCATGGTTAGATGTTCGGCTAATGAATGGGGAATGCTAAAACTCATTACTCATGAGAGGAACAAAAATCCTTCTTACTACATATATGCATATTCATACATACATATATTATAAACACTCTTATTTCACAAAAGAATAAACATAAGAATTTATGTTATAACAATGAACAAGAATTATATATATGAGGATAGTGTAAGTATTGGGAGAAAACCCATAGTTATTGAGATAACCTAGGAAATTCAAACTTCCAACATTTTTTGATTTTGAAAAAAAATAATTCACACATGTAATATACATGTTTTTAAAAGTTTTGAGCAAAAATAAAATAAAATAGCGCCAATATAATATTTTAAAAAAATAAACAATTTTTGCACAACTCGACTGGAACATATGTTACACATGACTATTATATATATTACACAAAAACTTGTTTAATTTTAAAAAAAATCTGGTCGGCACCTTTTTATTTTTTTTTCTCATAACCCTTAAAGATATGTATATTACGTGTGTGTTTTTTTTTTTTTTTATAAATATGAGGTATTAAGGTATATATAAAATTAGAGTTTCCTAGATTTTCTGAGGGAGGTTAGAGTTTTCTATGTTTTTCAATAACTATGGATTTTTTTTTTGTTTAACTTTCCCCTATATATATATATACACAACTTGTAAAACTAATTAGTAGCCAATATTTGAGTGAAATCACACATCCACAAACATGCTAGCTAGTAGTCGTTTTGCATGTTCATATATCTTTTTTTTGTTCATACATCTAAAAGTATGATAAAGTGTTTAATATCCAAATTAATGAATAAGGATACATATTTTGTAAACATTTTAAAAGGGTGTTAAAAATACATCTAAATATTAATAAAAGACTATAGTTAATGTCAGATGGCAATCTCTCCTTCAATCTTATGATTTTACTTTTATTTTATTTAAACATATTGTGTTATTCTTATTATTATTTATTATAAATTCTCTCAATTTTAATTTTAATTTTAATATTATGTAATCTAATCTAAACTCCAATACCATTCCAACAAATGCGATATGGTAATTCCTTATGCTATCTAATGTAATATTAATTAAATTTCATTTTTATATTTAAACTATTACATATAAGTAATTAAAAATTTTATATGTATAGCTACAATTAATATATTATACTACAAGTAACTTCTATTTTTGTTTGATCATTATTATGTTTAACTACAATTACCGGCATCGCAATTTTTCGTTCATTTTGTTATCATTAACAAATAACATTTTTTTGAACGATTAACAAATAAATATATTTTACCATAATAAAATATATTCAACAATATATATAACGATTAAATATAATAAAATATAGTTATGTCTTTTATATTAATGTATATATTTTAGATTTATAATGTTATGGATATTTTTTAATAAACTTACTATATTGTACAATAATTAACTAATACATTAAAAACTAAAATATATTATTAAAATGTAACACTTTGGTTTTATTAAATACTATAAGTAATTAACTAAAAAGACTAAACCGCTCTTATATGAATAGATTTAACTGAAAATTTTAACCCAATTAATGATAAAGAATGAAGGTGCAATGGTTTTTACAAATAAAAGATTGTAACTGTAAATATTAAAGTTAAAGGGCATGGATTACAATTCAATATAAACATAAAAGACGAAAAGTGTAATTTACCCTAGATTTTTAATGAAAAGAAATTTTAAACCTGAAGCCTTTCTATTGTCACAATAACAAGTTATTATATACGCTCAATGACAATATTCTCAAGGTACCATTTAATCCTTCCCGTGTGCTAAGTTATGAGGCGTATTTAAGAATGAAATATTGAGAGATTGAAAGACGTGAGATTTAATCAATTGGGGTTTCAAATGTAATAGCCAGGTCTATCTAGCTGAGGATTTAGAACATGCCAAGTAGAGTTCAGCATGTATGCCCCATGTTTGGAAGGAATTAGGGGTCTCAATGCTAAGTTGAGTTCAAGAGCACTCAAAAGGTCTTAAAACGGTACAATAATTAACTAATTAACTAATACATTAAAAACTAAAATATATTATTAAAATGTAACAACTTTGATTTTTTTTTTAAATTTTGACATGATTTGTGTGTTGGATTTTGGATACTTAAAACTTTATTGTTAATTCAAATATATTATAGATTCTCTGATGTATTTAATGAAAAATATTTCATTACTTCGTTACCTTATTGGTAGTGTAAACATAATTAAAAAGTTTTCTAAAGAATTATGACTGCAACGAGCACTTTACAAGCGGGTTGAGTGTTAATTATTATAAGTAAAACATAATAAGTTTGTGGAATGACTATAATGTATGTCTATGTATCTTTTTACAAATAAACTATTTTTATTATTCAACCCGTACATACACGGGAGTATAACCTGGTTTTAAATAAAATACACACTAAAAATTATGCATTTCCTTGCAGTTTACACACCAAAAACTTGTATGAGAAGTAAAATGTTTCAATTATATATTAATAAAATTGTTAACAAATCCGATCGTTTCACAATGTCACATAAAAACACATATAATTTTAAGGTTTATGAAAACATGTTAAGCAGGTATTACTTCACCAGAAGAGGACGACTCAACTCATTTTTCCCCTTGATTTTTCTTTTCTCCTCGCTGTCACGTGTTTCCTTCTGATTCTCATTATTCTTTTTACGTAAATTTTTTTCTACCGTATCTTCAGAATATAATGTGACGATATATAGTGAAAAAAGTTTTTTTGGTGTACTAAAATCGGTAATTATAACACGTAAATAGAGAAATTAATGGAGAATAAAGTGACAGAAAAAGAAAAGAGCTAGAAACTGGGACGTTACTTTCTTTTATCCAAATAACGGTTATTTATGTATTTAAAAGTGTAGTGTAATAATAATTGCTTTAGTTCAATTTAATCATAACTGGTTTAGTACTTGGTAAGTTTTGCACCCAACAAACTAAATTATCACGAGAGTAAAAAAGAAAAGGCTAAATCGTTTTATTTTTGCCATCAGTGGTTCATGTTTTTTTTTTTTATATTTAACTTTTACATAAAAATCTCTATGTTATGCGCATATGTTTTCTTCAGCAATAAACATTTACCATATGTAGGTTATATATGTGCAGGAGAATACTTACACATGATGTATACATGTGTAGATTGTATAAATAAATGAATTTGTTTATATATATATTTTTACAGTGTTAGAAAATATAAATAAAATTAAAAAACAACCATTTTCTTGTACTTTAACTTTTTAGGGGTAATTTTGTAGAATAATAACCAAGTATTAAAAGTGTTCCAATTAGGTCACTCAAGTTTCAAAAGTGTTCCAACCAGGTCACTCAACATTCATTTTTCATTAAAATTAATGGTTTTTTTCATGCATTTCATAGGTAATCGTGGTGATGTGGATTTTTGTTCTTTTTTTTCCTTTTATTTGATGCTAACGTCGAGTGATGATGTAGATTTTAACTTGTTTTTTTTTTAATTTTTTAACGTAATTAAAGTGTTCTGTTTTTAATAAATATAATTTTATATATTAAAATAATCCGACCCCAGCATCTTATACTCCATTTTTATCTGGATACATGGAAGAAAGGGCATTGCTAATGTTAAGTTATCTAATTGGGACAAAAAACGATAAAAGTGACTTAATTAGAACACTTTTAAAACTTGGTTATTATTATGTGACATTTTCCCTCTTTTAATTAAAAAATTGAACTTTTATTTTGTTCATTTTTTCTCGTAAAAAACTATTTTTTTTGCGTGGAACCCTCCCATATATAAACCATTTGTGTTGTTTTCATTTCAATAACCAAATTATAGAGACATAAATGAAATTTTTATATGCTTACTGAATTTGCATGGTGATTGGTGGTGATGGTAGGACTCGTGAGGGATCCATAAAATGGCAAGATGGTGAAAGAGTGATAAATAACCAACATTGAAACTGTCATCATGCCAAAGATGATCACCATCTTCGGGGTTTGCTTGAGCATCTGCTGGTAGTGTTCGAGGTTTGATTTGGGTTCAGGCAACGACGATTGAAGTTTTTCATTTGGAACTTCGACATCGTTGTTTTTGCTCTCGATCTCCATTGTGATTAGATATGGTTTATGGATTTCCTTCTTTCAGGTTGGTTTTTATAACAAACTTTGATCTTATAAAAAGCTTTTACAAAAGGATTTTAATTAGCCAAGATCTATCATCATGCCAAGTGTCAACACACATCTTATAATCATGTGAAGTTTTCTAAACTTTTACCCGGAAACATTTAACTTCCTTTAAAAAAAGCTCTCAAAAAGCTTAATATAATAAAACTTTCTTAAACCCTCACATTATAGGTGCTAAGTTCCCATTAGGTATGCTCGTGCATGTGAACAGACACATGTATTCTTGAATTTTAACTTTCAATTATCAAACATCAATACGTAAAATTAATATATATATATATATATATATATATATATATATATATATATATATTGGAAAAGATATGTTAGAAGCTACCTTTTATTACGAGAATCGAGAGAACCAATGTGAACACAACCAATAATACCTAAAAAATCTAAAAAAACATACAAATTTTTTAAAACTTTTTTATAAAAAAAAATTGCTGATTTTTGCCAAAAAAAAATTTAATTTTTTATAACGAAAACCAGCGTTTTTATAAAAAAATATATTTAAAAAAATTGTATGTTTTTTAGATTCTTTTAGGTTTTTTTTTGGGTTAATGTTTTATAGGTTTTTGGGGGGTGGAGAGCAGGTTAGCTTTATAGTTTATTTTTTTAGCATTTAGCTTGGATGGGAGGGGGGGTTAGGTTTTTTAGGTTTTGGGTGCTGGTGTAGTGGGTTTATTTTGTTGTGTTTATATTGATTCTCACGGTTCTTACAATAAAAGATGGTTCTTGCATGAAACAAAACCCAAACAAAAAAAAAACTTGTCTTCTTCCTTAAATGCACTGATATATGAAAATTAAATGGCTGAAATGGAACTCAAATCCAAATTCTCCATCTTGAAATTTAAGTCACTAGTTAACTCATCTACCTTCGCCTTCTTATCTTTTTCCACACCAAATTAATTTAAATATAGTTAATATATATAAAATATTAAGAAGTTAAAATTTAGGGACTTTGGAAATTCAAGCCTTGGGTTGTTGCCCACTTCACCCGTGCCCAAAACCGGTTAGAGATAATCAAATAACTTAAGACATTTTTTCACATATCATGTATAGAGATTACTTTTCAAAAAGAAAGTATTTCGACCCTCTACACGCAATGAAAAGCAACACTAATTAAGGATAAGGGTAAAGTTATCATACAAAGTCTCCTAAATCTAGGAAGGGTAAAAAACATAATAGATCGCAAAATATTACACAATGCTAAGAAATATAACATAATGCCTAGAAAAAAAAAAGACACAATAGAGACAATGATGAAAAAAGACACAACGGCAAATAAAAGACACAATGATCTAACCAAAATTTTCAAAATCTACAAAGTAAAAATTTAAAAGAGAAAACCTAAAATCTAGAGTTCGACGAGATGGTCGCAATACCGCTAGAATGAGTTCATTCGAAATTTGTTTAATACCCTTCTGACGACGTCCTATTATTAGGAGATTACGTATTAGAATATTTCCATTAAGTAAGAATTGTTATGAATTTTTATTAATTTTTTATTAATCTATATCTATACTATATAATAAAAGATAGAATCTCTTGATAAATGGTGCATAGCTTAATATATCTTTTCTTACCATTTTGTTTCGCACATCTCTCTTGTTTGATACATCTCTTTTTTAATAATAACATACTTTTAAAGAAAATATTAAACTTTGAAATCTAATTATGTATGTTTTTTTTCAATCAAATAGTAAATGGAAGTCTAAATATATTAAACAGTAAATAATGTATTTTCAAAACTTTTCAAAACCCAGATATATAAGTTTTTACATATTTTTTGTTTTTTTTAAATCGTTAATACATGAATACATTTTATGGGTTGATATTTTTTTCATCCGTGTAATATATGAGATGAGATTGAGAATTCTAATTATGCATATATCTTCAAGACCAAAAGGGAAAATAATCAAACTAGTTTAACTTTCCATGAAATATTATCAACTCTTTTATGAACGACCAACATAATCAATCCTAAGTATTTTTGGGGCACCTACTGGACCAAACGAAGTATTTCGAGAGTAACCTAAGTCCAACACTAATTCCAGGGAAAACCTGGTAACCCACCCGCCCGTAGGCACGATGGTGAAAATACCAGTGCCTCACTCTGCACCAAGTGGGAGTTGAACCTGCATCTCCCAAGAGAAATGCAAACCTTCCACCACTTGATCTAGAGATCATTGGCTGAAATGTTATCAACTATTCATAAAAAGTTAGTCAAACTGTACTTCCTTTTTAACGAAAAATATGTCACGTACAAAGAAACGTATGTTGTGTTGTGATGATTAAGGCTTGGGATCTCTAGAGGTCTCAAGTTCGAAACTTGAATCAAAATCAATATGGATGGTTGATATTCCGTTTTAGGAAGACTCACTTAGGTATTAAGGTTAGTTTCAAACGTTGTCAAAATGAGTATGGATGGTTGATATCATAAACAGTGAAATGCAAGTTATGTCCCTTATCTTTATACTCACTTCTAAGTTGTGTCTTTTCTCTTTAAAATTGACGAGTTTTGTTCTTATCATTTTAAAATCTTGAACGACTCGTCCTTGGGCTCTAACCTAGTTTTTTTCTGTTAAATCAGATCAATGTAAAGCACATGATGATAAAATAGTCTTTTTACCCTATTATTTAAAACAAAAAAATAAAAAGATTATATATTAACTCCATGTCTTTATCTCCCTTAAAAAAATCCTCTTTCTCTCTCTTCCACTTCCACCAACTCATTCCATCACCATCACCACAACTGTCACACCCGCTCATAGGCGGAAGCGCGCGGTATGATCCGATTGATTTTCATTGTATACAATATAAGTGAACATATTAAATGAATAAAAACAAGCTCCAAATGTCATTGCCAATATTGTTTCAAAACGCAACATAAGTTGAGTATATTGTTTACAAACCATGAAATAAAAATAAGTTGTCAAAGTGTTACACATCCAAAACGCAAGTTTTAAATGATAAGGCTTCAACCCTTAATTGCCGCAAGGAGGCGACATATAATGGGCAACCCCTTCAAAAGTTGGCATGGAGACTTGACACTTGCTTTCCTTGTGGTCCACTAATTTCCTGAAATACATGTTAAGTTAAAAAATTCAACAAAAGTTAGCAAGTTCATGTGTTTTAACTGCATGAGATGAATCCATAAAATGTATGATGTATTTGTATCAAAATCCGGTATTAAAGCGTCAATGAATCGTTAATCATTAATGTTTTGTAAGGACATTAATATGTGTGACGACATAGGAAGCATCCAAACCTAGCCGATTTTCGTCGATTAACCTCGACTGGGACGACAAATGCACTCTTCCGTGTGGGTCCATGACCAAGAGTGGGGCTCGCCAACACCCGCTAGATCTAACCTTTGTACCGTGGTCTTAAACAAGATAAATGATGCTTAAGTTCCACCCTATTCGCACATGATCTAAGTTGTTTCATTCTCTAGCTTATCATACCATTGAACATGTATTTATGTTAGGTTTTGTTAGACACCTTGGTCTTTGTAACGATTCATGTTCATGTTTCTTGACTTAAGTATTTATTAAGACTTGTTCAGAATTATGTTTCGTTGAGATGTATTTTTGATGTATGATGCCCATTGAGATGCGTTTTTGGTATATGACGTCAGTTAAGGTGTATTTCGGTGTATGATGTCAGCTGAGATGTATTTTTGGTGTATGATGTCAATATATATATTTCGTCAAATATATATATATATATATATATATATATATATATATATATATATATATATATCCTTGCATCTCATGTGTTGCATGTAGGGGCCTAGCCATCTTGTCTCTATGCCTTGCAAGAGTAAGATGTATGTGTTTCATGGCTTCTCATAATCGGGTTCCACCCGTTTGCCTCGACGATGCCATCGTCGGATATGTTCCATATATAATGCTTCTTAATTATATAATTTCGATGTATTCGTTAAAATATCACATTTTAACCTGTATGATTTGTTTGCACTATTTTATATATCATTTATGATTGCGATGGGTTTGTTAAAAATAATCTATTTTAACATGTCTTGATATATAATTATCCATGTGCATGTGTTTATGGTATACATGACCAAATGTATTATTTGTTAAGTATTATACATGTGTATATTCCCAAGTATGGGTATACTTGTCTTATGAGTGTTTGTGTATTTAAATTTATACTGTCATAATTATGTACCCATACTTGTATAACGGTATTTTCACCAAGTGTTAGTGGTATATGTTGGCATGTATTTGTACGTATAAGAATACGTAATTGTATTCATTACCCACAAATTTTGTATTCTTGAAATATATAATTTTAAGATATGCCCAAATTAATATATGTATCTTATGCTTGGTAAGTGTATGCATCTAAAAATAATATGTTTTTAAGATTAGTTCTAAAAATATATATTTTTGTTTCCATCTAAACAATATATTTTTAAGATGTTTATGAAATGTATATTTGATATACTTCAAGAATAATACGTTTTTAATATCGTCAAAATATGATATATTTTATATACTCGTAAAATATATATTTTGTTACTTGTTCGGTTTTGAATGTAATATTTACCAAGCTTCGATATATTATACATTTTTATTCCAAAATCCTTATATAGTCCAAGTGTCCGATTTTTCATATTTGTCTCCAAATATACATATATATTCTTGTAAGTCTCTGTTTGCCATATTTTATTGTATTTGTTTGTGTGTATTATTTCAAGTCCCTAATTTTATATATAACTAATACAAATAATATACACATAGCACAAGATTTTTATGATCACTAAATGTATATTTTCCAAAATATATATATTTATATCCATCTTTATTTTTAAAAACCATAACTTCTTTGATTTACATTTTATAGAAAAATATGGGGATTTTTATATTTATTACCTATAAACAAGTTTACTTGTAAGAACTATGTTAAAATATATTTTTTTAAGTGTTTAAATTTTATAAAAAATTGTCCATAGTTTCCCCTAGATTTAGGAGGTTTCCCATGTTTAAAAACATGTGTTTAAGCTTCCAAAACTCATCAATCTATTCACAACAATTTCCACAGTCTAATATATGCATATAGATGCATTTTTCATGTTATGATGAACTTGAAAGTTAACCAAATCATGTAGTATTTTAACCTTGTGTTTAACATGTTCATCCATCTTCAAAAATAGGTTTTGTTTCTAATATTTACTAACTTTGTAGAAAATCATTTTTAACAACTTGTTCATATATTATTTTAAGAACATCACAAATGCTTTTAACCACTTTAATAAGCTCATTGTTCATGTATAACAAGTTCATCAACACTTTTATCATGGATCTTGTAAGATCCATGTGTATACTTGTTAGACCTATACTTCTAGCAAGTATACGTATGATGGATATCATCCATAGCACAAAATAAATAGCTACATCTTTATTACAACTTCGAGATATGTTTATTTTCTTTAGATTATGTTACTAGTTCATGTGTTCATCTTTTAAAGGTGAAGGTTTTAGATGGTTTAACTTGTACATTAACAAGATACTAGTAAAAAGATATAAAATGAAAGATTAGGAGGCTCACTACTAGCTCTTGTGGCTAGGGAAGTTGCAAGAAAGACTAGGAGATGAAGATGATGAGAAGATGGTGGTTAATAGCACCTTGAAGAGGTCCTTGAGCTTCCAAGACTTCTCACCTTCTTAATCTACCTTGAGACACCTTAGGATGAGCTTGGAATTACTTGAAAGTGGAAGGAAAATGGAGGTTAAGGGGAGTGTGGTGTGGTTGTGGATATGGAGGAAGAAGAAGGTGGTTGTTTTGCTTTGAAATGGTTGAGAAGATAAGGTAAATCAAAGTGTTTAGGTGTTGACTCTTTATGCATGAAATTCCAACACAAGATCCCCATACATCCCCTTTGCCCTCCCAACATATCTAAACAAGGGAGACACAAATGTTGGGTGGTGGGACCCCCTAGGACCGGCCATGGGGTCTTTGGTTGGGTTCTAAGTTGGTTAGTTAGCCTAGTTAGTAATTAAGTTAAGTTTAAGTTAAGTTAAGTTAAGTTAGGGTGTTTCGGGTTTTAGGGGTTTTTGGTGTAATTCAAGATGTATGGTGCCATATAATAGCTTAACATTGTCAAACAATATTAACTAGTCCATAAATTATGTCTAGTTCGTGTTTGGTTGCTTAACAGGTGCTTGATTTGTTATCGGGTCCTTAAACGGGGGTTTAAGAAACTTGTAGGGATTTTGGGGATTCTTATGTAAGACAAGGTGTTTAACGATCTTAACTAGTTTTATGATGTTAAAATATTGTTAACTAGTTCATATGATGTGTCTGGTTGTGTCCGGGTATTTGTTTCGTTGTCGGTTTGTTAAAACGTTAACTTTCAAGACTTGTATGATATGATATGTTTTTTCGCCAAATTAATACTTTCAACATCTTTTAGGTAGTCTATGATGTTTAACACCATTTCTGAATATTACACAAGCTAGTGGATGCTGAATTTTGCTGAATTATGCTGAACTGTCACTTAGTGTGTATTTCGGACAGTTTTCAGTGCATGTATTGTTTCCGGAAAGTGTTAGCGTGAATCCTTATTTTTCCCACATGGGATTTAATATACAGTTTATGTTGGACTCTCATCTAAGCCCTAAATCTGCTGTTTAGCTGAGTACTGAAGCTGTGCTGACACAACTAGTCTACTAGTTGTTCCGATGCATTGTCTTAAACTGTTTTTGAATTCTAACCACAAAAATGAATAATATGCATCATGTAATGTACCCAGTGAGTTTTCTAGGTGTATGCCATGCATTCATGCAGTTCAGACGTTCAAAACACATAATTGTATAATATGAATCACTGTTCAAATGTACGAAAATTACCCGGAAGTGACAGTTGTCACATACTCCCCCTTCTAAAATGAATTTCATCCCGAAATTGAGCTGAGTCAGCCATTGCAGGAGTCTTCTCAAACAAGTGAGGGTATTTGGCTTTGATTTGGACTTCACGTTCCCAAGTATACCCGTGTCCGTGTCGTGAGTTCCAACGGACTTTGACTAATCTGATACGACTTCTCCTGGTTTCTGGACCTTCCACTCCATAACCTCTACGGGTTCTTCAGTAAATTGGAGCTTATCGTCTATGTGAATCTCATCCACAAGGATGATAATTGTTTCTTGTGTTGGACTCTTCTTGAGATTTGACATATGGAATGTGTCGTGTATGCTACTAAGTTCATCCGGTAATTTCAACTTGTAGGCAACGGTACCAACCTTTGCCAAATTTTCAAATGGTCCGATTTACCGCGGGTTAAGCTTCTGCGCTTACCAAATCTGGCTACGCCCCTCCAAGGTGAGACTTTCAACAAAACCTTGTCTCCGGCCTCGAAGGATAATGGTTTTCTTCTCTTGTCCGCGTAGCTCTTTTGCCTATCACGAGCCGCCTTGCTAAGGTCTCCAATTTGAAAAATCTTATCCATAGTCTCTTGGACTAATTCAGGACCAATTAATTGTTTATCTACAACTTCCGCCCAGCATAGTGGAGAACGACATTTTCGACCATAAAGAGCTTCGAAAAGTGCGGCTTGTATGCTTGTGTGGTAACTGTTGTTATAAAAGAACTCCACCAAGGGTAGGTGAGTATCCCTATTTCCGCCTAGATCCATCACACATGCACGAAGCATGTCTTCAAGTATTGGATGGTTCGTTCACTCTGGCTGTCGGTTTGTGGATGGAAGGTCGTGCTTAGATCCAGTCGAGATCCAAAGTTCTTCTGAAAAGATTGCTACTATTACCCAAATCATGTCATGACCTCTCGAGGTCCTGGGTAATTTTGTAATAAAGTCCATGGATATTTGTTCCCATTTACAAACGGTAATCTTGGGTTATTGTAGCAATCCTGAAGGTTTTTGATGCTCGGCCTTAACTTTCGCGGAAGTTTAGCACTTTCCGACATTAGTCGCAATGCCGCTCTTGAGGTTAGGCCACCCATAATATTCCTTTAAGTCTGGTACATTTTATCCGGTCCCAGATGGATTGAGTACTTAGACTTGTGTGCTTCATCCAACACTACTTCCCGAAGGCCACCAAAAAGTGGAACCCAAATTCGACCCATAAGCTATAAAGTTCCATCTTCCTTTGGCACTAATTGTTTCTCCATGCCTCGGAGAAATTCCGCTTGAATATGTTCTTCCTTGAGTGCTTCTAGTTGCGCGTCATGAATCTGTGTGGTAAGGTTCGTTTGAATTATCATCTCTAGCGCTCGAACCCTTAAGGTTTTAACTCGCTCCTTGCAGCTCAAGGCATCTGCTACAACGTTTGCCTTGCCCGGATGGTATTTGATCTCATAATCATAGTCGTTCAACAGTTCAACCTAGCGTCGTTGACGCATATTTACTTCTTTCTAATTAAATATATGTTGAAGACTTTTATGATCCGTGAATATAGTACACTGTGTACCGTATAGAAAATGTCACCATATCTTCAAAGAGAATACCACTGTGCCTAATTCCAGGTCGTGCGTGGTGTAGTTCTTCTCATGCACCTTTAGTTGGCATGACGAATATGCAATGACTGTTTCCCGTTGCATAAGCACGCAACCGAATCCTTGATGCGAAGCAGCACAGTATACCACAAAGTCATCGGTACCATCAGGGAGTGATAGAATCGGTGCATCACATAATATATCCTTTAGTTGAAATGCTTCTTCTTGTTTTTCACCCCAATCGAACTTTTTGTCTTTTTGCGTGAGTGAGGTTAGCGGTTGAGCAACTTTGGAAAAGTTCTCAATAAATCTACGATAATAACCTGCTAATCACAAAAATTGTCGAACCTCAGTAGGTGTCTTGGCTGCTTCCCAATTCTTAATTGCTTCAATCTTCGATGGGTCTACATGAATGCCTTTCTCGTTCACTACATGCCCGAGAAATTTTACTTCGCGAATCCAAAATTCGCACTTAGAAAACTTCGTGTAAAGTTTCTCTTTCTTTGGCAGCTCCAAAATGGTTCTCAAATGTTTTTCGTGCTCGTTCTTCGACCGTGAATATATTAATATATCATCAATAAATACTATCACGATTTTGTCTAGATACGACTTACACACGTGATTCATTAAATCCATAAAAATTGCCGGTGTGTTTGTTAAGCCAAAAGGCATAACAAGTAACTCGTAATGACCATAACGAGTCCTAAAAGCCGTCTTTGGTATGCTTTCTTCTTGTATCCGCAACCGGTGATATCCAGACCTTAAGTCTATCTTGGAGTAGAAACTCAATCCTTGCAGTTGGTCGAACAAGTCATCAATCCTCGGTAGTGGGTACCGATTCTTGATAGTGAGCTTATTCAACTCTCGATAATCTATGCAAATTCTAAACGTTCCGTCCTTGTTCTTCACAAATAAAACTAGAGCACCCCAAGGCGAAAAGCTTGGTCGAAAGAATCCCTTATCCATCAACTCTTGAAGTTGTGTGGATAACTCTTGCATCTCGAAGGTGCTTGACAATATGGAGACTTAGCTACGGGTGCAGCTCCCAGCACCAAGTCGATGTGAAACTCGATTTGTCGTTGAGGTGGTAATCCCGGAAAGTCCTCAGGAAAGACTTCAGGGGATTCCTTTACAACAGGAATATCTTCAAGCTTAGGCACCTCGGCCTTCTTGTCAACCATGTGTGCTAGGAAGGCTATGCAACCCTTCCGTAAGCACTTTCGGGCTTTCATGCAATTAATAATCCTCAAAGGTGTGTCGCACTTCTCTTCATGGATAACAATTGTCTCCTCATTCTGAAGCGGTATGCGAATAATCTTCTCATGGCACCCGACTTCTGCTCGATTATCGGATAGCCAATCCATTCTGACTACTACGTCGAAGCTACCCAACTGAACGGGTAAGAGCTTGATGTTGAACTTTTGCTAGCCAAGGTCCAATGAACATCCTTTAATGATTTCCCTCGTCTCAACTAATTTACCATTTACCAATTCAATAGAATAGGGAACATCTAACTTACTTGATTTTAAGCCAAGTATATTTTTAAATTCCATAGAAATAAAGCTAAAATCGACACTGGTATCAAATAATATGGATACAAAATTATTGTTGATTGGAAACGTACCAGTGACCACATTAGGGTCTCGGCGCGCATCCCTTGCTCCAATCACAAAAGCTCTCCCGCGAGCTTGATTTTCCTTGGGACAATCTTTCTTCCAATGGTTCTTGCTTCAACAACCATAACATCCTGCTTCACTCCCATTTCCATTCCCGTTTCCATTTCCATTTCCATTTCCATTTCCTCCTCTTCCAATAGTTGTCCAACATGCCTCAGTACGAAGGCCAGCCTTGCCACGCTTATCACACTTAGAAAACCAACAAGCACCCAGATGGTGATACTTGCATTTGGCGCACTTGGGATAGGGGCCTTCGTACTTCTTGGGGCCAGTGTTGGTTGTAGTTACAAATGCTCTTGCATCCTTAGGCTGGTTAGCCTCTCTCCTTTTGTTGCCACTGTTGTTGTTGAAATTGTTGGTGTGATTGTTGTTGTTGTTGTAGTTGTTCACTTGAGTACCCTTCTTGAAGTTCGAGTACTTCCTGTTCCCATCATTTGAAGACTCAACATGAGATTCTTTCTTCTCCGTCCCTTTTACAAACAACTTCTTCATCCTTACTACATCTTCAGTGAGACTAACGGTTAATGTCACAACATGAGTAATGTTGGTAGGGTTTGATGTGGTAACCATACTACGAATTTCAAGGACTAATCCCTAGTTTAAGCGCTTAAACTAAAGAGTCACAAGATAAGGAATCACACGAGAGAGATCGTGATATAACCCACGATATCAGCTCCTATCATGGATAGATTCCAAAATTCAGTTTCCAACTTCTGAAGCTCAGCCCTCGAACAATACTTTTCCCTCATCCTTTCTTTCAAATTTCCCAAGACATTCCATACGCAACATTGTCACCAAGAGTTTGCACTTGTAAATTCCACCAAGTAAGTGCCTCGTCAACAAACAGACCAATAAAAAGTAACTTGTTGGTTAGTGGAACATCTGCTCATCCGGATAGTGGAGTCCGTTTTCTCAGTCCAACGCACGAATGCCACGGCAGCGCCAGTGCCATCATAGTTCAGTGGCTTGCAGTCTAAGAACTACTTGTAGGTGCATCCTGAAATGTTTATAAACATATTATGAATGAGCAAATAATGAAACGCACGAATAGATTATAAAGAGAAGGTGGTTGTTTTGCTTTGAAATGGTTGAGAAGATAAGGTAAATCAAAGTGTTTAGGTGTTGACTCTTTATGCATGAATTCCAACACAAGATCCCCATGCATCCCCTTTGCCCTCCCAACATGTCTAGACAAGGGAGACACAAATGTTGGGTGGTGGTACCCCCTAGGACCGGCCATGGGGTCTTTGGTTGGGTTCTAACTTGGTTAGTTAGCCTAGTTAGTAATTAAGTTAAGTTTAAGTTAAGTTAAGTTAAGTTAGGGTGTTTCGGGTTTTAGGGGTTTTTGGTGTAATTCAAGATGTATGGTGCCATATAATAGCTTAACATTGTCAAACAATATTAACTAGTCCATAAATTATGTCTAGTTCGTGTTTGGTTGCTTAACGGGTGCTTGATTTGTTATCGGGTCCCTAAACGGGGGTTTAAGAAACTTGTAGGGATTTTAGGGATTCTTATGTAAGACAAGGTGTTTACTGATCTTAACTAGTTTTATGATGTTAAAATATTGTTAACTAGTTCATATGATGTGTCTGGTTGTGTCCGGGTGTTTGTTTCGTTGTCGGTTCGTTAAAACGTTAACTTTCAAGACATGTATGATATGATATGTTTTTGCGCCAAATTGATACTTTCAACATCTTTTAGGTAGTCTATGATGTTTAAAACCATTTCTGAATATTACACAAGCTAGTGGATGCTGAATTATGCTTAGTGTCACTTAGTGTGTATTTCGGACAGTTTTCAGTGCATGTATTGTTTCCGGAAAGTGTTAGTGTGGATCCTTGTTTTTCCCAAATGGGATTTAATATACAGTTTATGTGGGACTCCCATCTAAGTGCTAAATCTATTGTTTAGCTGAGTACTAAAGCTGTGCTAACACAGCTAGTCTACTAGTTGTTCCGATGCATTGTCTTAAACTGTTTTTGAATTGTAACCACTAAAATGAATATTATGCATCATGTAATGTACTCAGTGAATTTTCTATGTGTATGCCATGTAATGATGTAGTTCAGACATTCAAAACACATAATTGTATAATATAAATCACTATTCATATGTACGGAAATTACCCGAAGTGACAGTTGTCACAACCTCCTTCCACCGCCACCACCACGAATAAATCCGGCCAAAAAAAACCTCTACAACAGTTCACAAATCTAAAAACATTAATGACTACCTTCATTCGCTCCCATCTATTTCAGATCTGTAATCGCAGATCCAAATCCACCATCACCTTCATCCGGTTGCTGAAATCCACCAACAACCAACCATCAGATCCAACAACATGCGACTTTTTTCTATCTCCATTGCAAATCACAAACAATTCACCGTCGACCACAACGATTCCGATAAATCTCATCGCTGGCAATATTACACACTCCTCATCATCTTCCAATAATTTAAAACAGATTGAAGTTTGAATTCAACCCATATTTGTATATACTCTCTCACAGATAGTTGTGTGTGTTTGACAAAAAACAGATGTGAAGATGATGAACAAAGATCGCACCTGAATTTCTGTTCCATATCGAAATCCATCAAGTTGCTTTCTTTATTTTTAAGATATTATAGTAGTTAGAGGATTAATTCTGTTCAGTTAGATTATTAATAGCTCAATCTATTCACACACCCCTACTGCCTATTTGGACGGCTTTGGTGCCCTAGACGGGAATGTCTGGCACAAAAATTAGGGGATCTAGACGACCCGTCTAGACCTGGACGACCCGTCTAGGACGTTGTGTTTTTTAATATAAAAATGAGTGTTTTGGTGGGGTAAACTGATTGTTGTTGGAGTGTGATGTGTTTTTGAGTGGAAAATGGGTTTTTTAGTGGTGTAATTTGAGATGTTAAATTTTAAAAAGTTTTACTATTTGTATAAAAATATCTTACAGTTTTCGATCGTTTAAATATTTCATTGTTTTTACATTTTAGTTTTTAAATATTACCTTTCCATTAAAATATTATATTATTTAAATTTAATAATATAAATACCAAATCAGTATTCAATTAAAGATTAAATATTATATCATGTAAACATTATTTAACATTTTAAAAAGTATATTGTTTACGTATTATATTTCAATGTCGATTCAAAACAAACAGTCATTAAGTAACCGAATAACTGAAAACAAACTTAAATATAACATATATAACATAAGTATGTACATCCATAACAAAATATATATACATGTGAATACTAAATAGAAAACATGATTCAGCTGGTCTGTGCATCCGAATCGAAATCTAAATGTGGATCTGGCTGATACGGCTGCTGCTGATGATGTGGGGCTCGAGGTGGTGGGAGTGGTATGACAGGTAACCCCTCTCTCTCGTCTATCATGCGCCTCCTAAACTAACCAACCCATCAAATCCATATGCATGTCAACGTCGGCTCATAACTGCGGATATGCTGCAGCTCTCGGGGCATGACCTGGAATAACGTGCCGAGGAAACTGGGGCGCCCCGGGAGGTGGTGGTGGATGCGGTGGTGTTGGTCCGTCTAAATCATCCATGCGGTCTTGAACGGTCACTACCTCATCTACCATAGGATAGACCGGATCGAAGTGCTCCAATAGGGCCTCTGGAACCCATACTTCACCTGCGCGGGTTTTAAACCGCTCACCGAGTAGGTCGAACCTCTTAACTAGCTTCATCCCCCGCTACGTCAAAAAACCCATC
The DNA here is from genome assembly GCA_947069175.1 of Scalesia atractyloides. Classification (NCBI taxonomy): domain Eukaryota; kingdom Viridiplantae; phylum Streptophyta; class Magnoliopsida; order Asterales; family Asteraceae; genus Scalesia; species Scalesia atractyloides. The sequence continues at coordinate 79,944,559 of CAMTDV010000008.1, forward strand.
CGCATCGATGGCATGGCCGACCGTAAGTGTGGTCCGTCTCTTGTAAATGACCCAACGAACGGACAATGACGGTCACGTACGCGCCCCCATACAAAAATCCGCACTCCTGCAGGTGACAGATAGAGGCGAAGTACTACACCAAACCGTGTGCAACTGTGCACGGCATCCTGTACAATAAACAGTAGAAGGAAAATACATCAATGCTCGTATACCACTCACGGCTGTGGCCGCGAGCCGTGATAAAAGTAGCAAGCATCCTATGTAGATATCTGCAGATATGGTTAGCGAAAGACAGAAACTAATAAATAATAATCACAATAATTACTATAATAAACGTATGTACATGTACAATGGGTCATCAACCTGTGAAACCCTCCCCTTCGCCCTCAAGTGCTCCCAAGTATCTGGCCCCGCAACGCATCCTAAAAGGGTGGGTCTATCCACCATTACTAGCCCCTCCGTATAAACATCTGTAGCGATCTCCTCATGTAGGTATAAACCACTATGAACCACAAACTCTGCTAGCGTCATCGAATGCCAAACACTAGCAAGCCTTAAAGAAACCTCAGGTGGAGGGGGAGGAACCTGTGGATGTAGAGGCGGGTGGTCAGCCTGAGAAGGGTGAAATGCGAACGTTGATAAAAACTCAATCAACAGCTCCATGTAGCTCGGCATGCCAACTAAGTCAAATAAACGATGCCACGACGAATCAACTAGAATGAAATAATGGAGTCCCAGCGTCTCAACAATCGCCTCGATAGCATCCCAATTGACCGTGGCATGTGATCTAGCGTACATCCTCCTAAGCTTCCCGCAATGATGGGCGGCGTCGGAGTTGGGAGGAACCTCCAGGTATGGTTGACCGTGTAGTGTATCCGCTGGCGATGGCGGAGCCTGCGATGGACCTTGTGGATGCGGAGGTCAAAGGGACGGCAATCTTCGAGAAGTTCGAAATGAAACGGCGATAATACCCAGCTAGGCCAAGAAACGAACGAATCTCAGAAAGTGATTTAGGTGCAACCCAATTCTTAACAGCTTCTATCTTTGCCGGGTCAACATGAATACCGAGTTCATTGACGGTGTGACCGAAGAATTGAACCTCTTTTAGCCAAAATTCACACATGGAGAATTTGTCATAAAGACATTCGGTGTGCAAAAATGTAAGAATGAGGCGCAAATGTCGCCCATGTTCTTCTTTCGTCTTGGAGTAAACAAGAATATCGTCGATGAAGACACTAACAAAACGATCAAGAAACAACTTAGACACGTGGTTCATTAAATCCATGAACACGGCAGGCGTGTTAGTCGAACCAAAAGGCATGACCACGAACTCGTAGTGTCCATAACGTGTGCGGAATGCGGTTTTGGGTATATCTTCTTCGAGAACTCAAAGTTGATGATAACTAGAGCGGAGATCAATCTTTGAAAAGCACGTCGCGCCTTGTAATTGATCGAAGAGATCGTCAATGCGAGGATGTGGATAGCGGTTCTTGACTGTGAGCTTGTTGAGCTCACGATAGTCAATACACAAGCGAAATGATCCATCTTTCTTCTTGACGAAGAGTACGGGAGTGCCCAAGGAAAATACTAGGGCGTGTAAAGCCTTTATCAAGAAGTTCTTGAAGCTGGCTAGATAGCTCTTGCATCTCCGAAGGTGCTAATCGATATGGAGCCTTCACAACAGGAGTTGTGCCGGGAATGAGGTCAATACGAAAGTCGATAGCACGAGGAGCAGGAAGACCAGGAAGGTCATCCGAAAGACACCAGGGAACTCACAAACGACGGGAACATCACCTAGGTTTGGTCCTTTGTTTTTCTTTTCCACAACATGGGCCAAAAAGGCAAAGTATTCCTTGCGTAAGTATTTGTTCACCTGAATACACGACGCCAGCTTGAGACCTTTGGAAGGTTTCTCACCATAGACGTGTAGGAAGAGGAAGGCGAAGGAATTTCTCCGAGCAAACAACTTCAGCATAAACTTATCGGAGCCAGTCCATGCCTACTATGACGTCAAAACTACCCATTTTCATAGGTATGAGATTAATCGAAAATGTATGACCGTTAAGATCCAAGGAACAACGAGAGAGGACAAAGTTAACAGGAACGGTCTTTCCGTTAGCGACTTCAACAGCGAAAGGATCGGGTAGCTTAGATCGTTCGCACTTAATCAAGGGTTCAAATTCAACAGATACAAAACTTCTATCTGCGCCAGTATCAAATAAACAAGAAGCATAGACGTGGTTCACAAGGAACGTACCAGTAATAACATCATTGGAGCTTTGGGCTTAAGCGGATGTGAGCACGAAAGCTCGACCTTTGGCAGGCTCAGGTTGTTGCTGCTGACGCTGCTGCTGGTAGTTGGCATGCTTGGGGCAAACATTTGCGAAATGGTTAGGGTCGCCACAGTTGTAACACGCCCGAATGGGAGTGGCTTGGGCTTGAGAGTGAGGGTTAGGTGTAATGGCTAAGGGTTGCTGATTTTGGGATGGAGGAATGCTTCGACAACGGTTAGACAAGTGCCCTAACCTCTGACATTGAGCGCACTTTCGGCATGGAGTACCGACGGGATGATGGTAGAAACAAGTAGTACACTGAGGGTGAGAACCAGTGTAACCACGTTTGAGCTGGTCGGTGCTTTGGGTAGTGGTGATGGCGTTTAGTGTTGTAAGGGTAGGTGGAGTAACAACCGCTTTGTTTTGGACGGAAGCCTTCCGCTTCTTGTTTCGGTTCTGGTTTTTCTTGGCTTGGGAGGGAGGAGTTTCGGTAGTGGTGGTGTCGACGATGGCTTGGTGCGTATGCTTCGTAGAGACCTTTTCATAGGCCCCTGAAGGATGCAGTTGTGGTTAAGCTAAAAGCTTCATCGAGGGTCTTGGGATTGGCGGTGGCTACATGGTTCATGATCAAAGGCGAGAGCGAACGAATTAGCTTGGCAATCGCCTTGGGAACAGTATCCACCCTGTTCAGGACAGATGATACTCAATTGTTTGAAGCGCGCAATCAAACCTTCGGCGTCGCTCCCCTGTTGGGTAAGATTCCAGAATTTGTTTTCGAGCTTCTGGGTCTCGTGGGGAGGACAGAATTGATCCTTCATGAGCTCCTTAAGCTCTTCCCAATGTAATGAGTGAGCCGCTTCGTTGCCACGCTTGTTGCGCTCGGTAGTCCAACACTCCAGGGCTCTCTGGCAAAAGACCCCGGTAGCGTTGAGGGTTCGAAGGTCATTAGGGCGCCCGCCCTAAAGAAAGGTAAGCTCCATTGCGTCGAACCAGTTGATCATGGCAGTTACACCGTCCAGGCCGGTGAACTCAACGGGTTTGCAAGCCATGAAGTGCTTGAACTGGTAAGACATTTTGGGTGCATCCGTTTTTGAATCGGAGGAGGACTTAGGGGTGCCTTTGGTATGGATGGTTTGGAGTTGGCTAACAATATCAGGGATAACACGGGCCATTTGGTCAGCCATTTGGTCAGCCACTAGACCGACGAGATCTTCTTTTGACATAGAGTTACCGTTGTTGCTAGATCCCTTGTTGGACCTCTTTGACTTCTTAGAAGAATTAGGAGAAGACTTCTAGAGGTTCGAAATGGAGCAAGGGATGAGACTTGATCATAATTTAAAAATAACAAGTTTTGCATGTATAAGTATGTATAAGGTTCACATAAGTTGCATGAGTTTAACAAGTATAACATGTATAATCACGTATGAATGCGAGTAAAAGAGTTTAAATTTAGTTTATTCACGAGGAATAACATTGTTTTGGATTGCGATAAATGTGCGAATAGTGTAACGGTTCGAAATGAACGAGGTAACAAGTATTAAAAACACATAGAAATTGAATCACATAAAAAGAATAGGCTCACAAAACGTGGGAATGTTTTGGGTAGAGAAACGTCCACAATTCCAAAGTGAATCGAAGTCCCTTCAAATTAGAGAAACATGCTTTGGCCTATAGGTAAAATGCTCTCATCGAGAAGCAACTAACGACATTTTACCCTTCCAGTTACTACACGTCACTAATCGATTGGAAAAATCGAAACTTTGGCGAGAGCGAAAATCAATGAATGGGACTTAATCGACAAGGTGCGGGTTTCTAACTTGACGATTTCGTACCCTAAGTGTGGTCGGTACTTACCAAACGAAGAGCAATTCCGATTCATTGGTAAGGGTCCACTAGAGTTTAAATTGGAAATTTTTTCATCAAGATGTGGATTTCACTCCTAACTTGATGGCGAAATTTCGTGCAAAAAGAATAAGTATAGCGGAATGAGGGTCGTTCATCAAATTGTGGGTTTCACGCCTATTTAATGAACCCGTCTCGTTTGTGTTACGAGTGTCTTCAAGTCTTCAAAGTGTGTATTGTGTAAAAATATCTTAGGAAAGACATCATGTGTATGCATTAAGACCAAAAGAAAAGAGAAGAAGCAAAGTAGGAAGCATAAAGTTTTAAGCATAAATAAGAATTGTCAAAACGGGTACTTAGAACTATAGACTAGGTCGAACATGGCAATTCTACCTAATTCCCTATAGTTATGGCTCTGATACCAATCTTTCACACCCCAACCGATGGCGGAAACATCGGAGTGAGACGATAACGAGATTGCTCATTGCTCACAACGCTAATAATGACAATATTTAATTTAAAGTCGAATTTCATTTCAATAATAATTGTCAAAATACAACATTGAAACAAATACAACAATTATACAACATTGATACAACAATATTAACCTAAACGTCTAAATGTGTGTATCTAAGTCCTTGCTATTGATTTCATATCATCCTCTTCATCAACCTGTAACATGTTTTAAAATAACAATTCAATGCAAAAGCAAAGGCAAGTACACAAGTTTAAGCATAGCATACGTATATGAATAAAGTTTAACAAATCTTCATGGCACCTTTGATTCTACAAGAGCATATACAAGGCATGCAATACTACTAGTCAAACCCTTAACGCAATGGCCTCAAGTTTACACGATGGAGGGGGATGCGTTACTTCCTAAAGCGCTTATACATGTCAATCGAAGGCTTAAAGCAAGTTAATGACTAAAGTATCACATAAAGAATGTCCAAGATATAAGCATCACGTAAGCGTATCAAGTATTCATATGTATAGGATTGTTTGTGCATTTCATAAAGTTTAAGTGTTGTGGTTTTGGTATAAGTAAACATGTTGCACCCAAAAGTGATGAAAACAAAAAGTGGGTCGAGTGTACTCATGGTTTTGCAAATGCTTCCACTTGTTACTTCGCGAAGGGTTTGAGAGAGAGTTTGGGGGAACACCGAGTTATCCTACAAGAGGAATACAGAGGTTGGTAAGTATTCGAATGATAAAGGAGGAATTAGGAACTTTAAATACGCTAAAGTATGTTACACGACAAAATAATCATCTAGACTTAATACTCGTTTTTGACACTATAAGACCCATTCGGGTTGATGTGTGTTCATGGGTTAGTTACCCATTAGAATCGTAATGAGAGATTTAGTACGTAGGTGATGTAACCTAGTACCATGAAGGACAATCATTTGATTACCATCAAGAGTTCGGTTAGTGAATATGTACATATATTATATAGCGTACATAATAAGTAAATCATAAACATCATGGAAGTTCATAGAAGTCATGCATGAAGGTAGGAGGATAACCTTCCTTTTAAAACCTCTCTCGTATAGTTTACCAATGCACAAGTCGTCACAAGAACGACAAGGATGGTCATGAGTAACATAAAAGTAAAAGACAAAAAGTAAAGAAAATCATCAAGTGAGGTGGTGGATCGAGAGTAGGATAGCCAATGCTTCCAAGTGATCACACTCTACCAATACAAGTCTCGTTTCAAGAACAAGCTTGGAAGGATATAATGATATTTATTTTATCAACTATATATGGTATGCAAGTGCGTCCTTGACTTATTACTTGGCTACGTGTATCATACCGTTCAATATACACATATATTCACTTTGGAGAAACATCATAAGTCTGCTCTGTTTAGATAATTTCTAGTAGATATGATAGAAAACTATATTAACATATGTTACCCCGTTTACAAGGTGCGCTAATCTAATACAGACACGCACTTACATACACATTAACACGATTTTATAATTATATATTTAATCACTTGGGAACCAAGTTGTTCTTAAGGCTTAATACATATGTGGAATATATATGGGATTAAACGAACCTGGGATTACTGGTTGCATCACAGTATTAACCTTATCATTGGGTCGCACATTTAGTGATTCGATAAAGCTCGGTCACACATGAAAACCTTACAGTAGTATTGGTTACTTATGATATGCTAAATCATTAGGGATGCCCTGGTGATTATCGGCATGCTATGCCAGTTCGTGTGGTTGACACATAGTACTCTGGATATAACACGCACTCTAAGGGGAGTTCAGGACCTCTACTCTTTTAAATAATTTTAAAACACAGGGGGACAAAACATGCGCTACATTGCGGTAAAGTAATGTCATAACGTTACGGTAAGGTAACGTCACAACTATTAGGGTTTTTGTTATATTAGTTATAGTCACAAAGTAGCATTTATCACATAAGTCCTCACAAACCTCGGACCGCTAGTACTGGGTGGATAGCGGGGAATTTTGAGTAGTACTACTGGGCCCGACAAGCCCCACTCGAGCTAGTCGCGCTAGCTAGACCGATAATGTTCAACAGGTGTAGAATTGGCCTAACTTATCTCTATGGTCAGTGATAGACCTGGCAAACAGAGGCAATAACAGTCAGCTTCGGTTTTGAACTCTTTCGTGACGTGACTTAGGTTAGCTACCTACAGATATAACAAGTAACTGCTAAACACTTCAACTAACTGTTTCGGGTTTGGAACAGTGGAAAACTCTTGAGAAACAACTTACATTATATTATAAGTTAAAACCTGTGAACTCACTCATCATTATGTATTCACACTTGTTCTTGCATATCTTTCTCAGGTTGCTAAGGTATTATACGTCAAGACTAGGATGCATGTTGGGGTAGCATAGATTTCACCAAATGTTTAGAATCAACTTTAGTTATATTAGCTATTTTGGTTTTGTAATTATTTACACTTCCGCAACTTAATTGTATAAATAGTATTTTCTCATTAATGAGCAAATAGGAAAATTTTTAAACTCATATAGTGGTCGTTCAATATGACTAATGACTGAGATCCTGGTTTGTCATGCGCCTCGCGGTAGAACTACGCCAGTGGATTTGAGGGTGTGTGACAACACGAAAACAAAAAACCTACGAATTTAAAATATAATTGAACTTTACTAAGCCATTTTTTTAAACAACATTTATTAAGTCTAATTATCTTAAATCATTTCCCATAGAAACCAAGGCCTAAGAATAAGTCTAAGTAACACATTTAGATTCTACTTTATTATAGTAGATAGATTTCTGGGTAAATTACACTTTATGTTTCTATCGAATTGTAACGGATGCCTTTTAACTTTAATAATTACATTCATAATCCTTTATTTGTAAAAATTATTACACTCTACATCCTTTAAATTTGAAGTAATTAAAATTATCAATTAAATATAACATGTGAATTCTAAAATAGGGTAAGTTAGTTATTTTAGTATATACTTAAAATATATCTATTTTTCCTTTCATTTTTACATGTCCCTAAGCTTATACCCTTTCAATCCTCTCTAATGTCTCTCTCTCTCTCTTTAAAAACGCCGACCACCACCCTTGGTGGCGGAGCCGTGGCGGCAGCTCGGCATGGTGATGGTCTCGACTAGTGGGTGTGGTACGTTAGGGGTAGTGGGTTGCGGAGCGGGGGTTTTAGGGGTGATGGTGACAGGGAGGAGGGGATGTGCAATGGAATGGGATTTGGATCGGGCAATTGTGACCAGTTATACCCTAACCTCTTTTTAAGTTGGGATTGTTGATGATTCTGTTAATTTTGTAGCTTAATATATTTTGGCAATGTTACATGACATGTGGTTACTTGATGGTTTACTGATCACATATTAAACAACAAGAAATATAATTTTGCTCCATCAATAAGATTTTGATGTGTGTTGTCCCAAAGTTGGAACATAACAAATTTGATCTTCATAAAGACATTTGAATAGAATTCATTCAGAACTGAAAATGTATGCTTGGAAGACCAATTATACCCCCTTTTAACCTCTCTGTAGGTTATCCACTCTTAGGTAAACTTCGTGGGAACTCACCGGAAATGAGAGAGAGAGAGTAAGAGTTAGCTTAGATAATAATAATTCAATGCAAAAGCAAATGCAAGTACACAAGTTTAAGCATAGCATACGTATACGAATAAAGTTTAACAAATCCTCATGGCAACTTTGATTCTACAAGAGCATATACAAGGCATGCAATACTACTAGTCAAACACTTAACGCAATCACGGTGTTTTAACATGGCCTCAAGTTTACACGATGGAGGGGGATGCGTTACTTCCTAAAGCGCTTATACATGTCAAACGAGGGCTTAAAACAAGTTAATGACTAAAGTATCACATAAAGAATGTCGAAGATATAAGCATCACGTAAACATATCAAGTATTCATGTGTATAGGATTGTTTGTGCATTTCATAAAGTTTAAGTGTTGTGGTTTTGGTATAAGTAAACATGTTACACCCAAAAGTGTTGAAAACAAAAAGTGGGTCGAGTGTACTCACGGTTTTGCAAATGCTTCCACTTGTTACTTAGCGAAGGGTTTGAGAGAGAGTTTGGGGGAACACCGAGTTATCCTACAAGAGGAAAACAGAGGTTGGTAAGTATTCGAATGATAACGGAGGATTTAGGAACTTTAAATACGCTAAAGTATGTTACACGAGAAAATAATCATCTAGACTTAATACTCGTTTTTGACACTATAAGACCCATTCGGGTTGATGTGTGTTCATGGGTTAGTTACCCATTAGAATCGTAACGAGAGATTTAGTACGTAGGTGATGTAACCTAGTACCATGAAGGACAATCATTTGATTACCATCAAGAGTTCGGTTAGTGAATATATACATATATTATATAGCGTACATAATAAGTAAATCATAAACATCATGGAAGTTCATAGAAGTCATGCATGAAGGTAGGAGGATAACCTTCCTTTTAAAACCTCTCTCGTATAGTTTACCAATGCACAAGTCGTCACAAGAATGACAAGGATGGTCATGAGTAACATAAAAGTAAAAGACAAAAAGTAAACAAAATCATCAAGTAAGGTGGTGGATCGAGAGTAAGATAGCCAATGCTTCCAAGTGATCACACTCTACCAACACAAGTCTCGTTTCAAGAACAAGCTTGGAAGGATACAACACTTGCGGGTAAAATCCTATTAAAACAAAAGACTCTTACACTTGGGACCTTAGACATGGTGATGTTCCAAGTTGGTCTTCCATGGAAGACTTATGGAGACATTCCAAAGGTGTTTCAAGTGGTAAGAAAGAAGAAAGATCAAAAGGAGAGAGGTGAGTTAGAATTCACTTTTTGAAGCCATGATCTTTTAGAAAAAGAGAGCTCTTAGAGCTTTTAGAGAGAAGAGAAGAGATGATTTGAGGTGTGATTTGAGAGGAGGAGGAGTGGGGTATTTATAGGTGAGTTTTGGGAGGTTGTTAGGTGAAGTAATAAATGCAGAAAACACAAAATTGACCAATCCATGAGCTTGAAACCAACTTCTCCGGATTATGCCCCTCTCGCGGGCCGCGAGAGGGTGAAGAGGTCTCGGTCGCGGGCTGCTAGAGGTCTGGCGGGCCGCGAGGGGTTAACAAGGATTCGGTCGCGGGGCACGAGGTGGTTTATTCGAGAAGTTTCTTTATTTTTATCACTTTTAGTCCTTGAACTTTGTTTAAGTTTCCATTTTTGCATGTTTTAAGCATATAACGTGTATAAGTGTCGAGTGTGAATGCATGAACCTTTGCTCGTATAACAAGTATCAGTATGATTGAATGCATCTAAAACAAGTATCTATCAAGTATCAATTTTATTATGATTCAAGTCTCGGGTTACAAGATTGGGAAAAGAAATACGAAAACGATACGAATACAAGTATGAAAAAGCGAGGTGTTACATAAACCGCCCTTATATGAATAGACTTAACTGAAAATGTTAACCCCGTTACTATGGTGGAGGGTGTAAATTGAGGAAAAGACCTACACATTTCTATTATCATGCTTGCCATTGAGGTATTCACAATTCACCATGAGATGAGAAGATCTTGGGTTGGTGACACATCTCAAAAATCACATACCAAGGCTTAAATTGTTGGAACAAAGCCTAAGACGACAAATGGCATTCCATCAAATCAAATGGGGTTATGGAGCCAAAAGCTTGGAGACCTCAAAGTGTTTGCTCGGATAAGGTTTATCTAAACACATGTAGGGGCATTCACTTACTACACTTACGCACTTGTTTATTGTGAGCTTGTGTTGTCAATCCTCAAATCATATACATGACTTGTGCGGTTGCATTTGTAGAAGCATATTATCTTCAATCAGTTATTATGTTCGTTCACTCATTTACTGTTTTAATATTCTTTTTAGGCAAATGATTATGCATTGTATCCTTTCTTTCAGGACTCCATCTAGATGACACTTGATAGCATATGTAGGGGGCGTGTTGTTATGTGTTAAGGCAAAAATACTAACTGAACTTAATGCATGTCATGTGTTGAATGAAATGCTTGACTGAACATCAGTTTGTTAATTTAAAAATTTTAATGTGCTAATCTTTTGAGTTTTTGTTGTGATTGATTAGATACAGTGATTTTCATCTGATAACGTGGTTAGGGTGCGAGAGAGTCAATTTTTTTTGGACATTACATGTGTGCAAACCTACGTTATCAATAGCACGAAGATCATATTCTTGAACGAACGACCACAGCCTAGCCCCGGTAAAAGAGTCACTGGGGTTGACTATTTCAAGTACACAAGGCTAATGTTTCTTCTTATGCATGTATGTTATTAGGTTCATGGGTAGCTAACAAAAAGTAAGTTAACAGTGTATGTAAATAGTAGTGTTTCATAGCTCATTCTTGACCAGCTTAATCTGATTTTTATATATTTCAAGTATTCCTTTTGAATTGCTCATGTTTGGTTCTAACTATTGAAAATTGCATAATGGGTGGGTTAGGATGTTTAGTAATGGGTCAATAGACGGTTGGATTGACCACTAACACTTTTCCTCAAAACTATAGTAGTGGTGACTCGGATTATTTTAAACTTAAGTAATTGATGTCTAACAATGAAACCGTAAAAATTTGTAGCTCATTAAATTTTAGTTATTATATTCAATGTGATAATACATACCGTAAAACCCATAAATTTCTTGTAGTTTTGCATTCTGGTATGCCTGTATATTAAATGAAAACCATCCTTTTCTCTATAAAACTTGATGTATAATAATGTTTTTCATATTGTTTGTACTCTATATTCATTAACCTACGGCTTACACCATAATCTGTATGCAGGGTGAGGGAAGGGCTTTTTGGTCTCGTGAGAGATTATCTCTGCACTTGTAAGTTTAATGAACATGAAATGTACTTGGTTATTGCATTTTTGCATGAATAACATTTTTGTCCTTTTATAAAAATTTGTTTTTTTAATATAGTTCGTTGAAACTCACAAATTTGGAAGATCCCTTATAATGTGATATTATTTACTTTTTAGAATATTTATACTTTTACTAAATGGTTTCACTCTTTCCTGACCTTAAAGAAAGCATCACCAACCAGTCTCAAAATTTCCTTCACTTTCTAAATGTTTACTGTGTTTTTTGTTTTATATATTTATTAAGTTGTTTTTCATAAATTCATTTCACTTATAAGCCAATCTTTATACAATAATGACTTTTACTTATTATGGTTAAAATAAAGATAATTTTTTAAATTTATGAAGTTATGGTATGAAGATTAGCGCAGAAAGACTTCAAATCGTTGGTCAGTGTCTAATCTGCGTGTAGAGAATGGGAATGTAGATTGATGGAAATGGTTTGGAGATGGGTATAGATTTTTTTGGTGTGTTCGGTTCGGCGATTACTTGACTCAAATCTATTAACTCATGATAACACATTGTGTGCCTAAAACATTAAATTTCATAGCTTGGAGAGCGGATCTTGAAATGATCCATACGAGTTTTTAGTATTTAACAATAACTATGTAATCTGGAAGCTGTTGGTTTGTTTTTTACTGTGCAATATGTAGGACTACTACTTAGCTTCAGGCATGGTTGTTCGATTATCTAACTTTTAATAGTCTCAACTAAATATTAATGACATTGTTTAGTGTTGTTTGTTAAGTTTGTTATCATAAATGATGATTTGTATATAAGAAGACATTAGGTTATACCAAATAGTAACGGCATTGTGTAGTGTTGTTTGTTACATTTATTATCATAAATGATGATTTGTATATAAGAAGACGCTAGGTTATACCAAGATTTGGATTTAGAAAATGTAGAAAATGCAAATTCCCGCCGCAATGCGTTGAACATGTTCTAAAACGATTATCACGTTGTTAATTGACGTTGCCGCCGCCGCATCGCGCAGGTTTCCTACTGGTTACATATAATACAATTTGATTTTTATATTTAATACAATTAATTGATTGGAAAGTTTCATGTTGACATGACAATAAATCTAAGGTGAACTTAAGGAAAGCACGGGAAAGACAAAAAAAAATCAAGAAAAATCCTGAAACTAAGAAAACATAACAAACAGTTTCCATCAAATTTTACACACATTTTTTGACAGGGGCGGATGTACCTTATCATAAGGGGTAGCCTCCGCTACCCCTTTGCGCTCTAGCGGTAGTGTAAATTTTGGAAAAAATTGATGTTTTTTTCGATTCCATCACCCTTTTTTAAAACGTTACCCCTATGAAAGTTTTCTAGATCCGCCACTGTTTTTCGATTAAACTTTCATGCATGTGAGTCCAACTTTGATGGTACAACTGCTCTGCCAGACGTTTTAGCATTGAAGCAGTTTCATGAGCAGGCGAAACGCGTTTTAAAGAAATCTTGTGAAATATGTGGTATCAACCAAACTCAACATTTTGATTCATTCAATCTTATAAGCTGAAAACTGTGTTTTGAATTTTTGATACTCGTTTGAAACCTTTTAGCTTTGTTAAAGTATGCATTTCCCGTTATTATAATAATTTGTTTTGTAATTAGTACTGTCCTAATTTTGTACAAATAAAGACGATATCTTATTTCTATTTTAACTGAACAAGATCTATAGGGAACGCACGAGAACAAACTGAAAATCATGAATGAAATATTACAATTATGAGATATAGATATAAAACAAGCTCTAACATTTTGGAATTTTGAATCCAAATTCTTCAGTAATTGTGCAAGCTTTTGTATAAGGGGATCAACTCTTACTTCCTTGACCAACTTTCTTCTTTGGTGCACGAGGACGACGGAGGGTACCCCTGGTGACAATTAAATATTTGAACATACAAAGTTATATCACTTAATGAACATATGGCCATGTTCCATGCATAGGTATATATGTAATATAATATAATACTTTTACATCACTCATTTAGGTGTGTGTAAAAACAATGTAAGATTGTTAATGGTTACAATTTAAAAATAACAATAATAACATTCAGATTTCAAAGATATATAGAAATAATCAAAATGTGTAGAAATTTTATTAAGGAAAATAAAAAGGAAGTCTACGCATAGAACACTGGAACTGGAAACTTTGATATCATATCAAAATTTAGAAAATGTGCCCATGCTTGTAAATGTACAACTTGAGAGAGCTGGCCACAATCAATATGTAGATATTTAAAAATATTTGTTATATATTTATGCAATTAAAGATTGGTATATGCAGAGTGAAATGTTATTCGAGCATCCTACGCAATCCTTGGCTTAGTATAATGGGAGAATAGAAGTGTTTGTGGTCAGAAAAATCTTGTAATAAAAGTCATTTGTGTGAAATCAATACAAATCAGGGTTATTTTGACTGTTGTGTGTACGTTTGATTGATCGATTGGTGGATTCTGCACACTAATCGATCTAAATTTGTTGAATATCATGTGTTCTTCATATCTGTGAAAAACAAGATCAAATCCTAGACTTTAAAAATCCCGCATTGGTCGGGGACAAGGGAGATGTTGGGTTCAAATAGAATACCAAGCTTCAAATATCATTAACGTGTTTTAAGCATACTAACTGTGGATGAAAGAGAAAATCCACCTTTAAGCGTACTTAAGTGGGAGAAGCACAAAGATGGGTGAACTCGTATGAAGTCTCTACTACGGCAACCAAAAACAAATCTGTGAGCTACTCGTAGGCAAAACAGGCAATATTGGAGGTACAAGAGACTAGATGTTACATTTATGTTTTTAACCACACATATTTTAAGACATCCACCCCATGTGGGTCAAGAGCCATGTCCCATTTCTCGATAGTATTGTATACTTGCATTTTTTTCATGCTAGTGTGGATCTCATTATGGCTTAAGTAAGGACTAGGTGGTCACAATAAAGTGAAACTTGTAGATGGACGTAGTAATGCACTTCTAAGACCGAGTGACCATGGCATACATATGAGTGCTTGGTTCATAATAGAAGTCTCAAAGATGCTAAGTAGGAGGATTTACAATAGGGTTCATGGTTGTAATTACGCATAGTCATGAAGGAGGCATATGTATACTAAAATTGATGTTATTACTTTCTTTGTTTGAAGATCAAGGAAACTATAACTACCATGTCTAAGCAAGTAATCAAGAAACACATGATATTGTTTGAGGAATTTGCTTGTGTTAATGTTACATGAAAGGACAATAAAACATGAAAGGTATGAAGACGTGAGTACAATTTCTATAAATTAGAAATGTTTAGTGAGATAGTATGTGACATGTGGAAATAAAAGAAAATATGTGAATAATCAGATGAACTACTAAAACAATATGCAGGTTGTGATGAATTTAACAGGATAGGCACAAACAACATTATGAACAGTCCAAATCATGCATTTTAAGCTTCTATTTGTTGTAATGATTTTATTTTGAATAATATAAGCCAAAAGATAGTATAATACCTGCACTGTTGAGGAACTATCCAGGAAGCTTTATACTCACTTGTTTTTGTTTGATTCACAAAAGATTTTTTATATTTTCGCCAGTCATTGAGCATGATTCCTAGGTCATGAACTTTATTTTCTAAACCAACACAACAATTTGCATGCATTGTGCACACCTTGTTGAGATCTTGCTTGGTTGACAAAATCCACCAAAGTAAGATGTATCAAAGAACCCAATTTCTAATCCTATATTTAGTACGAAGGGATCGAACTTGATCCTGTTGAAAACATCTTGATCATGTAGGCCTGGGTAAGTCATCCTTGACTTGTACCAAAACTTGTAAAGTTGAATTGTTTTCTCATTTGATTTCACATAACTAAAACCAGTATTTGGTAGGTTTCTCCAGTCAAATGGGTTTCCATTGAAATAGTCACATGCAATTTGAAAATAAGTATTATCAAAATGTGAAAATGGATCTCTGAACCACATTATATCTGCATCCTGGATATATAAGAGAACAAATTTATTATTTTTATAGCTAAAAGGGTTAGAAATTTTCTTTCTATACTTACAGGTTGTATGTTTCATTGTTTCTCAACAAAATTAAACATATGCAACTAAATCTTTCAAGATATTAATATAGTGTTCTTAGTTGATTTAATTTAAAAATTAGATTTGGACTTTGATTGTCAACCTAGTATTTCAAATTTAGGGCTAAACATGGTTTGATTAAGTTCAATTATAAGATAAAACCAAAGCCATAAGATATACTTCTGTGTTTAGATCTTCATATTAGACTACAAAATATAATGAATAGCTTAACCTCAATTTTTAAGGTGGTGGATTAAGCTAAATTCAATTAATAAATCCAATTATATATTAAGTTGAATAAAATTTACAAACCTATTGATTTATAAGGAGAATATACGAAAACTAATATATTATGCATAAAAAATACAATAGAACATTTTAGACCTATATATTGGGATTATAGAGTGAACACTAGTGTATTTGTGAACTGAGTGAATAAATCCTAGCCATTGATTTACACTTGTATATTGATAATCAAGGGCTTGGATTAGTTCACTAGTGTTCACAATCAAGGAGGTTGTTCACAAATGAACCTAGCCCTGTTATATATATATATATATATATATATATATATGTATATAGGGCTAGGTTCATTTGTGAATATATATATATATACATCTATATATATATATATATGAAAAAAACAAAAATATATAAAGTTTGATTGTACATCGACACATATAACCATATAACTTAAACATAAAACCAGTAGTTTATTTTTTTCGATTATTTAAGATATGGTTTGATTGTTTGGTTTGTCTAGTAATCCATAGTCAGAATTGAAACCATATGTAAGTGGAAAGGAGTACCGTGAACACGAAACTATATCCTAGATCAAGAACCTTCCCCAAGAAATCAATTTTTCTCCACACAATCTTCAAATAATCAGCTGTCATAAAATCAGCCTCCCCTTAAAAGTCTGATCCATTAGTGTTAAAATGGTAGCAATGCGGATGTAACTTCAAACAACGGGCATATGCCTTTTGGTCCACATTTACAACGACCAAGTGTTTCAAAAATCTTTCGGTTTGATTCCCAATTCGAAAGCTCTCTAGAAGAAGATCGAACATAGATTGTGGTTCAGCCCATGCATCGTTCACAGTTGTAATAATAACTGTATTATTGCTCATTGCTACATCTTTTAGTATCCTGCTCAACTGACACAGATATATCCTTGTAAGTAAAGATTCAAACTATAAAATGGCACAACCTTAATAACACTTTTTAAACTTTACGAGCCTTCACCAGGAAAGCTATAAGATAGCTTGAGCCAGCTCAGTCTTAACTTGACATGAATCAAATTATTTTCTAATATTTTCAAATTGAACACGAATAGCTTGTGAGTGTTTTGATTAGGTTTTTGTCCTTTATGATTATACATATACTTTTGAAAGCTAACACTTAACCCCTAATTAAAGTTACATGTTAACTTTTAAAACTGAGATTTAATCATTCATCCCATTGCCTATTGTCATGACCAAAATGTTAAGGCTTGAAGTACACCCAAGAATGAGCTAAACATATGAGTTTTAGGTCACTTAGTTTATCTTTTAAGAGTAGCTAAAGGATTAAGAAAGTATGTGGGCAATAAGTGTACATTTTTCGAAACCCCACTTGTATGGAGTTATTACCACTCTCTTAAAGAATCCATGGTATAATGATACCATTGAGCCTTGACTATAAGTAGGATGGAATTACTTGTCTTTGTGGATTCAATTAGGATGACGCATGATGCTCATAAAACGAGTTTGTAATAAGTGGTATTAGAGTGCCTTCAACCCTTGGGAACGACGTGGTGTTTTCATGTTGTTTTCCTAACTTTACAATGGAGATTGTTTACAATGGAGATTGCAGAATGGTGGAATAAGTATTAATCTAATGAGCTAGGGTCGATTCTTCGAGTCAAGTTGGAGGGTGGGAATATGATATTAGGGTGTGACGTGGTTAACATGGTGCACAATGGTGGTGGAAACATTAATCATTTAAGTGGCTTATGTTTTTGAGTCAAGGCCGTTGGTGAGTCATTATCGTGGGAACATTATGTGGGGCAAGTAGATATCGTCAAAAGTTGTGTGCTCTACTCAATGGAGTGCTATAATCTGTAATGGACCAATCTGATAGGGGACCATGGTTAGATGTTCGGCTAATGAATGGGAATGCTAAAACTCGTTACTCATGAGAGGACCAAAAATCCTTCTTACTACATATATGCATATTCATACATACATATATTATAAACACTCTTATTTCACAAAAGAATAAACATAAGAATTTATGTTATAACAATGAACAAGAATTATATATATGAGGATAGTGTAAGTATTGAGAGAAAACCCATAGTTATTGAGATAACCTAGGAAATTCAAACTTCCAACATTTTTTTATTTTGAAAAAAAAATCACACATGTATATACATGTTTTTAAAAGTTTTGAGCAAAAATAAAATAAAATAGCGCCAACATAATATTTTAAAAAAATAAACAAGTTTTGCACAACTCGACTGGAACATATGTTACACATGACTGTTATATATGTTACACAAAAACTTGTTTAATTTAAAAAAAATCTGGTCGGCACCTTTTTATTTTTTTTTTCTCATAACCCTTAAAGATCTGTATATTACGTGTGTGTTTTTTTTCAAAAAAAAAAAAATATGAGGTATTAAGGTATATATAAAATTAGAGTTTCCTAGATTTTCTGAGGGAGGTTAGAGTTTTCTATGTTTTTTTCAATAACTATGGATTTTTTTTGTTTAATTTTCCCATATATATATATACACAACTTGTAAAACTAATTAGTAGCCAAGATTTGAGTGAAATCACACATCCACAAACATGCTAGCTAGTAGTCGTTTTGCATGTTCATATATCTTTTTTTTGTTCATACATCTAAAAGTATGATAAAGTGTTTAATATCCAAATTAATGAATAAGGATACATATTTTGTAAACATTTTTAAAAGGGTGTTAAAAATACATCTAAATATTAATAAAAGACTACAGTTAATGTCAGATGGCAATCTCTCCTTCAATCTTATGATTTTACTTTTATTTTATTTAAACATATTGTGTTATTCTTATTATTATTATTTATTATAAATTCTCTCAATTTTAATTTTAATTTTAATTTTAATTTTAATATTATGTAATCTAATCTAAACTCCAATACCATTCCAACAGATGCGATATGGTAATTCCTTATGCTATCTAATGTAATATTAATTAAATTTCATTTTGATATTAAACTATTACATATAAGTAATTAAAAATTTTATATGTATAGCTACAATTAATATATTATACTACAAGTAACTTCTATTTTTGTTTAATCATTATTATGTTTAACTACAATTACCACATCGCAATTTTTCGTTCATTTTGTTATCATTAACAAATAACATTTTTTTGAACGATTAACAAATAAATATATTTTACCACAATAAAATATATTCAACAATATAAATACCGATTAAATATAATAAAATATAGTTATGTCTTTTATATTAATGTATATATTTTAGATTTATAATGTTATGGATATTTTTTAATAAACTTACTATATTGTACAATAATTAACTAATACATTAAAAACTAAAATATATTATTAAAATGTAACACTTTGGTTTTATTAAATACTATAAGTAATTAACTAAAAAGACTAAACCGCTCTTATATGAATAGACTTAACTGAAAATTTTAACCCAATTAATGATAAAGAATGAAGGTGTAATGGTTTTTACAAATGAAAGATTGTAACTGTAAATATTAAAGTTAAAGGGCATGGATTGCAATTAAATATAAATATAAAAGACGAAAAGTGTAATTTACCCTAGATTTTTAATGAAAAGAAATTTGAAACCTGAAGCCTTTCTATTGTCACAATAACAAGTTATTATATACGCTCAATGACAATATTCTCAAGGTACCATTTTATCCTTCCCGTGTGCTAAGTTATGAGGCGTATTTAAGAATGAAATATTGAGAGATTGAAAGACGTGAGATTTAATCAATTGGGGTTTCAAATGTAATAGCCAGGTCTATCTAGTTGAGGATTTAGAACATGCCAAGTAGAGTTCAGCATGTATGCCCCATGTTTGGAAGGAATTAGGGGTCTCAATACTAAGTTGAGTTCAAGAGCACTCAAAAGGTCTTAAAACGGTACAATAATTAACTAATTAACTAATACATTAAAAACTAAAATATATTATTAAAATGTAACAAGTTTGATTTTTTTTTAAATTTTGACATGATTTGTGTGTTGGATTTTGGATACTTAAAACTTTATTGTTAATTCAAAAATATTGTAAATTCTCCGATGTATTTAATGAAAAATATTTCATTACTTCGTTACTTTATTGGTGGTGTAAAAATAATTAAAAAGTTTCTAAAGAATTATGACTGCAACGAGCAATTTACAAGCGGGTTGGGTGTTAATTATTATAAGTAAAACATAATAAGTTTGTGGAATGACTATAATGTATGTCTATGTGTCTTTTTACAAAAAAACTATTTTTATTATTCAACCCGTACATACACGGGAGTATAACCTGGTTTTAAATAAAATACACACTAAAAATTATGCATTTCCTTGCAGTTTACACACCAAAAACTTGTATGAGAAGTAAAATGTTTCAATTATATATTAATAAAATTGTTTACAAATCCGATCGTTTCACAATGTCACATAAAAACATATAATTTTAAGGTTTATGAAAACATGTTAAGCAGGTATTACTTCACCAGAAGAGGACGACTCAACTCATTTTTCCCCTTGATTTTTCTTTTCTCCTCGCTGTCACGTGTTTCCTTCTGATTCTCATTATTCTTTTTACGTAAATTTTTTTCTACCGTATCTTCAGAATATAATGTGATGATATATAGTGAAAAATGTTTTTTTGGTGTACTAAAATCGGTAATTATAACACGTAAATAGAGAAATTAATGGAGAATAAAGTGACAGAAAAAGAAAAGAGCTAGAAACTGGGACGTTACTTTCTTTTATCCAAATTATATTAAACGGTTATTTATGTATTTAAAAGTGTAGTGTAATAATAATTGCTTTAGTTCAATTTAATCATAACTGGTTTAGTACTTGGTAAGTTTTGCACCCAACAAACTAAATTATCACGAGAGTAAAAAAGAAAAGGCTAAATCGTTGTATTTTTGCCATCAGTGGTTCATGTTTTTTTTTTATATTTAACTTTTACATAAAATCTCTATGTTATGCGCATATGTTTTCTTCAGCAATAAACATTTACCATATGTAGGTTATATATGTGCAGGAGAATACTTACACATGATGTATACATGTGTAGATTGTATAAATAAATGAATTTGTTTATATATATATTTTTACAGTGTTAGAAAAGATAAATAAAATTAAAAAACAACCATTTTCTTGTACTTTAACTTTTTAGGGGTAATTTTGTAGAATAATAACCAAGTATTAAAAGTGTTCCAATTAGGTCACTCAAGTTTCAAAAGTGTTCCAATCAGGTCACTCAACATTCATTTTTCATTAAAATTAATGGTTTTTTTCATTCATTTCATAGGTAATCGTGGTGATGTGGATTTTTGTTCTTTTTTTTCCTTTTATTTGATGCTAACGTCGAGTGATGATATGGATTTTAACTTGTTTTTTTTTAATTTTTAACATAACTAAAGTGTTCTGTTTTTAATAAATATAATTTTATATATTAAAATAATCCGACCTCAGCATCTTATACTTCATTTTTATCTGGATACATTGAAGAAAGGGCATTGCTAATGTTAAGTTATCTAATTGGGACAAAAAACGATACAAGTGACTTAATTAGAACACTTTTAAAACTTGGTTATTATTATGTGACATTTTCCCTCTTTTAATTAAAAAATTGAACTTTTATTTTGTTCATTTTTTCTCGTAAAAAACTATTTTTTTTGCATGGAACCCTCCCATATATAAACCATTTGTGTTGTTTTCATTTCAATAACCAAATTATAGAGACATAAATGAAATTTTTATATGCTTACTGAATTTGCATGGTCATTGGTGGTGATGGTAGGACTCGTGAGGGATCCATAAAATGGCAAGATGGTGAAAGAGTGATAAATAACCAACATTGAAACTGCCATCATGCCAAAGATGATCACCATCTTCGGGGTTTGCTTGAGCATCTGCTGGTAGTGTTCGAGGTTTGATTCAGGTTCAGGCAACGATGATTGAAGTTTTTCATTTGGAACTTCGACATTGTTGTTTTTGCTCTCGATCTCCATTGTGATTAGATATGGTTTATGGATTTCCTTCTTTCAGGTTGGTTTTTATAACAAACTTTGATCTTATAAAAAGCTTTTACAAAAGGATTTTAATAAGCCAAGATCTATAACTTTTTTTCCATCTTGCCAAGTGTCAACACACATCTTATAATCATAATCATGTGAAGTTTTCTAAACTTTTACCCGGAAACATTTAACTTCCTTTAAAAAAAGCTCTCATAAAGCTTAATATAATAAAATTTTCTTAAACCCTCACATTATAGGTGCTAAGTTCCCATTAGGTATGCTCGTGCATGTGAACAGACACATGTATTCTTGAATTTTAACTTTCAATTATCAAACATCAATACCTAAAATTAATATATATATATATATATATATATATAGGAAAGATATGTTAGAAGCTACCCTTTATTACGAGAACCGCGAGAACCCATGTGAACACAACCAATAATACCTAAAAAATCTAAAAAAAACATACAATTTTTTTTAATATTTTTTTATAAAAAAATGCTGATTTTTGTCACAAAAAAATTTTAATTTTTTATAACGAAAACCAGCGTTTTTATAAAAAAAATATTTAAAAAAATTGTATGTTTTTTAGATTCTTTTAGGTTTTTTTTTTGGGTTAATGTTTTATAGGTTTTTTGGGGGTGGAAGGCGGGTTAGCTTTATAGTTTAGTTTTTTTAGCATTTAGCTTGGATGTGGGGGGATTAGGTTTTTTTAGGTTTTAGGTGCTGGTATAGTGGGTTTATTTTGTTGTGTTTATATTGATTCTCACGGTTCTTACAATAAAAGGTGATTCTTGCATGAAACAAAACCCAAACAAAAAAAACTTGTCTTCTTCCTTAAATGCACTGATATATGAAAATTAAATGGCTAAAATGGAACTCGAATCCAAATTCTCCATCTTTAAATTTAAGTCACTAGTTAACTCATCTACCTTCGCCTTATTATCTTTTTCCACACCAAATTAATTTAAATATAGTTAATATATATAAAATATTAACAAGTTAAAATTTAAGGACTTCGGAAATTCAAGCCTTGGGTTGTTGCCCACTTCACCCGTGCCCAAAACCGGTTAGAGATAATCAAATAACTTAAGACATTTTTTTCACATATCATGTATAGAGATTACTTTTCAAAAAGAAAGTATTTCGACCCTCTACACGAAATGAAAAGCAACACTAATTAAGGATGACGGTAAAGTTATCATACAAAGTCTCCTAAATCTAGGAAGGGTACAAAAACATAATAGATCGCAAAATATTACACAATGCTAAGAAATATAACATAATGCCCAGAAAAAAAAGACACAATAGAGACAATGACGAAAAAAGACACAACGGCAAATAAAAGACACAATGATCTAACCAAAATTTTCAAAATCTACAAAGTAAAAATTTAAAAGAGAAAACCTAAAATCTTAGATCGTAGAGTTCGACGAGATGGTTGCAATACCGCTAGAATGAGTTCATTCGAAATTTGTTTAATACCATTCTGACAACGTCCTATTATTAGGAGATTACGTATTAGAATATTTCCATTAAGTAAGAATTGTTATGAATTTTTATTATTTTTTTATTAATCTGTATCTATACTATATAATAAAAAGATAGAATCTCTTGATACATGGTGCATAGCTTAATATATCTTTACTTACCATTTTGTTTCGCACATCTCTCTTGTTAGATACGTCTCTTTTTTTAATAATAACATACTTTTAAAGAAAATATTAAACTTTGAAATCTAATTATGTATGTTTTTTTTCAATCAAATAGTAAATGGAAGTCTAAATATATTAAACAGTAAATAATGTATTTTCAAAACTTTTCAAAACCCAGATATATAAGTTTTTACATATTTATTGTTTTTTTTTAAATCGTTAATACATGAATACATTTTATGGGTTGATATTTTTCATCCGTGTAATATATGAGGTGAGATTGAGAATTCTAATTATGCATATATCTTCAAGACCAAAAGGGAAAATACTCAAACTAGTTTAACTTTCCATGAAATATTATCAACTCTTTTATGAACGACCAACATAATCAATCCTAAGTACTTTTGGGGCACCTACTGGACCAAACAGAGTATTTCGAGAGTAACCTAAGTCCAACACTAATTCTAGGGAAAACCCGGTAACCCACCCGCCCGTAGGCACGATGGTGAAAATACCAGTGCCTCACTCTGCACCAAATGGGAGTTGAACCTGCATCTCCCAAGAGAAATGCAAACCTTCCACCACTTGATCTAGAGATCATTGGCTGAAATGTTATCAACTATTCATAAAAAGTTAGTCAAACTGTACTTCCTTTTTAACGAAAAATATGTCACGTACAAAGAAACGTATGTTGTGTGGTGATGGTTAAGGCTTGGGACCTCTAGAGGTCTCAAGTTCGAAACTTGAGTCAAAATCAGTATGGATGGTTGATATTCCGTTTTAGAAAGACTCACTTAGGTATTAAGGTTAGTTTCAAACGTTGTCAAAATGAGTATGGATGGTTGATATCATAAACAGTGAAATGCAAGTTATGTCCCTTATCTTTATACTCACTTCTAAGTTGTGTCTTTTCTCTTTAAAATTGACGAGTTTTGCTCTTATCATTTTAAAATCTTGAATAACTTATAAACATGGGGATTTTTATATTTATTACTTATAAACAAGTTTACTTGTAAGAACTATGTTAAAATATATTTTTCTAAGTGTTTAAATTTTATAAAAAATTGTCCATAGTTTCCCCTAAATTTAGGAGGTTTCCCATGTTTAAAAACATGTGTTTAAGCTTCCAAAACTCATCAATTTATTCACAACAATTTCCACAAGTCTAATATATGCATATAGATGCATTTTTCATGTTATGATGAACTTGAAAGTTAACCAAATCATGTAGTATTTTAACCTTGTGTTTAACATGTTCATCCATCTTCAAAAATAGGTTTTGTTTCTAATATTTACTAACTTTGTAGAAAATCATTTTTAACAACTTGTTCATATATTATTTTAAGAACATCACAAATGCTTTTAACCACTTTAATAAGCTCATTGTTCATGTATAACAAGTTCATCAACACTTTTATCATGGATCTTGTAAGATCCATGTGTATACTTGTTAGACCTATACTTCTAGCAAGTATACGTATGATGGATATCATCCATAGCACAAAATAAATAGCTACATCTTCATTACAACTTCGAGATATGTTTATTTTCTTTAGATTATGTTACTAGTTCATGTGTTCATCTTTTAAAGGTGAAGGTTTTAGATGGTTTAACTTTTACATTAACAAGATACTAGTAACAAGATATAAAATGAAAGATTAGGAGGCTCACTACTAGCTCTTGTGGCTAGGGAAGTTGCAAGAAAGACTAGGAGATGAAGATGATGAGAAGATGGTGGTTAATATTTCCTTGAAGAGGTCCTTGAGCTTCCAAGACTTCTCACCTTCTTGATCTACCTTGAGACACCTTAGGATGAGCTTGGAATTACTTGAAAGTGGAAGGAAAATGGAGGTTAAGGGGAGTGTGGTGTGGTCGTGGATATGGAGGAAGAAGAAGGTGATTGTTTTGCTTTGAAATGGTTGAGAAAATAAGGTAAATCAAAGTGTTTAGGTGTTGACTCTTTATGCATGAAATTCCAACACAAGATCCCCATACATCCCCTTTGCCCTCCCAACATGTCTAGACAAGGAAGACACAAATGTTGGGTGGTGGGACCCCCTAGGACCGGCCATGGAGTCTTTGGTTGGGTTCTAACTTGGTTAGTTAGCCTAGTTAGTAATTAAGTTAAGTTAAGTTAAATTAGGGTGTTTCGGGTTTTAGGGTTTTTGGTGTAATTCAATATGTATGGTGCCATATAATAGCTTAACATTGTCAAACAATATTAACTAGTCCATAAATTATGTCTAGTTCGTGTTTGGTTGCTTAACGGGTGCTTGATTTGTTATCGGGTCCCTAAACGGGGGTTTAAGAAACTTGTAGGGATTTTGGGGATTCTTATGTAAGACAAGGTGTTTAATGATCTTAACTAGTTTTATGATGTTAAAATATTGTTAACTAGTTCATACGATGTGTCTGGTTATGTCAGGGTGTTCGTTTCGTTGTCGGTTCGTTAAAATGTTAACTTTCAAGACTTGTTGATATGATATGTTTTTGCGCCAAATTAATACTTTCAACATCTTTTAGGTAGTCTATGATGTTTAACACCATTTCTGAATATTACACAAGCTAGTGGATGCTGAATTTTGCTGAATTATGCTGAACTGTCACTTAGTTTGTATTTCGGACAGTTTTCAGTGCATGTATTGTTTCCGGAAAGTGTTAGCGTGAATCCTTATTTTTCCCACATGGGATTTAATATACAGTTTATGTTGGACTCCCATCTAAGCCCTAAATCTGCTGTTTAGCTAAGTACTGAAGCTGTGCTGACACAACTAGTCTACTAGTTGTTCCGATGTCTTAAACTGTTTTTGAATTATAACCACAAAAATGAATAATATGCATCATGTAATGTACTCAGTGAGTTTTCTAGGTGTATGCCATGTAATCATGCAGTTCAGACGTTCAAAACACATAATTGTATAATATGAATCACTGTTCAAATGTACGAAAATTACCCGGAAGTGACAGTTGTCACATACCCCCTGCTAAAATGAATTTCATCCCGAAATTGAGCTGAGTCATCCATTGCAGGAGTCTTCTCAAACAAGTGAGGGTATTTGGCTTTGATTTGGTCTTCACGTTCCCAAGTATACCCGTGTCCGTGTCGTGAGTTCCAACGGACTTTGACTAATCTGATACGACTTCTCCTGGTTTCTAGACCTTCCACTCCATACCTCTACGGGTTCTTCAGTAAATTGGAGCTTATCGTCTATGTGAATCTCATCCACAAGGATGATAATTGTTTCTTGTGTTGGACTCTTCTTGAGATTTGACACATGGAATGTGTCGTGTACGCTACTAAGTTCATCCGGTAATTTCAACTTATAGGCAACGGTACAAACCTTTGCCAAAATTTCAAATGGTCCGATTTACCGCGGGTTAAGCTTCCCGCGCTTACCAAATCTAGCCACGCCCTTCCAATGTGAGACTTTCAACAAAACCTTGTCTCCGGCCTCGAAGGATAATGGTTTTCTTCTCTTGTCCGCGTAGCTCTTTTGCCATCACGAGCCGCCTTGCTACGGTCTCCAATTTGAAAAATCTTATCAATAGTCTCTTGGACTAATTCAGGACCAATTAATTGTTTATCTCCAACTTCCGCCCAGCATAGTGGAGAACGACATTTTCGACCATAAAGAGCTTCGAAAAGTGCGGCTTGTATGCTTGTGTGGTAACTGTTGTTATAAGAGAACTCCACCAAGGGTAGGTGAGTATCCCTATTGCCGACTAGATCCATCACACATGCATGAAGCATGTCTTCAAGTGTTTGGATGGTTCGTTCACTCTGGTTGTCGGTTTGTGGATGGAAGGTCGTGTTTAGATCCAGTCGAGATCCAAAGTTCTTCTGAAAAGATTGCCAAATTCTTGACACAAAGCAACCGTCTCGGGCTGAGATGATAGAAATAGGCACTCCATGACGAGCCACTATATCTCTAAGATATAGTTCGGCTAACTTCTATCTTTTTCGCGAATTGGAAGAAAGTGTGCAGACTTTGTCAATCTATCCACTATTGCCCAAATCATGTCATGACCTCTTGAGGTCCTGGGTAATTTTGTAATAAAGTCCATGGATATTTGTTCCCATTTCCAAACGGGAATCTTGGGTTATTGTAGCAATCCAGAAGGTTTTTGATACTCAGCCTTAACTTTCGCGCAAGTTAAGCACTTTCCGACATTAGTCGCAATGCCGCTCTTGAGGTTATACCACCAATAATATTCCTTCAAGTCTGGTACATTTTATCCGGTCCTAGATGGATTGAGTACTTAGACTTGTGTGCTTCATCCAACACTACTTCCCGAAGGCCGCCAAAAAAAGGAACCCAAATTCGACCCATAAGCTATAAAGTTCCATCTTCCTTTGGCACTAATTGTTTCTCCATGCCTCAGAGAAATTCCGCTTGAATATGTTCTTCCTTGAGTGCTTCTAGTTGCGCGTCATGAATCTTTGTGGTAAGGTTCGTTTGAATTATCATCTCTAGTGCTCGAACCCTTAAGGTTTTAACTCGCTCCTTGCAGCTCAAGGCATCTGCTACAACGTTTGCCTTGCCTGGATGGTATTTGATCTCACAATCATAGTCATTCAACAGTTCAACCTAGTGTCGTTGACGCATATTTACTTCTTTCTAATTAAATATATGTTGAAGACTTTTGTGATCCGTGAATATAGTACACTGTGTACCATATAGAAAATGTCACCATATCTTCAAAGAGAATACCACTGTGCCTAATTCCAGGTCGTGCGTGGTGTAGTTCTTCTCATGCACCTGTAGTTGGCATGACGAATATGCAATGACTTTTTCCCGTTGCATAAGCACGCAACCGAATCCTTGATGCGAAGCAGCACGGTATACCACAGTCATCGGTAACATCAGGGAGTGATAGAATCGGTGCATCACATAATATATCCTTTAGAAGTTGAAATGCTTCTTCTTGTTTTTCACCCCAATCGAACTTTTTATCTTTTTGCGTGAGTGAGGTTAGCGGTTGAGCAACTTTGGAAAAGTTCTCAATAAATCTCCGATAATAACCTGCTAATCCCAAAAATTGTCGAACCTCAGTAGGTGTCTTGGGTGCTTCCCAATTCTTAATTACTTCAATCTTCGATGGGTCTACATGAATGCCTTTCTCGTTCACTACATGCCCGAGAAATTTTACTTCGCGAATCCAAAATTTACACTTAGAAAACTTCGTGTAAAGTTTCTCTTTCTTTGGCAGCTCCAAAATGGTTCTCAAATGTTTTTCGTGCTCGTTCTTCGACCGTGAATATATTAATATATCATCAATAAATACTATCACGATTTTGTCTAGATACGACTTACACACGTGATTCATTAAATCCATAAAAATTGCCGGTGTATTTGTTAAGCCAAAAGGCATAACAAGTAACTCGTAATGACCATAACGAGTCCTAAAAGCCGTCTTTGGTATGCTTTCTTCTTGTATCCGCAACCGGTGATATCCAGACCTTAAGTCTATCTTGGAGTAGAAACTCAAACCTTGCAGTTGGTCGAACAAGTCATCAATCCTCGGTAGTGGGTACCGATTCTTGATAGTGAGCTTATTCAACTCTCGATAATCTATGCAAATTCTGAACGTTCCGTCCTTGTTCTTCACAAATAAAACTAGAGCACCCCAAGGCAAAAAGCTTGGTCGAAAGAATCCCTTATCCATCAACTCTTGAAGTTGTGTGGATAACTCTTGCATCTCGAAGGTGCTAGACGATATGGAGACTTAGCTACGGGTGCAGCTCCCAGCACCAAGTCGATGTGAAACTCGATTTGTCGTTGAGGTGGTAATCCCGGCAAGTCCTCAGGAAAGGCTTCAGGGGATTCCTTTACAACAGGAATATCTTCAAGCTTAGGCTCCTCAGCCTTCTTGTCAACCATGTGTGCTAGTTAATAATCCTCAAAGGTGTATCGCATTTCTCTCCATGGATAACAATTGTCTCCTCATTCTGTAGCGGTATGCGAATAATCTTCTCATGGCACCCGACTTCTGCTCGATTATCGGATAGCCAATCCATTCCGACTACTATGTCGAAGCTACCCAACTGAACGGGTAAGAGCTCGATGTTGAACTTTTGCTAGCCAAGGTCCAATGAACATCCTTTAATGATTTCCCTCGTCTCAACTAATTTACCGTTTACCAATTCAATAGAATAGGGAACATCTAACTTACTTGGTTTTACGCCAAGTATATTTTTAAATTCCATAGAAATAAAGCTAAAATCGACACCGGTATCAAATAATATGGATACAAAATGATTGTTGATAGGAAACGTACCAGTGACCGCATTAGGGTCTCGGCGCGCATCCCTTGCTCCAATCACAAAAGCTCTCCCGTGAGCTTGATTTTCCTTGGGACAATCTTTCTTCCAATGGTTCTTGCTTCAGCAACTGCTTCACTCCCATTTCCATTCCCGTTTCCATTTCTATTTCCATTTCCTCCTCTTCCAACAGTTGTCCAACATGCCTCAGTACGATGGCCAGCCTTGCCACGCTTATCACACTTAGAAAAACAACAAGCACCCAGATGGTGATACTTGCATTTGGCGCACTTGGGATAGGGGCCTTCGTACTTCTTGGGGCCAGTGTTGGTTGTAGTTACAAATGCTCTTGCATCCTTAGGCTGGTTAGCCTCTCTCCTTTTGTTGCCACTGTTGTTGTTGAAATTCTTGGCGTGATTGTTGTTGTTGTTGTAGTTGTTCACTTGAGTACCCTTCTTGAAGTTCGAGTACTTCCTGTTCCCATCATTTGAAGACTCAACATGAGATTCTTTCTTCTCCGTCCCTTTTACAAACAACTTCTTCATCCTTACTACATCTTCAATGAGACTAACGGTTAATGTCACAGCTTGAGTAATGTTGGTAGGGTTTGATGTGGTAACCATACTACGAATTTCAAGGACTAATCCCTAGTTTAAGCGCTTAAACTCAAGAGTCACAAGATAAGGAATCACACGAGAGAGATCGTGAAACCATTGAGTATAACCCACAATGTCAGCCCTCGAATCCAACTTCTGAAGCTCAGCCCTCGAACAATACTTTTCCCTCATGCTTTCTTTCAAACTTTCCCAAGACATTACGCAACATCGTCACCAAGAGTTTGCACTTGTAAATTCCACCAAGTAAGTGCCTCGTCAACAAACAGACCAATAAAAAAGTAACTTGTTGGTTAGTGGAACATCTGCTCATCCGGGTAGCGGAGTCCGATTTCTCAGTCCAACGCACGAATGCCACGGCAGCGCCAGTGCCATCATAGTTCAGTGGCTTGCAGTCTAAGAACTACTTGTAGGTGCATCCTGAAATGTTTATAAACATATTATGAGTGAGAAAATAATGAAACGCACGAATAGATTATAAAAAGAAGGTGGTTGTTTTGCTTTGAAATGGTTGAGAAGATAAGGTAAATCAAAGTGTTTAGGTGTTGACTCTTTATGCATGAAATTCCAACACAAGATCCCCATACATCCCCTTTGCCCTCCCAACATGTCTAGACAAGGGAGACACAAATGTTGGATGGTGGGACCCCCCTAAGACCGGCCATGGGGTCTTTGGTTGGGTTCTAACTTGGTTAGTTAGCCTAGTTAGTAATTAAGTTAAGTTTAAGTTAAGTTAAGTTAAGTTAGGGTGTTTCGGGTTTTAGGGGTTTTTGGTGTAATTCAAGATGTATGGTGCCATATAATAGCTTAACATTGTCAAAAAATATTAACTAGTCCATAAATTATGTCTAGTTCGTGTTCGGTTGCTTAACGGGTGCTTGATTCGTTATCGGGTCCCTAAACGGGGGTTTAAGAAACTTGTAGGGATTTTGGGGATTCTTATGTAAGACAAGGTGTTTAATGATTTTAACTAGTTGTATGATGTTAAAATATTGTTAACTAGTTCATATAATGTGTTTGGTTGTGTCCGGGTGTTCATTCGTTGTCGGTTCGTTAAAACGTTAACTTTCAAGTCATGTATGATATGATATGTTTTTGCGCCAAATTGATACTTTCAACATCTTTTAGGTAGTCTATGATGTTTAACACCATTTCTGAATATTACACAAGCTAGTGGATGCTGAATTTTGTTGAATTATGCTTAATGTCACTTAGTGTGTATTTCGGACAGTTTTCAGTGCATGTATTGTTTCCGGAAAGTGTTAGTGTGGATCCTTGTTTTTCCCACATGGGATTTAATATACAGTTTATGTTGGACTCCCATCTAAGTGCTAAATCTATTGTTTAGCTGAGTACTGAAGCTGTGCTGACACAGCTAGTCTACTAGTTGTTCCGATGCATTGTCTTAAACTGTTTTTGAATTGTAACCACTAAAATGAATATTATGCATCATGTAATGTACTTAGTGAATTTTCTATGTGTATGCCATGTAATGATGTAGTTCAGACATTCAAAACACATAATTGTATAATATAAATCACTATTCATATGTACGGAAATTACCCAGAAGTGAGTTGTCACAACAACCTCCTTCCACCGCCACCACCACGAATAAATCCGGCCAAAAAAACCGCTACAACAATTCGCAAATCTAAAAACAGTAATAACTACCTTCATTCGCTCCCATCTTTTTCAGATCTGCAATCGCAGATCCAAATCCACCATCACCTTCATCCGGTTGCTGAAATCCACCAACAACAAACCATCAGATCCAACAACCTGCGACTTTTTCTATCTCCATTGCAAATCACAAACAATTCACCGTCGACCACAACGATTCCGATAAATCTCATCGCTGGCAATATTACACACTCCTCATCATATTCCTATAATTTAAAACAGATTGAAGTTTGAATTCAACCCATATTTGTATATACTCTCTCATAGATAGTTGTGTGTGTTTGACAAAAAACAGATGTGAAGATGATGAACGAAGATCGCACCTGAATTTCTGTTCCATATCTAAATCCATCAAGTTGCTTTCTTTATTTTTAAGATATTATAGTAGTTAGAGAATTAATTCTGTTCAGTTAGATTATTAATGGCTCAATCTGTTCAAACACCCCTACTGCCTATTTGGACGGCTTTGGTGCCCTAGACGAGTCGTCTAGAGCTAGACGGGTCGTCTAGAAACTGACTTCAAGAAGGTAGTAGGGGAATGTCTGGCATAAAAATTAGGGGATCTAGACGACCCATCTAGGACGTTGTGTTTTTTAATATAAAAATGAGTGTTTTGGTGGGGTAAACTGATTGTTGTTGGAGGGTGATGTGTTTTTGAGTGGAAAATGGGATTTTTGGTGGTGTAATTTAAGATGTTAAATTTTAAAAAGTTTTACTATTTGTATAAAAATATCTTACCGTTTTCGATCGTTTAAATATTTCATTGTTTTTTCATTTTACTTTTTAAATATTACCTTTCCATTAAAATATTATATTATTTAAATTTAATAATATAAATACCAAATCAGTATTCAATTAAAGATTAAATATTATATCATGTAAACATTATTTAACATTTTAAAAAGTATATTGTTTACGTATTATATTTCAATGTTGATTCAAAACAAACAGTCATTAAGTAACCGAATAACTGAAAACAAACTTAAATATAACATATATAACATAAGTATGTACATCCATAACAAAATATATATACATGTGAATACTAAATACAAAACATGATTCAGCTGGTCTGTGCATCCGAATCGAAATCTAAATCTGGATCTGGCTGATACAGCTGGTGCTGATGATGTGGGGCTCGAGGTGGTGGGAATGGTATGACAGGTAACCCCTCTCTCTCGTCTATCATGCGCCTCCTAAACCAACCAACCCATCAAATCCATATGCATGTCAACGTCGGCTCGTAACTGCGGATATGCTGCAGCTCCCGGGGCATGACCTGGAATAACGTGCCGAGGAAACTGGGGTGCCCCGGGAGGTGGTGGTGGATGCGGTGGTGTTGGTCCGTCTAAATCATCCAGGCGGCCTTGAATGGTCACTACCTCATCTACCAGAGGATAGACCAGATCGAAGTGCTCCAGTAGGGCCTCTGGAACCCATACCTCACCTGCACGGGTTTTAAACCGCTCGCCGAGTAGGTCGAACCTCTTAACTAGCTTCATCCACCGCTACGTCAAAAAAACCATCCACATCGATGGCATGGCCGACCGTAAGTGTGGTCCGTCTCTGGTAAATGACCCAATGAACGGACAATGACGGTCACGTACGCGCCGCCATACAAAAATCCGCACTCCTGCAGGTGACAGATAGAGGCGAAGTACTACACCAAACCGAGTACAAGTGTGCACGACATCCTGTACAATAAACAGTAGAAGGAAAATACATCAATGCTCGTATACCACTCACGGCTGTGGCCGCGAGCCGTGATAAAAGTAGCAAGCATCCTATGTAGATATCTGCAGATATGGTTAGCGAAAGACAGAAATTAATAAATAATAATCACAGTGATTACTATAATAAACGTACGTACATGTACAATGGGTCATCAACCTGTGAAACCCTCCCCTTCGCCCTCAAGTGCTCCCAAGTATCTGGACCCGCAACCCATCCTAAAAGGGTGGGTCTATCCACCATTACTAGCCCCTCCGTATAAACATCTGTAGCGATCTCCTCACGTAGGTATAAACCGCTATGAACCACAAACTCTGCTAGCGTCATCGAATGCCAAACACTAGCAAGCCTTAAAGAAACCTCAGGTGGAGGGGGAGGAACATGTGGGGTGGTCAGCCCGAGAAGGGTGAAATGCTAACGTCGATAAAAACTCAATCAACAGCTCCCTGTAGCTCGGCATGCCAACTAAGTCAAATAAACGATGCCACGACGAATCAACTAGAATGAAAAAATGGAGTCCCGGCGTCTCAGCAATCGCCTCGATAGCATCCCAGTTGACCGTGGCATGTGATCTAGCGTGCATCCTCCTAAGCTTCCCGCAATGATGGGCGGCGTCAGAGTTGAGAGGAAACTCCAGGTATGGTTGACCATGTAGTGTATCCGCTGGCGATGGCGGAGCCTGCCACGGACCTTGCGGATGCGGAGCCCCGAGGATCTTATCCTCAACCTCGTCCATGATCAATCTGAAAAAAAAAATTACCATATACGTATAATAATACTAAACTTAATAATATTTATTATTATTATAAAAGTTATTATAATTCTAATTATAATTCTAATAATAATAACAATTAATACTAATAATAACAATTAATAATATTTAATAACAATAACAACAATTATTATACAAATTATAATAACAATAACAATTAATACTGATAATAACAACTAATAATAATAATAACAATAACAATAACAATAATTAATAATAATAATTCTAATAATAATAACAATTAAAATTAATAATAACAATTAATAATAATAAGACTATTACACCCGTAACCATAATCCGGATATCCTTATTGCGTCGGATAACATGGTTCATCAACATGGTATGAGTCATCTACAGGGATGTTTCATCAATAGGGGGGATGCGTGTTCAAATCTAGAAACTGTGTGTTTCGATTTCCTTATACACTAGAGACAACCTTCTCTTGCTCGTTAGAATCGGGAACGCCAGTCTCCCCTAAAAATGATATCATCATTAATAAATAATTAAAACAACAAGTAATTTAAGCTAATAACTGTTACCTGAACGGCTTCGGGCACCCAAGACTCGCCAGAATACGACCCAAAGAAATAGTTGTCATCCCAGTATGATGACATTTCAGCAGCTTTGAATGATATCAAATAGAAGGCAAAGAAAAAGCAGAGAACTTCGATAGGAATTGAACTTGAGTATTCAAAGAAGAACTCAAATTCTGCTACCACTTGAGTTGGAGGTTATTGGCCCGTGTGTATGTTATTGGCTCAATCTATTCATACACCCCTGCTGCCTATTTGGACACCCCTGGGACCTAGACGGGTCGTCTAGGTCTAGACGCCCCGTATAGCACTGATTTTGAGGAGTCAGCAAGTACCTGGCAGGGCCCATAGATTTTAGTGTTTAGACGGGCCGTCTGGACCTAGACGACCCGTCTAGGATGTTGTTTTTTTGTTGGAAAGGGCTATTTTGGTCACTATTTTGGTGTTTAGACGGGCCGTCTGGACCTAGACGACCCGTCTAGGATGTTGTGTTTTTTTTGTTGGAAAAGGGGTGTTTCGGTGGGGAGATTGAAAAAATAGTGTTTTGGTGAGGTAAATTGGTTGTTGTTGGAGGTTGATTTTTTTTAGGTGTAATTTTAGGTTTTAAAAAGTTTTGTTTGTTGTACAAAAAGTGAGTTATGTTTTCAATCGTTTATATAATTAATTGTTTTTACATTGTATTTTTTTTTTAAATATATAATACTAAATTTAATACTGTTTTCAACATTTTAAGATGAATGCAACAAGTGTATGTGGTTTCCGTATTACATTTATATGTCGATTTTACACAAACAATCATCTAGTAATCGAACAACTGAAAACAAAGTTAAATATAACATATATCACATAAATTTGTACAACCAAAACAATATTTATCTGTACAGCTGAAAAGTAAATACAAAATGTCTATGCATACGAGTCGGCATCGGAGTCGGGATCGAGATCTGGCATCTGGGGCTGCTGCTGATGTGGTGCTCGAGGTGGTGGGAGCGGTATAGGAGGTAACCCGTCTCTCTCACGTCTATCATGCATCTCTCGGACCACCCAGCCCATGAGATCCATAAGCCTGTCGACGTCAGCTCGTAAGCGCGGGTATGCCGCAACCCCCAGGGCATGACCTAGAAGGACGTGCTATGGAAACTGAGGCTCCCCGTGAGGTGGTGGTGGCGGTGCCGGTGCCGGTCCGTCAACATCAACCGGAGGGTCCTGGACTACCGCTGCCTCATCTGCCGGCGGATGGACTGGAGCGAAGTGATCGGGCAGCGGCTCCGGAATCCATGGCTCACCTTTGCGGGATTAAAACTGCTCGCCTAGCATGCCGAACCTCTTCACCAGCCTCATCCCCCGCAAGGTCAGAAAACCCATCCGCGTGGACGGTATGGCCTGCTGCAAGTGCGGGTCCGACTCCAGCACAAGACCCAACGACCGGGCGATGACGGTGACGTACGCCCCGTCGTACAAAAAGTCGCGCTCCTGCCGGTGGTGGGCGGAGGCGAAGTAATGGGCGAAACCGTGCGCAAGTGCGCACGGCCTCCTGTACAAAAGGCAATAGAAAAAAACAAGTCGGTGCTCGTACACCACTCACGGCTTTGTCCGCGAGTGGTAATAGACGTAGCGAGCATCCGATGTAGATACCTGCACATTATGTTAGCGAAAAAACGGAAATTAATTCATAGAAACAATAATCAAACAATTAACATAATAAATGTACGTAACTGTACAGCGGGTCGGCAACGTGAGAAATCTTCCCCTTCGCCCTGGCATGCTCCCAAGTGTCAAGGCCTGCGACCACCTCGCAAAAGCCCAAAAGAGTGGCTTTATCCACCACCACAAGCCCCTCCGTATATACATCAGTGGCAATCTCCTCCTGCAGGTATATGCCGCTATGAACGGCAAACTCTGCAAGCGTCATCGAACGCCACACACCGGCCAGCCTAAATGAAATCTCTGGTGGAGGGGGAGGACCCTGTGGCTGGGGAGGCGGCTGGTCGACCCGTGGAGGGTGGAACGTGAAGGTGGACAGAACCTCGATGAGCAGCTCCTTGTAAGTCGCCGTGTCGGCCAGGTCAAACAGTCTGTGCCACGGGGAATCAACGGGAATGAAGAATCGAAGTCTGGGCGTCTCCCTGATCGCCTCGATCGCGTCCCAGTCGACCGCCGAGTACGATCCGACCTGCATCCGGCGTAGCTTGCCGCAGAATCGGGCGGGAACTCAAGGTATGGGTGGCCGTGGAGCGGATCCACCGGCGCTGCCGGGGCCCGTCGCGGACCATGCGAATGTGGGTCCCCATGAATCGGATTTCCAATCTCGTCCATAACTAATCTACGATTGTATAGTACAATTTAACACGAATAAAACAATAAACTATAAAAAAATTCAAGGTCGTCTACCGGGGTCGTCTAGGTCTAGACGGGCGTCTTGTTCATCGGAACTCCCAAACATAAAACCCTGTCAGCGCATAAACCCAAAATCTTTCAAATTCACAACCAACCTACATTCTAAATACATAACACATTAAAATGTAATCAAGTATTGTTGAAAATACTCACCGGAGAAGCTTGATTTCGCAAAAATACGGCCCGAATACGGTAGAATACGGCGGGATACGTATGTGTGTGTGGGGTTGAGTGTGTTTGTGTTTGTGTCGTCTATCTCTGATCGTCTAGGCGATCACACATATACGAGGCCTAGACGGGTCGTCTAGGCCTAGACGCCCCGTATGAGAAAAACGCGTAATTACCATTTTACCCCTGAACTGGCGCCCGTCTAGGCCTAATTCAGGGGCAAAATGGTAATTAACCACGCTGAGCTGTAAAACACTCAGATGTTTAATTACCATTTTGCCCCTGAATTAGGCCTAGACGGGCGACAGTTCAGGGGTAAAATGGTAATCTACATTTTCAATTTAAAATTCAAAAATTTTAAGGGATAAAGATCCCGCCTGCACTGTACGTGGCGTCTAGGTCTAGACGACCCATCTAGACCCTGACATTATGACCGTTTTGCCCCTAGTTTTGGCCTAGACACCCAAGAAACCGGGGGTAGAATGGTCTTCTGGCTAGGTCTAGACGGGGCGTCTAGGTCTAGACGATCTGTGTATATACATTTAAATTTTTTTTGGTATAACAAATATTTTTTTTTTTACGTAATTTGAACTTTGATATAAGCCGACATTCTACCGGTACACCAAAGGCACAACAAATAAACCATACAAAGCCTATCTAAAAACCAACAAACTCCGGGTATTGAGAAACAGACGGCAATTATAGTCTCCGAGCTCGCACGTCCCACCGTCACCACCGGCAGTACCGACAGTTCGTCGTCTGCCGGTGCCGACGGTGGGACGTGAGAGCTCGGAGACTGTAATTGTTGTTGTTTATCAATACCCAGAGTTTGTTGGTTTTTAGATGGGCTTTGTATGGTTTTTTTAAAATGTATAAAGCCTATCTAAAAACAACAAAATCCAGGTATGGACCAACAATTATACTCTCCGAGCTCTCACGTCGCCACCGGCAGTATCAACATTTCGTCATCTGCCGGTGCCGACGGTTGGACCTGAGAGCTCGGAGAGTATAATTGCTGTTGTTTATCGATACCCAAAGTTTGTTGGTTTTTAGATGGGCTTTGTATCTAAAAACCAACAAACTCGGGTGTTGACAAACAGCCGGTAATCATAGTATCCGAGCTCTCATGCCCAACCGTCGCCACGAGCAGCATTGACATTTCGTCATCTGCCGGTGCTGACGGTTGGACGTGAGAGCTCGGAGAGTATAATTACCCTCTGTTTGTCAATACCCGGAGTTTGTTGTTTTTAGATGCAAAGCTTTGTATGGTTTAATTGTTGTGCCTTGGGTGTACTAAAGAATGTCGGCTTATATCAAAGTTCAAATTAAGTAAATAAAATCCTATTAGTTATACCAAAAAAACTTTTATTGTATTAAAAAATCTTTGTATTATTTATATAAATAAATCGTATTAAACATAAAAAAGATCGAGCCATTGTTCTTGCTTCTTGACCGTGGTTGACCAGGACTAATCATCAGACAATGACTGAGACTCGTTAGGTGCTGTAGAAACACCTGAAATAAGTTCAACAACATATCACTATGTTAAACCACAACACACTCTATTACGCAAACAAAAACCATATATATTTAAAAAATGACAGTGTTTCTCATTTACCTGCATTTACTCCTCGAGTTTCCCTTCGGTTACAGTCTTCGATTCAGCACAAGACATTCTTTGACGTGTAGTCGATTGAGATACAAATTTGCACGGTGGAAACCGTCCCTCCAATACTTTTTTTCCAAAATATATAAGGCTAATCTCCATCGGGTAAATATGTATTATACTCACTGTAAACCTCAGCCGTTTTTCAAACGATCTCCGCGAGATACGGAGTGCCTACGTATGGGGGTGCCTCACCACCATATCCTCCACTATCACGAATAACGTCTTGTACACTAGACACAACCTCATCTTGGTCGTTAGAATTGGGAACACCGCTCTCCCCTAACAACGATATCACCGTTAGTAAATAATTAAAACAACAACTAGTTTAACCTAATAATTGTTACCGCATTGACTTCAGGCACCAATGACCCGTTCCAGTTTAATAGACATTTCACCACCTTTGGATGATATCAGATGATAATACAAGCCAAAGTTCACGACAAACAGAATTACAACGACGAATTGAAAGTTTTATGCGACATCAAATGCTCTGCATAGGTCTATTTAACAAAGAAATAGATGCCCCGTCTAACGCCTACGCGGGGCGTATCACTTTACTACTTTACCAACATGCATTGAATGGTATCAGAGGAAGTAATATAAGCCAAAGAAGAAGTCGGAGAGAATTCTGACGACGAATCGAAAAATTTATGCGACACAAATGCTCTGCATGGCTCTATTTAAGAACGATATATACGCCCCGTCTAGGCCTAGACGGGGCGCATCACTTTGCAACTTGGCTGACATGCATGCAGAGCACAACATTCAAGACGGGTCGTCTAGCTCTAAACGCCCCGTCTTGGCCTAGTCGTCTCGTACTCCCTACTGCTAGATGCCCCGTCTAATGTAACTGATTTGACGTTATATGGTGCAGGAATGTGGTCGGAGAAAAAATAACCCTAGACGCCCCGTCTAAATCTAGACGACCCATCTAAAGGGTGTCTAAATAGGCAAGTGGGTGTGTGAATATATAGACCCATGTTATTAATTTGGACAATACCAACATAGGTACCTCAACCGGACTAGAAGACAAAATAAATTATCAAAGGCTTGTTGATTGTTGTTGAGTTAACAGAGAATTTGAGGGGTAGAGGTTATAGTGTTTCTAATTGTGTGCGGTCATGAATTTGGGACTGCGTTATACTACTAAAGAAGGAATGTAGTAATGGTGGTTGATGTTGTGACGTGTGTGGCAGTGGTGGCTAATGGTGTGGTTGAGAACTGATGAGAGGGAGAGGGAGAGGGAGGGAGGAGGTGTTTTATTTATTACAATGTTTTTAAATAATTAGATAAAAAGAGTAAAATACCCTTATGTTATCTAATTTAATAAAAAAAATTAACTTAGTTAGAGCTAAAAGACAAGTTGTGTCAGATTTTGGAATACTAAATGTAAAACTCGTCAATTTAAAAAGACATCACTTGAAAATACTTGAAAATGGGTATAAAGATAAAATACAAAACTTATAATTCAATCAATCATAAAAGTCTTCAGCTTAGTAGATCCAATTGGCCAACAACAAATAATATAGCTAACTTCAAAAATTATAATTCAGAAAATTAAATAGAACTTGTAGGATTTTTAACAGCTTTTAGTATTAGATGAATAAGTATATTAATGTTTAACTCCGGTATATATATATATATATATATATATATGTATATATTAATTTTAGGTATTGATGTTTGATAATTGAAAGTTAAAATTCAAGAATACATGTGTCTGTTCACATGCACAAGCGTTGAAAAAAAATTTAAAAAAATTGATTTTTAACATGTTAAGTAATATTTTTAAGAGTGTTCCTCGATTCCACACTTGTTTAGTGTTCTCCAATAAACCTCACACTATATATATAGGGAAAGGATCATGAGAAAACTACATATAAATAAGAAAACTGAAAAGCATGCCTTTTGTCAATTCTTTTATAAAAATTCATTATTTTTTATGTATAAAAAAATTTCAAAAAAAAATTGTACTGCACATGTGCATTATATGCTTATAATTAGCTTTTGAGTTTAGTTTAACTTTTATTGTTAGGTTTCTTGGTAGGTTTAGAATTATGTTTTTGGGTGTGGGGGGACAGGGGATTTAGGTTTGGAGGGGGTGCGGGTGGGGGGTTAGGTTTTTGAGAAGTGAGGATTTAGGGTTTTTTTGAAGTTTATGTTTATAGTTTAGTTTTATGTTTTGTGGGGGTGGGGGCTTTAAGTTTTTTTGGGGGCGGGAAGGTTTAGGTTTTTGGAGGGTTGGGTGGTGGTTTAGGTTTTTAAGAGTGTTGGTGGGGGTGTGTTAGGCAGTTTAGATTTTTTCGTGTATTATTATACATATGTAGTACAATTGTTTTTTTAAAAAAAAGTTTTTATATATAATTTTTAGCGACTTTTAATAAAAAAATATAAAAAAGGCATGCTTTTTAGTTTCTTTTAGTTAATTTTTTTTGTTTTCTCATTTAAATTAGTTTTTTCATGAACCCTCTCCTATATATATATATAGGGGAGAGTTCATTGGGGAACCCTAAAAAAGTGAGAAATCGAAGAACACTCTTAAAAATTATATTTAACATGTTAAAAATTAGTTTTTACTTAATATTTTTCGGCGCTTTTTTCTTATAAATACATGTATAAACATTTTTAATAAAAAAACAAAAACTAAAAATATAAAAAAATGTTTAAAAATGGTTAAAAATTCTTATAAAATTAACTTAACATGTTAAAAACCATTTTTGTAAGAAATTTTTCAGCGTTTTTCCTTATAAAAATGGGTAGAAACTATTCAAATAAAAAATAATTTTTGTATAATTTATAATTGTTCATTTTTTATATTTTGATTTTTTGATTTTTTTTTATTAAAAATGCTTCTACAAGTATTTATAAGGAGAAATATCAAAAAAAAATTAAATTGATTTTCAACATGTTAACTTAAATTTTTGAAAGTGTTTCCCGGTCCCCCACTTTTTTAGTGTTTCCCAATTAATCTCACACTATATATATATATATATATATATATATATATATAGGGAGAGGATTGTCACACCCCGACCCGCAGCGGAAAAGGTGATCGGGGCATGATTGGGTTATCATCAAAGCTCATGACATTTATTATAACGTTTCATATTTATTATTACAATTTAAAGGGAAACATACAATCATAATTACATCACGTTCTACACATCATTCTAGACTTCATTATTTTCTTCTAAGGCATTTCCTATGTTTTCTTTGCTTAATCCTGTTCACCTGTATCATGTGTAAAAATGGTTTTTGGATCAACAAAAAGTTAGCGAGTGAATCCTATGAAAAACATTTGAACAAGTTTATTGAATTCATTATAAAATAAAGTGCATAACCACATATGAGTAAATATAGATGTAAACTTATTCACAAAACAATTAATTGTTAAATAATGCACACACATACAATAATAGATTGTTTTGAGGCACGCGTTGCCAAACCCGTCTCCCACGAGGAACTGATGGGGCTAATGAATGAGTTTTGAGGCACGCGTTGTTCTACGAACTGATGGGCCTAATGAATAATTTGCATACAACTAGACAATATGTAATACATAACTACAAACAATATTTACATTCTAAGTTTTAATCATAATATGGTATGGCACGAGTTTGAATAAACGAATTAATTTAAGTGACACATGATACACCCCAAAACGTGTAATTAAACAGAGGAGTTGTAAGATTCACTCACAGTGGGTGCGTTCGGTTGATGATGTTGAATGCGCACGAAGTTGGATTTAACCACGAGTGAAACTAACCTAGATAATATCATAATGGTTCGGTAAATAAGCGGATTTTATTGATCAATTTTTAGTAGGATTATTGGATATATTTTTGTGAGTTTAAGGCTATTTTCTAACTTAAAAAATGTTATTTTTAAGTATTTTTAATTTAAATAAATATATAAAAGTATTAAAAAAATGTTGATTTTTTTGACTGTTGACCATTGACTTGTTTGACCGTTGAATGTTGACTTGTTGACCGGTTCGGTCGGTTATAAGTGTGCGTTGGGTGAGACTCGAACCCGTGACCTCCCGTACGCGTGCACGCAGCTCTACCAACTGAGCTACGTGTCTAACCCGAAATATTTCTGTTTTTAATTACATTTATATACTAATTAAATCAATCCGAAAATCACTTATTTTAAAAACGATTTAATTGAATCACTCGGTACTCGCCACAGGTCTCGAACCCGGGACCTGTGGTTTAGTTTGGCACGCAGTCCACCGCTAGACTGTGTGTCTAACTTGGTAATTATTCTGGTTTTTATTATACTTAACATCTTACGGAGTTAACCTGGTTCAGTTTTAAAAAAAAAGGACATTTTATTACTGCGAAGGTGCGTGTGTCAAGAATCGAACTCGGGACGTGTATGTATTTGTTTGCACACAGTCCACCGCTGGACTGTGTGTCTAACCCGTTCATAAAACTGTTTTTAAATAATCTTATAACATATCTGAACTTCGTCTTCTTCGCTTAAGATTACTGATTATGATAATTCAACTGATTTATGTCTAATTCGATTAACAAGCTATATAATTAATTGAAAGGTAATGAATGGAGATAGTTTGGGGGAAAGGATATACCGATCAGCGTCTTTCACAGAACTCCGGCGAAAACTCGTCGGCTCTGTTTGTGAACTTCGGCTGTTAGAATCAATTAACAGTTCTGTTTGATTAGTTATGAAATTGAGGTACTTAAACAAGGATTAACAGAAGTTTGAAGGGTTATACTGATTTACAATGTGAGATCAGAAGTTTCAGAGGTTTTCTGGCGAGAGCTGAATATTCCGGCTACGTCGTCTGGGATAGATTCTGATGGTTGGATTGAAGTTAGTAACAGTCTAACATCGGATTGAAACGGAAAGAGTCGAGGTATTTACCGTGTAGATGAAATCTCGGTTTTCCGGCGAC
Source organism: Scalesia atractyloides (assembly GCA_947069175.1). NCBI lineage: Eukaryota > Viridiplantae > Streptophyta > Magnoliopsida > Asterales > Asteraceae > Scalesia > Scalesia atractyloides. The sequence continues at coordinate 79,988,828 of CAMTDV010000008.1, forward strand.
TTGCAGAGATTTTCCGGCGAGTGAAATTATGTCGAGAATTTGTGTGATTGTGAGCGAAAAGGTTAACAGAGGCTTGTGGGTGAATTTATAGGGAAGAATCGAGATGCATGGGGTCTGATTTCAGTCTCGATTCATCGGTCAATAATTTCTCCAGCAGTTATGACTGATGTCGCAGACTGGACATCGGTTATAACCGATGTTGAGGTTAATGCTTCGGTTAAATCAGAAGAAACCGTCAATTATCGGCGAAATCGTCGGGATTTCCGACAACTGCGATTGGGCGCGTCAGTTTGAATTCGAGATTGTGATATTTGAATTAATTGTTTTGATATGTTACTAAAGAACACAAGTGGCGGAGTGATTTGATGGATGAGAGTTAAGGCGTTGCTGACCCGGTTGACTCGGCTGACCCGGGTTCGAATCCCGGCTTCAGCATTTTATTTTTAAAACACTATTTTTAATACTTTTTCAAATATAACTTTTATATTCTAATATACTTATTAATTATGTATCGTTTAAAATTAATTTGAGCATTAAATACGCAACGAAATTTTTAACTGGTTGTTCGGTAAATAAACGAAGCGGGTTTGGTAAATCCGGTTTTTTACGGATGTTACCGTATCCCCTACTTTTTAGAAATTTCGTCCCGAAATTTAAGTAGTGACATATTTGTCTAAATAAGGATGGTGTTTAGTTTGACAGTTACATACTTAGAAAGGAGTAAGAGTTTAAATTTTTGTTTGAGGCGGTAACGTTCCTTGTAAGGGTTGAGTACCCTGCTTCAGGAATCGCTTTTTGAAGCCTATGATAATGAATATTGATAAACAGAGTTGATTGACTAAATATGATTTCATGTGCAAGAGTTTTGATATGTTTGGAAAGATAAGGTTATATCCTAAAACAAAACTTCTAATACTAAAACCTACATGGAACTTCTCATAACCGCCTGACAATGCCTCTGATCCTTTGACAAGAATACTTATATATACGAAGTACCAGCGGCGTATCCACCATATTCTCGTCAAATTTTCATTGGTTTTATCAGTAAGTTATGATTGGTTCTATGTGACTCTTAAACATAAATAAACACAACAACCAATGTCTGAGTCATAATTCTGATAGTATACATGTTTGAGTGGTGACACAATCCAATTTCTTTAAATGATGTGATGATATAAATGCTAAATCAGTGAGTATAAAACAAACTTCAATCAATACATTACTAAATCCTACATGGAACTTCTCATAACCGCCTGATAATGCCTCTGATCCTTTGACAAGAATACTTATATATAGGAAGTACCAGCGGCGTATCCACCATATTCTTGTCAAATTTTCATTGGTTTTATCAGTAAGTTATGATTGGTTCTATGTGACTCTTAAACATAAATAAACACAACAACCAATGCTTGAGTCTTAATTCTGATAGTATACATGTTTGAATGAAGACAGTACCTCTCTCGTTTGTTATGATGGAGAGGTTAGTCTATGTAGAAAATGGAACACAATCCAATTTCTTTAAATGATGAGATGATATGAATGTTAAATCAGTGAGTGTAAAACAAATTTCAACCAAGATATTACTAAATCCTACATGGAACTTCTCATAACCACCTGATAATGCCTCTGATCCTTTGGCAAGAATACTTATATATAGGAAGTACCAGCGGCGATCCACCATATTCTTGTCAAATTTTCATTGGTTTTATCAGTAAATTATGATTAGTCCTATGTGACTCTAAAACATAAACAAACACAACAACCAAAGCTTGAGTCTTAATTCTGATAGTATACATGTTTGAATGATGACAGTACCTATTATGATGGAGAGGTTAGTCTATGTAGAAAATGGAACACAATCCAATTTCTTTAAATGATGAGATGATATGAATGTTAAATCAGTGAGTGTAAAACAAATTTCAACCAAGATATTACTAAATCCTACATGGAACTTCTCATAACCACCTGATAATGCCTCTGATCCTTTGGCAAGAATACTTATATATAGGAAGTACCAGCGGCGTATCCACCATATTCTTGTCAAATTTTCATTAGTTTTATCCGTAAGTTATGATTAGTTCTATGTGACTCTAAAACATAAACAAACCAAAGCTTGAGTCTTAATTCTGATAGCATACATGTTTGAATGATGACAGTACCTCTCTCGTTTGTTATGATGGAGAGGTTAGTCCATGTAGAAGCGAGACACGGCTCAACTTCTGTGATATGTCGTGAGGTATGATGATATGAATGTTAAATCAATGAGTATAAAAACAAAACTGAAATAGTAATTCGCATTAAGATCCTTGGATAAAATTTCCGATTTATAACTGGGATACGGGAAAATTGAGATAACATAAAGAAAAACGTAAAAACTAAGCGGTTGGAGTTGAATCTTGATTTTTGGTGAAGGGGACAAGTTGGGTGGTTTCGTTTGGGCCGTCATTATCTTCAACAGGATTGGCGTTGATGTTGAAAACTCTTCCTCTTGCTGGTGGCCTAGTGATTAGGTTTCCTTGATTTGCTTGGTTAACTGCGTTTGCTTGAGCTTTGGCGTTTATGATGTTAACCAATCGAGGGCACGTGTTTCTAAAGTGGGTAGGGTCGCCACAATTGAAACAAGCTCGAACATATGGGAACATGGGGTATTGGGGTTGTTGATATGTTTGGATCATGTTTTGAGTAAGGGGTGAGATTTGGTTTTGAGGGGTGCGGCAAACCTTGCTCAAATGACCATAGCGTCCACAATTCGCACATAGTCGACAAGGCAAGGTAGATGGATGGTGATAGAAACAGGTGTTACATTGAGGGTGAGGTCCAAGGTAAGGTTTCTTATTTGGGTAAGTTGAGTTGGGTGCTACTTGAGTGATTGGGATAGCTTGGAGGGGTACGGCTTGCGAGGCTGGTTGGTTGCGTTGGGTGACAGCGAAAAGTTGCCCATCTCGTTTTCTCTTAGAAATGGGTTGAGATGGGGATTCGGTTTGGGTGGAGTTGGAGGTTTCAGTCGATGCTTTATCCTTCTTCTTCTCCTCCTTGAAGTCTTTGTTCCGGATTCGGTTCTCGGTGAGCTCTGTAGCTAACTCCATTGCTGCTTCCAAGGTTACAGGCGTGGTACTTATTACAGAGTCTTGAATCTTTGAAGGAAGACCTCGAATGTAGTGCTCGATCAAACGGTAGAGGGGAGTGAACAAGTTGGGAACCATTTGATTTAACTCAAGGAATCTTTTGTTGTACGTGGTGTGGTCGCCTTCCTTTTGTTTCAACGAATAGAACTCATCCTCTAATTTCTTGATTTCGCTCCTTGGGCAAAATCGACTTGTCATGATTTCCTTCAATTCATCCCAAGTTAAAGTCATAGCATCTTCAACACCTCGTTTGGCCTTCTCTGTATTCCACAAAGTAAGTGCTATTCCAAATAAACGACCAGTAGCATATCGCACTTTGCGATCATCGGGGCAATCGCAATTTAGAAAAGTGTTCTCCATTTCTTCAAACCAATGGAGGAGAGCGGTGACACCTTCAGTCCCTTCGTATTTTGGAGGGTCGCAGGACTTGAAATGCTTGTAGGTGCATTTAGTGGTATTTGGGGGAGAGTTGATAACATTTTGATCTTCTTGGTTGACAGGATTAGTGGTAAGGGCTTGTTGGACTTGAATTATAATGTTGGGTATTACGGCAGCCATTTGTTGAGCGATTTGGGCAGCCATGCGCTCGCGGGCTTTTCCTGATCTCATCTTCCTACGAGCGAGGCTAGAAGACATCTACAAGGAATACATATCAAGAGTATGAGTTGGATGCTTTAGGGATCATGTGCCGTATTTAGGAATGAACATTTATAAAATAAATATAAAATAATAAATCTACTACATCCATAGGATGTCTTGGGCTTTGCTCGTAATTGGGCCTTGCATGCCGCCATACTTCACCTTCGAAATCATGTGGGCCCCCATGATTACCGGGTTTTTCATATGGTTCGCATGTGTTAGCCTGGTTACGTACACTAAAACCCGGAGAAAATCGAGAAATAAGTATGTAACGTGTGATATTCGGAATGTGTCCAGGTGTGGACACGGTGACACCTCAAAGTGGGGTTAGTTCGAACGACGTTTGGTGTGGCATGCTTTGGCCTAATAGGTCCTTCGTACTCTCATCGTTAGTCCCCAGGTAGGCAAACTGGTCCGTTATATTGGATTTATACGAATGCCAACCTAGACAGGACGTTCCGACTACCGGTACTTGTACCCTTACAGTTACTACATGCCCGTCGCAGAACTCACTTTGATGAGATTTGAAAAATGAAAAATACGACAAAATCTTTGAATAACGAAAGTATGAAGATGATTTGAATATGTGAACATTGAAATATGTATGATGAATGTGTATGTAAGTATGTATGTTTGACTGTAAGTATAATTCACTATGTATCACAAAATGTAATATTGGAAATGTTTGTATGCATTTGTGTATGTAATAAATATGAAACAAATAAATATCATAAGTTTGCATGTAACCACATAAACAATTAAAATCTAGTCAACTATAGTATAGGCTCTAAGGGTCTAATAACCTATCCTATATCCTAATAGTCATGGCTCTGATACCAATCTGTCACACCCCGACCCGCAGCGGAAAAGGTGATCGGGGCATGATTGGGTTATCATCAAAGCTCATGACATTTATTATAACGTTTCATATTTATTATTACAATTTAAAGGGAAACATACAATCATAATTACATCACGTTCTACACATCATTCTAGACTTCATTATTTTCTTCTAAGGCATTTCCTATGTTTTCCTTGCTTCATCCTGTTCACTTGTATCATGTGTAAAAATGGTTTTTGGATCAACAAAAAGTTGGCGAGTGAATCCTATGAAAAACATTTGAACAAGTTTATTGAATTGATTATAAAATAAAGTGCATAACCACATATGAGTAAATATAGATGTAAACTTATTCACAAAACACTTAATTATTAAATAATGCACACACATACAATAATAGATTGTTTTGAGGCACGCGTTGCTCAACCCGTCCCCCACGAGGAACTGATGGGCCTAATGAATGAGTTTTGAGGCACGCGTTGTTCTACGAACTGATGGGCCTAATGAATGATTTGCATACAACTAGACAATATGTAATACATAACTACAAACAATATTTACATTCTAAGTTTAAATCATAATATGGTATGGCACGAGTTTGAATAAATGAATTAATTTAAGTGACACATGATACACCCCAAAACGTCTAATTAAAAAGGGGAGTTGTAAGATTCACTCACAGTGGGTGCGTTCGGTTGATGATGTTGAATGCGCACGAAGTTGGATTTAACCACGAGTGAAACTAACCTAGATAATAACATAATGGTTCGGTAAATAAGCGGATTTTATTGATCAATTTTTAGTAGGATTATTGGATATATTTTTGTGAGTTTAAGGCTATTTTTTAACTTTAAAAATGTTATTTTTAAGTATTTTTAATTTAAATAAATAAATAAAAGTATTAAAAAAATGTTGATTTTTTTGCCTGTTGACCATTGACTTGTTTGACCGTTGACCGTTGACTTGTTGACCGGTTCGGTCGGTTATAAGTGTGCGCTGGGTGAGACTCGAACCTGTGACCTCCCGTATGCGTGCACGCAGCTCTACCAACTGAGCTACGTGTCTAACCCGAAATATTTCTGTTTTTAATTACATTTATATACTAATTAAATCATTCCGAAAATCACTTATTTTAAAAACGATTTAATTGCATCACTCGGTACTCGCCACAGGTCTCGAACCCGGGACCTGTGGTTTAGTTTGGCACACAGTCCACCGCTGGACTGTGTGTCAAGTTGGTAATTATTCTGGTTTTTATTATACTTAACATCTTACGGAGTTAACCCGGTTCAGTTTTAAAAAAAAAGACATTTTATTACTGCGAAGGTGCGTGTGTCAAGAATCGAACTCGGGACGTGTATGTATTTGTTTACACACAGTCCACCGCTGGACTGTGTGTCTAACCCGTTCATAAAACTGTTTTTAAATAATCTTATAACATATCTGAACTTCGTCTTCTTCGTTTAAGATTACTAATTATGATAATTCAACTGATTTATGTCTAATTCGATTAACAAGCTTTATAAGTAATTGAAAGGTAATGAATGGAGAGAGTTTGGGGGAAAGGATATACCGATCAGCGTCTTTCACAGAACTCCGGCGAAAACTCGTCGGCTCTGTTTGTGAACTTCGCCTGTTAGAATCAATTAACAGTTCTGTTCGATTAGTTATGAAATTGAGGTACTTAAACAAGGATTAACAGAAGTTTGAAGGGTTATACCGATTCACAGTGTGAGATCAGAAGTTTCAGAGGTTTTCCGGCGAGAGCTGAATATTCCGGCTACGTCGTCTGGGATAGATTCTGATGGTTGGATTGAAGTTAGTAACAGTCTAACATCGGATTGAAACGGAAAGAGTCGAGGTATTTACCGTGTAGATGAAATCTCGGTTTTCCGGCGACTTGCAGAGATTTTCCGGCGAGTGAAATTACGTCGAGAATTTGTGTGATTGTGAGCGAAAAGGTTAACAGAGGCTTGTGGGTGAATTTATAGGGAAGAATCGAGATGCATGGGGTCTGATTTCATTCTCGATTCATCGGTCAATAATTTCTCCGGCTGTTATGACTGATGTCGCGGACTGGACATCGGTTATAACCGATGTTGAGGTTAATGCTTCGGTTAAATCAGAAGAAACCGTCGATTATCAGCGAAATCGTCGGGATTTCTAACGACTGCGATTGGGCGCGTCAGTTTGAATTCGAGATTGTGATATTTGAATTAATTGTTTTGATATGTTACTAAAGAACACAAGTGGCGGAGTGGTTTGATGGATGAGAGTTAAGGCGTTGCTGACCCGGCTGACCCGGGTTCGAATCCCGGCTTCAGCATTTTATTTTTAAACACTATTTTTAATACTTTTTCAAATATAACTTTTATATTCTAATATGCTTATTAATTATGTATCGTTTAAAATTAATTTGAGCATTAAATACGCAACGAAATTTTTAACTGGTTGTTCGGTTAATAAACGAAGCGGGTTTGGTAAATCCGGTTTTTGACGGATGTTACAAGGATTTGGAGAAAACGCCTAAAAGTGTGAAAACGGTGAGAACGTCTCTCATCCGTTGGATAAAAACAATATATGGATTAGAATGGCACGGTGGGGTTTTCGTAAATAACATCCAATTTATTACATGGACGTGCTTCGTTAAGGGTAAAGGGGTATTTTTACCGCTCTAATACAAAACGCCACACTAATGAGCAAAACGTCATTCAAATTACACACGTTAACCTACATTCCATACATATCACTCACTTTCAGATGAACGGCATATTTATCTAAAACGCAATTGATACAAAAAGACAACACTTAATGATAGAACGCGTTGCAGATTTAATAAATAGATGTGAACAAACAATAACTGAAAGTCAATTATTAACATTTATTACAAAAAAATTCTCTCCCAAACGACGCGTCAAAAACATCATTATATAAATGACGTTACCATCACTTCCATTATCACTTCAATTGATCATACTAAAACATTATCTTTAACCAAAACGCCAAATTTCAAAAACAAAAAAACTCTAAGAGGAAGATAAATGGCAACCATCGTTTCATTGATATATACACTCGGAATCAGAAGATTCGTAATCCGTTTTAACAACAGAACAAGATTGTTTGTTAAAACAATCAACGCCATATTGAACTTGGAAGAATAAGTACAAAGGGGCATCTTAGCAGTTTGCGTCTCTCTAGATAACCACTATGATAAAAACACATATGGTTATAAGAAGATTAACCAGATAAAGTTGAATAAAAAGTAACTACAAACAGTAAATGAAGCGACAGATACTTTACTACTAACATTTATTAAAATAAAATCCCTCCTAGACTACGCCCCAAAAAACTCTTATATAAACAAACATCTCAGGAACTTCCATTGACACACCCAAAAACAAAATGCCATGTTTTCTTGGCAAACCATTCACTTAAAAATGCCAAAAAAGTTAAAAGAACCACAGATGGGAAACGTCATTTCTTGGAGATTCAGTATTGTTCTCCATGAAGTTTCGCTTAATGGATTCTTAGGTGAGGGGGATAACTCAATAAGCTTTTGCTGACTGAGATGGAAAAATCTTCAAGAGAAATAGACTGATGACAGTGATATGTCATTTTGTGTGCTTTGTTATTGAGAAAGGTTTGGATGAGAAGAAGGGACCTATGCCAGTGTAAATATTATTTTGGACTCCATTATTAAATGATTAAGAGTGGGATGAGCATGAAGATGATGACAGTGTAAATGTTATTTTGGACTACAAGCGAAAAACTCACTCATAATCACACCCCAATAATAGCATCGACAAAATACGGCATCGATCTGTATCTCCAACATCCACAAAACCACTTCAACAAACAACAACAAAATATTTCACCAAAACCAAAACGTCATATTTTACTGAATGAGCTTCGTCTATAGCAACGCGTTTCAGCTGTGTAGGAAATAGGCACCTATCTAAAGGGGTTCAAAGGTTCAGGGAACAAAAACTTCAACAAGAAGAGACTGATGGCAGTGAATATTTGGATAAGAAATTAGATTAGCATTTTTAATTTTTTTTCTATTTTTTTTTGTTGTGTCATTTTATGTCATCTAACTTTCAGCTAATAAAATATATTATTTCTCTCATTACTCATAAAATGTCAAAATGCAATAAACACCAAACACCAAACCTATAATAAAAATCCTTTAATCACGTATTATTAAAAAACTCCAAATAATAACTTAAATGTATTAAACAATATCCAAGTGAATAGAACAAAATGGTGTCTTACAAAATTTTATTTTGCCATCTTTATCTATAAAACGCCATTTAAATACAAAACGTCAAACTTAAAAGATGGGACGTGTTACAGCCTTATAGATAAAGCTGAACAAACAGTAACTGAAATGACGGAAATTTTATTATTAATATTTATTATATTAAAAACCACAGCATGGCAATTGACTTTTTTATATTTTCAAAACGCCATAATTACCTGTCACATTATAGGTCTGCATCATACATCACACGACAAGAAATACAAAAAATACATATCAAAAAAATATAAACTAAACATGAAGTGGTTACCGAGAGAGAAGAATGTGAAAACGCCATAATGAACAAGCCATTAGTTTATTGATAAACAATAAGAATAACAAATTTGTTGTAACTCTAAAACATTTTAATGAAAACATTATAATTCAGATATACATACCAATGTGTAAAACACCATTCGTAATGAAAACGTCATAATTCAGATTTAATGTAACCCTAAAACATTTTAATGAAATGACATTTTTAAAAAATATTGCTTTGAAAAGTAAATTTGAAAATAAAACGGCATAGAAACAAGAATAAAGAACAACACGCGATGTCTGATGGACTTTTGTTTTAAAATCAATTATAACGACATCTATTAAGCGCACTTGAATAATGACAATCGTACACGCATATCATTTAGCCCCCTCCCGACACGTGTTTGAATAGGATCTGTTCTCACTGTTTTCACACTTCCAATAGTTTTCACACTTCCAACAGCGGAAGATCAAAACTTAATGACACCGGTAAAGGTTTCTAAGTCCATATAAATGTCAATTTTGGTGTACAGCCATGATGATCCAAATACAAGTCATAACGAAACTCCCAAACACATGTCTATTCGTGTTGCTGCAAAGTGTTATTATCCATCATATGATCACACAAGTTGAACCAATATCCACGGTTTCTTGCCCAACAATGGTTGTTAAAACAGCCAAGACCATGGGTGAAGCTTTTAAGGGGTGGTCAACCCCCTGAACTTTTCGCTCAGTAGTGGAGAGTATGTAGTTTTCGTATAGAAATTTTTGGATATATAATTTTTCAACCGCCGGGTTTTATAGAAACTTTTAGAATCGACGACTTCCGACCTCCGGCCGAAAATCTCAAGCTTCGCCCCTTAACAAGACAGCACTAAACGTTAGTGAAAATATAAGTACAAAACGTCACATCAAAATATCATATTAGGTATATGGTTAGTCACACGTAAATGGTTAGTCTTGTAACATGGGCAACAACAACTACTCAACTGTCAACATTGTGTTAACATAAATCATTGGAGCGTTCATTTTGGCCTTTAAAATTTTTATTTTTAATCCCTACTATAGATAGTTTCGCCATAACTTATTTAGTATTTTTTTTTTCTCTTTCAATAGAGTGCTTTCCTTAAGGTGCAATAGAAATGACTTGTAACAAAACGATTCTAACTCTCAACCTGTTCTTGTTGGGTCAAAGATTTTATCGCAGGATGTTATGTTAAATTGAAAGCGTAAAAGTACTTACGAACATCAAATGTCACATCTTTTTCAAACAAGCAAATAATTTTTAAGGATAACTAAAGCCAACAACATTACAATACAAAAGCCAAATATATTCATTTGCAGGTAATTTTCAATTATAATTTTATTGCTTATCATTTTTATAGATTTTCATTTTTCAACACAATTAAGAAACTAAAAGAGTTTCCACCAAAATCAACTGGTTTATATAAGTAACTAGATGTATCAATATATTCACATCACTTATCTAAACTTAAACTATAATGGAATACGACAAATTAAAATGAATTATTTTATCCAAATATACAAAGAGAATGAGTTCAACTTATTTAAGTCGTCTTGGCAAGATCCTTGAGTATGGTGACGATCTTCAAAGTCTACTTCAATAACATGTAAAAGTTATGTAACATCTCAAATTTTACTGAGTTACGAATATAATAAAAGGAACTTATAATTATGTTGGATCCAAAATCCAATAAATCAAAAGGGAAGGGTTATTCCATTTTAGGCTTTAACTCTTCAAACATGGAATAAAAGATTGAGGCCCATAAGAGGCTTCTTGGACATTTGATACACACCCTTAAAAGCAAGGGAAAACCCCTGATCCTCTCATTTCTAGCAAATAAAGGTTGCTATCTTTAGAGAGAGAAAGAGAGAGAGTGTGTGTGAGGAAAGTCCAATTCTAGCCAAGATCACCACTTTTGGCCATAGTATCTCGAAAAGGGGAAGGTTACGGGTGCGTATTGGTCCATAACTGATCCGTCCACAACAACCATTAAGGTGTTTAACATCAAAGAAAAGGGATATTGGGCTACTAGCTTGGACCTCGCTTCTTCAAGTGTAAAGGTATGTGTTTCGGCTTACAAGGGGTGTTTCTGTACAAGGTTTTGCATGGGAACTTCACCTAAGTCCATTTCAGATTATGGGGTTTTATAAAGTTGTAATGTTGATTCATTTCCAAGGTTGAAGTCAAAGCCATCATCATCATAGCTCGATCTAGAGTTTCTTCACGAACATAGATAATATTTTGTTACACTCTCAGTAAAAACGATGCTTAGCGAAATGTATGCCCAATGAAAGTTATGATTTAGCGAAAAGTTCCCTATTATAGCGAGCGATCGGGCCAATGAAAAGTTACATATCTACAGTAGCGAAATGTTCCATTTTTGGCAAGATCTCCATGTTGGCAGCTTGATATAGTTTATGTGATCTTTGACCAGGTTGACTTAGTGCCTAAAGTCAGGATTTCTCACCCAGTTATAGTACACATAACTTTAACCACATGTTAGTTTCTATAGCCCTCTTTACATTATTGTTTTAAGAAAGTGTACATACTCAGTAATGTTTTCAAAGTAAAATATTATATTTTTACGTAACAAAATATGATAAAATTTGTAACAACCCTCAAAAACGTCCCATAATCATTCGTAATCGAAACCACAAACGCACACGACGAGAACCAGCACGAAAAATCAAAAAATAAGATTTTGATGCTTCTCGCGGGCCGCGACAGACTCCAAGAAGCCCGTCGCGGGGCGTGAGAGACCCACAAGCGGATAGAGACACGTGTCACCCACGTGTCAAACCTACCCCATGAGGCAGGACACCTATGTCCTAGCTAGACCCCTCGCGGGCTGCGACAGGAAGGCCCTGACCTGTCGCGAGGCGCGAGAGGCACTGAAATCAGCTATAAATTGAAACTTCACTTCACAGTTCAAATCGCTCAAAATTCTTTTCTTTCTCTCTCAATATTCTAGTGTAATACTACTATTTTATACCCGAAGTTCTAAAACTCTGCCCCGTAGGCAGCATGCTAACCCGAATCACTGGTACGTTACCATGTCCGATCGATCTATAAACAATTCAACGGATGTTTAAGTGCAGCCTGAATAAGGCTATACTTGGTCATCACGTTGTGGTTTTGATCTCATAATTATCGTTAAAGTTTGAATTAGGTTAATACACTAATACGTGTTCATTGTGTGTTTAATTAGGAACACAAGAAATAGACTAGGAGGCTCATGTGTGTCATTCTTTTTTATTAAATGCTTTCAAAACCCTAAATGTTTTCCAAATTTGTATTTATAGTGATTAAATCTATGTATTCTGAAATTACAGCCGGTATGTGGTGTTTTGTATACATTACTAGATAAGCTTTACTATTGGATAAAGAGTTAGCCAATAGTAATATGACCACAGTCACCGAAATGGGCGAGTGACAAGTACTATGAGTAATTGAAAGATATAAACAAATATAAAAACTCTTAATGCTATGATTACAATACTGTGTCTTTTATAAATTGAATGAACTCAGTTATATTTTTTGTTGATCATATATTTTTAAAAGCGTTTCAGGTGAATTACTATGAAGAGAAGAAAAGTGCTATGAAGCACTCAAGCTAAAAATAAGTGGCTATGTAAACCTGAATAAAACGTGTTTTGTAATCAAGGGTTTTTCCCTGTGAAAAGCCTCTATGTAAATAAGGGTTTCATCCCACAGTTTATGAAGTGAAAACTATGGTGTTTTAAAAACTTTGATATTTTTCCTGACACCCGGTCCCGATGAAAATTCCGCTGTGAAAATTTTAATAAACACCAGTACAACTTGTATCTGCTCACGACTCCCGCCCAGAGCCAGTAGTTTAAGCTAATTAAGTATTGTGAAAATACTTCAAATTTGTTGTTAGGAAATAAATGAAATAACTTATGTAATCATGGTGATACTAATCAAATATTATATGTACGAGTTTTGGAGTTCGTTGTTTTTATTGTTTTTGACTAACAGTATGAACGATAGAGATTTGGCCGAAGCTTTCGAACACATATCTGTTAATAACTCAGATATGGATGAAGATCGGGCTAATACACAAACCGGATACGAAGCCGATAAAGATGAACCAACGATATTTCAGACTCAGCCGATAAATAGAGTACCTACGAAAAAGAGAAGATTAGATTGGAAAGTAAAAAGGGACAAAAAGAAGAAGAAAAACCCAATGTCAAAAACAATTAAACAAACTGGAAAACCAGTCGGGAACCCAACCATAGGAGAAAGTTCAAACGTAGCTCGTGTGCCACTAACATGGGAAGAATTAGACCAACGTCTAGCAAATTATGAAATGTTCAGGCCAATAACAAATGAAATCGACCTGAATATACCACCCCACTCACGAATTCCCAGGAACCCAGAACCTATGAATACTGAACCCATTATGCCATAACAACCACTTTAAAACCTAGTTGAAGAATGGTGGACCAACGACTTGGCTTTTCAAGACTTAATGACAGATCCGTTTCAATTCTACCCAAACTACCAACCTGCACCCTCAGCTTATCTCACAATGAACCCTGAGAATGTGGCAGAACTCCGCCACTATGGAGAAAAGCTAATTAACATTGGCAACCGGATCTGCACTATTGAAGAAAATCTCGTCTGAAAGTACAACGAGAGAGAACATCACTTCTAAAGCCATAATTAACCTTCTAATATATATATATATACACACACACACATATGTATGTATAATGTACTTTCTGTGTTTTATGTAAAAAAACTAATATATATATATATACACACACACATTGATGGGTTAAAATAGGAACCACCTTCAGATGCGAGAATCGTATGAACCGTTATCCACCCGAGATCTCTAATGTATGAGTGGTTGAGATTTAATTGTTTAAGTTTGATTTGTCTTATAGTGATTTTATTAATTAAAAGGGAATAAATAGTATAAGAAGAGTATTTTGAAAAATTTAACTTATGTATTATTCATGTCAACTTATCAAACTTACAATCAAACATCATATATACATCACTTTTCTTGTCAACATTAATTATCTATTTAAAAACAAGAATTAATTATAACATCATTTTTCATACAAACAAATTACACTACATGTATAACAAGAAAGCGTCTCCAATCTCTGATCTTGATCTTCATTTTTTGTTCGTTATCCTCGTAAAAGACCCAACACCTGCGAAAATCAAAGGAAAAAACAGAGAGTTTACATTCCACAAAGATTTAGAGGAATCCGGGCCGGCGATCATGGGCGTACAAAACATTTTTTTATCGTGTGTAATAAAAAACATTTTTTTAAATTAGACACCGTGTGCGAATTTTTTTTACATTCAACAACGTGCGTAAAGTTTTTTTTACATTTGACGATCAGGGGCGCAGAAAAACTTTTTTTCACCCACGTTGTCAAAACATTTTTTTAATATATTTTTTACATAGTGGTGTTTGATACTCAGTTCATGTAAATGTTTACACACGTTGTCAAAAACAATTTACACACGTTGTCAAAACTTTTTTACACACGTTGTCGAATGTTTTTTACGCGCGTTGTCTTTGTCGAAAGTAAACGTTTTTTGTTTATTTTTTTTACATAGTGGTGTATGGCGTAAAAACGTTTTTACGCACGTTGTCAAGCATTTTTTACGTACGTTGTCGAATGTTTTGAAGACACGTTGTCAAATGTTTTTTCACATAAAAATTATGATCGAAATTACGATCAAAACATAGAATAAATGAAAGCTCGGCTTGCAAATAAAGCCGAAAGCTCGGCTTCCGCAAACAAAACCGAAGCTCGAGCTCGGCTCGACTCGACTTTGGCTCTAAAATTTGGTATGGTGGAATTAGGTTTGGATTGAGAAATATAAAAAGTATAAAAGAGATGAGAGGAGAGAGATATTAATGATGATGTGTTGTGTTTTAGAGATAAGAAAGATGGGATGTGACACTAAGAGAATTTTTGCCCTCAAAATCTGGAACTAGGAGCGATAATTTTTGCCCACAATCATTCGTAATCGAATTCCCAAACACGCACGACGAGAACCAGCATGAAAAATCAAAAAATAAGATTTTGATGCTTCCCGTGGGCCGCGACAGACTCCAAAGAGCCCCTTGTGCGGCGCGAGAGACCTGCAAGCCGCCAGAGTCAGGTTTCGGCCATGTGTCAAACCTACCTCATGAGTCAGACCACCTGCCCTAGCTAAACCCGCTCACGGGCCGTGACAGGAAAGCCCTAACTTGTCACGGGGCACGAGAGGCCCTTAAATCAGCTATAAATTCAACCTTCATTGCAGAGTTCAAATCGTTCAAAATTCTTTTCTTTCTCTCTGGATATTCTAGTGTAATACTACTATTTTATACCCGAAGTTCTAAAACTATACCCTGTAGGCAGCATGCTAACCCGAATCACTGGTATGTTACCATGTCCGATCAATATATAAACAATTCAACGGATGTTTAAGTGCTACCTAAATAAGGCTATACTTTGTCATCACGTTGTGGTTTTGATCTCGTAATTATCGTTAAAGTTTGAGTTGTGTTAATACACTAATACGTGTGGCATTGTGTGTCTAATTAGGAACCCAAGAAATAGACAAGGAGGCTATTACTGGAAACCTTAAATCTACAATGTGAGTCATTTTTTTTTTATTAAATGATTTCAAACCCTAAATGTTTTTCAAATTTATATTAAGAGTGATTAAGTCTTTGTATTCTGAAATTATAGTCGGTGTGTAGGGTTTTGTATACATTACTTGATAAGCTTTACTATTGAACAAAGGGTTTGCCAATAGTAAAATGACTACAGTCACCGAAATGAGCAAGTGACAAGTACTGAGGGTAATTGAAAAATATTAACAAATATAAAAACTGTTAATGTTGTGATCACAATACTGTGCCTTTTATAAATTGAATGAACTCACCGGTATTTTTCGTTGATCAAATATTTTAAAACGTGTTTCAGGTGAATTACTGTGAAGAGAAGAAAAGTGCTATGAAGCACTCAAGCTTAAAATAAGTGGCTATGTAAACCTTAATAAAACATGTTTTGTAATCAAGGGTTATCCATGTGAAAAGCATTTATGTAAATATGGGTTTCATCCCACAGTTTATAAAATTAAAATATGGTGTTTTGAAAACTCTAATATTTTTCCCACACCTGGTCCCAATGAAAATTCCCCTGTGAAATTTTTAATAAACACGGTACCACTTGTATCTGCTCACGACTCCCACCCAGGGGAGGGTCGGGTTGTGACAAAATTTGCTTAAGTAATAGTAAAGTTTTAATGTGATAAATTAGAAAGTGTTTATAGTATCCATATCGCATGACGAATGCTAAAGGAGACTTATTGCGTTTAAAGGTAACATTGGTGTCTAAAATTAACAGTGAAGTCTCAAACAGTGTCTAAAGTTAATGTCGTGGTAACACAAAGCGTCAAACGTTAACATCCTGACCAAATGATGGAAGGGATGTGTCTCTATGTCTTGTCGATGATTGATCAACTACGTATAGTACAAAGTGCATGTTAATTACATGTAGCTTTAACCACATGTGAGTTTCTCGACCCCTTTTTACATTACTATTTTGGGATGGTGTACATACTCAATAAAGTTTTCAAAGTAAAATATTATGTATAAACGTGACAAAGTATGATAAAGTTTGCTTAAGTAAAAGTAAAGATTTAAAGTGAAAAAGTATACAGTGTTCATAGCAGGCATATTGCATGATAAAGGCTAAAGAAGACCTATTGTGTCTAAAGTTAACATCGGTGTCTAAATTTAACACCGAAGTCTCAAACAACGTCTAAAGTTAACGTTGTAGTCACACAAGACGTTGTAGTCACACGAGGTGTCTAAGGTTAACATTGTTACTAAATGATGAAGGAACAGTGCGTTTGTGGCTTATCGGTGGTTGATCAACTACATATAGTACAACGTGCATTTTATAGTTCATAGTAAATCTAGCTTACACATTATAGTAGAATGATATGTTTTATTACATTGTGAAAATCTATGTGATGTACTAATGTGCCTTAACTGTTTAGTGTGTTTTGGTGATTGTTAAAGTTTCTGGTTGCCTTTTAAACTAGAAGTGACTTTAGTATATACATCAAGTTAATATTGGATAGCGGAAGAGTGGACATCGCTAGTAGCTCACGTTGAGGACTGGCATCCCACATATGTTTTGTTTATATTTTCATCCAGGCAGTTAATAACTTTTGTAATTTGATACCCTATGTTTTGGTGCTAAAGTCTTCGTTGCGTTTAAATGAAACTTTTTAGTTACGAACTATTTGTCGATAAGTAGATCCAACAGACGAGACCCCAAGGTTTCCGGGCGTTTCAACGTAACAAAAACCGTGTAAAATAAAACTTCTTACATTGCAATTAGCATACAAGCACACAAAATTTTCAAAAATTAGCAATTTCTCATTAAGCTCATGTAAGATTATTTAAGGACACATCGAAAACAAATATAACCTCCCACCCTCCCTAACTTAAAGAATTGTAATTTCTCTAGTGCAACCTTTAAGTTACAATCTAATTAAAAAAGATTGTTTTTTAAAAACATAAATAAAAATATAATAATATTAATATTAATATTAACAAAATTTCTAAAATTCAAACTCGTAGAAATCACAATTACATATAGTATATGCAATAAGCATTTTAAACTCCTCAGTAGGCCAAATAGACAACTAAAGTCTCACGAGAGTTTCTAATGAACACGCCCACAAAGCTCTAGGGTTCATTCCTGACAACGTTAGATTTAATTTCTTCATCCAAGCTATACCTGATATGTGTTATAATCATCGACGTGAGCATTTTCCTACCAAGTCCCCACATATGGTCGGTATCAAACATGTCGGGCCCTTACAAATCTTTCTTGTGGTCGGAAGGTTCGTAACAACAATACCATTTAATGATTGTTGTCAGGTTGTTCAAAAACCCAACTAACCTAGATGATTATGATAAGTAAGGTATCATCTCAACAAAGACCGCGTTGTTAGTATTATATGTTCTTTTGATTGTAAAAAGTAAACACAAAGATTCGCTTAATGGTCAATTAAACTAATGTTAACTACTATGCAGTTAAACTAAGAAAAAAGAACAAACAGTACACAAGAATATGAGACAAGAAAGAGGCGATCACATTCACATTCAGGTTTGATAGCACTATCTACAACCCAATTTAATTAAGGATTCTATAATCCTACATAGATGTAGCTTTCTTAACCAATGTAATGGTAGCAACAGTCGTGTAACCGGTCTTTTAACAATTGGACACTGATAACGTAAAGAAGGGAACATATTTGCCGGTCCATTAGGCTTTCTACCCTAGGCACGGTCTTAGGGTCACCAAAAAATAAGAGCCTTCATTTTGTAGTAAGTTGTTATATATAGTATGTGTGTTAACAAATTAATTGCAAAATAAAACCATTTTCTATTAGAAAAAAAGGCCCAATTTCAAAGGCTCATTTTTTTAATAATACCCCAGCTAATATGCATAACTGCATACATCGACATATTGGTTATTCATTATAAAATCCCTCAATTAAAGCCGCCATTATCGTTCTCAAATCCCATTTGTCTGCTGCCAGTTAATCGCTATACCATTACGATTTACAGTGATTTTGGTTTATATTTATACATGCATGTTCTTTTTTGTGAAATGATACAAATTTAAAGATCCAGGCTTGGTAATTCGCTTAAGGCCTTCAAAAACATTGTAACGGCCCTGCAAAATTACACACTACAGTTATCTGCTTGATCTTTTGCTAACTAAACACCCATAGAGTAAAAACGTACGAAATAATCATGACTATCATGCTTTTCATCACATACATACATTAAACAAATGAATATACAACTCAAGCATACATATGCAAAACAAACCTTAAACACATGTCTAGTACAATTCAAAAGATCACACTAAAATACATATGCAAAACAAACCTTAAACACATGTCTAGTACAATTCAAAGATCACACTAAAATACATGAGCAAAACAAACCTTACACCTCAGTAATGATAATTAATAATTTAGCCAACAATAAATAAATAAATCAAATATACTGCCTTTACAAATTCATTATTTTAAATTTATTTAACTAAAATTCATGTTTGGCTATACACTTTAATTCTTTGGCTGTGCATTGCCGGTTCACGAACTCCCCATTGGCGAGCCACGTCGGAATATTAATGGGCACGCCACGCCATCCCGTTAATGTGTTGGTGGAGTGAAGCAAGAGAGAGAGACGACGGATTGAAATTGAGGTGGCGGGTGTTTTTTTTTTTTTTTTTGAATTTTGGCTTTTAAAAAATTGTGCATTCAACCCTTGAAGTTTGGTGTTTATTTAAAATTAGTTTAAACTTTAAAATCTATAACATTTCTCCTAGCAGTTTGTGGTGTTTGTGAAAACTTTATAATTTTATAATATTTAAATATGTAATTTGAATCTTTTATAAAAAAGCTAAATTCTGTAATATTGTAGTTTTTGTTGTGTTTTTTTAATTTAAATGTTATTTCTAAAAGCTTATTTCTTGCATTTTATAAAACAGAAGTTATTAAAAAAAAAGAATAATGATTGTTAAATGATTGCGTCTTAGTTAACCCACAACGCCCAGTTAAAGAAAAATTTAGTTAATGGCACCATGCTGAGTTGACGCTGACGTAGCTGCACTTTTTCTTAGTTAATTGAAAATTGAGTTAACCGACAACACATTATTTTAGTCTTGGCTTTTTCCGCGCTCAACTCACGCAACAGCCAACCTCCTCTAAAACTGTGCCCAAAGCACCTCAGAAGGCTTTGTGTCCAAAACCATTTATTTCTTGTGTGGCATGGACTACTTCCATATTACTGGGCTGCCACTTATATTACACAAATGGATCAAATCCAAGCAAACTAACTAGTGGATCAAAATCCAGGTAAGTTATTCTAATTTAGCCTTTTTAATTGTAGTTTTTGTTGTTTGATCATTTGTTTTCCTATCTAACTCAATTATATCGGTTTACTTCATTCTCACGTTAAACATACAAAACATTAAAATCATGTCAAAGTATCATAGTTTGATACAATAATGATGTAATATCGGGCGATAACAATGAAATAATACGGATTAAAATCCACAGGTTGTTATAAAAAATCAGAAAATATTTATCGATGACAACTTTTATCTTCAAATGTTGTGGGATAAGAATCCGGGCATATTACCATAAGGGGTTTATAAATCGGTTTTAAGTTGTGTAAGAACCTAAAGGGGTTGAATAGGATATTTTATAATTCGTTTGGTTTCTTACAACTTTCATATACTTCTTGAAATACTATATGATTTGCATGTACATAAAGAGATGAGGGAAGAGATAACACCGGATGTATAATGATTCTAGTGGATGTTAACAAATCCTCTGTAGATCCACTCTTTGATCTTCAACTAAGAGTTTTCTTCTCAACAAAAAATCTTTCGAGTTGGTAGAGGAAACGGTTACAATCTCACATAGAAAACCGTAGTAGCGTCCAAAAAAAAATTATGTGAATGTTAGAATTATTGAAAGTGGTGGACAAGTGACGAGCAGCTGAAAGGTGTGAAAGGTTGAAAGAAATACAAGGGTTAAGGTAGGTTTCTATTGATTTAGACCTTCATTATTATTTGGGGTTGAGATACATACTCATGAAATATTTTTGTGAATTCTAACGGTACCGTACATAATCTTAGGATATCAGGTATTTGTTGTGTATTGATAAATTTGTGCATGTGTATCTTATTTATCTTACCGAACTTTACTTTGTGGTAGATATATACGCTAACTATATATCCTAGTGATAAGAGATAAAAAGCTCTTTAGAGAAGACTCAAATTCAAACTTTGAGAGAGAGTGGTTTAGTAAAATATAGATGTAGTTTATTGGTCGTTCAAAAAAATATAGGCTATATGTCCGTGTTGTATTATTAATATGCATGTAATACCAATCTAAATAAGCCATGAAATATTCTTGTTTATAGTTTTACTAAAGGAAAATGTTATTTAATTGAGAATGTGAAGATAATTCTAGTAATCATGGGGGTCATTGCGTATACATAATGAAGTTTTTGAGCATACGTCTCACTTCTTCGCATTTGTTCTAATTATGCTAAAGGGTGGAAATTTGTTGAATAACGGTAATTTAATGGTATAATAGCTTTTTACTTCATGATACGCGACAAAAAAAAATTATTACACAGCCATGTATAGTATGATAATTTTTTTAAAATGTTTCTGACATAATCATAAAAGGGGAAGAGTCACTCAAAGTTAGTATCCTTATCCCGAGTAACCAAAATTGGACAAGTTAAAATTCTTAGAAACTATCCTTAAACCACAAAACACTGGTAGCGATTTGCCCTTGCTATAAACCCTACTCTTTTACCCCACCCACCAATGACACACACAACTTTTAAGAGATGAACCCCACCTGAACCAACATCACTCCTACTGTTGAATCAACCCGCCTTACCTATGGGTGGCGACAGTGTTGTAGCACAAGAACCAACCTGGAAAGGGTATCCGTGAGGGTGTCCCATCCCGCAAAAAGCACCCACAATGTGAGTGAAATGGAGAAGTCTAAATGATGTAGAGTTTTTTGGAATAGTCCATGGACTGCACCCGCATTGTGGGATGTAGCCATTAAAGTTTGAAAACGAAATCTGAATTTACGGACTCATGTCCGAAACTCATCCACTCACATAGACACACATATATAATATTTTAATGAGGTTTATGGAAGTTTGTTGTAACACCTCGAAAATAATTAAAATTTAATATCGATAAATTATCTAAATCGTACTTATTATAAGCATGTAACTAGGATGATTTAACGTAGTTAACATGTGCAATTAAAAACCTTAACGAAATTCCAAGTGAAAGCCTTTTATAAATAAAATCACAAACTTAAGGGGTTGAAACTTAAGCTTTATTAAACAAAAAATAAAACACAACACACACTAGGTGTGTGTGTGTGTGTAGCAACCAGGAGGAAGAACAAGGGAGCAAACACTTGTTCAATCTTAATCCATCAATTTGGAGGATGAACACTTGTTCAATCTTAATCCATCAATTTGGAGGATGAACTGAGGCTAAACCTTATGTATGGACCTTGATTATTGATCATCATCCTTGATGAACACAAGGTATGTTACAATTTTACACTTTGAAATAGGTTCCATGAAAAAGAACTTGAATGTGATAATCTTCAGATAGGTTTAGATGATATGATGAAATTGATAGTGTAGTAATGTTCATAACCACCATGCTTGCTTATATGAGTGAAATACATAAACAATTTAAAGAATTTGTTAAGTGTTCATACATGACATGAAATGGATTTTGTATGACATGATGAAATTTATGTATTATTGATGTTAATAGGTGCTTAAAATCATGTTGTCTACTAGTTTGTATGGGGAACTTGATTATATTAGGTGTTCGGATGAATGTCTAGTAATTAATGAAATGGGTTTTATATAGAGATGAAAACCCTTAGTTCTAGCATAATGAATGGATGAACTAGTATTGATAATTGAAAACTAAGTTAACTTGATGTTAATAATTGCCTGAACTTGTCAAAATGAAAGAAATGAGATGAACTTGGTTGGGAATTTAGTTAAAATGGTAGCCTAAAAATAATGTCTACTAAGTATTTGATAAAATGCCTAGATGAGTTTTTTGAAATATACCCTATGGTGTAAGTCATAATGGGTAAAAAGGGTAAAATGATGATTTGATTACGTGTTGACACATAAACAATAAGTTTTTAAAAGACATCTTATGGCGTAAGCCATAATAGGTAAAACGAGTAAAGAAATGACTTTTAATAAATATGACCACATGGTATAAACCGTAACGGGTCAAATGATAGTAAATAAATACCTTTTTGTAATATATAATGTTTGAGTCGTCCTAATGCAAAAGGGATAAATCAATAGGTGAGTAAAATGACTATTTAGGCCAAACGATTCAGATGGTGCTGTTATCACCATTTGACAATAATGATTAATGATTTCTTGTCGAGTTTTGTGCTCATATGGGGAGAATAACGTATAGCTATGCATTGCTAATAATTATCAACTAATAGATACAAGGTATTAAAAACGGGTCAACGCTTTGACCGAGCCAGGTATGTGTAATGGGTCAAACTCTCAATGAGGACTTAGGATTCAATGAGAGTTAATCAAGTCATGGATGGACATTGGAATTACCTAAAGTGATGTATATCTAGTAATTAAATTGGAAATATTATGTTCTTATGAACACAATAAATTTTAAATGGAATATGAGTTTAAAAGAGCCACTTGGTCCATACAGGTTTTTAAATGTCATTGGTAGTTAAAAGGACTAAAATTGACCAAAACGCTCCCGAATGATAAACCGGGCAAACGAACCTTAAGGGTAGCTTGAGTATGAGTTATATAATTTGGTCAACCCCGGTGGTATAAAGTGGAAGACTTAAACCATTTTTACTTGATACTATATAATTAGTTATTTTCGTAAAAGTGTCAAACCGGATCGAAAAACAGTGTAAAAACGGAAACAACGCATTTTTACGTGTTTTTAACGAAACGACAACCGAACGCGATTTTTTTGATGTCTTACATTTAATTCCCGTGTTTAAAACTTAAATAAAATTATACGCTATTTCATAACGTTCGGGCGCAGAAATGGGCTTCAGAATCGCGTTCGGGCCACTCTCAGGCTTTTAAACCCAACCTATCAAACCCTTACCACTTAACCTACCTATTTAACCCTCTCAAACTCGCCTTCTTCATCTTATTGAGAAACCCTAGCCCCCCCCCCCTTTTTGAACCAGCCGACTCCTACCTCTCTCTTTCTCCTCCTTCTCCAGCTCTCTTCTCCTCCTTTCCCCGCTCACCCACACCAACCCGACGCCCAACCCTCTCGCTCAACTCTCTCTCACGCTGGAAAGGAAGGCCGACCACCCAAGTGGTGGCAGCGGCGCGACAACGGCAGCGGCGCGACAACGGCAGCCAGCGAGCAGCAGCAAGCCGCAGCAACAGGGGAGCGACGGCGGTCAACGGCAACGCCCTCGTAAGCGGCGGCTGTCAGGGATCCTTCCGACGAGCTTCAACGGTAAGAAACCACCCCATTTCTGTCTTTTGTTCTTTCCTGAAGTTGTAGAAGATAACATGTGGTTTTAACTTCTGTGTTTCGGGTCACGGGTTAGCTTCGGTTCAAGATGCGTTCGGGTCAGATTTCATGTTCAACAATTCCGATTTCGGTTCAGGCTGAGTTTGTCCGATTCTGTTTTGGCTTGGGCTCTTGTCGGGTCAGCTGTGGTTTCTTTGGCTCGGGTCGTGAGCGGTTCAACACGGCTCCGCACAGTTGGTCCGGGTCTCGGGTCAAAGCAGGTTAGCGAGCAGATTCGGGTCAGCTTGGTCCATACGCGTTTCGGTTCGAGTCGAACCTGGTCAAACAGTCAACACCAGTCAACAGCCGGCTCAGGTTCAACCTCGATTCAGTTCAGGTAGTCACGTTTCAAGTGTTAAATTGTTTAAGATTCGATTTATGTTCGATTGTTGTTATTCCAGTTTTCAGCTCAGTTTGGCGTTCGGTCAAACCTGGTCAACTGTGGTCAAACAGTCGCGGGTTCGAGACAACATCAGTAAACAACAGTTTCAGTTCGGGTCATACTCCTGTTCGATTCAAATTCTGTTCGGGTCAGCACGGTTCAAGTCGCGGTCAACTCAGTCAACTGCCGGTCAACTCGGGTCAAACAGTCAACTGTCGGGTCAATGCATGTTGTGGTATAATCTATCGACTCGAAACTTTGTAATGACGTTTTCATAACTAATTATTGTTTTAATCACGTAGCCGAACGTTATATAATTTGTAACACAAATAGATTATGTAAAAAAAAATATTTATATTGTATCGTCGATTCTTGCAGTGTTTATCGTTGTGTTTTGACAATGTATCGACAACTCGCGTTGTCGGGATCGTTCTAAAACAGGGGAAACTCTGCCCGATTTTCGACTAATATATATATTTATTTATTATATCTATCGACGAGATATACTTATTCGTTACATCTTTCGACAAAATATATATTGATTTATTATACTTCCGGCAATATATATATTTACACCTTTCTGCTTTTCGACAAAATCCATTTAATTATTATATCGTTCGACAACATATTTAATTATTATTCTTTTCGACAAGTATATATCTATTTAACGACAAGATATAAACAGTATTCCTTCCGACAAAATAAATATATGTTATATACTTTTCGAAAATGATACTTCTCTAACGACGATGTATATATATAATATGTGTTTCCGACGAACAATATATATATTTAGCTACTATTCTTTTCGTTAACATGCATATATATCTAGTAATCTTTTCGCCAAAATATATAAGTACACATCTATTATTCTCGCCGACAAAACATAATAACTTAACGAAGGAATATATTTATCCAACTGCAAATATCTATATATCTTTTATACTTATCGCCAAAAATATATATATTTATTGTATTATTTTGATAACACTTTTATCTTTGACGAATTTAACTTTAGAGTCGTCACATAAATTCCGTGCTAAACGTACACGTATCTTCAACTCCGATTCGATTATTCATCCATGTTCGTTGTCATTTAAGGTGGCATTGGTGTCCCTTTCTCCCACTCATCAACTCGTCGTGGAATTTCCAAAGAAGACCTAGCAATTTTGTGAGTACACTCGACCCACATTCGTTTTATATCACTTTTTGGGTGTAACATGTTTCCATATACAAAAATCACAAACACTTAAACTTTATGAAACGCACAAACAATCCTATACACATGACTACTTGAATCGTATACTTGTTGCTTGTCTGGGGATAAACGTTGTGCTATGCTTTAGTCATTAACTATTTTTAGCCTTGTTTGACATGCTTAGCGCTATAGGAATTCACGCATCCACCTCCATCGTGTTATTCGTGAGGTCATGTTAAAACATCGTGATTGCGTTACCGGTTTGATTATTAGCATTGCATGCCTTGATATTGCTCTTGTATAGATTTGGTTGCCATGAGGATTGTTAAAACTTTATTCGTATACGTATGCTATGCTTAAACTTGTGTACTCGCCTTTGCTTTTGCATTGACTTTATTTTAAAACATGTTACAGGTTGAAGGAGATGACGCTATGAAAACAATATAGCAAGGACTAGATACACACAAATTAGACGTTAGGTTTAATGTCGACGTATCAATTTTGTTATGACTTTGCAAATGTTAGGTTGTTCTTTGTTTTGTTACATTGATGTATTTGACAATTCTTGTGAAATGAAATATATTGTCACTTAATAATGTTGTGAGCAATGAGCAATCTCGTTTTCGTCTCATCCCGATGTTTCCGCCATCGGTTGGGGTGTTACAGATTGGTATCAGAGCCATAACTATAGGGAATTAGGCAAATTGCTATGCTTTTGACCTAGTCTATAGTTAAGTACCATACTTGACCATACGTGATTCACATGCTAATTTCTTAAAACGTCTCTTATATGTTAAATTTATGAAATGCTTTACGTGTTCATACTCGTTACATTATTTCAATCATACGCCTTCCCTAATGCATTTTACTCGATTGTACTAAACTCGAAAACACTCGTATATTACACAAGTGAGACGACTTCACCAAAATAGGCGTGATATCCACAATTTGGTGAACGATTCTCATTACGCTTATTCCTTATTTTTTTTACGAAGTTACACCATTAAGTTAGGAGTGACATCCACACCTTGATGGAAAACTTCCCATTCAAACTCTAGTGGACTCTCGTCAAAGTGTCGAAATTAATTTTGACCCGAAGAGTGACAACCACACTCAGGGTACGAAATCGTCGAGTTAGGGGTGAAACCCGCACCTTGTCGATTAAGTCCCATTCCCTCGATTTTCAATCTCGCCAAAGTTTCGATTTTCCAATCGATTAGAGACGTGTAATAACTGGAAGGGTAAAATGCCGTTAATCGCTTCTCGACGAGAGCGTTTTACCTTTAGGCCAAAGCACGTTTCTCTAATTTGAAAGGATCTTCGATTCACTTTGGAATAGTCGACGTTTCTCTGCCCGAAACAGTCTAATGTTTTCTGAGACTCTCTTTTATACCATTTCAATTTATACATGACTTTTTATATACTTGTTACCCTTTCTTTCAAGTTTCTAATTTATTTTAAGGTTTTTACGCAATTCATATTAAACCTTTTCATCCACTTATACATTATTTGCATACATGATTTCAAAACGTCATCAACTAGACTTATATTTCTCGAAAAGTCCGAAATGGAGACCGTCGTCGAGATAGGAGTGAATTCCTCACCTAGACGATCAAACTTCGTTTCCTTCCTTCCTTAAAACGACCTCACCAACGGATTAGGGGTGATTCCCATACCTCGGTGATCGTTACCAACCCTCCTTCGTGGACACTTTATTACACAAACCACATGTTTAAATTGTATACCTAAATCTCTTACCATGTTGTCAAAATTCTTACTTAGACGAATTTCAAAACGTACTATTTTATCAAACGTATTTCCCATCCGGTAATCTATTTCATATAAATCCCATACGCATATACTTGGTCACCACATGAAACGTTTTGTTTTACGATTTTCAAAGCTCGACAGAATGCTACCTACCAACTTAATCGGTCTAACGAATACCTTGCCCACAAGTCTTATGTTTAACTTAATCACTAAAACACGCTCACGCAGTAACTTTATGTTAAAAATTTTCGTTTGTAAAAAAAAAAAAAAAATATCTTATAGGCATTATGGGATCGTTGTACTAAAGGTGTGTTTGGGATTGTTTTTGCAACCTAATATTTTTTTTTGTTTTGTGTGCTTGAAAGCGCAAATATTAAATAAATAAATAAATAAAAATCTATTTTTAGTGTTTGGTAAATAACTAAAAAAAAACTGATTTGTTATACGTATTTTAGAGATCAAAGCTCATCTATTTATAACTTTATATATACATGTATATATATTTTTCAAACACTCAAATAGTTGATCACCTGATTATTGTGATATCAAATAACATAATCAAATCCAAACACTATCTTCCTACAGTATGTTTTGTTACAACTAATTATCTGATTTTGATTATTCAGGACGCATAATCTACTTTCAAAACTCAACCCCAAACACCCTCTAAACCTCTTATCACGATTAAGAGAACATTTTGCTAAATACTTTTCAACGATAATTAAATCCATTACCCCAGATTTCCTCTCAAGGGTCAACGTATCACAAGAACCACTGAATTTCAAATTTCTTATCTTGATGTAACATCCTTTGAAAACGATGCAAACCTACTAATTTAAGACCTTGTCATACACCACTCAAAATGTCACCTCAATTTGAAAACACGTGGGCAAGAAAACCTTACAAGGACTAACCACTTTCGACTCACTTAATTTCCCCTAAAACATCGGTAGCACTCCCGTCCTTTACAAAATATGTAACACATAAACGATAAGTACTTTATATTCCCTTATATTCACACACTAGATCCTATATTCTAAGTTAAACTTAAGCCTATTTTAGAAGCGATAACCTCAAAGTTTTGCTCAAACAACAATACATGCGTATCCTCGTACATGGTTTAGTCAACTGTCATATCATTCGCTTTACACATCCTGATCTCTCGACTATTTTATGTAAATAAATTCGTAGCATTCAATTCATATCATACGCACAATTATCGTCTGTTACACTTGTTGACGTTCATAATTATACACATATTCATGTTCCTGAAAATACGTGATATCTTTCATGCTTGTTATAACACCTAATGGCATACCTCCCAACATCGTCCGTGGACAAGAGAGATTCCTGGCTCGTAAGTAATGCCCTACCTCTAAAATCACCAACGCGTTTTGGGCTTAATGCTAGTGGATGAGAGGAGAACTCCACAGTTAAGCGTGCTCAAGTGGGAGTAGTACTAGGATGGGTGACCTCCTGGGAAGTCTCCATCAGGGCAACCAAAAACAAAGTCGTGAGTTCCTGGATGGGCCACCCTTCAAGGGCAAAGCGGACAATATTGGTGAGAACGAGGGGCAGGGGTGTTACAGGGGTGTTACACTTATACTTATCATCACATTCATGCATATACGTCTTATATCCATGCTTATACTTATTTCCATACTTATGCTTATACTCATACACATACCTATACTTGTACTCGTATTCATATTCGTGCCTATGCGCGAGCGAAACCTGAGGGATTCGCTTACGTGGGCCACAAGCTAATTGCACGCAAACATGCCTACGCACTACATTCTTACACACACGCAAACTTATTTTCAGAATTTATGTACACCTTTATTCATGTGCTGCTAGTACAAGCTATGCGGATCATGTGATGATCGGTATAATCGCGGGTGCACACGGGATTATAGCGATAAGCGCATGAGAACCATATAGTGTACTACCGCGTATGGTAACACACGGAACGTAACATTGCATCGAGTAACGAAACGGTCGCAACGTGGTCAAAACATGGTGGATACGCCACTGGTACTCCCTTCACGTAAGTGTTTTCACCATGCTGTCAAACTTTCGTAATACGTGCCATGAGAAATTCGGTGATTTACAGACCATAATATGACCTAACACGCCAGCTTTAAACAACTCACAACTGCATTGCTAAGCGCGCGCTACCCGATTATCCACGACGAGTCTTAATCCCTAACGTAACGTTTTCGTTTGTTCAAATACATATGCCATCCTTACACGAGTATTCGTTGATCGAATCAATCGTCCGCTCTTATGCCTCCGTTACCCCCGTTAACCTTGTCTTTTTATGCAACCTCGTTTATAATCAACCGTGTAAGCATTCAAACCCTAAATGCCTTCTTACTCTAAAGTTATCTCCCATTCTCGTAGATAGCAACACGCATGATTGGCCGCTACCTCGATAACTAGCTGATTTTAAATACCTAACCTTCTCGTTTTCCATCATCAAGCAACTCTCTACAAAACCGAGATTTATTAACGCTCTTCAAGGTCGATAGAACTCTCAAACAACCTACGGTTCGACCACACTCACCATTAAACTGCATACCACTTCTCACGAGAGCTTTTCTGCTTAGATGGCATATCATTTGAGTTATTCAAAGCGCGTTTAAACCACTCTCCTATACGCATACTTACGCGCTTTACTTACGCTTGATGGCTTTAATCTTTCTAGTCAAGCAACTTCTTCTTGCAAACCTAACTCTTCGTTGCTCTAAACTTCATGCTTTCCCTCATGTGTCCAAACATCCAAGTCTCAATTTTAGACGATCATTCTCTAGCCAAATCTTTCTAAAGTCTTCCTCTTGAATAAATTTCGGGACGAAATTTCCTAAAGGAGGGGAGACTGTAACGCCTCGTATTTCCAATATTTATTATTTTTATAATTCGCGCTCGTTTTCTATTTCCTGAGTCGCAACTACAACTGGATCGAAAAACGGTGTAAAAACGGAAACAACGCATTTTTACGTGTTTATAACGAAACGACAACCGAACGCGATTTTTTTGATGTCTTACATTTAATTCCCGTGTTTAAAACTTAAATAAAATTATACGCTATTTCATAACGTTCGGCGCCAGAAATGGGCTTCAGAATCGCGTTCGGGCCACTCTCAGGCTTTTAAACCCAACCTATCAAACCCTTACCACTTAACCTACCTATTTAACCCTCTCAAACTCACCTTCTTCATCTTATTGAGAAACCCTAACCCCCCCTTTTTGAACCAGCCGACTCCTACCTCTCTCTTTCTCCTCCTTCTCCAGCTCTGTTCTCCTCCTTTCCCCGCTCACCCACACCAACCCAACGCCCAACCCTCTCGCTCAACTCTCTCTCACGCTGGAAAGGAAGGCCGACCACCCAAGTGGTGGCAGCGGCGCGACAACGGCAGCCAGCAGAGCAGCAGTAAGCCGCAGCAACATGGGAGCGACGGCGGGTCGACGGCAACGCCCTCGTAAGCGGCGGCTGTCCGGGTCTCCTTCCGACGAGCTTCAACGGTAAGAAACCACCCCATTTCTGTCTTTTGTTCTTTCTGAAGTTGTAGAAGATAACATGTTGTTTTAACTTCTGTGTTTCGGGTCACGGGTTAGCTTCGGTTCAAGATGCGTTCGGGTCAGATTTCATGTTCAACAATTCCGATTTCGGTTCAGGCTGAGTTTGTCCGATTCTGTTTTGGCTTGGGCTCTTGTCGGGTCAGCTGTGGTTTCTTCGGCTCGGGTCATGAGCGGTTCAACACGGCTCCGCACAGTTGGTCCGGGTCTCGGGTCAAAGCAGGTTAGCGAGCAGATTCGGGTCAGCTTGGTCCATACGCGTTTCGGTTCGAGTCGAACCTGGTCAAACAGTCAACACCAGTCAACAGCCGGCTCAGGTTCAACCTCGATTCAGTTCAGGTAGTCACGTTTCAAGTGTTAAATTGTTTAAGATTCGATTTATGTTCGATTGTTGTTATTCCAGTTTTCAGCTCAGTTTGGCGTTCGGTCAAACCTGGTCAACTGTGGTCAAACAGTCGCGGGTTCGAGACAACATCAGTAAACAACAGTTTCAGTTCGGGTCATACTCCTGTTCGATTCAAATTCTGTTCGGGTCAGCATGGTTCAAGTCGCGGTCAACTCAGTCAACTGCCGGTCAACTCGGGTCAAACAGTCAACTGTCGGGTCAATGCATGTTGTGGTATAATCTATCGACTCGAAACTTTGTAATGACGTTTTCATAACTAATTATTGTTTTAATCACGTAGCCGAACGTTATATAATTTGTAACACAAATAGATTATGTAAAAAAAAATATTTATATTGTATCGTCGATTCTTGCAGTGTTTATCGTTGTGTTTTGACAATGTATCGACAACTCGCGTTGTCGGGATCGTTCTAAAACAGGGGAAACTCTGCCCGATTTTCGACTAATATATATATTTATTTATTATATCTATCGACGAGATATACTTATTCGTTACATCTTTCGACAAAATATATATTGATTTATTATACTTCCGGCAATATATATATTTACACCTTTCTGCTTTTCGACAAAATCCATTTAATTATTATATCGTTCGACAACATATTTAATTATTATTCTTTTCGACAAGTATATATCTATTTAACGACAAGATATAAACAGTATTCCTTCCGACAAAATAAATATATGTTATATACTTTTCGAAAATGATACTTCTCTAACGACGATGTATATATATAATATGTGTTTCCGACGAACAATATATATATTTAGCTACTATTCTTTTCGTTAACATGCATATATATCTAGTAATCTTTTTCGCCAAAATATATAAGTACACATCTATTATTCTCGCCGACAAAACATAATAACTTAACGAAGGAATATATTTATCCAACTGCAAATATCTATATATCTTTTATACTTATCGCCAAAAATATATATATTTATTGTATTATTTTGATAACACTTTTATCTTTGACGAATTTAACTTTAGAGTCGTCACATAAATTCCGTGCTAAACGTACACGTATCTTCAACTCCGATTCGATTATTCATCCATGTTCGTTGTCATTTAAGGTGGCATTGGTGTCCCTTTCTCCCACTCATCAACTCGTCGTGGAATTTCCAAAGAAGACCTAGCAATTTTGTGAGTACACTCGACCCACATTCGTTTTATATCACTTTTTGGGTGTAACATGTTTCCATATACAAAAATCACAAACACTTAAACTTTATGAAACGCACAAACAATCCTATACACATGACTACTTGAATCGTATACTTGTTGCTTGTCTGGGATAAACGTTGTGCTATGCTTTAGTCATTAACTATTTTTAGCCTTGTTTGACATGCTTAGCGCTATAGGAATTCACGCATCCACCTCCATCGTGTTATTCGTGAGGTCATGTTAAAACATCGTGATTGCGTTACCGGTTTTGATTATTAGCATTGCATGCCTTGATATTGCTCTTGTATAGATTTGGTTGCCATGAGGATTGTTAAAACTTTATTCGTATACGTATGCTATGCTTAAACTTGTGTACTCGCCTTTGCTTTTGCATTGACTTTATTTTAAAACATGTTACAGGTTGAAGGAGATGACGCTATGAAAACAATATAGCAAGGACTAGATACACACAAATTAGACGTTAGGTTTAATGTCGACGTATCAATTTTGTTATGACTTTGCAAATGTTAGGTTGTTCTTTGTTTTGTTACATTGATGTATTTGACAATTCTTGTGAAATGAAATATGGTTTAATTAATTATTGTCACTTAATAATGTTGTGAGCAATGAGCAATCTCGTTTCGTCTCTCATCCCGATGTTTCCGCCATCGGTTGGGGTGTTACACGCATAAACCGGGTAATGGTTGCGTAATCCATAAAATTTATGAATCCGGGTTGAGGATTTTAGGTTAATTACGTAGATAAATGTTTTACGATCATTTAGAAACAAGTTTGAAGCTAAACGGATGAGTATTCGCAAAGTTACAGAGTTTTTACGAAAAAGGGGCATTGCTGGAAATCTGCAGCCTTAGCCTGGCGTAAGCTACGGCAGGAGGCTGCTGAACAAAACAGATACTACCTGCCATAAGTTACGGTAGAGAGCCGTAGCTTACAACGGGTTATTTAGAAAAAATGTTGTTTTTATTGTTTGGGCCTTCGGGTTTAACTTGTTACGTTATAAACTCCCTATAACTAACGTATTTGATGATTTATCAAATTTAGATAATGGTTTTGAAGCACCGGATGACGATCAAGCTTAACGAAGAACCGAACACATTAGAGGTCAAGCTTCCGCAAATTTGATTTAATTGTTTATCAAACCGAATATCGTTAACATGTAGGGATTCTTTTGAAAATGGTTAAAACTTTTAATTAGCATACAATGACATATGGTCTTGTATTTGCAATTTGAATATATAATTGTAAATCTTTTATAAAATTCTAGTTAAGTAAGAGCATTACATTTGTACATTATCAAAAAAGTTTGTTTTGTTAAGGAAAGTTTGGAAACTAATATGATTTGTGAAACACTCATACTCTGAATGGTCCAAGGTGTAAAATTTCCAGAAAAAAAAATGTTTATTTACATGATTTTCTTAGATTTTAACTACTAACTCTTGATTCTGTTTATAATTTGTTTGGACATACCACATAATGCACTAGTTATGTTTTTCTATATTATAAATTTAAGACTAAAGTAGTCTTCTCATCTGGCTCAGGAGGGATCTTCTTTTAAAAAGATTTTATGGTGGGTTTATAGTCTTTATAAAAACGTACAAAAGGGAGAGACAAGAACATATAATCAAAGATTTACATCGGAAGTTGAGTGAGATTTGGCATTTTACAATACACCATGTTCATGACCAATTAGAACTTTCTTAATCTATCGGCTTCCTTTTTATTTCAATTTTCGCATCCCTATATCTTAGGATTGCCTTTTTGACAGGAATCAACTAATTTAAAATAAAGTATCATACATGCATTTTTATATGATACAGCACACGTAGATTATCAATAAGTTGTAAACATTATGAATCTTTTTACTTAAAAACCAATCTATTAATATTTAAAGTCTAGTGATCTTAAGCCTAAACTTATTTATTTGACAATATAACGGTCATGTTAATTACCTATAGTATACAACTAGGTTATAGACCCATATATTATCTAAGTTAAATAAATAAAATATCTTATGTATGTTAAAGATGATAAATATCATATAAAAATTGCTTAAAATAACTCATAATCAAGAAAATGTCAAAGTTTTTTCTTTGAAATTTAGATAAAAATATAATAATTTTAAAATAAATCTACACATATTAAAAGGCCAATATATAACTGAAATTAGTGCTAATTATTATTAAATACATAAGTTAAAACTTACAATTTAGACAACTTGAATTATAATAACTTGAAGTGAAACACTAACATGAACAATATGCTAGTATTTCTAAATGTTAAACGTCAGCTTGAGCATAGATTATATTAACGGTTGTCACTTTAATATAATATTTTCTTTTCTTTTGTATTTTTGTGACAAGAACACTAAAGTTTAAACATTTTTTTTAAATGACCATAAAATTTTTATACTCTGAAGTTTAACGACTTTATTTCTTTGGGTTTTTTTTCTTTTTCAATTGTTATTCAGAGTGTCATTATCGTAATGAACCAAACCAATATCGTTCGAAATTGAATTCCCACTGAATCGCAGAGGAGACTTCAGTAATTATTACTTCAAATTATATATTTGTTATTGTTAATAACTAAATCAAATCTGTTCCGTTAATTTATCCCACTGATCAAATGTAAACTCAAGATTCTATATAAATATCCTGTACAATAATTAGAAACAACTTAATTATTATTGATCATAAATTAAAATATAAGTTAAGGATTACATAAGATTTAATTTAAATACTCATTTAATTATTTATCAACTAGTTTTTTATACTCATTTAATTATTTATCTGTTTATAATTTAAATATTTTAATGAAAAAGAAAAAAAAAAGACAAAATCCATGTAATCTTTAAAAAATAAAGTTTAAGAAATTGACACAAAAATTAAACGGGATGATGTACAACAATTATTTATCTTTATATATTTAATTAGATATATCAATGATTAATATTATTAGAGATTAATCTAATATATTAATATAGTATTAATTTAATATAAAATTTAACTCAAATACTCATATATGTCTATAATTTAAATATTTTAATAAAAAAGAAAGCAAAAATAACATCCATATATTCATTAAAAGATAAATTGGGGTAATATATAATACTCATTTATATTTATTTATTATTAGATATATTATATTATATATTAATAATATTAGAGATTAATCTAATACATTAATAATATTTTAATTTAATGTATAAATGAATTAAATAAGAGAATATCACATTGCATTAGATAGAAATAAATAAAATAAGTGAATGTCACATGATATTAAATACATTTCTTTATTAGTATTAGATTCTATCTTAATATAAAATATATAATTACATATGAATTTAAATATAAATATAATCATATTTAATTATTACAAAAACTAATGATGCGTTTTATAAACTATTAATTAAAATAATGCATATATGTATACATAATAAATATAATAAATGGGTTGAGGTGAGCCTTGTAAATTTACTCATGAGCCGAGTTTTAACTTTATAGTTTAAATAAAAGGTTTGAAACGAGTCAACAAACAAGTGTAATAGAATTACTACTCGACTTAGCTCGTTTACACTTATATTATTGATTTAATGTTAAGTGGTATACGGATTAGGAATGAGTATAGTACCCGTTTGGTATCGAAAGTACCAGTACCGATAAACGGGGAAATTGATACCAGTACCCAGTATTTACCGGTATTCTACCCGTAAATAAAGGTATCGAAAAACAGGGAAAATAAGTACCGGTGCCCATGGGCGAAGCTTTTAAGGGGCATGAGGGGTGGCTGACCCCCCGAACTTTTCGCTCAGAAGTGGAGAATATGTAGTTTCCGTATAGAAATTTTTTGGTATATACGTTTTCGGATACCACGGTTTTATAGAAATATTTAGGGCTGGTGACTTCCGCCCCCTCTGATTGGAAATCTCAAACTTCGTTACTACCGGTATCAAATATACTCGATACGGTTCGATACTGATACCAAATGCTCATCCTTAATATGTATCATGATATTCATAGCAGAAAACTAAATTACTATGAGAACAAACCTTCACACGATTTATATAGGTGTATAATAAAATTTGTGCATAGTTTTTTTTTCATTATTTCAAGGGAGACAAATAAATATGGTACAAGTGATGGATTATATTGTTCTGCATGTTCCGATTAATATATATATATCATTGTACGGTGTCGACGACAAATTAGAAGTTTGTAAATCTACCGGTACCAACATTTGTTTTGGTTCATTTGTCATATCGCTAAATCACAGGATTACCCTTTTCACGAATTGAAACCGACATATTTAAACTAAAACATCAAAAGTATACGAGATGACAAGATGAACACTTTAGGCTTGTTGATAACATGTGCGTCAAAATTTTTTATCATTATTTTAACTTTTTAATTAATTAATTGCATATAATTACAAACTTTACACACACTAACGTAGTCTCTCTCTGTTTTTCTTAGTTAGTGTCTCTGTTTTTCTAATAAAATGATTTATTAGCTTATAAGCATATGACTAGACTTCGGGTATTTTTGACATGTCTTATTTTTAGTTTGTTTGATTTGTAAGGGCGTCTAGAATATGTGTATCACAAAATCTCTTTTTAGAATATACTTGCACTAAAACAAAAAAAATAAAAATACAGGCTCATTAAATTTTAATAATTCAAATTATAACCTATTGAGATTGATAAAATTTATAGTGTCAATGTGACCAATAATACTTTGAAGGGGTATGGTTTCTAATCTTACGCCGACTACATGAGATAACTCTAGGTCACGCGCGAGGCCATATTCAGAATAGATCAAATCCAACACTAAGTTCTTTCTACAAACGAAATGGAGCAAGTCCAATAAGTGTAGAAACACCTACACCGGCAAGTCAGTGTTGGATAGTACAGAAGGTACGATTGGCAGAGCAGTGGACTAATGAGCGCACGACAGGCTGTACTCTATCGTACTGCACAACGAGCAATCGTGCAAGAGACAAGAAGTACACAAGGACGCGCACGTGGCACCAACCAGCGTGCGCCGACCACTGCTTCATGATCTCCATTTAACTGCTGATGTCAGACCAGACAATAAGGACAGTCGTCAGGACAGTGGATCCATTCAACGTGCGCCAACTATGCCCTCGCCTGTAAACACTAACGGTCGTGACAGGGGAGGTAAAACGGATATTCCTTGTTTTCGGTTTCAGGCCCATCAGCCCATCTCCTTCACAACTCATTTCGGCTATAAATAGAGGACTTCGGCTACATGTTTAAGGATCGCTCTTTTACTCTCTCACTTAATACACACGTTTTTATCCTCAAAGCAAGTTCTTATTCTCACGCCAAAGGGTAGTTACAAGGAGAACCCCCTATTATCCTCCTTGTAACGAGCTTCACGGTGTGTTGATTGTTTTGTAGGACCATTGCAGCTGTTTGTCAAGAATGAAAGAAGATTAACCTTTTTGGACGAGACACAAACCACAAACTAATCTCCGGATTAACTTGGTGTTTCTTCATTGGCGCCCACCGTGGATATTGAAGGGTTATCCTGGGCCTCAAGAAGAAATTGAAGGCAAGTGAAGATACCCTCGCTGAGGAGCGCTAGAAGTGGCGTAAGGCATATAAGAAGGATAATGGATGCACCGTGTGCGTACTGAAATACAAATTTAAAAGCGCAGACGAAGGTATCTGCAAAGGCTATCACTAAGCTTGGGGCTCAAAACAAAGAGCTCACCAAGTCCAACGCTGACCATCAGCCGTCGCTTTCGTCACCAACCTGTCAGAAGCTGCTCTTTTCAAATTTCAAAGTTTTTTCCACACATAACACAAATGATACTTCCAAGAGAAGCTCGATAACTGTCCTGCATAGCTGATAGACGACATGTGCATGTGCCAGCTTTCTAGCACACGTGATAATTTCTAAAACCTCTGAGTTAAAGCGCAGATACTTCTTTTTATTCCTAGTCCAAAGCTCCAACCACTTGGACGGGGGGACTTGAAGAGGTATGGTTTCTAATTTTGCGTCAACTACACAAGATAACCCCAGGTCGCGCACGAGGCCAGACCTAGAATAGATCAAATCCAATACTTGGTTCTTTCTACAAATGAAATGGCGCAAGTCCAATAAGCTCATAGACAAATGTGCCGGCAAGTCAGTGTTGGATAGTACAGAAGGTATGATTGGCAGAGCAATGGACCAATGAGCGCACAACAGGTTGTACTCTATCATTGTCAAAAACAATCCCATTCTAGTAAAAGAGTAATTTCATATGCCCCTAATGAGATCTGGAGTTACTTTTCCGTTAAACTAGGATTGCTCTTAGCAAAGAACTAAAAGTACTAGTTTGAATTAGCTATTTTCCCATCATTAAACAAAGGTTGATTGTTAAGACCATGTATATTGTATTAAGATTTAATGATAAAATTTACTTAGTATACTTAGAAATAGTAAAATAATAGGGTATCGAACATCAATTCAAATTTTAAAAATATTACACACTAACAATGATAAATCTTCATGCACAAATGAAGTGTAGTTGATGATTTCATATTTGTTACCAATCCATGTCTATTCTTTTATCATAACATGATTTTTCGGTCACTTGTTCAAAAACAATTGAGTCTCCTAAATCATTCTATGATTATTGATCAATAGTAAATTTGTTTCGGGATAAAAGGCTTTAACTAATTTGTAATTAATGAAGACTACTTAATTTGGTGACAAATTGAAACAATGGGGCATTTAAAATTTTGAAATAAGATATGAAAAGTTTCAAATCAATGGACACTCAACGCAAAAAAATCGTGTAAACTCACAAAAATGTTTAATGTTATGCCCCACTTGGGTTGCCACAAATAAGGCCAACCTATCAAGATATATATTTTTGAAGGGTCATCTTAATCAAGGGGCTATTTAACCCACTACATCAACATATTCATAAGTTTATTTAAACTATTGTTTTTATAAAAAATTGTCTTTTTAATTAATAGTTTGTATAATTAAATACAAATGGTTCAAAAATGAGTGTAGTCCCTTAATTCAAAATTTAACCAAACTGGAATGACTTTGGGCTACTATGCTTTTCTTGTTAAGCAAATCTAAAGCAAAAGTTTACTCAATAATTACCCTTCAACTTGTTGCTTTTGCTTCAAACAACCTATAGTTATGAAACAAAATAGTATTAAAGAATATCAATTTG
This sequence comes from Scalesia atractyloides, assembly GCA_947069175.1. NCBI lineage: Eukaryota > Viridiplantae > Streptophyta > Magnoliopsida > Asterales > Asteraceae > Scalesia > Scalesia atractyloides. The sequence continues at coordinate 80,028,928 of CAMTDV010000008.1, forward strand.
TTTTACTTATATCCGCAATATACTTTAATCTATAGGTAAATACAATTTCATATCCTTGACTAGCAACATTATAGAAGAGAGATACAATGTATAATAATCGACTTAAAAGTGTGTTATCATACACCTTTTAACTAATATAAAAAGATACAAGTAACTTTTATTTCATTTAAAAATTTAATATCTGTGTTTCAAAAATCATAAAAATATAAAATATAAAAATCTTATCTATACAAGAAATTTCACTATGGTATTACACCTTGATGAGAAAAAAAAACCGGAATAACTAAAAAAACTAAATCAAGATAGAGAGAGTGTACGCATGATGTAAAACTGCGATAGGAAAATAGGGTTAAGGTAGAAAGACACGAGTAAATGCGACGGTATTTGTTATTTTTTTTGTTCAAATTCTTTCACAAATCATACAAACTAACAGGATTACAAATTTGCATTAGAATTCATCATAGTTTTCTTTAAGTTCCACTACATTTCTCGAAATGTATTCTATTTAAATTAAATTTAAATGGATTTATAAGAAAATCTGAAAGGTTGTCATATATTCTTTTTAAACCAGTGATGAGAGGTTGTTGACTCAAAAGGTTGATGTTGTTGGGTCTTATATGGATATGTGTGAATGTGAAAAAGAGTGAAGAAAAAAATCATAAATTATGAAAAAATTAATTACATAGATATTCATGACATCAATTGCGTTTCTATAGTGAGGTTCATTAGAGGCTCAACAAAATTTATAACGAATCAGAATGTGAATTTAGTGAATTTTGTTTTTTTAGGGTGATGATTTTCATACTTTATTTTAAATAAATAAAAAATGTTAACTATATTGACCAACTGCAATATTTCTTATGCATTTTCTATCTCTTTAAAGTTCATAGTGTATGTGTCAGTTGCACTTGATATGTCAGTTACTAGAATCACTGGCGAAGCTGAGATTTTTGACCCGGGGTCGAAAATGTATATACTCAAAAATTTATATACGAAAACTACATACTCTTCACTACTGAGCGAAAAGTTCAAGGGTCAACCACCCCCTCCCGCCCCCACTATGTTGCGCCCGTGATTAGAATCACGTTCGTTTGTAATGTTTTGAGACAACTTATAATAAACTCCCTCGTTTGGGTAAAATATCTAAATGTTCTATAACATATCTAGCCACTTTTTAACTTTTGACGCGTATCTCGCATGATACAGGCTAATTGCAGTTCTGTTTTGAGTCAATCAGCAAAAGGATTTTAAAGTCAACACCTTACACATGGCAACTTGATTAACACCAAGAACACCAATCTTGCAACTTGAAGTGTACCAAAACCCACCACAGAAGAAAACAACCACTTATATCGGAGTACAAACAAACCACTAAGAGACAGAGTCAGAGATTCAATAGTGGACTACTAAGAGGCCAATGAAGCAAAAAAACCACCAAACACCTTTTCATTACAGGACACTAGGTACTATAAAAAAAAAACTATAGTATTTGCTAGGAAATTTACAACAATATAATTCCTTGTTTTGGGCCCCTTAGATTATCCATGTATATCTAGATCAACTTTATTTGGTTTTTTGTTTTATAACATACCTAGCTTTCACACAAACTTTTTCTTAAATGTAAAAACTTGTATGGAAGCTCAACATGTTGTGAATGAAGAACTGTGTCACATCCATTTGTATACTCATGATTGTTTTTTGTTGGCACAGTATAAAAGAACCCTAGATAATGTAATAACTATAATGGTTGTAACAAGAGGCATTTTTGTGACGGACTATGTCACACGCCCTAAAATTATACTCTTAAATCTATAGATTTGGTCATTTTGGGAGTAAATCTTTAATCTTATGAAAAGGGAAATTTTTTTATAGAATTTTTTATCGCTAGGTAATAAGCTCTATAATAGAAGGCAATTTCTGATGAACACATAATTAATTAACTTTATAGTGTGATCTTAGTGTGTTTAAGAAAGAAGACATGGGTGTGGTTAATGTTTAGTAGAATGAAGAGTTTTGGATAATATATAGAATATAAAATAATTAATATATATGATTTGTGAAGGCGATAAATAGTGATTTTATTTTTTTAAGTATTTGTTTTATTTTTTAATAATATTTATTCATTATTTGATTTGATTTTTTTTTCTATATTGTCATATATACAACTATGTTTGTAACGAAGAATGAATACCGGTACCAATTCCCGTGACGACTAAACCGGTCGATGTTGTTTGAACTTCAGTACCGATACCAGTGTTTATATTCATTGTTTTTGTACAGGTAATTTGACGAACCAAACTGATATCCTTCGAATGTCCACGATAATGTAGTGTCGCAACGTGCATGAAAAAACCTTAGTTGTTATCATTTTGATGGTTGGAAGTTGGTACATTTCACTCTAAAGTCTAAACGATAAGTTCTAAACTAGATTAGTATCATTTTTAGTTTTACATTTTGATATCTCAATGAAAATTAAAAAGTAACAAGAAAATCATGTCAAAATCTTATTAGATGGCACGTAAGTAGAAAAGATGAAAATTTGGTAAAGAAAATGAAGTTTGTTATTATCACAGAGAATTTGGTGGTTGATTTCTAGATCTAGAGCCTGATTTGTTGTATGTTGTTATTTATATAAAAATTCTCAAATTATGTAAATTGTTATTTTCATAAATCAAGCATGTTTAAAAATCCTAATTAAGCCTTGATCCATCTTTTAACACAAGTCTATGAATTACGTATGAGGGCTCTATCGCAACCAGATCGTGTTTAAGTCTCACTACTAGATTCACTTTAGGTAGCATTTTATTATGCATAGTACCTTTTACGAGTCTTTTGAAGGTAGTGACAGAGTTAGAAGAAGCATTCAGGGATGTCTCCACAAAAAAGAACGAAAAAAATTAGACCTAGGGGTATCGTAATACATTCTCAGATGTATCTTATACATAAAATAAAGAAGAAATTGCACTAATTATACACTCAACAACAAAGTTGATAGATAGCCAGGCTACCCCTGCCTCCTTCATAGATCCGGCCATACACGAGGGGTTCCATTACAATTTAGCTAGTGAACCTAGACAATTAGACTAAAATGTTCATATGATCTAGTTTCTTACACAATTAGACTGGAATGTTCATATAATCGAGCTTTTTACACATTTAGTATAAAACTGATAACCAATGGCGATCAGACAAAATATAAACAGCACATCTTTCATCATCAACTATTTAAAAAGAAAAAAAAAGAATTTACTACAAAAACAATCAACTTGTATCCACTTTTTTCCCCAAGTGTCATTTCTCTTCTTTTTATCATATCAATTCACATCATTCAAACCTCAGAGTGTTAATCCTTGTTATGGACCCTACAACAAACATCAAAAAGGTAGTTCAAAAATGAATAATTTGTCCTAATCAATATTTAATTCTCTTAAACTTACCCAAAAAAAGGTTCCTCCGTAATCATAAAGAGAGGTATAATATCTATAATCTCTCTCCAAACAAAAGAAAGAGGCATACACGGCAACTAAACGTTTTCCGTTAACAAATGGAAAAACTTAACGGCGTTAAGCCCTTCCCACATTATAAATACCAGAATGGTTCTGTTTTCTTGTCTCTTCCATTATTTTTAGTTTAGTTTCTCTGTACAACATATTCTTTACGTACACCCCTGAGCTTTTCAAACATATCACCGGAGTTATTGAAGATTCTCCGGTTGTGTATCGGTTACTTCGACCGGAGAATCTTCCAGCATTTTGCAGAATTTTGTGTTCCCGTACAACATGTGGTAAGTCGAGCTCATTTATATATATATATATACATTTAAAGCAAATTTAAACTATTCGATAAGATTTTGTTCGACTTTTTTTTTCTTAATGACAAATATGGATCACTGACGTACCATTAAAGTATTATATATATATTTTTTTTTAAATTTTAGTTGTAAGAATTTTCAGAAAGAAAACGATGGGTGAAACAAGTGTTTAACAAAGAAATTTCAAGAAAATCTATTTATTACCTGATGTGGTAAGTCAATCTTATTTATCGAAAGATAACGTCATGATGGTTTAATTATCTACATACACAGCAAATTTGAACGGTGTAACAAGATTTTGTTCAAATTTCACTTTTTCTAGATGCTAAGAATTGTTTATATTAACGATAGAAAAATTACATAAGAATAGTAGCCAAATGGGCAACAACAAGATGTGCCGATCTCATTTATCGAGAAATAATTGTTATGTATGGTTTTATACTTTTATTCTTTACATCTAAAGCCAATTTAAACTACGCGATAAGATTTTGTTCGATTTCAGTTGTAGAATTTTGTGAAAATGTACTTGATGTGGTAAGTTGATCTCATTTATCGAATAATAACTGTCATTGATGGTTTTATTCCGTACATTTAAAGCCAATTTAAACTACGTTATAAGATTTGGTATTTGATTCTAAAAAATAAAACGAATCTGAAAGAGACACAGTACAACTTATAAAAGATTTGGTTCGGATTTTAGTTATATTTTTTTGTTTTACAGGAGAAGTGTAGCTGCAAAAGTGTAGATAGGATCAAAGGAATAATAATTAATATTTGTGAGGCTTTGGTAGACAAGAACAACAGAGAGTCTGTGACTGTGAAGGGTAGTCGTTATCGAAGGTAATTATGCATGAATTTGTTTGTTTTTAAATTGTTCCAACAGTTACAGTACGTGCGACAATCTTCAACAATTATAAAGCGATTGATCATCTGATTCGCCTTTTGATTTCTTCTTACAACATCATCGGAAATTATTCGTGCATAATTATCATCATTCTATTTCCGGTCCCCCCCCCCCCCCCCCCTCTCTCATACTTCAGTTTCTCCCTCATCAGCCATCAGCGATGATGGTGATGCACACGACAAAACAAAATCTCGGTGATCATCGTGTAACCGAACACAGCTATGCTCAAGCTCAACTCGTTTAATTTATGTGAAATCGAGTTTGAGCTTATCTCATTTCAACCTCTTTTTCTAAAAGTTTGTTTCGACGCTCATTTATTATTTATTAATTAATTAACTAATACTGATTTATTATTACTTTCTATGCATATTTTAATTATGATTTTTATAGATATTCTAATTATAACTTTCATCTTAGATAATTTATTATACATTAATTATTATCATGATACAATAAAATAATGACTATTTCTATATAGATGTATGTATTAAAAAAATTGAAAAAAATATATATAAAATAATAAGTTGGTGAGTCAGTCCAAGCTCGATAAGCTAATCTTGAGTAGCTCATTTACACCCATAAAATTAGGTGCGTAGTAAAAATGTCTATCTTCAAGTGGTTGAAGATTTTAGTCTTATAGTGAAGTAGATTAAAAAGTGTGTGAGTAGGATGTTTAAAAATAAAAATAAAAATCTTTACCCTTCACCAAAATCAAATCTTGTTTCATATAATATTTGAATGGGATGAATAATTATGGGTTCATAAGTGGTGCAAAATATGTGAAGAATATGTGGAAAGTTGGAGTGAAGGGAAGGTGGCAATCGGTGACTAAAGCTTGTTTTTTTTATTAAAAATGGGTAAAGCAAAGCGATATCTGATCCCGGAGGCCTCTCTTCACTTTCTCTTTATTTCTTCTCCTTTTCCTTTGCCCCAAGAAATTGTTGTCTTGGAATTTTCTTTTCTTTTCTTTTCACATCGTGTAAACAATTAATTTACTTGCATACTTTGTTGTTTTTGAATATTTAAACTACAAATTTGCTACAAAGAAAATCGTTATAATATCTTGTAAAAAATTATTAGTTTGTGTGTAGCTTTTGAAAATATTCTCTCTTTAAAAGACAAGAATCACAAAATGTTTTGATATTATGATACAAGAAAAAAGTTTTTAGTGGTGCTTTTGTTGCTAAGTTTGAACTTGAGCTTTCAACCTCCACTCGTTTTCAAGTCTTTTGTCTAAATCTTGAGCTTGAGTTGTTACTATTTGATAATTATTATTTAGGAAAGATTTTACATTTTTTATGTTTTTATAATTATTTATACGTAATTTTTATATTTTAGTTTTTTTTATAATCACATACATAAAAACATTGATTATTATAATATACTATATGCAGGTCAATATATATATGTGTATTTTATATTCATATACGTAATTAACTATTTATAAGCATGTGCTTAAAAGCAACTTATAGTATTTATATTTTAATTATCATATATATAATAACATTTATAATATAATGTATCATATAAATAATATGCTCAGTTATCTAATTAAGTTCATTCGTCTAATCATGCTCGAAGCATGAAGCTACGAACGTCTCAATCTCAAACTCGCTTATTAAATAAGTTCTATATTAAACGCAAGCTAGTTTAAACCCTACTTGGTTTAAGTTTAAACGAGTTGATTTCGACTAAGGAGGGCTCATCTAGTTAAACTTGTGCATGGAATGATATTGCTTAAGTTTGAGAATCCTGTGGGTCCATTGATGTAATACAGTATAACATTGCATTAAATTATCATCTGAATATCTAAGAAATCTCATCAACTTTTTAACCAATATTTTCCTTGCATAATAATAATAATAATATAATATATATACAACATCAATTCATTTGTTCTTTTTAACCAATATTTTCCTTGCATAATAATAATAATAATATAATATATATACAACATTCAATTCATTTTGTTCTTTGAAACTGAAAGTAATTAATTAACTTGCAATCAATGATAATTAGTTAATTACCAATAATACATCCTTCTCAAAAAAAATGTTATTATATACCTCCAAAGGTGCTAAAGTAAGTTTTCTTCTTTATGTTTTTTCTTGAGTGTAGAGGATGCTGACGTGTCTAACATGTTCCAAGCAACAAATAGAAGATGAAGGAGACGAAGTGGGAGCGCGTGGAAATGCAAGCAGTAAAGAAGCCGTCAAAGGCCTCACGGCGCAGGTTAGTTCTCTTCAACACGTCTATCCTACTGTGTTTCTCTATTGTATGCATATACTGTGGGTGTATGTTAGAATTTGTCCTCATCTTATGTGTGACGAATAGTAGTCTCTTTGCTGTATCTGCTTGCTTGCTTGCTAGCCTTGTATGTATCTTTTTTTATTTGAAACAAAACAAAATCTTGTTCACATCATGTTTATGAGTTATGACATTTATTGGCACCCACCTAGAAAGATGATTATTTACAAATGATGTACATAATTCATATTTTGATGCTTTGTTTCTTGTTTTGTATGAAAGTTTTGATGCTAATTTCGTTGCGGGTGAGGCTAAATGTACCCTTTGTATGTTTAACGTACCCTCTTTATCAGGAAAAGGTAGAGATATGATGTGATAGATTTAGTAGAGGGGGAAGGGGTATACATTCAGTAAAAACTATACAAGATGTTACGTTTAGCACAACCCTTTCATTGCATGGACCCTTATCATTGATGTTCGATTTTCGATATTTGCGTCAAGGATAAACACCATTGATTCGGTTTATTACTGACACGACATGCATGGTTGCATTGCACGCAATTGTAATGGTATAATCGCGCGCTAAAATGGATATTTGGTTTATTATTTGAAAGTGATATGGTTTCTTATTAACAACGCTATGAACTTATGTGTTTAGTTTTGGCTAAAAAGTAGTAATCAATTTTAATTTTTGCAAACATACCCTATATTAACTTATTTGTTAGTATATCATTGTAGATTTGGAATATTGTTAGCTTGATTTTGGATAAGTGGAAACATATGTTCATGCATAAAACAAAACTCTTTTTAAGGTAAAATTAGATATCAAGGACAATGTGCATAAGTTCTTAAAAAATTCTGACATCAAGAATGGGTTCATGTGTGACTATTGTTTAATTCATGTTACAATTTGGGATTATTCTAGTTCTCATTTAACTATATTGGTGTCTCTTAGTAAAAAGTTATTCCATATGCCCATATCCAATTTAAAATTAGAGGTAGGCCCACACACTTTTTCCAATATTAATGTTGAAGCTGGTCTAAAATATTGGGATCTGTTCAGATTTTTTATATATAAACGAAATGAAACTCCTACTATAATTTAGGCTTTCCTCATTTAGTTTGAAATGATTTTTTTATGTGCACTTATTAATCCGAATTCCCAAAATTGACATAGCTAAATAAATGTTTGAACTGCTCAAGAAAGTTGGTTGGTTCTTTTCATTTCCACTATTTTTTCACCAAAACTAAAAATAAAAAATTTATAATGTTATTAGTAGTACCAGATCTGAGATTTTTTTTATCTATGCTATTTCCTGAAAATATTGGGTGAATCTGGGTTACGCGAGTGTCATATACATGTATAATCAAGGCTGTATCTGAGAATTTGGGTGTCATGTGTCAGTAGACAAAATGGACCCCTTGAATACAATAAACTTATATATATATATATATAAATAGGTATATAACAATTGTGTTTAGATGGGTTATGGCTCAAACTAAAAACGTTAAAAGATTATTAGGTTATAAAACTTTGTTTAGTTGGATTAGTGTTAGTAAAAAAAAAAGAAAAAAGTGCATAGGATTTTAAACTTTAAAAATTTTATTTTAAATTTTGGGCCCTTAAAAATAAGGGTCCTATACTCTTGCAACCCACCAGCAGCCCTGTGTATAACCTAAAAGAATAATTGTATCAGATGACTGGTAGCAATGCAAAGTGATCGAACACACATGCACCATATAGAACTTGCTTTTTGACACGTGAAACTGACAAATAGATTATTGAACTGTACAACAGTCTAGAAACATATCATATAGGGAAACATTTCATAAAATCTTGTTACATGATTTGCCATTTGCCTGCTGTTATCCTGTTTTATGCGTTAATTTCATATATCATTATTTAAACTTTCAAAAATCGTATTTTTCAAACAAAAAGTTTGCTGTTAAAACATGATTTGGTTAAACATGAAACTTTACAAGTTTAAAAGGACATATAAGAAACCATCGAGCTTAATGTATCTTAATATTTAGTTCTTTTTTAACAACAATCTAATCTACTTCTAATTCTATATTGTCGTCCATCACAGAACTACAACTCTCGATTTCTTAGAGACAGATATCTTTTTACACACCTGGATACCATTATGTTAAATGGGTATCTAAATCTTTAGTTAGTACTCGTAATTCTACACCATTATCCACTACAAGTTACAACCCTCGACTTCTTAGAGACTAACACCATTTTAGGCATCTAAATACCATTAAGCCAAATGGGTATCTAAATATTTAGTTAGTAGTTACTAGTACTAAGTTATGTAGTGTACTATCTTTATGGTTGCATACATGAAAAGAATCCCAAATATCAAAAGGTGATATCTGCAATACAGACACGAGTTTTATTAAACTTGACCGAAAGAGGCTCTATAGTTGTTAGGTCTACAGTCATGTGTGTGATAGAGTGAATGATGGTTAAATTTTATTCCAATCACACATGCAAAAAAGTAGAGTATAATATATCTCAAGGAAAAGACAGGACAATCATGTTGGGAAAAGTGACACAAGGTTGTCAGATATTAGACCTACCATAGAATATTTGTCTGTTTCCCAAATCCCACTTATCCAATGGAATTCAAAAATTTATAAAATGTGGAGTGGTGACATGTATGCATCCGGATCAAGGGACCGAACCAAGGGAGGTCAAGAGGGTTTGTTGATCCTCGATCACTAAACCATGTTGGGGTTTTAGACAAATAAAAGTTGAGTTTTCTTTTAAAAAAAGATGAGTTGGAACCCTTAGTGTAGCGGTACAAAAGAGAAACTTACGATAAATACTTAGACTAAAAATTTTCGGATTAGTCAATGTGTTGCTTAGTTCATACATTTTTTAGCATAAAAAATTTTGGTTTCGTCAGCGTCTTGCTTAGTTCATACACTTTTTTAGCATATGAATATATGATGAATGATGGTAATTTCATTTGGAACATAAAGAATAAGACAGATAATTCCTTTAATTTGATCTTCAATTTCATGCTCAATCAAGCACTTTATTTTGTCTAGCAAATATTATCCGGGTCGGATCTTGGAGTCCGGTGGACCTCGATAACTACACACATGTGGAGTGTGTTTGATAAAGAACCAATTTTAAGTAAAAAGCCCGGAGAATCGCAATAAACTTATACCTAAATTGTTTATGTATTAAACGTGAGTCTACATACAATATACGTTATAGAGAGAGGTTAGGCGTAGAGGGGAAGGAGAGTCCTTTATCAAGTCATTGCCCCTCCTATGTAAAGGAGGGGTAGTGAGTTGGATCAGGCTTAGTGGGCAAAACCCGATTTTTTTTTTTTTAAATTATTGAATGATGTCAGTAAAAGAGAAAGAAAGACATAGGTAAGGTACACAAGAGAAAATTTAAACAGTTGTTTCACAATCCATGCATGGTTTTGATAGGATTATATTATAATGAAATTAATTGGTAACCATAAACATAAACCTAGTTAAGAATTAATATATATATATATATATATAATTAAGGTTCTCCTTCATGACTTGCATTATGGTGTGCAGATCAAAGATGCATTGAAAGTTTCAGGTCCTTCAAAGGGGAAGCCTCCAATAGCACCTAGCAGTTTCAAGAAAGGCCAAAGAGGTTACCCGGATTTTGAGACCGCATCCGGTGGGGCCCATTACCCGTATATGCAATCGGGAAGCTCGAGCTCTACTCCAGCTTGGGACTTCACTAACAATGATCCTCATCAAAGTGGAGGGTATGAGGCACCTAGACAATCTGGTCATATAGTTTTGGACGATGAAGATGAACCTAAAGAATGGATGGCGCAGGTCGAACCTGGGGTTCAAATCACTTTTGTTTCCTTGCCTGATGGCGGAAATGACCTTAAGCGGATTCGATTCAAGTAAGAACTTATTTCCAATTCTTTTTTTTTTTTTATTATTCAGTTTATATAAACATATAAAAAACATGTCACTTAACTTATTTCTAAAACAAATGCTGATAACTATTCGATACATGAAAGCCGAGAAATGTTCAACAAATGGCAAGCTCAGAGGTGGTGGGGTGAAAACTATGACCGAATAATGGAGCTTTACAATGTTCAAAGATTCAACTGTCAAGCGTTGAACACGCCTTCTCAGTCTGAAGACGGGTAGTAACAAATACTAATTAATATAATTTGCTGTAATTTCAAAGTCTATAAATGTGTTACAAACCTTGCAGAGAGATTCTACCTACTCAAGGTTGTCAACAAGGGAAAGTCCAATGATGAACCCATCAATCAACAAGGAATGGAATAGGAACTATGGGGGCAATCAACATTACAATGCGGGTCCGAGTGGTTACGGCCCCCGGGTGGGCCCAAGGGTGAGGCATCAAGGACAACAACCGACTCTAGAGATGAACCTTCAATTAGTAATGCAAGTGATATCGAGTCCGAGTGGGTAGAGCAAGATGAACCTGGCGTTTACATTACCATCCGACAGTTAATAGATGGCACTAGAGAGCTCCGCCGTGTTAGATTCAGGTAATATCTATTCAATTAATAAGTGGGCCAATGTTTTATACGTATATAAGATTTATCTTATTTTAGCGCCCTTGAGGAGTTATTATCATTGTGTAATCTGCTTTCTTGTGCTCATGCAGTCGTGAAAAGTTTGGCGAAGTGAATGCGAAACTCTGGTGGGAACAAAACAGAGAGAGAATACAAACCCAATACCTTTAATTATACATCAAGTAGTAACAGTCGTCATAAGATCAAAAAAATAGAGCCAAGATCGGAAAAGATCTCAACTTGCTCGAGCTTCGACATCATATACAACCATTGCTCACTAAACATACCGTCATTGGCTTTATTGGGGTTCTTGAGGGCAGGATTTTTTTTATAGTAAGGCTCGCGGTTTTGGATCTTGAAAACTTTCTTATTGTATTTATTTGTATTTTCCGTATTTAAGTAAAAAATATGAGCGATTTGCTTCCGGCGTATGAAGCGGATTTTATTGAGCTAGGCGTCGTTTGTAAGATGCGATTTGCAGCATTGTATTTGTTCTTTATGAAAAGATTTAGAGTTTGTTGGATGTTAACTATAATGGTATAGACTACACCCACTAATCATGACTCATTCTTCATGGAAATAATAGCCACAGCCACAACCGTCGTCACTAACCACAGGGGCATACCCACATGTAAAGAAAGAGCCGCGCCCCTGGATAAATGTTTCTAAGTGTTGTTTTTAGAGAAAATCTCCATCACTCCCCATCAAAGTTTGATTAAGCACCCTGTTCACCATCATGAAAAAAAAAAAAAACTTAGGTTGGCTACTTACAAGGGATACCAAAAATACCACAGCCCGATAGGTATATCCGAAAACCGAAGTATTTGGGACGGGTATACCCAATAGCCGATGTGTATTAGGCCGAGTATGGGTATGGAAAAAAATATTTCTCGTGTATAAGATTAGATGATAGCCGACCTGATTACCCGAAACTATTTACCCGTTCGCCCGAAATATATACGGGAAAACTTTTAATTTTATATTTATTTTCCTTTAATTATAGTTTAGTAATGTTTCATGTTCTTATAGCTTTATTATCTGAAAATAAACTTTTCATTTTAAATAGATATTTTGATTGCATTCTTCGTATTTATATGCTATGAAATACAAAATTAATTTTAGAGAGTAATATTATAATATAATTACAATTTAAATAAATTAAATATTATGGTGACGATGATATGTGTGTTATTTATCATGGGTGGAATTGGTGTAAAAAGGGGTGGTTTTGTGAGAATTGTAAGAAGTGTTTTAAGTCCTTAGATCTTGTAGTTAATGGTTGAGATCAAGAATGGATTAAAATGTAAATCGTGTTTTATTTTTTTAACTAATTTGGCTAGATTAGAGGTAATAGTGTTTTTTTATATTGTATTTTTAAATAAAGAAACTGTCATCAACTTTAATGTACATGCAAGTTCTACCCATCGTTTTACATGTCAATAACTTTTTATACGTAATGTTTTTTTAAAAACAAATTACACAACGAGTTTTTTATCTTTAATATGAGTACCATATTGTTACATTTATATAGATAAAAAAAATTACGTATAGCATGATATGAAGCCTACTGGAATACACCTTTAAAACACCATACGAAGAACATATACTGGAATGCAGATGTAAATGCATGTTTAAAACACCATGCGGATTGCAAATATAAAACACCATGCATGTAGGTTTAAAACATCATACGAAGAACACATACTGGACTGCGGGTTTAAAACACTATGAATGCAGGTTTAAATACCATACGAAGAACACATACTAGACTTCAGATTTAAAACACCATGAATGTAGGTTTAAAATACTATACCAAGAACACATACTGGATTGTAGGTTTAAATATATGATTAATAACTAACAGATTCTTAATAGATCTTAAAAAAACAAATCGATTCCTAAATTAACTCCAGGCGGTTATGCAATTATCAATTAATTGGTTTATTAAGTAAATTACTTGTTTGCCCTTTTGAATTAAAAGATTGAGGACATATGTTATCTTTACAATATTTCTTACACTTCTCACAATACTTTCTACAAGATTCTTAATCTATTTATCATAATTTAATATACTATATATATATTTATAACATAAAATTATAAAGGAAAGTAAAAAATTATACACATGAAAATCGTAACAGGTATACCCACTAACCGACGTATAATGGACAAGGTATGGGACAATATTTTACGGCTATAACCGGCCCATTGCCATCCCTAGGAATGAGCATTTGGTACCAGGTATGTTCGGTACCAGTACTCATTTTCCCTGTTTTTCGATATATATGGTATTTATCGGTAAAGGTTTCAGTATTGATACTCTACGAGTACCGGTTTGGTACCAAACCGGTACCATGCTCATCCCTGCTACTTAGCACCAGCATATGAAAACATAATGGGTGAAGCAACTTTAGTAATTCCTAAAACGACTCAGGTCAAGAAAACCATTTTGAACAAAACTTGTTTTACAATCAAATTGTTTACTTTTTAAAACACAATTTAACTCGCAACGTGTTTGACCTTTCATTTTGAGCAAAACTTGTTTTACGATCAAAATGTAACTTTTTAGGATCCCATTTTGACTCGCAACTTGTTTGACCTTTCATATGACGTGACTTGACCAAATGGTTTCAACTGACTTGGTAGAGAAGAAAAGCAGTTTTAGTTCACTGTTATATTTTGTTTCACTAGAGCACGGTGACATTACACTATTGGCATGTAGCAACATCAAAAGAAACAAAATCAAACTTTACAGTATAGAAACACGACCAATGAGAGACGAAACAGGGTTACAATCACAGATACCCTAAAAACTTAGTTCAGACCCTCGCCTGAGTCAAGGGACAAGTCAGACCAGACCAGACTCGATCACACTAGTACAATACTTTCACTCATTAGCAGAAACGCAAAACACAGCAATATGGTAACATATGTTGGCAGAAAGCATAGGATGGTGTAGTTGTCATCCTGCCACCTTACTGCTATAAACTTGAAACCTTCCAGTAAACAAGTCTGATGATCTATTTGCCGCCACTCCCGCTTTCATCGGTGGTGGTGCAGGCGGTAGTAGTGCTGGATTCCTAGGCCCGCTACCTCTTCCCGATCCAATCGTCATATTTCCCAACTTTTCAGCTGCATCCCCGACCCCATTCCCTTTTCCCTTCCCCATATACATTCCTCCTGACATATAAAGATGCAAACAACCGTTTTTCATCACAACATTCAAACGATCAAATCATACATGGGAAGAAAATATATTTATATTCTTACTCGGATTGTTTTTTATGGGCGGTTGGTATTTTGGTTGCCTGGCAGTATTTTTATTTGTCTTTTCATTCACCCCATCCTGAAACCAAGAAACTAAATGTTAAAAACAAATACCGTCATACCAACATAAAACATGTTCTGCTAAAAAGAATTAATTCACACTCACCGATCGACTCATTTCCAGTCTACGTTGCACACCTGTAAGTAAATTTAAGCAGAACCATCAGTATAACAAAACCCAACCATATATCAAAATCCAGTATAAAGCGACTATTGAAGACGGGTACCAAACAATATTCAAATATAGAAAAAGATTACCAGTACTTAGAGATGCATGTGCTTTCGCAGATGAAGTAATATTATCCACTGACTTGGAGTTAAGCAAAGACCCTGGATATTTCTTGGCACATTTTTGCTCCACAACTCTCTTCCCACTTACTCCTGCTGCAAAACCGCATGCGGTTACAATACTTTTCAACGGAATAATAAAAAAAGAACTGCCAATAGAATCAATCAACAAACCAGATGGAGGTGTCCTCGCAATAGTAGATGATTTAGGGCGAAGAGAAGGTGGAATGTAGTAACAACTCTGCATATTTCGAAAACCATGGTTCAGTGATCTTCAATTACATTTTAAAATTCTAACCATAATAACATTATAAAAACTACTTGTAAGTTGTAACTCGGGTGTTTTTACCTGAAAGAAAGGATGCTGAAGAGCTTCTGCGGCAGTGGGTCTCTTACACGGATCCCAAGAACAAAGTAACTATGGAGCAGAACGATGAAACAAATGTAATTATTAGTTTGTGAATTTTATGTGGTGAAAAGGCGGAGAAACTAGCACTTACTGCGATCAGATTGACTGCATCCTTGCTTGCAGATGGTATCAATGAAGAAAGATTTACGCCACCAAGCTGCTAAAGCACAACGAAAGAATTTGCTTAATTATTTGATTTTTATTTACGCACGAATTAGTATTGTAAAACGGAAAGAGAAACTAACCTCTGGAAACAGATAACTGATAGTACTCGCAAGCTCAAGTCCCTCAGCCCATGAGCTTTTTGTTGGGCTGCCTATCACACTGCAAATTTTGTAAATTTCATCTGCTTCGCTGCAGACACAAAAAAAAGAACAAAAAAAGTCAACTGCAAGATATTTGAGTCAAAACAGTCACCTACTGCAGTTCCCCAACTCATGAAAATAATATAATAACATTAAAGAACCATAATAATGTTTAAAGCTTTATCATATTAGCATAAAATGCAAAGAACACACTCAACCAGGTTAATTAAAAATTATCTTTGCATTATATATGGTGCAGATCTGTTACAGAAAAACTGGCCACACACCTTGAACCTGGAAAAAGTGGTCGCAGAGTGAACAATTCAGCCATGATTGCTCCCATAGCCCACATATCTGTTAATTGTAAAAAAAAACAATAACGAATTTAAGTTCCATGTACATCTGAAGAAATTATCATATATATGATTCATCCACTCACCAACTGGAGGACCATATGTTGACGCCTGGAGAAGAACCTCAGGGGCGCGGTACCTACCAAAACCATATTTTAGAACCAAGTAACAAGCAGGAAGCTGAAGAGAAGAAAAATAGACCGCTTACCAGCGCGTTGAAACATAATCTGTGTATGGTGGCTGGGAAACAATTTCGCGTGCAAGACCAAAATCAGCTATTTTTATTACATCCTTGGAAACAAGAAAGTTCTCTGCAGCATGATATAGAATATGCAAGCATTCAGCTAAAAAAAGGTAAAGAAGTAAAATGCCAGTTTCATCCCTGAGGTTTGGCCAGTTTTGCGAGTTTCGTCCAAAGGTTTGTTTTTCTACATCTGGATCCAAAAGGTTTGAAATCTGCCATTTTCCTTCGGAACTCCAACCATTTTTCTCCATTAAGTCAGGGGTATTTTTGTCTTTTTTGTTAACTTAAGGGTATTTTCGTCTTTTTTGAATACTTGTACATTATGCTAAATGCTTGTGCATAAAGCGAAAAAGACCGAATTGCCCTGTAAGTTAAGAAAAAAGACAAAAACACCGCTGCCTTAACGGAGAAAATTGCATGGAGTTAACGAGGTGGATGAAAATGGCAAGATTTCATACCTTTTAAATCCAGATGCGGAAAAACAAACTTTTGGATGAAAATCGCAAACCTGGCCAAACCTCAAGAGACGAAAATGGCATTTTACTCTAAATAAAAATATACTGAATAACATTAAGAAATTATTCATTTTTAAGTTAAAATGTATGATAATCACCTGGCTTAAGGTCGCGATGGAAGTAACCACGCTGATGCATATATGCAAGACCTTGAAACACTTGAAAGCACCAGTTTTTAATTTTAGATTCCAAGAAAGACTTCAGTCTATCTTTCATGAGTTGGTAGAGACTGCATTCCATGTACTCAAACACAAAGTATAAGATATCATTTTCTCTGACAACTTCCTTGAGCTTCACGATGTTAGGATGATTCATCTTACGCAGTGACTGCCAACAAAACAAGCTTAATTTAGTATTTTACAGGAAAGACGGTGTATATGAATTAAAAGTACGATTAAAGAAGTTGTTACCTTGACTTCTCTTAAATTTATGCACTCTTCCCATGAGTAATATTTCCTTTTCATTTTCTTAATTGCAACCTGTAATATAATAAATCAACTTCGATATAATTATATATAACTTAAATAGAAAGGTCGGGCCGACCACCTTTCTGATTTGACAAAAATACTCCAACTTTTCAAAATTCACAAAATTCACCCCTCAAATTTCTAGTTCGACGAAAACCAACATTCTAACTTAATAAAAATGACCCTCCTACTTTATAACTTGACAAAATAGGGGCCCATACTTTTCTAACTTCTCTTTAACCCTCAAACTTTTGATATGTAAACCATTCTAACCCCCCCCAGACTTTGCTATAATGTCAAAGGTAGCCCTCTAACTTTGTAAATGTCACTTTGACCCCCTGAAGTTTATAAAGTTTCAAGCTTGCCTTCAAACTAATTTCTTATGTTCTCATTTTGAAAACGAGTCGGGTCAGTTATAAAATTATTTTTATGTACGTTTTGACGTAAATTTTGTATGAAAACAAATCAGGCCAAGTGTAATACGTTTTGATTCGACAATATAAATTTGAGTTATCATACGTTCTAACGTAAAATAGTTCAGAAACGAGGTTTGTCAATTATAGCCTATACGTTATCACTTCGCGTACGGCGCCGCCACAACGCACGGCAGGTAAAAAAAAGTAGAATCCTATGTTCAAAGGTTTGTTCCAAAAGGATAGAAACTTACCACTTCACCATTCTGCTTATTTAATGCTCGCCAAACAACCCCAAAGCTTCCATTACCAACTTCTTTGATTATCTTGTACCTGCAAAAGGGCCGCACATCTAACATCTTAACTATTATCAATTCATGATATTTATAGCCTAAATCACAAAGAAAGATAAACTCACCTTTCCATTTTTCGTATGCAACTTTGTATCACCTTATTTACGACCAAGAGACGCAAACATAGAAGAAGAAATAACAGACTTAATCTTTAGACACCTATAGAACTAAATTATATATACTATCCACCCTCAACTTTCTTGATGCATGTATAGAACAGCAGTATGCTTCTGATGGACGGGCTTCATGACCTTATTCATAACGAACACCAGATCAATGACACCCGGACATTGAATAGGCATATAAAGAAAAGAGAACTGGGAACTGTAGAGCATCTTGATGCGTATCCAAACGGAAAAAGAAAGCCTCCAGAAACTAAGGATTATGTTGCGAAAGATTCAGCCAATAGTTGTTTTGTAAATCTCACAGGTAAATTCTCGTCTAGCAATTAACGGTGTACGAATATTCATCATTTACATACAAAGTTCAGTCCTGCATTTAGAAAGCATAGATAAGTGTTAGAACCACCACAAAGGGATAGAAGGATAACTGGAAACCTATGCAGTAAATATGGTGATATATCACAGATATATCGGTATCACCGGTTACCGGTCTAAATGTAAAATATCGGTCAGAATATTGGTACCGATGCTATCGGCGATATCAACCGATATATCACTGATTTTCCCGATATCAGTATCTTTCTTCTTAGTTCTACCATTCGTTTTCTTCTTATTGCTGCTATTAGTGTTTTAAGTCTTAATTGTTAATTGTGTGTAAAATGTTAATGTAATCAGTTCCTACTTGCTACAATTGTTATTGTTTAACAAGTTGCAAAAGGTTAATTGTTAATGGTAGGAGAATATACTTAATTGTTAGTGTTAAATTGCTATATCTAAAATTCTGCATGATATTAAAATTACCGACATCCCACCACGATAATCTATATCTCAAATATCGGTCCTTGACCGATATCCATTTTTTAGCGCATTAACTGCATATAGATATAGTGAAATAATAGAACGCTCACCTCAGAAGATGGTCTTGGAAAATTTTGAAGTGACTATTGTATCAGCAGTGCCCTGGACATCAGTACAGAGAAGATGAAACCTTTCGTACGCAAGTTAATGCCGGTAAAAATCTTGCTTATTAAGTGTGAAAGCTTACTTGTCAATTTTCACTAAAAGATCCAACACCTATCTGATAAAAAAGTTGCATTACGCCTGTTAAACTACTTTTGTGTACAAGATGCTCACTAGGTGCAGTTAACAAAAGAAAAAAGAGGAAAACGTCTGGGAATGAGAGAACGCCAATCAAGAACCTTCTGGAATGAGATAACCTGATTCTGGAAATAATCTGACAAGGGGTGTGCTTGCTCCATGTTTCACAGGGAATTAAAACCTTTACAAACTGATAAAATATATTAGTTTCGTTAAAAACAAATGATGGCAAAGAGACAACTATGTTTAGAAAGCATATTACTACCCAATCATACAAATTCAAGTTCGTTACGAAGAAATAAAGCAGTCAGTTTCACAAGAATAGTAAGTTTATATTAAAGAATATGTTGTTTTCACTTTCCTCCATATATATGGAGCAGTTTACAAATGAAAATATCCATGAAAACTAATAGCACAAAAACAAGAAAGGTGTACAGTGAACAAATGTCATATTCCATTTCCATTCTTTTGATTTCAAACTATGTCTATGGCATCGAGTAAAATACTAGGATAAAAATAAGCATAAGGATGACTGTTGACTCATTAAAATGTTACATCATCCTCTCCGATATTTATGAAACCTTCTAATAACGAGGTAGCTTAAAAGTCTTCTTTTACCTTAAATATATTTGTTGATATTATTATGGTCGTTCAATACACTAGGCTGCAGGTTCATAGTTATGTAACTAACATAAACCCATAACATGTTAAATAATACATTCACTTCCACTACATTGTTAAATAGTTTCGATTAGCATGTTGCCAAGTACATGCACCACAGAATCCTTGTGAAGTCGTGATCTAAGATATAATACAAGTTTTCAGGGGTACCATTCATGACCAATTAATTACAAGGTAATGTACCATGTGTAACATCCTATACAAAAAAATATGTAGTGCCAATGTTTAAAGAGTGGGCAACAAGATAAGAATAGTAAAAAAGAAGAGGAATAAAAAAACTTCACTTGCAAAGGGTAATTATGCTCACAAACATGATCAAACCACAAATCTCGACATATAGCTATAAAGACCGAGTAGATCAATTTTCAGAAAACCAGTATTATAGGCATCTAAACCTAATAATAGCTACAAAACAATCCAGTTTACATTTCAAATAACAAAATATATCTTCCAAATTCCTTAATTTCCATAACTAAACCATAGTAAGCAAAGGCACGAGGGGCACTCGAGGCGCTTAGGCTCCACCTAGGGCCTAGGCGAAAGGCGCAAAAAAAGTGTGGGCCCAAGAAAAAAACAGTGCGCCTAAATAAAAATAATTAAAATATATTATGCAATGAAAAATAACACTTTCTTCAAGTACCAAAATATTCCAATACCAACATAAAGTACCAAAAATCATCTCAAACACCAAAATACTCCAAAACCAAAATGCTCATACTTGAGAAGAAAAAGGTTATAAAATAATAAATAGTAAAACTTGCAAACCAAAAATTTTTAGTCAATCTTCAAAACCTGGATGTAAAATTCTAAGTTACATTTCTGTAATCTGTATAGAATATATTTTATTTCCGTATAGCTATTCTTGTATTTTAGTATAGTTATTCTTGTATCTTTTGTAATTATCCTTTCCTTGTTTACTGAGATTAGTTAGGCTGTATTGATATAATTTTATTGTACTTTCAGAACGGAGATATACCTATAAATCCTCCAGAATATGAGGAATTAAAAAAAGAAGAAGATTACTAGGTATTAATTGTTGCGCTATAATTACCTAGGAAGTAGGAGAGCAATGAATGCGCATCATTCAGAAAAACCCGCCTAGGCGTCAAAAGTGTGCGCTTTTGATAACTATGAACCAAACAATATAACATGCACAACAAAATGTAGAGAGGTAAATGCAACTACTTAATTAGACAAATCATAATCATATCTCTATAAAGACCGAGAAGATCAATTTGCAGAAGAACATTACTATAGGCTTCTAAACCTAATATAGCTACAAAACATATCTTTCAGATTATAAAACCAAAATTTCCATAACCAAACAATATAGCATATACAACAAAAGGTAAAGAAGTAAATACAACTTCCTAATTAGGTGTACATATCAAACAAAATCAGCCTCCAAATCACAATCATGCCTCTACAAAACTCATCAATTCACATAACACCTTAAAACATTTTACAAATATATACCTAATTCCAAACATCTGTCGACCTACGCCTAAACCTTATCTAATTACAATTCCAACCTTACTAACAAATCAAGCAGTAAATGACACTCCAGAAACCCTAAAAACCATTATCTTACGCATGTAACCTAATGATAGCTACAGAAAATCCAGTATACATCTCAAATAACAAAACATATCTTTCAGATTCTAAACACCAAAACTTCCATAACTAGACAACACAACATCCACAACAAAAGGTAAAGAGGTAAATGCAACTTCTTAATTAGGTACAAATCATGATCATATCTCTATGGGATTCATCAATTCACATAAATCTATACCTGATTCCAAACTAAACAATATAACATACACACCTACAAATATTAAAGAAAATCAGCCTCCAAATCATAATCATATCTCTAATTAGGTACAAACATTCTACAAATATATACCTAATTCCAGATCGAATTCCGATTTCAATCGTAACTAACGAATCCAGCTGTAAATCACATTCCAGAAACCCTAGAAACCAGATCTATAACCGCAATCGAAACAGAAACGGAAACAAAAACGAAAACAAAATCGAGATCTGAATTGAACGTAACGTAACGAAACGAACACGAAAGAATGATGAAATTGAAAATGAAAAAAGAGAAAGAAGAAACCTACCTGTAGGGTTAACGGCATAACCTAAAGGTAGCCAGAGGAGGGAACCAGAGCGTGTGAAACAATCAGAGAGAGATGAGAAGATACCCCCCACCCACCGATGATGATGATGTGAAAATTGGGGAACCTAATTACAGTCGTCAGATATTCACAGCGTAAATAAATGTTTGTATATAGAGATAAGATAGATACACGTGGGTTGTGTGTGTGTGTGTGAGTGAATCATGTGGGGATGATTGGATGGGGACACGATTACTAGTAATGAAAGTATGGGGGTCTAAAATGCTACACACACCCCTCCATTATTATATTGCTTTGGTCGAACTCAATTTGTTCGTCTTAACCCCGCCGTGGGACGGGAGATGTAAAAGTGTGCTACCAGAGGAAATATAAAAACGTGTTAAGAAGTAAATATTCTAAAAAAAAAATTAAAGTAGAGTATTATACGACCTCTGGTTGAATCATAACGATTTACTTCAATTTTGACTCTATTTCCTGGCAATATTCGTATAAAACTACGTCAGATCTTTCCTGAAATGTCTTTTGATTGGATGGGAATGAATGAAAAATTCGTGAAGACCAAAACCAGAAAAACTGTAAAATAAAATTACGGTTTTCTAACCCCGAGTGACTCACGAAACGTAAAACATAGACGAATCGAACGTACGCCGACACGTATTAAAAATTCGTGAGGGTAGAAAGACCTGAGGTACCAAATGTAACAATCAAACACCGTGCTAAGTAGCAACCAATCGACAACCAAACTCGAGAAAAAGCGTAATTTGTCTCATAGTTATAAAATATAAAAAATCTTAAAGTTTATTATTAAAAAAACCATTAAAGACAAAATCGAAAAAGAAAAATGTAATTTGTTAACAAAGTTTTACTATAAATAAAAAAATCATAAAATTAATTATTAAAAAAAACCATTAAAGTCAAAACCGAAAAAGAAAAAGTTACTGTTACTCGATATATTGTGAACTAATAGATATATAGATATAAAGAATAACGTGTTCATAGTTGTTCATAAACATTTATTGAACGAGAAATGTACTTGTTTACCTTTGTTTGTGTTTATTCTTAAGAAGTACCACTATGAATTTATCGTTTCGTTAACTTCGCTCATCGTATCATATAAATTTTAGCGATATTTTCTTGATGATAATTCATTAAAAAAAGCAGACATATGTGCGTGTTTGAGTTATTTTTACATGGATATTTTGGATAATTTAAAAGCAATTGCGATTTTTTATTAATTTGTAGTTGCTAATGTGGGTTGTAAATAGGTACTCTGGGGTTATGGATTCGATGGTTTTGGTTGATGATGTTTCCCCCATGATTAGGTATTTCATCACTCAATTATTTTTGTTTTATTTTATTGATTTTAGCTTTTTGTTTTGTTTTATTGACTTTAGCTTATAATGTGTATAAAGGTGAAATCCTTAATGTATTTAAATATATGAATTAAAGTATAATTTTAGAATTTAGTTTAAGTATGAGATTATTAAGTTTCACTTTCAATAGTTTGTTGCAATTTTAATTGGTTGCTTTAACAAATGAGACAATGTTAAGTTTATGTAACACCCATACATAATTTAAACAAAAGAGACGCAGCGGAAAATACGACTTGAAATTTCTTTCTTTATAACTATTCTATCATATTTGAAAAGTTGTTTTATAACGATTTCTTAAATTAATACATCGTTCATCCTTAGTTAACAAGACTCTTTGAATATATGAATACAAACCACATGACTCCTTCTTCGTACAATCCATAATCTTAGACTCGATCCTCATCCACTTGTCCATTAGGATGATCATCATGACCCGAATAACCTGCAACCACCATATATAACTAACGCATTAGTAAATGGTGACGTGATACATAAAACATTAAATATATGAATAATCAGTAACCACATGGCAATCTAAGTCTGTTTACTACTCCATTAATATTTTCTTCTAAATTCGTTCTTTTACACTGGACCTCCATTCTCTGATAGCCCAACTCTTGCAAGCCTGCACATTTATTTTATTCTTATAGACGACCCAGTTAGTGTCGTCATTATTCATATATATATTAACACCATGCTTATCTTTATACAAATCTCACTTATTTAGAAACACTAGATTTATTAACATGCATACATCTTATCTAGCCCGACTACTCTTTACAAGATCATCCCACTTGATGTATGTGTAAATACAAACAATCTTAATTACAACATCTAAATTGATCCTACATTCCAGAACTTCAATAATGCACTTAAAATCTCAAAATTATCGAATGCATTAGTTGTACGAACTTCATAACGTAACGCATAAAACGTGAACATCTAAGCAACAAAATAAAATTTTGTCAACAAGGCCCGTCGTAAGCTACGGCTGGGTGGCCGTAGCTTACGGCCTAACAAGTATCAAAAGGGCAGCAAGTGCCTACCGTAGCCTACGGCTGGCAACAGTAGGTTACGGTACAGAGCTGTTGAATTTCCATTTCACTGCCTACCGTGGCCTACGGCTGGCAACCGTAGGTTACGGTACAGAGCTGCTGAATTTCCATTTTTACCCTTTTTGTTCAAAAACTACGTAACTTCTTCGATTATCATGTGTTCACTTGGGACCCGTTTCTAGTTGACCGTAGAACATTTGTCTACGTGATTTACCCAAAATCCTTGACCGGGTCCTGGACTTTTACGGATTACACCGCCATTACACGGTTCAAGCGCATTAATTCGACCCGTTTGGTTTCACCAAGTTGCTTTCAACATAGTTCGCCACTTTTGATCGCTTCAAAGGATACTTACCTTAATACTCGCATTTACTGCTTAATCTTACATGATTCCCACAATCCTAATATCAAAACTCTCTATACTTACTAAGAAGTGAATCGGAAGTCACTTACTTCGAGTTGCCAAGTTTGTGCTTGCTTCCTTGCCTTCTCTTGACCCGTTAGCCATCCATGCTTGAGTCCATATTGGCATAATTCCTATTCTTTCATGTCATCATATTTACAACACTATTAGCATACATGCTTAATCATATCAACAATTATTCCAAGTACTATGTCGCATTGACTTTCACCGGTCAACTACTAGCATGCATAAGACATAGATCCACTATCACATTGTTCATAATTCAAGCAATTCGACTTACCATCATGTGTGCCACATAGATAATCTATCATGTATCATCCAATCTCCTTAATACCATGTTGGGAAGTCTAACCCTGTTATTTATACATTGTTGACTTTTCCAGAAAGTCAACTGCCCTACTTATATACATTCAATTTATGAACATAAATCCATCTTAAAATGGTGGACAATAGTATTAACATAATACTCATTCCGTGTTCCTATTATATGACATGTACACCTAGTTACATACACATTCACATACACAATCCGTTCCATTCACACTAGCGTTTTCATTACTTCATAACCAACATCAACATCTTTCGAATTTACTCTTTTCTAGGATTCTCATACGCTTCACATCTACTTCTTAAATCACAATTAATATGATTAACAAATCCATAATTGTGCATTACATCACTCAACCATATAGATCGACTCCTAAAACATGCTTCTACCCAATCACACTTTAACTATATACATACATGGATTTCATCAAGAACACGTTACTCATGATATTTTGCTATCATATACATTAATCCCACATTCTTTATACACTCCTCTATTAATTGAAGACAATTTCACATATCATTGTCATTTAGACATTTCATCAAACACCTTGTGTGCATACTACTATCTAGGCACAATGTACAACCCATTCATGCATAATCTTCCATGTTCTTATTTTCATTCATCAAATTCAACTACATAATCAACTTATTTAAAATGATTTATCACATACAACATTCTACACCAAAAATTACACAATTATTGAACATGGTGATTCACTCACTTCATCATCCCAAATGGGTTTCACTTCAAAACATAAATTACCTAAAATCATACACATAACAAGTTCCCTTTGGTGATTTTAACATACAATCACGCTGGATTTCGTACTAATTCACGGATTAATCATACACCCACTTTACACAAGAACACCAAATCAAAATTTGCAACTTACCACATGCTTGTTAAGGCTAGATCATCAAGAAATAGAGTCCATGCATGAAATTTAGGTTGAATTCATCTCCAATTTAGGCCAAAATGCTGAATTGAAGTTCCCCCCCTTTTCTCCTTCATGTAGGTGTCGACACGCCCACCTCCAACACACATTTGCATACAGAATTTTGCTATTTAATTGAAACTTAACTCAATTTTTCCAAGTTTAGTCCCTCTAGTTTGTCACACCATCATAATTGCCACCAAGTTCATTCCTTACTTGTTTTACTGAGTATTTTAACTAGGTTAAATATCCTAGTTATTTTATTTCATGTTATATCATGAGGAAACATATAGTGAATATAAACATTCGAGTTTTGGGGTGTTACAAATCTACCCCTCTTAAAGAAGGTTTCGTCCCCGAAACCTTTTTGGTCCTACTAACCAATTCCACTCTTACTTCTTCATTCTATTCATTCAAATTGCATCTTGAAATGTTAGTACATTCATGGTTTTTATTCATATACGAACATGATTATATATCTTGTTCTTATATTCACATTTGTGCATAAAACTTTCATATACTTGCTAATCATAATACATCAATTAATTATCATTCCATTATCATACACGATATCCCATTCTAGCGTTAGCTACAAGATCACTTATCGTGAGTGTACATCGGTGTTCTATTATTAGTAATCTTTCTGAGTACTTTCATTGGCTTATGGTAACTTAGATCATTTACAAACGCATTTTACCTATATCCGTTTGGGGTTAACACTATCACGGTGTAATTATTATTTCATTTTTGTTCATCTTGAGCAAACTACAACATTCCCTTACTAACGTTGCTCCTAATTTCTTTTCATATCCACATGAGAAGTGAGCTTATGTTTGTATGCTTATCGTAAACATCCGATTGTCTATTAATACTACCACATAAATACATTTGGGATCTTGGCAAAAGTTTTATTCATGCATAAACGTAGTTGTACGCATTGTTCCTACATTCTTGAATCAAGCAAAAATTATTTTCATAATCAAATAAAGTTGGAATCTCATCCAGAGCTCTTATTAGTGTCTACTTCACTTTATAATACTAGTTCCTAGCATACATCATCACTAGCGGTTCATTCGTTGAATTTATTCCAAGTGTATACTATTGCTCGTACAGATTCTATCTTTCTAATTTAGTCAAATACATTCGTACATTTATTAATCAAAATAAATCGATCTATTTCATCCTATTCATATATTATATATGATATTTTCTTTTTGTGTGCCATGGGCAAACCCCAACATCCAATTATTAACGTTCTTTCTAATTACTTTCATATTCATATCACTACACGATTAACTTCCTTCACGCACTACTTACCCTACTAAGCAAGTATGTATCGCGAGCTCCGTGCCGCGTTTAATCAATACCCTAAATCCTTACTTAAAATTTTTTTTTGGAGTTATCCTCCTATTGACATAATTTCCTTCTTACATTACCCATTAAAGCAAATCATTCAATATACCAATTCTTACTTCACAGTTGCAAGCTAAACATTTTATTAACCTTGATTTTATTTCATAACCAACGGTCTGTTATCTGAATCGGCCTGATTCTTTGTGAGTTTGTGTGATACTCGGATTGATCGCACCTATTCATTTGTTGAGCTTCCGCCTATGTGCATATTTTCAACGATGTCTTGTTCAGATGAACATGGCCAACAAGTCTGGCATCAAAGTTAGCATTTTCTGACGGTACTTACGATTAATACATTCCCTTCAAATATTCGTTCTTCTCGGTGCTTATGCACCTACCATTCTTTCATAAATTTCTTACGCCTATGCTATTACATATCACACGTACCATTTCTTTTATACAATTCTTTCATTTTACTAATTATTTCATCTATCTTTTGCAGTTTGACTTTTTCAAGGTTAAACTAGCACTTCTACCTATCGTATATGTATTGAAGTAACCGTTTGTACTCTTTCTAATTCAAGCATACTTATCACATATTACTTTAGCTTTCCTTGTGAAAGTTTTTCTTTCCTTGTAAATTACTTAAATCATCATCCAAATCCTAGCCCATCATTCATTTTAACTTGCTTGGGTCGATTACTAACATACCTCACGTGTAACGTATTCGAAACTTATTTCTTTCAACTAGGTTTCTTGCTACTACAATAGCTTTCATCGGTTATACTTTCTTAATGAATCAATTACGTCATGCTATCTTACTATTACTTGCTTATTAATTATTTGCTTAACTTCGTTTGGCTTTCGAAGGTCTAACTATAAACACATTCTTATCTATATTTTGTCAATTACTCAACCGACCCATTAGGAGGCGTTTCGCATTCAAACTCGTGTCTCCTACTTTTCATCAAAAAAATTTGTTACATCTTTTAACACGACTTCCTCTATAGTGGTTTATGTTAGAAAACCTTTATATTCCAATTTTACCCTTCGGTAAGACATTAGACCAAAATGACCGTCAACCCAAATTACTAGATGTATTTTACTTGGGTTAATCTATTGCCCAATTTTGACACATCTCTCTCTAGTCTAGCCATGAGCTCCTACCGAAAGCATAACCTTTCATACGTACCTGACGCAAGTCCAAACCATTTACTCGTTATCCACACCTTGCGATGGTTATTTCTTTCCAATTTGTGGCAATGCATGCCCATTCATTACGTTTACCTATAAGCATAAACTTGACAACACAAAATATTAAATACCGGGTTTATATGGCGATCACCATTTGACCCGCATGACTCATTTGTCCTTTTAACCATTCTTGCATTCGAATATATATATATATATATGCAGATTTAAAACATAATTTGAACATTATCTACTTTAAGGAATATTTACTTGTTTAGTCCAAGCTTACATTTTCCAAACATTTCCATTCTTATCATACGTTCTTACCAGTTTGGTCCGTAACTACTTACGAATTCGAACATTTTCATTCTCATCATACATTCTTACTTGTTTGATCCTTACTTATCTACGGATTCAAACATTTTCATTCTTATCATACATCTTTACTTGTTTGATCCGTACTTATCTACGGATTCAAACATTTTCATTCTTATCATACATCCTTACTTGTTTGATCCGTACTTATCTACGGATTCAAACATTTTCATTCTCATAGATTACTCTCCATTTTTTGAGAGTCTTACAACTCCTTTCGCCCACATTTCAAACCACTTCCCCATTCTATCAGACATACATGTGATGATTATTATGATCACATGAGGGTCATATGCTTTTTGCGCACTGGCCAGGCGCGCAATCCACATACTAGTTTCGTGCCTTCATGTAATCATCACCTTATATCCGAAAAAGTGGGTTTTAGTTCGTGCAATATCTTTAAAACCTTACCAAGACAATATCATTATCTTTTGTTTAATATTTACCCTCACATTGATGTACTATTTACTTATTATAACATTTTACTTTGTTTTTTTTATTTTGCATAAATGTAACTTTATATAATAATAATAATAATAATAATAATAAGATATATCTTTAGAAAACTCATATATTACACGTGTTGAATAAAATATAATGCCATAAGTTAACACATACAGTCGTCAAAATTTATTTTTTAAAAATGAACTTTCATATACTAGTTACTTGTTATAACATTTTAGTTTGTTTTTTTATTTATTATTAGGTTGAAAAAAAACACATGTGCTACATGGGGTTGAGTCCTGTTTTATGATATATTCAAATTATGCGATACAATTATTTTAGTTAGTTTTATGCACCCATATGCTTATTTGTTTATTTCATTCACAAAACACTCGTCTTAAATTTGTATTCAAGAGAATTTACGATACAAAAAGGTGGAGAACGATCCCACATTTTTTATACATATCATCATTGTTATGAATTATACCGTAAAATTGAGAACTAATTCTCTTTAAATGGAGTATAGAATTGTTATATTAAAAATTGTGTTCTTTCTACATGTTGCAACGTGCGATAAATGATGGGTTTAAACCAATTATCTAAATTTTTGTTTAAAATTATTTATAGAAAAACAACTATTTATTCTTATCTAATTTTTGTTTAAATTATTATTATTATTATTATTATTATTATTAGTACCATAATAAAAACAAACGTTTATCTTTATCTAATTATTTATTCTTATCTAATATTTTGTTTAAAATATTATTAGTTAATATAAAAGATTAATAGGAAAAAAAAGGTAAGAAAACACATGAAAATGACCAATGTTAAAAAAGATTTTCATAGGAAGATTTAATTTAATATTAATCATATATTAATATTAATATTATATCCACTATTTATTAATCATATTCTACTTCTAAAAAATAATTTCAACATAATTTATTGATTTTTATTTTTATGCATATGAACATTGGTAGTTAATGGATTTAAGATATGAAATACTTTTTTATTAAAGAAAAAAACTGAAAATAATAAAAATAAATATTAAACAAATTGTTGGATACGGATAATAAAGTTACGATCAATAAAGTTACAAACGTTAAATATTAGATATGCTTAAACTATTAATATTAGATAACGTTAATAAAGTTATGAGCATACGCTAGAAAGATTACACATATGTCAAAACTAGTTTAAGTATGTTTATCCCATCCTAAAATAATCGATGTCCAGCTAAATATTTAATCAATAAATCCATTGTTAGGTCATGTGGTTATTGTTTATAATCTTGACGAAACAGGGAGGTTTATGTACATTTTTAGAATAAGGATTAACTTCAAGTTTTGTTAATGTAAGACCCTTGCTTAATTATTTGAAATTCTATAAAAAATTTGCGTTTCAATGTGTAAATACGAACGTAGGTCCATACGTATTTTTGAGTTTATTAAAAAAACTTCGTAAAATTTGATCATTATACATAGTAACGGTGATTAGTTTCTTAAACGAAACATCATAATGCGGAAGCTTGAAGTTCAGTTGTGTTCGGTTCGTCCATTATACTTGATCATCATCCGTAAGGTACTAGCTAATCCCTACACACCCATAAATAACTTAGATTTTAGTTATATGGTGCTTAGTCATGATATAATAACCTGAATATATCAAACAAACAAGCAAAATCATTTTTGAGAGACCCGCCGTAGGCTACGGTTGGTGCACCATAGCTTACGAGACACTTGAAAATTTTTGGTAGAAGTTGCCAACCATAACCTAAGGTTGCCAACCGTAGGTTATGGTCGAGCTGATCTGCAGCTTTATTCCAGTTTTGTCCTTGTACTAAGTTTTCCATATCTTTCTGTTTACTTATTTGTTTCGCACGAAACTTTTTCCTACGTGTTTGTAAAACATTTGCCCACATTTCTAACTTGTGAGTCCATGATCCGGACTCACAAAAAATTGTTTTACGCTAATGTTTCCAATATATATATATATATATATATATATTTCAAATAATTGACCCGTTTGCATGTTTAAGCAAACGATCTCACAAAAGTTACACCATTATGCAAAAACATTATTTTTGCTACTATACCCCATAACCCGGGTTATTATTCTTGTGTTTTATGCGACCATTATCAGGTTTGCGATTATGCCAATTGACCCGTTCGACCTTTCAAAGGCCGAACTTTGATTAATCCGTTAACTTTTGAGGAATTCCAAACCTTTCAATCATGACTCTTTAACCGAGTTCGTTTATTTATAATTCGCGTTCTCACTTATGGTTTTTCCTTTATATACCATCACAGCTTAAAATGTGATGGATCGTGGATGGGAAAAATCACTATATTCTCATTCTACCCTCACGTTAGACATTTTTATGAAAATGACCCAATGTGTAGCTTCAAACCAAAATTGTTAAGCCTTTTATTTTATACTACCGTAAGGATTGACTAAATTTTAAAACTCATATTTAAAAGCCCTTAATGGTCGTTTGCTTATTTTATCATTCGATGGCGTTTTGGTCAACTTTAGCTCCTTCTTTTACAACGAAGGACTTTCAATAGCATGTTTTGACCAAATATGAACATTTTAACCATAATCTATTTAAAACCATTATGTTCCTAAGAACATAATGTCTACAACTTAGATAAATAAATTTACCTTACTTTAAGCAATCCAATGTTCATTCATGACTCGTTTAACTATCATCGGACCTTAAGTCTTTAATGAGAGTTTGACCCATTACACATACCCGGCTCGGGTCATAGCATTGACCCATTTAAATACCTTGCACTATTAGTTACTAACTAGTATCAACGAAAACCATACGTTATTTCCCTGTGAGCACAAAACTCGACAAGAAATTATTAGTTATTATTGTCAAATGGTGATGACATCACCATTTGGCCTAAATGTCCATTGTATCATTATGAGATGGTATTTATTTACCATCTCACCATTTGATCCGTTTCGTTTTACCCCGCATGATCATATTACTTAAATTCATTTTTCAATTCGTTCAATCTGTTATGGCATACGCTATAGGGTGTCTATTTCAAAATTTAATATTTATTTGTCAACTCGTGACTGAATTACCATTTTACCCTTTTTACTCCTTATGGTTACACCATAAGGTAACTTTTTCAGAATTCCTTATTTATTTGTCATCACATAACTAAATTACTGTTTTACTCTTTTTACCATCAAATATGGTTTATTACCGTTTTCACTTGTTCTGACCCGTATCGATTCGCGTCAGAACCTTGTATTTCAAAATCATGTTCCGAATACCAAATTGCTTATTTTTAGTCAAATACATAAGTAGATGTACTATTTTAAGGATGTAAGCGTTACTTACCTTGAAATCCTATTATGCTTTTCCCGCGTACTTGATATGTCTGACCCACTTCTTCCCAAGCTTCCACCTAGCTTGTAAAGCGTGAGACTATCATTTATCATTCGCAAGATGGTTAGATTAGTCATCATTTATCGCGATCATTTGATCTTATTATAGGTCAGTTTGACTTTTAAGAGTCAATTGCCTATTTACATATGTAAATGCACAACTAAGTTCCACAAACTCTTTTAGGCGTTTTATTAAATACCCGATAGGCGTTATTCTCAAGTCACTATTTTAACTACGTTTTCCGACCAAGTCCACGCAATTGTTAACATCAAGTTAACATAGTTTATACCATCATATAATTTATCCATTCATTGTACTAGACCTAAGGGTTTTCATCTCTATGTAAAAACTCATTTCATCATATTACTAGACATTCATCCGAATACCTAATATAATCAAGTTCTACATACAAACTAGTAGACAATATGATCTCAAGCACCTATTAACATTGACATAACATCAATATCATTATATCATACAAAACCCATTTCAAGTCATGTATGACCACTTATTCGAATCTCTAATTTGTTCAAGTATCTTACACATACATACAAGTATGATGATCATAAACACTTATATATCATCAATTTCATCATATAATCAAAAACCCACTTCACATAGCAATGTATTTAAAGCTTTCACTTATGTTTGTTCCTAAGCAAATATACATCTCTTATCTTACTTCAATTTCTGAAATTCTTACATGGATTGAAATCCATGAAATTTACCTACATTCATAATATCACCAAATTAAGATTTTTGACATATCTTATGATCCCCTAATTTAGGTGATCATTGATATGTGTTAATGCATGAGTTTGAGATCCGAATTCTCCTTCAATTTAGTGATTCTTGATGAACAAGGGTTTTGCTCCTCTTGTTCTTCTCCTGGCCATTACACGCACACACACACACACTTAGTGTGTGTGTGTTGTGTTTTATTATTGTTTTATGTATTCAAGTTTCATCCTTTTTCCCTTTTTGGTCCCTCATGTTTGAGATTTTAAATAATAATGGGTATCATCCAATATTTATCACTAACAATCAACTAGGTTAATTATTCCTAGTTATTTATTCAAGCATGTATTATATATACACACACACTTTTATATGGTTCAATATTTTTAGGATGTTACAGTTAATGACACTAATTTAATCTAAATTCACTCGAATACTGCGTCGGCACAGTTTTTAAAACGAGTAAATAGCTAATGCTATGAATTAAATTTTGGAACAACATTTTTCTTAAAAAATCTCTCAGCCTCTCGACGCTTGAGTT
Source organism: Scalesia atractyloides (assembly GCA_947069175.1). Classification (NCBI taxonomy): domain Eukaryota; kingdom Viridiplantae; phylum Streptophyta; class Magnoliopsida; order Asterales; family Asteraceae; genus Scalesia; species Scalesia atractyloides. The sequence goes on from CAMTDV010000008.1 coordinate 80,063,345, forward strand.
GGCCAAACCTATTGTCAATAAGTAATATAGTACGAGCCCACATCTTCTGAAGCGTAAACACACTCCAGTTAATTTGTTAATACTTTTATAAAGTATCGCATTCTGTTATAAGTTATAATACTTAAATACGAGACATAAGTTTGATCAAAAAATGTCCGTTAGTCTCACACGACACCGAAATATCATATGTCAATATATGTATAAGATTTATGTGAATATATACCTTTAATAATAAATATTTATGTTTTGTTAAATCTCAACTAAACCATCTAAAAAATACATATATATTATTGTGTAGGTTACTAGTTTGAATTCTGTGTATATATTATTAGTTATATAGATTTATGTATACATTATTAACTTATATAATTTTTATTTTTAAATCCGTATAATGCATAATAACATCTTGTCAAATAGTATTTATAAATTAGACCCAACCTATTTTGGCATGAACTGACATTTGACCATCGAAAATACCTTAAGGTGATTTTTTAATGTATAAATTCAAGTTGTAAAAAGTAGCATTGTAAAAAATAGTTTCATAGAAAATAAGTTTTTTAAGTCCAAGTAGTCCATGAAATTGGTGGAGATTGAGTTTTGGTCAAAGTAAAACTACAAAGCTTTAGGGGACGGAAATCAAAGAATCTATTGTTAGAACGGAGGCTGACTCTTATTAAATTAATACTTTGTAGTTGCACTTTACTACTTTTCCTTATTTAAAGCCCAAAAACCATCTTGGCTGTCTAGAAACAAAAAAATAAAAAAAAAATAAAAATAATAATAATAATAATAAAATCCCATGGGAAAAGGGATGGGGTCAATAGAAAGGTACATTAAAGCAATTCACGAATTGAAGAATCTTGGTTGTGAAAGGTAGGTAATGTGATCGGGATTTAAAGGAAGAATGCATTAAAACCAAAGAGTTATTTAGGTGAAAGGTAGGTAATGGAAATAAAACGTTGTTTTGGAAGGTTGTTTGGTTTCAGGAACTTAATGATGTGTTTCCAAGATCATTTGATATATAAGTATCAAAAAAAAATGTTTGGTCTATCTCCTAAAAAGGTTAAGCAACATTGAACAATCGAGGTGAAAGATTTGAAGTGTTGAAAGTATTTAATTGTGATCTTGGACTATCTTAATGACAAGGAACAAAATCAATAGACACTCTCAATAAGGCCTCCACTATTGACCATGGTTGGTTCTTTCATGTTGGGGTTTCATTGATTCGAGTTTTGAAGGTGTGGACTATATGCTCGATCGAGACTACTATTGTGGCAAACCAACTATAATAAAGGGTATAAAGATCAATTATTCAGTACTCACACAATAAATCCTGTTGAACACTCTTGATATTATTTCTTTCGGTTACACTAGTTTAAATGCACTTGAAAAGACAATAGAGTTGCGTTTTTTTCTTTCAGTATGAACATGAAACATAACAAATTTTGAAACCATAGGCGGCTCTATAACTCGTTTTCATATTCGACCTGTAATCGTTGATTCAGAACCATACATGGTCGTTGTCACCGTTAGGATTCAGATCCAACGAAATCGAGTGCATACAACCATCATCGGAGTTCCATCGCCATCTGGTCAACGTTTCCGTTGACTGTATACAAACCCAACGAAATCGTTGCCGATGTAGATGATGACGGCGTTGTTGAGTGTGTTCGTTGTTTAAAAAAGAAACGAAGATTGGGCTGATGGTGTAGTCGGTCGGAGAAGATGGGTGGTCAGAAGAGGGGGTTTATTTTGGTAGTCTGATAGGCGTGGAGATGGAGATGTTTGTATATTTTTAAATTTCTAATTCTAATTTTATTTTTGAATACTTTAGTTTTTTTAAAATAAAATTAAAAGGGGGTAAAATGACCCCTTCATGTGAGTGCACATAACCTGACTTAACCTTAGAAATTAACTAAGTTATATGATAACGACACCGCCTGTTATAATGTGCAAACGTAAAGGATAACCAGTGTAATTTTAATAGTTAAAGGACAACGCCTGATGAAACGTTGAAACATAAAGGACGAAAGGCGCAATTTTCTCAAATAACAAACCTATCATAAAGGGTCATACTATTTGTCACACCCCGGCTTTCCACAGCCAATCCAAACACCTGTGGGCCCGGGTGGGGAATATCGTGACGTAAGTTAATATCATCATAGTCAATTAAACACAGCACAACGGAAGTCTTGGAGTAAAATTACTATTACAAACCAAATGTTCAAAGTACAAAATAATATACAGACGACTTGTAATAGAAGATCCACAGGCGGATCGTAAAATGTACAAAAAGTGTATAACAGACTTTAGGGCATATCTAGGATTTGCAAGATCCTCTTATCACTATCGAGCAACTTCCAGCTTATTTTGTATTGTACCTGCAAGCTTAGTCTTTTGAAAATACGTCAGCTTTCGCTGGTAAATACACCCAACTGACTCGTTTTGAAAACATTTGAAAATGATTTTAAGTGCACATGGCACAAAATCTTTTATAACTTGGGAAAGTTACTTTGTAACCTTGTTAACAGATTCACATGTTTGTCCATACATATAGGGCCCAGTGTGAAAACCGAGACATGATTAATGTACACACCACTTATAAACTCACGAAGAAGTTATCCCCAACTTTGTGGGTAAGTTTTTAGCATGAGCGTCTGTCAGGTGTATGCCTACACCCGGCGCTTAGGTCATGGCCATTATCTAATGTAATGAGCTGAGGATATCCAGGACACCGTAGTTAACCCCCGATGTTTAAGTTATCAAACAAAACTGATTAAAACGGAATATGCGGATTTACTAGCCACAATCCAGCATTCGATTGATCCCATTTCTGACCAAGCATAATAGTTCACCGTAACCCAAGCCCATATAAGGGAAATAAGTCGAGAGTGTTTACTAGAGCTAGTCTTGATTTTTATTATGCAAGATTTAATATCTCAGCCGTATCCAAAGTGAACTAAGTGCAGATAGCATTTACCGGAAGTCTCTAGTCTGGATTATGGCATAAGCTAACCTATTAAATGTTAACGGTCTTATATAAGTCATAGACTTAGACCGACTAGCGTACATGATTAATAACACTAAAATACGTTAGATTAAGCGATGACCGGATAGAATGTAGTTTAAACCCAACAAGTACTTTCACTTTTATAATATGGGTAAACCATAAACATTTTGGATTTTGAGACTTAAATGACAAGGTTAAACCTGTTTTGGTTAATTTCCGTAAACTAGTTACATATACTTAACCGTACGCATATCAGCGATATCGGGTAACCGGATAAGTCATGGACAAGTTTTATATGCCATTATATTTTAAATAAGCTGTAATATCAGTAGGATATCAACTTACGTGCGCGTTAAGGTTTTAAAACGGAATTATGCCTCATAAGGGCATTTTGCTAATTTCATACCGTGTAAAAGGAATTTGAATATAATTTATGGTTATTACCATAAGTATTCTAGAAAAATAATTAATTTATGATATAATATCAGTAAAACATGATAATATGTGTAATTTATCATTTATGACCAAACTATGCACCGAATGGGCATTTTGGTCATTTTACACATAGTATGATAGTTTATTTGAGATTCTGAGTTTCTATCATGTACCTACTATAAAAATATTTTAAATCAGTTTTAAAATCAGTAGGTAAAAAGTCTTGGTTGATATATATGGTTTAAAACCATACTATGCGTCGAAACGACGCTTATGTTGTAAAATGACGATTTGTGCGATGTTTAATGAAAATGATGTTAAAATCAGATTTATATGTTATTTAATATAGCATATCAGTAGGAAAAAGATTCGATATGAAAATGTATGATTAAAACCATTTTATGAATCACAAGGGCTTTATCGTCATTTGTCAACATATACAATGACTTGTTCATAAACTCGGTTTATAATCTGATTTGACATCCTAAATAACCCTACTTATGATATTACACCAGTAGGTAGTTCATTTTCAAGTTCATTATCGTTTAAACCTTATTTTATATAAAAGGGCATTTCTGTCAAAAATGGCATAATTATGGAACTTGTGCATAAACTCAGATTCTGATTATGATCATGTAATATAACCTCAGGGGGTTATGCTACATTATATTGTGATAATAATGCAACCTTAGATCATTAGCTAACTAATCTAAATCGGGTCAGAATCGAAAGTCAAAGCAGAAGTCAAACTTTGCGACTTTCGGTTGCGAACCAACCCTAAAACTGAAATTGACGAGTCGAACATGTTCTAATAATTATTACCAACTTGTTTAACTATCAAAACATGTTTCATAACATATATAAACTCAGATTATAATATATCTGAAAAATGGCCTGTTTGACTTTTTAATATTAAAACTTTGACCCGTCAATTGGTCTAGCAAACGCGATCTTTAGGAGGTGCCCTTTATATGGACTAACACCTACCTTATTATGATCACTTAGCCATGTTCGTTTCGAACAATGGCTGGACCATAATGGTCTTAACCGAAAGTCAAGGCGTTTTCCGTAAAACGCTTGACTTTTGGCAATAAAAGCCTATACGAAAATGCAAGAGAAAGGAACGCTTACAAGTGATTCCTAGGATGCAATAGAACTAAGTTGGATGCTCCTTTCAGTTAGGAACTTCCAAAGGAGGAAGATAGAATGAGAAATGAGAATGGTGCAAGTTCAAATGGTGAACCTTGGCACTTATTTATAGTTGGATAGCTTGAAGGAGGTGATGTCAGATGTTAAGGGTGTTAGAGGGAGCTTACCAGTGTCCTAAAGCGTGGTATAGCAGTTTGGAAGTCCATGGTTTCAAATCAAATGGTTTTTGGCAACATGTGTGGAGGCCAAGGCAAATTTTCTGCAGACACAGGCCAAGGAATCTTTCAAACTTTGTCACATTTAGCCCCTCAACTCATTAAACCCTCTAAAACACCTTTATAGCATATTTAGCCCTCCGTAACCAATATTTGGCGTACCCGGGAGTATGCCCGGATATTGTCAAGCTCTCAGTTCGTTAAAGGTCACTCAGAGGTATAAACTAACATGTTGACACTTTTAACCCCTCCATTATCCAACTTTAATATATTAACAGAATTAATCCCTCTCGTCCAACAAGTGGCACATATGAGAGTTAGGACTTCGTAAATGATCACTCAAAGGCTCTGTATAAGCATGTTGACTCCGATGTTACTCAGAGGCTGGGCACGTTGACACAAATAGTCACTCAAAGGCCAAGTTTAAGCATGTTGACACTAATGGTCACTCAGAGGCTAAGTTTAAGCATGTTCACTCTAATGGTCACTCAGATGCTAAGTTTTAAGCATGTTGACACTAATGGTCACTCAGAGGCTCGGCTTATGTATGTTGACATCAGAAGGTCACCCAGAGACTTAGTTTGAGCATGTTAACACCTTTAGTCCTTATTAGTCTTTAGTAGACTTAAAAAAAAATACGACATGTGTCACTATATTATTGGACAAGATTTTACGAGGTGTTACACTATTTATACCCAAGTGATGTGATTTGTTATATTAATAAATTCAAATTTGTGTTTTTATTTTATAACTTCCGACGTATAATTTTTTATATAAAAAACAAATATGGTTTTGCGATGTGCTTATTTTTCTCTACATTTTGATATAAATTTTATAGAAAACGGAGCCGTATCAAATATAACGTTTTATAGACGTTATAAATTTTATATTCCGTTTTTTATAAAATCTATATCAAAACGTAGATAAAAATAAGCACATCACAATACCGTATTTGTTTTTGAATAAAACATTATACATCAAAAGTTATAAAAGAAATATATAAATTTAAATTTATTAATGTCACATCACTTGATGTAAATAATAAAAATTTGAATGTAAATAGAATCAAACCTATCATATGTGTTAATTTAGTTTAGAACAGTTTTGGCAAAATAACAAGTAAATCTAAGATAGGTTTATTATTTTCTTAGTACCTATAGAGCATTTGTTCTTTTAGTTCTATGTATTAGTTTTTTATGGACATAAATGTTAACCTCTAATTTACACCAAATATTCTTTTTGCTTGGCTTTGAATCTGATACCTTCTTTTAAGAGTTATGTGCATCTATCAAGTTTTAGGATTTTACTTTAGGAATCCATACTATTGACGTACGCTTCATTACAAAATCTAGAAGTAGCGACACAACACACCAACCCTCGTTATTTCCAGCGTCTTTTGAGTAACTAATGTGTAACTGATTGCGAATTAGGTGAAATTAGAGCCGACATATGGGGTAATCATAGCGATCGCTATGGTTATTCAGTGTCTCAAATCTCAATCTCAATTGTAGATTCTTAACATATAACGACCAATTTTTCATAATCTACTAATTTGTAGGTGTGTGTGTATATATATATACACACATATATAGGGTGAGGTTATTGTAAAAAATGTATTTTTTTGTAAGAAGGGTAAGAAAAAATCTAAACCATTAGATCTTTAATCTAATGGTTGAGATCTTGATGGCAATCTTGTAATTAATGTTTAAATTAAAATAATTAATTCTTTAGATTAAGGATATAAAGGTAAATTTAAGATTTTTAAGTTTAGAAAATCACATGCAATGCACATGCAAGCTCCCTTCTTCTTTTTTAAACGTCAATAACTTTTTATACATAACTCTTTTTTAAAAAAAAATTACACCATAATAATGAGTGTTTTTTATCTTTAATATGAGTACCATATTGTTATACTTATGTAGAGAAAAAAATTACGTTTCGATTGGATGTTTTAGTCCATGGTATTTTTACAGTAAAACGCCATAAACGTAAAAATAAGACACCATAGCATTGCAAATAATGACCTGCTACCAGAAATAACACTATAACACTATACATCCATCATAGACCTGCTACCAGAAATATATAACACTATAACACTATATAACACTATACATCCATCATAGACCTGCTACCAGAAAATATATAACACTATACATCCATCATAGACCTGTTACAGAATACATAACACTATAACACTATATAACACTATACATCCATCGTAGACCTGTTATAGAGAAAATAACACTATACATCCATCATAGACCTGCTACATGAAATATAACACTGTACAAATTCGTATTCTTATAATAATGGGTGGCGGTTATGGAAGGTTATACTTGTTTACACTTTTGAATTAATTTAAATTGAGTACACATGTCATCTCCACTATGTTTCTCACACTTTAGGCCATTTTTACAGGATCCTATGCCTTATATATATATATATATATAAACCCTAAACTAATCACTAAGTCACTACTCAAATTTGCTAATTGAATGCTTTAACTTATAATATTTGCATTTTTGATTTGGTATTGACAATTCTATTGATATTTTCTAGGGTTAAGTATTCAAAAGCCAAAAAATGAATTGGACGATTGGTGATTCGTATTGTTGATTTAGTGGCTTGGAAGACACTACTCAGGCTATTTATAGAAAAGGGTTGATTTACTAATCTTCTTTATACCAATTCTATAGGGTCTCAACTTTATAGTTCGTTTAGAGCCTTTAAAAATATTGGACCGCCCCTGTAATATAACAATAAATGATAATATTAAGTACAACTTAATAATACTATATAAAATAATAAATAACAATTATAAAAAATAATCTTAACATTAGCAATAACAATCATAACATGTATCTCATGCTATAGGAGTTGTAATGTAACAAAAGCAATTAAAACTTGTACTTCATCCTATGAAAGTTGTACATGACTTGGTATAAATATAAATATGAGCTTACAATTGTTGCTAACATCTTTAACAGAAAAAAAGATTTCCTGGTACAAATTCTTCCCCCCAAAAAATTGTAAACTTCTTTTAAATGAATTGTTTTTGCAATCAAGATAACGGAATCTTATACTTGTTATACTTTTGTGCCTGTTTGCAATTTATTTAAACCTGTGTCCTTTGATGCAAAATAATATGTTTTGACTTTTGAGGTCAACTACGAGCTCTAGTTTGAGTACCAAAGTTTCTTCTGGCAAATCAGAACCTTCTCGGTCTCGATGTTGTACTCGGTGGATTCTTTGTGACAACCCCATTTCATTCCTTTCGCTATTGTCGCGATCGCGTCCACAAAGTAGCTCGACTCCCTAACGATCACGTACCCTTTTGGTCTCAAAATCCGGTCCATTTCCAATAACACGTATTTCATCTCACACCTGCGCGTAAAAGTCAAAGTCAAACATGAGAAACCGAGCCGTTTACGGTTTATGTAGGTGGTACCCTCAACTTGGGCTAAGTCCAATGGGCTTAAGCCAGTTAATAATTGGTAACCACCATCTAACACCCTTAATGCAAAGTCAACTTAAAACCAAAAGTCAAAGTTAAAGATTTTAGTAATTCAAAGTCAACTTAATAAGCAAAAGTCAAAGTTAAAGATTTAAGTAAAGTAAACTAAATATGTTTTGAGTTAAAGAAATCTAGCTGAAGAAAAAAAACCGAAACGCGATAGCTTACCTGTGGCTTTCGGTTGTGAAGAGGCCGTCAACGTGGAGGAGATCGTATGTTCGAGGATATGTTGAGAACGCCTCGCACCTAAAAAAGAGCAAACAAATAAATTTGTATACAAAACCACACAATAGTTATAGTTTGAATAGGTCGGGTTCTGGTTATGTTTTTTCTCCTTAGGTAATCTATTAAAATTTTAAAATCATATGCTTTTTCAATCATATATGACACACTAGTTATGTAAAGATTTTAATTTTTAAGGGGAAATATATAGAGCATCAACCCAACCCAACCCAACTCAACGCGCTTATAATCTCATTTAAACTTACCAATCGTGGAAAGTTCCGATGAGACCTCTATCGAATACCACGGGAGCGTATTCGAAGCATACGAAGACACGACATTCATGACCCAAATTGGATCCTCAACCAAAGCAGCAGCGAAACCACCATAAACCGTGTTCATATCCATTACATTTCTTATTTTGTTGGTTCCAAGAGCCGGAAGCAGCTTCTTGTAGTGCTTCACCCGACTCTTCCACTTGCTATCGTCATGCTTAAACGCGCCATCACTACCGCCACGAACATCAGTCACCCGTTCTGGAGCCACGTGCAATCTTTCGGGCCATTTTGCAATGGACTTCAGGCTAGATTTTTTGTTCTTCGGGTCGGGTACAACGACACAAGGTCTCAACGGGGTGTACCATGCTGAATCAGGCTCGGTCCCGTCATCACACTTTGGCGGGTAGGTGTCGGGGGTATCGAGTTGTTTGTAACAGTTGTTGTCTGTGGATTTTTGCCACACTGCAATATCATCTTTTTTGTTGTATAGCTTAAAGCACATTGATGTTAGTAGCTCTTGTAGTTTATCGTAATCAGATTTTTGTTCTTCGACTGTCGTGTTCCAACCTCTCCAACGGTTCTCGTAGTTTACCGGAGGGCCTGATAGGACCCAAAAGCCTCCGGGACGAAGGATTCGATGTACTTCAAGAAGGTAAATTCCACCTGAACGTCATTGAGACATTTTGTCAAACACATGAAGCGCATATAAATCTTCAATAATAACACACAATTATGTTATCAAATAAACTAAATTACCGAATTCTGTCCACGGGATCAGGCATCTAGAGCAATGAGCCATATCGAACGAATTTGAAGGGAACGGAAGACGTTGCGTTGATATGATTCCAAGAATGGCCGGAATCCCACGTTCTAGGGCGAATTGGACTTGCGCCACGTGATTATCTCTCGGAGCAAGAGAAACTGTAAGAATCCCACGATCGAGTAAGTCGCCTCCCCAACTAGCCACCTAGAGACAAAAAAAAAAAAAAAAACGAATTTGAGCGGCGCAGTAGTAAGCGCTTAAGTCCCTCCAACAACAGAGGTCTCATTGCAGGATACTTGAGGGTCCCATGAGTATTTATCAAAAAGAAAAAAAGAAATGGAATACGAGAAAAGTTACCCCACAGCCAGTATCAATGGCGGTACGAATAGTACCGTCTTTCATTCCTGGAATTAAGTTTTGCATTAAATCAACATAAGCACTAACACCATTAGGAAACATGGTACCACCACCAGGGAAGTAGAATTTCTCCCCTTCTTTCCTTAACCAATGCTGGTTAGATTTTTGTTTGTTGATCCAATCATAAGGGACATTCCTAAAGTACAATTTCATTAGATTTTGACTAATGTTCATGAAAAAAGTTACATTTAATAATAAAAAAGATCGATAAGAGGTGGAATGTTTACCTGTACCAACATTCATTTTTGCTCTTTGGCCATCTGATTGGCTCCTTGTAGCCATCGGGTGGTGGTATTAGACACTCTTTTCGGTCAAAAGCTGGCAGACAATGTCGTTCCATGAATGTAAGCCTGTGTCGTCCGTATTTCATCCATCTCTGTTGATCAAAACCATACAATTTTAACTCATGTACATACGGGTGTTAATTTCTAACACGACATGAAAATAATTAGGTTCGGGTTGTCATATCTAACTGATTTAATAAACCAGGTTAACCTGTTTAATTAAAAGTGTCACGTTCGCGTGACTTGTTTTAACCCACTAAATTAAACTGGACCCCCTAGCATGTTTAATTACAACCCGATTAACACATTTACAACTTGATCACTACCCGTCAACCCATTTGACACGTTTTGATAAATGGGCTAAACATGCCCGTGTTTGAATTACATGATGTCACGATTTTTAAGTGTGTCCATGTTCGGGTTGATGTTTTTGACACGAATAAATATACACATCGTGTTCAACCCACCAAAACGACACGATCAACAGCTCAACACCCCTACATATACCATGATCCGATTGATTTGTGTCGTGCATCATAAATAAACATTTTTACCGTACTAAAACTGACCCGTTTCAACAAGATATAATACCTGAGGATCCGTGCAAGGCGTGTAGTCTTGTAAATCAGCACTGCATTGAGGGAAAGAAACAGACTTCACTTGAACCGGAGTAGAAACGGTCTTCTTAGGCGATTCAGCGGACTTCACAACTTCCTCGGTGCTGGCGAACCCGTGCTTCTCAGAACAAAAGATCCCACCAAGATAAAATGAAAACCCACAAAACACAAGAAGCAGTATCCCTATTGACATAACCTTTGAACTTTTATCATTTTGCCTAGCATGCTTATCATGCTTATCATCTTGCTTAATATCCTTTACCTTCATTTTCCCTTCTAATCTACAAAACCTGTTAGCAAAATCACGTCGAAAATGTGTGAATCACAGCGCATAATTCGTTCACAAAACAAATCGAAAATATCAATTGTGGGAACTAAACTTTATCAATCACTAGTGTTACTTGTATGATATAAATCAAATATATATATATATATATAATGACCCAAATGAATATTTAGTTCAAAAATGAAAAATGGAAAGATTAACTAGACAGATTTTTGAGACAAACCTAGATTCTGAAGGTTACTTACTAATAATGGAAACTGTGTTCTTGAAGTTAAAAACATATCTAGCTCATGTGTGTAAAAACTAATAATATAAGTCAAAAGGGTAGCATTATGAAGTCAGGAAAGCAGTGTGGATCTGATGATTGATGGAAAATAATATTAATAAATAATTAATAAATGGAAAAAAGGTTGAAAAAAAATCAAGATCTAGTGGCAATCACTTCACTGTTACTAACTTTGTTTAGTTAGCATATGTCTATGTCATGCTTACCTTTATGAACCAATCACATGGAATTCATGTTCTTAAGTTTTTATGCCCACTAAGATTGACATATATTTGTTCTTACTTCTTAACTACCCTTGAAGAAACTATTATCAACTTCTTTTTTTTTTTTTTCTGTGGGGGGTGTCTGATTGATAGTTATCTTTTAGTTATAATACTTCCATTAGCAACAATCCAATCAGTTGTCATTTATTTTCTTGAAAAACAATAGATCTTGAAGATCAATCATGTTAACATAAAAAAAAAATCCAAACGAAGTCCAATAAAATGCTGTAAAAAATCAACTGGAAATCATGAATTCAAGTAAAAAAATTGTTGCTTTAAGTTTTATCCAAGATCCAATTAGTTAGCTGTGAAATTATATAAAATTTTGAAGCAATTTCCATGAAATTCACAAGAATTTAGTGAATTAAACAAGAAAATGAAATGAACCCATATTTTCAAAAATCAGATCTACAACATCAAACTACCAACACTACACAATTATCTGTCAAAATCACTAAAAGTTAAAAAGTAGAATTCAGTAAAGATCTGGCAAGAACTCAAAATATAGACTGAAAAACAGAGTAAAAAACAGAGGTTTAGTATTTCTGTATGTACCTGGTATAATGTTAAGATAAATCTTGAAGATTTGTGGGACAGGTTAGTGAACCATACGCAAGAGTTCAATTGTTTCAGGAACAAAATCCAAGGGGGGGGGGGGGGGGGGGGTGTTGAAGGGTGTGAGAAGTGTATGTTTGGACTCACACACATAGATGTATCCCTACATCCATGTGTATATATATACATACATGAGATCATTATTATTATTATTATTATTATTATTATTATTACTTTAAAAAGTTACTGGTTTCACAGTTCACACCTCTGTGTTTTTAATTTGGTAAAGAAACAAAATTGAAAGTTCATTATTATTATTATTATTATTACTTTAAAAAGTTACTGCTTCTCTCTTGAGTTGTGGTTTCTATTTTATTTATTTATTTTAAAAATCCTTTTCATGGTGGATGCATTTTTTTTAACTAACGTTGCTAAAAACAGTTAAAATAATTGTTATTGTAACATTCGTAAAAAAAATAATGAATCCTAAAACCCGACCTTTTTTTGTAACTCGATCCGTTTTCATATTCCACGTAATTTTGTTTAATATTTAAGCAATAAAATGTCTTGTATTCTATGTTTTGATCATATATGTTATTATATCTGGTGATTTATAGTCTTATACATGTTTTAGACAACCTTGTAAATTCATTTACATGTAATTTGAAGCAACCCTCTATATCACAAGGTCTAAAACTAAGGTTTTCCTTAAGTTAATAAAAAACTTTGGAGACCTCGTGAACATACCTAACACATCACATCCTAACCTTCTTATCATTCAAACTTCATTATATACATGCCTTAAGATAGGACAATGTGTTTTGGAGAGTTTAGATGTAAATGATCACAAGTAAAAAGCTCTACATGTCGTATTCTTAGTTTTGTCATAAGATGACTTTCGGGTGACTTTCTTGCTAACTTTTCTCCATCCTTGAGCTACCATTCTGGTCCATTCAAAGCTCCAAGATATACTTGATATACTAAGGATCAAGTTGGTTCAATTGGTGCATAAAACTGAGCTCCAGCGTAACGGGAATCACAAACACAAGTTTTAGAACATAACCCTCGACCCGCATCAAGACCCAATGTTTAAACCCAATTCTCGACACCATGGATGTTGGATTACTCTCTTCAATATCAACAAGCACGTCCCGGGTTCGAGTCTCTCTTGTCACCGACTTTCAGAAATAAAATCCAAATTTTTTTAAGCTATTCAGAACACCCCTCAATTAGTATATATAATTAATAGAATTCAGTGTTTAAATGGGTTAGACACACAACCCAACTGGTTGGGCAATCTGCACGTGAACTGAAGGTCTCGAGTTCGATTCTGGATACTGAAACCGATTTTGGCAATTTATGAAACTTTTTAATAAAAATAAAATAAGGTTTAAGCTAACTAGTATATATATCTAATTAAAATCAGAATTATTTCGGGTTATACACATAGCTCAGTTGGTAGAGCTGCGTGCACGTATACGGGAGGTCATAAGTTCGAACCTCACACGAAGCCTATATTAAATGCAATCTGACTATTGACCGGTCAACCCTTTAAAAAGGGTATATTTTTTTATTACTATTTTCTTTATCATTTAATTTAAAAATCACTTAAAAATGCTTAAAAATAAGACTTTTAAGATTAAAAAATTATAATAAATACCACAAAAAAATAGATCTAAAAATCTATAAAAAGCATTAATTAGGAATATTAATTTCAAATAAGAATTATATATTTATCCAATTATTACGTGATTATTTAGGTTAGTTTCTCTCGTTGGTTAAATCCAAAATCGTGCGCGCTCGTCGTCAATCCAAGAAAACGCACCCACTATGAGTGAATCCTTACAAATTCCCTCTTTATTTATGTTTTGGGGTGTATCATGTGTTGATTACATATTTCGTTATTCAAACCTTTGTGCTTTCACCATAATATGATCTAATGTGTTATGTATATGTTTGTTTGTTGATATATGTGGTTACATTTTATCATTTCAATGCAATCATTCACATTAGGCCCATCAGTTCCTCGTTGGATACAAGTTGAGCATCGCGTGCCTCATTAGATCGGATCCGTTTGATTGAGCATTGATCTCACAGTTCATCATTTATCATGCTCATTGTTTGATATTATGTGGTTTGTGGATAAATTTGCATACATATTTGCTCATATTTGGTTTATGCACATTTTTATTTAATTAATCAATATAACTAATTCTTTCAAATGTTAAATGAGATTCACTCGCCAACTTTTGTTGACCCAAATCTTTATTTTACACATGATATAGGTGGACAGGCTGAGGAGAGAAACAGTTAGATCTTGGCTTTAGAATGAAGAATAAAACACTTCTTGTTTAGAACAAATTGCTTGTGATTGTTTGTTTTTATGTGTATGGATATTCTCTTTTAAATTTGAAGTAATAAATATGAAACTTAATTATAGTAAATGTCATGAGCTTTGATTAAAACTCAATTATGCCCCGACTCTTATTTCCGCTACGGGTCAGGGTGTGGCAAAACATGCTAAAGATACGTGATACATGATTTGTATACTTGAAACATTCTTATGTGATACGACTTGTCATTAACTTCGTACGAGCCCCCCCCTTAACATGTATAGCGCTATAGGAGTAACGCACCGCCCGTATTCTTGAGGTTATGTTAAGTTTATTCTATTTTGCGATGACACTTGAGGATTGACTTGTAAATCGCATGCCATGTTTTACATCGATCTAGTATACTATTTTAACATGTGGATTTGTTTAAACTGTTTTACATTGATGCTACAATTAAACTTGTGTACTCACCAATACTTTTTGTGATGAATTATACTTTTAACATGTTGCAGGTTGAGGATGTTGAATACGATGAAATCTTGTAGGGACGACATAGAAACGCACTAGAATGTTAGGTTTCATGTTATAATTTCGTCAAACTTTTGGTATTTGAATTTGTGATGTATTCAAGTTTACGTTGTATTTGACAATTTGATCAATGAAATGAAATGGGTTTTAAATTTAATATTGTCGCAAATAGTGTTATGATGTCTCGAGCAATCTATTTCATCTTACTCCGATGTTTCCACCATCAGTTGGGGTGTGACAATTGTTAGCGATTTAAGTTAGGTAAAAATTTAGAAATAAGTAGTATGGCAATTTCTCAGTAGGTTTGGTAATGTTATGACTAATAAACTTATCACTTATGATTGTAATACATACTTTGGCAAAGTTTAGCAGTTATATGTGTGTGTATAGATATGTGTATATACATATATTAAAAAATTATGTATATATTGAAATCGAATCGAATCGAAAATCAAAGATTCATATTCAATTACTGGACTTGAATACGAATCAACTCGAATTTAAACATTATTAATCGAATTCGAATCGAGTGGAATTTAGAATTTTTCGAATCTAAATCGAATTCTAGACACCCCTACTGTCAACTTAGATCGAGGATCATGAACTCAAGCTTAAATTGATTTTGACATGGTTTAGCTCACTCATTGAAGAACCTAGGGCCGGCTCTTGGGCCGGTCATCCCGTGCGGACGCTCGAGGCCCAAATTTTCAAAGGACTCGAAAATTTTTGTATGTTTTTATATATATATTAAATTATATATTTAGTATACGCATCCTTTTTTATGCAAAATAATTGTCGGTGGTGGAGTGGTAAAAACCATCTCAATATAATGTAGAGGTCTCAAGTCTAAGTCTTACTCTACCACTAAGATTTTATTTTTTTAATTCATTTACCCTTACCAATTTTTGGGCCCAATTCATTTTTTTCGTCCGATGCCTAAATATTTTTAAGAGTTCTCGGGAAGGGATCTGGAAGACCTAATCCATAATTATGTTTTTATTTTTTTAAATGATGATTATTGTGAAACTAGTTTTTAATCTTCTTTTTTCAATGTAATCAAATAAAAGGTTAGTGATGAGTTCCTTTATAATTTATTTTTTAAAACTGCAGATGAATAAAATAAAACGTTTGTGTGCAGCATTTAAGATAAATGGAATTGTGATGTGGAATCCAAGGACAATGTAGGAATCTAGCTCGTGGGGGTACTAAATATAAGTAAAACAGACAGCAAAGTCAATGTGTTGTCGAAGTCTAATTAAGAAATCAGTGTAAATTTGATTAAATTAATAATATTATTATTGTTAAACAATAGAATAAGGGAAACAAATTTCAAGATCTGGGTGCAATTGCGACCAGCCTCCACTAGTTGGTGTGTACATAAATATATAATAGTCACATTGAATTTATAAATTATCTTTTATGTTTTAGCATAAAGTTCTAATCAAATAATATAGGACATAAAAAGTATTTTTTTAAGATATAAACAGTTTAAATTAGTGGGTCAACCCGTAAATCTTTAGATTGACCGAACATGATTTATCTAAATAAACAAAAGTACATGTGCTGTATGAAGTTGACTTGAAACTATCTAGATCGATCTTAAACATAGAACTTAGTATTAATTTCGTATCGCGTTAAAAATTACCGCGTGGTTATTGCATGTCGTCGGATTCATCTTGAACAATCGACATGAAACTGGCCCAAGTTTTAGGAAGAAAGTCTTCTTAAACCCTGGTTTTTAGTGGCCACTGATTGATTGCCAATTGGAGTATTACCTACGTAGGTTTTGACTGAAACTTTTTCATCTTATTCTACAAAATAGTGGATCTTGAGGACCAATCAAGTTGGAAGAAGAAGCACATATTGTCAAATTTCAGCTACGTAAATTCAAAGTCAAAACTTGTTGCTTTTTCTAGCATTTATATCAGTTACTCAAGCACTTCCCAATTCTCAATCTATGTAGTTATAATTAACTAAGAGAGGAAACACAACTAACATATATAATTCTCTTAGGGGTATAAGCGACGCCACTTGGTGCTCCTTACGGGTTCCGCCTCCGTATCTTAAGAGAAAAATGACATAATTTTTTTACGACAAATTTCTTTTTAATCCTTGTCGTCTGTGGATAAGAGTAAACTTGATGCGATAATATTAACATATCAACATATGTTGATATTATCGTATCAAGTTTACTCTTACTGAAAATATTGAAATTTTAGTTGGTAATTTTAAATATTGAACATTAAAATTGAGACCAAGTTTATTTTAAAAATTGAACATTAACATTGAGAGCAAGTTAATGAAATAAAATGGGTAAACAACTAGTAAATTAAAGCGATTTACATGATTTTACTATTGAAATCAAGTACTTTAAAGTTGCTAAAATTAGGGAAGATCTATAACTTGAAATTAGAGCTCCGTATTATTCGACGGAAGCATCTATGTTGTTTGTCATTTTATTCGACTCCTTTAGTCTTTTCCGTTCACTAATCATGGGTCTCGCAACTCCAAACTTTTTTAAGGGGTTGTTTAGCAACTTCTAAATGGTTAAGTGCTGAACCAGTAAGATGTCTGAACTATTAAGTGCTGAATCAGTAAGAAAAATGAACCATTAAGAGTCAGTATAGTGCTTGACCGTTCAGAGGTAAATGTCTGACCAATTCAGATTAGAGGTCTTAACATTTAGACTTAATAATGCTTAACTATTCAGATGCAATGTTTGAACCATTCAGACGTCTACTTATGAAACAAAAAGTCTAAACCATTAAATACTGAACTAGTAAAAAATCTGAATCATTAAGAACCCATAAAAAGGTGAACAAATACACCCTAAGTTATACCATTCTCAAAATGAATCATTTACTACAATCCTATTTTGCCTCTGTTTAAGTGCGCTAGCTCTTGATCAATCGTATAATAAAACGATAAACAATAAATTAACTAAGACTGTAGGGTATGGGTTTGGGTTAGGGGCGTGGGGTGCCATTCAACACCAGTTTTTCCACCCCTAGTTGTCGTTGGGTATGACGTTGCCTCTTTGGCGTGGGGCGGAGGTGAGGGTGACTTGGCTGGCTACTTTAATTAAAAGAAAAATTCAAATGGCTGGCCACGCCAAGCTAAGCCATGCCACACCACACCCCCTTCACATTCCACTTTTTTTAGGTGGCCTGATGGAGCCTACCTCCGCCTATGTCGTGTAAAACTCCTAACCAAAGCCTCACACCTCATGGTCTAAAGATAAAGATAGATAAAGATAAACATAATCATGTTACTTTCTAATAATTAATTTCAGGAAAAATAATTAAAGTACAAAGGTAGGAAAAGGTTAACATCACCGACACTACAACCAATCTGACTTCTCTTTTGTTATTTTTGTATTCACTTATAATAAACACTATATTTTTAATGAAAATACATTTTCAATCTTGATTGATATTAATTTGCATTTACATCATCTAGAAACTTATAAAATATCCATGATTCCTTACAGCTTATTGAATAGCTCATCATCAGGGTAAAATATAATTTTGACGTGTAAAATCAAAATCTTGAAATTAAAATTTGACAAAATAAAAATACAATTAAACAACTAATATTATAATAAGTTGATTAATGATATCCACGTTCATAAAAATAAACCAAAATAAAATCAGAAAATTTTAACTTTTCAAAGTCATAATCAACACTCTAGATCCCAAGGAATTTAGGACAAATCTATTCTATAAAACTTTTACTAAAAAGTGAAAAAGATAAGTTTTGCATGGTTGCTATATAGTCATGGTTGTTTTCGCTCATTATTTTCACTAAAATGTTTAATTGTTTTACTAAATAAACGAAATAAAAAATAAATAAAATAAAACAAAAGAAAATGAGTATGAAATGGTTAACTGTAATTAGTTGAAAAAAAGTAATTGACCCGTCCCATGCCCGTGAATCGGCTCACATAGTGCCCTTCACACCTCCATAATGCACCTACAGGGCAGTGTCCACACCCTTTTGCAATGAGGTAGCACTGGGTGTTGTGGCATTATAGATAGTCTAAAGGGTTATAAAAAAACTGTTTAAGACGTCCTGTCAATTGCGACATTTTCGTCGATAGGTTACATGCCTTAATTAAAAATTATATTGTTTCATAGAAGACGACATGTGGTATCTTTTGGCGTGATGTCAACCAGACGGACATGCTTAGATTCTGCCATGTGGCATCGTTTGATAGAACTCTCCGTTGGTGATACTCTTTCCGTGAAATCTGCCTGCCAATGTTCCGGCATAACGCTGGCGACTGTATAAATCCTCAGCGTGTTAAAAGTTAACTTTAAGGATCTTTAGTGAAGTTATTTTCTAGACTTTGACCCTCGAAAGTAATTAAATGGAAAACCAAAGAGAAAAAAATTGTCCAAAATTTTTTGGCGAACGGTGACCGAGAGTGGTGGGCAGCGAAAGGCAACAGTCATTTAGTTTTACGAAAGAACAAAGAGGAAGAAAAAGAAAGAAAGAAAACATCTTCTTAGTTATAGATAGAGAAAAAAATTAATATAATAGTATTTCATAAATAATAAACATGCCTGCAATATTTAATTAACCTAATTTAAGAATATTTAATATATAATATAATAATAAACATGTCTGCAGTATTTAATTAACCTATTAAAGATATGTCATGAAATTTAAATGTACGATGTCTATTGATTGTTTGGATTTTTGTAACGGGCAAAGAACTTTTATTCATCACCACTAGTTTTACATGTGGATTCAATTAAAGTTGTAGGAGAAACACTCTATAATTATTGGGAGAAAATCCAAAGTTATTGAAAAAATCACCACTTTTCATGTTCACCCCGAACACCTACCAAGCACGACGGACATGAAGAACCGGAAACTGATTACAAGCTGAAATGACGGCATTTAACGTCGATATAGATATTTTGCTTTCGAATTGTTGATGGTTAACGATGTTCATACAACCTGAAAACACGACCAACTTGATTCGAAGCTGCAGTTTCATCAGAGGTCGAAAATAGGGTAAAAGTAGTTGTTTTGTTCTAGGTAATAACATCTTTTAGATCTTGATCTATATAGTTTTATTTATTAAACCCTATGGTATGTAGAGGAATTTGGTTTGTATGTTGATTACAATGTGGCAAGTTCAAATGATTGAGATTGAAGTTGAAAGATGAAACCGTATATAGAGATGAATGGAGGTTGTGCCTAATCTACTACAAATCTAATTGGGGTTTAGATGATGAATGTGGTATGTGTGGTATTTCTCTCGTTATTTTTGTGATCAAGGACTATTAATAAAAGTTTCATGTATTTATTGTTGGTGGTGGCCGGTAGTGGAGATGGTGGTTGTGACTGCTGGTTGCGGCTAGTGGTGGAGATCGTAGTGGTGGGTAGGTGTAACATCCCGATTTTATTGAAATTAAAAAAAATACATTTTTATATAAATATTTAATCTCTAAAATGAGTTTATATTGGCAAGATAAATATATATATATATATATATATATATATATATATATAATACTATGAAATAGTTCTATACAAAGGGTTTTATATTGCAAGAGGGTTAAACTTGATTAAAACTAAAATTTGTGGTGTAAAGGGAAATTAAATAGTTTAAATTATTGAATAAATGAAAAAAAAGAAAGAAAGAACAAAGGACGTGACCAGGAGGTCGCCCCGCTCAAGAGAAGAAATAAGGGGGATGTTAAATTCATCATGGATATCATGAAATTGGGAGACTAAGATCTTAATTCTACCTTCCAAGTTGTTCAAATCCACGAAATTGAAAGGGGTAATAGTGTCTGATTTTGGTATTGAGAAACTCTGATTGTTATGATAAACTGATTGATTGTAACTTTTGAGTTATGGATTCATGTTGCATGTTATGATTTGGGTTCAATTTCATAATTTGGTGATTAATGTAGGAATGTATAAAAACCATGGGTGAAGTTGCTAACCAAAATCTGAGTAGAATTTATCAATTCTAAAACAATGTTGATTTTATTGAAAAAAAACATGAAAGATGGTACAATTTGGGAATTACAAAGAAAGTAGACATCCTTGGGGGTGAATTGAGGGTGTCGGTGTTCATATGAGTATGAAAATGGTGAATTTTGTTTATACGCATAAGGTGTTTGATTAAATGCCAAAACCAAAATAAAAGTGAGATTTTGAAAGATTTGCCATATTTACTTGTTTTAAATGATTTGCTAATAATACGTTGGTGTTTTGTAAACATAAAGCTTTGGTGAATCTAATGGTGAATGAGATTAACATAAAGTACAAATGTAAATGTTATTTTCACTTAATCACCCAAACGGGTCACTTGAGTGAATGGGTTAATTGGGTTCGATTGTAACCAAAACTTATACCTATTGGTTAATTGATGAAATTATGGTAAAAATTCACCGTAGGTGATGACTAAACAGAAATGCGTGATAACACATCAAATGGGTGGTCATGAACCAATTAACAAGTTTGGGGATGAAAGAATGATTTAGAGCACATGTTTGATGATAGGTTGGATAAGTACTTAGGTATTATGAGATGAATGGCTATGTTATGTGTTCTAATGATTTGCAAGTTTGATGTGTTGTCAAGATAGGTGAGATAACGTTTCGATAGTAACAGTTCGAACGGGTGATAAAGCAACAACCCTCCTACAAGCAAAGGTGAGTGACCCGAATATGCTTGGATTTGTATTGAATTAAACAATATTCTTGTTGACTTGAAATTTTATAGTTAAGGTGGATGATTTAATACAAATTATTGAATGAGGTTTGATTTAACACTAACATATTGTTTTGGTGATGTTTTTAGGGTTTATCCCATTGAGAAAGGGTGCAAATTGTTAATGGGCGAGAGACCCAAGTGCTGAAAATTTAGCTTATTTCCAGATTTTTACTAGTCTTTAAAAATTCATAATAAATTGATCAAATGTCCATTCGGGCCGTATTTTATATCCATGGAAAGGTCTCCGGGTCTCCGTAACTAAGAATTTTAGTTTGAAGTGAAATACTCAATGTAAAAGGGGGGAACACTAAATTACTAAAGTTGCGCAAAGCTGAGTGAAAAAAACATCAATTTTATAGCACTTGCATAATCTTGGAGAATTTACGTAGAACCTATCAGATGTGATTTTGTTATTTTATGAATCTTAATGTAATTATATATGTGTGTATATATATATGTATATATTTACATGAGTTGAAATAAGTGATTTATTAAGTATGGGTTGTGTATGCTAAATTAAAGTCATTGATGTTGTAACCCGTATGTGCAAATACACGTGTTTATTTAGTAAAGCTTATAAACAATTGACACTTGTGTCGTTAAACATATGTGACCTAATTGAGTAGGTTATGAATACAAACATGAATTATAAAGAGCATGTTAAGTAAAAATGATCGTTGATAATCATGTATGTTTTTTTTAATGAATTACAATATAGTTATGTGGTAGTTTACTATTTTATCTATATTGAACGAATTGATTTATTAATGGTTTACTTTGACGTATATTTGACTCTATTAGCAGGGATATACATGGCATATGGATAAAAAGCTCCTGGATTAGAGTGTAGAAAGTCACGTAATGCGTGACTTGATATAATGAAGTGGAGGCTCGATGTCTTTTTGTTGGGTGTTATGAGCATTAAAAACTCCTTCATGTTTAATACAAAATAGTATTATGAGTCATCACTTAGTAAAAGCTAATTTTTGGGGTGTTTTTAATGTAGCTGATTTGTTTGAGAACTATGAACGGAGTAGATAAGTCATGAGAATCACCAGGATGACTTGAACTGATAACATGAAAGACGAAAAGAACTCACAAGTTGTTCACCAACAATCTGATTCAATCAATATATTAGTCATAGTTATGATTACCGTAGGAGTATATAATTTCTCGGTCGAGGCTAATGATATGGTAATGCTATATATTCGGGTGGTAGAAAGACAAAAGTGATAAAGTTTTGAAAGTGGGTCAACGATAGAAAGATTTAGTGATGCTTTGTTCACTAAGTATATGAGTTTTTTTATCGGGTCAAATTGACCTAGTTATTTACAGTTTAGAGTTTAACTTCAACGTTTGTTTTAGCTAAGGGCTAGTATGGCAATGTAGTAGTTGGTTATTTTTGTTTTATAAAAACCTTGGTTATTAAGCAGATTTTGTTTTCGTAAGGATTGGTCGATTTGAAAACGGGTCATGACGAATTTTCTAAATGAGCGTTTGTAAATGTTTTATTAATCTGATTATGTGATTAATATTTTGGAATAATTATCTTTATTAAGTAAAAAAAATTGGGCCTAGTTTTCGCAAAGTATATTATATTGTTTTAACGAGTCGGGCGTTACCCTAGGTGGTGGTGATGGTGGTAGGATCATTTAATAAAGAGAAGGAAGAAGATGAAGGGTGAAATAAACATTTTAGATATACTTAACTGAGAAAAAAAATATAGGTTAGTGATATGGATTACCCAAGTTTAAAAATTGCAAATATTAGAACCAACTATTTAATTATATATTGAAGCCTTGAGAATAACTCTATAAAAATTGCAAATCACATAAATCAATCAGACATTTAGCTCTAATTTAACACTTTATCCAATTTCCTAAAATAAGAATGAAATTTCGGGACTCAACTCTCATTACTTATATATGAATTCACTCTTCATTTCAAATCAATTTTTTTCATAAGTTTTGTTTGTCTAACAAAGAAAAAAATATAGAAAAATATAAATATAATATAATAATATTATTATTTAGAGAAAAAAAAGATAGAAACGATGAATAATATGTAAAGAGGTATTGATGGTTATTGAAATAAGTTAAACTTTCTAAAACAGTTTATTAAAAGCATTGCTGGAGTATTTTGTCGGAAAAATGTCTATGACTTGCCTGTTCGCATGGAGCCATGTTTATGTATTGGGTAAATTACATTTTTCGTTCTTTATGTTTACAGCGTATTATAGTGGATACTCTTTAACTTCAATAGTTATAGTCACAATCCTTTATTTGGAAAACTTATTACACCCTACGTCCGTTAGTATTAACCTGGTTAAAATTTTCAGTTAAGTTAGGCATATGCCTTACACATGAGGGTAAGTTGATAATTTTACTCAATTTATTTGAAATATATAAATGAACACACCCTCTCTCTCAACTCTTTTCACTTTCTCTCTCCTAGTTCCCAATCTCTATCTAGCATTCCACCACCACCACTACCCGGCCACAACCACCATCCGACCACCACTTAAGATAAATGGAATTGTGGTGCTTCGTTGGAGATAGTTGGATTTCGTGGTGGGATTCGGTAGTGGTGGCTGTCATAGTGGTGGTGGAATTCGTGGTGATGGCTATCACAGTGGTGGTGTGGGTGGGGGTTGGTTGGAGAGAGAGAGAGGGGAGAGAAAAATGCCTAACTTAACTGAAAATTTTAACCAGGTTAGTGTTAAAGGATGTAGGGTGTGATAGGTTTTCCAAATAAAAGATTGTGATTGTAATTATTGAAGTTAAAGAGTATTCACAATCCGAAGCAAACATAAAAGACGAATAGTGTAATTTACCGTTTTTTATTTATGAAATGTAAATGGTAAAAATATGTTTTATAATGTTTAACCAATCAATTATCTATTTTAATAATTTTCCGTACGAGGAAAACTTGCAACGATTGTTCAAAATTGCATGTATTTACCGACACAAACTCACAAGCTTTTCTATCAATTGCAACCAACTCTATAAGATTGCTATGGCGAAAAATGAGATACAAAGACTTAGTGTCAACTTTTTCAGAAACTTTTTTTTTTGTTTTAGACTATCCTTAGCGGCTTAGTGACACATTTTGCAACGATTCTTAGAGTACCTTTAGCGACCGAATGGGTCCAGGCATACACATCTTTTAGTTAGGTTTACCTTATTTCAGAAGTTTTAATTATCATATTGTATTTTTTAGAGTTTTAGGTTAAGACTGAGTCTATAAAAGATGAGATATGTTTTCTTGCTTAGGGCAACTTGTTTATTTACAAAGGTTTTATTTTCAAGTTTAATATAAAAAATAAAAGCTTTCTTGAAGTGGCTTGATTTTCCATCAATTGTGACAACGACTTAAGAAAGATCCTTTTTATTAGGTTCTCACACCTTCTTTAGTGACACATAATTGTGCCATTAATTCTCATATCGACACATTTTTTTCATGTTAATATATTGTTGCAGCAGAGGGTTGACTAAACTTAAGTTGAAGTTTATGCATTTCTTTGAATTTGAGTCTATTTGTAATCTATTATATTATATTGATTATAATATAATGAATTGTAATATTTATCAATTTTAGGTTATTATATTTAAAAGAATATAAATTATTATTGTGTTGACTGTAATGACGTTACAACATCACATGGAAATAAGGGAGCTACAGGCACCGACTGGCCGACATAAAAAAAGCGGACGAAAACGCGAAGGCGACGGTGCTATAGCGACGCTTATTTATTATTCTTGCTTGCTCCATGATTTTATAATACATTTTTATTGGTATTCATGATAACTTGGGGGTAAATTTTATACCAACGCACTGATGCAACAATATGTTGGGAACGTAAGAAAGCAATATCTTGTTGTTGTGTATAAATATCAAATACAAAATTATTTCTTTACATACAAAATACTCTTAAGGTAATAAGTGAATTGAGAAATTTTTTTAATTTTTTTTCCTAGTACTTAACAAATGATGTTTAATTAGAAAATATAAAAAATATAATTTTATAGTAATTGATGATTATGGATAATTATTGTAGGGTAATTATAATTGCTAAACTGGTGTAAAATCACTTTTTTTTTGAATTTTGGGATTAAAATATATGTTTAATAAAATGAGAAAAAAATTTAAAAAAGAAAATAAAATCGCTTAATTTCTTACGTTAAAGGTATTTTATATGTTAAGACCTATTATACAATAACTTAACCCATGTTGTTGTGGAAGTGAGTGATAAGTAACACAAAAACTAATTTAAAACAAAAACAATAAAAATATATTATATCTGAGTAAACTCTGACATAGCTTGGTTTTCAATAGGATTTATACGACATGTCGATGAGAGTAAAGTAAAAATATATAATATGTGATACATCTTCGTTTTGAATTAAATTGTGTGGTTAACCATTAACGTCTCATGTCTGAGTCTTGGTACACGTTTATTTGTGTATAAAGTTGCTTGAGATATACATAATTGATTGGGTTGAGTACTGGTCATCACTTCGTATGCAAAAACAAAAATTGAATTGTTTCTAACACGGCTCAACTGATAGGCATGTTGATCGAAACAATAAATTTAAAGTTTCACGAAATAAAATATTTATTAAAATAAATATGTCATGAAATAAATATATATATATATAGATAGAGGATCTTGTAAAAATGACCTAAAGTGTGAGAAGTGTGAAAAATATTGTGAAGATGACATGTGTTCTCAATCTAAATTAATTCAAAAGGGTAAACAAGTAGTTTTCCCATTGATTCAATTATTTGGTAACCTTCTATAACCACCACCCATTATTATAGTAATACGATTTTGTAACAGGTCTACGATGGATGTATAGCGTTTTATAGTGTTATGTATTTTGTACCAGGTCTATGATGAATGTATAGTGTTATAGTGTTATATATTTCTCGTAGCAGGTTTATGATGGATGTATAGTGTTATATAGTGTTATATATTTCTGGTAGTAGGTCTATGATGGATGTATAATGTTATGTAGTGTTATATATTTCTGGTAGCAGGTCATTATTTGCAATGCTATGGTGTCTTATTTTTACGTTCATGGTGTTTTATTGTAAAACAGAACGCCCGGAATCACAATACAATTAGAACACCATTGTATGAACATAGAAAAACACAATGGACTAAAACATCTAATCAAAACGTAATTTTTTTCTCTACATAAATATAACAATATGGTACTTATATTAAGGATAAAAAAACACTCGTTATTATGGTATAATTTAAAAAAAAGAGTTACGTATAAAAAGTTATTGACGTTTAAAAAAGAAGGGGTGAACTTGCATGTGCATTAATGTTAGTTTCTTAATTTAAAAATGTTAAATTTACTTTTGTATCCTTAATCTAGAAAATTAATTATTTTAATGGTAAACATTATTTATAAGATTGTTATCAAGATCTCAACCATTAAATTAAAGATCTAATGATTTAGATTCTTTCTTATCTTTCTCACAAAAAACAAATTTTTTTATAATAACCTCATCATATATATATAAATTAAAAAATAAGTATGTCATGAATAAAACATTTATTGAAATAGCCAAATTATAAAAAAGTCAAAAAACATATGTTTTTAATCGGTCAATGAATATTATACAAGTCTGATCAAACTGATTTACCAGGCCAACACATTATTCCAGGGAAAGCCATGATTTCAATCCAAGACCTTTACAATAAAAGGTCATAAGATTTATTTCAAACCAATTCATCTATAACTTATTGGCAATAGAAGTAATGTTTCATAATATAAAGTATTTATCAAAAAAATAAATAATAAAAGAATAAAAAAAGTGAAACGGAAAGTACAAGTGGGCGCGTGCGTGAAGGCCCCTATATATATAGTTTTTATACCTGTTTAAGAAAAAATAAATATGAAACAGGCGCACATACTAATATTTTTATGACGGTCCTTGAACTCGTTTAGCAAATTGCATAACTAAGAATGGTTCTTTTGAACAATTTAACTAAACCCAATTTACTCTAGTAGATTTCACAGCTAGGACCGGAAATTGACCCATTTTCCAACATTAATTGAACTATTTGACCGTATACATTGCAAAAGTTACCCATAAAGTCAAACTAATGTTTCTTCCTTACACTTTTTTTTTTAAAACGAATTTCTTGTATTAGGCTATCGCACTTTCTAAATTGCAGAGCCTCATTGCCCTACTCTGGTCAAACTATATTGTCTTAACCGGGCCTATGCTGGCTTCAGAGTTTAGCTTGGGCGTATCCCCGGAAAACCATTCCGCCGATTGCCACTTGACAATCATTGTGCCACAACAAGAGCAGAACTCTCTGGTGTAACACACGGTGAGACAAAAACCCGGGTGGGCTCAGAATAGAACCTGTCCATCATTGCCTAATCCACCAAAGTGATACAAGTACTGATTGAACTTGAGTATCCATTGAAGAACCTAAGTCTTCCTATCACTAAGCCACAAAAAGTAAAAGTTTATTCCCGACATAGTTACATGTGTCTCTATAATGGGTCATGAAGACTGCATTTAGTTTCCTAGCAAGAAATCTATTAATTTGACATAAAGCATGCTACAAAGATGGGGTGTGGAGCTCCAACATCGATCACCTGATTATCGGACCAAACTAGCTGTTATCCATACTACTTAATGTCCGGACCATATAATGTTGGATCACACATCATTTGGACTACTTAATATTGACGTCCAGACACCCACAAAAAAACATCATGAGTGATACTTGATAAGACACAACACACAATTATTAGGTTATCAATCTGTGATACTTGACATGTACTACTACAACACCCCTGTTATGCATAGATCAAATACATTTGAGTGCATATTCTTCGCTACATAGTTCAGAATCTTACTGCTACCGTGTCCATCATACACCCCAAAGAAACCCTAATATCATAGCTTAAAAATCATTAGACGGGTCAAACGAACCCAACACATTTTATCGCGTGTCGGAAGCACCCAAACACATTTTATCAAGTGTTAATGCTGTTCTAAAAAGAAGAAAAAACCAGTGTTGATGACAAAAGAGAAATTGTAATGGCCAAATGAACCCAATCATATAAGATGAAAAAAAATAAGAATCATGTGTCTATACACTTGCCATTAATAACTGCAGGTGTTCTTATGGGACACAACTTGCTTTCCAAAGTATAATGGAATTTTTATTTGAAAATCACCCAAAGCCAAGGGTACAACCTAGCTGAGCTGAAACTTGTTGCTTATTTATAGTGTTTAATGTTTAATTTCAATCTTTTTTTCCGAGTAATCATATGTTGGCATATACTATACATAAAGATTTGCATTTTTGGGCACTATATTATCTTATACATATAACAACTATCAACTTTTGGGAATAGCAACTTTGATTTTTTTTAAATATGTAGTTTTAATTACACACCTTATAATATAATAATATTTATTTTTACCCTAATAGTTTATGACAGTTACCAACTTGGGTAAACGTTAACTTTGACTCATTACACACCTTATAATTTAAGTAATATATATGTAACCTTATAGTTTCGGTTTTTCTTATAACTTTTGTTCTTTCATTTTTTACAGAGACTAGATACGCGGTTGCGTCAAAAGTTCTTTATTCACTTTAATTTTGAAATGTTTATATTATCTGTAGAGTCGTTTAGAACCTTTCATCTATGATATATATTAGAGAAATATATTGGATTTTCTCTTTTGATTGCTTTATCGAATGCCGCTACCGTAACGATATTGTAACAAAACGAACAGATACTGGTCGAATCACCGCCACGTAGTGCAGGAGAATTTTGCTAGTTACTTAATTATTTATTAATACATTTGATGGTAAGAGCATCAACGATTTGAACAGTTTTCATTTTATGGACTGGCCAATAGTGTTCTAAAACTTGTTACAAATATTTCTAAGCTTTTAACTCCAAGCCCACCCAACCCAACCATTAAGAATCAACCGAACAAAACATCTTTCAAAATATTCTTGATACATACATTTAAAACCAGTGTTAAAGAGTATCTCTAGAAAGGAGACCTAAAAACATGTTTATTCAATTACCACATTAGAGAAACTTAGATACCTTAAAAATACGAAAAACCTCCCAATAAAGAAAGCTATCAAAAAAACACTGTCTCAAGATCGTCATCTTTTACATTAATTTTTAATCATCAAACTTCTTTTTTAGTAAAATATAAAAGATATATTTAAATATTTTTTGTAAGAGGGAAAATAAGAAAAAATATTTAAAATTTAAGCTTTAAAATTGAAATAAGAATATTAGTTGTTTTGGGGGAAATTTTAAAGTTTAAAAATTTAAAGTTTTAAATTAGCAAATTAAACTAATCCCCAACCCACCTGGCGTTCGTTGCCGTTCTTCACAGGTAGAGATGGGCATAATAACCGGTTCCAAACCCGACCCGGTGGAACCGACCTGGAACCGGTTCCGGTTCCTACCCGGCTAATAGTAGAACCGGTTCCGGGTTCAAAAAACCCGGTGGTTCCAAACCGGTTCCACATTTTATAAATAAAATCGGTTCGTACCCGGTTCCTACTCGGACCCGGTGCGTACCCGGAACCGGTTCCGGGTAGGACAAAAAAACCCGATATGCCCATCTCTACCGTTAACTTACACCTACAAGATATAAACCATCACAACCTCGTCGTTGCACGCCATTTTAATTGTGGAAGTTTGAAAGTGGAAGTTATTGATACTGGGATGCAAGGAGGCAAGAAGGCAAGGAATTTACAATCGGTTTCTAATAGTTTTGCAGCTTTTTTCATTGAATTGACCGAATGAATAGGTTTCTAATAGTCTTTGCAGTCTTTTCCATTTAATTGTAACATTAGGAACCGGTTCTTCTAAGGAACTGGAACCGGTTCCAACCCGACCCGAACCGGGTACACTCGGTTCTAGTTTTAATGGTTAAAACCCGGGTAGGAACCGGACCCGGTTACAACAAGAACCGGTTCCATTGACACACATTCAGGAACCGGGTCCGGTTAGGAACCGGTTCCGGGTATAAAAAGGAACCGATTATGCCCATCTCTATTCACAGGTATGAAAGCCCAAAAACGAGTGGTCCCAATAGGCAGACAACTTCGAACAGTCAGCTTGCGAAAGAATGGGCCAAAAGCGCCCTAAGGGGCTTGGTCTTTACATGTAAGTATTTAGACGAGTGTAGATTTCTGAATCGGTCACTTATAGGGACTCATTATATAAAACGAAAATATAGATTATGAATTTGAATTCAATTTTTTTACCGGCTTGTTTGGTAAAACAAAAGCCACTCATCACATAACCACAAATTTCATACATGGTATATATGTTGTGTGGCATTGCATATGCCACTCGATTAAAAACATTAGCATAAGTAAATAACATGCCATACAAGTTGACAAAATCAACACAGTGACAAATACTTGCTGCAGCAGCTGTAAATGTAATTTGGACAGCAGCAGTAACAAGATCAACAAAGTGGCAGAACCACATAATAAGAATAACTACAACAGGTAAGTTTAGTTACATGTTTTCACCATAAAAAAAAATTAAAGGTAACTTTACGTAAATAATGAAGGCAACTTAGATTTTAATTATCCAAACTACGACCAACGACTAATAATGAATCGTACTGACGATGCTATTAGTGACACTTGTAACTTTTACTTTCGTTGTCGATGTTGAAGGCAATCAAACTCTAACGAAAAAATAAGTCCATTTGCCGCTAGTGAACAGTTAACTTTTTAATTATCTCACTAAGAATGTTATAACTTGCTTTGAAACGACTTAGTAAATAAGTGTTAAGGATGGACAGGGTTACTTTTCCGTTAGAGTTGGATTTTCCTTAGCAAGGAAAGTCAAAAATGAGTAGTGTCACTCGTCACATTATTCATACAGATTAAATCAGACAATAAGTCACATTTTCGATTACTAAAATTATATATGCCCATAATGGATTTCATAGTCTATTTATTAATGTAGAATGGAATTTGAAAAGGTGCGCAAGATTTTTGTTTCGTTCTGGGAGAAATCTTGTACCGGTTTTTGAGTATGTTATTGTAACATACCGAACTATTCTTGAGCACAGGCCCATGAATGTTGGTAAAATTACTGGCGGCCCATTTTCATAGGCCTAACTAGAGGTGCATAAATCGGGTTTTTGTTAATACCCGGTTCCGGGTATGATGGGGTATTGGAAAACCGGGTAGTAAGAGAAACCGGGTAGAGTTCGGATACGGGTGTTGAGGAGAAAATTAATACTCTATGTAGCCGGGTAGGGTATAATTGGGTTTGGGTATAACCAGTTATTGGAACCGGGTATGGATCCGGGTAGTAATACCCAATTTTAAAATAATATGTTTTTTATTTTACATAAAAATAAATGCATTTAGAAATTAAATTTGGTTTGTGAAAGTATTTAAAAACAAATTACCATAACATAAATTCACTCAAATACAAATTATTTGTTTTATAATATGTTTTCTAAAAAACTTAAATATAAAAGTTGCAAAGTAAACATAAAAATTTACCTTAAAAATTCGGGTATTCTATCGGGTATTAAAAAAACTGCTATCGGGTATAGGGTATAATTGGGTTCGGTATAGGGTATGACCGGTTCCAGGTATTTCGGGTATAAATCGGGTACGGTTTCGGTTACGAGTATTGAGTTCAAAATGTATACCCTATCCATACCCTACGGGTTGGGTTGGGTTCAGTTACGGGTATACAATACCCGTGTACAAAGATAACCGATTTCGGATTTTTTATCGGGTCCGATTCCTGGTACGGGTTTTTTGTGCACCTCTAGGCCTAACAGCCCACTTTGATGCTTGGGTTAAGATCGGCAACATCTTATTTGGGACTAATGCATCAAATCTAGAGGTGTACAAACTGGTTTTTTAATAGCTGGTTTCGATTTATGTAATCGATTTTGGTTTCTCATTTTAAGAGTTGGAACCGGTTATTGCTATACGGTTCGATTTCAGTTCTGATTATTTTAACAAAAAACCATACCCTATGTGTCCGGTTCCGGGTAAGGTTCAGTTCCGGTTCTTAAGAAACTGGGTATTAAAATACCCTATTTTCGGGGTTTTATACCATATTTCTGAGTTTTTTAGTTCGATATTTTCATATTTTTTAATACTCTATTGCGTTTCTGTAACCCTATTTTCTCGTATTTTTTGTTTATTATTAGTAAATATGCATTGTATAATATAAGAAAATTAAAATAAATGCACAACCGTAAATTTAAAAGAAAGATATTATAATCATGTATCAGGTATAATCTGGTACAATCGGTTCCGATTTCGGCTCTTCTCCGGTTTCGGGTATGATCGATTCCGGTTCGAGGTATTGAGATCAAAATGCATACCCTATCTATACGCTACGGGTAGGGTCGGTTCCAGTTTCGGGTATAGAATATTTGGGTATTAAAAAACCAGTTATGGATTTTTTACAGGGTCCGGCTCCAGGTCTTATCCTCTTTACCGGGATCAAATAGATCACAAGGGTTATATATAATACATCTCTAATGGATGTTCAATCACCGCACTGGTGATATTAGCTGGGATTACACAGATCACAAGGGCTTTTTAGCCGGGATCAAATAGATCACAAAGGCTATATAACCGGGATCAAATAGATCACAAGGGTTATATATAATACATCTTTAATGGATGTTCAATCACCGCACTGGTGATATTAGCGGGATCACACAGATCACAAGGCCCTTTTAGCCGGGATCAAATAGATCACAAGGGCTATATAACCGGGATCAGATAGATCACAAGGGTTATATAAAATGCATCTCTAATGGATGTTCAATCACTGCACTGGTGATATTAGCCGGGATCACACAGAACACAAGGGCTTTTTAGCCGGGATCAAATAATCACAAGGGCTATATAACCGGGATCAAATAGATTACAAGGGTTATAATAAAATGCATCTCTAATGGATGTTCAATCACCGCACTGGTGATAGTAGCCGGGATCACACAGATCACAAGGGCTTTTTAGCCGGGATTAAATAGATCACAAAGGCTATATAACCGGGATCATCTCTAATGGATGTTCAATCACCGCACTGGTGATACTAGCCGGTATCACACAGATCACAAGGGCTTTTTAGCCGGGATCAAATAGATCACAAAGGCTATATAACCGGGATCAAATAGATCACAAGGGTTATATATAATACATCTCTAATGGATGTTCAATCACCGCACTGGTGATATTAGCCGAGATCACACAGATCACAAGGGCTTTTTAGCCGGGATCAAATAGATCACAAAGGCTATATAACCGGGATCAAATAGATCACAAGGGTTATATATGATACATCTCTAATGGATGTTCAATCACCGCACTGGTGATATTAGCCGGGATCACACAGATCACAAGGGCTTTATAAGGTTAGGACATAGTCCATTACCTTGAAGGCTAGCGTGATTCCTCAAGTCACACTACCAAGAGTATGCACATTACTTGAATGTTAACATAAGAGGATCTTAATGGTTGTTTATAAGTCCCGGTCGCATTGACCTTAATGACTTGGAGGCTTGATCTTAGTACACCACCTCTAGATAGAAGGATAACTTCCCTTAACTATCATATATTTGGCCAAATATGTGGTCTGTGCACAAGGCAATAACCAAAACCATTAAGATCTTTTTGGAATTATATCGCAGAGCATAAATTTCGAATAAAATCGAGACGCTCGTTTTCAAGAGGATGAATACATATATATATATATATACAATTCCAAAGTACTTTATTAAATTTCCATAAGAAATTATAATACTTGAAACAAATAAATGAATCTGATTGTCCATGCAAGGACTAAAAGAAACAAAATGTCCACGCAGGGACTAAAGAAATAATAATGTCCACGCAGGGACTACATATAATAGAAAAGACTTCACTCGTCTTTCTTTCCCTTGACTAGTTTGGAGAGTTTCTTGAAGAACTTATTTGTCTTCTTCTCCGTTTTCTCCGCTTGTTGCTGCATCTCTTTCATTGTTTCTAAGGCCTCATAAATGGCCTCAAGTGGTGGCGGAGGTTGTGGTTGGGGTTGTGGCAGAACCGGATACTGGTACCCATAAGTTGGATATCCAGTCGGTGGATATGGATAAGTAGGTGGGAAAAGAGACGGGTAAAGTGCGTTGTGCATAACCGCCTGCATGCATGGGTCTTGCGACCATGCTTGATAGTCTACCAGTGTAGATGAGTTAAAAGGATCATATCCAGACGTGTCTGGATATGTAGGGATTGGGTTATTATAACCCGATGGTGGTGGTTGAACTGTAGGTGTTGGTTCCACTATAGGTGGAACATTAGAGGGTCCACCCATTTGTGGGTCCTCTTGAATGGTGGGGTAAGAATTGGGCAAAGGTGGCAGTGATCCCGACCTTTGTCAGGCACGCACCGACATACGTGCTCCACGCTTCCTCCTTGGTGGTTCAGGTGGTGGTTGAGGTTGGTCCACTGGTTCCATGTGGACATCTTCTTGAACTGGAGGTGGTTGAGAGTGGTGAGAAGGAGTGTGGGTGAAAGTGAATTGGTTCCAGTATTGGTCCCACTCATTAGGACCTTGGTAGGGAGATCCGGCATACGAGTTTGAATCGCTCGAAATTTCAATGGGATGCACATTTGATCCCGACGGTGGCATCTCCGGGTCGGAGTCCTCGTCCATAGGATGTGGCTCGTCCAACTGATTTTGATTGGCTGGATGCGTGTTTAAGTAATGGTTGGGGTTAAACTCTTCATGCTAGGAGTGATGAG
Source organism: Scalesia atractyloides (assembly GCA_947069175.1). NCBI lineage: Eukaryota > Viridiplantae > Streptophyta > Magnoliopsida > Asterales > Asteraceae > Scalesia > Scalesia atractyloides. Next base: position 80,099,045 of record CAMTDV010000008.1, read on the forward strand.
AATGGGAATGGTGAGAATGATAGGAATGGTGTGAGTGGTAAGAAGTTTGGGAATGTGAGGGCGAGTGTCTATTAGAGACGGAACGTCTCGCTGCTTGCCTTGGAGACGAATCTCCTGATTCTTGATAATTATCTGAATTATGAGGTTGAGGGGAATACGCCCTGATGGTCCTCCTCTCATTGGACCTTTTCCTCGTCCACTTTGTCCTCTCACACGTGGCGAAATTTTCCTATTAAAATCAATTCAAAAACATACTATAACTTAATAATGAAATGAGTAATCCTAGGTCAATGCCTAGACTCGAAAGTCTAAAGAATGTGCTCGTGTAAGTTTGAGACTAAACACAAAAGGCTAGTGTTTAATTCTCTCAAACGTTGGCTCTGATACCAACCCTGTCACACCCCGGATTTCAACCCGTAATCCATACATCGGTGGGCCCGGGTGGGGAGTATCGTGACGTCAGTTGATAATCATCATAGTCAATTAAACACGGCACACCGGAAGTCTTGGAGTAAAATTACTAATACAAACCGAATGTTCGAAAATCCAAAATAATATACAAGCTTGTAATAGAAGATCCACAGGTGGATCGTAAAATGTACAAGAAAGAATGCAAAACAGACTTTAGGCAGATCTAAGGATTTACAAGATCCTCTTATTCTCTACCGAGCAGCTTCCGGCCTATTTCGTATTATACCTGCAGATTAGCCTTTGGAAGATACATCAGCTTACGCTGGTAAATACATCCAACTGACTCATTTTGTAAATATTAAAAATGATTTTAAGTGCAAACGGCACAAAATCTTTTATTAACTTAGGAAGCTTAACCTTGCAATGGACCATGCAATAATAATTTACCGTATCCCAAGCCCTTATAGGGGAAATAAGTCGAGAGTATTTACCTGAGCTTGTCTTCTTCTTTTATTTTTAAATAATTCAGCCGTATACAAAAGTACCAAGTGCAGATAACATTTACCGGCAAGGCTCTAGTTTGGATAATGGCATAAGCTAGCCAATTAAATACTAATGGTCTTATAAACCGAATAGTGTACATGATCATTATATATAATGCTTGACTAAACAATGATCAGATAGAATGTAGTTTAATCCCGACAAGTACTTGACTTGTATAATATGGGTAAACTATATACATTCTGGATTTTGAAACTTAAATGACCAGGTTAAGCCCGTTTCGGTTAATTTCCGAAAAATAGTTACATATGCGTAACTGTGCGCAATTTAGTGATATCAGGTAACCGAATAAGTTATGGACAAATTCTATATGCCATTATACATTAAATAAGTTAATATATCAGTAGGATATCAACTTGTCTGCCTGTTAAGATTTTAAAACGAAATTATGCCTCATAAGGCGTTTTGGTAATTTCATATCATATAGAAGGAACTTGAATATAATTTAAGTTTATGATCATGAGTATTCTGGAAAAATAATTTATTTATAATATAATATTAGTAGGATATCAATTATATGTGCATTTTACCTTTTATGACCAAACTATGCACCGAAGGGGCATTTTGGTCATTTTACACATAGTTTATAAATTATTTGAGATTTTGGGTTTATAATAAGTACCTACTGTAAATATGTTTAAAATAAGTTTTAAAATCAGTAGGTAACAAGTCTTGGTCCATTAATGTGGTTTAAAACCATACTATGCGCCGAAACGGCGCTTATGTCGTAATATGACGTCTTTAAGCGATGTTTATGAAAACTGACATTTGGATCAGATTAAAATGTTTAAAATATGTTATGTAATATAATATATCAGTAGGTAAGTGATTTACCTTGAAAATATTTGATTAAAACTATTTTATAAGCCACAGGGGCTAAAACCGTCATTTATCGACATAGTTTAAGGACTTGTTTAAAAACTCAGTTTATAACTTAGTTTAACATCCCAAATAATCCTACTTATAATATTACATCAGTAGAAATTCATTTTCAAGTTCATTACCATTTAAAACCTTGTTTTATGCAAAAAGGACATTTTGGTCAAAGATGGCATAATTATGGAACTTGCGCATAAACTTGGATTCTGATTATGATCATGTAATATAACCTCAGAGGGTTATGCTACATTATATTATGATCATAATGCAACTTTAGATCAGTAAGTAGCTAATCTAAATCGGGTCAGAATCGAAAGTCAAAGCAGAAGTCAAACTTTGCGACTTTCGGTTGCGAACCGACCCTAGAACTAAAATTGACGAGCCGAACATGTTTATACATGTTCTAATAATTGTTACCAACTTGTTTAAGTGTCAAAACAAGTTTCATAACATATATAAGATCAATTTATGATTTTTCTGAAAAATGGCCTGTTTGACTTTTTAATATCATAACTTTGACCCGTCAATTGGTCTAGCAAACGTGATCTTCAAGAGGTGCCCTTTGTCACACCCCGACCCGCAGCAGAAATGGTAGTCGGAGCATGATTGGGTTTTCATCAAAGCTCATTACATTTATTATAAAGTTTCATATTTATTATTTCTTTTTAAAGGAGTATCATTACAATCAATAATACAAGTACAACATGTTCTATACATCTTTCAAGACTTCAATATTTTTCTTCTAAGGCAATTTCCTATGTGTCCCTTGCTTCAACCTGTCCACCTGTATCATGTGTAAAAATAGGGTTTTTGGGTCAACAAAAAGTTGGCGAGTGAATCCTATGAAAACATTTAAACGTGTTTGTTGTATCTATTATAAAATAAAGTGCATAACCACATATGAGTAAACATAGATGTAAATTTAATCACAAAACACGTAATATTAATTATTTCACACACATACACCAAATGATTGATTTTGAGGCACGCGATGTTCAACTCGTCTCTCACGAGGAACTGATGGGCCTAATGAATGATTTTGAGGCACGCGATGTTCAACTCGTCTCCCACGAGGAACTAATGGGCCTAATGAATGATTTGCACGTAACTTGACAATATGTAAACACACATCACAACAAACAATATTTACATTATAAGTTTAGATCATATAATGGTAATGGCACGAGTTTGAATAAGCGAATTAATTTAAGCGACACATGATACACCCCAAAACATGAATAAAAAGGGGAATTTGTAAGAATTCACTCACAGTGGGTGCGTTTCTTGGATTGATGATGAATGCACGAAATTGGGATTTAACCACGAGAGAAACTAACCAAATAATAACATAATAATTCGATAAATAAATAAACTTTTATTTGAGATTAATATTTTTAATTAGTGTTCTTAATGGGATTGTTAGATTTATTTTTGTGAGTTCAAGGAAATTTTCTAACTTCAAAAATATTATTTTTAAGTGTTTTTAATTGATTTTTAAATAAAATAAATAAATAAAAAATTTTGACTTTTTGACCGTTGACCGTTGACCGTTCGGACCGTGTTAATTATGTGCGCTGAGTGAGGTTCGAACTTGTGACCTCCCGTACGCGTGCACGCAGCTCTACCAACTGAGCTACGTGTCTAACCCGAAATATTTCTGATTTTAATTATATTTATATGCTATTTGGATTATTCAGAATTTTATTTAATTAAAAAGGTTTTTAAACTAATCGAACCGGTGCGCATACTATACTCGAACCCGCGACCTTCGTATTGATTTGCACCCAGCCCATCCAACTGGGCTGGGTGTCTAACCCGTATAAGATAAGATTTTATTTTATTTAACCACTTTCTGTGAAGCGATCTGATTGGTTTTAAAAACAATGGATTTAATTTCAGTGGATCGGTGTGGTTCGAGTATCGAACTCAGTATTTTCCGTATAAAATGCACACGGTCCACCGCTGGACTGTGTGTCTAACCCGATTATAACCCGTTTTTGATTAATTATAAACGCAACTTGACTTCGTCTTCTTCCTAGAACATGACCCAGAACTGAACTTTGATTTATAGGAATCTGTATCAGTTCTGGTTATTTGAAAAGATTGTGTAATGACATAGAAAGGTTTTAAGGTTGCATACCAACTGGAAAATGCGGAATCTTGATGCCTCCGGCGACTGATTCCGACGGCTCGGAACAAAACTGATGACCAAACTTTAACAGAAACTTCCGAGTGATGAGCGAGTGAGTGTGTGTGTTCAGACTGAGAAGCAAATGGGTTTGTATTTATAGTGTTATGTCCGACAGGGATTTTTCGGTTTTCCGGCGAGATCCCGTTAAGTGCAGATCTTCCGACAAGTGTTTTCTGGCGAACAGAGAGTTGCGAGAAGGTTTAAGAGTGTGTATGTGCAATTCTGCTCCTATTTATAGATGAGAGAGATAGCTTGGATTGGGTTTCGGTTTAGAGAATTTCCGATAAAAAACGGTTATGGCGAGATGTTAGCAGGTCAATTGACTGCGGTTTTGGCTCGGTTTGAGTCTAGGTGCCTGATAGAGAGTAAATTTCGTGATCAATTGAAGAGAAACGGAAATCTTGGTGATTTCCGGTTGACTGGGTGCCGTTACATTGGGCGGCATTTTGAACCTGGCCGAGAGTATAAGAGATTATTTGATTAGGTCATATCAGATGTTGAGTATGTGGTCGGTGTTTGGTGTGTTTGGTCTTGAGAGTGACCCGGGTTCGAAATCCGGCGTCTGTAAATATTTTTTTATTCATTAATTATTAGGAATTTTAAATTGTGGTTTTTAAATTCTAATCTATTTATTACTTATGTATCGTTTAAAATTTATTTGAGCATTAAATAAGCAACGAAAATTTTTAACTGGATATTCGATTAATAAACGAAGCGGGTTTTGGAAACCCGTTTTTTGATGGATGTTACAGTATCCCCTACTTTTAGAAATTTCGTCCCGAAATTTAAGTAGTAGTGGTATATTTGGCTTGAAGGGTGGGTGTTTTGATTTGACAATTACATAACTAGAAGAGGGTGAGAGTTTTAAATTTTATTTGAGGCGGTAACGTTCCTGGTAAGGGTTGAATACCCTGCTACAGGAATCGCTTTTGATGCCTAAAGTATAAGAATGCGGAACAAGGATAAACAGAGTTGATTGACTAAGCATGATTTTTTTTGCATATGAGTTTTGAGGGATTTGATACGTTTGGAAAGATAAGGTTATATCATATAATAAAACTTCAACCATGACTATACTAAAACCTACATGGAACCCCTCATAACCGCCTGACAATGCTTCTGATCTTTTGGCAAGAATACTTATATATAGGAAGTACCAGCGGCGTATCCACCATACCCTTGTCAAATTTTCATTGACTTTGTCAGTAAGTTATGATTAGTTCTATGTGACTCTAAAACATAAACAAACACAACAGCCAAAGCTTGAGTCTCAAATCTGAAAGGATACATGATTGCATGATGACAGTACCTCTATCGTTTGTTATGATGAAGGGGTTAGTCTATGTAAAAGTGAGACACAACCCAACTTCTTTGAATGATGAGGTTGAGATACGTCGAGATGTATGATGATATGAATGTTAAATCAGTGAGTATAAAACAAAATTTGAAATAGTAATTCACATTAGGATTCTTGGATACATAAATTTTAAATTTATAATTGAGATACGTAGAGATTGAGATAACATAAAGAAAACATAAAAAACTAGACGGTTGGAGTTGAGTCTTGATTCTTGGTGAGGGAAAGCTAGTTGGGTGATTCGTTTGGGCCGTTATTATCTTCAACAGGATTGGCGTTGATGTTGTAAGCTCTTCCTCTTGCTGCGGGTGGAGCTGGGTTTGCTTGATTTACTTGGTTAACCGGGTTTGCTTGAGCTTGGGCGTTTATGATGTTAACCAATCGAGGGCACGTGTTTCTAAAATGGGTAGGGTCGCCACAATTAAAACAAGCTCGAACATATGGAAACATGGGGTATTGGGGTTGTTGATATGTTTGGATCATGTTTTGAGTAGGGGGTGAGGTTTGGTTTTGAGAGGCGCGACAAGCCTTGCTCAAATGACCATAGCGTCCACAATTCGCACATAGTCGACAAGGTAAGGTAGATGGATGGTGATAAAAACAGGTGTTGCATTGAGGGTGAGGTCCAATGTAAGGTTTCTTATTTGGGTAAGTTGAGTTGGGTGCTACTTGAGTGATTGGGATAGCTTGGAGGGGTACGGCTTGTGAACCTGGTTGATTGTGTTGAGTGACAGCGGAAATTTGCCCATCTCGTTTTCTCTTAGAAGTGGGTTGAGAAGGGGATTCGGTTTGGGTGGAGTTTGAGGTTTCACTCAGAGGCTATTATTTATGCATGTTGACATCGGTTCGTCACTCAGAGGCTCAACTTGAGCATGTTGACGCCTTTAGTCCTTATTGGTCTTTAATAGACTATATTAAAATACAACACGTGTCACTATACTATTGGACACGATTTTTACAGGGTGTTACAACCGTTGACTTTTGAGTTGTATTTTACAAAGGGTCTTGACACAAAACATTTTTGCATAGGGTGAAGCCTGCAAATTAAAAGTCTTTCAAATGAAACATTCACCTGCATGATGACCAAAGGTCAAGAAAATGTGGGTGAAGAAAATATTTTACAAACCCAACAACAGATTTTACAACATCTGTTGCTGAGCCCGCTACTACTGATGACCATAGTGCCCAACCCAGTACTTTGGAAAACACACCAGCTATTCCCGAATAGACCACTTCTATCAGAAAGTCCAAATCCAAACAAAAAACAACAAAAATGGTAACTCTGGAGGATGAGGTGCCAGAGGAACCTGCTATATCACAAAAGCAGCAAACATCTGTTATTACTTCCTCACAACAGATATAAACATCTCAACCTATTCAAACTCCTCACATATCCTCACAAAAGGATTATGTTGTAAGCACATGGGACCCATATCAGGAGAGAGATGACTCAATTGAGCATTTCTTCTCAACCCCCTCTCCAAGTGCTGCTTCTCTTCACACACCACCACCACCACCACCACCCACCACACTTGTACTATCTACCATAAAACCATTGGTTGATGCAATTGATACATCTGTCTTGCACAAAACTCGTTTCTCTCAACAACAAATCACAGAGAGTTTACCCCCATCAAGTAACTAGGGCTAGTTCAGGTATCATTGCTAGCCAACAGGCAGAGGAGGTGACATCTTTTGTGTCTCAAAGGACACTTGAAGATTTTTCTAGTGAGGAAGCTACTACAACTACTGTAGAAACAAAAGTTTCACAGCTGGACAGTAATTACATACCTAAGACCTTCTTGAAGGTAACAACTGTTGAGTCTACAATTGTACACTTTATAATAGTTGGAAGTCCCCAATACCAAGAAAAAGGGGCATCTGGTTCACAACCAGGCACAACCACCTCTAGTGGGAATTCAGATGATCCTATTAATTTAGGTGATGAATTAAGATACAAAGAATTGGCGGATAGGGTATCCAAGTTAGAGTCCTTTGTGTCTGAGATAAAAGACATGATGAAGATCTTGGTGCAAAACTCTAAGCCTCCTCCAACAAATGTAGAGTTTGCAAAAAAAGTTTGGTTCCATGCCCAAGCTTATTTTCAACTCTAAAAGCAATCTGCAGATATAACCCACAACATACACATGGAAATGATTAGAAATATGATTGAAGCCAGATTCAATGATACATAAGCAGAGATTCATGCCATAAAACATCATCTTTTCCAAACTACTGGAACCACTCCAACACCCAGGTATCCTGTAGATGATGCCAAAAAGAGGGATAGTAGTGATAACCTTAGAAACTTCCACCAACAAATCCTACACAAACAGCCAAAAAGGCCAAAATATCTCAAACCATTGCTCAGCCATCTCAAACCACTACCCAACCATCCTAAACCACTGCACCCAAACATCTGCTGGCATTTCAAAATTACCAATAGATGTTACAACAACATCACTTACCACATCACTACCACCTATCCCACAAACTAGAAAAAAGAAAAATGATAACTTTACCCATCAAATCATCTTCTACCAAAACTACAACATCATCACTTCTAGCATCATCACCACCGTCATCATCTCTTCCCTTTGCAAACCCTCCAAGGCCATCCAGTGTTAAAGAATATCTGGAGCTCAAGAAAAGGTAGGCTAAAAGGATGATTTTGGAAAGAAACTAGGGGAAGGATGACAAAAAAGTTCTACAAATTCTGACAGATAATACAAAAAGGTAGAGGCCTTACAGGGCTATGCCACCATGATCTGCAGAAACCTATCCCATGATCCCATAATTGATACAAATTTGAAAACATTGCTCAGGGAAGATTACCTTAATCACATCATAGAAAAGAAACCATATGATGCTGATAAGGAACAATTCACAGGATGACATTAATCCTTCACCCCCAAATTGGAAAGATGGAAAGAAACCAAATGGTAACAGGGCTCTGAAGATGAGAAAAATGAAGGAATAGTTGGCTGCTGAAAAAATGGGCACCTTTAAAACAATGGCAAAATGGAATGAGTCAACAACCCTTAAAACCTGTAAGGAGCTGGAAATTAAAAGAGAAAGGGATCCCTCATTACCCAGAAAGTCAGAATATGATCAATTAGACTTCCCTATAAAAATTTTGGTTGAACCTTTTGAGTTTCCATCAGCAAGAAATATCTCAAAAGCTGCAAGGGACTTTCTAAAAAGAAATTTTGAAAAGAAGGATGAAGCTCGGAAAGAAGATCTAGTTGATACTATCATGGGAAAACCAGTGTCCCAAACTTATATGAAATAACTCTGGTCCCAGTAAATCCCTCTTGCTTCAAAATTCTAAAATGGAAATCAAACCAGATACCCATGAATTGACTTTGCTCAGGGCCAACGGGAAGGTGCAAAATATCTCAGTGAAAAGTGCCTCAAGACTACAAATAGAAGATCTGCAAGACCTGATCAGTCTTTCACTGGAAAGGGATCCAGAAGACACTGAGTCTCTGAACTTTGAATTATAATTCAAAGGACAAATCAGAGAACACATGTTTTGGCATCATCTATTTTAGGTTGAGATTGTTGGACCTACAGAAGAATATATGATATTCAAAAGCCAAAACATGACAAAGAGATCAAGAAATAAGCAGTTGATGAAGCATTCCCCCCAAAGATAGTGAATCTTGAACACCTAACTCATATAATTTGTTAAAGACCAACAAACATCTGTTTGAAGCCTTGGAACTGCTGTTCATGTAGAAACAAGGTATGTTCAAGTCCTAAAGTCAGTTGAAGAAAAGGTTTGATGACGAAGACCAAACATTTGTTTGGCTAAATTGTTCGAATAAAGCAATAGAGGATAGATAAATAGATGTTTCCCAATGTAACAATATTTGCTTTTAACAATGTTTAGCATAATTAGACCAGTTCTTGATTTACACAAGTGTTTGCAACATATGTGGAATCTTTGCTGTTAGAAATAGGGTTGTAAACGAGCTGAATGAACACGAACAAGGCCTCGTTCGTGTTCTTTCGTTAAGGAAATAAATGTGTTCACGAAAGGTTCATGAACACTTACCGAACGGGATTTTATGTTCGTGTTTGTTCATTAAGGAAATGAGCATGTTCATGAACAGTTCACGAACACAAATGAACACATATAAATTTGGCGAACACGACACGGATGACTGAGAAAGAAGCACTATAACTTGAACCCCTATTATGGAACAGTGGTCGATCGTACTCGTCGATATAAATAATGAGACAGGAAAGATGAATGGTGCGTAAACAAGGTGAAATAGGGTTTCATAGTTTAATTATTAGGATAATAAAATAAATAAAAATTTAATAAAATAAAAAGCATAGATAAAACATATGAAAGTAAAAAAAATCTTTAATTAAAACACAAACAAACGAACATAAACGAATGCAAATGAATGAATGTTCACGAATACCTTATTAAACATTCATGAACACAATTGAACAAACGATACCGATGTTCATGTTCGTTCTTTAATCGAACGAAATTTCTTGTTCATGTTCATTCCTTTAATAAACGAACGATCATAAACGAATTTCCCGCCGAATGGTTCATGAACTGTTCGCTGAACGTTCGGTTTGTTTACAACCCTAGTTAGGAATGTTAGATGTCACTATCAAGGTGTGTCAGTCAATCATAAACAGAGTTTTTGTACTTAGTATAAATAGATCTCTCCTGTTAGAGATTTATTTTATCACTTCACACATTCTCTTTTGTACGAATAGTTTTGTGAGTGATCAGGTTGAAGGGGTGATTGTAGAATGATTCTATAAAATATTTTTGTAATCTTTTGACTATATATGAAAAAAAATTGTTGACCATATCTCTCTACTTGTGAATTTATTAATTGTATTGCAATCATAATTGCTAGCTTTTATATGAACTAATTCACAGGTATCAAACTCAAATCCTAACAATCTTTCATTCTTGTAGCTTATTATTTGAAAAAATACTTTTGTTAAAAATGTATATTTTGATGACATTATTCATGTTTATAAGCTATGGAATACAAAATTTATTTTTTGAGATTAATGTCATAATATATATACACACACATTTTTAAATATATCAAATCCTGTTATGGTGATTATAATATGCATGTTAATCATACTTTAATACATTATATAGATTTTTTAAAACATAAAATTATAAAGGAGGGTAAAAAATACATATACGTGAAAATCTCAACGGGTATACCTGATACCCGCGGGTATGCCGGATACCCGATGGGTAAATACCGCCAAATACCTAACGGGTAATGGGCCGAGTATGGGACAAAAAATTACAAACGGGTATTGGTACGAGATTAGTCATGCCCGAGCTATACCTGGCCCATTTCCATCCCTAGCAAGATTCTCTACGTTATCCCTTGTCTAATCCCTAACGACTAGAACATTGCCCGCATACATAAGATGCAAAATTACCGGACCATTGCTGGGTGTTGAAAGACCCTTAAACACAACTTGTTGCACCGCACTATTAATAACGCAAGTAACACCTGCATGGCTAAGATAAAAATAAACAAAGACAAGGGGTCTCCTTGCCGCACTCCCCGATAATATTGGAACTCAAAGGTAAGGGAGCCATTGACTAGATTCGAGACCCTAGTTGATTCCAAAATCCAACAAACCTACCGTCTCTAAAGAGTAGAAAATCCCACCTGCTCTCATAACCGAATCAATAAAATCCCAATTGATCGAGTTATAAGCCTTCTCGAAATCAATTTTGAATAAAAGGGCCTACTTTTTACTACACTTGACCCACGCAAGCACCTCGTTCACCATCATGGGGCCATCCAAAATGTTTCTATCATCTAAACGCTGACTGGTTATCCGAGACGAGCTTACCAATGACAAGCTTAATGCGGTTGGCTTAAACCTTTGAAATGACCTTAGAAATACACCCCACAAGGCTGATGGGACGGTAGTCATTCAAAGTCATCGGGTCGTTGGTTTTAGGGATCAGCGTGATGAAACTTGAATATCAACCCCGACTAATTATCCCGGTATGATGGAAATTATTCAGGACATCAACAAAAGTACCTTCCAAAAGCGGCCAGAAGGAGCGAAAAAATTTCATGTTAAACCCATTCGGGACAAGAGCAAAGCAGGCTGCCATCAGCTTCAGACAGAAACTTCAAATCGTGACAAACAAAGTTGGGCCCAGACGAATTGTAAGGTGACTAAAATCATGTCTCTTCATATTAAGCTTAGTGGCATGTCTCTTCATAGCCCAGGTAGAAATAACCATTTTAATTTTATAAGTTTGTAAAAGTAAATGTATCTACATCAGCAAAAGAACACTATGAAGTTATAACACTTTAATCCAATGTTTAAACCTTGATGTTAATTGCGAAATGAACTAAATTGAATCAAATTATGAATCAATAAATTGGACTTTTTTCATTAAATATAACTCGTAAAAGATTATTTCTTTGAATGGCGAACTACACTACTGTCACGACCCCGACCCTACCTTGGGCGGGAGCCGCGAGCAGATACAGTGGTACCGGTGTTTATTAAAATTATCGCAGCGGAATTTTCATCAGGACCTGATGTCACGAAAAATTATCAGAGTTTTTGAAACACCGTAGTTTTCATTTCATAATTTGTGGGATGAAACCCGTATTTACATAAAGTATTTTAAAAGTGATAAACACTTGATTACAAAACATGCTATATTAAGGTTTACATAGCCACTTATTTAAGCTTGAGTGCCTCATAGCACTTTTCCTTCTCTTCACAGTAAATCACCTGAAACACGTTTAAAAACATTTTGTCAGACTGGTGAGTTCATTCCATTTGTATAAAGGCAAATTTCTTATGATTACAACATTAAGAGTTTTTACATTTGTTTATATCTTACTATTACTCAAAAAGTATTTCTCACTCGACAATTCCTATGACTACGGTCATACCACTATTGGTCATTCTCCCAATTAGTGTCACTTATCAAGTAGTGTATACAAAACCCCACATACTGGCAGTAATTTCTCAGTAAGAATACTAAGACTTAATCACTGTAATATAAGTAACATTTTGAAAACATTTAGGGTTTTGCAAATTATTTGAATAAAAGATAATGACTCACAATGCAGATTTAAGGTTTACAGTAATAGCCTCTTAGTCTAATTCTTGGGTTCCTAATTAAACACAAATGCACGCGTATTAGTGTATTAACCAAATTCAAACTTTAACGATAATCACGAGATCAAAACCATAACGTGATGACATAGTATAGCCTTATTCAGGCAGCACTTAAACATCCATTGAATTGTTTGTAGATCGATCAGACAGGGTATCGTACCAATGATTCGGGTTAGCATGCTGGTTACGAGGTAAAGTTTTAGAACTTTAGGTATAATAGTACTATTACACCAGAATATCGAGTGAGAAAGAAAAGAAATTGAGCGAGTTGAACTGTGCAGTGAATGCCCAATTTATAGCTGATTTGATGTCGTCATGCGTCCCGCGATGGGTCAGGGCCTCCCTGTCGCGGCGCGCGAGGGGATCTAGCTAGGGCATAGGTGGCCTGACTCATGGGGTAGGTTTGACACGTGGGTGATACATGGCCGACACGTGTCTCTGGCGGCTTGCAGGTCTCTTGCGCCCCGCGATAGGCTCCTTGGAGGCTGTCGGGCCCGCGAGAAGCATCAAAAATCTTTATTTTTTATTTTTCATATTGGTTCTCGTCTTGCGCGTTTGAGGTTTTGATTATGAATGATTGCGGGACTTTTGTGAGGGTTGTTACATCCTCCCCCACCTTGTTTTAAATCTCGTCCTCGAGATTCATTGAAATAAGTAGGGATACTTTCGCTTCATTTCCGATTCTAGTTCCCATGTATATTCTGGTCCTCTTTTCGAATTCCATTGTACTTTGACCAGAACTAATCTCTTACGCTTGAGATTCTTAATTTTCCTATCTTCGATTTGTAGAGGTCTCTCAACAAATTTTAATTTTTCCTTTACCTGTATAGAGATTCATCAGCTAAACATTTCCGTAAGTTGCATACAAGAAATACATCATGTACACCAACCATTTCTTCTGGTAATTGTAGCTGATAGGCTACTGGACCAATTCGCTTAATAATTTTATACGGTCCAACATATCTTGGACTTAACTTCCCTTTCTTACTAAATCGAACTACTCCTTTCCATGGAGAAACTTTTAATAGTAGTTTGTCTCTAACTTGGAACTCTAACGGCTTACGTCTCTTATTTGCATAACTCTTTTGACAATCTCGTGCTGTTTTTAGTCTTTCCTTGACTTGAATTATCTTGTAAGTTGTTTCTTGTACAATGTCAGGACTTGATAATTGTTTTTCTCCTATTTCTGCCCAACATACTAGAGTTCGGCACTTTCGTCCATAAAGTGCTTCAAATGGAGCGGCATTGATACTGGTGTGATAACTATTGTTATAGGAGAATTCTATTAATGGTAAATGATCGTCCCAATTTCCTCCAAAATTCATTACACATGTCCTCAGCATGTCTTCCGATGTTTGGATTGTCCTTTCACTTTTTCCATCTGTTTGGGGTGATAAGCTGTACTTAAATTTATTCGTGTTCCCATAGCTTTTTGGAAACTTTTCCAAAAATGAGAAGTGAAATGACTATCTCTATCAGACACAATGGATAACGGAATTCCAGGCAATAAAACTATTTCATCTACATATAGCTTAGCTAACCTTTCCATACTAAAGGTTTCATTCATTGGTAGAAAATGGGCAGACTTGGTTAATCGATCCACAATCACCCAGATTGCGTGGTCACCTTTTCTTGTTTTGGGTAATTTGGTAACAAAGTCCATTGTTATCAATTCCCATTTCCATACTGCCATTTCTAATTGCTGAAGTAAACCTGAAGGTTTCTGGTGTTCAACTTTAACTTGCGAACAAGTTAGACACTTATAAATGTGACTAGCTATATCCTTTTTCATTCCTATCCACCAAAAATTCTTCCTCAAATCTTGATATATCTTGTCACTACCAGGATGCATCGTATATTTAGACTTATAAGCTTCCTCTAAAATTCTATATCATAGGTTTTCTTGGATTAGGTACCCAAATCCTTTTCTCATGGAATCTCCAAATTCCATATGTTCCTTTTTCTAATTCCTTCACCATTCCTTTTAATCCTTCGGCATCAACCTTGATTGCTGTTTCCTTGGTACTCTTCAATTGCTCTATTAAATCTATATGCATATTTAATATGAGAGCACTTACTCATTTCGGTTTCTCATGATACTTACGACTTAAAGCATCAACTACCACATTAGCTTTACCTTTGTGATATTGGATATCACAGTCGTAGTCACTTAAAATTTCCATCAATCGTCTTTGCCTCATGTTCAGCTTGTTTCGCTCAAAAATATATCTTAACCTTTATTATCTATAAAGATAGTAAACTTACTACCATACAAATAATATCTCCAAATTTTTGGGGGCAAAAATTATTGCTCCTAATTCCAAATCATGAGTTGTATAATTCTCTTCGTGCTTCTTTAGTTGCCTAGATGCATAAGCAATTACTTTCTCACGTTGCATTAAAACACATCCTAATCTTAATCTAGAGGCATCACAAAGATTACAAAATCCTTAGTTGCTTTTGGTAATGCAAGTATTGGTGCATCCGTTAACTTTTGTTTCAAGGTTGTAAAAGCTTATTTCTAGTTGGGTCCCCATTCAAACTTAACCGACTTACACGCTAACTTGGTTAACGGAACGACTATCCGTGAAAAATCTTGGATAAAGCATCGATAATATCCTACTAATCCTAGGAAATTTCTGACTTCCCTAGGTGACTTAGGGACTTCTAAGGCCTCATCTCTAAAGAGATTTGAAGCATACATTACTTTATCTTCTTCGGCACATTTGCTGATCTTAAGAACAACTTCAGTCTTTTCTAACCATCGCAGAGCAGCCATGGCTCCTTCACTGCCTGCGAATTCAGTTAGCTACAAGCTAGAAAATCTTTGTAAGTACATTCGGAAGTCATTGCCTTCATTTTCATAGGAAATGGAGCTTTGATAAAGATGTCATTATCTCCATTGACGCTTTGACTAAAATTGTTGCTATGATTACGTTTGCTATTCAAAGATTTATTATTTTCTATAGGCACATGGTTTCTAACAGCTTCGATAATTAAAGGTATTGCGTCAGCTATTGCCTGAGCTATTATATTCTTTATAGCACTTTTATCCAAAGAATTTTCATGGTTGTTCTGGCTAGATTGATTAAATTCATTCGACATATGTATTATAAAAATATTTCCAATATTAATATTATAGAATAAATAATAAAATAAAAAATATCGTAAATACAATTAGTCAGAGCATATTGTCAAAAAAGTCGATCATTGCGACTTTTACTCTTTATATATATTATGCTTCATATATCATACATATACTACCACATATATGTATAGATTTTAGTTTAGTTTTTATAATCATGTACACAAAAACACAAAAAATATATTACACACACACACACACACACAATATATATATATATATATATATATATATATATATTATAAGGTTAATTCTGGTTTTAAAAGTGATGTTCCCTCTCGTCGTACTTTTAGACGAGATTTTTTCCCATAGTGCGGATCCGGTTGCCGGTGTCCATCAGCTCCTCTCCATAGTGGCGAAGTTCTGCCACGTTGTCATGGTTTATTGGGGGGATAAGCTGGGGGTTTAGGTTGGTAATTCGGGTAAAATTGAAAAGGACCAGTCATTAGATCTTGGAAAGCCCAGTCGTTGGTCCACCATTCTTCAACTAGGTTTTGAGGTGACATGAGGCTCCTTTACAACGTCAAATCTATAAGAGGAGGTTATGTTACCTTTGCTGGAGACACAGGTGGTTATATTACTAGTGAAAGAATGGTATCCAACGGGATAGTGAGCTTTGATAAGATCAATTTTGTGCAACAACTTGATCATAATCTTCTTAGTGTTTCTCAAATTTGTGACAAAAAGTTCTTCGTACATTTTGATGATGCTGGATGTTATGTGCTTAAATCCGGTTTCAAAATACCCGACAATCGGATTCTCTTATCTGCACCAAGAATCAATGACTTGTATGTATTAGATATGAGCCAAGCAATTACTACGTCTGCGCCAGTAACCTGTTTTATCTCAAAAGCCACTAAGAAAGAGTCCATCTCTTGGCATAGACGGATGGGACACATTCATTTAAGAAAAATGAATCATTTGGTGAAAAATGATCTTGTGAATGGCATTCCTGTCAACAACTTTCATCTTCAGGATGTCTATGTATCATGCAGAAAGGAAAGCAACGAAAGAAATTGCACCCTTAGAAGAAAATCAAAACAACAGCTTTTCCATTTGAACGTTTGCATATGGATCTGTTTGGACCAGTGAAGCATAAAAGTATCAACAACGATTCGTACTACTTAGTAGTGACCGATGATTATTCTTGGTTTTCTTGGGTAGCGTTCATGGCACACAAGAGTGAGACGTTTATAATTATTAAAAACTTAATCGCAATGATTGAGAATTTGTATAATATAAAGGTAATAAGAATACGGAGCGACAATAGTACTGAGTTCAAGAATCATGCTATGGAGGATTTCTGTCGTTCAAAGGGTATACTTCATGAATACAATGCAAGGTATACTCCACAGCAAAATGGTGACGATGGGCATAAAAATCGAACATTGATCAAAACTACAAGGACTATGTTAGTAGAATCGCAGTTAGCCATTCCTTTTTGGAATGAAGATGTGGCCTGTACCTTCCACACCATGAATCGTATTCTTACAGTTAAAAGGCATAACAAGACTAGCTTTGAGCTATTACACAAACGGAAATCCAACTTGTAATTTCTTGAAATATTTGGGGCTCCTTGGACAATGATCGATCCAGATGGAAAATTCGGGGCAAAAAAATTGAGTGATACTTTGTTGGGTATGCCACTTCGAATTTAAGGGTATAGAATGTTGAAACTAAAAGGATCAAGGAATGGTTTGAAGTTAAAGTACAAAGACATACAGTTCTGATCAGATGTCCTGGTAAGCCCTGGATGTTTGAGTATGATGACTTTTTCAATTCGTTCAATGTGGAAGAAGAGATAGTGGATGCTACTACACAAATGTTTTTCGAGAGTGACAACGCAACAAAGTCTACGTTGGTTCGTCCTATTGTTGTTAACACTCAGGCATTGTATTTAGTTAACAATAATGCTCTCTATGAGGACTTTCAAGATGCTGCTGAATTTAACAAATCTTCAAAAGATGATGAATTTCATGATGCAAACCAAGAAGTTCCGACAGCCGCTGTCCATGGTACTTCATAGGCTACTCCTCTAGTGGACACACCCGCGGTAGGTGAAGCCACTGCATCATCTTCTTCACTTGTTCAGAATCTTGGATTGGTTGTTGATCTAAACATTAACAATTTGGGTACAAATATTCAAGTTCCTACCAATCTAGAGACTAGGATTCATAATACCTATCCTCAGTAAAACATCATCGGAAACGTTCACAGTGGTGTGCAGACGAGAAATTGGTTGAGAAATAACAACGCTGGCTTGTATGCAGAAATTATAGAATCGGGTATGCAGAATGATTGTCCCTTCGCTTGCTATGTGTCAAAAGAAGAATGAAGATCTTGGAAGGAATCGCTAAAGGAAGATTCATGGGTGGAAGTTATGCAGGAGGAACTTCAACAATTCTTGAAGTTGGGTGTCTAGAAATTGGTTGATAGACCTGCGAACTACAAGAAGATTAGCACCCGTTGGGTATTCAAGTGCAACAAAGATGACTGTGGAGTTGTTGTGAGAAACAAGGCAAAACTTATTGTTCAAGGCTTTCACTAGGTGGAAGGGATAGATTACAATGAAGTATATGCACTAGTTGCACGTCTAGAGGCCATTCTCATTTTCCTAGACTATGCTTCCTACAAGAGGTTTAAGGTTTATCAAATGGACGTGAAAAGTGCATTTCTTCATGGTGTGGTTGAGGAAGAAGTGTATGTTGAATAACCACCAGGTTTTGAAGATCCTATTCATCCAGATCAGGTTTGGTTACTCAACAAAGCGCTTTACGGGCTTCATCAAGCTCCGAGGACATGGTACGAAATGTTATCAACCTACGTACTGGAGAATGGATTTCGACGAGGTTTTATCGATTGCACTATTTCATCAAGGAGAAATATGGAGATCTTTTATTAGTATAGGTATGCGTAGATGATATTATTTTTTGTTCAACTAACGATGTCTTGTGCATGGATTTCGAGCATGTTGTGCAAGAGAAATTCTATCTCTAAACAACAATTTTCTTTCTCTAAAAACTCCGCAATCGCCCCATCCCTCATCATCGTGGTTCAATGAACACCGATGGTGGATGGTTGGTTGTTGTTTTTGATGGAAATGCATGAACAATAGAGAAAAAAAGTTGTTTATGGAAGCTTTAGTTTGGTGAAGAAGAACGATATAAAAGGTAAGGTTTGTTTCTTGGAAAAGGGATATAGTACTGGATATGTGGGTTGGTGAAATGAGGTATAAAGTACTAATTAGATGAGAGGGTAAAAAGACCAAATGACCTTAAAATGGAGACATGGTGATTGTGGATGACTTTGACGTTTATGGATCAAGTGTTTGGGTTTCCAAGGTTTCTCTCTAACTTGGGTCTTCTCTTAATACTTACACTACACTACACACACATACATACATATATACATACATACATACATACATACACACACACATAAATACATACATGCATACATACGTACATATATATATATAGGAGAATGTTAATTTAAGAAGAAAGTTAATGTGAGAAGAAAAAGAAGAAATGTCATAATAGTAAAACATTAACTAGTTTATAACTACTCTCATTAATAAAGCAAAAACATTTTATCCTACACATTTCAAAATTTATCCGACATATGTCTTACATTTACCGGAATTTACCCTACACACATGTAAATTTACCTTACACATTTCAAAATTTATCCTACACATACTAAAATTTATCCTACACATGTCGAAAATTGTCCTACGCCATAAATTATTTTATCTTGAGAGAGTATATGAAAAAAATGAGTTTCAATTTTAAGTAATTAGTTAATTAATGACAATTATAGATTTACTTATATGCCCTTTAACATTACATTAAATACACCATTAAATGAAGTAAATGAAGAATTACTATTGGTTTAAAAGTTATTCTTTTTATTCTTACAAGACTTCTTATTTGAACTCTCCACTATATATATATATATATATATTTGAAGTTCAGAGATGATTCTCTTCCATCTTTTCTATTTATTTTTCATTATCATATTAAGATAATTTATCACACTAAATTATTACGTTTAAATTCTAAAGTCGTCCTTTTAATCACCGTGTTTTTACCAAATGCATTTGTTCTTGGGCGCCCTTGCTTGAAAGTGTTACATCTGTGGGGTTGAGTAATGGAGAAGCGCCCTTTTACAAGGGCTTAATCAAGTCGTGGTCTGTGGAGTCAGATGAATACAAATATATGTTTTCGTTTCAGTTTGATTTTGGATTCATTAATGACTCTTACATGGTTCAATGACTTATATATATCTTTTGTTTTATATAGTTTTAAATTATTTTAGAGTAGTATCTATCCCTTTTTGTAACTATAAAATTTAGAGAAACACATAGAGAATGTAAAAATAATAAAACTAATATCCGTTCTCTATAATAAAGAAAAACATATAAACTTGTAATAGTGAATCTTTTATATAGAGACTTAATGTTTATTCTACACACGTGTTTCTAAAATGTTTGTGAGTGGAAGAAAAATAAAAGTAGTATAAAATTAATTATTATTTAACTAAACGGAGACCACTGGGGTTCGTGATCCAGTTTTAAGGCAAAACATTTTAAAACATCTAAATGTGAGGTTTTAGGTTCAAGTCTCAAGAGAATTAAGAAATTCACTGTTAAAAAAGAAAAAAAAAACTAAATGGAGACATGTATGAAAAATGAGATGTGAGGAGTTTTTAAAAATGAACAAAATTTAGACATAAAATTATTTTAAGTAAACTTATAGCGATAAAGGTAGAGTAGCTATCGTAGATGCTCTTTAGAGCATTGACATCCTTTCCACCAAATCTATTCTATAATTCCACTAAAGATACATATATTTTCTTTTTCATTTCAATTAAATAATACTTTTCTACACTTTTATTATTATTTTTTCTCTCTCATTCATTAACAACCACTTTCAAAATATATTAAAAAACTATAAATAATGAATATTGTTCTCTCAAATATACAAATAAACAATAACATTTCTCTCTTCTCTACTCATAACCATTAGTAAGATAACAATATGTGTAATATGTAGCTTTAATCATAAAATCTTCAATCTATAACCTACTTTCTTAATACAATCCAATATTTTATATAAATTGTCATGCTAACATAATATGTATTTATGATAATAAGTTAATCAAAATTTTATAAATAATCTGATTTGGTATAAAAACAACTTGAATAAGAAAAATAAATAAACAAAGTGATAGATGTGGAAATATAAAGATTTGTAAGTGTGGATGAGGAAACATGGGCATTTTTAAAGAATTTATGAAAATGAGATCGATATGCTAACTGGCCGAGAGAGTCTATAGTGTTTATAGCCCTTTACACTATAAATAGTCTTATAATATATAGTTGTATTCATAGTTATATATTGGGATTAAACTATTAGGATTAAACATCTAATTTATCGTGGTAATGTTAAGGTTAAGAACCAAACACCTTACAAAGTCGCAAACAATTGTAATTAATCTTCTAATTAAGATTATTGTACCTATAAAACGAACTAATAGTTGGACAAATAATGATAAAAAAGTTTTAGAATAAGCCAACTAATATGGGCACTTAATTTAAATATTTGAGTATTAATCAATATGTTTTTGTGCGTTTGTGTTATCGTGTGCACATATATAGAAAATCACTATTGTCTTTCTAAGAACTCACAAAATCATTAGCCCAAAACATGGGGAACTTTGTGTCTTGCTTTACCTCATTACAAGAAACCCAAACTTTTCCCATTGATACCAGTTTCAAGCTTCCATCTCCATTGCCTTCTTGGCCACCAGGTTTTATTCAACTCTATAATTTTCAAAACTTTTATTTATATATAAATTAGTTATTATACACACATAATCTAAAAAAAATATTATTTTTGATTTGTTTCATAGGAAATGGTTTTGCTAGTGGAATAATTGATCTTGGGGGACTTGAAGTTTGCCAAATAACATCTTTCACCAAAATTTGGTCCACTTCTCAAAATGGATCTGATGCCACTGATGTCACATTCTTTGAGCCATCACCCATACCAGATGGCTTTTCCATGCTTGGTTGTTATTGCCAATCCAATGAAGGCCCACTTTTTGGTTGGGTTCTCGCCGGAAAAGATGTTTCCGGAGGAACCCTAGCTGCTCCGGTCGACTACACTCTAGCCTGGAGCAGCAATGATTCATGTTATGTCTGGCTACCAACCCCACCGGAGGGTTATAAGTCAGTAGGCTACACAATCACTATCTTGCCGGAAAAACCTTCACTCGATAGAATCCGGTGTGTTCGAGCTGATCTAACCGATGAAGCAGAAGTAGAAGCGTTGTTATGGACTTCTAATGATGTGAATGTGTATGGATTAAGGCCAAAAGTTAGAGGCAGACAAGCTCAAGGGGTGTCTGTAGGTACATTCATAATAAGCAAAAGTGAAGATGATACAAGTTTATTATCTCTTTCTTGTTTAAAGAATAATAACTTTGAGAACTTAACTTCTTTCATGCCAAATTTAGACCAAATTGATGCCCTAGTTAAGGAATACTCCCCAAGATTCTATTTTCACCCTAAAGAAACCTACTTTTTTGCTTCAACAACATGGTATTTCACCAATGGGGTTCAACTCTACCACACAGGAGAAGAGTCAAACCCTATCCCTGTGGATCCCACCGGCTCGAACCTTCCTAAAGGTGGTTCAAATGATGGCACATACTGGCTCGACATGCCAGTTGATGAAGCTGAGAGAGAAAGGATCAAGAAAGGTGACTTGCAAAGTTGTGAGGCTTATCTTCATGTCAAACCAATGCTTGGAGCCACATTTACAGATTTAGCCATATGGGTTTTTTACCCTTTCAATGGCCCTTCAACTGCTAAATTGGGGTTGGTGGATATCCCTCTAGGTAGGATTGGTGAACATATAGGAGACTGGGAGCATGTGACCCTTAGGGTTAGCAATTTTAATGGGCTTTTATATCGTGTTTATTTCGCGCGACACAGTGGAGGGATTTGGGTGGACACCACGTCCCTTGAGTTTTTAGATGGCAGTAATAACTTCGCAGCTTATCCGTCACTAAATGGACATGCAACATACCCGGTCCCAGGACTTGTACTACAAGGAAATGATGTGGTTGGTCTTAAAAATGATACTGCAAAAAGTGACAAATTTTTTAATGTAAAAGAAAGATATTCAGTCATGGCCGCCGAATACATCAATGATGTAATTGAGCTGCCATGGGTGAATTTTGCAAGAAAATGGGGTCCAAAAATAACGTATGAGGTTGGAATTGAGATTGAAAAAATTCAGAATTCAGTAGCCGGAACTTTGGCATCGCCAATAGGAAGCTTGCTCGGCCTTATACCAAGGGAATTTTCAAGTGAGGATGGACCTATCGGACCAAAAATGAAGGTTGACTGGGACGGTGATGAACGCTGATTAATTCGTGTTTGTTAACTATTTTACTTTCTTTTTTCAGTTTATGTTACATTTGCATTTAACTCGTTTTGTATGTGATGTTGTACGTTTTCTTGGTATGAAATATTGTTTTGTTTGACTTGTTTATATAATACCGAACAAGTTACCAAACCCTATGTGCCGAACACATCACAACCAGAAGGAGCCAACCAGACAACTTTGACTTGTACACACCATCAATGACATATGGAGGGTGGACACCTTCTTCCAATCTAGATGGTCGAAATGTCTGATAAGAATTATAAAAATGTGTATATAATAACTGGCAATGACCATTTTGATTCTGATATATCCAATATTAGGTTATGAAACATGTGTAGGTAGGTGTAGGGGTGTTTATGGATGACTGATTGGTTAACAATTAATGAATAACGAATTATGTATTGAGAAATACTGTATATAAATTTTCTGGTTTTTTTCTAAACAAAATTAAAATGTTTAACCAACGACTATCTGATTATTTTTTGTTGTATGTCAAATGAAATGATCTTATTGATTAATTTCACATCAACTTTGGGTTGACCATCACTTTTTGTTCTTTCTAAAAGATAAAACCATATTTAATCGTAAATTATATTCATGTCCTTATTTTTTATAGAAAAAGAGGAACACGTATTTCATTGATTATTCAAGTAAAATGACCGATATCTTCAACATCTACCTTTCAACATCTTTATTTCTTTAAACTAATAATGAACATAAAAAATCATTAATGATATTTTGGTCCTTGCTAACCGTTATGCTTAATAAACAACAATTAAAATTTGAAAGTAGGTCCTCACATATAACTCACATATGTGTTCATTTTTTAACTTATCTTCGATATAAATTTTGTCATAATCTAGGTCGTTTTCAACGTAATATATTACATTAGAGACAACTCACTTTTTTGATAAGGTTGATATTAAAACACACACACATATATATATATAGGGTAGAGATCAAGAGTGAACAACTCTATTAGAGCGAACTGATCTAGACCGTTGATCTGAGTCATCTTTAATTCTTTAATGGTGGCATGATCGTAAATAATAATATAAGTTTTTAAGTTAAAAATTAAATGAAAAGGTTAAATTAGTAATTTTTAAAACTGGCAAATCTTTTTGAAATAGGAAAGAAAACAGTTCCCCACGACCCCCCCCAAATCGCTACGTTCTGGTTTTGAAGAAATCCATCACCCTAATAGCTTCCTTTCACCCGTATACTTCCCCAACTAAGAATCTCCTTTTCCTGTGTGCAATATTTGATGTTTCAGAACGCAGAATTTGAGGGTTAAATCCAGCGGCGAATTGAGGTAATTGTACAAGTTTCGGTTGTTTTTTTGATGATTTTCGTGCAATTGTATGTAATCTATGATTATGTCGTCGAATAATCTTAAAAGCATTCGCTTGTTAGGGTTTGCAAATTGTTGAAAAGTATATAAATTCGCACAGTGAATGGTAAGGATTTGTTGTGGTTATTTCATTTTAAAAGAATGTTGAAACCCCCAAAACCATTAATTTTTTGTATATGACAATGTTGGTATTTTTGTGTTTACTGGAGTAATTGATATATGCCGGTCGACATGAAAATTCATATAGTACACATGTGTATTGTTGTTATTAATGCGAAAAATGAGCGAGTGGTTGTGTATTGTTTAGAGTTTATAGTATGTTTTGTTTGATTTTTGGCCCTAATTTCCAGTGTAGTATGTAAATTTTGCTGGTTGGGATATTTATAAGTCTGACTGATCTGCAAAGTTTTTTTAGGTAATTCCGTCCGTTTGGGTAAAATGGAATGTTTGGGTGTTTTTTGACGCAATGAAGTTTTGACATTCAGTATCTAATATTCCAGTACACAGGTGTATTTTGTTATTCTTTTCATTTGTATGGTCGGTTTCAAGGTCTAGTATAGATAGATGGAATTGGTGATGTATAATTCTGTATTTTGAAAAAGTGGATTATTATGTTGTTGTTAAACACAATGAGGGCTGTTTGAATCCAGTACATGCGTAGTACTCATCTATGTTATCTGTATGTTATAATGTTCTTGGTCGGTTAAATGTGTTTGATAAGTTTCAAGGTTTAGGATTGCCAGGTGATATTTTTTTATTGTGTATAAAGTAAACAATGGCAATATATGTTGTTGTTAAACAAGGATGATGGCTGTTGGAATCCAGTACTTGTGTAGTACACATATGTGTTATCTGTATATTATAGTGTTTGTATTTGTGCAGGCTATAGTTGGTTTTGCATTGGATACAAACTTTTTGTTAGCATAATGAAGAAACGTAAGTTGTTAACATACTTATGGGTAAAACATATTTGGTAATATATTAGTAGTTTGTAGAAAAATTTAACTAATATAAATGGTTAAATCATGTAGGTCATCGAAGCGAAAGAATAGCTCGTTTGAAAGCGAGTAGGTTTAGTAACATCATTGACGACCCTATACAATTTTCGGATGAGGAAGCGAACTCTGATAAAGAGGGAAAAGGTAAAGAAAATTTATATATGTTGTTGCTGAATACGGTGTTCAAAGATAGATCAAGATTTTCGGGGGTTGTAAACTCATGGTTGTGTTGTTCCACAAAGTCATATACCTCGTACTCAGACGAGTTTTTTATACGGACAAACTTAACACATGCCTTGCAATCTGTAACTTTAACTTTCGAACGTCTTTTTGGGGAACATGAGTTGATTTGATCAACGATTTTATCTTTCCGTTTAGGTTTGTTGGCTCTATAACATAAGACATATCTCCTATTCGTTACAATAATGTCTCCTATTTTTTCCTTCTACGAAGTATCAAGACGGGTTCCGAAACCCGCAAGTTGTGCATACTCTACATACATTGCAATAGCTTCTTCAATAGTACTAAATCTAGCTTTAATAAATGGTTTGAATACGGGAGGGACGGTTGGTGCAGTACCTAGTACCATTAGGATTTTCGTATACGTTGCTGGCAACTGATTCTGCAAATGGTTAACATGCAAAAAAAAAATTAAAAACAGTTTATGAAAAAAATAAGACACCAACCTTGAGTAATGTTATTTATACATATGTGTACTGTGAGATTCATATCATACAGTTCACAAAGTGTACTTATCTTTTGACACGTCGACAAATACATCAATATTACTGGCAGGCACATAAAATATACACATGCGTACTGTTATGTAACGACTTGACAATTAAAGAAAATCATTCAATCAGATATACAAAACGAAAAAAACAGCATGTATGCTCATGATTACTGGCTGGAATATACAAAACGCATACATCACCTAATTGGTTTATACTAATGTAAAATATACACATGTGTATGGTAATGTAACGAATTGACACGTAGACAAATACATCAATATTGCTGGCTGATCTGTAAAATATACACATGTGTACTGTTATGTAACGACTTGAAAATTAAAGAAACCATTCATTCAGATATACAAAATGTCAAAAAACAGCAGGTATGCTCATTATTACTTGCTGTAATATACAAAACGCATACATCACCTAATTGGTTTATACTAATGTAAAATATACACATGTGTATCGTAATGTAATGAATTGACAATTAAAGAAACAAAACAATCAGATTTACAAAAACGGAAAAATCCAGCAGATATGGTCCTGATTAATGGCTGGCATATACAAAACGCATACATAACATATATGTCCTAACCTGCATCGATACTACGACAAACAGCAAAACTACAAACACAACGTAGATCAATCGTATAAAAAACAAGCAATGAATTATGTCTCTATGAACATACGAACAACTGTACATTTAAAACAGAATATACCATGTCGAACTGTTGAATTTGACGAAAGAAAAGACAGAAATAAAAACTACATTCGTGAAGGTATGAATTCCGACCGAAATATAAAACTTAATAAAAAACTAAATCGCACCTGGTCGATCCAATGTCGTAACGAAAACATTACCGACAGGCTGATCGTTTGCTTCATCATCATTCACGACTGTCTTGTTCGTATAGGTTAGAGGTTCGTCCATAAAGGAAACAATATGAACGAAAATTATATCAAAACTGTGGATAAACAAATAGTTCGACTACCGTGAAAAAAGTCTGGATATAATAAGAGATTTTTTATGATTCTGAATATGTAAATCGATTGTGGACTACAACATATTGATTCAGAATTGAATAAATCGGGACTTGATATGAATTTGTAACCGAATATACTGAAGATCGGTATAAAGGATAAAACAAAATAGTTTGAATTGATTAGATCTACAATTTAGGAAACCATGTAACTACCATGTTAAGATTTTTTTTAAGGTTAATTCTGGTTTCAAAAGTGATGTTCCATCTCGTCGTACTTTTAGACGAGATTTTTTCCCATAGTGCGGATCCGGTTGCCGGTGTCCATCAGCTCCTCTCCATAGTGGCGAAGTTCTGCCACGTTGTCATGGTTTATTGGGGGATAAGCTGGGGGTTTAGGTTGGTAATTCGGGTAAAATTGAAAAGGACCAGTCATTAGATCTTGGAAAGCCAAGTCGTTGGTCCATCATTCTTCAACTGGGTTTTGAGGTGACATGAGGCTCCTTTACAACGTCAAATCTAAGAGGATGTTATGTTACCTTTGCTGGAGACACAGGTGGTTATATTACTGGTGAAAGAATGGTATCCAACGGGATAGTGAGCTTTGATAAGATCAATTTTGTGCAACAACTTGATCATAATCTTCTTAGTGTTCCTCAAATTTGTGACAAAAAGTTCTTCGTACATTTTGATGATGCTAGATGTTATGTGCTTAAATCCGGTTTCAAAATACCCGACAATCGGATTCTCTTATCTGCACCAAGAATCAATGACTTGTATGTATTAGATATGAGCCAAGCAATTACTACGTCTGCGCAAGTAACCTGTTTTATCTCAAAAGCCACTAAGAAAGAGTCCATCTCTTGGATAGACGGATGGGACACATTCATTTAAGAAAAATGAATCATTTGGTGAAAAATGATCTTGTGAATGGCATACTGTCAACAACTTTCATCTTCAGGATGTCTGTGTATCATGCAGAAAGGAAAGCAACGAAAGAAATTGCACCCTTAGAAGAAAATCAAAACAACAGCTTTTCCATTTGAACGTTTGCATATGGATCTGTTTGGACCAGTGAAGCATAAAAGTATCAACAACGATTCGTACTACTTAGTAGTGACCGATGATTATTCTTGGTTTTCTTGGGTAGCGTTCATGGCACACAAGAGTGAGACGTTTAAAATTATTAAAAACTTTGTATAATATAAAGGTAATGCAAGGTATACTCCACAGCAAAATGGTGACGATGGGCATAAAAATCGAACATTGATCAAAACTACAAGGACTATGCTAGTAGAATCGCAGTTAGCCATTCCTTTTTGGAATGAAGATGTGGCCTGTACCTTCCACACCATGAATCGTGTTCTTACAGTTAAAAGGCATAACAAGACTAGCTTTGAGCTATTACACAAACGGAAATCCAACTTGTAATTTCTTGAAATATTTGGGGCTCCTTGGACAATGATCGATCCAGATGGAAAATTCGGGGCAAACAAATTGAGTGATACTTTGTTGGGTATGCCACTTCGAATTTAAGGGTATAGAATGTTGAAACTAAAAGGATCAAGGAATGGTTTGAAGTTAAAGTACAAAGACATACAGTTCTGATCAGATGTCCTGGTAAGCCCTGGATGTTTGAGTATGATGACTTTTTCAATTCGTTCAATGTGGAAGAAGAGATAGTGGATGCTACTACACAAATGTTTTTCGAGAGTGACAACGCAACAAAGGCAACGTTGGTTCGTCCTATTGTTGTTAACACCCAGGCATTGTATTTAGTTAACAATAATGCTCTCTATGAGGACTTTCAAGATGCTGCTGAATTTAACAAATCTTCAAAAGATGATGAATTTCATGATGCAAACCAAGAAGTTCCGACAGCCGCTGTCTATGGTACTTCAGAGGCTACTCCTCTAGTGGACACACCCGCAGTAGGTGAAGCCACTGCATCATCTTCTTCACTTGTTCAGAATCTTGGATTGGTTGTTGATCTAAACATTAACAATTTGGGTACAAATATTCAAGTTCCTACCAATCTAGAGACTAGGATTCATAATACCTATCCTCAGTAAAACATCATCGGAAACGTTCACAGTGGTGTACAGACGAGAAATTGGTTGAGAAATAACAACGCTGGCTTGTATGCAGAAATTATAGAATCGGGTATGCAGAATGATTGTCCCTTCGCTTGCTATGTGTCACAAGAAGAATGAAGATCTTGGAAGGAATCGCTAAAGGAAGATTCATGGGTGGAAGTTATGCAGGAGGAACTTCAACAATTCTTGAAGTTGGGTGTCTAGAAATTGGTTGATAGACCTGCGAACTACAAGAAGATTAGCACCCGTTGGGTATTCAAGTGCAACAAAGATGACTGTGGAGTTGTTGTGAGAAACAAGGCAAAACTTATTGTTCAAGGCTTTCACTAGGTGGAAGGGATAGATTACAATGAAGTATATGCACTAGTTGCACGTCTAGAGGCCATTCTCATTTTCCTAGACTATGCTTCCTACAAGAGGTTTAAGGTTTATCAAATGGACGTGAAAAGTGCATTTCTTCATGGTGTGGTTGAGGAAGAAGTGTATGTTGAATAACCACCAGGTTTCGAAGATCCTATTCATCCAGATCAGGTTTGGTTACTCAACAAAGCGCTTTACGGGCTTCATCAAGCTCCGAGGACATGGTACGAAATGTTATCAACCTACGTACTGGAGAATGGATTTCGACGAGGTTTTATCGATTGCACTATTTCATCAAGGAGAAATATGGAGATCTTTTATTAGTATAGGTATGCGTAGATGATATTATTTTTTGTTCAACTAACGATGTCTTGTGCATGGATTTCGAGCATGTTGTGCAAGAGAAATTCTATCTCTAAACAACAATTTTCTTTCTCTAAAAACTCCGCAATCGCCCCATCCCTCATCATCGTGGTTCAATGAACACCGATGGTGGATGGTTGGTTGTTGTTTTTGATGGAAATGCATGAACAATAGAGAAAAAAAGTTGTTTATGGAAGCTTTAGTTTGGTGAAGAAGAACGATATAAAAGGTAAGGTTTGTTTCTTGGAAAAGGGATATAGTACTGGATATGTGGGTTGGTGAAATGAGGTATAAAGTACTAATTAGATGAGAGGGTAAAAAGACCAAATGACCTTAAAATGGAGACATGGTGATTGTGGATGACTTTGACGTTTATGGATCAAGTGTTTGGGTTTCCAAGGTTTCTCTCTAACTTGGGTCTTCTCTTAATACTTACACTACACTACACACACATACATACATATATACATACATACATACATACATACACACACACATAAATACATACATGCATACATACGTACATATATATATATAGGAGAATGTTAATTTAAGAAGAAAGTTAATGTGAGAAGAAAAAGAAGAAATGTCATAATAGTAAAACATTAACTAGTTTATAACTACTCTCATTAATAAAGCAAAAACATTTTATCCTACACATTTCAAAATTTATCCGACATATGTCTTACATTTACCGGAATTTACCCTACACACATGTAAATTTACCTTACACATTTCAAAATTTATCCTACACATACTAAAATTTATCCTACACATGTCGAAAATTGTCCTACGCCATAAATTATTTTATCTTGAGAGAGTATATGAAAAAAATGAGTTTCAATTTTAAGTAATTAGTTAATTAATGACAATTATAGATTTACTTATATGCCCTTTAACATTACATTAAATACACCATTAAATGAAGTAAATGAAGAATTACTATTGGTTTAAAAGTTATTCTTTTTATTCTTACAAGACTTCTTATTTGAACTCTCCACTATATATATATATATATATATTTGAAGTTCAGAGATGATTCTCTTCCATCTTTTCTATTTATTTTTCATTATCATATTAAGATAATTTATCACACTAAATTATTACGTTTAAATTCTAAAGTCGTCCTTTTAATCACCGTGTTTTTACCAAATGCATTTGTTCTTGGGCGCCCTTGCTTGAAAGTGTTACATCTGTGGGGTTGAGTAATGGAGAAGCGCCCTTTTACAAGGGCTTAATCAAGTCGTGGTCTGTGGAGTCAGATGAATACAAATATATGTTTTCGTTTCAGTTTGATTTTGGATTCATTAATGACTCTTACATGGTTCAATGACTTATATATATCTTTTGTTTTATATAGTTTTAAATTATTTTAGAGTAGTATCTATCCCTTTTTGTAACTATAAAATTTAGAGAAACACATAGAGAATGTAAAAATAATAAAACTAATATCCGTTCTCTATAATAAAGAAAAACATATAAACTTGTAATAGTGAATCTTTTATATAGAGACTTAATGTTTATTCTACACACGTGTTTCTAAAATGTTTGTGAGTGGAAGAAAAATAAAAGTAGTATAAAATTAATTATTATTTAACTAAACGGAGACCACTGGGGTTCGTGATCCAGTTTTAAGGCAAAACATTTTAAAACATCTAAATGTGAGGTTTTAGGTTCAAGTCTCAAGAGAATTAAGAAATTCACTGTTAAAAAAGAAAAAAAAAACTAAATGGAGACATGTATGAAAAATGAGATGTGAGGAGTTTTTAAAAATGAACAAAATTTAGACATAAAATTATTTTAAGTAAACTTATAGCGATAAAGGTAGAGTAGCTATCGTAGATGCTCTTTAGAGCATTGACATCCTTTCCACCAAATCTATTCTATAATTCCACTAAAGATACATATATTTTCTTTTTCATTTCAATTAAATAATACTTTTCTACACTTTTATTATTATTTTTTCTCTCTCATTCATTAACAACCACTTTCAAAATATATTAAAAAACTATAAATAATGAATATTGTTCTCTCAAATATACAAATAAACAATAACATTTCTCTCTTCTCTACTCATAACCATTAGTAAGATAACAATATGTGTAATATGTAGCTTTAATCATAAAATCTTCAATCTATAACCTACTTTCTTAATACAATCCAATATTTTATATAAATTGTCATGCTAACATAATATGTATTTATGATAATAAGTTAATCAAAATTTTATAAATAATCTGATTTGGTATAAAAACAACTTGAATAAGAAAAATAAATAAACAAAGTGATAGATGTGGAAATATAAAGATTTGTAAGTGTGGATGAGGAAACATGGGCATTTTTAAAGAATTTATGAAAATGAGATCGATATGCTAACTGGCCGAGAGAGTCTATAGTGTTTATAGCCCTTTACACTATAAATAGTCTTATAATATATAGTTGTATTCATAGTTATATATTGGGATTAAACTATTAGGATTAAACATCTAATTTATCGTGGTAATGTTAAGGTTAAGAACCAAACACCTTACAAAGTCGCAAACAATTGTAATTAATCTTCTAATTAAGATTATTGTACCTATAAAACGAACTAATAGTTGGACAAATAATGATAAAAAAGTTTTAGAATAAGCCAACTAATATGGGCACTTAATTTAAATATTTGAGTATTAATCAATATGTTTTTGTGCGTTTGTGTTATCGTGTGCACATATATAGAAAATCACTATTGTCTTTCTAAGAACTCACAAAATCATTAGCCCAAAACATGGGGAACTTTGTGTCTTGCTTTACCTCATTACAAGAAACCCAAACTTTTCCCATTGATACCAGTTTCAAGCTTCCATCTCCATTGCCTTCTTGGCCACCAGGTTTTATTCAACTCTATAATTTTCAAAACTTTTATTTATATATAAATTAGTTATTATACACACATAATCTAAAAAAAATATTATTTTTGATTTGTTTCATAGGAAATGGTTTTGCTAGTGGAATAATTGATCTTGGGGGACT
Source organism: Scalesia atractyloides (assembly GCA_947069175.1). Taxonomy (NCBI): domain Eukaryota; kingdom Viridiplantae; phylum Streptophyta; class Magnoliopsida; order Asterales; family Asteraceae; genus Scalesia; species Scalesia atractyloides. The sequence goes on from CAMTDV010000008.1 coordinate 80,132,110, forward strand.
TGAAGTTTGCCAAATAACATCTTTCACCAAAATTTGGTCCACTTCTCAAAATGGATCTGATGCCACTGATGTCACATTCTTTGAGCCATCACCCATACCAGATGGCTTTTCCATGCTTGGTTGTTATTGCCAATCCAATGAAGGCCCACTTTTTGGTTGGGTTCTCGCCGGAAAAGATGTTTCCGGAGGAACCCTAGCTGCTCCGGTCGACTACACTCTAGCCTGGAGCAGCAATGATTCATGTTATGTCTGGCTACCAACCCCACCGGAGGGTTATAAGTCAGTAGGCTACACAATCACTATCTTGCCGGAAAAACCTTCACTCGATAGAATCCGGTGTGTTCGAGCTGATCTAACCGATGAAGCAGAAGTAGAAGCGTTGTTATGGACTTCTAATGATGTGAATGTGTATGGATTAAGGCCAAAAGTTAGAGGCAGACAAGCTCAAGGGGTGTCTGTAGGTACATTCATAATAAGCAAAAGTGAAGATGATACAAGTTTATTATCTCTTTCTTGTTTAAAGAATAATAACTTTGAGAACTTAACTTCTTTCATGCCAAATTTAGACCAAATTGATGCCCTAGTTAAGGAATACTCCCCAAGATTCTATTTTCACCCTAAAGAAACCTACTTTTTTGCTTCAACAACATGGTATTTCACCAATGGGGTTCAACTCTACCACACAGGAGAAGAGTCAAACCCTATCCCTGTGGATCCCACCGGCTCGAACCTTCCTAAAGGTGGTTCAAATGATGGCACATACTGGCTCGACATGCCAGTTGATGAAGCTGAGAGAGAAAGGATCAAGAAAGGTGACTTGCAAAGTTGTGAGGCTTATCTTCATGTCAAACCAATGCTTGGAGCCACATTTACAGATTTAGCCATATGGGTTTTTTACCCTTTCAATGGCCCTTCAACTGCTAAATTGGGGTTGGTGGATATCCCTCTAGGTAGGATTGGTGAACATATAGGAGACTGGGAGCATGTGACCCTTAGGGTTAGCAATTTTAATGGGCTTTTATATCGTGTTTATTTCGCGCAACACAGTGGAGGGATTTGGGTGGACACCACGTCCCTTGAGTTTTTAGATGGCAGTAATAACTTCGCAGCTTATCCGTCACTAAATGGACATGCAACATACCCGGTCCCAGGACTTGTACTACAAGGAAATGATGTGGTTGGTCTTAAAAATGATACTGCAAAAAGTGACAAATTTTTTAATGTAAAAGAAAGATATTCAGTCATGGCCGCCGAATACATCAATGATGTAATTGAGCTGCCATGGGTGAATTTTGCAAGAAAATGGGGTCCAAAAATAACGTATGAGGTTGGAATTGAGATTGAAAAAATTCAGAATTCAGTAGCCGGAACTTTGGCATCGCCAATAGGAAGCTTGCTCGGCCTTATACCAAGGGAATTTTCAAGTGAGGATGGACCTATCGGACCAAAAATGAAGGTTGACTGGGACGGTGATGAACGCTGATTAATTCGTGTTTGTTAACTATTTTACTTTCTTTTTTCAGTTTATGTTACATTTGCATTTAACTCGTTTTGTATGTGATGTTGTACGTTTTCTTGGTATGAAATATTGTTTTGTTTGACTTGTTTATATAATACCGAACAAGTTACCAAACCCTATGTGCCGAACACATCACAACCAGAAGGAGCCAACCAGACAACTTTGACTTGTACACACCATCAATGACATATGGAGGGTGGACACCTTCTTCCAATCTAGATGGTCGAAATGTCTGATAAGAATTATAAAAATGTGTATATAATAACTGGCAATGACCATTTTGATTCTGATATATCCAATATTAGGTTATGAAACATGTGTAGGTAGGTGTAGGGGTGTTTATGGATGACTGATTGGTTAACAATTAATGAATAACGAATTATGTATTGAGAAATACTGTATATAAATTTTCTGGTTTTTTTCTAAACAAAATTAAAATGTTTAACCAACGACTATCTGATTATTTTTTGTTGTATGTCAAATGAAATGATCTTATTGATTAATTTCACATCAACTTTGGGTTGACCATCACTTTTTGTTCTTTCTAAAAGATAAAACCATATTTAATCGTAAATTATATTCATGTCCTTATTTTTTATAGAAAAAGAGGAACACGTATTTCATTGATTATTCAAGTAAAATGACCGATATCTTCAACATCTACCTTTCAACATCTTTATTTCTTTAAACTAATAATGAACATAAAAAATCATTAATGATATTTTGGTCCTTGCTAACCGTTATGCTTAATAAACAACAATTAAAATTTGAAAGTAGGTCCTCACATATAACTCACATATGTGTTCATTTTTTAACTTATCTTCGATATAAATTTTGTCATAATCTAGGTCGTTTTCAACGTAATATATTACATTAGAGACAACTCACTTTTTTGATAAGGTTGATATTAAAACACACACACATATATATATATAGGGTAGAGATCAAGAGTGAACAACTCTATTAGAGCGAACTGTGCGAACTGATCTAGACCGTTGATCTGAGTCATCTTTAATTCTTTAATGGTGACATGATCGTAAATAATAATATATGTTTTTAAGTTAAAATTAAATGAAAAAGTTAAATTAGTAATTTTTAAAACTGGCAAATCTTTTTGAAATAGGAAAGAAAACAATTTCACCCTTTAACCTTCCCCACGATCCCCCCCCCCCCCCCCCCCCAAATCGCTACATTCTGGTTTTGAAGAAATCCATCACCCTAATAGCTTCCTTTCACCCGTATACTTCCCCAACTAAGAATCTCCTTTTCCTGTGTGCAGTATTTGAAGTTTTAGAACGCAAAATTTGAGTGTTAAATCCAGCGGCGAATTGAGGTAATTGGACCAGTTTCGGTTGTTTTTTTGATGATTTTCGTGCGATTGTATGTAATCTATGATTATGTCGTCGAATAATCTTAAAAGCATTCGCTTGTTAGGGTTTGCAAATTGTTGAAAAGTATATAAATTCGCACAGTGAATGGTACGGATTTGTTGTGGTTATTTCATTTTAAAAGAATGTTGAAACCCCCAAAACCATTAATTTTTTGTATATAACAATGTTGGTATTTTTGTGTTTACTGGAGAGTTGATGTATGCCAGTCGACATGAAAATTATTATAGTACACATGTGTATTGTTGTTATTAATGCGAAAAATTGAGCGAGTGGTCGTGTATTGTTTAGAGTTTATAGTATGTTTTGTTTGATTTTTGGCCCTAATTTCCAGTGTAGTATGTAAATTTTGCTGGTTGGGATATTTATAAGTCTGACTGTTCTGCAAAGTTTTTTTAGGTAATTCCGTCCGTTTGGGTAAAATGGAATGTTTGGGTGTTTTTTGACGCAATGAAGTTTTGACATTCAGTATCTTTATTCCAGTACACAGGTGTATTTTGTTATTCTTTTCATTTGTATCGTCGGTTTCAAGGTCTAGTATAGGTAGATGGAATTGGTGATGTATAATTCTGTATTTTGAAAAAGTGGATTATTATGTTGTTGTTAAACACAATGAGGGCTGTTTGAATCCAGTACATGCGTAGTACTCATCTATGTTATCTGTATGTTATAATTTTTTTGGTCGGTTAAATGTGTTTGATAAGTTTCAAGGTTTAGGATTGTCAGGTGATATTTTTTTATTGTGTATAAAGTAAACAATGGCAATATATGTTGTTGTTAAACAAGGATGATGGCTGTTGGAATCCAGTACTTGTGTAGTACACATATGTGTTATCTGTATATTATAGTGTTTGTATTTGTGCAGGTTATAGTTGGTTTTGCATTGGATACAAACTTTTTGTTAGCATAATGAAGAAACGTAAGTTGTTAACATACTTATGGGTAAAACATATTTGGTAATATATTAGTTGTTTGTTGAAAAATTTAACTAATATAAATGGTTAAATCATGTAGGTCATCGAAGCGAAAGAATAGCTCGTTTGAAGGCGAGTAGGTTTAGTAACACCATTGACGACCCTATACAATTTTCGGATGAGGAAGCGAACTCTGATAAAGAGGGAAAAGGTAAAGAAAATTTATATATGTTGTTGCTGAATACGGTGTTCAAAGCTAGATCAAGATTTTCGGGGGTTGTAAACCCATGGTTGTGTTGTTCAACAAAGTCATATATCTCGTACTCAGATGAGTTTTTTATACGGACAAACTTAACACATGCCTTGCAATCTGTAACTTTAACATTCGAACGTCTTTTTGGGGAACATGAGTTGATTTGATCAATGATTTTATCTTTCCGTTTAGGTTTGTTGGCTCTAGAACATAAGACATATCTCATATTCGTAACAATAATGTCTCCTATTTTTTCCTTCTGCGAAGTATCAAGACGGGTTCAAAACCCGCAAGTTGTGCATACTCTTCATACATTGCAATAGCTTCTTCAATAGTACTAAATCTAGCTTTAATAAATGGTTTGAATCCGGGAGGGACGGTTGGTGTCCAGTACCTAGTACCATTAGGATTTTCGTATACGTTGCTGGCAACTGATTCTGCAAATGGTTAACATGCAAAAAAAAATTAAAAACAGTTTATGAAAAAAATAAGACATCAACTTTGAGTAATGTTATTTATAAATATGTGTACTGTGAGATTCATATCATACAGTTCACAAAGTGTACTTATCTTTTGACACGTCGACAAATACATCAATATTACTGGCAGGCACATAAAATATACACATGCGTACTGTTATGTGACGACTTGACAATTAAAGAAAATCGTTCAATCATGCTTACTGGCTGGAATATACAAAAAGCATACATCACCTAATTGGTTTATACTAATATAAAATATACACATGTGTACAGTAATGTAACGAATTGACACGTCGACAAATACATCAATATTACTGGCTGATCTGTAAAATATACACATGTGTACTGTTGTGTAACGACTTGATAATTAAAGAAACCATTCAATCAGATATACAAAATGGCAAAAAACAGCAGGTATGCTCATGATTACTGGCTGGAATATACAAAACGCATACATCACCTAATTGGTTTATACTAATGTAAAATATACACATGTGTATGATAATGTAACGAATTGACACGTAGACAAATACATCAATATTGCTGGCTGATCTGTAAAATATACACATGTGTACTGTTGTGTAACGACTTGAAAATTAAAGAAACCATTCATTCAGATATACAAAATGGCAAAAAACAGCAGGTATGCTCATTATTACTTGCTGTAATACGCATACATCACCTAATTGGTTTATACTAATGTAAAATATACACATGTGTATCGTAATGTAATGAATTGACAATTAAAGAAACAAAACAATCAGATTTACAAAAACGGAAAAATCCAGCAGATATGGTCCTGATTAATGGCTGGCATATACAAAACGCATACATAACGTATATGTCCTAACCTGCATCGATACTACGGCAAACAGCAAAACTACAAACACAACGTAGATCAATCGTATAAAAAACATGCAATGAATTATGTCTCTATGAACATACGAACAACTGTACATTTAAAACAGAATATACCATGTCGAACTGTTGAATTTGACGAAAGAAAAGACAGAAATAAAAACTACATTCGTGAAGGTATGAATTCCGACCGAAATATAAAACTTAATAAAAAACTAAATCGCACCTGGTCGATCCAATGTCGTAACGAAAACATTACCGACTGGCTGATCATTTGCTTCATCATCATTCACGACTGTCTTGTTCGTATAGGTTAGAGGTTCGTCCATAATAAGGAAACAATATGAACGAAAATTATATCAAAACCGTGGATAAACAAACAGTTCGACTACCGTGAAAAAAGTCTGGATATTATCAGAGATTTCTTATGATTCTGAATATGTTAATCGATTGTGGACTACAACATATTGATTCAGAATTGAATAAATTGGGACTTGATATGAATTTGTAACCGAATATACTGAAGATCGATGTAAAGGATAAAAAAATAATTTGAATTGATTAGATCTACAATTTAGGAAACCATGTAACTACCATGTTAAGATTTTTTTTTTTAAAATTGAAAAACTAAAATAATAAGTTAAATCACCATCATATCCTTGATAATTTAAAAAGAGATCAATGGTCCAAATTAGTTCACACAGTTCACTATGAAAAAATTGTATATATATATATATATATATATATATATATATATATATATATATATCTTGGGGAAGGTTCATTTGAGAAGAAAAAAACAATGAGAAGAAAAAGAAGAAAAGACATAATGGTAAAATATTAAATAGTTTATAACTACTCTTACTAATTTTGTTATCTTTCATTAATAAAAAAAAACATTTTATCCTACACATTTCAAAATTTATCCTACATATGTCTTACATTTACCGGAATTTACCATACACACACGTAAATTTACCTTACACATTTTAAAATTTATCCTACACATACTAAAATTTATCTTAGACGTGTCGAAAATTGTCCTACACCATAAATATTTTATCTTGAAAGAGTATATGAAAAAAATGAGTTACAAGTTTAATTAATTAGCTAATTAATAATAATTATAGATTTACCTATATGCTCTTTTTCATAATATTAAATACACACATTAAATGAAGTAAATGGAGAATTTCTATTGGTTTAAAAGTTATTCTTTTTATTCTTATAAAATTTTTCTTCTCATTTGAACTCTCCACTATATATATATTATATATATATATAGAGAGAGAGAGAGGGGGGGGGTAAGGTTCTAGAGTGAACACTAGGTTGAGAGTGAACCGTGTGAACTAATCTGATCCATTAGATTATACATCTAGAGATTTTTAAATAATGGCAAGATTGTAATTATAATGTTGTAACACCCCTTACATTAATTGACAGGAGCGTATTTGCATCTTTTGTAAATTGCATTTATTAACAATATAATCAAAATTCCTAAAATCTTGCTAGTTTCCATATATACAAGATACACAGTTTTTAGTGTATAAACACGTGTACAGTCTCGATAGTATCAGTTTATACAAGATACACATATGTTAGTTTATACACATGTGTACAGTCTTGCTAACTATCAATTTATACAAGATACACCGCTGTAAGTTTATACACATGTGTACAGTCTCGCTAACTATCAGTTGATACAAGATACACAGTTGTTAGTTTAGACAGATGTGTACAGACTTTCGATACATCTGTGTATTTTGTAGTCCGACCTAGTTCCGTTAGGAGTTTCATATACGGTTTGAATCTAGGAAGGACAGTTGGTGTCAAGTACCTAGTTCCGTTAGGAGTTTAATATACGTTATTAGCAATTGATTCTACACGAGTTTAAATAATGGAGAAATAATTAAAAATGTGTGTGTGTGAGAGAGAGAGATAGAAAATTAATAGATGAGAAAATTAAGGGAATTAAGAGAGAGAGAGAAATAATGTCAATCTTACCTTTTAATCTAAAAAATAATCAATGATTAAGATTAGTTCACTAAGTTCATTATCAAGAAGTTGTTCACAAATGATCATAATCCTATATATATATATATATATATATATATAGGTAGAGGTTCATGTGAGAAAATTTAAAAGTGTGAGAAGGATAAGAAAGAATATGGAGGTGACATGTGTCCCTTTTTATTTTGGTAGTTTAAAGGTATAAGAGTAATTTAACTAATAAAATCTAATTATAGAATGAATATATGCAACTGATTTTTGGCAGTTATTGTAGGGATTTTCGAATTTGAAATAACACTCTAACTCATAAAAACACCATAACATGTACATTAAAGGCATACATCTTATAAAGAACAAAAATATAGCTCATAAAAACACCCTAACTCATAAAAACACCAAAACATATATATTGAAGGCATACATCTTATAAATAACAGAAATATAACAAAAATAACATCATAACTCATAAAAACACCACAACAGTTATATTGAAGGCACACATCTTATAAAGAACACCCTAACATTGAATATAACAGAAATAACACCCTAATATAACACCGGTCAATACTTTAATCAGAATCAAAACAGAAATAACACCCTAAATATATAAAAACAGAAATAACTCTACATAAGTATATCAACATGGTACTCATATTAAAAATAAAAAAACACTCGTTATTATAGTGTCATTTAAAAAAAAGAGTTACGCATAAAAGTTATTGATATTTAAAAAAGAAGGGGGAAACTTTGCATGTATATTAATGTTAGTTTCTTAATTTAAAAATATTAAATTTACCTTTATACCCTTTATCTAGAAAATTAGTTAGTTTTAAAGTCAACATTATTTACAGAATTGTCACTATGATCTTAACCATTAGATTAAATATCTAATGGTTTAGATTTTTTTTATCCTTCTTACACTTTTAAATTTTCTCACAATAACCTCATTCTATATATATATATATATATATATATATATATATATATGTATATATATATATATATATATATATATAAGATTAGGTTCATTTGTAAACACTTCTTTATTTGTGAACAAAACGAACTAATCCTGGCCATTGATCTAACTTGTTTACTAAGTATAAGGGTAGGATTGTCATTATATATATAAACATTACTTTTATATAAATTTAATACAATTTTCGTTCTAATCAGTTACCAGATAACCACCCCTACAATCTTGCTATTCAAACACCACTTCGTAAATTTGAATTCAATTCAACAACAAAATAGAACCACGTCCATCTTCATTGCGAGTGTTCATCATCTTCTTCCATATCAACAAATTGCAGAGCATCATTGTATCTTTGTTTTTAATATCGCTATAAATTTTAAAATTATGAAAGACACGAATGATCATAATAGTGTTTCAGCAAAGCAAATTTTGCAATTCCTTAGAGCCCCGAACGGGCTAGAGAAGACCATGTGTTTATAACGTCAACTGATCAGCAAGGTATATTTTTTAAACATCATAGTATATACGATATTGGATGTGTATTTAGTTACGTTGTTTCATGAATAAGTAGTTGTATGATTCTTTTATAGTTTTGTTACTGTTTAAAGTTGACGATGTGTAGTTAACATGTTCATACACATCGAATTTAATATATTAAGCTCTCGTTTTCACAGTAGTTTAGTTTATATACATTGATAACAATTATTATTTTAAATTATACACATATGTGAAGCTCATGTATGTTTTCAGATATATATTGGAGTTCTTTTTTGCATATTTTTTATACACAGGTATACAACGCAATTAGGGTTATATCCATATATGTTTTTCGTGTATATATCGAATATTTCATAAGCATACCTAGATTAAAAATACATGCCTATATTGGCTTTACAATATTTATACTTGTGTTTATATAATACATGTTGTTATTTAACTTTTTTTTTCATCCAAACGTGTAGAGTCGGTTGCTAGTAACGTATACGAAAGTTCAAACGGAACTAGGTATTGGAAGCTAATTCTGCCACCCGGTTTCAGACCAGTTATTAAGGCGATATTTAGTACAATACGAGCATCAATTGCAATGTATGAGGAATATGCACCACTAGCAGGGTTTTGTATGCTTTTGGGAGCGATACATAGAATGCGGCAAAAACATACATTATTATACGTCCAATTTCTTATTATGTTTTAAAACTCCTACCCGGATTTTCTTTTGTTTTAACGTACTAGATATAACGTCGGTGAATATACCTTTATTGAGTTAGGGTAGTTGAATCTCAATTATTGTCATTGGAGGTCATGTAAGCTGCATCGGCTGCATGGAGCACGCAGCAACAGCGTCGGCTGCATGACGCACGAGCAGCAGCGTCGGCTGCACGACGCACGCGGCAGTGGCGTCGGCTACACAAACTCATAAAGTTTCTATATATCTTTAAATCATGTCTGAGATACGCTTTTCGGTCCGTCATCTTTTGTTTCCACTTTTGATATCTGTTCTACCATAACTCGTGTTTCAATTAAATAGCCTTTTGTGTGTATTCACTTGTGGATTGCTTATTAAAATTGTTTCTGTTTTGAGGGTGTTTGTACGTAAATCGGATTGGGAGCTAGGGCAAATGAGTTTAACAAAAACTTTCGGTTTTTCGCAACAGCTATTGTTCGGGTTAGTGAATCCTAAAATAGGCCTCAATTTTGAAATTCGTTTTAGGTCTCAAAATGGTTGAGCCGGCCTGTCTTCGGGTTAGGACGCGTCAAACTAGATAAATAAGAAATATGGTTCATTAGAGTCAGTGGTAAACCCACACTTTGTCGCGGGTATTCTTCTATAAAGAATTATTGCGGTAAAAGGATATCTAATATCAGAAGTGTTGATGCACTTTATGGCCGTCATTGTTCGAATAGGCTAGAAAGAGTGTGTATTGAATATTGTATAGATTAGAGACAAACACACGACCCAAGTGCGAACGAGTACTGGCTCGTACGAGTGACATGTGCCTCGTACGGGTGACTATGTGCTTCGTACGAGTGACTTTGTTATTCGTACGAGTGACAACATCACCTCACTCATAAGAATGACCCTTCGTACGAGTGATAACATGCTCGCTTCGCACGAGCTGTCATGTCTATAAATAGGTGGTGTGTGTTCATTGGTTGTAAGTTTTTGGAAGTTCCTTTAGGGGAAATGCTGGCGGATTCTCTTTAGGAACTTGGCCAGCCAGTCAAGATGTATACTCTTTCGGTATGAATGAATGAATGAAAAGTTTCCGCTGATTCTGTGCCTACATGTCTATTTCGTTCTGTCGAATCTATTCTATCCCCAAAGCTTCCGTCTAGAATCGCCACCGACCACGGGACCACAACTGGTATCATAGCTACGGTACCGATTCATTCAATCTAACGGTTGATGAATCACATACGCTCATGAATTTTGGACGTATGAGAGGTTTTAGACGTAAAACATCAAATAATAGGACAATCCACGGACATAAGATAAGATTGTTAGAGACTGATTTTCGACTAGATCTGTGCAAAAATCATGTCAAAATTCGAAGAAGTGAAGATTCTGGATCGAAAAACGTAATCAGTTTCGTCCGTACGAGTAAGACTCTAGCTCGTACGAGTGACACTCTGTCACTCGTATGAAGCATCACTCGCACGAAGCCCAACTCGTACAAAGTGGTGACAAAAAAAATTGATCGTATTGACGAGACGAGTGTCCAGAAAAAATTTGTTGATTACAAATTTTTTCTAGATTTTAATGTCTAATTCAGGCTGTTCGGAGACACCGTCTAGAGATTCAAAGTATAGATTTGATGACACGATCACAAATGGATGTAGATTTTGGGGTAGTTACTGATACCTGCGCAAAACGTTGATCATCTGGTGTAGTGACTATTAATGAGCCTTAACGTTTAGTCAGCATTTGATCAAAACTGCAATTTTGGGAAATTTTTCGCAAAATTTAGGTACCATATGCTGCAGGCGCACCATAATCTTCATTCCAATAAGAACTAAAGACGTTAGAATTTGCAAAATTGAGGGGGAGTGAAATTTTTCACGTATATGTTAAAATTTTGGCATTTTTGAAATTTGTGACGCTGCAACAGTATCCGGGTGGTTCTGATTGCAGATTATCTGGAAAACACAGAGGATCGAAGATTCATTTGAGATGAGATAACATGTAAGTTTATTCACGAAATAGACTATACATTTGGAATGTGTGATTAAAGAATGTTCAGAATTTTCAGATCATAATTCAGATTGATGCTCAAGGGCTAACTACCTGAACCCCTTATGTGGAAGTGGAAGCACACACGATTGCCTATCATTAACTCTGCATTGCAAATGAACTTTTTTCGGTAACCGCCAGGAAACAAAGATGTCTTGTAGTTTCAGTGCCCCATTCCATCGGAGATAGCTATATATCTGTTAGTGTGACTAAAAAGGAAGAACGTGATTCAGATTGCCAAAGAATGTTTCTCAGATTCGATGTGTTACCAGATAGTTTATTTCCGACGAATTGCTGATTGAGAAGATTTTTGCGGATATTTATTGGTTTGAAGTTTTTCGGTGTAGTATTTCGAAGTTTCTGTCAATTTCCGGTTGGGTTTTGAAGATCGGAGAATCGAGAATCAAGGGAGTGCGCTAAACCAAACACAGATATGCTTAACGGTAAAACGGAGAACCTGCATTGTTTAAGTTTGAGTTGGGGATTATTCGAGAAAATTTGTAGATCAAGCAAGTCAGAGTTGGTCTTGAACCGTGCAAACAACGACATGAAGATCAATTTCTGGAGAAAATTATTTCAGGGGGAATGTTGCTTAATGTAAATAATGCAAACCCAGATCTTCAATCAAGGGGGAATTACAACGTCAACAGATACCCGATTGAAGTTGCAGAATATTCAAACATAGCTCTCAGATTTCAAGTTCAAGTTTAAGTTCAAGCCTCGACAGTGACGTCCAAGGGGGAAATTGTTGATGCACTTTATGGCCGTCACTGCTCGAATATGCTAGAAAGAGTATGTATTGAATATTGTATAGATTAGAGACGAACAAACGACCCAAGTGTGAATGAGTACTGGCGCGTACGAGTGACATGTGCCTCGTACGAGTGACTATGTGCTTCGTACGAGTGACTTTGTTACTCGTACAAGTGACAACATCATCTCACTCGTACGAATGACCCTTTGTACGAGTGACAACATGCTCGCTTCGCACGAGCTGTCATGTCTATAAATAGGTGGTGTGTGTTCATTGTTTATAAGTTTTTGGAAGTTCCCTTAGGGGAAACGCTGGCGGATTCTCTCCAGGAACTCCGCTAGGCAGTCAAGATGTATACTCTTTTGGTATGAATGAATGAAAAGCTCCCGCTGATGCTGTGCCTACATGTCTATTTCGTTCTGCCGAATCTGTTCTATCCCCAAAGTTTCCGTATAGAACCGCCGCCGACCACGGGACCACAAGAAGCAATATATTAAGTAGTTGAATGTAAGGGTAGCTATTATCACATTTGAAAAGTAAACATGAAAAAATATGAGTCTAAACATAAAGATGCCAAAAAACTTGGCAGTCTTTATGTAGCTATTGTTGATGTTTTACAAATGTACAAAGATTTTTTTCTATTGGACAAAGAAGAGTTAAACACAAAGCCACCCTTAAGCAAGTAGCTTGAAGAGCATTACAACAAAGGAAAAAACAAACTGTAGGTACAACAATAAGTAAAAACCAACAGAAGCTGAGCAAACTGTATCCCTTCGAAATTGCTCCACTGCTCCATGTGTAGGCCGGTTATTTTTTGATCCTGATAACCTTAAAGCAAGTCTTTCTTTGCTAGGGATAATGATGACCCATATCGCCAATCAACAAAATTAGCCCAACCTCTAATATCTCAATTCTTAACCCATATCGCCAATCAACATCAAAGCAGACAATGTCAATACAAATTAAAGTCACTAATAAACATAATTAGGCTAAAAATACTAGAAAAAATAGAATAGAAAAAGTTTTGTTTGCGCATTAGACCGTACCGACAATTTACAAGACCCATGCTAAAATATGTCCTATTTTAACCCAAGTCATCATCATCGTTTTCTTCCACATCTACTTCACATTCCATATCGGGTGTAATGTCTATGCCATCTTCACCATCTACCCTACCCTGAGTCACTTGTAGTGAATATACACCTGTGTACATTGAACTGTACACATGTGTAAAACAAAATGTACACCTGTGTACAAAGAAATGTACACATGTTTACAATAAACTATACATTTGTGTACAATAGTTTGTACAGTTGTATACAACATTCTGTAGACAGGTGTACAAGATTCAATACATAATGCAGTGAACCTACTAAGCAAAACATGGTTAATAATCATATTTTACCTTCCAAGTTATCCGAAAACGGAACACGCACAACATTGACTGATTCATAGCTTTTCCTTTTCTTCTATTAGAATCGTGTTCAACATTGTATCTATCTAATTAATTATAGTTAAATACATATGTGTACAAAAAACTTATACATATGTGTACAAGTTTATCCTATCATCATATGACTCAACTCGGTTGAACTCTATGATTTTATACCAAAAAACGCACACCCTCTATTGACATCCATCCTAACAAACCAACACAACATATACACAGATGTATAAGACTACCGATTTCACATGTTTCAAGAGCCCAGTGTAAAGAATAAAGTACCTATGTGCATTAAATTGGTTGAAATCATAACTTTTAAGTTGAAAATTGTTTTGATCGGATTTAAATCTCTAAAAAAACAACCAAATCAAACATAATTCCAGCAACTTATACACAATATATTGAAAAATTAAAGCTTTTTTTTAACATACTAAGAACTTCAAACCCTAGATTTCACATTACAAAACAGGGAAAAACAATTAACCCTATACACAATCAGCGACAAAACCAAGGAAGAAGAAACAACTATATGCATTATTATGTACCTTGATTTATCACTAGAAGAAGAAACACATGGTTGGAGGTTTTGTTCGTCAGATTCAGAATGTTGTCAAACTTGCGCTTTATAGAGAAAGAGAATGGAAATATTTATAAGTTTGATCAATGATTTTCTTTTACAATGTGCGAGTATTTTGGGGATTACGATTTTGCCCTTATGCAAGCAGTTATTCAAATCAGTTTTTTTTTGTTTTTATAATTTAAAAAACTCATTTAATTCCTTAAATCATAATCTCCTCATCCAACGGCCAGGATCTGTTTGTTTTATTCACAGAATCAACATTGTTCACTCTTGAACCTTACCATATATATATATATACATATATATATATATATATTCGGTTCAAATAAGAATCACCATGAGTTGTGAGAACCGTAAGAACTTTTCTTCCCGCGCGAGTTGGACTAAAATTTTTCTGCACAAACGTAGATGAAAATATTATTAATGCATATGTAAAAAAAAGTAAAAAAAAATTGTCGAGTCGGTAGTTTTGACTAATGCAAGTTTTGGATGGCCTAGTTCTCAAGGTTCTCCTAACTCAATGTGGTTCTCATTTTAATCCACCCCTATATATATATATAGTAGGGTTCCTGCGCAGAGTGTGTTTTTCCTACAAAGTGTAGGAAGTGATCAGAGCCATTCGATGGGTGTGTTTAATGGTTGAGATCAAGTCAGTGGCATTTTTGTAATATATGTGTGTTATTAATTAATTGTCATAATAGGTTAGGGGTACTCTTGTCATTTTACGTGTTTTAAATCAATCAAATAACTTTCATAAATAACGCCTCCCTACAATCTCGCAATTTCCCCCTTCTCTCTCTAAAACCAATTATAGAAAAACCTCTTTCATACAAAAAACAGCTAGAATCATGGATCAAGATAACAAATTCAGATTGAAATATAAGCACAATTGATACCATGTTTATGATTCCATTCGCAATTCATCATCTTCTTCTAAAGCACATTCAATTTGTATTTCATCTGGTTCGTCACATTCTGTTTTATCACTAAAACACACTACTATGAAACACAACGAGTATCCAACTTGAAGTGTAGTAAAACACAACACTATGATAAACACAATGTAAAAAACTAGAAACTGATAAAACATAGCTTCAAGGCAGTGTATTTCACCTGGTTCGTCACATTGTTTTATCTGGTAAAACACATCAATATCTCTCAGTGAACTGTGTTTATTAACTGTTAACTGATGAAACACAATACCAATATCTTTTAATGAACTGCGTTTCATTAATCAAAACAACATTTAATACCAAGGGAATTATAACACATTAACATTAACCTTTTAACCGGTAAAACACATCGTCAAGAACTTGTTGAAGAAGTCATTATTTTTTATCAGACAGTTGATTTACGAAGAAGATATGAAAATCGCATTGAATGATAATCTCCAGTAATTTTGATAACCTCTAATACGAGATATTAAGTTTCATTAAAATTCTCATGAGTTAGTTAATAATAATAGAAATTCCATAAATAAAATAATTATCAAACCTTAATGCCATTTTTATTAAAAAACCTAATTGCCACATGTTACTCTCCTATGGCTTCCTACACTTTGTAGGAAATATTGGGTTTGTAGCCAACTCCTACTCTTATATATATATATATATATATATATTATATATATATATATATATATAAAAGGCTAACACTATATTCTTCTTAGAGGGAGGTGCTAGATTCAAATATGCGCAATGAAGTATTTTTAAAATAATTGGTGTATAGTAAAGGAGGAGTAACCTTTGCATTAAAAAAAGAAACACTACAATTTATTTAATTATATACAAAAAGCCATCAAAAGTAATTTTAGTCATGTTGTTTGAGTAGTGGCGGATGTAGAAAATAATTATAGGGTCACGTTTAATTTTTTATAACTTACTTCATACAATGGTTTAGTACGAGTCGAAATGGTTCGGGTCGAAACAGGACGAAACATCTTTTTTGGCACTTGATCACATCTAGGCGAGTAATGACACGTTGCGGGGCTCGGGTTGCGATACTCCTAGAATTATTAAATCCAAAAAATTAAATTTAATCCTCCTATATTCACTTGTTTGATCATTGCTTCACTATATCAGCTTGTTTAAGTTCCTTTTTCACACCATCAATAGCATCATAGTGTAAGTCGATCAAATGCAACATTGGCATGGGTGGAACTGGAGGTCCGAGGGTGACCTACTTCTTAATGGGGTGTAGGCTGAAACAGTACATGTGGAAATGGTGCGTATCGAAATGGTTCAGGTTTTAAACTGTGCGCATCGAAATGGTGTGGGTCGGGCTTAAATTTTAGATAGGCTTTAGATGTTGGGTATTATTTGGTATATGTGGGCGTTTAATAATATTGAAGAGGGATAACAAAAATTCTTTTAAGGGGTAACGAAATCGAAAAAACGTCAAATTATTTTTACACTACCAACGAGCAATTAAGAGGTAGCGGAGGCTACCCTTATTACATGCTATGGCCGCCACTGTGTTTGAGTACATGTGCCACTTCATGATCAGTACATGTTTTTTTCTCATTTGTGCCCCCTACGTTTGCCTTTTTTTTGTTCATTTTTGTCCAACCTAGTAGCTTTATTTATTTTCAATGTTAAGTGAGAGTTATTTAGGTCATGTTATATATTGTTTTTTAATTTTTATTTTTTACACTTTATATAACTACATCCATTTCATTTTTCCCACCCACCACCACCCCACCACTCCACCATGATAACATCACCACCACACCAAACCATCACCACCATTATCACCACCGCCACCACACCAATTTAATCACCACCGCATCCATTTTAACATTAGGAGGATACCGCGTTTCAAAACCGCCACCGACTAACGCAAGTATATTGCAACGAATTGACATCTCAATCATCCTAATACCACCTTTGTTTTCAATATCTCGTGTGTATATCTTGCTAAAAGGATCATAACTGTAAATTCTAAATTCATAATTGATTCCACACGCAAAACAATTGTGATCGCGATTGAATGAAACATATAGTGGTGATATACATCATTTAAATCCAGGTGTTTTCATGTGAGGATTTGAACCTAGGGCATCATTGTAAGCCCGAGTGGGAGATGGATCAAGATCGCTTACATCGTGACGATCTTTAGCGTCTGGAAGAAAGTGACTGAGGCAACCACGAACGTTATTGTCCTCGTCATCATGAGTGTATCGAGATTGTGGTTGTTGAGAAGATGTTATCCTGAACAGTGCCAGTAGTGATGCGAGATCTTCGCCGCCATCAATGGTATAGGCCATAGATGATAGATTTGATCAGTGTTGAAGGACTAGTCAAAGATAAAGAAATGTGTTACTATTCACCTTAACTAGTTAGAAAAAGTAGTGTGTCGAACCACAAAGTGTTTGTGGGTGATGGCTAAACTACGTATTGATCATCAAAATATCATAGTTCTTACTCACAGGTTTCCAATATTCATTGGTCGGTGAAAACAGGGGGTAAATCAGAGGCGATGGAAGCAGCGGAGAGTGTCATCTTTTTTCCCATTGAAGGTAGTTCATGTAAGAGTAAAGAAAATAAGAGAAAAGAGGGATAACTGGCCCGCAAAGCTTCTTAGATTGGTTGATTATAACAAAGAAATGAAGAAGAGATGATTGTTATAATGGCAACAGATGACGGTCTTACCACATGGGTTATTGGGCCAAGTCTTATCAATTACCACATCTCTTACTTGTCATTTGAAATTTGAATTTTAAAAATCTTTACAGCTGTAAACTTTAGGGACAATTGCTAGGGGTCATTTTAATGGTTCCAGATATTACACATTGTCCCTATCGTCTTCATCAAAAGAAATGGTCTTCTATTCTATTAACGTTGATATTCGTGTAGGTCTATCCCCTTTCTCAGCCTTGGTTTCCTTTGCATGCCTTTTTGCTACAAAATACGAAGTACCACAAATGTCAGAACCACTATTACCTTTGTGTCTGGAGGTGAGGATCTTGCATGTTTTGGAAATTTCTAGGGATCCTGGTTCTTATCCTTCTTTTGACCAAAAAACTCTTTTGGGTATCCTTCGCTGAGGAAATAGCTTATCTCCTTTCTAAGGGCAAAACAATATTTAGTTAGATGTCCAAAATCCTCGTGGTAGGCACACCACTTAGACTTGTGTTTCCAACCAGCAAGTTTGTCATTCTTGCTTGGTCACTGAGCCTTGTCCCCAAGATCCTGCATGGCATATAATTGTCCTTGAACATCAACAAAAAAACAATAATTAGTTAGTTTGGGATGATCCTCCTCATGATCCTCGCCTTCCACTTCGTAGATGCTTTGATTGTCATTTTGAATACTCCTTAGACTAGTAGGATTTCTGTGAGGATTCCCTTTTTTTATTGGGGTGATCATAGTTGACTAGTGTGTTAATCCTTTGTTGGATCTTCTTGTTATCTTAATGCCTTATGAACCTCAAGGCTCGGTTCCTAACTTCATCTAAATTCCTGCAAGGTTTCATTACAAGATCTTCATAGAACGGGGAATCCTTTTGTAACCCCAGTTAAAGGCTTGAACTGTCTTATCAATATCAAGATTCAAGATTTCCAAGGATTCCCGACCAAATTTGCTCACATAATCCATGAGGGATCCGTTAGCACCTTGGGTCACCCTACATAGATCACTGGTTAACCTTCAAAATTCCTGCTGCAAGAAAATGGTTATTAAATAGGGTAACTAAATGAGCAAACGAAGTAATGTAATAAGGAGGGATGTTGAACAGCCATTTTTACGGCCGATCTTGTAAAGCTAAGCCAGATCTTTTCCACAGAAATGCTTCTTTCAAATCTACTAGAATGGGGTTAATCTCCATTCTTTCTATATATTAGGCTGCATACTACTTGAGATCAGTGGTTCCATCATAGAGTTTCATGTTGGGAGCCTGGAACCGCTTAGGAATCTCTACATCGCATAATGGATATGCGAATCTGGAGATCCTTTGATTGCTTGGGGATACCTCCGGTATGGGTAGCACCATAACCAGTACACTTGAGATCATCTCTCTCGGTTTCTTCAACTCCTTGGCCATTTGTGGGTTGACACCTTTATCCTGCATAAATTCATTAGTATTCAAAGAATAATGATTTCTAGTTACGGCTGTTGGGATTCTGAGAGAATGATCCTGGATTGATTCCTACTTTTCCTGGTTGCATGGGTAGGAAATCTCCCTTGAGGTTTCTTAAGGATGCTGCAGTGTCTTGGTTCAAGATCCTTGGTTGTAACGTTGTTGTTATTTCCACCAACTTCCTAGGCTCTTTTAGCTTTTCACGTTCCTTGAACAAAAATTGGTTGGTCTCCTGTTGTTGTTTCATTTATTATTTCACCTGAGCGAACATAGATTGAATCTCATCTTTAGAAGTAAGAACTGGTCCTCTAGAGGGTATTACGGATCCGAAGATGTGAGTCCAGCAGAGGTTGAAGAAATAACAAAAGTTAAAGTCGATTTGGATTGAGATGCCATTTCGAGAATAGCTTTGAAAGGAATTAATTCAATAGAAATTTCAAGAAGGATCTGATGATGAAAAGCACCACTTGCGCCATGGTGGGTGCCAAATTGTTTTGTAAAAAAATAGCAAGTTTAATTTAGTAACCAAACTGTGAATGTGAGGTAGTGTGCTCTTCAAAATAACAAGTTAAAGTCTCGGGATCCCTGCACTGGACTTAGGGATATGATGCATTGCAAAATACATTGATTTATTGTGTATAATTTGTGCAATTTCGTATTCGTTTATTTCGATTTTTAGGTAGATATAGTTTCTTTTGATAGTTTGTTTTTTTGTAGGTCTCGATTGTTGAAAACTGAAGAAAACGAGTAAAATCTGCTGGAAAAGAGTTAGCAGCGGAATCGGGTCGAGTCGTAGCTGAACCGGAACGAAATTCGAAGAATTCTTTGAAAAAGGACCCCATCGCGCTACGCCACCGTGACAGGAAAAGGGATTCACGTAACGCGAAGCTATTAAAATATTATTGTGGGAAAACATAGCGTCACGTCACACGGAGCTTAGAAGGATTACCTGTCGCATAATGCGACGGGGGTTTATGTCGCGACAGTGTTTGTATGGGTGTTGGATTGTTGCTGAAACTTATACAAATTGATCATTATCATGCAAGTCAACCCTAGTTACGACTTTGGACGAATTAAGGCGAAATCAGCAACAAGTTTGGCAAGGTTTTGAAGTTTTCGAAGCATAGGAATCATCTAGAAGGAGCTGGAAGTCAGAGGATTGAAGATCTAACGCGTTTTGTCTCCCAGTTTATTATATTCTTCATTTTTCTCACTTCTTGTCGATGAATTCTTGTGTTAAGATCTTTGTTTTGATTTTCATGACCATGTTTTCTAGCTAAATATGTTAAACTACTTAGGTTAGGATGAAAACTTGTTAAAGATTGGATTTTTATCGGTTTCTAGTGTGATTAAGGATTTTCTTTGAAAAGTAATGAACTTTGATTTCTTGATTTGATGTGTTTGCGTATCTTGACTTGATTGATGATTTTTATTTGTTTCACATGAATTTTGATGAGTGTCTTTCATATAATGAATTTTTGTTGATTATCGGGTCCTTGCGGGTTTAGGTAATCGTTTGGTGAATTAGCCATAAACCATAGAAACAATATTCAACATTTAATTCGGTTTTGATATTCTACTAACTTTAGTCACTGTAAAGTGCTAGGTTATTAATAGGTCTAGGTTGGTAAATTGCTAGGACTAGGTTTTGTGAAAAGTCAGTTTTAGTTGCCTTGCCATGACCATGTCTATTAAACTAAATCGAGTCCTTAGTTGCCTTAGACTTCCCGTCATGAGGTAGTTTGTCACTTTAGGGCGCTTTTCTAGAAAGTTAGACAACCGTAAGGGAGTCTAGTTAACCGGTATTCGTAACAATCCATAGAGTTCCATAGGTTTCTTCCCGAGAAAGGTTTAACACAATTGAGGAGTGGGGTGAAACGCCGGTTGACATGTCATGTCACTCTTAACATGTTAGTTGTTAAAGTACACCCAAAGGCATAAGAGATTAAATTAATTTTTTTTTCTTTTTAAACAAAAAATAGAGTTAGATGAAGTTAATAAATCATTTTCTTAGAGTTTGATGAAGTGAAATAAAGAAAAGTGAATGATATAATATGTAAGTGAAAGTCAGAAGAATTAATGTACACCTTAAGCCTAATATAACAAATTATGAAATAAAATTGATTTGTTTTTCAGTTTCTCTTAGGGTTTAATACTTAAAGATCCCGGTTCCATATCACATTAGTTTCCTATAGAAAGCCATTTGATAGTAAGTGGGATTCCAACCTAAATCACTCCTGAGTTCAACTTTCGTTCCAATTAGTGTTCTAGTCGTCTAGTTAATTACTATTTAATTTAATTGCAAATTTAGGATTTTAAGAACCCTTCGCCCCAAACGTAAAATCAATTAGTGTCATGTCTATGCCGGTCTAAGTCTAGATAGAGTTTAGTTAACGTAGTTAAATAGAGTCTTGTGGGTTCGATATCCAGACTTACTTAGCTTTACTAGAGTCGGTCGGTTCACTTGCCAGTTAGTAGTTTAGTCGAGTTTTAGAGAGTCTAGAGTATTATTTTGAGTTTAGAATATGTTAATTTAGTTTATTTTTATAAGCAACTTGAGACCTCAGGATCCCGAGCCACACAAATGACCCCTAACCCCCGGGGGGGGGGGGGTACCTTAACACCTAGGATGTTATAGGTGGCATGACTTGTTAACTAGCATACCACATTATTCTCTCTTTGTGTTAAGGGACGTTAAAAAGGTTATTTATCAACATGTTAGCAGAATGTTAAGGCCTCGCGGTATACTTTAACCCTCCCCAACTCCACCTAGGTGCCACATTATCCACTTTTTCTCGTTTCACTCCACCTCAACCTAAGAAAATGGTTTAATTCTGTTAATTTCACAAAACCCTATTTTTATTGCTATTTAGTATAAAAGAGAAAAAAATTAATTGAAGTCTTAACATCTCATTAACATGTTAACAAATAAAAGTGTTTTACGCCTTTTAACACAAGTGAGGAGTAGGGTGAAACGCCAGTTGACATGTCATGTCACTCCTAACGTCTTAGTTGTTAGAGTATACTCAAAGGCATAAGAGATTAAATTAATTTTTTTCTTTTTAAATAAAAAATAAAGTTTGATGAAGTAAATAAATATTTTTTTAGAGTTTGATAAAGTGAAATAAAGAAAAGTCAGTTGTAAGTGAAAGTCAGAAGAATTAATGTGTACACGAAATCATTTTCGATCTACATATGATGCTATTATTATTTAAATAATAATTTATATAATAATCGGCATATAAAGGCATCTTTTTCGGATTCGACGCACGTCTGACTTATTATTATATATAGTTATATTCAAAAATCCTTTCAATCAATCTTATGATGAATATGTATGTATGGATCAAATAAAATGATGCTTTTTCCAGATTATTTTTTATATACGGTGAATATGTATGTATGGATCAAACAAAATGATGCCTTTTCCAGATAAATTTTTTATAGTAACTAATTATAAAAACAATAACCAATTTTTTAATTTGCTTGATAATTTTCAATCTATCAAATGTGTTTAAATCTATATTTATATTCTATAATAAAAAAATATTTAAAGAACACTTGTCATATATTAGACCATGTTTTATGAATAATTATTATTAATCTCTTCTAATTAGTTACATCTAACTCTCCTATTAAATATTACTTAAGGAATTTAATATCTTATGGATAATTATTATTTAGTTTAATTTTTTATAATTAATTACAATAACTCTTTCTACTAAATATTATTTTATCTCTTCTACTTAAGTATAGATAATTATTATTTAGTTTATATTTAATGTATTCTTCTCATTTATAAGACATCTACATTTTATTTGCAAAATACAAATTTACTCTTATTTTTTGGATGATATAATTATCTCTAATAAACCTTACACTTTTGCCATAGTATTTATAATGCTAGACATAAAATCGAAAAACATTTTAATGACATCAATGACTTAAGACATAATAAAATTTATATGTATTATATGCAGTTTTTAATAAAATAATACCAAAAAATTATAAATATAAAATCATTGATTTTTCTAATAATAACAAAGTCTTAATTTTTTAAAATAATTCAAAAAATATATAACTAAAAAAATATGGCATTAAAATACAGTTAACTCATTTATCATCATACAACCTCCCAACTATTCAGTCATATTTTTTTCTATCTTATACTACTAAGTAAATAAAAATTAATATTAAATCTTATCATACTTTAAATATCGAATAGAATACTTCTATTTTTCTAATAAAATATTATCCTTAATTTAAAATTTTAAATTAAGTTATTTTTAAATAACCAAATTATTTATCACCGAAACAAAACTTTGTATTAATATATTATAGATTTTTATTTTCATTATTAAAATATATTATATCAATTTTATTACATAATTTTTTAAAGAAATTGTATATAACTTTCAATATTACTCTATATATAAAATTAAATTTATTATGGGTTTTTTTAAATATAATTTATATTTTTTCACTCAAATGGCTGCTTATTTGTCTCTTGAATAATATGTTTGACCATTGTATCTTATTTTTAATAATCATCTTCGCAATCACCATATCTATCGCATACCGAGTATATCCATTAGTTTTTTTGAATATAATTTTCTTATTATTTGGTATATATAAAATCATATTTATTCAAGCCGTGTAATACACGAGGGTTTTTAAAGATATAACTTTTTTATTATTTGGTAAACAGTATTAAAGTTATTCAACCCGTATAATATACGTGATTTTAAAGATATAACTTTTTTATTATTTGGTATATAAAATTACATTTATTCAACCCGTACAATATGATCTTATAGATATAAGTTTTTATTATTTAATATACAAAATTATATTTATTCAATCCATGCAATAAAGGAGGTTTTTAAAGATATATTATTTATTATTTAGTATATCAATTTCATTTATTCAACCAGTATAATGCACCGGGTTATAACTTAGTTAAAACATAAAACAGTATAAATAAAAGATAGTCAAGTGTAATTCTAACAAACTTATATTTTTAGTAATTTCAAGTTTTGTTCAATAAACTATTTTTATATATTATTTATGATTATATACGATATATCTTGTTTCGATTCAAGTAATTAAGCCTGTATCGTCAAATACCATAGACATGTAAATATATTTAAAACAAGTCTAATACATTACCATAGCTTCTCCACAAGATCGTAATCCACTTTCTCTAACTACTAAGCTTTGTGCCTTGTCGATGAAGAATGCGGGGAAGGCAACCTAGTAGGAGTTAGCATCGAGAATACCTGTTTTGAATGAATTTACAAATAGGATTAAGATTGTTTTCCACCAGTATTGGTTCAATTGAATTTGTGCGTGGGTGGGCCTAGTTCGTGTTCCATAAAAGAAGCAAGGGGGTAGAAATGAGAGTTTATCACATTACATTTCTAAAAATCCTCGACACCTAACCTATTTTTTCACATGTGAAAACTAACGAGTTATTTTAGTTAGTTGTTTACATTTGAAACTCATTTTAACATTTGACCCAAGGGATTTTAATTAGTTGTTAACATTTGACCACCCATGTGTGTACATGCACTAAACATGAGTGGTAACAATGATTATTTGTATTCTTCAAGGTGTTAAATATCTAATTAAAAGTTACATGACTATTCTCTTGATATATATGTATATATGTATATACATATATATGTATATATATATATATGTATATATATATGTATAGGATAAGGTTCATTTGTGAATAACCCTTTTAATAGTGAACTGTGTGAACTAATCCTAGTCCTTGATTATTTGTATTCTTCAAGGTGTTAAATATCTAATTAAAAGTTACATGACTATTCTCTTGATATATATATATATATATATATATATATATATATATAGATAAGGTTCATTTGTGAATAACCCCTTTAATAGTGAATTGTGTGAATTAATCCTAGTCCTTGATTATAAATACACAAATGTAAATCAACGGCCTAGATATGATGATGAAAATACATTAGTGTATTTTACGAATACACTAGTGTATTTTACAATTTGATGATGGGAATCAATGGTCAGGATTTGTTTACTCAGTTCACAAATACACTAGTATTCACTCTAGAACCCCACCCATATATATATATATATATATATATACATATATATATATAGGGTAGGGTTCAAGAGTGAATACTAGGTTGAGAGTGAACTGTGTGAACTATCCTGAGCCATCATCTAGAGATTTTTAAACAATAGCAAGATTGTAGTTATATTGTTGTAACTTCCCTTTAAATTAATTGACAGAAGGGTATTTGCGTCTTTTGTAAATTGCATTTATTGAACAATATAAAAAAATTCATAAAATCTTGCTAGTTTCCGTATATACAAGATACACAGTTGTTAGTGTATACACATGTGTACAGTCTTGATAATATCAGTTTATACAAGATACACAGATGTTAGTTTATACACATGTGTACATTCTCGCTAACTATTAATTTATACAAGATACTCCGCTGTTAGTTAATACACATGTGTACAGTCTTGTTAACTATCAGTTTATACAAGATACACAGTTGTTAGTTTATACAGATGTGTACAGACTTTTGATACATCTGTGTATTTTGAAGTCCACGACCTAGTTCCGTTAGGAGTTTCATATACGGTTTGAATCCGAGAGGGACAATTGGTGTCCAGTACCTAGTTTCGTTAGAAGTTTCATATATGTTATTAGCAACCGATTCTACACAAGTTTATAATAATGGAAAAATAATTAAAAATGTGTGTGTGAGAGAGAGAATAAACAGATGAGAAAATTAAGCGATTTTAATTAAGAGAGGGAGAGAGAGCTAATGCCAATCTTACATTTTTAATCTAAAAATGATCAATGACCTAGATTAGTTCACCCAGTTCATTCTCAAGAAATTGTTCACAAATGATCCTAAATATATATATATATATATATATATATATATATATAGGAAGAATTTGTATCATTTGTGATCAACTTCTTGAGAATGAACTTAGTGAACTAATCTTAACCATTGATTATTTTTTAGATTAAAAGGGTAAGATTAATATTAGCTCTCTCTTTCTCTCTCTCTCTTTCTTAATTAAAATCACTTAATTTTCTCATCTATTAATTCTCTCTCTGTCATTTTTAATTACTTCTCCATTATTTTAAACTCGTGTAGAATCAATTGCTAATAACGTATATGAAACTCCTAACGGAACTAGGTACTGGACACCAACTGTCCTTCCCGGATTCAAACCGTATATGAAACTCCTAACGGAACTAGGTCGTGGACTACAAAATACACAGATGTATCAAAAGTCTGTACACATCTGTATAAACTAACAACTGTGTATCTTGTATAAACTGATAGTTAGCAAGACTGTACACATGTGTATTAACTAACAGCGGTGTATGTTGTATAAATTGATAGTTAGCGAGAATGTACACATGTGTATAAACTAACATCTGTGTATCTTGTATAAACTGATATTATCAAGACTGTACACATGTGTATACACTAACAACTGTGTATCTTGTATATACGGAAACTAGCAAGATTTTAGGAATTTTTATTATATTGTTCATTAAATGCAATTTACAAAAGACGCAAATACCCTTTCGTCAATTAATTTAAAGGGAAGTTACAACAATATAACTACAATCTTGCTATTGTTTAAAAATCTCTAAATGATATAATCCAATGGCTCAGGATAGTTCACACAGTTCACTCTCAACCTATTGTTCACTCTAGAACCCTATCCTATACACACACACACACACACACACACACACACACACACATATATATATATATGTGTGTGTGTATATAAATATATATACACAAGCAGGAAGCCCATGCGATGCGACGAGAGTGACACATCGGATTAAGATACTTGTTTTGGTAGTTTTCTTATTTATATAATATTTATTGTAGCATTATTGTGATAGATATACATCAAAAGCGAAGTAATCGGGTAGTCCATTTCATTGTGATGTGCATGGTTCGGTCGGTGCGGTTATTATCCTCAACCGAAGCCGAAACCAAGACACCTGTTAGTCTATTTTATTAACCAATCAAATAATCACTTTGGTTTATTTGGTTAAATTGACGGTTTTCGGTTTGGTTCGTTAAATTTCAGTTAATAGCAAAAACCAAACTTAGACTATAACTTTTGCTTAGAAATATATGAGATTGAGGTATAAATACATGAAATAAAAGTATAAATATATGAAACGGAGATATAAAATATGAAATATATGAACTCGAGGTATAAAAGCTAGAGATATATGAAAATATGAATGATTCGGTTCGGTTCAGCTAATTTTGGTTAAATGAGAGTACAAAAAAATTGATAAACGGTTTTTGATTAATTTGGTTTTCAATTTTCAGTTAATTCAGTTTTTGGTTGGTTTTTGTTCAGTTTCGTCTATTTTCGGTTTTGTTTAGGTTAATGATTTAGTTATTGTTTAATGATAACCGGTTTTGGTTAATAACCAATAGGTGCCGGCGCGATGCAGCGGGAAACACAGACGTTGCTATGGATTGCATTGTTCGGTTGGTCAGATTATTATTCTCAACCGAAGTTGAGGTCATCGATTAGTCTATTATATTAACCAATCCGTTTTCCAGTTAACCGGTTTGGTTTATTAAGTTAGATTAACGGTTTTCCAGTTAACCAGTCAACCGAAAATAAGAGTAATACACATGAATGTAAGAAACATAAAATTTCAAAAATACGAACCTTATGAGGTAATAGAATGGATGAGGTAATGGAATAGATAAAAGAATGAAACGGATCTTTACCCCCACCATGGTCTTGTTTGGTTACCATGTAGGAATGGAATGAATTATTGCTTTGTATTGTTTGGTAGCAAGAAAAGATGAATGAATAAAATCGTCGGTGGGTGGTGGTGGTCGTCAGTGGCAGGTGGTGGGTGGCGGCGACGGTGGATGGCGGGTGGTGATTATGAAGATTGAGAGAGGGCATGGAATGAACAAAAAATATGGAGGTGGAAGGAATGAATTTGAGGTTTTTAGAGGGAATAAAATGGCTTATTTTATGGGTGAATCCATTACCATGACCAACCAAACACATTTTTTCATTATTTCATAGTAGTCCATTACATTCCAACTCTCATTCCTATCAAAGATATTAAAATACTTTTATATTCATATTTGTGTGCGCGCACATGAACACGCGTATATATATATATGGCTTATGTTATGGGTGAATCCATTACCATGACCAACCAAACACATTTTTTCATTATTTCACAGTAGTCCATTACATTCCGACTCTCATTCCTATCAAAGATATTAAAATACTTTTATATTCATATTTGTGTGCGCGCACATGAACACGCGTATATATATGTATATATATATATATATACACACACAAATGTATATTCGCGTTTAATGGCTATGAAAATATCTAAATAACAAAAATGCTTAACAAATACCGACACATATGTGATTGAAAAACCCTAAATTTTAAGACAATTTATCACAAAATAAAACCCTCATAAATCATATATTTGTTGCAAATATGTCGGAAACTTTTCTTTAAAAAATATTAATCTAATTATTTCACTATTATCAAATAATTTTTCTTTTTTCCAAAATATTTCCTATGAAAACTCATTAATTTGATATGTACTATGCTATATTCTTTCAACCAAGGTCGTTTTGTGTTACAAGCTCTTATTAGTGTTGCAATGGTTTAACGAGGAATCAAAAGGAGGGTGGAAATGGAGGATCCATATGTATCTATACTATATAATATTGCATGTGAAGAGGATAAGAAGGTAATTTTATTTAGCTTTAAGACTTTAAGTAATTACAAATTTGAAAACACATGACACAATCTTTTAAAACATATTTTTGACTTTTAAACAAACATAACCCATGATTTTTAAACAGACTTAACTTATTGTGTTAGTTTTGTAATCAAGTGCATGCTTAATATGTGTTATTGCTAAACAGGTTTTGTAGAATATCGTATGTAGTTTTTCGCAAAAAAAAAATCTAGCTTTTCCATATTAGTTTGTATTTTTTGTATTTGTTAGAAAATCGTGGTAAAAACGAAAGGCAGAAACACTAATTGTGGAAAATTTATGGGGAAACTTAGTTTTTTTTTTCCAGATAAGTGTTGATGCAAAAGATATTTATCAAAATGGGTGGTTTAAAACTTATTACCAAAATAGGTGTTTGTTTTTTAATTTTAACTTAAACTAAAAATTATTTACCAAAATACTTGTACATCACCTTCTGCTCAACCCGACCCACCCTTTTCCATCGATCCCTACTTTCGCACAGCATACATGGATTTGACTTAATGTGTTGATTTCCATCGAGTTCACAGTTTTGGTCGTTCACCGTCGCTGGCTCTTCGATTTTCCGGCGAGTTCACAATCTAGGTTTGATTTTCGGAGTTGCTTACATCGGTTATAAGGTCATTCGAACATGGTTATGGGGAGGAAAATGTTGAAGGAGGTTACAGGTGCATTGTTTGTGGATAAATCCTGGTGGCCGTAGAAAAATGGTCCGACAGAGAAAACGTACGGAGAAAAATGTTTGAGTTTGAAGGGAAGAGTGATTAACAATTCAAGGTTTGAATAAAAAAAGAAAAGTATGAAAAACAATAAAAACACCCATTTTAGCAAATAAGTTTCAAACCACCATAATTTTTGCACCAACACACTTTTGGGGGAAAAAAACTCAATGCAAAGTAAACAATGATAGCTTTCAGAAATTTGTTGGAAAAAAAGCTAAAAATAGTGATTGTGGGAAATTTGTCGGTAAATAAAAAAAGGTATTTTATTAATTTACTAGTTCTCCGAAATTTGTCGGTAGAAATACGTTAGAAAATACTATTGGTGGAAACTTGATTGCTAGTTTTTTTGTTGTTATTATTGCTAATATTTTGTTGTTATTATTTTTAAATTTAAAATAAAAAGTAAAATAAAGCACAATTTTGTAAGAAAATTGTAGCAACTTCAAAGAAAAATTATAATATATTGATTGTGGGAAAATTGTCGAAAACTAACGATGAATCATTTTTATCCCTTTGTAGTAAGTATATTGTCGGAAACGATTTTTTCCACCATGGTTTATCCGACAGCGCATTTTTTGAGAAATTTGTAGCAATACTAATATTCCAACAATTTTCCCACAAAAGATGGTGTGTGAAAACTGCCTCTTCTTTGGTGGTGATAATTGATATTACATAGACCATCCCTTATATTTTTGTCCGTATATCATGCAAGTGAGAGAGATAAAATTCATTGTAGAATGATAACACACTTTGTAAATAAGTCAACTACATGGATCCATAACTTAAGAAAATGTACTCATTATATAATTAGGTATGAATATTATAATCACACATGTAACATGTGAATTACTTTGATCTAGACTCTTAAATTTCTATTAAATAATACACAAATATGTTTCTAGGTTCAAGTTATATATATGTATGTATATATGTTCTTGTATATATATATATATATAGATAATCCTTGTTGTTTTTCTAAGAAGTCACAGTATCATTTGTCCAAAAAATGGGGAACTCCTCATCTCAACCTCTTCCTGTTGATACAAGCTTCAAGCTTCCTTCTCCCTTGCCATCTTGGCCACTAGGTTTTTAATTATTCATCTCTCTTTATAAGCTTCAAAACCTCAATTGATATATATGTAGTAATTTTTTTGTACAATAATAATAATAATTATTATTGATTGATTTCATAGGGGAAGGTTTTGCTAGTGGAATAATTGATCTTGGAGGACTTCAAGTTTGCCAGATAACATCTTTCACCAAAATATGGTCCAATAATGATGTCACATTCTTTGAGCCATCACCCATTCCAGATGGTTTTTCCATGCTTGGATGCTATTGCCAATCCAATGACAACCCACTTTTTGGTTGGGTTCTTGCCGGAAAAGATGTTTCCGGCGGAACCCTAGCATCTCCAGTAGACTACACTCTAGTCTGGAGCAGTAACAATTCATTTTATGTCTGGCTACCAACCCCACCAGAGGGTTATAAGTCAGTAGGCTACACCATCACTACCTTGCCTAGCAAATCTTCACTGGATAAAATCCGGTGTGTTCGAGCTGATCTAACCGATGAAACCGAAGTAGATGCATTGCTATGGAGTTCTAGTGATGTGAATGTGTATGGGTTAAGGCCAAAAGTTAGAGGGAGACAAGCTCAAGGGGTGTCTGTAGGTACATTCATAATTAGCAAAAATGGAGATGATACAAGTTTATTATCTCTTTCTTGTTTAAAGAATAATAACTTTGAGAACTTGACTTCTTTCATGCCAAATTTAGCTCAAATTGATGCCCTAGTTAAAGAATATTCTCCAAGATTTTATTTTCACCCTAAAGAAACTTACTTTCCTGCTTCAACAAAATGGTATTTCACCAATGGGGTTCAACTCTACCACACAGGAGAAGAATCAAACCCTATCCCAGTCGATGCCACCGGCTCGAACCTTCCTCAATGTAACATCCGTCAAAAACCGGGTTAACCAAACCCGTTTCGTTTATTAACCGAATATCCAGTTAAAAATTTCGTTGCGTATTTAATGCTCAAATTTATTTTAAACGATACATAATTAATAAGTATATTAGAATATAAAATTTATAATTGAAAATTTATTAAAAATAATGAAATAAAAATTAAATGCTAATGCCGGGTTTCGAACCCGGGTCAGCCGGGTAACCTCAAAGACTTAACACACAAACATTCAACCACTCCGCCACTTGTGTTACTTGTTGATTTATTGAAACAATTAATACATATAATAAAACTGGAAATCGAATTAAATTACTCAGCGCGCCCAAATCTGCAGACGCCGGAAAATCCGACGATTTCGCCAATTATCGACGGTTACTCTTGACTTAACGTACGTATTAACGACGCCATCGGTTATAACCGATGTCTAGTTCCGCGACATCAGTCGTAACCGCCGGAGAACGGCTGACCAACGAATCAAGACAGAAATCGGACCCAATTCATCGATATTCTTTCCTATAAATACACACCCTAGCCTCTGGTAATCTTTTTGCTCAAAATCGCACCGATTCTCGAATCAATTTCACTCGCCGGAATTTTCCTGTCATCACCGGACTTTCGCCGGAAAACCGAGACTCACATCAACACGGTAAATACCTCGACTTTTTCTGTTTTAATCCATTGTTAGACCATTACTAACATCAATCCATCACCCAGAATCAATTCCAGACGACGTTGCCGGATATTCTGTACTCGCCGGAAAAACGCTGGAATTTCCGAAATCACGCTGTTAATCGGTATGATCATCTAAACATCCTGATAATCGTTGCTCAGTACTTCAATTTCATATCTAATCAATCAAACTGTTAATTAAATCCGAACAGAGGGAGTTCACAAAACAGAGCCGACGAACTTTGCCGGAGTTCTGAAAAAGACAATCTGTCCAGTACATTCTTTCCCCAAACCCTCTCTGTTCATCACATTACAATCGTTTATAAAGTTCGTTAATTTTAATTTAACAAGTAACAGCTGAATAATCGCGGTCTGTGTTCTTGAGCGAAGAAGACGAAGTCGTTTATGTTATAAGATTAATTAAAATCAATATTATGAACGGGTTAGACACACAGTCCAGCGGTGGACTGTGTGCAAACAATACACATACGTCTCGAGTTCGATTCCTATCACGACCCTATCCTCAGAAATAAAAATGTTTTTTTTTTCAAAACCGAACCGGGTTAACTCATAGTAAGGTGTTAAGTATAATAAAAATCGGAATATTTACTAGGTTAGACACACAGTCCAGCGGTGGACTGTGTGCCAAACTAAACCACAGGTCCCGGGTTCGAGACCTGTGGAGATCACCGGTTTGATACAATTAAATCCTTTTTAAAATAAATGATTTTCGGATTAACTTAAATAGTGTATAAATATAATTAAAAACAAAAATATTTCGGGTTAGACACGTAGCTCAGTTGGTAGAGCCGCGTGCACGCGTACGGGAGGTCACCGGTTCGAACCTCACTCAGTGCAACAATATAACCGACCGAACCGGTCAACGGTCAACAGTCATGGTCAACGGTCAAAGTCAAAAAGTCAACATTTTTTTTTTATTTTTATTTATTTATTTAATTTAATAATCAATTAAAATACTTAAAAATAAACGTTTTTAAAGTTAGAAAATAGCCTTAAACTCACAAAAATATATCCAAAAATCCTATTAAAATAGATTAATAAAATCCGCTTATTTACCGAACCGTTATGTTATTATCTAGGTTAGTTTCTCTCGTGGTTAAATCCAAATTCGTGCGCATTCATCATCAATCCAAGAAACGCAACCACTGTGAGTGAATTCTTACAAATTCCCCTTTTTATTCATGTTTTGGGGTGTATCATGTGTCGCTTAAACTAATTCGTTTATTCAAACTCGTGCTATACCATATTATGATCTAAACTTAGAATGTAAATATTGTTTGTTGTTTTGTATTACATATTGTCAAGTTGTATGCAAATTATTTGTTAGGCCCATCAGTTCCTCGTGGGAGACGAGTTGAACAACGCGTGCCTTAAAACTCATTCATTAGGCCCATCAGTTCGTAGAACAACGCGTGCCTCAAAACTCATTCATTAGGCCCATCAGTTCCTCGTGGGAGACGAGTTGAACAACGCGTGCCTCAAAACAATCTATTATTGTATGTGTGTGCATTATTTAATATTAAGTGTTTTGTGAATAAATTTACATCTCCATTTACTCATATGTGGTTATGCACTTTATTTTATAATCAATTCAATAAACTTGTTTAAATGTTTTTCATAGGATTCACTCGCCAACTTTTTGTTGATCCAAAAACCATTTTTACACATGATACAGGTGGACAGGATGAAGCAAGGAACACATAGGAAAATGCCTTAGAAGAAAATAATGAAGTCTAGAAAGATGTATAGAACATGTTGTAATTATGATTGTATGATCTCCTTTAAATTGTAATAATAAATATGAAACATTATAATAAATGTCATGAGCTTTGATGAAAACCCAATCATGGCCCGATCACGTTTTCCGCAGCGGGTCGGGGTGTGACAGATTGGTATCAGAGCTTTTGACTATAGGGATATAGGATAGGTTATTAGACCCTTAGAGCCTATACTATAGTTGATTAGATTTTAAATTGTTTATGTAGTTACATGCAAACTCATTATGTTTATTTCTTTCATATTTATTACATACACAAATGCATGCAAGCACTTCCGATACTACATTTTGTGATACATAGTGAATTATACTTACAGTCAAGCATACATAATTACATACACACTCATCATACATATTTCAATGTTCACATATTCAAATCATCTTCATACTTCCGTTATTCAAGATTTTGTCGCATTTTTCATTTTTCAAATCTCATCAGAGTGAGTTCTGCGACGGGCATGTAGTAACTGTAAGGGTACAAGTACCGGTAGTCGGAACGTCCTGTCTAGGTTGGCATTCGTATAAATCCAATATAACGGACCAGTTTGCCTACCTGGGGACTAACGATGAGAGTACGAAGGACCTATTAGGCCAAAGCATGCCACACCAAACGTCGTTCGAACTAACCCCACTTTGAGGTGTCACCGTGTCCACACCTGGATACATTCTGAATATCATACGTTACATACATATTTCTCGATTTTCTCCGGGTTTTAGCGTACGTAACCAGGCTAACACATGCGAACCATATGAAAAACCCGGTAATCATGGGGGCCCACATGATTACGAAGGTGAAGTATGGCGGCATGCAAGGCCCAATTACGAGCAAAGCCCAAGCAATCCTATGGATGTAGTAGATTTATTATTCTATATTTATTTTATGAATGTTCATTCCAAAATACGACACATGATCCCTAAAACATCCAACTCATACTCTTGATATGTATTCCTTGTAGATGTCATCTAATTCCGCTCGTAGGAAGATGAGATCAGGAAAAGCCCGCGAGCACATGGCTGCCCAAATCGCTCAACAAATGGCTGCCGTAATACCCAACATTGTAGTTCAAGTTCAACAAGCCCTTACCGCTAATCCCGTCAACCAAGAAGATCAAAATGTTATCAACCCTCCCCCAAATACCACTAAATGCACCTTCAAGCATTTCAAATCCTGCGACCCTCCAAAATACGAAGGGACTGAATGTGTCACCGCTCTCCTCCATTGATTTGAAGAAATGGAAAACACTTTTCTAAATTGCGATTGCCCCGATGATCGCAAAGTGCGATATGCTACTGGTCGTTTACTTGGAATAGCACTTACTTGGTGGAATACAGAGAAGGCCAAACGAGGTGTTGAAGATGCTATGACTTTGACTTGGGAAGAGTTGAAGGAAATCATGACAAGACGGTTTTGCCCAAGGAGCGAAATCAAGAAATTAGAGGATGAGTTCTATTCGTTGAAAAAAAAGAAAGGCGACCACACCACGTACAACAAGAGATTTCTTGAGTTAAATCAAATGGTTCCCAACTTGTTCACTCCTCTTTACCGTTTGATCGAGCACTACATTCGAGGTCTTCCTTCAAAAATTCAAGACTCTGTAATAAGTACCACACCTGCAACATTGGAAGCAGCAATGGAGTTAGCTACAGAGCTCACCGAGAACCGCATATGGAATAAAGATTTCAAGGAGGAGAAGAAGAAGGATAAAGCATCAACTGAAACCTCAAACTCCACCCAAACCGAATCCCCTTCTCCACCCATTTCTAAGAGAAATCGAGATGGGCAACTTTTCGCTGTCACCCAACGCAATCAACCAGCCTCACAAGCCGTACCCCTCCAAGCTATCCCAATCACTCAAGTAGCACCCAACTCAACTTACCCAAATAAGAAGCCTTACCTTGGACCTCACCCTCAATGTAACACCTGTTTTATCACCATCCATCTACCTTACCTTGTCGACTATGTGCGAATTGTGGACGCTATGGTCATTTGAGCAAGGCTTGCCGCACCTCTCAAAACCAAATCTCACCCCCTACTTAAAACATGATCCAAACATATCAACAACCTCAATACCCCATGTTTCCTTATGTTCGAGCTTGTTTTAATTGTGGCGACCCTACCCATTTTAGAAACACGTGACCTCGATTGGTTAACATCATAAACACCCAAGCTCAAGCAAACCCAGTTAACCAAGCAAATCAAGAAAACCTAACCACTAGGCCATCAGCAAGAGGAAGAGTTTTCAACATCAACGCCAATCCTGTTGAAGATAATGACGAACCACCCAACTAGTCTCCTTCACCAAACATCAAGATTCAACTCCAACCGTTTAGTTTTCATGTTTTTCTTTATGTTATCTCAATTTTCACGTATCTCAATTATAAATTGGAATTTTATCCAAATAATCTTAATGCGAAGTACTATTTCAGTTTTGTTTTATACTCATTAATTTAACATTCATATCATCATACTTCACGACATATCTCAGTCTCATCATTTAAAGAAGTTGGGTTGTGTCTCACTTCTACGTAGACTAACCTCTCCATCATAACAAACTAGAGAGGTACTGTCACCATTCAAACATGTATATTATCAGAATTAGGACTCAGGCTTTGGTTGTTGTGTTTGTTTATGTTCTAGAGTCATATCATAGAACCAATCATGACTTACTGATAAAACCAATGAAAATTTGACAAGAATATGGTGGATACGCCGCTGGTACTTCCTGTATTCTTGCCAAAGGATCAGAGGCATTGTCAGGCGGTTATGAGAAGTTCCATGTAGGTCTTAGTAGTAGAAGTTTTGTTTTAGGATATAATCTTATCTTTCCAAGCATATCAAAACTCTTGCGCATGAAATCATACTTAGTGAATCAACTCTGTCTACCAATATTCTTTATCGCAGGCACCAAAAAGCGATTCCTGTAGCAGGGTACTCCACCCTTACAAGGAACGTTACCGTCTCAAACAAAAATTTAAACTCTTACCTCTTTTAAGTATGCAATTGTCAAACTAAAACACCACCCTTTTGAGTCAAACATGCCACTACTTAAATTTCGGGACGAAATTTCTAAAAGTAGGGGATACTGTAACATCCGTCAAAAACCGGGTTAACCGAACCCGCTTCGTTTATTAACCGAACATCCAGTTAAAAATTTCGTTGCGTATTTAATGCTCAAATTTATTTTAAACGATACATAATTAATAAGTATATTAGAATATAAAATTTATAATTGAAAATTTATTAAAAATAATGAAATAAAAATTAAATGCTGATGCCGGGTTTTGAACCCGGGTCAGCCGGGTAACCTCAAAGACTTAACACACAAACATTCAACCACCTCCGCCACTTGTGTTACTTGTTGATTTGTTGAAACAATTAATACATATAATAAAACTGGAAATCGAATTAAATTACTCAGCGCGCCCAAATCCGCAGACGCTGGAAAATCCGACGATTTCGACAATTATCGACGGTTACTCTTGACTTAACGTACGTATTAACGACGCCATCGGTTATAACCGATGTCTAGTTCCGCGACATCAGTCGTAACCGCCGGAGAACGGCTGACCAACGAATCAAGACAGAAATCAGACCCAATTCATCGATATTCTTTCCTATAAATACACACCCTAGCCTCTGGTAATCTTTTCGCTCAAAAACGCACCGATTCTCGAATCAATTTCACTCGCTGGAATTTTCCTGTCATCACTGGACTTTCGCCGGAAAACCGAGACTCACATCAACACGGTAAATACCTCGACTTTTTCTGTTTTAGTCCATTGTTAGATCATTACTAACATCAATCCATCACCCAGATCAATTCCGACGACGTTGCCGGATATTCTGTACTCGTCGGAAAAACGCTGGAATTTCTGAAATCACGCTGTTAATCGGTATGATCATCTAAACATCCTGATAATCGTTGCTCAGTAATTCAATTTCATATCTAATCAATCAAACTGTTAATTGAATCCGAACAGAGAGAGTTCACAAAACAGAGCCGACGATCTTTGCCGGAGTTCTGAAAAAGACAATCCGTCCGGTACATTCTTTCCCCAAACTCTCTCTGTTCATCACATTACAATCGTTTATAAAGTTCGTTAATTTAATTTAACAAGTAACAGCTGAATAATCGCGGTATGTGTTCTTGAGCGAAGAAGACGAAGTCGTTTATGTTATAAGATTAATTAAAATCAATATTATGAACGGGTTAGACACACAGTCCAGTGGTGGACTGTGTGTAAACAATACACATACGTCTCGAGTTCGATTCCTATCACGACCCTATCCTCAGAAATAAAAATGTTTTTTTTTTCAAAACCGAACCGGGTTAACTCACAGTAAGGTGTTAAGTATAATAAAAACCGGAATATTTACCAGGTTAGACACACAGTCCAGCGGTGGACTGTGTGCCAAACTAAACCACAGGTCCCGGGTTCGAGACCTGTGGAGATCACCGGTTTGATACAATTAAATCCTTTTTAAAATAAATGATTTTCGGATTAACTTAAATAGTGTATAAATATAATTAAAAACAAAAATATTTCGGGTTAGACACGTAGCTCAGTTTGTAGAGCTGCGTGCACGCGTACGGGAGGTCACCGGTTCGAACCTCACTCAGTGCAACAATATAACCGACCGAACCGGTCAACGGTAAACAGTCATGGTCAACGGTCAAAGTCAAAAAGTCAACATTTTTTTATTATTTTTATTTATTTAATTAATTTAAAAATCAATTAAAATACTTAAAAATAAACGTTTTTAAAGTTAGAAAATAACCTTAAACTCACAAAAATATATCCAAAAATCCTATTAAAATAGATTAATAAAATCCGCTTATTTACCGAACCGTTATGTTATTATCTAGGTTAGTTTCTCTCGTGGTTAAATCCAAATTCGTGCGCATTCATCATCAATCCAAGAAACGCAACCACTGTGAGTGAATTCTTACAAATTCCCCTTTTTATTCATGTTTTGGGGTGTATCATGTGTCGCTTAAACTAATTCGTTTATTCAAACTCGTGCTATACCATATTATGATCTAAACTTAGAATGTAAATATTGTTTGTTGTTTTGTATTACATATTGTCAAGTTGTATGCAAATTATTTGTTAGGCCCATCAGTTCTTCGTGGGAGACGAGTTGAACAACGCGTGCCTTAAAACTCATTCATTAGGCCCATCAGTTCGTAGAACAACGCGTGCCTCAAAACTCATTCATTAGGCCCATCAGTTCCTCGTGGGAGACGAGTTGAACAACGCGTGCCTCAAAACAATCTATTATTGTATGTGTGTGCATTATTTAATATTAAGTGTTTTGTGAATAAATTTACATCTCCATTTACTCATATGTGGTTATGCACTTTATTTTATAATCAATTCAATAAACTTGTTTAAATGTTTTTCATAGGATTCACTCGCCAACTTTTTGTTGATCCAAAAACCATTTTTACACATGATACAGGTGGACAGGATGAAGCAAGGAACACATAGGAAAATGCCTTAGAAGAAAATAATGAAGTCTAGAAAGATGTATAGAACATGTTGTAATTATGATTGTATGATTTCCTTTAAATTGTAATAATAAATATGAAACATTATAATAAATGTCATGAGCTTTGATTAAAACCCAATCATGCCCCGATCACCTTTTCTGCTGCGGGTCTGGGTGTGACACTCAAGGTGGTTCGAACGATGGCACTTACTGGCTCGACCTGCCGGTTGATGAAGCTGAGAGAGAAAGGGTCAAGAAAGGTGACTTGCAAAGCTCTGAGGCTTATCTTCATGTCAAACCAATGCTTGGAGCCACATTTACCGATCTAGCCATATGAGTTTTTTACCCTTTTAATGGCCCAACAACTGCTAGAGTAGGGTTGGTAAATATCCCTCTAGGAAGGCTTGGTGAACATATAGGTGATTGGGAGCATGTGACCCTTAGGGTTAGCAATTTTAATGGACTTTTATGTCGTGTTTATTTCGCACAGCACAGTGGAGGGGTGTGGGTGGACACCACTTCACTAGAGTTTTTCGATGCGAGTAACAACTTTGCAGCTTACCCGTCCCTAAATGGCCATGCAACATACCCGGCCCCAGGACTAGTACTGCAAGGAAATGATGTGGCTGGTATTAGAAACGATACTGCAAAAAGTGACAATTTTTTAACGTAAAGGAATGATATTCAGTCATGGCAGTCGAATACATCAATGACGTAAGCGAGCTACCATGGGTGAATTTCACAAGAAAATGGGGTCCTAAGATAATGTATGAGGTAGGACGGAGATTGCAAACGTGCAAAGTACATTGGATGGAACTTTGGCATCGCCAATTGGATGCTTGCTTGGCCTTATACCGAAGGAATTTTCTAGTGAGGATGGACCTACCGGACCTAAAATGAAGGTTGATTGGGATGGTGATGAACGGTAATAAAAAAAATGTGTTTGATGACTATTTAACTCTTTTGTTTTTTCAGTTTATGTTACACTTGCATTTCTTTCATTTTGTATGTGGGGTTGTGTGCTTAATATGAATAATGAATTGTTTATTTTGACTTGTTCATATAATACCAAACCAGTTAACAGACCCTATCTACCGAACACATTACAACCACATGGAGCCAACCCTACAACTTTTACTTGCGTACACCAACGTTGAACAAGTGGAGGGTGGATGCCCCTCTTCTTCCTATATATAGATTGGATAAATGTTTTTTGAGGGATAATAATAATAACAACTGCCAATGACCATTTTGATTGTGACATACATGAGACATGTGTAGTTAGGTGTACTACAGGGATGTTTATGGGTGACTAATTGGTTAATAATTAACAATAACGAATATAGTTTATTTAAAATAACAAAAAAAATTCTGTTTAACTAACGACTATCAAATTTATTTTGTTTCATGTCAAATGAAATGATCTTTATGATTAATTTCACATCAACTTAAAGTTGACCATCATTTTGTTTGTTTTCTTGAAAATAAAAGCATTTGTTTCATTCTATTCACACACCCCCATATATCTTATTTTCACATCCCTTATTGTACATGGGCCGTATAAGGTTATACGACCCGTATGGAATGTTGTTGCACAGAGACGTTTGCAGTGGAATGTTTTTTTTTGTTTTCTCGTATACGGGTCGTATAACCTTATACGACCCGTATACAATGGTATACGAGCAATATAACGTTAAACGACCAAGTGGATATATTTTGTGAGGTTTAGTAAGGTTTTTTGGGTTTTAAAACATGTATACGGGTCGTATAAGGTTATACGGCCCGTACATGTATATTTATTTATTTTTTTGACAGTTTAGAGGTTTTTGTAAAATTATTTGATTGCTAAAGTCATGTAAAACAGGGAAAGACAGATAAAGTATTTGATTACTGAAGTTTTTATGAGAGTTCAGAGAGTATGATTGTTGATGTTTTTCAGTATCCCAAGTTTGTTGGGTTGTTTGCAGTTAGGGTTCAGAATTCTTGAAGTTTTATTATAAACCGTGTTAGATCGAAATCGAATAAGAGTTCTTACAAAGATGGTGGTTCGGTTGGGGAGAATGTTCTGGAAATTGAAGAAAAAATAAGATTGTAGCAATTTAATATTAACTAGTAACATTGTAGTCGATATGTGTTCTGAGCAAATACGTCCATACATACATTTAATTCACTCACACCATTACAATTTGTAATGAGGTGGGGAATTAAACGCATGTATGTGACAATAGTAGATGTTGCGCGCTGAGGCCTGATTGGAGTGCCGCGCCCCGGTTAAAGATAATATTTATAGTCCCAAATTACCCTTAACAATGTGTTAGTGGTAGTAAGGGATCGAACCACGAAGAGTTTGTGGTTTGCAATGGATGCGATTGATTTTAATGGTTGTCACAATTTATGAAGCTTGCTAAGTTTTTTAATAGAAATGGTTATTTGATTGAAAGAGATGTCAGATTTAACCGACAACATTGTTTGCAAATATTAGACTATGAAAACTTAAACAATTGAAATTTCCACGAAAACTTGATTGAATGGTTGTAAACAATAACTTAGAACAAGGTTCACACCCAGTTCAACAATTGTAGGACCTAGGGTTACTACACGTTTTAATTTGGTTTAATCGAATTCGTTCATTAACGACTTTAGAATCACAAGGCTTGGGTGCCAGTTGCTATCGACAATATAGACAACGAACCGCAATGCACTTCTTTACCTTGGATAAACAAATACTATCAAAAGACAAGGCATAACTACGCATATTCATTTCACGAAGTCAAATTTCATAACTCACTCAACAATTGGTAAATTCAATACAAACGTAAGACAATTATCCAATGATTCAAATGCAATTCAATTAGTCACAAACCAAATACTAAATAAGTAGCAAACCCTAGAAATAAAGTTTACACTGGGGTGAAACCCGAGGAGACTAGCCGATCATGGTGAACGAAACACGATCGCCGAATGATTGAAACTCCAACATGAACATATTGAAGCCTTGATGATGGTGATGATGATTAGGGTTGAGAATGGATGATGATGATGATGATGATGATGAAAGGATTGAAGGATTGATGATGATGATGATGATGGATTAGGGTTTAGAATGATGGATGATCAATTTGGATAATGAGGGATGAATTGGAAAGATTGTGATTGAGTGTTGAGGTGTTCTTGGCTCTAAGATAGGTGTTCTATGTTCAAAATTGCGTAACTCCCTTTTGAAAAACCTAAAAAGTGGGTTATAACTGGTTCAAGACACTTAACAAACGGAATTCAGTGATAGCACTTTCTGCAGGGCGTCGGCGACGCCCTCTAGATTTTCCGTTTTCTGCCGACGCCTTAATATGCTGTCTACGCGAGTTTCTGGCCGACGGGAATAACTAAGGTGCGTCGCTGACGGCCCATTTGGGCGTCGACGACGCTAAGCCCAATTCTTGGTTTCCATTTTCTACATCTCCAATTCCCAGTTGATCCCGTTTGCTCCCCGATGCTCTGTAAAGCTCCCGATTAGCTCTTTAAACTCCGTAAAACCTGTAAAATACAAATCCAATCAAAAGTAGGCTATTCGAAACTAAAAATCATGTAAAACATAAGCTTAAGCATATAAGAACACCGGTTTTCGACCATGCATCACATCCCCACACTTGTCTTTTGCTTACCCTCAAGCAAATCTGTCTTTCACTTTCACGTGGGTTGAACGAGAAACACACTTCCCATCTTGAGACGTAAGCTAAGGTCTAATGTCATACCCGGTTCATAATCTTAGCAATTCTTCAAACATTTAATGGTAAAGTGATTAATCACATAAAGATAGTTATCCAAGATCAATCCACCCTTGAAACTCACAAATCATACACACCCCTCACAATGTTCTCTCCACTCGGTTTAAAAATTGGTTGAAAGATGATGCAT
Source organism: Scalesia atractyloides (assembly GCA_947069175.1). Classification (NCBI taxonomy): domain Eukaryota; kingdom Viridiplantae; phylum Streptophyta; class Magnoliopsida; order Asterales; family Asteraceae; genus Scalesia; species Scalesia atractyloides. Next base: position 80,175,985 of record CAMTDV010000008.1, read on the forward strand.
TAGCACTCTTGATGTAATCACTCAAACCGATTAGAACTCGTACCTGCATAGGCTTGCAACTCAATCATTCTCCACCATTGAACACAAATACTAAGCACAAGTTAAGAGGTCTTTAATGGGTTGTAACGGGGCTAGGCTAAGGGCATGGAATAGGGTATTTTGAAAGTGGCTAAGGTGAAAACTCGATTTTTATTACATACACAACTACTCTAAAAACAACTAATACAAATAAATAACTAAGAGGCAAATAATTTCGCCTTCTATTCAACAAACTTTCAACACATATTTTTGTGCTTTTCTCAACGATTTTTCTCTTCTTTTTTTCATGATCTTTTCTGAATTTTCGATTTTTTTAACTAAACTTAGAATCTAATTTTCATCACACGGTTAAAAAATAAATGGTTCAACGGTCAAAGGCTAAATGGGTTGGTCAAACGAAAGGTTTAGACTCAAAGTTGGCGACTTAGAGATTGATTTTGGGTAAGGATATATAAATGGTGTAAAAGGAAAAGGTTTACCTAACGTCTTAATCATTCTTATGCTCGTACTCGGTCTATGGTCTCAAATGTATCAAAAGTTGCAAGTTCTACAATACGCGACTAAAGGTCCACTCAAACAAAGAAATATATGCATATATCTATGATGTGTAAAACGGCTCAAAATCTCGCGTATAAAGGGTATGGTATGTGATATGTACAAAATGCAAGTTTCTTAAGCGGATTATTCTCAAATGAACACCCGCTAAATACCCGTTATGTTATTAATTCAAACTTGACCATGATAAGAGACCACATGGGTTGTGCCATCCCTCATTACTTAGTTACTTATCATTTTTAGATTGCTTAAACAAAGACATTTTGAAATTTTCCTTATCCCCACACTTTAGGTCAATATTGTTCTCAATGTGTAGTGTTTAAATGAACATGTCAAAATCGAAAAAATTTTCTCTCTCCATCCCCAGACTTGAGGTCAATATTGTCCTCAATGTGTAGGAATAGAGCTTTTAAAATGCACAAGCGATGTGACACAGCTAACATTCCCAAATTTCACCCCGGAAAATAAAATACAAAATACAATCCACTTATTACTAACTAAAAATCATTGCTTAAAAGAAATGTATGCACTTGGTTTTCGCTCATTCCTCGTGTGCTCATCATTCTTCAACAAAAATTGTCGTCTCGCGAAAATAATGTATCTACAAATCTCAACCCTCGTGTAGAAGCAAGATTCTCACAACCATCAAAACTTGTTAGTTACCTAGTTCTACCATTTTTACAAAGAATTTACCAAGCCATATTTTTATTCAACTTTGACTTTGTGGGAAAATATTTTACAACAACAACAAACCTAACTCGTTTTCGTAGGAATCACGGTTGCATTTAGCGCATGCAACAAGCCTTTTAAACCTCCTGATAGCTCGGAAGGATGAGGAAGGTCTCGTGAGGATTATATAGGGAACACACCCACAAAGTTCATTTAACTAGTAAGCAACAATACAAAAGGCAGAAAATACAAGAAAACCAAGAATAAACGAAACAAATAACTAAAAATAATATACAACAAAAATAACATATCACCACATGGTGGTCGAACGGAGTGTTTGTAGCCCACGAACTCTTCCACATCACCAACTGGTGACTCATACCATTTATTTCCAAACGGGCCAAACCTCCTTAATTCTTCCTCTGCCTTCTTTTTATAAGGTGACTTTTTCACCTTCTTCTTCTTGACTGGTTTCTTCTTCGATTCTCCAAACCTACCAACCATAGCACATATCTTTTTGTTCGAATTCATGTCCACTTTAGGACACTTATCCTCACCGAGCGGGTTAGTAAATTTAGGAAAAACAATCAAATTTAGTTTCCGGTCCTCAAATTTCATGCTTACTGTTCTCGTTGCACAATTTATTATGGCATTAGTAGTTGCTAGGAACGGTCTACCAAGTATGGCTATCGGTTGTGTGTCCTCAACACACCCAACATAGTCAACTACCAAAAAGTCAGTTGGGTAATAGCAATCTTCAACCTTCATTATCACATCTTCCACCATCCCCCTTGGATGCGTGGGAGTCTGATCGGCCAACACCACGGGGGTGTCAAACTTTTTCAAAGGACGGAAATCATATTGGTCGTATAGACTCCCAAGCAAGATACTCACACAAGCTCCAAGATCTAGGAGCGCCCTCTTAATTTTAAATTTACCAATTTGGATTGGAATCAAAGGGTCTCCCAGATCTTGAGCTTTTCGGGGGATGGCACTCGTTAAAACGCCACTAACATGAGTTATTAAATCAACCGGTTCAGGTAGTTTGTTGTGTCTTTTTTCGGTGCTTAACTCCTTCAAACATTCGACATGAGTAGGAACCTTTATTATGGCATCAAGCAATGGTAAATTGTTTTTTACTTGTTTAAAATTTTCCCACCTCTCATCCTTTGGTGGGGTTTGTTTTTTCACTGTTGCCTTAATTGGTTTTAATAGAGCCAACGGATATGGGATGGTATCAAACTCTACACCCATATCATTGGCCCTAGCATGCAAATCAATTAAATAATTTTCACAAAAGACGTTTTAAATGTTTCTTTTTCTATTTTTGATTGTGTTATTGTTTCCTACCCATGTTCGCATGCGTCATTAAAATCCTCCACTACACCATCAACAACTTGTGGTAGTGGAGTGCCCTTAACACTATAAATCTTATCACTTGAAAGAAGACTTACCGCACTAATGTGCACATTTCTCACATTGTTCGTGCTTGAGTTTTAATGCTTCGTTTTTACCATAGTGTCGCTTGGAAGTCTTCCACCGCTTCCTTTGAGTCGGGCCATTTCTTCCGCAAATTGACCCACTTGCTTCTCTAATGCCTTGTGCGACTTGTCTCGCATTTCAAACTCCTTCTTCATCTCCATCTTGATCTCTTGATTTGAATCTCTAATAGCATTCATGATTGCGTCAAGTTTGGAGTTTAACGGGTCATTACCACCCGATTGAGAATTTGAATTGGCACCCCCATTACCACCTTGATTGTAGTTCCTTTGGTAACCCCCTTGGTTACTGCCTTTGCGATTTTGGTACGAAGAACCACCTTGATTACCCGCTTGAAAATTTGGGTTCACTTGGTTTGAGGTGTTACCATACCTAAAATTAGTATGGTTCCTCAAACCCGGGTGATAAGTGTTAGAGTTCATATCAAATTGCTTTCTGTCTCCATACACTTATTCACCTCGTCGGTGGTTTGAGCCATTTTCACTTGACAATTCTCAGCCTGGTGACCGAGGTTACCACAATCTTCACAAACAGCAAATTTCACCGCCCCCACTTCTTTCTACCTCATTCGTGCCAACCCTCGTTCTAATGTTTCAATCCGATCCTTGGAACTAGCATCGCGGTCTGGCCAAGAACCTTGAAATCGGATACTTTTTGGCTCTGTCCGCCATAGCAACGGCTTTGGAGTTCTTACTCATCCTCTCTAAGAATTCCCAATCATTTTCCTCGTTGTTGTTCAAAAACGTACCGTTACTTGCTGATTGTAAGTACTTACAATTTTCCGCATCTAATCCCCGTAAACACTTTAACAATTCTTATCTAGGAATTTGATGGTGAGGACACTTCCTAACCAATTCTTTGAAACGTGTCAGTGCCTCATGTATTAACTCCCCTGGTAGTTGTCTAAATGACCGAATTTCATTTCTTGCATCATCGGTCTTTGCTATTGAATAGTATTCATCAAGAAACACTTGTTGCATTTCAGCCCAAGTGTGAATACTATTTGCAGGAAGTGTGAGAAAACAATGTTTAGCTTTATCTTTCAACAAGAATTTGAACAACCGCAACTTCACCTCTTCTAGTGCAAAATCATGACCCCCAATAATGCCACATATGGCAGAAAACTCCGCCAAATGTGTGTACGGCTCGTCATTAGTCCTACCATTGAAGTGAGGTAAGATGTTGATGTAATTAGGCTTACAATCAAAAGCCCTTCTCCCACGAGGCGTAGGAACAATGGGTGAGTCACTATCGGTGACCACCGGTCTAAATCGACCATTTACACCTCGCGGAGCTTGTTGATGCAATTGACGTCTCGGACCAATTGACCTCTTGATTCACCGGCATATTGTTGCCCTTTCGATCACCACCTCTATCTCCACCTTGATTTTCACCGCCCACGAATTGTGGAATTCGGTTACTATTATTGTTGTTATTGTTACCATAATCCTGGTTCCTTCGTTTGTTTCGTGGTTAACGGTTATTCCCATAGCCTTCATCACGACCATAATCATACCCGTATTCATCGTCATTCCCCACAAAATTGGCATTTTGATAGCCACCCTCTTCATAATCAAAACCCCGAGCTTGGTAAAAATTCCCTTCATTTTCATTCCCCCAAGCGTCATCCTCGAATCGCTCATTATAATTCCCGCAATCATCCGAGTATTCCGAATGAATACTCACATGTTCCGGTGATTGATAACCGGGAACACTATAAAGTGCATCACCGAGAATGTTGTTCCGCAATTCGTCGAGATCAAGAAACCGAGCTTCGTGCGTGGGAATGCCACGATTTTGGTTAACTCCATGGTTGGCGTTGACATTTCGGTTGTTGAGGTTGGGTGGTAATGGATTTTGTTGGTTTTGGTTTTGAGGAGAAGGTGTGGGTGTACGTTGGCTATTGTTTGGTTTCAGCCACGTGTAGTAATGCATGTATGTGACAATAGTAGATGTTGCGCGCTTGGGCCTGATCGGAGTGTCACGCCCCGGTTAATGTCACACCCCGACCCGCAACGGAAAAAAAGTCGGGGCATAATTGGGTTATCACCAAAGCTCATGATGTTTACTAAGATGTTTCATATTTATTTAATTCAAATTACAAACTTAAATATCCAAAACAAAATTCATACAATTACAAGAAAATGAAACTACATAATTATTCCAAGGCATAAACTTGTTTATTCTTCTAGGCCTTCCTAAGTGTTTCCTGTCTCAGCTGGATCACCTGTATCATGTGTAAAACGGGGGAGATTTTGGGTCAACAAAAGTTGGCGAGTGAACCTTGATAAAACATCTTTCTTTACTAATTTCTTGTTTTATTTAATAAAGAAAATTCGTGCAATAATCACATGTGAGCAAACATATTAGATAAACAAACACAAACCACTTTGGATGAGTAAATGACATGAATGATGATGTATGTGAGATCAAGGCTCAATCAAACGGAGCCGATCTAATGAGGCTCCTGATGCTCAACCCGTATCCCACGGGGAACTGATGGGCCTAATGAAATGCGTGCACTGAAAATGATAAATCCAATCTACATTTAATTCACACAACAATTGATACACATTTGATACACATTTGATCACGGATATGATGTATGCACAAGTGTTTAAATAAAATAAAAGGATTATACGACACATGATACACCCCAAAACATGATTAAAACGGGGAATTGGTAGAGATTCACTCACAATGGGTGCATTCTTTGATGACGATGACGGCGCACGAATTTATGATTCGATCGACGAGGGAAAAACTAACCTAGATAATAACAAAATGATTCGATAAATAAATAAATTTTATTTGAGATTAATATTTTTAATTAGTGCTCTTAAAGGGATTTTTAGATTTATTTTTTTGAGTTTAAGGAAATTTTCTAACTTTAGAAATCCTATTTTTTTAAGTATTTTTAATTAATTTTCCAATTAAATAAATAAATAAAAATGAAATAAAAAGGTTGACTTTTGTCAGGTTTGACTGGGTCTTGACCGGTCAGACTGTGTTCATTCTATGCTGCTAGTGAGGTTTGAACTCGGGACCTCTCGTATGCGTGCACGCAGCTCTACCAACTGAGCTACGTGTCTAACCTGAAATATTCTCTGTTTTAATTATATATATATATATATATACTAATTAGCTTTTACCTTATTTGGTTTTTATTAAAAATGATTTATATGGCTGAACCGGTTGCAGAGACCCGGAGTCGAACTCGGGACCTTCGGTTCGAGTGCGCACAGCCCAACCAGTTGGGCTGTGTGTCTAATCTGTTTAACTACTTAATTATATTCCTCTTATGTATATAACTGTGACTTGATCTGGTTAGGTTTCAAAAATGTTGATTTTATTTCTGAAAGTCGGTAACATGTGCGATTCGAACTCGGGACGTGTGTATTGAAATTGCACACAGTCCACCGCTGGACTGTGTGTCTAACCCGGTTAAATATCCGTTTTTAATTACATTAATATACAATTTAAGTTCGTCTTCTTCATTAAGAAGAACACAGAACAGTGCACCCGACTGTTCTTGCTTATTCGACCAACGGCCTTATAATCGATTGGAAATGGAATAGGAAAACAAAGATTAAAGAATATGATATACCAAGACGGAGAGTTTTCTTCAGATTTCCGGCAGTGTTCGTCGGCTCTGATTTGCGGATTCCGGCTGAGTGAACTATTTAACAGTTTTGATTATTGTGTTGAGCAATTAGATCACTAAGCAAGAGATAGCAAGAAGGTTTAGATGATTATACCGATCGGCAGTGAGGCTTCGGTTCTCCAGTGATATTCCGGCGAGTGCGAGAATTTCCGGCGACGTTGTCTGAGACAGATTCTGGTTGAACGATTAAGGTTAATACATGCCGAATAATGGATTACAAAAAAAAAAGAGTTGAGTATTATACCGATTAGGGGTAAAGCCTCGGTTTTCCGGTGGAATTCCGGCGAATGCGAAAATCTCCGGCGACGTGTTTTGGAAGGAATAAAGCTTCGGAAACGAACGTGGTTCTGAGTGAAATGTTTTCAGGAAGTTCAAGTGGGTATTTATAGTGGAAACAGGCTGAATTGGGTTTGAATTGAGGTCAACAATCGCGATCAATGATTTCAATCGGTTTTTGACTGAAATTGATTGCCGGCAACGGTTATAACTGATGTCGAAATCAATTTGTGCGTTTCAGTCAAAAGAAAAGTAGCCAAAATCGCGGAGTGTCGGTTTTTCCGGAGATTTCGCGTTCTGAGCGCGCGTTGATTTCCGGTTTTGATTTCGGGTTTTACTTTAAGTGTTATTTGATTTAGTGTTTATCACAAGTGGAGTGTGTGGCGGAGTGGTGTGGTGTGTGTTTGTGGGTGACCCGGGTTCGAAACCCGGCAGCTCCATTTTATTTTTTATTCACATTTTATTATTATTTATCAATTATGGTTTTTAAATTCTAAAATGTTTATTAATTATGTTCTATTTAAAATAATTTGAACAATAAATACGCAACGAAATCTTATAACTGAATACTTGATTATTAAACGAAGCGGGTTTGGAAAACCCGTTTTTCGACGAATGTTACAGTATCCCCTACTTTTAGGAATTTCGTCCCGAAATTTAAGTAGTAGTGGTAACTGGAAAAAGATGCGGGTATTTTTCGCGCATTGAGTCTTCACGTTCCCAAGTAAACTCGGGTCCTCGTTTCGACTCCCAACGTACCCTGACAATTGGAATACGACTTCGTCTTAAACGCTTCTCTCCGAAGTCCATGATTTCTATCGGTCTTTCAACGAAGTGCATCGTTCATCGACTTGAATGTCTTCTAGAGGAATGTGGAGATTTTCATCGGCAATGTACTTTTTCAAGTTTGATACGTGAAATGTGGGATGAATTCTGTTGAGTTCTTCTGGTAGGTCAAGCTTGTATGCTACAGGACCTACTCTTTCGAGTATCTTGAAAGGTCCTACGTAGCGTGGTGCTAGCTTTCCCTTTTGGCCAAAACGAACCAGTCCCTTCCACGGTGATACTTTTAGAAGTACTTGATCACCAATGTCAAACTCCAAGGGCTTTCGTCGTTTGTCTGCATAACTCTTTTGACGACTTTGAGCCGCTAGAAGATTGTTTCGAATTTGAATGACCTTGTCGGTTGTTTCTTGAATTAATTCTGGACCGGTGAATTGTGATTCCCCAATTTCGTGCCAACATACCGGAGATCGGCACTTACGACCATATAAAGCTTCGAAAGGAGCCATGCCGATACTTGAATGATAGCTATTGTTGTACGAAAATTCCACTAATGGTAGGTGAGCGTCCCAATTCCCTTTGAAGTCTATGACACATGCTCGCAGCATGTCTTCAAGGGTTTGGATGGTTCGTTCAGATTGACCATCAGTTTGAGGATGAAAAGCGGTACTGAGGTCTAATCGTGTACCCAAAGCGGTTTGTACGGCTTGCCATGTTCGTGAAGTGAAACGACCAACACGGTCTGAAATGATGCTTAATGGTACACCATGACGGCTTACGATCTCGCTGATGTAGATACGAGCTAACTTCTCGTTCTTGAAGTCCTCGCGAATCGGAATGAAATGAGATGACTTTGTAAGACGGTCGATTATTACCCATATGGTGTCATACCCACTGGAGGTGCGAGGTAACCCGGTAATGAAATCCATGGTTATGTTTTCCCACTTCCATACAGGTATTTCGGGTTGGACTAGAAGTCCTGAAGGTCTTTGATGTTCAGCTTTTACTTTGGAACATGTAAGGCACTTGGAAACAAAAACAGCGATATCCTTTTTCATGCCAGGCCACCAGTAGGTGCATCGTAGGTCTTGATACATCTTGTCGGCTCCTGGGTGTACAGAGTATCGGGTTTTGTGCGCCTCATTCATGAGGAAATCACGAAGGTTATCGCGATCAGGAATCCATATGCGATTTAATAGTATAGAATACCGTCGGATTTGGTTTCGATTTTGAGTTCAGCTCCACATGACAGCTCATCGCGTACGTCATTTTCTGTTACAGAGACATGTTGAGTTGCTCGGATTCGATCTTTGATGTCGGTTATGATTTGCGAACATAGAAGACGAATGGAGTTCGCATAACCTTTTCGACTGAGCGCATCAGCCACCACGTTTGCCTTGCCAGGATGATACCGAATTTCACAGTCGTAGTCATTGAGAAGTTCGACCCATCTTCGTTGCCTCATATTCAACTCCTTCTGGTTGAAGATATGTTGGAGACTTTTGTGGTCAGTGTTGGAGACTATAAATACCCACCTCCTGCCACACTCATTTCACACCTCAAACACTTCTCTCTCTTTCTCGCTCTAAAGCTCACTCTCAATCAAGAAAGTTCAAGACTTTCAAGATAACTAGGTGTTCCTCCAACTCTCCAAACCCTTCGCGGAATACTCAAGTGGAAGCTTGCAAAACCGTGAGTACACTTGACCCATTTTCCCTTTTTACACAATTTGGGTTGTAACATGTTAACTTACAAAATACACGAATACATACACTTCATGCTTTATACACTTAATCCATCATACATGCTTATTGTTATGTTTACGTACATGCTACATTCATACATGCTTCTTGTCATTAACTTAGCTAGCCCTAACTTAACATATATAGCGCTATAGGAGTAGCACACCGCCCGCCGGGATAATGTTAAGCTTTAAGATGATTCATTCTTAACTCATACTTTAGTCTCGTTAATTCGTGTGACAAGGGATACATTCATTCTTGTGGACACTTGGGTTTGACAATTAGTATTGCATGCTAGCTTACCTTGTATACAATTGCCATGTGGATTTGAGTAAACTCTTTTATACTTATGCTATGTACTTAAACTTGTGTACTCGCCAATACTTTTGTATTGAACTATACTTTTAACATGTTACAGGTTGATAATGTTGCTTATGACAAATCTAGTAGGGACGACATAGAAACGTACCTAGAATGTTAGGCTTTCAAGTTGTAATTTTGTTGAAGTTGTTGTATTTTGATTTCTGTTGTAACTAGAAATTTTATATCCGAAATGAACGAGTTTTTATTTAAATATTGTCACGAATAGTGTTATGATGCATTGAGCAATCTATTTCGTCTCACTCTGATGTTTTCGCCATCGATTGGGGTTTGACATGTTGGCTCCAAGATAGGTGTTCTATGTTCAAAACACTTAACAAACGAAATTCAGCGATAGCACTTTCTGGAGGGCGTCGGCGATGCCCTTTAGATTTTTTGTTTTCTGCCAACGGCTTAATATGTTGTCTACGCGAGTTTCTGGCCGACGCGAATAACCAAGGGGCATCGCTGACGGCCCATTTGGGCATCGGTGACACTAAGCCCAACTCTTGGTTTCCATTTTCTTCATCTCCAATTCCTGGTTGATCACGTTCGCTCCCTGATGCTCCGTAAAGCTCCCGATTAGCTCCTTAAACTCCATAAAACCAAACACAAAACCAATCAAAAGTAGGCTATTCGAAACTAAAAATCATGTAAACATAAGCTTAAGCATATAAGAATACCGGTTCTCTACCACTCATCAGGGCGTGATTATTTTCTTGGATAATTTCTGGATAGCAAGTTAAGAACTTATTATTCTCCATGCTTTTTTCAATGTTGAATCTGCTTCCTAAATCTGAATATGAAAGTTAACTTTGATATACGAGTTGAAATTAATTAAGTAGTTCCTTATATAGCAAAGTATATTCAAGTTCTAGAGTTAGACTTATTGTTATTCGGAATGTTTCGAATCATCACAGAAGTTGAATGTTCATCCGGATGAAGCAGAATAATTTCTCTAATATTGACAAGGCCGTGCTGCTTTCTGAAGAAACAAAAAGTCATGTCGGGTTCTTCTGCTAGTGGGTTTTATGAGTCTACGAGAGAATAAATTTCTTGAACGAATGATTGTAAGGAGAAGCGTTGGATTCAAGGGTTTGAGTAGTAATATATTTATAGAAGAAAAAGGTAAATACGGAGAGAAAAGGCACTAAGAGATGGTCAAGGATTGTTCTAATAGATTAATTAAGTAGTTCCTTATATAGCAGATTATATTCAGGTTCTTGAGTTATACTTATTCTTATTAGTATTTGGTATTTTGGTTGTTTGTACAGTAACTAGAAGTAATGAATTCACTTGTCGGGCTTCCAACATTCTTTCTTTTTAAATTAAGTTATAGTAGTATCTTTATAGAAGAAAAAGGTAAATACGGAGAAATTGTGGCTATCGGAATGATGGTTACGGAAGCTATGGAAACGGTGCTTATGGGAACGTTGGTTACGAAACCCTATTCTTATATGTCTTCCTTCTTCCTGCTTGACCATTGTTAAACCCAATGGACTTCACTTTCCGAACAATTTCTAAGCAGTAGCAGCAGCACCACCACCACCACCACCGCCACTTTTCCAACCACCCCATCATTGGTATGCGATCACTAACTTCTTTTACTATTGTTTTGCGGACGATTTAGAGAAATAGAGAATTCGGAACGAGATGCTGGCAGAGGAATTGGAACGCCGACGAGTATTGGAACCGGAAGTTCGAAGTGAAAGAATTCAGGTGCTTGTGATAATTTGTAATGATGTATTGATATGATTGAATTAAATTCATCTATGGACTCATGATAAAGCAGTTGGTATGTGTTCCGAGCGAATATTTCCATACAAGCAGTTGGTATGTGTTCTGAGTGAATATTCCATACATGTATTGTTTATCACCCTGTATGAGCATTGGAAGCCCGACAAATAGTCTTGCAATTAGTCAGCAGTCATTACTTCTTAATGAACTCAAATTCAGGAAATTGTTCGTAATGAACTCAATGGCATCTTCAACAGAAACCACATCTGCAATGCCACCATTTCCATAACTACTAAAACCATGGCGTCTAAACCCTTGAATGATGTAGGATTCTAGTTGTATGACATTGGAATTTTGGGTGATTTCGGTTTCACTACTTTAGAAGCAGCTTGGAGGTTTTATGTGTTTGTAAAAGGAAAAAGTGGGATTTCTTTCAAAGTAAAAACATTGCTAACGTCAGTCGTGCAAGAATTCAGGTGCTTTTGATAAGAAAGTAAAGTTAGTGATCGCATACCAACGATGTGATGGTTGGAAAAGTGGTGGTGGTGGTGGGGCTGTTGTTGCTGCTTATAAATTGTTCAGAAAGTGAAGTCCATTGGGTTTAACAATGGTGAAGCAGTTTATGAGAATAGGGTTCTGGTAGTAGGATTATGTGATCGGTGAGTTGATTTGAATTTTGAAAGAAGAAAGACGTATTGCAGAAGATAAATGGTGGTGATACAGTTATTATCAATAAAGTAGTGAAACCGAAATCTCCCAAAATGACACCGTGTTAAATCCCATTTTTTATTATTGAATCTGAAAGTTAACTTTGACATACCGATATCAGCAATCTTTTTTACTTTGAAACAAATCCCGTTTTTTCCTTTTTTTGTACCCATCCCAGCGTTGATAGATTCCGTCCTCTAGTTGACTTTTCTTTACCCATCTCCTCTAGTTGAACTATCTTCCGTCCAACATATGTCATATGAAAAAGCGCCTTTTTAGAAAATCTGGGATTATATTGCGTTTTATTATAGTCATAATAAAAATAAAAGGAGGAAGATGTATGGAAGAAGATAAATGTTGGTGATACAATGATTTTCAATAATGTAGGATTGTAGTTGTACGACATTGGAATTTGGGATTCAAGGGTGTAGACGCCATGGATTGATCTTATTTCAAGCATTCTGAACCCTACCTGCAAACAACCCAACAAACTCCAGATATATTGTAAGGAGACGCGTTGAGATTCAAGGGTTTAGTCGTTAATATATAATAAAGATTAACATTGTTGGTTATTCACCGGGCTTCATGTTTTTAGGCAGCATCTGCTTTGCTTAATGAGAAACAAAAAGACATGCCGGGTTCTTCTGCTAGTGAGTTTTAAGGGTTTAGTAATATATTTAAGGGCTTAGTCACCATATTTTTTTGGAGTTAATATTCACAAACTAGGGTTTTGATTTCGTATTTTTAAGATTCACGTACTTGCATTTAATTCCCAAGCATCATTACAAAAGTAACAAATTGAGTCCAGCACTATATATTTCATGCTCTAACAATTTGTAAATCATGTGAGTGAATTAAATGCATGTATGGACATTAGTGGAAGCGCAAGTGTGTGACTATTAGGTAATCATTGCATCCAATTTAGTAAACAATTTAAATTAACAACGATGACATGCCATTAATAAGTTTCATTCGGTATATACAACCATCAAAAGTGAAATCACATTGTTATCTGTTTCAGATTTCCATTTCAAAACATAATTTAAAACACATTGTTCCAAAATTAGACATTGTTTTCATCACAAATTCATATTGAGGCTTTGACCCCTATATACCCATACGAAGTTGGGATATAAAAGGCAAACCCTCCAAAATGTGGTACATCGTTGTCTTGACAATTTCCCATACCCGAATCCTATCACCAGCTCATGCCTTGCGTCCTGAAATACATGTAATTTTAAAAAGTCAACATAAAGTTGGCGAGTTCATGTAGTTAAATGTTTTCGTATCAAAATGTCATCTTTGAAATCTTGTATTGCAATCCGAGTATGTAATTAGCATCAATGAGTTATTAAGGATCTATCAGTGTGTCGCGAGCACCCTGACATATATGTGCCATAAGTAAGTAACCAAACGGAGACAACTTTGACATCATTGGGATCACAAAAGCACTCCGAAGGGTATACCAACTAGGAGTGGAGCAGGTCTCAAACTCAATAGATCTACGTCTTTTGCACCTTGGTCACTAAGTGATTAATGGTTACTATTGTCATTATCCTACTTACGCACAAATGATCGTGTTATCAACTAACCCATAGCTAACATACTGTTTGATATGACTTGTATTTCCCCTCGATAGTTTAAAACAAAACTTGAAATAATTGAAAGGAGGGACATGAACTCACAATTTTGCTTCCCGTAAGTCGTACTAGTATCAGTCGGTGTCCGTACACATGTGTAACATACATGTGTATTTGAGTTTATTAGACACCTTGGCCTCAATGGATCTTGTACTCGTTGTTCATCTTGAATTCTTGTTATGTATTTCTTTGTCATGATAGAACAATTTTTAAATGTTATCATAGTGTTGGTAGTTTGTTTGTTCGATTAATATTGCTATATATATTTCTCATATATATATATACTATTGTTTTCAGATCGTGTGTTAACTGGGCCTTACCCTTCACATGTCCTCGTGCCTTGCACGCGTGTCATTTGGCCTTGCCCATGTTATCCATGTCATTGGGCCTAGCCCATGTTTTCTTGTCATTGGACCTAGCTCATGTTATCTATGTCTTTGGCCTAGCCCATGTTTTCTTGTCATTGGGCCTAGCCCATGTAATTTATGTCTTTGAGCCTAGCCCTTGCTTCTATATGCTTTTAGGCTTTTATTATTTGTGGGCCCGTCCATAAATATTATGGGATTGGGCCTTGCACATGACTTTTACAATTTGGGCCTAGCCCAAATTTACTTATAAAGGCCCATTTTCTTATAAGTATTATACTTATAATATTTTTAGCTTTTTATGTTTTTAACTTTCGGATTTTGATTTCGATAACATATATACATATGTTAAACGTCTAAATATATATATATATATTTGGACTTGTCGTCGATGTTAATTATAAAGTGCTTGTTTTCGTCAAACATCGCCCGTTGTCGTAATGGCCTTTCGTGTCGGTGATTCACCCGTTGGTCGTTGACGCGACGGTGTAATCTTGAATGCTCACCTATCGTTCGCATTGTTTCGTTTGTCCGATTATTGTTTCGACGCATCGCAAGAATATATTTGTTATGTCACCAATACTTAGTATTATTATCAAGTGTTTGTCTTGTTGTATATGATTGGGTATTTTCTTGTGAATACTCTAAGCTTCTAAATACATACACAAACAATACACATATGTATTCATACAAGTTCCTTGGTGACAAATGTATATACTTGTATTATTTCCCAAGTAAATATATATATATATATATATATATATATATATATATATATAACTTTGTTAGACACTTGGGTATTTAGGGTTTAACCCTTGTCATTAGAGCCTACTTAATGACGATTTAAGTTACTAATCACGTTTAGTCTCACTAATCACCCCATTAATCATGTCTTAATCGCGATTAGATTTTTAGAAAATTTCGCCATATTTTCCCCTAAACTATGGTGTTTTCCACGTTTCAAAAACGTATTTAAAACCTGTTTAAGCCTATAATCAACATCAACAATCCACCTAATATTTATTCTACCACATCAAGACATCATCATCCATGACTTTCTAGTGTTAAAAATCCTATTAAATCAAGAGGGTTTTCAATAATTATTAACACTTTCAAATCACTAGTTTTATCATGTCATTTAATCAAGTTATTACCTTTAACCTCTTGATTACTACACATTTTTAAGATGATTACAACTTAAATACAAATGTTTACTTCTTATAAAAATCATTCATGTGTAGAAAAATATTCACAAAGTTGTATTCTTCATGGATGATGTAGTTGATGATCTTGTTTAGATTTAAACCTTACCATGTTTAAATCTTCATTTTTATACTTAATCATACAAGATCATCCAACTTTTATATCATACTTTAGCATAAATAACCTCAACATGCAAACTAACTAATCAACATAAAATAAACAATATTTAGTGGTATTATTATGGTGTGGTTAGGGTTTTTGGTTTATCTTTTCTTTATTTTCAAGATGATCAACTTGTACATTAATAATCTAAGCATAAAAAAAAAGCTAGATTATGGATGAGTTTGGCTTACAAAGAGTGCACAAGTTCTTGATGATTTTTGAAGAAATATGAAGCTCTAAAGAAGCCCTAATGATCCTCCATCCTTGCTAGCTTCTTGAGTGATCTTGATTAGGCTTTAAAGTGGATAAAATGTGGTGTATTAAGGTGGCTAAGTGGTGGTTTAAATGTGGTGGTGGTGGCTGTGTATAATGAAGAAGGAAGATGGTTGCAACTTTTTTTGTGAAGAAAAATGATAGACAATTGTTGTAAATTATGAATATAACATGCCTTCCTTTCAAATCTATCACAAATCCAAGACCATGCTTCCTAATCTTTCATTTTTCAACAAAATCAAGTGGGCATGGGGCCCACTTGAATCGTCAAAATGGGTGGGGGGTAAATTATAACTTTTTTTACCCATGTTATAAATATAGATATTTTGGTCATTATACTAAGTATGGTGATTAGGGGTTTTGATCTAGCATCCTTAGCATAATATTAGGGTTTAGTATGTTATTACATGCTAATTTATCCACTTAGTCCTCCAATATAAGTTTCGGATGACGGATATGTCGTTAGATCGCTTATTGTCGCGATAATCACTAATAAACGAACATATTTATTTAGTACCGGAAAGCTTTTGTTTTCGACCACCACAATTGTTATGGTGTCTACTTAGTGCACTTCCATGACCTCATGTTAGTTGAATGGATTCTGAGTTCCAAATAAGGCTTAACTTGTTCGCTAGATGCCGAATGAGGCTATCGGCCACTAAAAAATTCGTTGTTTCGACAATCGGCCGCTTGCCGGTCGAATTGTGCATTGTTTGACGAATGACCGGAAACGATGTCTTTTGTGCATTCTTGCTATTCTCACATTGTTTTTGGATGATTAACATTGTTTTATTCTTATTCTTACATCCGGAATCCTCCGACTTAGCTTTGCGGACAATTCGACATTTGTCGTCTTTTTGGTCGAAACGGACAATTTTGCAATTTAGGCGTTGTACCGGAAAGTTATGTATTATTGTAACGGTTGATCTCAAATAAATGTTTTCATTTATATATGGACTCAGGTATGGCATTAACATGTCGTTATTCCTCGTTCAGATTCGTTTTGGCGGATTTACCGACACAGCTAGTGTCACCGCAATTAGTGCGCCCAACACTTTCTACCAACACTTTTAGGGCATTGTTTTGGTTGTTTCGCGTCGTAACGGGAACCAGTATATGTTATGATCGGATTTACTTGCCCTAATGATGTACAACTCAGTTATGTAGTTAAACTACGATAAATATGCATGAGATTATAAAATAAAATTAGTGATTAAATTGTACGGAATTGCCGGTTATTTGCCATTTGTCACATACTCCCCTGTTAAAAAGAATTTCATCCTGAAATTCAGTCTGAGGCATCCACTAAAGGAGTCTTCTTGAACAAGTGGGGGTATTTTGACTTGATTTGATCTTCACGCTCCCACGTATACTCGGGACCATGACACGAATTCTAGCGAACCTTCACCAGTTTGATTTGGCTTCTTCTTGTCTTTTGGACCTTCCAGTCCATGACTTCAACTGGTTCTTCGGTAAATTGTAATTTGTCATCAACATGAATCTCATCCGCTGGAATGATAACAGTATCATTAGTCGGACTTTTCTTCAGATTAGACACATGAAATGTGTCATGTACGTTATTGAGTTCCTCTGGCAGTTTTAACTTGTAAGCCATTGTACCAATCTTTGCCAGAATTTCAAAAGGTCCAATATATCTTGGGTTGAGCTTTCCACGCTTCCCGAATCTAGCTACGCCTTTCCAAGGTGAGACCTTCAACAATACTTTGTCCCCAACCTCGAAGGATAATGGTTTGCGTCTCCGATCCGCGTAGCTCTTTTCTCTATCTCGGGCCGCTTTGATATGCTCATGTATCTTAAATATCTTATCTGTGGTCTCTTGCACTAGTTCGGGACCAATGAGTTGTTTGTCACCGACTTCCGCCCAACATAACGGCAATCGACACTTTCGTCCATATAATGCTTCGAATGTCGCGGCCTTGATACTGGTGTGATAACTGTTATTGTAGGAAAACTCTACCAACGGTAAGTGAGTATCCCAGTTTCTGCCTAAATCCATCGCACAGGCCCGAAGCATGTCTTCTAATGTTTGAATGGTTCGCTTGCTTTGACCATCGGTCTGCGGGTGAAAGGTTGTGATTAAATCTAAGCGAGAACCAAATGAATTTTGAAATGATTGCCAGATCCGTGACACAAAGCGACCATCTCTATCAGAGATTATCGAGATTGGCACACCATGACGTGCCAGAATTTTCTTCAGGTACAGTTCAGCTAGTTTCTCTATACTGTCTTTCTCGCGGATGGGTAAGAAGTGAGCTGATTTGGTTAACCGATCAATGATAACCCAGATCATGTCATGACCTCGAGATGTCCGTGGTAATTTTGTAATGAAATCCATTGATATTTGTTCCCGCTTCCAAACCAAGATCTCAGGTTGTTGCAATAACCTAGATGATTTTTGGTATTCGCCTTGACCTTGCATAAGTTAGGCATTTCCCAACATAGGTCGCAATATCTCCTTTGAGATTCGGCCACCAATAATATTCCTTTAGATCCTGGTACATTTTATTCGATCCTGGGTGTATCGAGTACTTGGACTTGTGTGTTTCATCCAGCACCAAGTCTCGCAACTCACCATAATAGGGAATCGAGATCCTTCCCATGAAATATAAAGTTCCATCCTTGTTTGGTTCCAATTGCTTTTCCATTCCCGTAGGGATTCCGATGGAATGTTTTCTGGTTTCAAGGCTTCTTGTTGTGCTTCGCGCACTCGAGTTGTGCAGTTCGTCTGGATCGTCATTTCTAGAGCTCGCACCCGCAATGTTTTGACTCGTTCTTTTCTGCTCAAAGCATCTGCTACAACATTTGCTTTGCCCAGGTGATACTTGATCTCACAGTCATGATCATTCAAAAGTTCCACCCAACGTCGTTGGCGCATATTCAGTTCTTTTTGGTTGAATATATGTTGAAGACTTTTATGGTCCGTGAATATGGTACACTTAGTACCATATAAATAATGACGCCAGATTTTTAAGGCAAATACCACTGCGCCTAATTCTAGGTCATGTGTGGTATAATTCCTTTCATGAACTTTCAACTGACGTGACGCGTATGCGATGACTTTTTCATGTTGCACTAGCACGCAACCCAAGCCTTGATGCGATGCATCACAGTACACCATAAAGTCATCGGTACCGTTCGGGAGTGATAGTATCAGTGTTTTACATAGTTTCTCTTTCAACACTTGGAACGCCGATTCTTGCTTTTCTCCCAAATCTCCTTCTGGGTAAGCGAGGTTAACGGCTGAGCAACCTTAGAGAAGTTCTCAATAAATCTCCTGTAATATCCCGCTAATCCTAGGAATTGTCGTATTTCTGTGGGGGTTCTTGGCGTGGTCCAGTTCTTTATAGCCTCGACCTTTGAAGGGTCAACATGTATTCCATTCTCGTTCACCACATGGCCGAGAAATTGTACCTCGCGAATCCAAAATTCACATTTCGAGAACTTAGCATATAATTGCTCCTTCTTTAGCAACTCCAAAATGGTTATCAGGTGTTGTCCGTGCTCTTCCTTGGTTCGTGAGTATATCAGTATATCATCTATGAAGACGATCACGAACTTGTCAAGGTATGGCTAACATGCCCGGTTCATCAAATCCATGAATACTACAGGGGCGTTCGTTAGACCAAAGGGCATAACAAGGAACTCGTAATGACCGTAGCGAGTCCTAAACGCCGTCTTTGGAATACTTTCCTCTTGGATTCTCAACTGATGATACCCGGATCTTAAATCAATTTTTGAGTAAAAACTCGACCCTTGCTACTGATCGAATAGATCATCGACTCTGGGTAATGGGTACCGGTTTTTGATCGATAACTTGTTTAGTTCCTGGTAGTCGATGCACATGCAAAAGGTTCCGTCCTTCTTTTTCACAAACAGCACCGGAGCTCCCCAAGGCGAGAAACTCGGTCTTATGAAACCTTTGTCAAGCAACTCTTGCAACTGCGTAGATAATTCCTGCATCTCCAAGGGCACTAGTCGATATGGAGCTTTTGCCACAGGTGCAGCTCCTGGCATTAAATCAATACGGAATTCGACTTGTCACTGTGGAGGTAGTCATGGCAAGTCTTCCGGAAAGACCCATGGATATTCCTCACTACTAGTATGTCCTCGATTGTGCGCTCCTCGGCCTTCTTATCCACCACATGGGCAAGAAAAGTGATGCATCCTTTCCTCAAACATTTCTGAGCCTTCATGCAGTTTATGATTCGTAGAGGTGTGTCATGCTTCTCACCGTGAATTATCAAGTGTTCTCCGTCGGATAAGGGGATGGGAATGATTTTCTCATGACATATAACTTCGGCTCGATTATTGGATAGCCAATCCATCCCAATAACAACATCAAAACTACCCAGTCGAACTGGTAATAGGTCTATCAAACTTTCGTTCACCTAATTCTAACGTACATTTCTTTATTATTTCTCCCGATTCTACTAATATCCCGTTAGCTAGCTTAATCGAGTATGGAATCTCTAATTTACTCGACGCTACCCCAAGTATATCTCTAAACTCTTTAGAAATAAAACTGAAATCAGCCCCGGTATCAAAAAGAATAGATGCAAAGTGATCATTGATAGGGAACGTACCGGTGACCACGTTCGAGTCCTGGCGAGCATCCTTAGCTCCAATTAAAAATGCTCTTCCCCGTCCTTGATTCGCTTTAGTACAATCTTTCTTGAAATGTCCTTTGTCTCTGCATCCAAATTAACCCTGATCTCTAGTATTGGTTCCCAGCACACATCGGTACGATGTCCAAATTACTACATTTTCCACACTTAGGGCCTCGACATTCCCCATAGTGGTGGAAAGGACATTTGGGGCATTTCGGTGCGTCTCAAGTATAGGATTTCTTAACAGCAGTGCTTGTGGTAGTGGTAACATATGCCTTGGTTTCTTTGACTTCTCTTGCAGCCTGTTTCTTGTTACTGTTATTATTTCCTTGAGAGCCTTCTTGAAATGGGAAAATTTTCATTTGTTGGAATCAGTAGTCTCCTCGGTAGATTCTTTCTTGTTCCCACTACACTTAGGCAACCTCCCCTGATGTACAGCCTCCTCAGTAAGGCTGACAGCTAGATCAATCGCTTCACCAATCTCAGTGGGTTTTTAAGAGGTAACCAGACTCGGAATCTCGGGGGGCAAGTCCCGAGATGTACCTCTCAATTCGCTTATTCAGCTCCACTAAGTATGGCACCACTCGGGATAAGTCATGGAATCGCTGCGTGTACCCAGCAATGTCTGAACCAATCATTTTTAGATTCCAGAATTCTGTCTCCAACTTTTGAATTTCCGATCTTGAGCAATACTTCTTTCTCATCATCTATTTATGTTCCTCCCAGGTTAGGGCATATGCAGCATCATCGCCCTTGGTTTGGACCTGAAGGTTCCACCAAGATAGAGCTCCATCCACGAAGAGTCTAGTAACATAGGTGACTCTCTGTTCAGCAGGGCACTTACTCATTCGAATGACTGAATCTGTCTTCTCAGTCCAATGTACGGAGGCTACAGCACCTCCGGTACCATTGAAATTCAGAGGTTTGCAGTCTAGAAACTGCTTATAAGTGCAACCTGAAATCATTGGATACACCATTTAAGCATGAGTAACCAATTAGCACGAATAAAATGGATGAGAGCATAGTGCGGTTTTATGAGTAACCGTGTATTACCAGTTGGAGGATTGACTCCTGTTGAACCTCCGGTACCACCGCTATGCTCGGAGCGGTTAGCCTCGTACTGCGCAATGGCTTAGGATATGCGTTCATTCAGCTCCTCTTGTGTTGTTGGTATGGTGTTATTGTTTGAACTTCTTCTGCCGGGTGGCATCGTCTTCTGATATAATACGTCGCTCACGGTTAGCCGGGTTTTAATAATAATTTCATATTATTATTACTAATTATTTACTTATATATTTTTTTATCAAACATATATGTAATAGCGCATCTGTACATACTAAATAAATAAAAGAATATATGTATGCCATACGCACACCCGTCGTCATCATACACATAGCTCATCGCATACATAGTTGCCACATCATAAGATATAAATCATAGTATCACCACGACACAATGAATCAACCATAATATCACCACATCATGACATAATCAACCATAACATAAAAGAAATGCAATGTAAAATAAAGAAAATACGCTTTTATACAATGACAATTTGTTACAATTTGTTTGTGAAGATCCAAAAAGGACTTAGGGATACACAACCCTAGTCAATACAAGTTTTTACATTACAAAAGTAAAATTTTCTTCTACATTGCTTCTTCATGTCATCAAGTTGTCTTCCAAAAGCTGGGATCTTCATAGCTATGTCTTCATGAGCTAAGTCATCAAAAGTACATCTGATCCCCTAAAGATAATCACAAGCATGCTACTGAGGTGGAGGGGTTGTGGAAATGGTGATCGAAGGAGCAAACCACGATGGTAGGCCATCTCCCCTCTAGGTTAGAAATGCGCCTAGTAGCATCAGTCTGAAACTACTCTAACTCCTGCACTCGTGCCTCAGATGGGCATGACGAGTGGTGAAATGGACAGTAAAAAGGTGGGGTCGGTGGTGGTGATAGGGGTAGTGGTGGTGGTGATGGTGGTGGGTATGATGGTGGGGGTGGTATTGGTGATGACGGTGGTGGGGGTGTGGCTCTGGCAGTAGCGTGGGCAGTACGATGAGTCTCTAACTCCCAGATCCTTCGGAAGATCAAAGAGAGTTATAGGTCATGCGAAGTCACTCTCTCCTCCACAGGAATCAGACGGAAGTGTGAGGGGTGGTAAGGACAGTAGGGCTCATGCCCGGTGGAGGTGTCAGAGTAAACATACCTGCTGGGGGTGGTGTGGGACGTGGGGCATACATGGGGGTGATTGATAGAATGGGATTGGAATGGTGTTTAACATGTTTAAGTGATTAACCTTATGAGTTTTTATGTGTTTAAATGTGTGAAATTGAATAACTACGAGAAAATGGTGTTTTGTAGGTTAAACACGAAGATTGGATGTGTTTCGAGGAAAACAAATGGAGTGGAATTGAAGATATTAAGATATGGAATGATAGAGGGTTGAATTACGAACACGTGGGCGAAAACGGTGCGTAAAACGTAGCTAAAACGAAGAAGTTATGAAGAAAACAGTTTTGGAAGAATCTGCCGACCATAAGCTACGGTCAGTCAGCCATAAGCTACGGTCAGATCAGAAACTTCCTACCGTAGCTTATGGTCCGCGACCGTAGCTTACGGTAGGATATCCGGAAAAACGCGAATTTGGCTTGTTTTTGAGGTACAAAAAGTTTCCTAAACCCTAATTCGAAAACAACACTTCCTTGGACAAAAATAGGCATCTAGGAGCAGCAAGTTGGGAGCTTTTCACCTCAAACCATCATAATCTCTACCGAATCAAAGATCAAAGTTATGAATTCAACCGTTTCTCAAGTGTTTGATGATCAAGTGACCAACATGAGCGGCTAATTCATTCGTGGTATCCTCCGAGTGGAGGATTCTTGTAAGTGGATGATTGTTTTGAGTTTTTCTTTGTAATTGAGACTAGCAATCTAAGCATTCGATGTTTGTTTGCGTAGGGATTTATTAAATGATTGATTTACTTAAAACCTAGTTTTGATCCTTTCGATTCCCGAGAGTTCTAGTAATTGGGATATATTAGACAGGAAGTGGGTTTGGTAATCTTCAATTGATAATCGTGTGATAACCTTTCATTGTTAATCAATCAAAGTACTTAGTCCTCGTTTATCACAATCAGTTAATTAACTATCTGAATCATGTCTATGTGGTTTTCTCAATTAAAAGTAATAACTTGAATCCACTTTGAATCTGAAACTTGGAGGAATCACTTTCTTTCCAACTGTTTGCAAACTCCGTTTTTAGTAATTTTTAGCTAATCAAATAACCAAACCAATTGAATTATTACTTTCTGCAATTAGTTAATCAATGCTTAATCCATAACATTTTCCACAATACTCCTCTGGTTTGATACCCGACTTATTCTATCTACGTAGTTTATTTCGGTTTTTTGTTGACACAAACGACAGTCAACAAAAATGGCGCCGTCACCGGGGAGTCGTGCGCAAAGTGTTTTGTTTTAAGCATTTTTAGAAAAATAGCAAAAAAACCTCAAAAATAGTGTTTACTTTGTTTTGTTCGGATTTACGCGAGGTTTTTCTTGTTTGTTCTTGTGCAGGTGATTTGAGATGTGCATGCATCATACTCGGAAGTCCGGGAAATCTTCACCGCTAGTATTCGATCCAGAAATCGAGAGGACAGTTCGGAAAACCCGATTCATGCACAGAGAGAACAAAATTTTGCAATCTCCAACAACCACATCTGAACCAATGGATACCTCAGAAAACCCAGATAAGCAAACAACTTCATAAACACAATTTTCACCAACTCCTACACAACCATCGCCTAACACCACTATGCCATCTCAACCACCACCACAATCTACCCAAACTACCGCTACCCAAATTCCACTGCCACCGTTTCCTAATTTGGATAACCTTACACCACCATTGCCATATCAACCCTCATCTTCTCAAAAACCACCCTTCACCCAACCAACTACCACTCAACACTCCTCGCGGTACGTGAGAGTAATTCAAGATGAGAACCCTATTCCACCGAACCAAACTCAACCCTTGAGCTCATCAACCATATCTCCCATACAAAACCAACCCTCTTACTATCAGTCGTCTCAACCACATCAGTTCTCTTTCAAAGCTTCAATGTTTGATCAAGGAGATGGCTCAGGGGAATTTGAGGATGGATATGATGAGTATGAGAATTACGGGGTCACCAAGGTAATAGGCACGTGATGAATACGGGGAATGTTGAAGGCCATAATACAGGGTTTAGGTTTGCTGAAAGAGAAACTCAGGGAGCAGCCAGGTACCAACAATACTATTATCCACCCGGCCCAGCTAATCAGCAATATGGAAATGCACGACCGATAAACATCCCAATGCCACCACCGGTTCAACAAATATCGGTGTAACAGCTACCTGTTCTGCAACGGCCACTCCCGAGAAACTTGGCTCCACCGGTTAACCAAACCGAGGGCATTCCTAGAAGATACAATCGAGGACCAGTACGGGGGTCGAAAGCCATTTCAAACCTGCAATTGCTAACAACCCATCTTCGATTGTCATACCTCAATTACATGGTCGATCATTTGAGGTCAGAGCACAATCCATCTCGAGTTTGCCTAAGTATCACGGGCTGGCCACAGAAGAGCCGTATATGCATATAGCTGCCTATAATGCACGTTGCAACACTATTAGGGGTCAAGGCTTTACACCCGATGATGTAAAATTGGTACTCTTCCAATTCATACTTGAAGATAAGGCACAACAATGGTTCCATTCATTGCCTTTAGCTTCTATCTTTACTTGGCCCAAGATGCAACAGTCATTCCTGGATGAGTTTTATACGCCTCAATGGACCAACGATGCTCGAAAAGAAATCAGGAACTTTCAGCAACAACCCGGTGAGCTATTTCACGAGTCCTTCAACCGATTCAAGATGTTGTTGAAGAACTGCCCACATCATGGCATAAAAATGTGGGAGTTACTCAATGCCTTTCATGAGGGATTAACACCAGAGGATGCACGGATCTTAGTTCGATATCAAATGGCACCTTTGGCACAAATTATGAGAATGTGGACCGGGACTATTTAGAGAAAATGGCAAGTACATCAAAAAGGAAAGCCCAATCTTCAAGAAGAGGTAGGCGCGTGGTAGCGAGAGCGGTAGAGAACCCACCTCAGGTCGGGGGACAGTTCCCGATGTGCGGACATTGTGGGGATCTAGGGCACATAGTTGATCAGTGTCCGAGTATCATTGGTGGAGCTGATGATGTCAACTTTGTGCAAGGTGGAGGAGGCGATCGTAGGAATTTCAACATGAATTCCAATACTTACCACCCGGGGTTCCAAAATCATCCAAACTTCAGCTACAGAAATTCCAACAATCAAAGTAATCTGGGATTTCAAGGTAATAATCAAACAGTTGGGCAAAGGAATTTCGGCCAATCTCGGTACCAAAACAACAATCAAGGAGGACCATCTGGGTTCTCTAAGGGTAGTGGTTAGGGTGGTAATGAGATAATGGAGATGCTAAGGCCATCCAGCATGAAATGAAAAGGAAGAATCAGTTGGATGACGCTCGAGCACAAAAGATGAGATGCGGGACACAGCCATCCAATCCCTGACCACGCAGATGGGGCAGCTGGCTAGTGAGGTAGCAGCATTAAAGCAACAAAATGGGAAGCTTTCTAGTGATACGCAAACTAACCCGAAGAACACAAAGAACATACCAATCAGCGGGGTAAGTTTTGATCCTAAAAGTGATAAATGTTTAACTGCTTCTGTTGTTAATGTGATGGCAGGTGTGAATGAAGCAAATGAAGAAGGTATTGGGGGAGATTCAGGGGAACCCGTCATTCCGATAAGAGTAGGGAAGTTTAAGATCCACCGAGCTTTGCTAGATTATGGAGCCGGGATAAGTGTCCTCCCAGGCAGCTTGTATGACCAGTACGATTTTGGTCCTCTGCAAGCATGTGATAGCATGCCAATGTTCGCGGACGCGGCTTGGAAACAACCCCGGGGGGGTTGTGAAGGATGTAATGATCCAACTCGATGAATTTTACTACTCAATCGATTTTATGGTGATCGATTACGCACCATCACAGACCTACGAGCAGCCGCAGGTAATATTGGGTCGCCCATTCTTACATACAGCAAACACCCAAATCGATTGCAGGAACGGGATGGTCACCCTGAGCTACGAGAATCGTAAGTTATACTTCAATGTGTTTTTAAAGTCTATTGCTTACGATCTTCTTGATGATTTGGGTCATGCGGGTGCTACTGATGAGTTTGGTTCGAGTGCTGTTGATTTTGACAGGTACACGAAGAGGACCAATGGAAATCAGGCAAGGAAGGCAAGTGTGAGCAAAAAAGAAGGCGAAGAAAAACCACCCGATGGTGGGATTATATGGGGTGATGAGGCTGAATTTGACCCCAATTGGCGTGAAACTGCAAACTTTCCTAGAAATTGGATGGAATATGGAGAGAAATGGGGAAGCAAGGGTTCATCTAAACCACCTTGAGTACGTCAGGTACGGTCTGGCTGAAGACCTAACTTAGCGCTCTCGGGAGGCAGCCCGAGGATGTAGAGTAGTGTACTTCGGTTGGTTTCGTTTGGTGTGTGTTTGTGTTGTGGCAGGTTTATACGCTTCAATCCTTACGGATGCAATGATTCAAGTGTGGGGATGTCTGGTAACATCCCCGGTGAGATATAAAAGAATCCATGGGATGCGTCTATTCCGGTTAGAGCGCAACAGCCACATCATCACAGACACATCATCAGGTGCATGCATTTATCTATCCTGTGTTTTAGTTGTTTTTTTGTGTATTTGGTGGTATGAAACTTTTGTGTTAGGGAATGGTGTTATCAGTTGAGTCAAGTAGGTTATTAGCCGTTCATGGTTTGTAGGTGGTATATCTCGTGTTCAAATTTTAAGTTGCGCTATACATTGGGACAATGTATCCCAAGTGTGGGGATGCGGTAACTCGAGATATGGTTGGTAAATGATGGTCTCAAATGCTTGAATTGGGTTAAAATGGAAAAAAAATTTGAAAAAATTGAAAATGTTACGTAAGATTTTTGCACAAAAATGGAAAATGATAGGTATAATTAGATTGTTGGTTTTCAATTATTATACATATGAGATAATAAAATGGTCAACAATGCATCTAATTTAGGATATGTAGGTAGGCTCAGCCGGTTGAAAGGTTCCTTAGGAGTGAGATAAAATAATTAAATACTAGGAATCTTGTGGGTTCTCGCCTTAGGAGCTATAGCAAAGCTGAAATTGTAGAGAGTATAAGGGCTTCTGTTATAAATAAAAAGCTTATAAGTATTCCGATTAAATGGCACATTTGTTTCTTTTTATGAAAATAAATCCGAAACAAGGTGGCGCTCAAAAAAATTCCATTTATCCATTATATTGAGCTAGTTGTGCATTGACAAAGCCTATGGTATTGCCACGGGGATGGTGACTCATGTTGTACATACCCTCTAGGTGGAGTTAGAAAAAATATAGAGAAAAAAATATGTGAAACTTATGGCATTGACCACTGGGATGGTGACTCGGGTGGGGTATGTCCGCTAAGTGGATCGTATTCAAAAGCATGTCGAAGCTCAAAACCATCATTCATTATCCATCAAAGTTTAATCGGAAATACATAAAAGTTTGTTATAGAAGACAGTAATTTCATAAGCTTGAAACGGGAGTAAGTGACGGTATGGTTTTTTAGGTGTGAGACCCATAGATGACGAATACAATTGAACTTAATGAATTATGATTAAGGGCTTGGAAACTGGTGGTTGGGTTTAAGTGGACCATATACCTACAATCTTAGTTAATGCGTGAGTAGACTTCTTAATAAAGATAACCGAATAAATTGAAAGCCGGTGATTTGATTGTGATTCCATTGCAAGTAATTTTTCAAGATGAAAAAAGATAAGTGTGGGGATGTGATAGAATGGGATTGGAATGGTGTTTAACATGTTTAAGTGATTAACCTTATGAGTTTTTATGTGTTTAAATGTGTGAAATTGAATAACTACGAGAAAATGTGTTTTGTAGGTTAAACACGAAGATTGGATGTGTTTCGAGGAAAACAAATGGAGTGGAATTGAAGATCTTAAGAGATGGAATGATAGAGGGTTGAATTACGAACACGTGGGCAAAAAAGGTGCGTAAAACGTAGCTAAAACGAAGAAGTTATGAAGAAAACAGTTTTGGAAGAATCTGCCGACCATAAGCTACGGTCAGTCAACCATAAGCTACGGTCAGATCAGAAACTTCCTACCGTAGCTTATGGTCCGGGACCGTAGCTTACGGTAGGATATCCGGAAAAAACGCGAATTTGGCTTGTTTTTGAGGTACAAAAAGTTTCCTAAACCCTAATTCGAAAACAACACTTCCTTGGACAAAAATTGGCATCTAGGAGCAGCAAGTTGGGAGCTTTTCACCTCAAACCATCATAATCTCTACCGAATCAAAGATCAAAGTTATGAATTCAACCGTTTCTCAAGTGTTTGATGATCAAGTGACCAACATGAGCGGCTAATTCATTCGTGGTTTCTTCCGAGTGGAGGATTCTTGTAAGTGGATGATTGTTTTGAGTTTTTCTTTGTAATTGAGACTAGCAATCTAAGCATTCGATGTTTGTTTGCGTAGGGATTTATTATCTTGATTGTAAATGATTGATTTACTTAAAACCTAGTTATGATTCTTTCGATTCCCGAGAGTTCTAGTAATTGGATATATTAGACAGGAAGTGAGTTTGGTAATCTTCAATTGATAATCGTGTGATAACCTTTCGTTGTTAATCAATCAAAGTACTTAGTCCTCGTTTATCACAATCAGTTAATTAACTATCTGAATCATGTCTATGTGGTTTTCTCAATTAAAAGTAATAACTTGAATCCACTTTGAATCTGAAACTTGGAGGAATCACTTTCTTTCCAACTGTTTGCAAACTCCGTTTTTAGTAGTTTTTAGCTAATCAAATAATCAAACCAATTGAATTTATATTTTCTGCAATTAGTAATCAATGTTTAATCCATAACACTTTCCACAATACTCCTCTGGTTCGATACCCGACTTATTCTATCTACGTAGTTTATTTTGGTTTTTTATTGACACAAACGACAGTCAACAGTGATCCACCAGAGAAAGAAGGTCCTGCCATGTGGGAAGGTCCAGCTGTAGATGGGTTGAAAACAGGGTGGTAAGTGGACCTCCCAGAGAAAAGTGGTGGTGGCTGCTCTGGGGCACGTGGAGTACCGCTCAGTGAATAGTATCGGGCGGGTCCAGAGTAGTGAGCGGGTCCAGCATATGGAACAGGTCCATGGGTCGGGGTACTGACTGGAAATGAACTAACGCGAGCCGGTGAGGCTGCAGGGGGTGAATACATCGATACAGGTGTATCTGGGGCGGCAGATGAGGCATCGTCTGCCATATGCTCACTCTGAGCAGCATCTGTGGATGACGAGATGTCAACAACTGGTATATCAGGGGTGGGATCTCGAGTATAGTTATGTCATCAAAGACCTCGCCGTCACCAAGTTCATCCTCCATATGCTCAATATGGAACACTGGTATGTCATCAACATCATCGTCCAGATCAATAACTGGAGGAACAATAGCAAGAGGCACAGCCAAATGTACAATCACATGCTCGCCCTCTGGATGGCCATAAACGATAACATTGTGCGGGGGCTGCGGAACGGCTAGAACGTCGTCTGTCGGTGGTGCATCCTCATCCATAGGATCAATCAGGGCAAGCGGCTAAAGGTCCTCAAAGCCTCCATGGTCGGCTCCATCCCCAAGGGGTAGGGCCTCAGCATGGGGGTCGTATCCATTATCAGATACATACTCCTCGGGGTCCTCTTCATAACTTGATGAGGAAGACATCGTCCTGGCAAATAATCCGTACAATGAAACCTTTTTGTTATCTTGTTACTTATAGTTGAGCTCGTGTGATAGATCCTTGTGTTATAGTGACACAATGAAAACCTTTTTGTTATCTTGTTATAATTCCAAAACATTTCTTTCATGTTTTAAACTTTGTTTTCATTTGTGAGCCCTTGGTGATTGTAGAGCGACCAAACTTTTAATAAAAATATTTTCCCCGGTTCACTACAATCGGAGCTCTGAACCACCCTGTCACACCTTGGTCGTAGCGGAAGCACAAGTGTGTGACTATTAGGTAATCATTGCATCCAATTTAGTAAACAATTTAAATTAACAACGATGGCATGCCATTAATAAGTTTCATTCGGTATATACAACCATCAAAAGTGAAATCACATTGTTATCTGTATCAGATTTCCATTTCAAAACATAATTTAAAACACATTGTTCCAACATAAGACATTGTTTGCATCACAAATTCATATTGAGGATTTGACCCCTATATACCCATACAAAGTTGGGATATAAAAGGCAAACCCTCCAAAATGTGGTACATCGTTATCTTGACAATTTTCCATACCCGAATCCTATCACCAGCTCACGCCTTGCGTCCTGAAATACATGTAATTTTAAAAAGTCAACATAAAGTTGGCGAGTTCATGTAGTTAAATGTTTTCGTATCAAAATGTCATCTTTGAAATCCTGTATTGAAATCCGAGTATGCCATTAGCATCAATGAGTTATTAAGGATCTATCAGTGTGTCACGGGCACCCTGACATATATGTGCCATAAGTAAGTAACCAAACCGAGACAACTTTGACATCATTGGGATCACAAAGGCACTCCGAAGGGTATACCAACCAGGAGTGGAGCGGGTCTCAAACTCAATAGATCTACTTCTTTTCCACCTTGGTCACTAAGTGATTAATGGTTACTATTGTCATCATCCTACTTACGCACAAATGATCATGTTATCAACTAACCCATAGCTAACATACTGTTTATGTTTTTAACTTTCCGGATTTTGATTTCGATAACATATATACATATGTTAAACGTCTAAATATATATATTTGGACTTGTCGTTTTCGTCGAAAATCGCCCGTTGTCGTAATGGCCTTTCGTGTCGGCGATTCACCCGTTGGTCGTTGACGCGATGATGTAATCTTGAATGTTCGCCTATCGTTCGCATTGTTTCGTTTGTCCGATTATTGTTTTGACGCATCGCAAGAATATATTTGTTATGTCACCAACACTTAGTATTATTATCAAGTATTTGTCTTTTTGTATATGATTGGGTATTTTATTGTGAATACCCTAAGCTTCTAAATACATACACATACATGTATTCATACAAGTTCCTTGGTGACAAATGTGTATACATGTATTATTTCCCAAGTAAATATATATATTTGTAAAAAAGTATTTATTTTTACTTGTATATATATATATATATATATAACTTTGTTGGACACTTGGGTATTTAGGGTTTAACCCTTGTCATTAGAGCCTACTTAATGACGATTTAAGTTACTAATCACGCTTAGTCTAACTAATCACCCCATTAGTCATGTCTTAATCGCGATTAGATTTTTAGAAAATTTTGCCATATTTTCCCCTAAACTATGGCATTTTCCACGTTTCAAAAACGTATTTAAAACTTGTTTAAGCTCATAATCAACATCAACAATCCATCTAATATTTATTCTACCACATCAAGACATCATCATCCATGACTTTCTAGTGTTAAAAATCCTATTAAATCAAGAGGGTTTTCAATATTTATTAACACTTTCAAATCACCACTTTTATCATGTCATTTAATCAAGTTCATACCTTTAACCTCTTGATTACTACACATTTTTAAGATGATTACAACTTAAATACAAATGTTTACTTCTTATAAAAATCATTCATGTTTAGAAAAATATTCACTAAGTTGTAGTATTCTTCATGGATGATGTAGTTGATGATATTGTTTAGATTTAAACCTTACCATGTTTAAATCTTTATTTTTATACTTAATCATACAAGATCATCCAACTTTTATATCATACTTTAGCATAAATAACATCAACATACAAATTAACTACCATATAAACATATAATCAACACAAAATAAATAATATTTAGTGTTATTATTATGGTATGAGTTAGGGTTTTTGGTTCATCTTTTCTTCATTTTTAAGATGATCAACTTGTACATTAATAATATAAGCATAAAAATAAGCTAGATTATGGATGAGTTTGGCTTACAAAGGGTGTACAAGTTCTTGATGATTTTTGAAGAAATATGAAGCTCTAAAGAAGCCCTAATGATCCTCCATCCTTGCTAGCTTCTTGAGTGATCTTGATTAGGCTTTAAAGTGGATAAAATATGGTGTATTAAGGTGGCTAGGTGGTGGTTTAAATGTGGTGGTGGTGGCCGTGTATAATGAAGAAGGAAGATGGTTGAAATTTTTTTTTGTGAAGAAAAATGATGGACAATTGTTGTAAATTATGAATATAACATGCCTTCCTTTCAAATCTATCACAAATCCAAGTCCATGCTTCCTAATCTTTCATTTTCAACAAAATCAAGTGGGTATGGGGCCCACTTGAACCGTCAAAATAGGTGGGGGGTAAATTGTAACTTTTTTTACAGAAGTTATAAATATAGATATTTTGGTCATTATACTAAGTATGGTGATTAGGGATTTTGATCTAGCATCCGTAGCATAAGATTAGGGTTTAGTGTGTTATTACATGCTAATTAATCCACTTAGTCCTCCAATATAAGTTTCGGATGATGAATATGTCGTTAGATCGCTCATTGTCGCGATAATCGCTAATAAACGAACTTATTTATTTAGTACCGAAAGCTTTTGTTTTCGACCACCACAATTGTTATGGTGTCTACTTAGTATACTTCCGACCTAAAAATGTGTATAACTAGTTCGCTAGACGAATGTACGATGAGCTAGGATGGCCGAAATGTCTTTCGTTCGATCGTTTCGATCGATATCGGCACTTTTATGTTCCGCCGTCGAACTTTTCCGAAAGTTGTGTTTCCATGACCTCATGTTAGTTGCATGGATTCCGGGTTCCAAATGAGGCTTAACTAGTTCACTAGATGCCCGAATGAGGCTATCGGCCACTAAAATATTCGTCTTTCGACAATCGGCCGATTTCCGGTCGAATTGTGCATTGTTTGACGAATGACAGGAAACGATGTCTTGTGTGCATTCTTGCTATTCTCACATTGTTTTTGGATGATTAACATTGTTTTATTCTTATTCTTACATCTGGAATCCTCCGAATTAGCCTTGCGGACAATTCGACATTTGTCGTCTTTTTGGTCGAAACGGACAATTTTGCAATTTAGGCGTTGTACCGGAAAGTTATGTATATTGTAATGGTTGATCTCAAATAAATGTTTTCATTTATATATGGACTCAGGTTATGGCATTAACATGCCGTTATTACTTGTTCTGATTCGTTTTGGCGGATTTACCGACACAGCTAGTGTCACCCCAATTAGTGCGCCCAACACTTTCTACCAACACTTTTAGGGCATTGTTTTGGTTTGTTTCGCGTCGTAACGGAAACCAGTATATGTTATGATCGGATTTACTTGCCCTAATGACGTACAACTCAGTTATTTAGTTAAACTACGATAAATATGCATGAAATTATAAAATAAAATTAGTGATTAAATTGTACGGAATTACCGCCGTTATTTGCCATTTGCCACAGCTTTATCTTGAGTCAATACATGCATTCAATTCAGTCATATCAATGACCATTACAAATTGTTAAAACATGAAACAAACGAACAGTGACTCTTAAAAAGTACAAAATTTCATTTCTTACTTTTTGTAATGATGCTTGAGAATAAATTTATGTACGTGAATTTTAAATAAAGTACGAAATCGAAACCCTAATTTGTGAATATTAACTTCAAAAAAAATTCAAAGTATACGGACCGCGGACGGTATAACTTTATACGGCCCGTATAAAATTATCGTATGATTGTATACGACCAAGTAACTTGTTTTCACATGGTGTATATGGGCCGTATAACATTATACGACCTGTATACACCATGTAAAAATACGTTTTTACCATGTATTATTATTAGCCCCCTTTAATAAGAGTAAATTGTATTTTGTCATTGGGTTAACGAAACATTAGGAACCTTTTATCTTTTGTTTAATTAACAAAGTCTTTTTTTCGGTGTGAAATGTCATTGTATCACCTATTCAGTTAATTAACTAAAACTAGCGGAATTCCGCGAGCATTGCTGCAGGAATTTAGTTGTTATGGCTCAGATCATTATGATACCTACATTTGTTAATTCGGTATACCAACTTAAAAGAAAACCAAAAAAATAAAGTCGTGAGGATGTCGAAAACATAAATACTGATATCAGTAACCGTTGCGATAGTACCAATGGCAGTACTAATGTTGTTTGTGAGGAATCGGTTTGGTTCGACATAGCACTAGTACACTACCCTCAGTCGCTATAACTTACGATACAAAAAAAAAAGATACTCTGTTATGAATACACCTTTATTCAACACTGATACTTCATTGTGAATAAAATTATGTTTTCCATGAAATGATCGGTACGGTTCGTCCCAACATCAACACGTTACCAACACCTGTCATAGCTTACATTACAAAACAAACATTATGTTGAAAACATCTTCGTTTTCAGATACTCTATTACAAATAAAACTTTGTTTTTAATGAAATTTATACGTAGATAATATAAGGATGTCGCAATAGTATATTTTGAATTTGCATTACATTATATTATATTATTGTAATAATGGAGTGGGTAAACCGAGATAGTTTATAAACGAAAATATGAGTTAACTTTGATAAACTATATGTTTGTGTTTTAATTAGTTATACATTACTATTCATATCGCAATGATATATTCGTAATTTTATTAAAAAAAAGCATATCTTAAAACTTAAAAGTAAATATTAGAGAAACAAAATACCTTAAAAGTTAAAAAAAATAGAAAAATACAAATGGATTCTTCGTATTTGCTGCTAAAAAGGAAATACAAGTGGATTCTTCATATATGATGCTAAAAGAGAAATACTAAAACTTTAAGGGTAAAAATAAGAAAAGCAAAAAAAACACTTGTAAACTTGTAGCTGGCACTTCTTCTGTGTTATAGGCTGTATCAAATGTCAAATAAAAAGTTCACTGATCAAATTCTAAAATTGAAAACCTCAGTAAAGAAATTATCAAATTATATATATAATAATGACCGACTATAGGTATATTTTTATGTGGTTCTAACCTTTATGTTTTTATTTTTGTTTTTAACGTAAGGGTTATTATCTCATTTAAAAAAAATGATTGAAACCATTTAAACATTCATTTTAAGGATCAAACATGTTATGCTCGAGCAACCAGTGAAGACTAGACTTGTAGTTAGACACCAAATCCATAATATGGTAATAGATGGTAATACGCTTTTTAAAACCAAAAATTCCTACTTGCTTATACCTGTTAAATAAACGGCAATGACTCATTTAACCAGTTATATCCATCATCTTACCATGCGAGATGACTAATAGTTTCAATGACAATTCATCTGGGTGTATACCATTGTTGTCCTTCCTCTTCTTATTACCACCAACGTGCCTCTCTTCTCAACGTCACCATCTTTCTTTGATTGAACAACTTCCATTGCCATTTTCTAGTCGTTCTTCTCATGTATGGTCGGGTTTGGCTAATACTTTCGACAATAACTTAATACCGTTGAACAAGCTTTAGAATCAGCTAATTGTATAATTACCTTAGAGGGAGATGTATAATCAATTACTAGAGAGCAAAGGTTTAAAATATTAAACATCTCGTTTAGTTACACAAATAGTCGAATTAAAAAAAAAAAAAAAAAAAACCATTGAAACCATAACAATAGAAGTCACAATCGGTTTCCGGCTTCTTTTTAAAGCTAATCCATTTTATTTTACTCTTCTACCCATCATCAATAAAAATAATCCAGCTTAGTTCTCTGGTACAAGTGGCCTGCTAAAGATGTAGTCCTATACAGGAAAATGGGCCTTGAAAAATATGAAAACCGCTGAAGCTGTAGCTGTTGGGCCCAGATTCTTTGGGAATATGCGATATGGGCTTATATTCGTTTTTTGATTTGGGCTGTGTTTAAATCTTATACTCAAAACTCATTTGGAGGATTATGAGTTGGACTTTGACGGGTATTAAAAATTTTAAAAAAAGGGAAGGATTCAGCCTTGGGCCGTATTATCTGAGATATTTTACAAATTCATGATATATTTTGGATATAGACCGTAGCCCACACACCATTTTGCATTAGTGTTTTCTATTTTATTTTTCTTGAGAATTGTCCTAAAATTAGTGTAACACCCAAATCTTGTATGAAAAAACTCATGCATGGATATTTAATTGGATTAAGGTGTGTATTAATTATTTTGCTCAGCTCATGACTAACGTCTATGCAAGGCCCTCATGTTTATATATAAAAAGCTCATGAAGGCAAGTTAGTAATTTCCCCAACAGACTTATCTTAAATGGGCAAAAGATGAGCCTCCAAGCTCATCCATTCTCATCTAAATTCGAGTTAGACAGTGAGACAGGAATATTTCTAAAGATAGAAAGTGACGATTTGCTTCTTTTTTGGGATGGATTTGAGTTATAAAAGGGAGCAACAAGGGTCATTCCTATCCATTTTCGAGTAGAAAGAGGGTCCTTTGGATCATTATAATATATAACTCAAAGCTCCAAGTTCAGTTTTGAGATTTGGTTCAAGCAAGATATTTACACGTTAAAATTTGGAAGTTATCATGTGTTTTCATTTACAAAGGTGTCGTATATTTATTTTAATGCTTATTGGATCAAAAAGTTGTGATCTTGGCAAAGATACGAGGAGAGAGGGTGCATCCGCCATTAATGGCATATTAGGATTTCTGCAGACAAGTTGTGCCTAACTGTTTAGGCACAACTTGTCGGGAAGTGAAACCTGCCTTATGAAGTGTAAGGTTGTTAAGCGAAACCTAGGGAGGGGGGCACTCTAGTTCGTCTTAGAGGTTTACACAATATCTTTGTTTTCAAGTGTACCATGTTACGTCCAATGTCTATGCGCAAGATGGTTTTGTTTCATGTGAAAGTATAGTTATGCCTTAGTTGTTATGTTTCTCCCATGGATAATTATCAGTTTTCTAAAACTTGCATATTATCATGTGTTTTCGTTTACGAAGGTGTTATATATTGATTTTCATGCTTACTGGATAAAAAAGTTGTGATCTTGGCAAACATAGGAGGAGATAGGGTGCATCCGTCATTAATGGTGGATTAAGCTTTCTGCAGACAAGTTGTGCCTAACTGTTTAGACACAACTTGTCGGGAAACAAAACCTTTCTTATGAGGTATAAGGCTGTTAAGCGAAACATGGGGTGGGTGCAACCTAGTATCGCATAAAAGTTCACAAGAAATCTCTATTTTCAAGTGTAACCATTTTACGTCTAATGTCTCTTGTTTCACGTTAATGTATGGTTACACCTTAGTTGTCTTGTTTCGCCCATGGATAGTTATCAGGTTGATTGTGGGACAGGACTATACAGTAACTGGTAAAATTAGTGTATGCTCATGTGGGTTCCTAGACCCCTCTTTACAATACCGTTTGGGGGGGGGGGGGGGGGGGGGGTTGCATATTCAGTTAAGTTTTCAAAGTAGTACATTATGTTTTTAATGTGACATAAAGTTTGCTAAAGTAATCATAATGGTTTAAAGTGCTAAAGTGTTATAGTGATTATAGTATGCATATTGCATGTAAAGGCTAAATGAGACTTATTGTGTCTAATGTTAACACCAAAGGCTTAAAACAAGTTAATGACTAAAGTATTACATAAAGAATGTCCAAGATATAAGCATCACATAGGCTTATCAATTATTCATGTGTATAGGATTGTTTGTGCATTTCATAAAGCTTAAGTGTTGTGGTTTTAGTATAAGTAAACATGCTACACCCAGAAGTGTTGTAAACGAAAAGTGGGTCGAGTGTACTCACGGTTCTGCAAAAGCTTCCCTTGTTACTTCCGTGAAGGGCTTGGAGGAACACCGAGTTATCCTTCATGAGGAGAACATAGGTTGGTAAGTATTCGAACGATAACGGAGAATTTAGGAATTTAAATATACTAAAGTATGTTATACGAGAAAATAATCATCCAGACTTAATACTCGTTTTTGACACTATAAGACTCATTCGGGTTGATGTGTTTTCATGGATTAGGTTACCCATTAGAATCGTAACAAGAGATTAAGTGCGTAGGTGATGTAACCTAGTACCATGACAGACAATCATTTGATTACCATCAAGAGTTCGGTTAGTGAATATATACATATATTATATAGCGTACATAATAAGTAAATCATAAACATCATGGAAGTTCATAGAAGTCATGCATGGAGGTAGGAGGATAACCTTTCTTTCTAAAACCTCTTTCGTATAGTTCACCAAGGCACAAGTCGTCACAAGGACGACAAGGATGGTCATGAGTAAGTTTAAACAAAAAGTAAAAGACAAAAGTAATCGAAAACATCAAGTGAGGTGGTGGATCAAAGGTAAGAGAGCCAAGGCTTCCAAGTGATCACACTCTACCAACTCAAGTCTTGTTTCGAGAACAAACTTGGAAGGATACAACACTTGTAGGTAAAACCCTATTAAAACAAGAAGGTTCTTACACTTGGGACCTTAAATAGGGTGAACTTCCTAGTTGGTTTTCCATGGAAAACCTATGGAAGTATTCCCAAAGTTGTTTCAAGTGTGAAGAAGAAAAAGATCAAAGGAGGGAAAAGTGTGAGTTAAAACTCACTTTTGAAACCTTGAATCTTTAGAAGAAGAGAGCTTTTAGAGAGAAGAGAAGAGATGATTGAGGTGTGAAATGAGTGTGGGAGGAGGTGAGTATTTATAGTTGAGTTTTAGGGGTTGAGTTAGGTGAGTATTAAATGAAAGAAACATAATCCAACAAACACACTTTTGCCCAATCCAAGAGCTAGAAACAACTTTCTCCGGATTATGGTATTTTTAGCCCTCGAACTTAGTTTATCTTTCATTTCATAGAAAACTTGATATTTTCGCATGTTTTCAAGTGTATAATGTATGTGTAACTATATTTTAGGTATCAAATATGAACGTATGAGTATTTGCACGTATAACAAGTATCGGTTTGTATGTAAACACGTATTTAACAATAAATGCATGTAAGACAAGTATGTATCAGTTATGAATTTTATGACTATCAAAGTCTCGGATTATAAGATTGGGAAATGAAATACGAATGTGATATGAATACAAGTTTTCATAAATACAAATACGATTACACTTTCTAATTAAGTAAAGTACGAAAAAACGATGCATTACACCTAAACTTCCGAGTGCTTACGATTTTGAAAACTTGAGTGTAAAAAAATAAAACATAGTATAAACTTCACAAGGATCAAGCTCCTCTTTTAGACCATTAAGAAACCACAACGTATTATCTTTCATAGTCGAACAACAATTTTAGACATCATTCCCGAAGGTGATTGTTCATCAATGGGTCGAATCGATGATCACTGGGGTGGTTGAGAATAACTAAGACGAAATCAGAAGAGTTAATGGGGTTAAAAGTTCCAGG
The DNA here is from genome assembly GCA_947069175.1 of Scalesia atractyloides. Taxonomy (NCBI): domain Eukaryota; kingdom Viridiplantae; phylum Streptophyta; class Magnoliopsida; order Asterales; family Asteraceae; genus Scalesia; species Scalesia atractyloides. Next base: position 80,215,835 of record CAMTDV010000008.1, read on the forward strand.
GGAGAAGCAATAAACTAAAATGGACGAAAATAATTGGGTGTGATGCACGTAAGGTGGTCTAACTAGATTTTTGGATGTGACTAATAAATTGATCTAAATTGATAAAGTTAGAAACTATATTTACCCATATAAACTCAAATATTACTCTTTTAATCAATCTTAATGTACCTATATTACCAATCTACCCCCTGATATCCCGTCCCTATCCCATCCTCCGTAACTTTTATCATTTCAGAAACACAAACTTCTCATTTTCCGATCACCGGAAAGTAACCGCTTCTGGTGATCGGACCACCATGAATTCTCCGGAGCGGAAGACGCCCGTCGTATACCTATTGCTCCGATGCTCTATCGCTCTTCTGTTTCCTCTAATTTTAATCCTTGTAGCTGTCTTTTCCGTTGTAATTTTCGCCTTGTTCGTTAGCAATTTCTCGATTTCGTATCCGATCGCTGTGCCCTGCCAGTGCAGGATTGTGTCCAGCAGTAAGTTTTGTTGTTAATTCTTTTGATTTTGATGTTTTAGGTTTTGTTGTGTTGATGAATTGAAGTTGTGTGATTTGAGCAGTAAGTGTTGGTGTTTGTTTTTATGATTATGATGTGTTTGATGTTGAAGTTTTAGGTTTTGTTGTGTTGATGAATTGAATTGTGTAGCTTGAGCAGTAAGTTTGTTGGTTGCTGTTTTAGTTTTGATGTTGAAGTTTTAGGTTTTAATGTGTAGATGACTTGAATTTTATGTAATTTGATTAGTGCAAATCAGAATACCTAATTTCTAGTAGATTGTTTACTCGGTAGAAAGACAGTTTTCTAGGTTTTGTGTAACTCGTTAGATTTGTTGCTTCTGAATAGAGATTTCAATCAATGTATAAATTGCAGTGTTTAATGTTAAATTTAGGTTGTAAAAGAGTAGATGAAGAAGTTGTGTAATTTGAATAGAGATGAAGATATACGATAGTGCAAATTAGAATGCTTAATCGTTGTTATAAATTTTCTAGGTTTTGTGTAATTGCATAGATTGTTGCTTCTGAATAAAGGTTTTAACCAATATAAAAAATGTAGTGTTTAATATCAAAATATAGGTTCTAACGAGTCGAGGAATTGAATTTGTGTAATTTTTGTAGAGATGAAGATATATGATAGTGCAAATTAGATTATCTAATTTGTAATTGCAACTTTTTGTTTTTAGGTTTTGTGACTTTTGTCTAATTGTATAGATTTGTTGCAGATGTAGATCTTAGGTCAACAAAAGTGTGTGAACTTGGGTTACTAAATTATAAAGCAAAGCATGTGTTTTATCCATCCGAGAAGAAGAAGTTCAGATGCCGCCATGATTATTATTGGGCTTCTTTATTCGAGGTATATACTTCAAGCTTTCATATATATGGTCAAAATGGTGTCTGTGGGTCAACCCAAGCTGATGTAGCTTGTTGCGACCTGTACTTAAAATGACCCGACCCGAAAAGTGATGCAGTCTTATATTTTTAGATGATTTGTTCTTGCGCAGGTAGAATATACAGACCACTCTGGTCATCTTCATACTGCATTTGCAGAAGCTCCTAATGAGGCTCTCCCACTTGATTGCAGACCAACTTTCAACGCTGCATGGATGGCAAAAGATAGATTCAAGGTAATCTACGTGACATATGACTCACATGATTTGTGAACCTTGAAATTCTTTCCGTTAGAAACACTAATATTATCACACTTTTCTGCTTATCTTGTTAGGTAAATGAAACGTATTTCCAAACTAAACTTATATTACGATGAGTTTTTAAATTGCCAAGCTGACCACCCGTCAACAACTGAGATGCTTAAGCGCTATCTTATCCTGTGAGTTAATCAATTATTTAAATTCTCTCTGAATCCACTTTTTTTACTTGCTATATATATTAATTTCAACCTTTCTGCACACATTAGTGTTATTTAATTCTCTGCTACATAGCCTGGAACATGAACTTATTTATAACATGTTTGAAAGATGGTGTGTATGTATCAATTTATATAATTTGGTGAGTTCATATGTTAATATCTAGGGCTGCAAATGTACCGAATGAACAGGAACAAGACCCTGTTCATGTTAAGAAATATATCCGTTCATGAACACTTACCAAACGGGATTTTGTGTTCGTGTTCGTTTGTTTAGGAAATGAGCGTGTGCGTTTGTTAATTTAGTCAACAAACGAAAATAAACATTGATGAACACAAATTAATGTTCATGAACACAAATGGAAGGTGTTCACGCACTCCCTTTCATTCTTTTGCCTTTAAAAAAATGAACACAAAAACGAACACAAACAAGCGTTCATGAATAGAATATATAATACACTAACATTTATTGAGTATTTTATCTGTCGGGATTTTGAAGTATTTCAATAAAATATATAAACTAAAAACACTAATGAACTATCGAACATAAACGAACACGTTACTGAACGTTCACGATCATAAATGAACGAACGTGACCTCTGTTCACATTCGTTCATTTAACTAAACGAATGAAATTTCTTGTTGGTGTTCGTTTGTTTAATAAATGAACGTACACAAACGAACTTCCCACCGAACGGTTCACGAACTGTTCACTGAGCGTTTGGTTCGTTTACAGTGGGTATAAGAATAGAACTGTGGTTGAAACTTGAAAAGAGTAGAGACTGAAAAATAGGCGGTTTGTGTAATGGCGAAACAGGTAGTTTAGATATGGGTCAAAAAAGGTGAGCTAATTCAGTTGACCGCCAGCATGTTCTTTTGTTAATTTGCTACTTTAATAAGTAGTTAATCTGTTAAACATGATATAGTGACTGTGACTCTGGTATTTAAAACTATACAGTATTTTTAGTTTTTCTTCCAACTTTTTGTAGGTCCATGGAGATGTTCACGTCCTGGTTTTCTCAAAAGGGCCGGTCTAACATTGTGAGTTGTGGAGCAATATCTGGGGCAGTTACGGGTTTTGTAACCTCTTTGATAACGGTCGCGTTGGGTAGAATGCTATATCTACTCAAATCTCGCATTGTTAGTACGAGTATGATAAGGGATGCGTATTTGATCCGTTTGAAACGGGCGTGTTTTCTTGTAGCATATTTTTCTTTTGTGAGTTGGTTAGCTGTTCAGTATTGGGGAAAGCTTGGTCTCTTGGACATCTTTGGTGCTCATACATAGAAGGTATATATATATGCAGCGCCTGTTATATATGTTTATTTATTTAACTGTTAGTTTTTAACAAAAGGGATGTAAAATAAGAGTATAACACTCCCTCTGAGCAGGCGGTTTGATTGACACTGTCTGCATAAGTTGAAGGTTGATGAGTTGTAAGTAGACATGTTACCGCATAAGTAGAAGGTTGGTGTTTTCTATACTTAACCAAAACCTTTATATGGATTGATCTCGGAGTTTAAGGAATGCATGTATATACTTAGAACTACTTTAAAAAAAGGAAAGACTAAAAAAAAGAAAGAAAATTGTTTTAGCTCAGCCCGACCCGACCCACATAAGAAGCACCCCTTACCGATTCACATAGCCACTACTCCCCTTTGAATATTAGACATGTATAACAGTTAACATATATGTAAATGATAATGGACTTGTGAATAAAACGTGTTTTGGGTCGATTAGACCTGGTTTCGACACACGCCGTTATTACCATCAATGTTCTTGTAGATACTTCCCCAATCCCCACATGTGTTTTTGTATGTCTTGTGTGTTTCTGGTCGATCAGAACTGGTTTCAACCCATGCCATTATTATCATCAATGTTCTTGTGGATACTTCCCCACTTGTGTTTTTGTATGTCGTCGCTGAGTTGAGTTGGAGATCTCTAAGCTTGAGCATGTTTGGACTCTGCTTGTTTATTATTTAAAAATGCTTACATATTTTATTATGTCATATATAATCATATATTATGGTTGTAAGTTAATATATAAGAGAATATATATTATTGAGTTAGTTTTATTGTAATTCTATACATAATAATATATTATGTATTTGTTTATTTAAATATATAAAATAAAAATTATTATATTAGTATAAATAACGGGCTTGCTTAGTCTTGTGAGCCTACTCAAGATTGGTATTTGAAACTCGGCCCGAGATTGTTTGACAAAAAAATTGGTACAGTATGGGATTTGAGCTTGTTTATTAAATGAAGTCAAATATGGTCTAGTGCTTGGGATCAAACTCGTTTAAGCTCGGCTCAAGTCGAGTTTTTAGTGAGCTGATTTTGATCAAAATGCAGCCATAATCATACATGTTTTATAACTGTGTTATACTTATGATTTGATTTCTTATATTAAACCCACGCAACGATATTTCATATAACAAGTTTGTATCGATCAAATCCGTTAGCTTTTTCAACAAGTTGGAGGTTAGCTTATGGCAACAACGCTAATGGAGTGTCCATGGAATCTAAATCTCGATGAATTAGGACAGATTGCATAAATCAAATAAAATATTTTAAAAATGTTGTTCATGTATGATGTATTGCATAAATCAAATAAATTATTATAAAAAAGTAGTTCATGTATGAAGTATTGTGTACAAATGATTCATATAATAAAATAATGCAACGTGGAAACACTATATATTATAAAAAGAGGTACACGACACACTTGTAGTAAGTTTTTGTTGGGTTTAGTACGAAGAGGACGGTGATGATGACGGTGATAGCCATGAAAAGGATGTTTGCCATTGTCGTTTAAAGACATTGTCTTTAGCATTTATGGTTATAAATTAGAGGTGTTTAAATGGCATGCTTTCGACCGTTTTGTTTTATTTCAACTTGTTATTAGGGTGGAGGGGCGGGTTCGGTAAGTTTGAGCTGGGAGGGGTTCACTGAGCGGGCACGGTGCTGCTGGCACCCTTGCGGTGTTCGGTAAGCTGTTTTCACAGTGACTACTCACCGATTAGAGAGGGAAGAGATAGGGGGTTAATGGTGGGTCTGACTCTCTTCCAACCAATCAAACATTTATTTATTTATTTATTTTTAACCTTTTTAAAGAAAAAACTATTTGGGTGAAGTACCTATAGTGATTGAGTGTAAAATAGGGAGTGAATAGGGGAATTGACATGGTATGAGGTGATTGGTTAGGTGAAAAGTTTACCACTTCCTATGTGTTTAAGTAGCCTTTCCACCCTTAGCGTCTCAAGATTAAATGTCTAAGGGCGTGAAATGTTCATCTGTTGAAAGGGAAGGTCCGTTTTGACAGTGGTTAGACAGACTCTCGTTCTCGTGCAGTGGAATATGAACCACACATCTAAACTAAAAGCAAAGCGAAGCAAATGATATTGGGGTTATAAAGTTGTTTGGTGATTGCTAAGTTGATGAAGTAATTTCTTTTACATGATCTTAGACATGATATGAACATGAAAATTGTGTTAGATATATGAAGTTGAAACGCGTATACATATTCATGATTGACACGAAGCACTCTCAGAATACATGAATTTATTCCATACACTAAGAACACACATGCTAAAAATAAATTTTCGTTATTTTCTTTAATTGCCTCCTTTCAGAACCTAAGAACACATGCTAAAAATAATTTTTCGTTATTTTCTTTAATTGCCTCCTTTCAGAACCTAATTTACTAATGTATTTACTAGCTTTAAACTACATGTTATGTATATTCCAAACTTTATATTTTGTTAACATTGCAATTTTAAACCATAATAGTTAAAGTATTTGTTTTAGACTTATTATATAATATATTAAATTGTTTATGTGGTCTTCCCATCATCGAAAATGATCAGACTAATAAACTTTTATGACCAATTTATACGTATAAAAGTATCCTTTCAAAGTAAATACGTTACTTTTTCAAAAAAAAAAAAAAAACAACTATTGCGGTTCCTTGTCACAACAACACGGTTAATTTTAAGGAAAAAAGAACTAAAACAATTCAATTTTAATACGGATGTTGTAAGCTCAAATAACCTTTTTTTACATATTGTGAAAATGACAATATACACGAATAAAATGGTGCATGACATAATAAACAACTATTCCTGTAACAAAATATTTCACCACTCTAAAACTAAGTATAAAAGAGGCCTAAAACATTTAAGTAGTGTAAACTGAAAGTGTAACAATTTGGTATAGTTATTCATTCAATCATTTTACATATGCCACTGGTATACATCATACAAAATTTGTATAAGTCATATATGCATTACAAATATAAACACAAAAAGTAAAAACAATATCTAAAAATAGGGGTGTGCAAAAAATCGAATTAACCGAACCATAACCGAATTAACCGACAAAACCGAACCGAAAAACCGAACCAAATAAAAACCGGTGGGTCGGTTAATGGTTTTTTTTGAAAACCGAAAGTAGCGGGTTGGTTATGCTTATCAATGTTTCTATACTCACTATAACCGAACCGAACGACATGTAATAAATTTTTGTAGGATTTATGACTTTTCACAATTTTTTTAACATTTGATGTTTTTTATTAAAGACTTTTAGTATTTATGGGTTTAATATTTGATGTTTTTAATTAAAATTTTTTAGTATTTATGGGTTATTTCATATCGTTTTACGGTTTTGGTTAAATGTTTATTTGAATTTATGGAATATATCATATCACTTTATATATTCGGTAATAATCGGTATTAACATTATAGATTATATGTATTTTTTAATACTACGTAATATACTAATATATACAAATATACAATAACAATTTATTCCATGTTAAAAAAAAATTAAGTTATTTTTAGCTTGGCAAAATACACTGTTAACCACCCACAACCGACCCGCTATAACCATCAAAACCGACTAAACATAACCGTCATAACCTCGGTTATGGTTATCTATTAACCAACATCGTGGTTATGGTTATGGTTTTAGACCAAAACCGACCCATGAACACCCTTATCTCAAAATATATATTATCCAGACAACCTTTAGTGATCTTTAAGACAAGTACCATATTGAATGAGTTATTATTATATTTTTAAGTTTGGTAGTGTTTCTTATAATTCTTATTAATATGCTACTTAGTTATTATATTTTTAAATAATTGAAAGTAGATGTAAAAGTAAAGTTTGTTATCTTATATTTTAAATAACTAGATTACAACTTGTGCGTAAACAATTGAAATCGAGAATGAAGTAAGGCGGACAGTTTTTTTTATCTAAACAATTAAGTTGTGTATCATATTTATATTGAATGGGTACATTATATGTATATGCGGCACATATGTATTATATTTTTAGAGTTAGTTTAGCTTTCAGGGTTATATTTTTTTATATGTTTAAGATTAGGATTAGGATTAGGTTTTTGGGTGTGGGAGAAGGGGGGGGGGGGGGGGGGGGGGGGGGGGGGGGGGGGGGAGGGGGTTAGTCTTTTGGTGGGAGGTGGATTTAGGTTTATGGGGGTGGGGTTTTAGGTTTTTGGTGGGTGTTGGTGAGGGTGGGTCAGGTGGTTTAAGTTTTTTTGTATTATTGCACATGTGTAGAAAAACTTGTTTTGAAAAATTTTTAATATATAAAATAGAGCGAAAATTAATACAAGAAATTATAAAAAATTGGTATCTTTTTTAGTTTTTTTAGTTAGTTTTTTGGTTTTCTCTTTTAAACTAGTTTTTTTATCATTCAATCATCTCTCTCTCTCTCTCTCTTTATATATATATATATATATATATAGGAGAAGCATCCGTTAGGAACTACCCTTTATTGCGGGAACCGCGAGAACCAATGTGAACACAACCAAAAATACCTAAAAAAATAAAAAAAAGACAATTTTTTAAAATATTTTTTTGAAAAATCGCTATATTTCGTCACTTAAAAAACCCAAAAATAAAAAAAATTTTCGAGTAACAATCATCAATGCATATGTGCATATGTATCATTTTTTTGACAAATTCCATAATACCTTACAAATATTAGACAATTACACTTTCATTTACACTACCATTCATAGTACACTACTTTTTACATTAACACTATTAGAAATGCACATGTGCATCTATATGTATAAACATGATATAATGTGTTTTGGTATACTACTTTGAATACATTTTCCCTTTCATCTATCATATCATACACAATACATTAACATTACCTCCTACCATCCATAATACAATACTATTACCAATATTTCATTTTATTACATACTTTATTACATGCACATCACCACCCTTTATACCATCCAAAAGAACATATTACATCACAAAGTGACAAATATAACAAAAACCTTCAATCACTAGATATAAGTAACAAAAAACATGTATATGGCCTACTTCATCATTCAAAATCACAAATTTTTTGTACCAAAACACGTTATATCATGGTTATACATAATGATGCACATGTGCATTTTTAATATTGATAATGTAAAAAGTAGTGTATTACAGATGTTAGTGTAAGTGAACGTGCAATTGTCTACTATGTATTACAGAATTTGTCCAAGAAATGATACATGTGCACATGTGCATCGATAATTGTTACTCGAATTTTTTTTGGTAACGAAATATAAACGATTTATAAAAATATATTAGAAATTTTTTGTGTGATTTTTATATTTTTAGGTATTTTTCTATGTTCACATTAGTTCTCGCATGAAACCTACCATATTTATATATATATGGAGAGGATCATGAGAAAACTAAATATAAATGAGATACCGATTTTTTTTTACAAAAAGTCACTACTTTTTATGTATAAAAAAAACTTGTACTGCACGTGTGCATTACATGTATGTGTTGCACATGTGCAATAAATGTTTATATTTAGCTTTCTGTGTTCACATTAGTTCTCGCGGTTCTCGCATAAAACCTACCATATATATATGGAGAGGATCATGAGAAAACTACACATAAATGAGAAACTAAAAAACCAACTAAAAAAGCCTAAAAACATACCATTTTTTTACAAAAAATCGCTACTTTTTATGTATAAAAAAAACTTGTACTGCACATGTGCATTACATGTTTGTGTTGCACATGTGCATTAGATGCTTATATTTAGCTTTTGAGTTTGGTTTAGTTTTTAAGGTTAGGTTTTTGGAGGGTTAGGATTAAGATTAGGTTTTTAGGGGGAGGGTGGGGGTTTAGGTTTTCTAGGGGGTTTATGTTTAGGGTTTAGTTGTAGGTTTTTTTGGGTGTGGGGGTGAGGGGTTAGGCTTTTGGTGGGGTGGTGGATTTAGATTTTTGGAGGGTGAGGGTGAGGGGGGGGGGGGGGGTTTAGTTTTTTGGGGGTGTCAGTGGGGTTGGGTTAGGCTTTTTCATATTAACGCACATGTACAGTACAACTTTTTTTTTGAAAAAAAGTTATATATATATATATTAAATATATATTTTTAACGATTTTTATTAAAAAAATTATATTTTTAAGTGTTTTTAGGCTTTTTAAGTTAGTTTTTTGGTTTTTTCATGATCCATCCCTTGTATATATATATATATATATATAGATATATATATATATATATATTATTTTCTAAAATATATATTTATATATAAGGATCTTGAAAAAAATTAAAAGTGTGAACCAATTGCTAATCCAATTTACCAAACTTGTTTTAGTTTATTGGACTTCAAAATCATAGTAACGATTTGGTTTATCGTTTTTTAAAACCGTAGTTAACATATTGTTCTCGAACTTTTTCCAAACCATAAACACTCATTAAAAGTTAAAACATGTATATTTCCAATTCAATAATAGCATACTTTAAATAAAACAATTTTAAATAATTTATTAAAATGTGATGGTAATGGAATGAATCTTTTAACAAATATGTAAAGAACCTTACAATGTTGAACATAAAGTCACATCAATGTGCGTGATTCTGACTTCCCTTCCACTGTTGGTTTCACTTCACTTTCACAAAGTCACTTGAACCTTGTACTCTTCCTCCCACTTTTCATAAAAAAACACACCCCTCAATCTTTTTCAAATCCTTAGGGGTGAAGTAAACCAAAAAGATGCAATTTTTTTTCCAAGATTATATGTGGGCTTTCTGTCTTTGATTCCAAATAATTCATTTGAATGTTACCCACAAAACATATCATGGATAACTTCAATCACAAACCATTCACCATGAGCAGAACTTTTTCTGAAATTGATTTTGAAGAGTTGTTTATGCAGTCAATAGGAAGTGATGCTGATCACCGGGGTCACCTGCCTTCCGGAGGGTTGTTTTCGGCTGCGGATACTGTTGTTTTTAGTAATGATGATAGCAAAAACTATGCTGCTGGTTGTTCTCCTGATGTTACTGTTCAGTATAGAAATCCGGTATGATTTTTTTTTTTACTATTATTTGTTTGTTTTTTTATTGACTTAAGATTCTCTAGGTAGGCCCCATATTAGACCAAGTTTTATTGTTGAAATGGAGTGATTGATTTTGAGTTCTTGATTTAATTTGTGTTTGATTTGAGAATAAGTTGTTAAGCATTACATGATTGATAAGAGTGTGGTTAAAGATGATGAACCTTGTTGAATTAAAGTTCAAAAGTTAAATTAAAATGAAAGGTTTAAAACTAAAGATGTATATGTACAAGTACAATGGGACCTGCTTGTAAGTTCATTATATAGATTAAAAAAATATGGTTCCTCGTACCAATCAATAATTGCTTACGATGGTTTGTTTTTGGTTACACGAGTGGAACCTTCTCGGGACTCCGGGAGGTCCCCACTTGATTGCTCCTACCCAAGCATGTTTAATTGTGGAGTTCCGTTATACATAACCAGTGCGCCTTAAACACATTGGTGGTATTTGAGATCGGACATTTCATATGACCCAATATGTCAGAGCCCGTTTTGGGGCTGGGTGGGTTGGGCGACCACCCAAGGTCCAAAGCACCGGAGGTCCAAAGATGTGAACATTAAGATATAGTCAAATAGGTGCAAGATTGATGGTATCTTACATCAGTTTGAAATATTGATGTTAGAAAATTGAAAATTGGTCACATTAGTTAGGTGTTCAATGTACCTTTGCTTTAAGTTCTTCTAGTTTAACCAATGAGTTTGTTAACCATTTTGATTACAGGAGAATCTAAATAGGTTTTCAACTTCTGGCGGAATGACGGGTAACTCTATATGGTCTCAGAATATTATTCCACAGAACTCTAGTGTCACAATGACTATGGATGCGCAGTCCTCGATTTGTGGTATGGTTCGGAACTCATTACCTTATAGCTAGATATGTGACGATATTTAAACATCACGTAATCACTTTTTAAACGCACATCCAAGCACCTCCATGGTCACCTTTTATTAAAGGTGGCTATTTTGCCTGGTTTACTTATAAATTGGGTTGATTCGGGTTATGTTTTATCTTCTACTGATTAAAAAAAATCTTTAATGGAAAAAGGCCGAATCACCCAAAGTGAACTTTTGATTTATAAAACTTCCTAAATCATTTTTGTTTTCAAAACAATTACACATTCTTTACTCATATATGAACAAAGTTTTAGGGGTTTTACATGGTTAGTTGATGATGTATTCCTATTTGGTCAGCTGAGAGTCCAACTTCAGAAATCAAACCAATAACGCCGGATAACAACGCCATCGGGACAACTAGTGATGAAGAACAATCAGACTATGATCCAGAGATTGAAACCGGCCAATGTGAACAGAGCAACGATGTAGTGGATGTTAAAAGGATTAAAAGGTAAAACTTTTGTCTAAGGGTTTCTTTAATTAAACGGAAGGTTAGTAAATGCTACTTTAATACAATTGACAATGATTTCAGGATGGTTTCAAACCGAGAATCTGCTAGGCGCTCGAGAAGAAGAAAACAAGCACATTTAACAGATCTTGAGCAACAAGTATGTATCTAGTATTTACTAACATTTTTTTCGATAATGTTGACATAAAGCGATAAGAACATGTTTGGAAACACCAACTAAACATAGGTACTAGAGATGGAAATTTTGACCCGTTTATTTATGAGCGGGTTAATTTGGGATACACCATCTCTGAAGAGTAAATTTGAAAAAAAAACTTAAGGAAACGGGTCAAAAGCCGCACAAAGTGTATTGTTAATGCGTAAAGACTCCTAAAACTTCTATTCAAAATTATTTTGTATTCAACATCATCTAATTTGTGTAATCATCGTTGACAGACTAGTTATTTTGGGCAAAAAAAAATTTCTGGTTAGCTCAACATGCGCCAAAAATGAATTCTTTTGATCGGTTGCCTAACTAATGCAGGTGGAAAAACTACGAGCAGAGTACTCAGTTTTGTTCAAGCAACTCACGACTGCTACGCACCAATACAAAGACGCTTCAACCAACAACCGAGTTCTCAAGTCAGATGTGGAAGCCTTGAGAGCTAAGGTATCTTCTTTCCATAACTATGGACCTAACAAGTTTGGTTAAACATACGTAACATAAGCGAACAGAGTATTTACATGCGCTTTGACTGTTAAATACTTGTAATAATTTTTTATTATATCGTAGAAGCGATTTACCTATGATACTAAAATAAATAAAAAATCTAAAATCCTAGAAAATTTCAGAAACGGGTCGGGTGGTGGTTCAAAAAGTATGGGCTGGGCCAGTTTGACCTACCAACACTTTGTAGCATTTTTTATAATTTCTCAACATTTAATATGTTAACTATGATAACAAAAAGTACGCTATTAAATTAAAATTTTGTTAAAACAAAAAGATTTGAAAGCTTGTAAAGTTTTACACAGTAAGTGGTTTTCGACCCATTTGTCCCCTTCCTACATCGCTAACCTTTTCCGTTTACTCCGTTTGACTGGTTATCAACAAAACACAACCTTTTCTAGTCAAACATATCATTCTACCAAACCCTTACAGATCCATAACTTAGTACTAAAAGAAAACGCTCTTCGGTTACAGGTTAAGTTGGCTGAAGATACATTGGCCAGGGGCTCATTAACATCTAGCCTGAGTCACCTTATTCAGAACCATTTAACGACTCCCCAAATGTTCAACTATCAAAATATGCCTAGAATGGGCAACGTCTCTCCAACCATAACCGTTCATGGGGATGACCATGGACCCCACTCTGGCCTACATGTTCCCGGGCAACATATGATGGCTGGACTAGGTGTTGAGCCTGACATCTTTAATGGTAATGCTAATAGCGGTATAAGCAGCGATGGTGGAAGTTGTGTAACTGAAATGTGGCCGCAGGATGCTCATAGTCCCGTTTGAATATTAAATAAAAGGGATTAATGCTTTAGAACCTTCTTCGTTCGTTTGTGGTATTTTCTTTTTCTTTTGCTTAATCTTATTGTAATTTATGTAATGCTTGTATGAACTTAATCATGTGACATGATCTTGGTGAAGTATCTTTTGGTTTTAGTTTTGAAATAGATGCAACTGTGGATGGATATTAGGGACAATGTTCTTACATTAGTTTAGACCCTATGTAGTAGTTGACAAGTCTAGAAAAGTGTACTATTGTGTTGCAGAGGAAACAAATCATTATAGCATGTTGCTCTAGAAGGGTACATACACACACACATACGCAGTCTCCTCTAATACAATTAGTTTTAAGTAAAAAATTGTAAGCACCACACCTGGTTAAGCGATTACATAACCGCTTTATGTAAGGTGGATCCATGTATAAGGGTAGTGACTTGTGGTTAGAGGTGCACAAACCGGGATTTTTTCCCAAACTAGCTCAGGCTTGTTACCGATTCTGTTTTTGAATCAATTTTGGTCAAAAATAACTTAAAAAATTAAACCTAGCTAAAAAAGATAAGATAAAATAAAATAATAGCTGGTGAGGCTAAACGTACCTCATCTCTCACAAACTTGGGTTGGGCCCACTATCAAATAATAATCTTCTTCTCACATGGGGTATATATGATTAGAAGAGACACACCTTATGATAGAACCCAAAATTAAACAAAACTAACTTATAGATTTTATTGTTGTAAATTGAAATACTACAAGATAGAAGACCCGATTCGAGATGGGTTAATCTCCAAGAGCAAAAGTATAGATACCCAATTAGATAATAATCATCGACATAATCCCCAAAAACTAGAACAAAGATATAAATAAGCAATAATAGCATTAAATTAACTGGCCCTTCAACTCACATTTACCCATCAGTTTCCCTTTTCAATAACTTCTTTGACCTATTAATAAATCTGACCCTAAAACCACCCGTATAGGAATCGGGTTTGTATCAATACATCCCGCCCCGTAATCGACTTTTCCTCAAGTTGAAAAGAAGGTAATTGGCACACCAAACAATAAGCCATTCAATTGTCGGCTAACCACCTTCATGGACCCATCTATAAGCTACAACTTGTGTTTTCTCGGGCCCGAATTTAGGTGCAGCCCAAAAAGAATCATGTGCATTAGAATTTGGAACTCGAAAGTCGCTATTGATATATGTTAGCTTTGCTGGCCAATCTTCTTTGTCATCCATCCAACCCTTGTTTGCCTCCTATCCGTTTGAGTCTTCGTGTGATCCTTGTGTGAGTAACCACAGAGTGACTTCAGGACGACATCTCTGCTGAATAATTTTTGCTCTAATTCTTCGTCTCTCCATGATTCTGGTGTTCCTCCTCTTATGGACTAGCCTGAGCATTTGTTTCATCTGCAACTTCTAGCTTTTTTTCCTCCAAATCTGAAATTAGAGGGACTGACTTTTGGTTTGTGTGGTAGTTATAGGTGTTTCTCCAGGCATGGAAACGTTGCTAGGAATTTCCTTCATTCCCAAATCTGTCATTGGACCCTGGTTTTCATCCTCAAGTTCCTTTATTGCATTTGTTCGTCTTTTTAGCCAAGCTTCCTTGATTGTTGCTATATCCTTCTTCAAGGCTATCAAAGAATCAAGCTTAGCAATAATGGCTGCCAACTTGTCAGCGATTGGTTCTGGATGAACACCGCCTTCCTTCTGATTATTCCGGGTCTGCTCCATCTTCGATTTCCCGGCAATGGAACCGAATGATAGAACCCAAAATCAAACAAAACTAACTGATAGATTTTATTGTTGTAAATTGAAATGATAGAACCCAAAATCAAATAAAACTAACTGATAGATTTTATTGTTGTAAATTGAAATACTACAAGATAGAAGACCTGATTCGAGATGGGTTAATCTCCAAGAGCAAAGGTATAGATATCCAATTAGATAAGAATCATCGACATAATCCCCAAAAACTAGAACAAAGATATAAATAAGCAATAATAGAAGTAAATTATCTGGCCCTTTAGCTCCCATTTACCCATCAGTTTCCCTTTTCAATAACTGCTTTGACCCATAATAAATCGGACCCTAAAACCACCTGTATAGGAATCGGGTTTGTATCACCTTAATCTAAACTAAAACTAATAAGTAGAAACTTTATTCAGATTTTTCTAGAAGTTATTGTTATTAGAAAAACAAGAAAGTAAACCATTACAACTTCAAACTAGTTTTCAATAAGCAAGTTCAGATTAAAGCACTAGAACTAGCTAGTCATTTGTCATAGAATTCCGGTATAGGAAGATCAAGTTCAGAACAAACAAACTTGATTATCTCCCCAGTCAAACCATCTGATGATAAGTTGTTTATGGTTACAGCAATTGCAAACCTGTTGTTTACGTCACAGTAACCTGTAGAACCACCTAAACCTGGGTGACCAACCCCAATTACGGTACTATCGGCTTCATTAAATCTTACAAACCCAAGCCCAAACTGCCCATCAGGGATGATCAAATCCTTATAATCTCCACTTCCCAAAAGCGCGTCATTAATTTTCCCTTTTGGGCTGGTAAAGATTTTGGTGTCAACTTTATCATTCATGGGGTGGCTTTCGGATGAAGAGGGGTGACGAGGCGGGACCACACCACCGTCCACGAGGGTGGCATAGTAGCGAGCCACAGCACGAGCCGAGAAGTGTCCATTGGCTGCAGGTTGTATGGCACGACGGACATTGAGAGTATTTGATAAGGGTATAATGCTTGACATCATGTTGAATGTGTATGAGGAAGGCAGTGGGGGCGAGAACGAGCCGGGCTTATAGATATCATGATCTAATGTAACAGTTGCAAGACGAGACTCCACACCTGAAGGGAGGTAGAACATAACTTTTTTAAATTAACATTTCAAAAAGAATGTGACATTGCATGTTTTGATGAATTAAATCAATAATACCAGGTGGAATCCCTATATAGAGTTCGCCTTCGATGTTAAGTGGGCGCACAATAGCTTCCTCCAGAACATCTTGAAACTTCTTTCCGGATGCATGCTGGACACCCACAAACTATATATTATTCCACTAGTTGTATTTAAAATAAAGTATCTTTTAGTTTCATGATTGAAAAAAGTACTTTGTTTTTAGATGCAACTCGGTTTTGAAAAAAAAACTAACCTATTTATTTAGCGATGGAATGTTGAGACAAAAATGTCGCAACAAGGGTACTAGATTGTGTGGTATATTGCTTTTAGCCCTAACAAAATCTCAGGCATTACAAAGAATTTGTGACAAAAAGTAGTCAAGTAATAGGGACCTGCTAATTAAGGTAACCTACAGATCATGAGTTTGTATCCTACATTTGTGTATTTGCCACAAGATTGTCTTCTGAAGGTTGCGGTTCATGAGACTTAAAGAAATTGAAGTTAAATAGAAAGGGAATCTAATGGTACCTCAATGATTCCACCACACAACCAACCATATGATAGATAATGATACAACTGTACACGACCAGGTTCAGTCTCAGGTGCAACCATAGCAATACGCTTTACACACTCGTCAAAATCACAAAATAATGTATCATCTTCTTCAGAAACACCAGCGAGAGCATTGTGTAGACCAGCTGTATGATTAAGTACATGATTAACCTGAGAGAGAAAAGGAAAAATAACTAGTTTAGTTGATTTTACTCTTTGAAAGTGATCCTCCTTGTAAGGCTGGGTGGTGCCCTTTGGCGCCCCCCTCCTTTTAACTCCAAATGGAGTTTGTTGATTTGCCTATTGTCGATTCTACTCCCGAGAGCAACTTTGGTGCCCTCGGGGTGGTGTTGGAGGCACTAAAGGCTGATGTGGAGGGGGGGGGGGGGGGTTGATACCAGACTACCCAGACTAAATGAGAGAACCTGTTACCGGAAAACTTACGGTACACATCCAGTCAATACCTACTAACCAATGGACTGGCCATGTAAAAACCGGTTAGCACTGGGTTGGTTGTTGCCTTCAAGGGGGTTAAAGGCAGGAAATCATTAGAACTAGCTTGATTTGAAGCTTAGACATCGATGGAGGGAGTTAAGTGCTTACTACTGCTAGAACATAATGTTAATTGTCACACCCCAGCTATGATGGGGTTTACTGCGACTGATTAATACCAAGTTAGCAACAAAAAATTGTTATATTACATGTGAATTGTTTACACTTTCTAGGTAAAACTAGAATTTATACAACTGAGCTTAGAATTTATAGAATTATCTTCTGTGATGTCTCATTTTCTGGAATCTCCTTCTAATGCAGGGGCGGAGTTAGTGCATCAGGAAGGGTAGCACGGGCTACCCCTCAACCCCGTCTCCGTACCGTTTTCATAGTGTAAAATTTTTTCTTTCCAGTTTTATAGAAAGTATACCCCTGATCCAAAAAAAAAATTTGGATGCCCCTAAATTTTTGGGTTAGATCTGCCACTGTTCTGCGAATGCTTAAAACACACATCAATTATTGTCATTCAATTCATGAAACATACAACTTTACTCAATAAAACAAATTTTGAACAAGTAATCATCTTTATGCATGCAAATACATATAAACACATTGTTCTACATAGCTACACGTTTATAAACCCATGTTTTACTGATTGACTATGCATACACACCATATCAAAGACAACTTTAATTAGAGAACTGAGATGAGAGTCAACCTTTATTTGATCTTTTCCATTCGTAGCAAACTCTGGCCAAAAGTTTCCAATGTTTTCGTCGAGCTTCAGTTTCCTAAGATCATAATACATCATATTGTTTGTTATTCCCTACATGGGTGTTAAAATCGTCCTGTTTAAATGCATATCATTTATCAATTGGTCAATTTGGCAGCTTATTTCAAGCTAAAGAAACGGGTCAAATAGCTTATACTGGTTAAAAAACTGACCAACTTGTATTTTAAATACATTCAACCCAAGTCATAGTAGTCAAGTAATTATATGGTTTTTATATTCAGATGTAACACACTAACTATATATAAATAAAGGCTTTTAACGGTACTCGATGTTGCCCGTTTTAACTTGTTACCCAAATGACTGTGATACCTCTAGCTTCCATAAAAATAAAAACAAGTGAACATACCCTTTATCAACCAGCCAATGTATCATACTGGCTGTGACACCCTTAGTTACCGAGAAAACAGGAAATAAGCTGTTGGGCTGAACCGGACGACGATTATATTTTCCAAGTACTCCAGCAGCAGTATCAATTATCACTTGCCCATCTTTGTATGCACAAACCTAAGAAACACAATAACATAATATATATTAGTTGCGAAGGTTTTTGCGACTGAATTTTCTTGTAACAAATACGGTACAAACGGCTGCGATGAATTTACGACCGTTTCCGCCGCGGAAAATAACTAATTTTGTAGTAGGGGTGAAGCACACCTGGATTCCAAGTATTCTATCAGTATCCTTTAAGTCAACCAAGAAACGCCTCAGCTTTGCTTCTACATCGGAATTGACTGGACTGTCATATAACCACCTTGTTTCTATGGCAGCTGGTCCATTATTATTCATGTTGCTGAATGAAATTTATAGTTATTAAAAAAAGTTATAAGAAGTTTTATCCCTTACTTGTGTAATATTAATTTTAATCAACTATATATAAACATGAGATAATTATAAAAAAACCTAGCTAGAAAAGAATATATGTTATTTTTGTGAAGATAACTATTCCGGGAGACGAATCATGAGAAAACTAGATTAAATAAGAAACCAAAAAAAACTACCTAAAAAACACAATATTTTTTTTTTCAATTTGTCCCTAAAATTCGCTATTTGTATTTATAAAAAAATTATAAAAAAGTATCATACATGTGCATTAACATGAAAAAAACTAAATCCCCTAATCCACTCCCACACCGCCAACTCCCAAAAAACTAAACCTCCCCACTCCCACCCCAAAAAACCTAACCCACCCTCTCAAAAAATAAACCTAAAACTAAACCTAAAAGGTAAACCCACCAAAAACTTAACACCCCTCCCCCACACCTAACCCTAAACCTAGACCCCCTAAAAATCTCACGCTAAAAGCTAAACTAAACTTAAAAACTAAACTCTAAAGCTAAATTACATGTGCAACATATACATGCATATGTACAGTACCAATTTTTTTAAATTTTTTATACATTAAAAACAATGATTTTTTTATAAAAAAATAAATTGATGTGTTTTTAGGTTTTTTTTGATAGTTTTTTAGTTTTCTCATGATCATCTCCCAACTATTCCATCTAATATATATTAACAACAAGGTTAACTAAGAGATTGCTTATTAAACTCTTTGTAGACCTGTTTGTTTTGAAATAACCTGTTTCGAGTTGCTTCTACGAAACAACTCAAAACTGCTTATCGTGTATCAAAACACGATAAACAAAGAACAATACCGGAGTAACCGGACAACCCGATTCAGCAGAAGGTCTCAGGAGTCACCACATTAATCTAACAATATATTCATCAAGGATAAAGCTTTAAAAGAATCGGAGTACAACCTTTCTCTGGACACGATTGATGATACCGATAGACGAGTTCTTCAAAGCAATCAACCGGAGCTGATGATCACCTTATTCATATACTGCTGACTGTGTCGTAAAAGTTGATCAGTTGCCCGACCTGTATAGAATTCTTGTTTGGTTCTTAATTTTACAAGCATCTGTTACACATGCACAGGCCAAAGTTATCGGTAGGTTGGTGGGTAGGCCCCACATTAGGCCTCTTGTAATGTTCATTTGTTTCTAATATGATCATATCACATTATCATAACCAATATCTGGAATGTAATATGATCACTGTTGTCATTTTGTGTCTGGTTTTGTTTTTGGCGAAATCTGGTATGTTGTTATCGCAATGCAGGGTTACTTGTTTTTATCTCTATCAGACTTGAACAATAAATAGACATTGGTATAAAAAGTAGAAGAAGAGTGTGAACATGTGAATTTGTGTAACGTATTATTTTGTTTAAATTCATATTAATTATTAATCATCACTATAGTCCTTTATTAATAATTTTGATTTGATTAATTCTTTAGACTCCAGCTTTCATTTGTTATTTGTCTTTTAACTAGAATTAGTAAATTGTCCCGCACGTTGTCGCAACATTGTGAATTTTTTTTACATCAAACATAGAACAAAAATAATAATAAGCATAAAAACATATTGTATTTGGACTCAATTCTACGTAAAGTTTACGTCAAAACGTAAATCAACTTGAATTTGTACCTAAATGTACATAAAAATAAGGGAACTAATAATGACACATGGTGAAATCTTATTCTCAGATGGTGTATACGGCCCGTATAGAATAAAATGAACCGACAAAGGCTGTGCCAGCAAGTTGGGTCGAATGGAGCAAGTCGGCGAGACTCCAATGCAGGTACTTTTCCACTGGTTGAAGATAATTGGGTTTGTTTTCTTCCACAGAATATCTGAAAACGACGAAAGGGTACATGATGTTTTCTTTATCCACCCGTAATCGAACAGGTTTTGGCACGCCTTCCCGCATGTGTTGCTTATAGACTCCATCTACAAGACGAACCGGCACAAAATGCCGCTAGTTCAGATTATCGTACTTATCATTTTGCATTGCGCATGCGTTCATAACCAACGAGAAAAAGAGGAAAACTTCACGTGGGTGCTACAGAGGTTGAAAGACTCATTAGAAAGTGTTATGGAGCCCCGTGTAATAGTAACGGATAGAGATCTCGTCCTAATGAACATATGTGCAAGCGTGTTTCCGAGCGCTAGACATTCACTGTGTAGGTGGCACATACAACAAAATATCGCCAAATATTGCAAGCCAAGCTTTAAAACGGAAGAAGCCTGGGAAATGTTTGTATACAAGTGGGGCAGGCTGATTAACTCAACGACGATGTTAACTACACCTACTGGTACGAGTGAATACGAGCAAAACTGCCAAGCAAAAGATGCAACGGTAAGTTTCCTAGTAATTTTCTTATTAATCGTACTTATCTGACTTGTCTTGACTGCACATCACTTTATTTTCGGAGATTATGGATTACTTGTTTTCAACTGGTTATAACCATTTAGAGACCGGTTTGTTTCTTTCTGGAGCGACCAACATCTGAACTTCGGACATCGTACAACCAACAGGGTAGAGAGTCAACATGCCCTTTTGAAGAAATACCTCGACGAACCCAACAACACATTGGATAAAGTTGTACCGCTTATCGATCAGCTCATAAAAACCAGGTGACAGTAATAAAAGGCAGCATTGAAGTAAGTAGTAGCCGAACAATGGATCACTAGTATTTGATCTCATACGAAAGAAGGTTTCACATGCATGCCTAGACTTGTTATCCAACCAAGTACAAGCTATAGAAAGCCTAAAAGAATCTAACGGTAAATGCGCATGTAGTTTGTTTACAAGCTGTGGGTTGCGATGCGCGTGCCGGTTGGTACCGTATACACAGAAGCGTAATACATTCTTCGACCAACCATGTCTTATAATAAGAGCATTTCATCACCCAATGATTTTCACGTTTTCTGTTGTTTGTTGTTTTATTTTAATTTAGGTCAAAGGATTCCGTTGGAGTCGATAGACCACTTTTGGTAAAAGCTAGATTTGAAATCTTTAAACGAAGGGCGAGGAGGAGTATTTCGACGTAGACAATGAACTAGCGAATCTTAGATAGGGCAGCTGAGAGAAATAAAGATAAACTTGTTTCAAAAGATTAAGGAGTTGGTACATCCCAATCAGACAAAGGTCAAACATCCAGTCGTGTAGAAAAACCCACGGGGTCATGCAACTTTAAAGGCTTAGCAATAAAGGATGGTTGATTCGTTTGCGGAGTCTTCTAGACACAGTTTTATTTCATCGGCAGACACGTATGGTGATTCACTGGGCATTGCAACACAAGAGTCATACAATGAACCTGCAAGGCACAACTTGTTTGTCGAGTCACAAAGTTATCGTTGTGAAGCACCGACGTTCATCGACGAGATTACGAAGGGCACTAGGCACAGGAAATTGAAAAAAAGGTGGCAAAATCAATGGAACATGCACTAATGTTACCTTTACTGCCAGCAGTACAACTTAACCTATTTAAGCACTACAAACAGTTCATTCCCCCTTGCTTCCATCCATACCTAAGTCACATACAAGATGTTCAGGGCGATGGTAATTGTGGGTTTTGAGCTACAGCGGTCGGCTTATTGTGTCATGAGATGGAGTGGTTGTTAATACGGTAGGAGTTGCTAGGTGAGTGTAACCGGTACTATGGCATGCGGAATACAATAAATTCAGTTGAGTTTCAGTTAGTTCGAAACTCCTTAGATTGGTACGGTATAGGGTTTGCACCGGGTGATAAGTGGCTGCTAATGCCTTTCACAAGGGTCATGATAGCTAACCGGTGGAATGTCATTTGTCACTTATTAAGCGACGTCGGTTGTGCTATGTTTTTCCCATGTTGACAACAGCCGATAGAGTATTCCTCATCAAACCGTTATGCTCGTACATGTTAACAAGAACCATTATATTCACGTCAATTTAGAAGGGGAATATCAAATGCCTACCCTGTCAGGATTGTCACACCCCAACCGATGGCGGAAACATCGGGGCGGAACGAACGAGATTGCTTGAGACTTCATAACGCTAAAATATGACAACTAATTTAAATAACAAGATTTCATTTCATTGATTGAATAGTAAGTACATAGTTTCAAATTTGAAATACAACATCATGAAAAACAAAATACAAATACAACAACTTTCTAATTCATTCTAGGTGAGTGTCTAAGTCGTCCTACTTGATTCCATGTGTCTCATCATCAATATCAACCTGCAATACATGTTAAAGTATAGTTCAACACACAAGGCATTGGCGAGCACAAGTTTAAATAAATACCATAGTATAAAGTTTTAAACGAATCCTTATGCACCAATGTCTATTCTCGAGGCTAACATGTGATATACGAGCATGCAAACATACTAGTCAACTCAAAGTTTCCCGCTTGCGTAATCTAATCATAGCAATGAAAAGACCGTATGTGTTTAACTTAACATGACCTCAAGTTTGCGGGTGGTGCGTTACTCCTATAACGCTATACATGTTAAGGATCGAAGTTAATGACTAAGTATGAGCAATTCGAGTATAAGCATGTGTGAATTCAAGTATAGCACATAGAGCATAGTTTAAGGATTGTTTTGTGATTTAAGTATATATGTTTGGCTGAATTGATAAAGTACATTTATTGCACCCCAAAAGTGATAAAAGGTAAAACGGGGTCGAGTATACTCATGGTTTGCAAATGTTTCTTAGTAACCGCGAACTGTAGGATAGAGGGTAGGACACCGAAATTATCCTACACGGGGGGAACAGAATTGTGTGAGTGTTTATATGTTGGATTCGGATTCGAGTGAGAAGGCAGAAAATACCAAAGGTAGATACGGAAAAATTCCACTTTGTACGAGGTGACCGTTTACTTTGTGCAAAGTGACAGTCCACTTCGTGCAAAGTGAGAGTCCACTTCGTACGAAGTACTGATCACTTCGTGCGAAGGCATGACCACAAATTCAAAAGGCATGACCACGAATTCAAAAGGCTTGAAGACTGCGGGTGCGTTGGTTAATCTAAAAGGCATGACCACGAATTCGTAGTGACCATAACGTGTAAGAAACACGGTTTTGAGCATGTCTTCTTCAAGGACTTGAAGTTGGTGATAACTAGAACGGAGATCGATCTTGGAAAAGCACGTTGCGCCTTGGAGTAGATCGAAAAGGTCGTCGATACAAGGAAAAAGATATCGGTTTTTGACTGTGAGCTTATTGAGCTCTCGATAGTAAATGCACATCCGAAAGGATCCATCATTCTTCTTGATGAATAAAATGGGAGCGCCCTAAGGAGAAGTACTAGGGCGTATAAAGACTTTATCAAGAAGCTCTAGAAGTTGGCTAGATAGTTCTTGCATTTCCGAGTGTGCTAAACGATAAGGGGATTTGGCGACAGGTGTAGCGCCAGGAACTAAGTCGATATGAAAATAAAAAAAACGAGGAGGAGGAGGACCAGGTAAGTCTTCGAGAAAAACATCAGGAAAATCACGTATGACAGGAACATCACTCACGCCTTTTCCCTTATCTTTGTTTTCCATAACGTGGGCAAGAAAAGCAAGGTACTTTTTGCGTAAGTATTTGTTGGCTTGAGTACATGACATAAGTTTGAGACCTTTAGAAGGTTTCTAACCATAGACGTGTAACGAATCACTAGAAGGTAGAGAAAGACAAATGAATTTCTCCGAACAAACAACTTCAGCACGAACTCACCTAAGCCAATCCATGCCTACTATGATATCGAAACTACCCATTTGCATGGGTATTAGGTCAATCGAAAACTTATGATCGTTGAGATTGAGAGAACAATTAAGAAGAATAGAATTGACATCGATAGATTTACCATTAGCGAATTCGACAGGGAAAGATTTTGGTAACGTAGAATGTTTACACTTAAATAACGGTTCAAATTCTACAGATACAAAACTCTTATCTATGACAGTATCAAATAAACATGAAGCATAAATGTCGTTTACAAGAAACATACCAGAGATAACATCGTTGCTGTTTTACGCCTGAGTGGCGGTGATGACGAAAGCTCTACCACGTGGAGCTTGCTGATGCTCGTTGTTGTTGTTTGCGTTGCGTTGTGGGCAGACATTTGCTAGATGATTGGGATTGCCACACTTGTAGCAAGTATGCCCGTTGTTAGCAGGAGCTTGAACCTGGTTCTGGTTGTCTTGGGGTTTTAGACCATTTCGATAATGCGTGCTGAAGTGTCCGAACCTGTTGTAAGTCGTGCAAAGGCGACAAGGTGCATAGGTAGGATGGTGGTATGTGCAAGTCGCACACCTGGGTTGAGTCCCAGTGTAGGCTCGCTTGGCTGGCTCGGTGTTTTGGGTGAGGGCGAGTTGTCGGCGAGGGGGTAACAATCACATAATTCTGGTTCCAAGACTTCCGCACTTACCGTTTCTGTTGTTTTTGGTGGGTGGTTTAGTAGGCGTGGGTTTAGGGGTTGGTTCAACAGTGGCTTGGTGAGCTGACTTGGTTGAACCCTTCATTTAGAAGGCTCCTTCCTTCATCAGGTTATGGTTAAATTGGGCTGCGAGGCGGTAGGCGTCCTCTATGGTTTTGGGTTGGGAAGATGTGATGTAATTGGAGAAAGATGAGGGTAGGGCTCAGATGTATTTTGCAATGACATTGTCGATATCCTTGACTTGGCTAGCGTAAAGTGTGCTGAGCTGCTTGAACCTAGTGGTTAAGCCAGCGCTGTCGCTTCCCACTTGTTTGATGTTCCAAAACCCGTTTTTGAGTTGTTGGACTTCATGGGGATGGAAAAACTCGCCCTTCATGAGCTTTTAGAGCTCAGTCCAGGTCAAGGGATACGCAGCATCGTCGCCACGAACATTACGCTCCAACGTCCACCAATCGAGCGCTCTCGGTTAGAACACGCCAGTGGCGTTGGTGGTGTGCAGATGATCAGGGCATCCGCTTTGGCGAAAGGTGACTTCAATGGCGTCGAACCACTAACGTAACTTGATAGCGCCCTCTTCGCCTGTAAATGGTGTTGGGCTGCTGGAATTGAACTTCTTAAAGGTGAAGGTAGTTTGGGTGATATGATCTTAGTGTCGGTCGCATTATCTAGGTTTTTGGTTTCGACAGTTTTGGGGTAGGTTGCATCCGACTGATGATGTCAGGAATCACCTTGCCCATCTACTTGGCCATGTTCATCATCTCCTTCTTAGTTATCGTGTCACCGCTATTGCTGGCGATCTTCTTAGAGTGCGAGTTTTCACCATCGGAAGACATCTAAAAGGTTGAGATAGGGGAAAAGATGAGATTTGATCATAATGATTTTGTAAAGTAGCGTTTTGATTGCATGGAGAATACAAGTATTTTGCATAGCACATAACCGTTCACATAGTTTCACATAAGTATATCATGTAGCACATGAATGTCATGTATAAAGCATGAGTATAACACGTATTTTCAAGACGTAGTCATGTATAAAAGAACACAAAGAGCGTTAATTTAATTTGTTCACGATTATTAGCATTGTTTTAGATTGCGAGGAAAGATCGATTTGTGCGTTTGAAATTATAAACGTATCAATTTAAAATACATAGAAATTGATTCACATAAAAGGAGAGGCTCAATAAAACATGGGAGTGTTGCAGGTTTAGAAACTTCGACTATTCCAAAGCGAATCTTAAGTCCTTTCAAATTAGGGAGACATGTTTTGGCCTAATAGATAAAATACTCTCACCAAGGAGTGGTTAACGGCATTTTACCCTTCCAGTTACTTCATATCCCTAACCGATCGAAAATTCGAAGCTTTGGCGAGCTTGAAAATCGAGGAGTGGGATTAGTCAACAAGATGCGGGTATCACCCCTAACTTGCTAACATCGTACCCTAAATGTGGTTGATATTTACCATACGAGGGGAAAATTCCGACTCATTGGTAAAACCCACTAGAGTATGAAATGGAAGTTTCCCATCGAGATGTGAATATCACTCCTAACTTGATGGTGTAACTTTGTGCAAAAGCGGATACGCGGATCGAGAGTGATCACCAAAGTGCGGGTTTCACCCCCTAATTTGGTGAGATCGTCTTGTTTGTGATACAAGTGTCTTCATGTCTTCGAGTGTGTATTGTGTAAACCTTAGGAAAGGCATGTAATGTTTGAGAAATAGAACTAGATCAGGAGCATAATAGGAAAAGTTTAGACGTTTTAATCAAGGAAGACAGTTCACTTCATGCGAAGTGGGCTCACCTTGTGTGAAGTGAAGTATACTTCGTACGAGTTGTCTGCCACTTCGTGCGAAGCTGTTCAATTCGCATGAAGAGGTTCCAGTTTGTATAAAGGGGTCTGTTTGGTGCTTAGACTATAGACTAGGTTAAACATGGCAGTTCTACCTGATTCCCTATAGTTATGGCCTTGATACCAATATGTCACATCCCAACCGATGGCGGAAACATCGGGGCGGAATGAACAAGATTGCTCGAGACTTCATAACGCTAAAATATGACAAGTAATTTAAATAACAAGATTTCATTTCATTGATTGAATAGTAAGTACATAGTTTCAAATTTGAAATACAACATCATGAAAAACAAAATACAATTACAACAACTTTCTAATTCATTCTAGGTGAGTGTCTAAGTCGTCCTACTTGATTCCATGTGTCTATCATCAATATCAACCTGCAATACATGTTAAAGTATAGCTTAACACACAAGGCATTGGCGAGCATTCAAGTTTAAATAAATAACATAGTATAAAGTTTTAAACGAATCCTTATGCATTAATGTCTATTCTCGAGGCTAACATGTAATATACGAGCATGCAAATATACTAGTCAACCCAAAGTTTCTCACTAGCATAATCTAATCATAGCTATGAAAAGAACGGTTGTGTTTAACGTAACATGACGCGCTACTCCTATACCCCTATACATGTTAACGTAGGCTTGATCGAAGTTAATGACTAAGTATGAGCAATTCGAGTATAAGCATGTGTGAATTCAAGAATAGCACATAGAGCATAGTTTAAGGATTGTTTCGTGATTTAAGCATAGCATGTTTGTGTGAATTGATAAAGTACATGTGTTGCACCCCAAAAGTGATAAAAGGTAAAACGAGGTTGAGTATACTCATAGTTTTGCAAAAGCTTCCTTAGTAATCGCGAACTATAGGATGCAGGGTAGGACATCGAAGTTATCCTACACGGGGACATAATTGTGTGAGTGTTTATGAGTTGGATTCGGATTCGGGTGGGAAGGCAGAAAATACAGAAGGTAAATACGGAAAAATGCCACTTCGTACGAGGTGATCACTTCGTGCGAAGTACATATCACTTCGTGCGAAGGGTCTGTTTTTTAACGTTTTAGCTCATTTTGCACCCGTTTCGACACTGATTTTCTTGAACAGGGTATTGGCATTGAGGCAGAACAGTCTAGAACCATAATACTTAATTAGAAAGCCATTAAGATTCTGTTTTGACTAGTCTATTAAGAAAATACGAAAATTATGTATGGTTTAAGTATATAGATATTCAAGTTGGTCATAGATGTCAAGCATGGAGATGTCAAATCTCGTTACATGATTCACTAAAGCACAAGGTTGCATTAACCCGGTTGGTCATGAATGTATAGAATTTAAAATGCAAAAATGTTCAAGTGAGGTGTGGAACCTAATTCGGGTAGCCAAAGCTCCCAACGTTCTTAGTAGCTAGAACACTAATCCAATCCTATGAGGATAATGAACTAGGTTAGTTTACAACAATGATTCAAAAAAAGAAGTAAAAGCAGAAGAATAGTTATGAAATTGCAAAGTGTTAGTGAGTTAAACTCACGTTCAAGAATCCGAGATAATTATGCGAAAAATCAAGAAATTTGAGAGTGAGAGTGAGAGTGTACGGAAAGTTGGAAGTGGTGAAGTGGATCTGTATTTATAGGAAAAACAGCTGCTAGCTCCACTTCGTGCGAAGTGTGCCACTTCATGTGAAGCGTGCTCCACTTCATAGGGGGTCAGTTGAGACTGGTTTTACGTGTTTTAGCCAGTTTTAAGTATTTTAAGCATAAGAGAATGATGTATAAGTATAATTGCATGCAAATTGGGAATTTGAGTATTCCTAATATGAGTTTCTTGCATGATTTCACATATCAAAGATTGTAAATTATGAATATATGTGCAAAAGATGTACATTTATTGAATAAAGTTTCATTATGATTAGAATATCAGATTACAAGGATTGAACTACAAGATATGAATATGATTACAAGTTTCCAAAAAAGAAGTACATTTACACTTTCTGAATAAGGAAAGTACAAAAATGCGGAGCGTTACAAGGATACTGGCGACAACCGACACGGCATACTCCAGCACTGAGCTGGGAAAACTTTTACAAGGAACATATTATTCAATATCAGAAGATCGTTGATGAATACAATACTAGGGAATACGTGGATTTAAGTTGCTTATGAATTTGAAATCTTATTTCATGTTTGACAATTTGTAATGATGTGAGTGAATTAAATGCATGTATGGACTCAAGAGAAAATAGTTCGTTAGGACTCAAGCAAACAACCAGTTAATAAACATGAAGCAAAAGCAAAATAAGCTTGATCTTATTTCATGTTTTGACAATTTGTAATGATGTGAGGGAATTAAATGCATGTATGAACACATACCGACTGTGTTTTCATCAATTCTACATACCAACCGCGTTTTCGTCAATTTCATGTTTTGACAATTTGTGATGATGAAATAAAAGAAAATGTTTCATTATAAATCAAACAAACAACTAGTTGATAAACATAAAGCAAAAGCAAAATAAGATTGATCTTCTTCTTTAACGTTCTATCAATGTTTTGGCAACTTGTTGAAATGGAACTTGAAAAGATGTATGAAATGAAAACCGTATTGATGTTGGTGAACACATACCGACTGCGTTTTCATCAATTCCACATATAGTAATAAAAAATTGTTAATTGTATACGGGACGTATAACGTTATGCGGCCCGCATACAAGACAAAAACATTGCTCGTATATTGTGTATACGGGCGAATAAAAAAAATAATAAACATTGTATACGACCTCTATAATGTTATACGGCTCGTACAAGACAAAAGAGATTGTATAATATGCTAAACGACCACATATCCACCATACGACCTCAAATTTCACTAAAATTCTCTCGGTTTTCTCTTGGATCGTTCTTTGACGTTTGTGATGTTTTCTTCTCGTTCTTCTCTTGCGGTACCTTTCTAAGCCTCGTTCGTAGAATAGACTTTCAGATTACGTAACTTGTTAAATTATGGTACCGTATAACATATCGAATAGTGTAGATTAGCATAACGAAATTGATTGTTTGATTGAATTTGAAAAAACTAAAACTGAATTTGAAAAAATAAAACTTAAAATTTAGGTGTATACATCTGTATACATTACGATAGTATACAACTTGAATATTCAAGCGATATACGAACGTATACAATATGCACGATCGTATACGGCTTGAATATTCAAGTTGTATATCGTATACAATGTATACGACCGTATAACATTGTATACGATCGTACACCCTTTAATTTTCAGTTTTATTTTTGTTTTTCTTCCTTGATTGTTGTTGTTTTTAGCGTATACGGGACGTATATTACGTGCGTATATGAAACATATAATTGCTGCGTATGGATCATATACGGGACGTATAATACGCGTGTATAAGAAACATATACGAGCTTTATACGGATCGTATACAAGAGGTATAATATGGAATGTATACGAGATGTATAATACGTGCGTATATGAAACGTATAATACATGCATGTACGAAATGAATACGAGCTTTGTACAAATCGTATACACCCCGTATAATACGTGAATGTTAATCGTGTAATACTTACCAACCTATGATTGTTATTATTTATAGACGATATGGCTGAGTTATTAGGGGCTGGAGCATGTAAAGCTCTTCGAGATCGAGGTCGGGGACACGGACGGGGACGAGGAATGGAGGAGGAGGTTGTAGCCGATTTTACTTAGACGGCGCAGTTTGTTCGTGCTATCACCCGAGGTAGGACTGTCACAGGTTTTTGGGCAGATTATGCGAGAAGTGCTGGATGCGCCCCGGATTGATAATGATTTTTTGAGTATCAATCAGGTCTAGCAGTTCATGCCAGCTTATCCACGTGGGCCCGTTTATTTAAGGCCGCCCGAGAGCGGGCCCACTGAGAGATTACTTTAGAGTTTTTATGTACTTTTGCTTTTACGGACACCCGGGGTGGGGATTTACGACATTTACCCCCGCGATTTCTTTTACTCTTTGCAGGGTGAGTCGCCAGATGACGCTCCCTGCGTTCGCTGTTGCCTTGGGTCTATACGTACAGCAGGCTTAGTATGCCATGCATTTTTGGATGCGCCGACCACTATGCCCACTGACGTGTTGTAGCCTTGGTGGCGCACTATTGGGACTGGGGACTTCGCGAAACCGCGTTGCGATCCCCGGAGGCACGGGTGTCATACGTTTATGACCCGTTACACCGATCCCTACATCAGTATATCGCCATGACGATCGCTGGTCGTCACTATTTCAGGGAGTGGGTCACCCAAAGTGACCTGTTCTTCTTGCATGACTTACTTACCGGGGGGCAACTTGTCGTACAAGTTGGCCACATACTTCGCCGAGCTCGCTTTTAAGCGTACCTCTAGCAACATTAGTTGTGGCGACTTCATCACCCGTCTAGCGAAACATTAGCCGCGCCTCTTGTCCCCACAGGTGGCCCTAGATATGACCATCACACACCAGGTTGATCCGGTGAGGAGGGCCACAACATGCACGATGGGATTGCTCACGAGGTGCTACCGGACAAGGTCCGAGTGATTTGGTCGTATGATAGGAGTCGTACCGAGTGGTACCCATGGTAGCCACTACCGAGTAAGGCGGGCCAGGGGGCGGGGGAGGCAAGGGTGATGGTGAGGGTAAGGATGACGAGGGTGAAGGAGGCGGGGATAGGGAGGCGAGGGAGAGGGTTGCGAGGGAGGGGAGGTAGGGTACAGGTTGCGGTCGACATATCGCAATTAAGTGGGGAGGATGTACAGGGTGATCACCTGTACAAGCGACGGAGCGTGAGACCGCGTGTGATCCCTTCACCGGGGGTGGATGAGAGATAGGCTTAGGTCGAATCAGATGTAGCTGCTGTGCGGGTGGACGTCTAGTGGATGGTCGAGGCGATTATAGCTTTACATTCTGGCGCGCCCCTATCTCCACGAGCTAGCGCTGCACCACTACCACCACCATCGCCGTAGCTGCTTATTGTATTTTGGTTTTGTTGTTTACATTTGAAACAATGTAAATATTTATCTTTTGTTGTTTTAGATGTAAAAAATTGTAAATATTAATCTTACGTTTACATTTTATGTTGTTTGTTTAATAATTGTTATCGTATTGTTTATTATATTCACATATTTTGTTTAATAAAGTGGAAGATTATTCAACATTATTAATACGTTTAATTATAAACTCGTAACATTACTAAAATTAAAACTTATTAAATGGTTGTTCGGTTTCGCAAAAAAAAATTCATAAAATAATTATATACGGGTCGTTATAACATTATACGGCTTGTATACAAGTGTTAAAACACTCAAAAATTGATCAATACTTCACAAAATTATAAATCAGACCGTATAACATTATATTGCTCGTATACAATTGTATACGGCTCGTATAATTTTATGCAACCCGTATACATTTATAACAAATAAAACATTTCACCACATTTATTTCTGTGTAAGAACATTCTATAGGGGCTATATAAGGTTATACGACCCGTATACACCAAAAGATGTGAAAATAAGAAAATATGGGTGTGAAAATAGAAGATCCCAAAAATAAGATGTGAAACCCAATTATAAAGCTTTTAAAAAGTTAAAGAGTTTTAAGTGTTAATATAGTTTTAAGTGTATTGCTAAAAGTTGAGAGGTAAAATATAAAAAATAAAAAAGACAGAAAAAAAGAAAGAAAGAAATAAAACCTATCAAATCACTATTCACCATAAGTTGGTAATTATGATATATAATAATAATAATAATAATAATAATAATAATAATAATCTATGTTTGATCTCATTGTAGCATGGTATTCTTTGATGACAGGTTCTCACATTTATAAAAAGTAAAAAAAAAAAACAAATAATAAAGTAAAATAAAATAATATGAAATAAGAATGCTCATGTTAAAATCACCACTCCCTGGCCAAGTAATCTAAGATATACCTTCACCGGCTGGCCAAGTTTTAAAAAAAGTCGGAATGTGTATTTTGAGGTGCTTAATATCTTGTTAAAGTCGCTTTTGCGTCAATTTCATCATTATTATCTTCTTTTTAATTAATTACAAAGGTATTGGTCTGAATCGGGTTATTTCACTTATGGGTCACGAGTTAATGTTTGGGTCGATCAAAATTAGAGTCTAGCTATGTTTAGGGTTTCGGTAAGCATATTTATTTGGTATAGTTTTTAATATCTGGTAAGGGTTGATTTAGTTTTTAACGATAGGATTCAGTATGTTAGAGATAAAGTTTTAGGTTTATTATAAACTGGGTTTAGTATCCGTGTGTACTATACGAGTTGCAAAATTTGAATGATATAATTCATAAATCTATAAATAAAATTGCGTATCACAGTAAGTAAAGACAAGGCTAAATTACAATTTTAATTCACAAACTTGAAGATAATTAAAAAATATTTAAAAATTTCTTTGTATACAACATTAGATGTTTGATTTATAATTTTACAATTTACAACTAATATTACTAACTTTACTTTTCCTATACTCCTTACTCTTGATAGTGTCACATATAACTATCCATGAGTGAAATCGATTGTTTTAAGGATAAATTAACTCTTGGTTTTAAACTATATAAAGTTATATTAATTGAGAATGTAATGTATTTCATACCATTAGAAATATCAGATTATGGAGTTCTTAGGACATCACCTACAAAATAATTAAGAAGTTATGAGTTGTCAAAAAACAATTTTACATCCAATTAAAGATGTAGTCAAAATTAAAAGTAAAATAAATAATAATGAAAATCTTACAATTTGAATTATCACTGTTTTTAGCAACTTTTGATGAAAATGAAAATTGACCTTTTGCTCTTTAAGATATATTCTAGCGTATTGAAATATTACAAAATCATAATTATTTCACAAAATGCAATACAAACAATAGCTGTATAAAAATTGAATTATAAAAAGAATATAATAAATAAAAAATAATCTATAATATATATGGAGTAGCGTTACGAATTGAAGCAACACTAAAGTTATAACATTGGGAGGTAACTAACGCTGTGAGTTTTATATTCTTAACATAGTTGGGGATCTTTGATATCCCACTAAATTTTTGTTACGAAATATATCAGTAAAAAGAGAAGACTCTAAGATGTAACATCCCTAAAAGCTTGTTTTATAACTTAAATACTTATTAACTGCAAAAATTTTGAACTATTTGTCAAAGAGTAAATCCAACGAACGAAACCCCCAAGTTTTATGGTGTTACAAGTTGTTATCAGAGCAGTAGTTTGAGGGATTCGGGCATTCCGAAATGTCGGAACTCAAACTGATAATGGGATAAAGTAAAAGATGCCAATGCTGCTAGTATAAAGTTAGTAAAAGGACTTAGCCTGCATGAACACTAACGTCAAGTATCAAGAAGAGTAAGGGCAATGCAGATGGTTAATCATAGCAGGCCATTGTCATTAGTCATTTGGTTTATTTGTAACTTCATAGTATTTTCCTGCGTGATAACATTAACGTTCGTCATAGAGGATTGATAGATTGATATGACCTATAGGTGCTAACTTTGAGGTAGTCGCACGGGGCCGTGTTAGGCCACCGAGTAAACATGATTAAAGTAGCGGAGGTGCACGAGAGCACCATTAACGTCCACCTGGATCATAGTAAAGTTCCATACATGGAAGTGTATGATGAGAAGCTCGTTAGGGAGCAAGAGGACGAAGATACCAAAGCTAAAGAGGTTGCACAAGAAAGGAACTAATGATAGGAGTGATCCAAAGAGACTAAGGAAGATGAGAAAGTGTTAGATATTTTAGTGTAATCGGGATTAACTTGGTGACCAAAGAAATTATGATGTACATCGAACAAGTTAGGAGGTGCGGGAGTGCACGCTTACGTGAGTTGTTATAATTCCAAGGGGGGCAACGCCCCCTTGGCGGGGGTTCGGGGGCAGTGCCCCGGGAGCAGGGTCCCAGGGGCGGCAGCCCCTGGCGGGGTCCAAGGGGCAGAGCCCCTGGCTGGGGTCATCGAATTTTCAAAATTTTATTTTGATTAAATTGCTTTATGGAAAATGCCTTAGAAAAATTATTTTATAAAAATTCATTACAATTTTGCAGATAAAAAATTAAGGCGACAATTTAATCAAAATCGAATTTTGAAAATCCAACCGCTAATAACCGCCAATAACCGTCAATAACTGCCAAGTGGCATTTATCTGCGAATTATCCCCAAAATTTGTGAAGGGGTCGTTTGGTCAGGTTGGTTCATACGAATTCACTCTCAAAACGCACAATGTTGTTCATTTTCTCCAAAATCAGAGTTGTATCCGATTGGATTTTTCGGTAGAACCGTCGAAATAATTTGATCTGAGAGTGACTACACGCCTCTCTGATCATCCGGATTCTAAAAATTCCACAATAAAGATCAAATTATTTTCTTTGAAGATGGCAAGCGGATCGTGAAGGATATGACAAGCAAGTTCGATAAACTGGAGAAGTTCGAAGTTGCACTTTTTTCTCACAACCCTGAAAGTGGTGTATGTGTTGACAACTCCAATCCCAGAGATACTGGAGGAAGGCAATCTGGAACAAATCAGGAAGCGGTCAAAGTGGGAAAACGACAATTACATCTGTCTTGGTCACATCTTAAATGGTATGTCTGATCCCTGTTTGATGTTTATCAAAATGTTGAAACTGCGAAGTTACTGTGGGACACTTTGGAAGCAAAATACATGGCAGAAGATTCTTCTAGTAAGAAGTTTCTTGTTAGTAATTTCAATAATTACAAGATGATTGATTCGAGGCCAGTCATGGAACAGTATAACGAATTGTTGTGAATTCTGGGGCAGTATGCCCAACATGACATAAAGATGGATGAATCCATCTCGGTTTCAAGCATTATTGACAAGTTACCCCCTTCCTGGAGAGATGTGAAACACACTCTGAAACACTAGAAAGGAGAGTTAACTTTGGTTGAACTTGGAAGCCACTTCAGAATTGAAGAAGACTTGAGAGCACAAGAAAAGGTGTTGGTTAATGATGAAAAGAAATAGGCTGGAACGTCTGTGAACATGGTTGAGACGGGTGAATCGTCCAAAGGAAACAACAAGTGCAAAGGTAAATGGAAGTTTCAAGGGAACAACAATTCGGGTCCAAACAAGAAGCCGATTTTCCCTTGCTGGAAATGTGGTAAAGTTGGTCACTTTAAAAGGGACTGTAAATTGATGAAGAATGCCAACAAATCTGGTTCGAAAAACAAGAATGAGGCTGGTTCTAGCGGGTCCAAGGACCCAGGCACGCAAGGTCAGGATTTAGTACAACTTAATAATTCAGTTCAGAATGATGTATCATTAATTTCTGAAGCATTATATGTGCAGGATGATGATATTGCTTGGTGGTTTGATTCAGGTGCAATAAGCCATGTATGCAAGGAACTTCGTTGGTTTAAAGACTTTCAATCAATCAAAGACGAATCTATCATCAAGATGGGGAATGTTGTAACTGAACTAATCAAAGGAATATGAACCATGCATCTTGTTTTTACTTCTGTAAAATCTTTACTTTTGAATAATGTTTTGTATGCGCCCGGAATTCGAAAGAATCTGTTAAGTGGTATTGTGTTGAATAACTGTGGTTACAAACAAGTGCTAGAAAATGACAAGTATATATTGTCAAGACATGGTTGCTTTGTAGGTTTTGGTTATCTTTGTAATGGTATGTTTATGTTGAATGTTGATGTTTCCTCTATGAATGAATTTGTTTGTGTTGCTTCAACTGGTAATGTTAATGACATAGCTTCAACCAGTAATGTGAATTGCATAGCTTCGACTAGTAGGAGGAACAACTTGACTGATTCAGAATTATGGCATGCTAGATTAGGACATGTACATTATAAAAGAGTTAAAGAGATGTCTAAAATGAGCTTAATTTCACCTATTAACATAAACAATGATAAATGTCATATTTGCAAGGTGAATAAGATAACTAAAAAGCCTTTCATGCAACATGTTCATAGGGAAACTAAAATGTTAGATTTGATGCATAGCGATCTATGTGACTTTCATGCTACACCATCTCTCGGTAATAAAAAGTATGTAGTAACGTTTATAAATGATGCTACTAGATTCTGGTATGTTTATTTGTTGCATGCTAAGGGTGAAGCTCTTGAAAAGTTAAGATCTATAAACAAGAAGTAGAGCTTCATCGGAGTGGGTTGATCAAAACCCTACATACGGACAGAGGTGGTGAGTATTTTGATCCAGTGTATTTCCAATCGACTAGAATAATACACCATACCACAGCTCCTTACACACCGAAGCAAAATGGTGTGGCGGAAAGGAAGAATAAGACTCTAAAGGAAATAATCAATACCATGTTGTCCTATTCGGGCCTAAGTGAAGGTTTTTGGGTTGAGGCTATGTTGACAGCCTGCTACTTGCTAAATAGGGTTCCAACTAAAAGGAACAAGACCACCCCCTATGAGCTTTGGTATAAAAAACCACCTGAGCTATATATACTGCGAGTTTGGGACTGTAGGGCCGTGGTAAGGCTCAATGACCCTAAGATAAGGAACATAGGGGAAAGAGGTATAGACTGCATTTTCGTTGGGTATGCCGAGCATTCGTTTGCTCACAGGTTCTATGTTATAGAACCAAATGACTACGTGTCGGTGCATACGGTAATTGAGGCAAG
Organism: Scalesia atractyloides; assembly: GCA_947069175.1. Taxonomy (NCBI): domain Eukaryota; kingdom Viridiplantae; phylum Streptophyta; class Magnoliopsida; order Asterales; family Asteraceae; genus Scalesia; species Scalesia atractyloides. Next base: position 80,253,460 of record CAMTDV010000008.1, read on the forward strand.
AACTGCAGACTATGATGAAAATAGATTCTCTTCAATACCTAGGCCTAGGTACATGGTTTCAAGCTCCAGTAATCCTCAAATGGCTGATCAAGTAGTTGATACTCCTCCCGAACCCAAGAGGAGTAGTAGAGCAAGAAAAGCTAAATCATTTGGTGACGAATTTCAACTATATTTGGTTGAAGGATCTAGAGATGAAGTTAAAATTCAATATCAATATTGTTTCAATATTGAGGAAGATCTTAAAACCTATAGTGAAGCCATTGCATCTCGGGATGTAGCTTTCTGGAAAGAAGCTATAAATGATGAGATGGACTCTATTATGCAGAATAATACTTGGAAATTGACTGACCTACCCCCTGGTTGTAAACCACTTGGTTGTAAGTGGATCTTCAAAAAGAAGATGAAAGTAGATGGTTCAATTGATAAGTTTAAAGCCTGATTGGTTATTCAAGGCTTTAGACAAAAGGAAGGAATAGACTACTTTGATAAATATGCTCCTGTAGCGAGAATATCCACTATTAGATTGTTGGTTGCGTTAGCTGCAATACACAATCTTGTGATTCACCAAATGGATGTGAAAACCACTTTCTTGAATGGTGATTTAGATGAGGAAATATATATGAAACAACCAGAGGGGTTTGTTATGCCTGGCAATGAGCATAAGATGTGTAAGCTAGTTACGTCAATCTATGGTTTAAAGCAAGCACCAAAACAGTGGTATCAAAAGTTTGATGATGTGGTTTTGTCTAATGGTTTTGTATTAAACCAAGCGGAAAAGTGTGTATATAGCAAATTTGATGATTCTAGGAAAGGAGTCATAATTTGTCTATATGTAGATGACATGTTGATCTTTGGTACTGACCAAGATCAAGTTGATAAAACAAAGAAATTTTTGTCATCTTGTTTTGACATGAAAGACATGGGGGAGGTGGAAGTGATCCTTGGTATAAGGATCAAAAGGGAGAACAATGGCATATCGATCTCTCAATCTCACTATATTGAGAAGATATTGAAAAGGTTTAATTTTCATGATAGTTCTCCCGGTTAGAACTCCAATGGATCCTGCTTTTAAACTCTCACCTAACAAAGGTGTAGCGATAAGCCAACTTGAATATTCAAGGGCCATTGGATCTCTCATGTATGCTATGATTAGCACTAGACCAGATATAGCTTATGCAGTTGGAAAGCTTAGTAGGTATACTAGCAATCCAGGTGAAAGTCATTGGCAAGCTATGAATCGAGTATTTAGGTACTTGAAAGGAACCATGAAATATGGTTTGACTTGCACTGGATTTCCTTCAGTTTTAGAAGGTTATTCGGATGCAAGCTGGATTAACAACAAGGAAGATCATTCTTCCACGAGTGGATGGACCTTTCTGCTTGGAGGAGGTGCCATATCTTGGGCATCTAAGAAACAGACTTGCATAACTGATTCAGCAATGGGGTTAGAGTTTGTAGCGTTAGCCGCAGCTGGCAACGAACCTGAGTGGCTAAGAAACTTAATTTATGAGATTCCATTGTGGCCCAAACCTATATCACCAATATCTATTAGATGTGATAGTGCTGCTACCTTGGCTAAGGCCTATAGCCAAGTGTATAATGGGAAGTCTAGACACTTAGGTGTTAGACACAACATGATTCATGAGCTCATCATGCATGGGGTGATATTGGTGGAGTTTGTGAGAACTCAACATAATTTAGCCAACCATTTAACCAAAAAGTTATGTAGAGATCTTGTGCACAAGACGGCTGTAGGGATGGGATTAAAGTCCACATGAGATTTCTCGTGTTAAGATACCCAATTCCCACCTAATTTGACGTTAGGTGCTGAATTCAATGTGGAAAGCTTAACATCTAGAAATTGGAACACATTAGTAGCATCATCCCAAGGTATGTGTTCAGACCTGCAAGTTAAAGGAGGTTGAAGGCTTTCTTCTTAGTAGTTCTTTGAAAATTGCATATGCAGGTGCAAGAATAAAGAGCTTCCTATATGAGCATGAAGTTTAGCCGCTTCAAGAAGCTAGGACTTGGCTTTGATATGTTCATTAAAGGATGGGACCCAGGCTAGTAAAAATAGTGTCAAGAAAGAACATAAAAGTATGTAAACTTGTGTGTATATTATCTTCATGTATTCACTGAATAGAAAGGGTTCAAACCTTATAGACACCCCTATATTCGAATATTTGGAATTTGTAATATACTAATGTGAAATTCAATCGTCGCGACATTTCATTTATGCATAAGTTTGATTGTTGTGAATTTATTTAAGTTAATCAAGGATTACGCCAAAATGGGGGAGGTATGTTAGATATTTTAGTGTAATCGGGATTAACTTGGTGACAAAAAAAAATTATGATGTACATCGAACAAGTTAGGAAGTGTGAGAGTGCACGCTTGCTCGAGTTGTTATAATTCCAAGGGGGCAACGCCCCCTTGGCGAGGGTTTGGGGGCAGCGCCCCCGGGAGCATGTTCCGAGGGGCGGTAGCCCCTGGCGGGGTCCAAGGGGCAGAACCCCTGGCTGGGGTCGAGCTGAAGCAACACTAAAGTTATAACATTTGGAGGTAAGTAACGCTGTGAGTTTCATATTCTTAACATAGTTGGGATCTTTGATATCCCATTAAATTTTTGTTATGAAATATAACAGTAAAAAAAGAAGACTCTAAAATGTAACATCCCTAAAAGCTTGTTTTATAATTTAAATACTTATTAACTACAAAAATTTTGTACTATTTGTCAAAGAGTAAATCCAACGAACGAAACCCCCAAGTTTTAGGGTGTTACAAAGCAGTAGTTTGAGGGATTCGGGCATTCCGAAATGCAAGAACTCAAACTGATAATGGGATAGTAAAGGATGCCAATGCTGCTAGTATAATGTTAGTAAAAGGACATAGCCTACATGAGCACTAACGTCATCATAACGGGAAGTATCAAGAAGAGTAAGGGCAATGCAGATGGTTAATCAGAGCAGGCCATTGTCATTAGTCATTTGGTTTATTTGTAACTTCATAGTATTTTCCTGCGTGATAACATTAACGTTCGTCATTGAGGATTGATCGATTGATATGACCTATAGGTGCTAACTTTGAGGTAGTCGCACGGGCCCGTGTTAGGCCACCGAGTAAACATGATTAAAGTAGCGGAGGTGCACGAGAGCACCATTAACGTCCACCTGGATCATAGTAAAGTTTCATACATGGAAGTGTATGATGAGAAGCTCGTTAGGGAGCAAGAGGACGGAGATACCAAAGCTAAAGAGGTTGCACAAGTGTTGTACCCAACAGGCCTATACATTTGAAAAGAGCATTCGAAGCTATGAGAAAGGAACCAATGATAGGAGTGATCCAAAGAGACTAAGGAAGATGAGAAAGTGTTAGATATTTTAGTGTAATCGGGATTAACTTGGCGACCAAAGGAAATTATGATTTACATCGAACAAGTTAGGAGGTGCGGGAGTGCACGCTTGCGTGAGTTGTTATAATTCCAAGGGGTAACGACCCTGGGAGCAGGGACCCAGGGGCGGCAGCCCCTGGCGGGGTCCAAGGGGCAGAGCCCCTGGCTGGGGTCGTCGAATTTTCAAAATTTTATTTTGATTAAATTGCTTTATGGAAAATGCCTTAGAAAAATTATTTTATAAAAATTCGTTACAAATTTGCAGATAAAAAATTAAGGCGGCAATTTAATCAAAATCGAATTTTGAAAATCTAACCGCTAATAACCGCCAATAACCGTCAATAACTGCCAAGTGGCAGTTATATGCGAATTATCTCCAAAATTCGTGAAAGGGTCGTTTGGTCAGGTTGGTTCATACGAATTCACACACAAAACGCACGCTGTTGTTCATTTTCTCCAAAATCAGAGTAATATCCGATTTGATTATTCGGTAGAACCGCCAAAATAATTTGATCTGAGATTGACTACACACCTCTCTGATCATCCTGTTTCTAAAAATTCCCCAACAGAAAGCAAAGTCTGGCAAGGGAGGTACCAATACTAAACATGTTTTTGGTTGTACCAAAAGGTCTTCAAGGAAATTTGACCCTTTTTGGATAAGAGATATGATATTATCCCCCCTGCAATGGGTGCATGAGAGGTAATCTGTTATGGAAGCAATGGGTATCATGAGGACCAAACGTTAAAGTGTGCTCTTCATGATTTACAGAGAATTATATTGGAAGGAGATGGCCAAACAAGTGAAATTGGTTCAAGAGGAAGTATGATCTATGAACTCGTAGTAGACAAGTCGGTGTGCTGACCGAGGTTAATCACATGGAGACAAATATCCTCAAGTTTGAAGATGGACATTTTGAATCATCGTTGGTACACATGGAAGCTTAAGCTATTGACTAGGTTGGCCTCTTGTTTGATCAAAGTTTAGAGATGGAGATTTAAGTGCAACATTTGGAGATTTCTACATATTGTTCGCATGTATATCGAAGGTAGTGCTTCGAAAACTTTTGAGTTTGTTAAAAAGCAGATTGGTTTATGAATGATGAGGTGACCCTTAAAGACATTGTTGGGAAAGAATCCAAGAAGGAGTGGACCGGTGCCAATGAGCATTTGAAGAATATGATACTAATCGTGAATTTAGAAAAAAAACACAGTAGGAGCGACTAACAGTTGCGAGCAGCATGGCAACCTAGGTGTGGGAAGAATGAAAATAATGCTAAGGACTGCAGGAAGGCGAGACTAGGTAGGTTTGGTACAAATAAGTTCACTAAGGAGAGACCATGGGGGGCCCATAGCTAGATGTAGGGCGTACATTACTATCAAGAACGAGGCAAAGAAGGAGGATGACGCTGAATCGTGTGATGTCAGAGAGATGGACGTGACTTTCATGGTAACAATTGCTAATGATAGAAATATGAAAGTGTCAAAAGCTTTAGACGATTGTTGGAGAGAATTGAAAATTAAGAAGTCTCCTGTAAGGCTCTTTTTATGTCATTGGGAGGATTCGATGTAGTGTTGGGTGTGGATTGATTAATGGCTTTTGAAGCACGAATAGTTTGCAAAAGGAAGTTGATTCATCTTAAAGCTCCCGATGATAGCCCCGTTACGGTTCATGGTGTGACACCTTGGAAATTTATGGCAAATAATATTGCAACACGTGTACTATAGCTCTTAATATTACGGGTAAGTTGGACGAGAGGGACCAAATTCACAAAGTTTGAAAGTTGAGGGATCAAACATGTGAAAAAGGAAAATTTCTAGTTTCCGCAGGTCCCTTACGGACCACAAGGCATATGCCTTACGATCTGTAAGGCATTCAAATCCTATGGGCGCGCAAGAGGTCCTTATGGTTCGTATGACTGTCGCTGGCAAACAGAACTAAATGAAATGCATAATGTTGACCACATGTTCCTCATGGATACGATTCCTGACTTACCTTAGCAACCTATGTTATTTAAGTTTTTGCATGACCGAAACGACACGTCATCAGCTGCCACTATTTATCAGTCATTAAGGCCACCATCGTCCTTAATGTCCAGCCATTGATCGGTGCACCCATCGTTGTCACCACGTCGATTGTCCACAACATGTCGCCACAACCATCGGGCTGCGCCACATGCACCACCATTGTCTATGTGGTGGTGGTGGCGATTGATCGGTAGTTGCGGCAACTGATGGAGGTGACCAGGGGCGGACCTAGAGTGATAGAAGGGGTAACCTACGTTGCCCCTTGACGCTCCGACGGGAGTGTAAATTTTAGAAAAAATTAACATTTTTTTCAATTTCGTTACCCCTTTTCATTGAAACGTTACCCCTATACGCATTTTCTAGATCCGCCACTGGAGGTGATGACAACCACTAGATGGTGGGATGGAGGTGGCAACAACATGAAGGGTGGTGGGGTAGGGGTGTCGGCAATGAGTGTCGGGTAAGGTGTAGTGGCAGGGGTTGGGTAGGCTGGCGGAGGCAACGACAACCTGGAAGTCAAAGATTTCAAGTCCTTTAGTTGAATTCTTTCATAATTTAAATATAATTAGAAATTATGTTGCATGAAAGAGTTTAAGAAAATTTGTTCCGATATCAATCTCAACCAAAATCAGATTCCATTTCTAGTAAATTCTACAAACCATCACCTTTTGATGCTAAGAATAGAATTCAGATACTAATTCTCTTGAATGTCCTTAAGCAAACTCACACTTACCAGATGTATCAATCTTTTGACTTGTTAAGAGGAGATTGGTGGTTCACATATGGAGCCACATATCCTAATAAAGTTTGCTATTATGTGTGAACATATTAAAGGAGTCTTTCAATTTTTTTGAACGGCTAAATGTTACACTACTTCCTGGGCATTAAACTCATGACCTCACCTATTTAAACACCTCACTGGCTTTTTGACAACATGTTTTTAAACTTCATACCAAGAAGAGAAACTACAATTGGTACAAAACTAAAGAAAGGATTCCACATTTCTCATATTTTGGACAAACAATGAAATTGGCAAGAAAGATGCTACCAAATTATTGTTTCATTAATATTGGACTTGTGGTATTTGTTTTTTGGATGATAAATGTATATTACTATGTTTTCTGTATGGAATATGGTTTATAAACAAGTGCGTCTCATACGTACTGTGGGTCTTCACATCTAACCTCTGGCGTTTGCTCTCGAGACCCATCGTCTCGGATGGCCTCATATATTTAAAAAACACAGTAGTTGGTTTGAAACTGCAAATCAAGTGATAGAACTAAATGCTAATAACTTCTTTAATTTATAAAAAAAACTCTTATGTGCATAGTTTTTATTATTAAAAAATGCTACCCCGAAAGAATCTGTATTCATGTTTAGTAGTAACCCTTCCTCATTCATTATTAAAGAAACCAAACATAACTTATTCTTAAAGAAACCAGAAAGTGAACCATTACAACAAACCAATATTCAACAGGTTGTGGTACAGAAAGTGAACCATTACAACAAATCAAACCTCCATCTTCAATTAATAGACGATAGCATGTCATAGAGTTGTGGTACAGGAAGATTAAGTTCCAAGCAAACAAACTTGATTATCTTCCCAGTCAATGCACCTAAAGACAACTTGTTTACGGTCACAGCAATTGCAAACCTATTGTTTATGTCACAATATCCTGTAGATCCACCTAAACCCGGGTGACCAACCCCAATTACTGAACCATCAGTTGCATTAAATTTTAAAAACCCAAGCCCAAACAGCCAGTTTGGGACGATTAAATTCTTATAATCTCCACCTCCCAAAAGCGCGTCATGAAAAGTTCCTTTTGGGTTGTTAAAGATTTTCGTGTCTTCAAGTTCATTAGTCACCAGGCGACTTTCGAGTGGTGGAAGGGATGAAGAGGGTGGCAAGATGGGTCCACACCGCCATCCACGAGGGTGGCATAGTAGCGAGCTAGAGCACGAGCTGAGAAGTGTCCATTGAAGGCAGGTTGTGTGGAACTGCGGACGTTAAGAGTATTGGATAACAGTATAAGGCTTGAAATCATGCTAAATGAGTATGAGGAAGGCATAGGGACTGCATACAGGCTGGATTTATAGATATCGTGTTCTGGGTCTAAGAGGGTGCGATCATCTGTATCTATTGTAAGAGTTGCAAGACGAGACTCCACACCAGGTGGAATCCCGATATAGAGCTCACCTTCAATGTTCAGCGGGCGAACAATAGCTTCCTCAAGAAAGTCCTGAAGCTTTTTCCCGGATGCATGCTGCACATTTAGCAACATATATAATGATTTGTTATAGAAATGGATTCCCATCCATGCATCACAACAAGGTAATTTATTGATCCATTTTCACAAGGGGGTTGTAGCCCCCTACCAAAGGCGAGTTCTTGGTGTTAAGATATGTGCACTGACAACAACACATACATGAATTGTTTTAGAAATGGGTACCTATACATGCGTCACAACGGAGTAATTTCTTGACCCATTTTAATAGGGGCGTTGTAGCTCCTACCAATGGTGGCCTCTTGGTGTTAAAATATGTACACTGACTAAGGTGCAGAGAAATACAACCTTTGAAAAGACATCCCGTGCGTGGGGCGACCTTTTAGTGTAGTTACATCTCACTATGATGTGACTACAGTGAGAAGTCACCCAGACAGGGTGATCTCTCTAAAAGTTGTACTTTAGTGTATGAATTTTAACAGCAATAGGTCGTCCTTGGTAAGGGTGTCTACCACACTTGTGAAACAACTTCTAGAAACTACCCATTTGTGATGCACACATTGGATTGTTTTCCGTTATAAAAAAGATTTCATTATGCAATGTCATTCAAAATACATACTGAAGATAAAACATGGGGCTTTTGAACCGTAAAGATCATGAGTTCGGAACCCACATGTGGTTCATGGAACTTACCTCAATGATCCCACCACATAGCCAGCCATATGATAGATAATGATATAACTGTACACAACCAGGTTGGGTCTCAGGTGCAACCATAGCAATGCGCTGTACACACTCGTCAAAATCACAAAATAACGTAAGATCATTTTCCGAAATGCCAGCAAGAGCATTGTGTAAACCAGCTGTATGACTAAGTGCATGATTAACCTGAATGATCAGAAAAGGAAAAGTAATTAGTAGTTTTGTTTCTCTTTCAAAATGAATTTTAATTATGTGCTGCAAGTATAGAGTTTTAACCTGTGAGTTTTAAAATTCGTATAATAATTAACCTGTGACAGGATAAACATTCCCGGAATCACGTCTACCTCTCCCTATAAGGGTATACAGGGCACAGAAACCGCCAACCCCCTTCACCATCCGGTAAACTCGAAGGCGAGTGGAGTATTTACCGGTAAGGGAAGGGGAGAGAGAGAGTTAATGGTGGCCCATTCTCTTCCACCCAATCACACACTTTTTCTTAAGAGAAGAGGAATGAGAGAGAGAGAGAGAGGGGGGGTTTGGATGGAGTGCTATCAATATTTGAGTGCAAAATATAGAGTGGAGAGGGGACTACTACTCCAATGGGTGGAGCGCCCCATACACCCTAAAAGCTTAACACTAATGATTTTTAGCAGAGTTTATTATCTGTTATAGGTATTATATTTGATTAATCATTTATCTATATGTTTGTTATTTTATCTCTAGTTTGAATATTAGGATAGATATTGATGTTTTATTATTAGCATTAGTTAACTTTAGAGTTAAATGTCTGGTTGGTCCTCGTGGTTTCTAAATATAGTAGACTTGGTCCTAGTGGTTTAATAATCATAGAGTTGGTCCTAGTAGTTGAAATTTTTGCATTCGGGTGGTCCTTAACACTAACTTGGGTTAAATTTCTTAATTAAATCCATGTAAAATTACCAAACTACCTTTAATATAAAAATAAGTTAATAAATACCAATAATATATAATTAATTACACATATTATAAAAGGTAAACACGTAATTCGCACACACTCTCTCTTTCTTCTCTGATCTCTCTTTCTTTCTTAGCTCTCTCTTCTCAAACAAGCACCACCACCACTTAACACTCACCATCACCATCTCACCTCCACCACCTCCACCATCGAACACCCACTACCATCACCGTCTTACTTCCAACATCGAAAACCACCAACATCAAAACACCCCCCACACACACCGAAACCCACCACCAGCAACGAACACCTACACCACCGACAGACCACCACCTCCACCTTCACCTTCACTTTCAACACACCACCACCACCATCTCCACCATCCTAAACACTTTTGGATCTGAATATGGGTAAAAGGACCTTTTTCTTCCGTTGTCTTCAACCCTAACCACCACCATCCTCCTCCGTCTTTTGTTACAGATCTGGGCAAAACCCTAGTCGCCGGCCGGGAAAACATTTAAGGCTTTTATACTCGTCGGGTAACTTAATTATTGGAATCAAATCAGCCTCTTTCGTGGTTCAATAATTACAGTTCCGAAAGTGTTTGGGATGGTGGAGCTAGTGGTGGTCGTGGGTTGAAGTGAAGGTGGTGGTGGTGGTGGTGGGTTGAAGGTGAAGGTAGAAGTGGTGGTGGTGGGTTGACGGTGGTGGTGGAGGTTTGTAACACCCCAAAAATGGGTTTGGTAATCAAACCACGTTAAAAATTAAAGAGCGGGTAAAAGACCGTCAGTGGTAAAAGTGAACCCGTAAATAAAATAACTAGGAACAAATTAACCTAGTTAATACCATGTATACAAGTAACAAGACAATGAGTTGTAGTCTCGTTTATAATCAAATCTTAAACAAAAGGGACCAAAGTTGGTAAAAGGGAAAATTATGATTTAAAAAGAAAAAATTAAAACACAACACACACTTAGTATGTGTGTGTGTGTGTGTTGATCATGAGTAGAGAAGGAGGGGGAAACCCCACCTTGACCAAATCTACGAAATGATCAAATTGAAAGGCAAATTGGACACCAGATTGATGCATAAATGTATATTATCGATCACCTTGATTAAGGGATCAAGAGGTATGTCTAAAAACTTAGATTGGTGAAAGTTATAATGTGAGACAAGTAGAATACTTGCAATTAGGTTGTTGGATTATGATCCAAAGATGAAACTAAGTGTATATGTATGCTTGATTTCATTAGACATAATGAAATTATGCACCAATTGATGTAAGATTACTTGTAAGTGATAAACAAGCAGATTATGAAGCGGTTTTTGATTATGTGATGAAATTGATGATATATGAGTGTTCATGATCCCCATACTTGTATGCATGTGTAAGATATTCGAACAAATTGAGAATTGAGTACATATGACTTGAAATGGGTTATTGGATGATATGATCAGATCTATGTTATATACATACTAATAGATGCTTAAAAATCATCATGTATATATGAATGTTTAAAGTATTTGGCTAAGTTTAATGTTTGGGTAAATTCCATGTATATGATGCAATGGGTTGTTTTATAGTGATGAAACAATCCCAAATTCTTGTATGAGATTGATAGATTAGCATACAATGATTGAAATTATGTTAAATTGATATAACAACTGTATGAACTTAATAGAGAAATTTAGCTAAAACGGTGGCCTAGAAATGACGCCTACCGAGTAATTGATGAAAAGCCTAAATGAGTTTGTTGAACTTAAATGCGCATTTAATATGTTAATAGACAGTTGACTTTTAAAAACTCAAATTGACCTATAATAAGATCGAGTGATATTTTTGATATAAAATCCGTAAGGTGGAATAGTCATGATAAATGGTGATTATTCTAACTATCTTGCGAATGATAAATGATAGTTTGACGCTTGACAAGCTAGGTGGAGCCTTGTGAAGAAGCGGGTCAAACCGATCAAGTATGCGGGAAAAAGCATAATCGGATTTCAAGTAAGTGAAGTTTACACCCTCCTAGTAGAATACTTACTTTTTGTATTGGTTATGAAAAAGATAAATCAATATTTGAAATAGGAAGTTCCGATGCAGAATAATACGGGTCGGAATAAGTGAAAATGGTAAGAAATCATTTTTATGGTAATAAAGGGTAAAAACGGAAAGTTAGCCATGTGACGACAAATAAACAAGGAGTTTTGAAAGAGATACCTTGTGGTGTTAACCATAATGGATAAAAAGGATAAAATGGTGATATGGTTACGGGTAAACTTATTGAAAACAGTTTAAGAAACAGACACCCTATGGCGTAAGCCATAATGGGATAAACGAATAAAGGAATGATATTTAATTAATGTAATTATACGTGGTAAACTAAAAAGGGTTACATGGATGAGATGGTAAATAAATACCATCTCATAAAAATAAAATGGTCATTTAGGCCAAGTGGGTCAAACGGTGACATTGTCGCCATTTGAGAATAATGACTAATGGTCGCTTGTTGAGTTTTGAGCTAATAGGGAGAGCAGTATACAGATGTCATTGCTTTTAATTGAAGCTTAATATTACAAGGTATTAAAACGGGACAATACTATGAACCGAGCCAGGTACGTGTAACGTGTCAAACTTTCATCTAGGACTTAAGGTCTGATGGGAGTTAAATGGGACTTGGATGAACATTGGATTACCTAAAGAGAGGTATATCTAGTAATTTATATTCTAGATATTACGTTCTTAGGAACATAGTGAAAATTTAATGGAATATGAGTTAAAGATGCTTGTTTGGTCAAAATATGCATTTAAATGTCCTTCGTCTTAAAAAAATACTAAAATTTGACCAAAACGCCCTTCAATGATAAATCGACCAAACAACCTTTGAGGGTAGTTTAAAAATAAGTTTTATAAGAAAGTACACCCTTGCGGTAGTGTAATAGTAAATGGCACAAGCGGTTTTGGCTTAATGCCTCACAACGGGTCTTTTTCGTAAATTATCAAACCGAAGGATAGAATTTGAAAATATATCAATTTGTATAACTAATGTCACACCCCGACCCGCAGCGGAAAAGGTGATCGGGGCATGATTGGGTTTTCATCAAAGCTCATGACATTTATTATAAAGTTTCATATTTATTATTTCTTTTTAAAGGAGAATCATTACAATCAATAATACAAGTACAACATGTTCTATACATCTTTCAAGACTTCATTATTTTTCTTCTAAGGCAATTTCCTATGTGTTCCTTGCTTCAACCTGTCCACCTGTATCATGTGTAAAAATGGTTTTTGGGTCAACAAAAAGTTGGCGAGTGAATCCTATGAAAAACATTTAAACGTGTTTATTATATCGATTATAAAATAAAGTGCATAACCACACATGAGTAAACGTAAATGTAAATTTAATCACAAAACACATAATATTAATTATTTCACACATATACACCAAATGATTGATTTTGTGGCACGCGTTGTTCAACTCGTCTCCCACGAGGAACTGATAGGCCTAATGAATGATTTTGAGGCACGCGTTGTTCAACGAACTGATGGGCCTAATGAATGTTTTTGAGGCACGCGTTGTTCAACTCGTCTCCCACGAGGAACTGATGGGCCTAATGAATAATTTGCACACAACTTGACAATATGTAATACATCACAACAAACAATATTTACATTCTAAGTTTAGATCATATAATGGTATAGAACGAGTTTGAATAAGCGAATTAATTTAAGCGACACATGATACACCCCAAAACATGAATAAAAAGGGGAATTTGTAAGAATTCACTCACAGTGGTTGCGTTTCTTGGATGATGATGAATGCGCACGAATTTGGATTTAACCACGATAGAAACTAACCTAAATAATAACATAATGGTTCGGTAAATAAATGGATTTTATTTGAGGTTAATAATTTTAATTCATAACCTTAATAGGATTTCTAGATTTATTTTTGTGAGTTTAAGGACATTTTCTAACTTTAAAAATATTATTTTTAAGTATTTTTAAATAATTTTCTGATTAAATAAATAAATAATAAAAAATGTTGACCGTTGACTTTGACCGTTGAGCGGTCTGATTGTGTTTATTATGTGCGCTGAGTGAGGTTCGAACCCGGGACCTCTCGTACGCGTGCACGCAGCTCTACCAACTGAGCTACGTGTCTAACCCGAAATATTCTATGTTTTAATTATATATATATACTAATTAAATGTTAATTTATTTGGTTTATATTAAAAGGATTTAAAATGGTCGAACCGGTTGCAGGGACCCGGATCGAACTCGGGTCCTTCGGTTTGTAAGCGCACAGCCCAACCAGTTGGGCTGTGTGTCTAATCTGTTTATCTTACGGTTTATATTAATCTTAAAGACATACTGTGACTTGATCTGATTCTGTTTTAAAAAAAAATTGGTTTTAATTCGGAAAGTCGGTATGTTGTAAGGTTCGAACTCGTGACGTGCGCTGTGTGTTTGCACACAGTCCACCACTGGACTGTGTGTCTAACCCGGTTTAATATCTTGTTTTAATTAAACTTATACACAATGTCGACTTCCTCTTCTTCATTCAAAGACACAGACAAACGATATCCAACTGTTCTGGTTTAAATCGTTCGTCGAACATATAAGTGATTGAAATGTAATGGATAAAGAGAGTTACGAAATCGAATGTACCGAACATAATGTTTTTCTCAGAATTCCGGCAATGGTCGTCGGCTCTGATTTGTGAATTCCGTCTGATTTAATCAATTAACAGTTTTGATCGATGAGTTGTGAAATTAAGTTACTAAACAATAGATATCAGGGGGTCTAGATGATTGTACCGATTCACAGCGTGATTTCGGAATTTCCAGAAATTTTCCGGCGAGTACAGAATTTCCGGCAACGTCGACTGGGACCGATTCTGGTTGAAGGATTTAAGTTAGTATATGTCTAACAATGGATTGAAGACGAAAGAGTCGAGAAATTTTCCGATTTGATGTAAGTCTCGGTTTTCCGGCGAAAGTCCGGCGATTGAAGAATATATCCGGCGAGTGCTAATACTTCGAGAAATTGTGCGATTTTGAGCGTAAAGATTACCAGAGACTTGGGTGTGTATTTATAGGGAAGAAGCAGAATGTATCGAGTCCGAATTCGATCTTGATTCGTGGTCAAGGTTTTCTCTGGCGGTTACGACTTGAATCGGGGGACTAGACATCGGTTATTACCGATGTCGAGGTTAATACACGCGTTTAGTCTAAAGAAACTGTTGACAATTGGCGAAATCGTCGGTATTTCCGGCGACTGCGAATTGGGCGCGCTGATTACTGAGTTTGAGTTTTGAGTTTTATTATAAGTATTAATTGTTTCATTATGTTAACAAAGACAGCGTGTGGCGGAGTGGTGTGTTGTTTAGTTGTTGAACCGGCTGACCCGGGTTCGAAACCCGGCAGCTTCAAATATTTTTTATTATCTTATTTTTTATGATTTATTAATTATGTTTTAAAATTCTAACAATGTATATTAATTATGTATCGTTTAAAATTAAAATAACCAATATATACGCGACGAAAATTTTGACTGACTATTCGGTAAATAAACGAAGCGGGTTTTGGAAACCCGTTTTTTAACGGATGTTACAATATCCCCTACTTTTAGAAATTTCGTCCCGAAATTTAAGTAATAGTGGTATATTTGACTTGTGGAGAGGGTGTTTTAATTTGACAATTAAATAATCAGAAGAGGGTGAAAGTTTAAATTTTATTGGAGGCGGTAACGTTCCTAGTAAGGGTTGGATACCCTGCTACAGGAATCGCTTTTTGATGCCTAAGATAAGGAATATTGATAAACATAGTTGATTGACTAGATATGATCTCATGCACAAGAGTTTTGAGAGAATCGATACGTTTGGAAAGATAAGGTTATATCCTAAAACAAAACTTCTACCATTATAACGTACATGGAACCTCTCATAACCGCCTGACAATGCCTCTGATCCTTTGGCAAGAATACTTATATATAGGAAGTACCAGCGGCGTATCCACCATATTCTTGTCAAATTTTCATTGGCTTTATCAGTAAGTTATGATTAGTTCTATGTGACTCTAGAACATAAACAAACACAACAACCAAAGCTTGAGTCTTAATTCTTAAAGTATACATGTTTGAATTATGACAGTACCTCTCTCGTTTGTTATGATGAAGAGGTTAGTCTATGTAGAAGTGAGACACAACCCAACTTCTTTGAATGATGATATTGAGATACGTTGAGATGTATGATGATATGAATGCTAAATCAGTGAGTATAAAACAAACTTCAACCATGACATTACTAAATCCTACATGGAACTTCTCATAACCGCCTGACAATGACTCTGATCCTTTGGCAAGAATACTTATATATAGGAAGTACCAGCGGCGTATCCACCATATTCTTGTCAGATTTTCATTGGCTTTATCAGTAAATTATGATTAGTTCTATGTGACTCTAAAACATAAACAAACACAACAACCAAAACTTGAGTCTCAAATCTGAAGGTATACATGATTGAATGATGACAGTACCTCTCTCGTTTGTTATGATGAAGGGGTTAGTCTAGGTAAAAGTGAGACACAACCCAACTTCTTTGAATGATGAGATTGAGATACGTCGAGATGTATGATGATATGAATGTTAGATCAATGAGTATAAAACAAAACTGAAATAGTAATTCGCATTAAGATTCTTGGATAAATTTCCAATTTATAATTGAGATACGTGAAGATTGAGATAACATAAAGAAAACATAAAAACTAAGCGGTTGGAGTTGAATCTTGATTTTTGGTGAAGAAAACTAGTTGGGTGGTTCGTTTGGGCCGTTATTATCTTCAACAGGATTGGCGTTGATGTTGTAAGCTCTTCCTCTTGCTGGTGGCCTAGTGGTTAGGTTTTCTTGATTTGCTTGGTTAACTGGGTTTGCTTGAGCTTGGGCGTTTATGATGTTAACCAATCGAGGGCACGTGTTTCTAAAGTGGGTAGGGTCGCCACAATTAAAACAAGCTTGAACATATGGAAACATAGGGTATTGGGGTTGTTGATATGTTTGGATCATGTTTTGAGTAGGGGGTGAGGTTTGGTTTTGAGAGGTGCGGCAAACCTTGCTCAAATGACCATAGCGTCCACAATTCGCACATAGTCGACAAGGTAAGGTAGATGGATGGTGATAAAAACAGGTGTTGCATTGAGGGTGAGGTCCAAAGTAAGGTTTCTTATTTGGGTAAGTTGAGTTGGGTGCTACTTGAGTGATTGGGATAGCTTGGAGGGGTACAACTTGTGAAGCTGGTTGGTTGTGTTGGGTGACAGCGAAGATTTGCCCATATCGGTTTCTCTTAGAAATGGGTTGTGAAGAGGATTCGGTTCGGGTGGAGTTTGAGGTTTCGGTTGATGTTTTATCCTTCTTCTTCTCCTCCGTGAAGTCTTTATTACGTATGCAGTTTTCGGTGAGCTCTGTAGCTAACTCCATTGCTGCTTCCAAAGTTGCAGGTGTGGTACTTATTACAGAGTCTTGAATTTTTGAAGGAAGACCTCGAATGTAGTGCTCGATCAAACGGTAGAGGGGAGTGAACAAGTTGGGGACCATTTGATTTAACTCAAGGAATCTCTTGTTGTATGTGGTGTGGTCGCCCTCCTTTTGTTTCAAAGAATAGAACTCATCTTCCAATTTCTTGATTTCGCTTCTTGGACAAAACCGTCTTGTCATGATTTCCTTCAACTCTTCCCAAGTCAAAGTCATAGCATCTTCAACACCTCGCTTGGCCTTCTCTGTATTCCACAATGTAAGTGCTACTCCGAGCAAACGACCGGTAGCATATCGCACCTTGCGATCATCGGGACAGTCGCAATTGAGAAAAGTGTTTTCCATCTCCTCAAACCAATGGAGGAGAGCGGTGACACCTTCAGTCCCTTCGTATTTTGGAGGATCGCAGGATTTGAAATGTTTGTAGGTGCATTTAGTGGCTTTTGGGGAAGGATTGACAATGTTTTGATCTTCTTGGTGGATTGGGTTGACGGGATTAACGGTAAGGGCCTGTTGAACTTGAACTACGATGTTGGGTATTACGGCCGCCATTTGTTGAGCGATTTGGGCAGCCATGCGCTCGCGGGATTTTCCTGATCTCATTTTTCTACGAGAGAGACTGGAAGACATCTACAAGAAATACGCATCGAGAGTATGAGTTTGACGTTTTAGGTGTCATGTGTCGTATTTAGGAATGAACATAAAATAAATATAGAATAATAAATCTACTACATCCATAGGATGTCTTAGGCTTTGCTCGTAATTGGGCCTTGCATGCCGCCATACTTCACCTTCGTAATCATGTGGGCCCCCATGATTACCGGGTCTTTCATATGGTTCACATGTGTTAGCCTGGTAACGTACACTAAAACCCGGAGAAAATCGAGAAATATGTATGTAACGTATGGAATTCGGAGTGCATCCAGGTGTGGACACGGTGATACCTCAAAGTGGGGTTAGTTCGAACGACGTTTGGTATGGCATGCTTTGGCCTAATAGGTCCTTTGTACTCTCATCGTTAGTCCCCAGGTAGGCAAACTGGTCCGTTATATTGGATTTATACGAATGCCAACCTAGACAGGACGTTCCGACTACCGGTACTCGTACCCTTACAGTTACTACATGCCCGTCGTAGAACTCACTTTGATGAGATTGAAAAATGAAAAAAATGCGACAAAATCTTGAATAACGGAAGTAGGATGATTTGAATATGTGAACATTGAAATATGCGTGATGATTATATATGTAAGCATGTTATGTTCGACTATAAGTATGATCCATTAAGTATCACAAAATATAATATTGGAAGTGTTTGCATTCATTTGTGTATGTAATAAATATGAAACAAATAAACATCATGAGTTTGCATGTAACCACATAAACAATTAAAATCTAATCAACTATAGTATAGGCTCTAAGAGTCTAATAACCTATCCTATATCCCTATAGTCAAAAGCTCTGATACCAATCTGTCACACCCCGACCCGCAGCGGAAAAGGTGATCGGGGCATGATTGGGTTTTCATCAAAGCTCATGACATTTATTATAAAGTTTCATATTTATTATTTCTTTTTAAAGGAGAATCATTACAATCAATAATACAAGTACAACATGTTCTATACATCTTTCAAGACTTCATTATTTTTCTTCTAAGGCAATTTCCTATGTGTTCCTTGCTTCAACCTGTCCACCTGTATCATGTGTAAAAATGGTTTTTGGGTCAACAAAAAGTTGGCGAGTGAATCCTATGAAAAACATTTAAACGTGTTTATTTATCGATTATAAAATAAAGTGCATAACCACACATGAGTAAACGTAAATGTAAATTTAATCACAAAACACATAATATTAATTATTGCACACATATACACCAAATGATTGATTTTGAGGCACGCGTTGTTCAACTCGTCTCCCACGAGGAACTGATGGGCCTAATGAATGATTTTGAGGCACGCGTTGTTCAACGAACTGATGGGCCTAATGAATGTTTTTGAGGCACGCGTTGTTCAACTCGTCTCCCACGAGGAACTGATGGGCCTAATGAATAATTTGCACACAACTTGACAATATGTAATACATCACAACAAAGAATATTTACATTCTAAGTTTAGATCATATAATGGTATAGCATGAGTTTGAATAAGCGAATTAATTTAAGCGACACATGATACACCCCAAAACATGAATAAAAAGGGGAATTTGTAAGAATTCACTCACAGTGGTTGCATTTCTTGGATTGATGATGAATGCGCACGAATTTGGATTTAACCACGATAGAAACTAACCTAAATAATAACATAACGGTTCGGTAAATAAATGGATTTTATTTGAGATTAATAATTTTAATTCATAACCTTAATAGGATTTCTAGATTTATTTTTGTGAGTTTAAAGACATTTTCTAACTTTAAAAATATTATTTTTAAGTATTTTTAAATAATTTTCTGATTAAATAAATAAATAATAAAAAAATGTTGACCGTTGACTTTGACCGTTGTTAGTTTTGTTGACCGGTCTGATTGTGTTTATTATGTGCGCTGAGTGAGGTTCGAACCCGGGACCTCTCGTACGCGTGCACGCAGCTCTACCAACTGAGCTACGTGTCTAACCCGAAATATTCTATGTTTTAATTATATATACATACTAATTAAATGTTAATTTATTTGGTTTATATTAAAAGGATTTAAAATGGTCGAATCGGTTGCAGGGACCCGGATCGAACTCGGGTCCTTCGGTTTGTAAGCGCACAGCCCAACCAGTTGGGCTGTGTGTCTAATTTGTTTATCTTACGGTTTATATTAATCTTAAAGACATACTGTGACTTGATCTGATTCTGTTTTAAAAAAAAATTTGGTTTTAATTCTGAAAGTCGTTATGTTGTAAGGTTCGAACTCGTGACGTGCGCTGTGTGTTTGCACACAGTCCACCACTGGACTGTGTCTAACCCGGTTTAATATCTTGTTTTAATTAAACTTATACACAATGTCGACTTCGTCTTCTTCATTCAAAGACACAGACAAACGATATCCAACTGTTCCGGTTTAAATCGTTCGTCGAACATATAAGTGATTGAAATGTAATGGATAAAGAGAGTTACGGAATCGAATGTACCGAACAGAATGTTTTTCTCAGAATTCCGGCAATGGTCGTCGGCTCTGATTTGTGAATTCCGTCTGATTGAATCAATTAACAGTTTTGATCGATGAGTTGTGAAATTAAGTTACTAAACAATAGATATCAGGGGGTCTAGATGATTGTACGGATTCACAGCGTGATTTCGGAATTTCCAGAAATTTTCCGGCGAGTACAGAATTTCCGGCAACGTCGACTGGGACCGATTCTGGTTGAAGGATTTAAGTTAGTATATGTCTAACAATGGATTGAAGACGAAAGAGTCAAGAAATTTACCGATTTGATGTAAGTCTCGGTTTTCCGGCGAAAGTCCGGCGATTGCAGAATATCTCCGGCGAGTGCTAATACTTCGAGAAATCGTGCGATTTTGAGCGAAAAGATTACCAGAGACTTGGGTGTGTATTTATAGGGAAGAGGCAGAATGTATCGAGTCCGAATTCGATCTTGATTCGTGGTCAAGGTTTTCTCCGGCGGTTACGACTTGAATTGGGGGACTAGACATCGGTTATAACCGACGTCGAGGTTAATACACGCGTTTAGTCAAAAGAAACTGTCGACAATTGGCGAAATCATCGGTATTTCCGGCGACTGCGAATTGGGCGCGCTGATTACTGAGTTTGAGTTTTGAGTTTTATTATAAGTATTAATTGTTTCATTATGTTAACAAAGACAGCGTGTGGCGGAGTGGTGTGTTGTTTACTTGTTGAACCGGCTGACCCGGGTTCGAAACCCGGCAGCCTGAAATATTTTTTTATTATCTTATTTTTTATGATTTATTAATTATGTTTTAAAATTCTAACAATGTATATTAATTATGTATCGTTTTAAATTAAAATAACCAATATATACGCGACGAAATTTTTGACTGACTATTCGGTTAATAAACGAAGTGGGTTTTGGAAACCCGTTTTTTGACGGATGTTGCAACCAATCCATCACAAGTATAGTTGTGGTGGAAAATAAATAGATATATTAGTGAGGAAATGAGAAATAAGGTAAGAGGAAGTGAGATTTAAGCTTAAGTGCTTAAATCTCTTAACGGGTCAAAATGAATATATGCATAAACCGGGAATGGATGCGTAATTCATAAGAATTAAGAATCCGGGATTTGGAATTCTGGTTAGTTATGTAAGAAAACATTTCACGGAAATTTAGAAACCAGTTTCATAGGAAACGGACAAAAATGTAACAAGTCACGAAAGTTTTCGTAACAAAAAACGGCAAAAACGGAAAATCTTGCAGTAGCCCACCTTGAGCTATGGTGGGCTGCCGTAGCCTACGGTTGGCAGCTGTTGAATGAAAACAGGAAATAGTGTTTTACGGACATGTCACCGTAAGTCTCGAGTCATGTTTTAAATGTTCGGGACTTGAAATAAACAAATCTGCAACAAAACTGCTGCAGAAGGTACCATCGTCGACGGTTTAACCGGCCGTCGCCGACGCAACACTTTTGTTCCGATGCGTTAAACTACTGCCTACGGCAGTCTTGACCCGGCGCAACAATCTGCATGGCATCGTCGACGCGGCTATATACCGTCGTCGACGCCACCTCAGAAATTATATTTTCTGATTTGATTTTTTTATGAGGTCGATTATGTTATGCTTTCGGAAATTCGCTATAATACTAATAATTGCAAATTTTCATTTTAGGGAAATCGCAAACACCTTTGGATGACGATCAAGCTCAATGAAGAACCGAACACAATCAAAGATAAGCTTCCACATTTGGTTTCATTATTATGGAACTACTCAATAACGATATGTCAAAATGTTCAGTGTTGATAAAGTTTTAATAAACTCGAAAATATGTATGAGCGTATATTGGCATTTTTACATTTAAATTCAAATTTTTTTTACAGAAATTCAATATAATAAGATAGGGTCTTACATATTTGTAATCAGAGCTCAAGGTTAATGATCAAATGTGTTCGGTTTGAGACTTGATTGCACGATCCGGAAAGTTATTATGACTATTAAGGGTCTAGCATGTTAAAGTGTTGTAGACAACACATAAGGTTATCGTGTAAAGGCACGTTAACCCAATTAAATTGGCAAAAGATCGGTACACTTAACAAAATACGTGTGTTAACATGTATCATGGAAAGCTTTGTATTATAGTACGAGCGCTTATTAATGTCAACGCTACTAATCTTTTATAATCAGATTTCAAGTTGAAGGACCCTCGCATCTGAAGATGACGGGAGTCTAAGGATCTACCGATATGATGAAGAAATGGTTTAAAGTATGACAAGTAGGGCATGATCACCAAGGACTTAAATCAAATAAGGATACGGAATAAAGGTGAAAGACAATGAAAGCCCATGAGGGCAAATATCACCCAGGTGCACACTTTAAATTATTGTGTAAGTAGTAGTATGCAATAAATACGTAATGAACATTGGTGGTATTCAGGATTAAGGATTGGGAAATCCGGATGGGATACCCATCCTGAACAATGTCTTCCAAGGGAAATTGCGTGGAAACTATGCGTTATTCACAATCAGAACAATAAAAGAATTCAAATTTAGAAACTTGAATGGGATTGACCATCTAAGTCGAAATTTTCAATAAGATCCTATTGAAGAAAAGTAACGATCACATGGATAAATGTGGTTACATAAAAATCTTATAAAAAAGAAAAAAATCTATATGTTTTGAGATGAAAATGGTGAAAACTAATAATTGTTAAATAACAATTAAATAAAGTTTTACCAAATAAAATCTAAAATATGGACATGAACCGAGGATTTACTTACATTGGAAGTAATGTGATAGTTATAATGAGGTCATGTGTACCACGTGTTGATCGCTTACTCTGGCCAAGTAAGTAATAAACACATGATACCATGAACTTCTTATAATGAACACATATACACCCGATGTAGTAAAGACGAGGCTAATGGGATGAGTTAAAGGAAATCCTTCGGGATTAATAAAGAATAAAGTTTGACTATTCAAAAGTGATGGATTTCACACGAACAAGTCAAACGAGTCAGATAAAGAATGAAGTTTGACTGTTCAAAAGTGATGGATTTCACACGAACAAGTCAAACGGGTCAAATAAAGAATAAAGTTTGATTGTTCATAGGTGATAGATTTCACACGAACAAGTCAAACGGGTCAAATAAAGAATAAAGTTTGATTGTTCATAGGTGATGGATTTACACGAACAAGTCAAACGGGTCAAATAAAAATTAAAGTTTGATTGTTCATATGTGATGGATTTCATACGAACAAGTCAAATGAACCAGATAAAGAATAAAGTTTGACTGTTCAAAAGTGATGGATTTCACACGAACAAGTCAAGCGGGTCAAATAAAGACTAAAGTTTGATTGTTCATAAGTGATGGATTTCACACGAACAAGTCAAACGGGTCAGATAATGAATAAAGTTTGACAGTTATAAGTGATAAATCTCACACGAACAAGTCAAACGGGTTAAATAAGAATTAGATTTGATCGCTCATAAGTGATGGATTTCACGCGAACAAATCAAACGAACCAAATGAAGTATAGTGATTGAAATTTAATTGTTAAAGCAAAAGAATAATGAGCCCAGGTAACGGGACGAGATTAAACATAAATGTAGACGCAAACCGAATAATGGGAGCGCGAAATATTAATGAACCCATGTAAAGGGTCGTGAAATGAATTTAAACGAAAACACAAAACGAAAAACGGGAGTGTTAAAACATTAAGATATAGAACCCAGGTAACGGGTTGTAAAGAAATATAGGGTTAAAACAGATAGCGGTAAACATGAGACAAGCCGATGCATAAATAACATATGAAGTCATACAGTCGGAAGAATTGTCCGAGCGAAAATGATCTAGTCATGGACTACAATCGCGTGGGCGCGCGCGACTACCAACAGACAGTGTCTGAACTGAATAAGTGTTTGCGGAAACATACACAAAATGATATGGTTGCCACTAAAGATGGTAGTTGTGACTTGGTGGTGACGAGTGGTCAATGCCATTTGACCTTGCGCTGGGTTTAGACGCAAATGATCATCACCCAATAGAATTGAAACGACTAATAGATCCGACAAGTGAATGTGATTCATAAATGACTCGCAGAGTCATAGAAAACGGAAATGTTAACAAACCGGATCAAACATGGTCTGAGGACCATAATTGAAATAAAATAAATTAGCATTCATGGTAAAAAGAGCCATGATTTGGCGGATAAATAAAGGAAAATGTAAATGATTTTCCTTTCAAATATGAAGGAGGTGCATTGACACCAAATATATTTAAAGAATGACACGGGTAAAAGGATGATCTAAAGGATCACCACGACCTTCGGGTTATAAATAGTGTAATGGTCTACAGGGTCAAAATGACCTTGGGATCACGAATCAAGAGGAATGATGCATTAAAGACCTCACTTTAGGAGGCTAAGCAAAATAAAAGAAGAGGGTGAAAGCCTAAAGAAATAGCCTACAAGGCTAAGTGAAAGGGGCATAAGGGTTATTTAGACTAAGCGAGGGAACCGGTTACGATTCCCCGCATAAAATAAGAACAGTAAAGAAGAAATATTGGGTCACCAATTACTTGATACGAGTAATTCACATGAGTTAAAGAGAAAAACTTCAATTAAAATTCAGTATTAGTTAGAAACAATGTTTCAACAAATACAAATAGAATGAGAGAAATTGGAAAAATGATTAGTATCAAAAGAAATAGGTCTTGACACCAATAGGTACAAGATGATAAATTCGAAAACAAAATCTTCGAAAACGAAAAGATTGATATAAACTTAAACATGACGTGATGCAATCATGGCCAATAACAAAATAACATGGTATATGATTATCCTGTATCACGGGCTATGGGACTGGGGTCTCGAAGGTTTGTAAAAAGCCTTGCGAAGGCAATATGAGCGTAACCAAGCTATGAGGTATAAGGTAACCGGTGACTGATAAGTCTAACCGGTAAGATCGGTCAAGGTCAAATTAAATTTTTAAACTTGTTTAATATGCTTATCATTATATGATTAGCATGAGATAAAATATGATGACAAACTCATACGACTGAGTAACCAAATGGTGACTCGCTCTAGTGAATTATGAGGAAGAGGAATGCTAATCGGATTTAATAGCCAAAAAGGCCCTACACAAGAAAGGCGCATGCGCAAAGCGTATGGCAACCTTTGACTGAAAGATTAAATGCCTTGAATACAAAATATCAATCAAGAAAAAGAACAAGAAAGGAGTCGGACACCATTTGGGAGTCCGAAGGACACTGCCGCATCTTCTGGTAAGATTTTTGAATAATTAAAATATGAGCAATGCTTAGGTGAAAATGAAACCAAGTCCATTGGGTTGAACCCAAGGAACTACGTAAGAGAGGTTTCAGGGACGAAACCACTTTAAGGGGGTAGACTTGTAACACCCCAAAAATGGGTTTGGTAATCAAACCACGTTAAAAATTAAAGAGCGGGTAAAAGACCGTCAGTGGTAAAAGTGAACCCGTAAATGAAATAACTAGGAACAAATTAACCTAGTTAATACCATGTATACAAGTAACAAGACAATGAGTTGTGGACTCGTTTATAATCAAATCTTAAACAAAAGGGACCAAAGTTGGTAAAAGGGAAAATTATGATTTAAAAAGGAAAAAATTAAAACACAACACACACTTAGTATGTGTGTGTGTGTGTCGATCATGAGTAGAGAAGGAGGGGGAAACCCCACCTTGACCAAATCTACGAAATGATCAAATTGGAAGGGAAATTGGACACGAGATCGATGCATAAATGTATATTATCGATCACCTTGATTAAGGGATCAAGAGGTATGTCTAAAAACTTAGATTGGTGAAAGTTATTATGTGAGACAAGTAGAATACTTGCAATTAGGTTGTTGGATTATGATCCAAAGATGAAACTAAGTGTATATGTATGCTTGATTTCATTAGACATAATGAAATTATGCACCAATTGATGTAAGATTACTTGTAAGTGATAAACAAGCAGATTATGAAGCGGTTTTTGATTATGTGATGAAATTGATGATATATGAGTGTTCATGATCCCCATACTTGTATGCATGTGTAAGATATTCGAACAAATTGAGAATTGAGTATATATGACTTGAAATGGGTTATTGCATGATATGATGAGATCGATGTTATATACGTATTAATAGATGCTTAAAAATCATCATGTATATATGAATGTTTAAAGTATTTGGCTAAGTTTAATGTTTGGGTAAATTCCATGTATATGATGCAATGGGTTGTTTTATAGTGATGAAACAATCCCAAATTCTTGTATGAGATTGATAGATTAGCATACAATGATTGAGATTATGTTAAATTGATATAACAACTGTATGAACTTAATAGAGAAATTTAGCTAAAACGGTGGCCTAGAAATGACGCCTACCGAGTAATTTATGAAAAGCCTAAATGAGTTAGTTGAACTTAAATGCGCATTTAATATGTTAATAGACAGTTGACTTTTAAAAACTCAAACTGACTTATAATAAGATCGAGTGATATTTTTGATATAAAATCCGTAAGGTGGAATAGTCATGATAAATGGTGATTATTCTAACTATCTTGCGAATGATAAATGATAGTTTGACACTTGACAAGCTAGGTGGAGCATTGTGAAGAAGCCGGTCAAACCGATCAAGTATGCGGGAAAAAGCATAATCGGATTTCAAGTAAGTGAAGTTTACACCCTCCTAGTAGAATACTTACTTTTTGTATTGGTTATGAAAAAGATAAATCAATATTTGAAATAGGAAGTTCCGATGCAGAATAATACGGGTCGGAATAAATGAAAATGGTAAGAAATCATTTTTATGGTAATAAAGGGTAAATACGGAAAGTTAGCCATGTGACGACAAATAAACAAGGAGTTTTGAAAGAGATATCTTGTGGTGTTAACCATAATGGATAAAAAGGATAAAATGGTGATATGGTTACGGGTAAACTTATTGAAAACAGTTTAAGAAACAAACACCCTATGGCTTAAGCCATAATGGGATAAACGAGTAAAGGAATGATCTTTAATTAATATAATTATACGTTGTAAACTAAAAAGGGTTACATGGATGAGATTGTAAATAAATACAATCTCATAAAAATAAAATGGTCATTTAGGCCAAGTGGGTCAAATGGTGACATTGTCGCCATTTGACAATAATGACTAATGGTCGCTTGTTGAGTTTTGAGCTCATAGGGAGAGCAGCTTAAGGATTTCATTGCTTTTAATTGAAGCTTAATATTACAAGGTATTAAAACGGGACAATACTATGAACCGAGCCAGGTACGTGTAACGTTCAAACTTTCATCTAGGACTTAAGGTCTGATGGGAGTTAAATGGGACTTGGATGAACATTGGATTACCTAAAGAGAGGTATATCTAGTAATTTAAATTCTAGATATTACGTTATTAGGAACATAGTGAAAATTTAATGGAATATGAGTTAAAGATGCTTGTTTGGTCAAAATATGCATTTAAATGTCCTTCGTCTTAAAAAAATACTAAAATTTGACCAAAACGCCCTTCAATGATAAATCGACCAAACAACCTTTGAGGGTAGTTTAAAAATAAGTTTTATAAGAAAGTACATCCTTGCAATAGTGTAATAGTAAATGGCACAAGCGATTTTGGCTTAATGCCTCACAACGGGTCTTTTCGTAAATTATCAAACCGAATGGTAGAATTTGAAAATATATCAATTTGTATAACCAATCTATCTTAAGTATAGTTGTGGTGGAAAATAAATAGATATCTTAGTGAGGAAATGAAAAGTAAGGTAAGAGGAAGTGAGATTTAACGGGTGAAAACGAATATACGCATAAACCGGGAATGGATGCGTAATTCATAAGAATTAAGAATACGGGATTTGAAATTCGGGTTAATTATGTAAGAAACATTTTACAGACATTTAGAAACCAGTTTCATAGGAAACGGACGAAAATGTAACAAGTCACGGAAGTTTTCGTAACAAAAACCGCAAAAAACGGAAAATCTTGCGGTAGCCCACCTTGAGCTACGGTGGGCTGCCGTAGCCTACGGTGGGCAGCTGTTGAATGAAAACAGGAAATAGTGTTTTACGGACATGTCACCGTAAGTCTCGAGTCGTGCTTTAAATGTTCAGGACTTGAAATGGGTCGAATATACAATTAAACAAATCTGCAGCAAAAC
The DNA here is from genome assembly GCA_947069175.1 of Scalesia atractyloides. NCBI lineage: Eukaryota > Viridiplantae > Streptophyta > Magnoliopsida > Asterales > Asteraceae > Scalesia > Scalesia atractyloides. The sequence continues at coordinate 80,281,570 of CAMTDV010000008.1, forward strand.
TGCTGCAGAAGGTACCATCGTCGACGGTTTAACCAGCCGTCGCCGACGCAACACTTTTGTTCCGATGCGTTAAACTACTGCCTACGGCAGTCTTGACCCGGCGCAACAATCTGCATGGCATTGTCGACGCGGCTATATATCGTCGCCAACGCCACCTCAGAAATTATATTTTCTGATTTGATTTTTTTATCAAGTCGATTATGTTATGCTTTCGGAAATTCGCTATAATACTAATAATTTCAAATTTTCATTTTAGGGTAATCGCAAACACCTTTGGATGACGATCAAGCTCAATGAAGAACCGAACACGATCAAAGATAAGCTTCCGCATTTGGTTTCTTATTATGGAACTAATAAATAACGATATGTCAAAAAGTTCAGTGTTGATAAAGTTTTAATAAACTCGAAAATATGTATGAGTGTATATTCGCATTTTTACATTTAAATTCGAAAATTTTTATAGAAATTCAATATATAAGATAGGGTCTTACATATTGGTAATCAGAGTTCAAGGTTAATGATCAAATGTGTTCGGGTTGAGACTTGATTGCACGATCCGGTAAGTTATTATGACTATTAAGGGTCTAGCATGTTAAAGTGTTGTAGAGACAACACATAAGGTTATCGTGTAAAGGCACGTTAACCCAGTTAAATTGGCAAAAGATCGGTACACTTAACAAATACGTGTGTTAACACGTATCATGGAAAGCCTTGTATTATAGTACGAGCGCTTATTAATGTCAACGCTACTAATCTTTTATAATCAGATTTCAAGTTGAAGGACCCTCGCATCTGAAGATGACGGGAGTCTAAGGATCTACCGATATGATGAAGAAATGGTTCGAAGTATGACAAGTAGAGCATGCTCACCAAGGACTTAAATCAAATAAGGATACGGAATAAAGGTGAAAGACAATGAAAGCCCATGAGGGCAAGTATCACCCAGGTGCACACTTTAAATTATTGTGTAACTAGTAGTATGCAATAGATACGTAATGAACATCGGTGGTACTCGGGATTAAGGATTGGGAAATCCGGATGGGATACCCATCCTGAACAATGTCTTCCAAGGGAAATTGGGTGGAAACTATGCGTTATTCACAATTGTGAATAACAAAACAATAAAAGAATTCAGATTTAGAAACTTGAATGAGATTGACCCATCTAAGTGGAAATTTTCAATAAGATCCTATTAAAGAAAAGTAACGATCACATGGATAAATGTGGTTACATAAAAACCTTATAAAAAGGAAAACATTCTATATGTTTTGAGATGAAAAAGGTAAAAACTAATAATTGTTAAATAACAATTAAATAAGGTTTTACCAAATAAAATCTGAAATATGGACATGAACCGAAGATTTACTTACATGGGAAGTAATGTGATAGTTATAATAAGGTCATGTGTACCATGTGTTGATCGCTTACTCTGGCCAAGTAAGTAATAAACACATGATACCATGAACTTCTTATAATGAACACATATACACCCGATGTAGTAAAGACGAGGCTAATGGGATGAGTTAAAGGAAATCCTTCGGGATTAATAAAGAATAAAGTTTGACTATTCAAAAGTGATGGATTTCACACGAACAAGTCAAACGAGTCAGATAAAGAATGAAGTTTGACTGTTCAAAAGTGATAGATTTCACACGAACAAGTCAAACGGGTCAAATAAAGAATAAAGTTTGACTGTTCATAGGTGATAGATTTCACACGAACAAGTCAAACGGGTCAAATAAAGAATAAAGTTTGACTGTTCATAGGTGATAGATTTCACACGAACAAGTCAAACGGGTCAAATAAAGACTAAAGTTTGATTGTTCATAGGTGATGGATTTCACACGAACAAGTCAAACGGGTCAAATAAAAATTAAAGTTTGATTGTTCATATGTGATGGATTTCATACGAACAAGTCAAATGAACCAGATAAAGAATAAAGTTTGACTGTTCAAAAGTGATGGATTTCACACGAACAAGTCAAGCGGGTCAAATAAAGACTAAAGTTTGATTGTTCATAGGTGATGGATTTCACACGAACAAGTCAAACGGGTCAGATAATGAATAAAGTTTGACAGTTATAAGTGATAAATCTCACACGAACAAGTCAAACGGGTTAAATAAGAATTAGATTTGATCGCTCATAAGTGATGGATTTCACGCGAACAAATCAAACGAACCAAATGAAGTATAGTGATTGAAATTTAATTGTTAAAGCAAAAGAATAATGAGCCCGGGTAACGGGACGAGATTAAACATAAATGTAGACGCAAACCGAATAATGGGAGTGCAAAATATTAATGAACCCATGTAAAGGGTCGTGAAATGAATTTAAACGAAAACACAAAACGAAAAACGGGAGTGTTAAAACATTAAGATATAGAAGAAGGATATTGCCGTTTTTGTTTCCAAGTGTCTCACATGTTCCAAGGTGAAGGCTGAACACCAAAGACCCTCAGGACTTCTAGTCCAACCGGAAATACCTGTATGGAAGTGGGAAAATATAACCATGGATTTCATTACCGGGTTACCTCGCACTTCTGGCGGGTATGACACTATATGGGTGATTATAGACCGACTTACAAAATCAGCTCACTTTATTCCTATCCGCGAAGATTTCAAGAACGAAAAGCTTGCACGTATTTATATCAACGAAATCGTGAGCCGGCATGGGGTACCATTAAGTATTATTTCTGATTGTGATGGTCGTTTCACCTCACGAACATGGCAAGCAGTACAATCCGCTATGGGCACACGATTAGATCTCAGTACCGCCTATCATCCTCAAACTGATGGACAGTCTGAGCGCACCATTCAAACTCTTGAGGATATGCTTAGAGCATGTGTCATAGACTTCTAGGGAAATTGGGACGCCCACCTACCATTAGTTGAATTTTCATACAACAACAGCTATCATTCGAGCATCGGTATGGCACCTTTTGAAGCCTTATATGGTCGAAAGTGCCGATCTCCTGTGTGTTGGCACGAAATTGGGGAAGCACAAATTACTGGTCCAGAATTGATCCAAGAAACCACAAATAAGATCCATCAAATTCGAAACAATCTTCTAGCGGCTCAAAGTCGTCAAAAGAGTTATGCAGATAAACGACGGAAGCCCTTAGAGTTTAACATTGGTGATCATGTGCTTTTAAAAGTATCACCGTGGAAGGGAGTAGTTCGTTTTGGTCAAAAGGGGAAGCTAGCACCACGTTACGTAGGACCTTTCAAGATACTCGAAAGAGTAGGTCCTGTAGCATACAAACTTGACCTACCAGAAGAACTCAACAGGATTCATCCCACATTCCACGTGTCGAACTTGAAGAAGTGCCTCGCTGATGAGAATCTCCATATTCCGCTGGAAGATATTCAGATTGATGAATCCATGCATTTTATTGAAAGACCAGTGGAGATCATGGACTACGGGGAGAAGCGTCTTCGACGAAGTCGCATTCCAATTATTAGGGTACGCTGGGAGTCGAAACGGGGACCTGAGTTTACTTGGGAACGTGAAGACTCAATGCGTGAAAAATACCCGCATCTTTTTCCTACTACTTCAACTACTTAAATTTCGGGACGAAATTCCTAAAAGTAGGGGATACTGTAACATTTGTAAAAATCGGGTCTTCAAAACCCGCTCCGTTTTGTAATCAAGTACCAGATTATAAAAGTTACATTAAATATTTATGATTATTTTGAGTTAAAACGATACATAATTAATAAATAAACTAAATTATAAAAATTATATTTGATAAAAAGTTAAAATAAAAAAAAATAAAAAAATAATGAAGCTGCCGGGAGTCGAACCCGGGTCAGCCAAGACGCTGCAACAACTTAACACTCATTCCCTAAACCACTCCGCCACAATGTGTTTTCTGTTAACTCTAGGAACACAAATGAAACTTATACACAAACTCAGTTAAACCGATGGCGCCATCTGAGAAACGGTAATCGGCAAACCAATCGTCAAATCGTTGTTTAATTCACATATTCAGCTTATAATCGATGTATGATGGTTTCTAATCAAGTTGAAATTGATTGAACTTAAAGTTTCATCATTTTCGGTTTTTGAAACCGAAAGGTCATCAAAGTTCTGAATAACTCAAGCTTCAGACCATTCTCGCGATTCAGAGCTATCATATCAATACTCCATTTCAATTTCGTCGCATTTTCGGACCACCAGATCATCTGAATCAGCTCGCCGGAAAAATTCTGCAAGTCACCGGAAAACCGGGACTCACATCCACACGGTATTTCCTCCGACTCTTTCTGTTTAAATCATGTGATTAATCAGTCTCTAAGACAACTCCACCATCAGAATCGATCCTTGTCAACGTTCATCGAAAATCTTATCTTCGCCGGAAAACTTCTGAAACTGCCGGAATCACACTGTGAACTGGTATGATCTCCTAAACTTCTGTTAAAACCTTATTTAAGTGAATCAACTTCTTAAATAATCGAACAACGCTGTTAATTGGTTTCAACAGCCGGAGTTCACTTTCAGTATCGACGAACCTCCGCCGGAATTCTGTGAACAACATCAATCGGTATATCCTTTTTCCTTAAACTCTCTCCATTCTCTACTTTTAAATTACTAATAATGTCTGAAAAACGTATAAGTCATAAATCAATCATAACAAGTCGGAATATGTTGTCTGTGTAAATCGGCGAAGAAGATGAAGACACAACATAACATAAGATTAATTAAAAACGGTATTTTAAACGGGTTAGACACAAAGTCCAGCGGTGGACTGTGTGTAAATTACACACACACGTCCCGAGTTCGATTCCTGCAATACGCACACCTTATATTATAACGCGCCTTTTTGTTTAAAAACTAAACCGGGATAACCCAGTTAGTTGTTAAGTATAATAAAAACCGAGATATTAACCAGGTTAGACACACAGTCCAGCGGTGGACTGCGTGCAACACGAACTACACGTCGCGCGTTCGAAACTCGTCACGAGCACCGGTCCGTTTGAATTAAAATGTTTTTGCAAATAAAGGAAATTCGGTTAAATCGAATAAGTGTTTAAATATAAATAAAAACAAGAATATTTCGGGTTAGACACGTAGCTCAGTTGGTAGAGCTGCGTGCACGCGAACGGGAGGTCTCGGGTTCGAGCCTCACCCGGCGCAGATTAACTCGCTGACCGAACCGGTCAACGGTCAACGGTCAACGGTCAATGCTAAAAAAATAATATTTTTTTTATATTTTTATTTATTTAATTTAATTTAAAAATCAATTAAAAATACTTAAAAATAACATTTTTAAAGATAGAAAATAGCCATAAACTCACAAAAATATATCTAAAAATTTCATTAAAATCATTAATAAAATCCATCCATTTAATATATTTTTCCATTATTATTTAGGTTAGTATTCCTCGTTGATCCGCTCATCTAAATCGTGCGCATCTCACCATCTCCAATCCAACGCACCCAAAGTGAGTGAATCTTACAAATTCCCCGTTTTAATCACGTTTTTGGGGTGTATCATGTGTCTTTGTTTATATACATATTATAACTAAACCATTGTGCATACATCATATCATGAACATGTGTATTTAATTTGTTGCTGTTAAGTAGTTATTATTTGATGCAATTTATTATTTCAGTACATGCAATTTCATAGGCCGCCGCTCCCCATTTATGAGCGTTGAGCATGTTCCCCATTTTATTATGCGGTTGAACCTGGCGTGCCCACATACGATCGGCTCCGTTTGATTGAGCCTTGATCGCACAGTTCATTTTACATTTTCAGTACATGCAATACGATCGGCTACGTTTGATTGAGCCTTGATCGCACAGTTCATTTATGTTATTTATCGTATGATATTGGTATGTTCATGTATGCTATCAAGTGTTATTGTATGTTATAATTGTAACTGCTATTTGCCAATGCTTGATTACTTACATTTGCTCATTTATGATTATGCACAACTTTTCATTGATAAACTAACCATTAATTCATTAATAAATGTTTATCTAATAAGGTTCACTCGCCAACTTATGTTGACCCAAAAACTCCCATTTTACACATGGTACAGGTGAACCAGCAGCAGCTAGGAACACATAGACCTGGATTAGAAGAATAAAACGATTTAGTATTGGGATTGTTATGTTTGGTTATTTCCTTTGTATTGAATGAACATGTTTGGATATTTGAAAATGTAACTTTGACTTTATTAATTATGAAACATAATAGTAAATGTCATGTGCTTTGGTGATAACCCAATTATGCCCCGACTCTTATTTCCGCTGCGGGTCAGGGTGTGACAGATTGGTATCAGAGCCATGACTATAGGGATATAGGATAGGTTATTAGACCCTTAGAGCCTATACTATAGTCGATTAGAAACTTATAAGAATTTTGTGTGTTATATGCCAAATTTCATGATGTTTATATGTTTTATGTTAAATGTTACATTTGATATTATGCAAGCATGTTCATAAGTATGTATTATCATATAATGCCTATCATGAAATCGTATGCTCATAACATATCACATCCATGAAAGCACACACCACATCATGATTGTTTTTACAATGATTTTCGTGTTTTCAAATCTCATCAAAGTGAGTTCTCATGACGGGCATGTAGTAACTGGAAGGGTACCAGTACCGGTAGTCGGAACGTCCTGTCTAGGCTGGCATTCGTATAAATCCAAAATAAAGGACCAGTTTGCCTACCTGGGGACTAACGATGAGAGTACGAAGTACCTATTAGGCCAAAGCATGCTATACCAAACGTCGTGTGAGCTAATCCCACTTTGAGTTGTCATTGTGTCTACACCTGGACACGTTCCGACCAAACATCTCATGAACATATTTTGTGGTTTGCATTCGGGGGATGCGAGTGTTAAATTGCCAATACTAATGTGAATCCTACCAAGCCAATATCCATGGGGCCCACATGACTATGAAGGTGAAGGTATGGGGGACATTTGAGGCCCAACATGAGTGAACCCAAGACATCCTATGGATGTAGTTGCATTATTGATATTTATGTTATTTTCATTTTCTTAAAGACACATGACACCTAAAAAGACACCATAAACTCACAATCTTCTCATTTTATGATCCTGTAGATGTCGTCTAGACAGCAACGAAGGGGTAAAAGATCGGGGAGGTCTCAGGAACGTTTGGCCACTCAGATAGCGAAACAAATGGCCACGATACTGCCTGACATCGTGGTACAAGTACAACAAGCCCTTGCTACAAATCCTACTAACCCTCCTCAACAACAGGACCAGAACATCGACAACCCTCCTACCAACAAGTGCAATTACAAACATTTTAAGTCCTGTGATCCTCCAAAATTCGAAGGGACCGAGGGTGTCACTGCTCTCCTACATTGGTTCGAGGAGATGGAAAACACCTTCCTAAACTGCGATTGTCCTGAGGATCTCAAGGTTCGTTACGCCACCGGGAGACTACTTGGTGTAGCTCTCACTTGGTGGAATACTGAGAAAGGGAAGAGGGGAACTGAAGATGCGATGGCCTTAACTTGGGAGGAGTTAAGGGAAATCATGACTAGGCGTTTCTGTTCTAGAAGTGAAATTAAGAAGTTGGAGGATGAATTTCATGCTCTAAAGCAAAAGGAGGGTGATCACACTACTTACAACAAGAGGTTCTTGGAGTTGAACCAAATGGTTCCAAATTTATTCACACCAACCTATCGTCTGATCGAGCATTATATTCGAGGACTTCCCTCGAAAATCCAAGATTCAGTTCTCAGCGTTTCACCGGTAACACTTGAAGCTGCCATGGAGTTGGCAACTGAACTGACCGAAAACCGAATTCGCAATGGGAAGTTCAAAGAAGAGAAGAAGAAAGCCCCTGTTGAGGGACAAACCTCAAACCACCCCATTCCTTCCTCTAAGTTTGCTAACAAGAGGAAGCGTAACACCATAAATTTTGCAGTTACCCAAACCAACACCCCTATTCCTGCTGCACCCATTACTCAAGTCACTCCTTCACCCGCACCATGCAGAAGACCCTACATAGGCCCGTTACCAAAATGTAACCGTTGTCAGTATCACCATTCCCCTGATCATCCTTGCCAATACTGCACCGGCTGCGGTCGCGCAGGACATACTATTCAAAACTGCCGCATGCCTCAACGAACAAACCGCCACCAACCTTTAACCCAAACCCACCAACTGTTAATGGGTCAAGCACAACAACCCCTACCATTTCCACCCACCCAACATTTAGCCCAAACATACTACCAACCCAATTATCCTATGGGCCAACCTATGCGGGCTTGTTTCAATTGCGGCGACCCAAGTCATTTGAGAAACACATGTCCAAGGCTGGTTAATATTATTCATGCTCAGGCCCAAGCCAACCCAGTGAATTAAGCGAACCAAGCTCCTCCACCTGCAAGAGGAAGAGCTTTCAATATTAACGCGAACCAGGCCAGAGCTGACGGCAATGTGGTCAACGGTACGTTCCTTATAAATGGTAGATATGCCTCTATGTTATTTGATACTGGTGCGGATAGAAGTTTTGTGTCATTAGAATTTGAACCTATCTTAAGCAAAAATTGGGATAAGCTCACGGAATCCATAACGGTAGAAGTTGCGGACGGGAAACCAGTTTCATTAGACTCTATATTACGCAACTGTACACTCACCTTAAACGACCACGATTTCTCAGTCGACCTTATTCCTATGAAGCTGGGAAGTTTCGACATCATAATCGGTATGGATTGGCTCAGTCAACATCAGGCGGAAGTTGTATGTCGTGAAAAATTTATTCGTATTCCTCTTTCAAACGGTCAGACTCTTCGAATCATTGGAGAAACCTCGTCGAAAGGGCTCAGCTTAATGCCTTGTCTTCAAGCTCAAAAATATCTTCGCAAGAATTATGTCGCGTTTTTAGCCCATACCATCAAGAAGGGGACCACAGAGAAGAAACTTGAAGACATTCCTGTAGTAAAAGACTTTCCACAAGTTTTTCCTGACGACATTTCAGGACTTCCTCCAGTTAGAGACGTCGAATTCCGTATTGATCTTATACCTGGTGCTACACCAGTTGCAAAGTCTCCATATAGGTTAGCCCCCTCTGAAATGCAAGAGCTAGCCAGTCAATTACAAGAGTTGACTGACAAGGGATTCATACGTCCTAGCTCATCGCCTTGGGGTGCACCTGTCCTTTTTGTAAAGAAGAAAGATGGATCTTTTCGTATGTGCATCGACTAAAGAGAGCTCAACAAGTTAACCATCAAAAATCGCTATCCTTTACCTCGCATTGATGATCTTCTTGACCAACTACAAGGTGCCAGCTGCTTTTCGAAAATCGATCTTCGATCTGGCTATCATCAGCTTAGAGTGCATGAAGAAGACGTCCCTAAGACTGCTTTTCGAACTCGTTATGGCCACTATGAATTCATGGTTATGCCGTTTGGATTAACCAACGCACCAGCTGTCTTCATGGACCTAATGAACAGAGTCTGCAAACCTTACCTTGATCGATTTGTTATAGTTTTCATTGACGATATTCTTATTTATTCAAAATCTAAAGCTGATCATGAGCGTCATCTTAGACTCGTTCTTGCACTTCTAGAAAAGGAAAAGCTTTATGCCAAGTTCTCTAAATGTGAATTCTGGTTAAAAGAGGTGCAATTCCTCGGGCATGTAGTCAATGACAAAGGAATACATGTTGACCCTTCAAAGATCAAAGCAGTTCAAGAATGGCAAGCTCCACGTACACCAACTGAAGTAAGATCTTTTCTTGGACTAGCTGGCTATTATCGTCGGTTCATTTCAAACTTCTCTCGCATTGCTGTACCACTCACGGCTTTAACCCATAAGGGAAAACCTTTCGTATGGGGACCCAAGCAAGAAGAAGCTTTTCAAACTCTTAAACAAAAACTTTGTGACGCACCAATCCTCACTCTTCCTGAAGGTTGTGATGATTTTGTAGTCTATTGTGACGCGTCATGGCAAGGATTAGGCTGCGTTCTCATGCAAAGAGGAAAAGTCATAGCTTATGCCTCGAGACAACTCAAGACACATGAAAAGAACTACACCACTCATGACCTAGAACTTGGAGCCGTTGTATTCGCTCTTAAGATATGGAGACGTTATCTCTATGGTACTAAGTGTGAAATATACACTGACCACAAGAGTCTTCAACATATCTTCAATCAAAAAGAGTTAAATATAAGGCAACGAAGATGGGTCGAACTCCTGAATGATTATGACTGTGAAATTAGATACCACCCTGGTAAAGCAAATGTGGTGGCTGATGCACTTAGTCGAAAGGGTTATGCGAACTCCATTCATCTTCTATGTTCGCAAATTATAACCGACATTAAAGATCAAATTCGAGAAGTTCAACACGTTTCAATAACAGAAGAAGATGTACGAAAAGAGATGTCCTGTGGAGCCGAGCTAAAACTTGAAACTAAATCAGACGGTATCCTGTATTACCTAGATCATATCTGGATTCCTAACCACAACAATCTTCGTGAAACTCTTATGAATGAAGCTCACAAAACGCGATATCTATACACCCAGGAGCCGATAAGATGTATCAAGACCTACGATACACCTATTGGTGGCCTGGAATGAAGAAGGATATTGCCGTTTTTGTTTCCAAGTGTCTCACATGTTCCAAGGTGAAGGCTGAACATCAAAGACCCTCAAGACTTCTAGTCCAACCGGAAATACCTGTATGGAAGTGGGAAAATATAACCATGGATTTCATTACCGGGTTACCTCGCACTTCTGGCGGGTATGACACTATATGGGTGATTATAGACCGACTTACAAAATCAGCTCACTTTATTCCTGTGATATCCCGGGTTTTTCGGATAACTTAAATGCGACACTTGTCGAATAAAGTATGTGCTAAGTATTAAACGTGTACGAGTTAAATGAATACGTGATGTGTGTTGTGTGATTGTTTTAGTTATAGAATAATTACAGTAGATATGTACACAAACTGAACCGAACCGCGACACGAACCAACCTTGATTCTTTGTGACTCTAGGAGTTAACAAAGTTTTAAACTTTAAACTCAAGTCTTCGGCCGAGAACAAGATCAAGCCCAAAACCGCAAACTTATTGTATTCAAGCCATTCTCGGCCGTGTGCAACCCAAACCGCAAACCCAAACCGAGATCAAACCTAAACTTTAAACTCTAACCACTCGGCCGCAAGATCAAACCAAACCAAGTTCTTGGCCGTGAGATCAAGCCCAAACCCAAACCAAACCAACCCTAGTCCCTCGGCCGCGAATTCAGGATCCGAACCGTAACCCTCATCTCCCTCTTTGCCTATATATATCATCCATGCATGCTCCTTCAAAATTCACAAAACCCTAGTCGAAGATAGCAGCCGACGGCAGCCCTTTACTCATTCCCTCGATAGCCTGTTCAGTCATAATACACCCCATCTCGATCGCAAACAGTTTAGCTTCAGTCCTCGGTCACGAGATCAGCCCTTTCCTTCCTCCCGGTCGCAGCAGCCCTTGCCATCTTAGTCCTCGGCGGTGATTTTAGTTGATCATCGGTTCCGTATCTAAATCACGGTTCGTTTACTTTACCGTTAAAAGACTTGAATTTGTCATATCATATTCGGAACACATGTGTTTTGATTGTGTTGTTTTCGGATTATGTGTGTTGTAAGTAATCGGCTGAACTATCCATAGTTTGCATGTATAATTGTTTGCGGAACTTATGAGTTTGCGAATATGGTTGTTTGTAAAAACTAGAAGTAAGAACTAGGGTTTGCATGGATAAGTTATTAGTAGTGATCTATGGTTGGAAATAGGTTTTTGCTCGCTTAGATTGATCAATAGGAACGGTTTATGCAAGTTGTAATAATAATATGCTGAAAACAGTTGCTGAGTAATAGTTACAGCCGACTTCATCTGGCTGTAACTCGGTCATTAGTAGTCGAAAAACGGACTTTCTGATGTCTAGAACGTAGAGATTTGAATAACGAATCTAATGGCACTGGATTCATAATTTTCTGAAGTCATTTGATATTTTTAAAGGGCCAAATAAGTTCAGTAACTAAAACTGTGAAAATCTGAAATTTTGTTAGTTGTTTATCGAGTTGGATTTTAAAATCAGTAGGGAGTTGAGTCATGATTTTTGTACAGCAACTAGGTATGGAAATTTCCGGGCAACTCCAACTAGAATTTGTTAATTGGACGATCAGTGATTTTTAAATAAATTCTTCCGTGGACTGCAGTCAGAAAGTGGTAAATCTGACTGCAGCTTAGTGTATTAATATTTATGGTTAATTGGTAAAGATTTAGAACTCGGAAAATTTATATAAATTTCTACAGTATAAATGTCACCTACTGTTAAAATATTGGAATTTTTGGAAGGTTGGAACTATTTTATAAAAATCCTAGAAAATAGCTGAATTATGAGTGTTAAGCTGAAATTGATAACTTGTGATTGTGTGCACCAAATTGTGGCATGAATTGGTTTATGGTTATGATAAGTTGTTTTAATCACTAGGATCACATGAGGATACTTGCATGCATGTTTGAGTGTTAGATATGTTGTTTGTGTGTATCACTTTGTGCGTAAATTATGTGTAGAAATTGTATTGGTGTGTTCACACACTGACTTGGAATTAATTGGTTTGTTAGGACGCAACTAGCGGTCCCATCTCTTATAACTTCTTTGCTACACTAACCGAGCAACAAAAGGTGAGTTCACGGCCCCTAACTTTATCCGGTTTTTAAACAACAGGGGGAGAAACATGTATACACTCTCAAACTCAATCTCTTTACGTTATACGAATTTAACGTCACATAACTATTCGGTAACTAAGTTAATGTTAATGTAATGTTATGGTCACTAAGCAGCTTTATCACTTAACTCCTCGTCAATCTCTCGGATCGTTAGTATTGGGTTTAATAGCGGGGGAATTATAAGTAGTACTACTGGGCCCGACGAGCCCCATCATAGCTAGTCGCGCTAGCCGACCGGGTATGGTCAACGGGTGAATAATTTGGCCTAACTTTGCCATGGTCAGTGATAGGCCTGGCAACACGGAGGCACAACAGTCAGCTTCGATCGCGAACACTTATGTGACATGACTTTAGGCTAGCTACCTATATATGTTAACATTGAACTTAATTACGAAACTACGATATTATCCCGGGTTGGGGATAATGGAAACAACAACTTATTATTCCGGGTTTGGAATAATGGAGACAACAACTTAATATTCCGGGTTTGGAATATTGGAAGCAACAACTTATTATTCCGGGTTGGAATAATGGAACCAATACGTTATCCCGGGTTAGGGATAACGGAGAAAACGAACTATAACCGAACAAACGAATTTATGAAAACCTGTGAACTCACTCATCTTTAATGTTGACACTTGTTTCTTTACATGTTTCTCAGGACGCTAGGAGCTCTAGGTGCACGCACATGCATTGAACAAGACATCTTTTATCGAGTCTTATTTATCAATATTGTTTTGGGATTTTTCATTTGTTTTGGCGTTTGTGTTGGCGCCCGCTTCACTACTTATTTATGCTTCCGCTCAAACTTTAAAAACTAATGCATCTGCTAAATATTGGTAACTAATCAAGACAATATAAAATCTACGACAAATGATTTTTGAAAACGTATTATCAAATCATATAGAGTCGTTCGACGTACTAGTGTTTCAGATTCTGGTTTGTTCACACGCCTCGCGGTAAAACTCCGCAAGTGGAAATTGAGGGTGTGACAGATTGGTATCAGAGCCACTAGCTATAGAGAACCAGGTTTGCATTAGAAGTAGACCTAAACTATAGCTGATATCACGACACTAGACTTAGTTTGGCACCGAATTATTATATCTTGTTATGTAATATACCACAACTTTGTTATGTAGATTATGCCTTCATAATAAGAAATGAAAACAACTCGTAACTAACTACACGACCTAACAGGCAATGTCATCATCCTCATCGTCATCATCATCCGACAGACCTACGCCACCAAGGGCACCAGGAAAGGCACCAATGGTGGAACCCATACCATCTTATGGCGTGGAGACACGCTCAGCTGCGAGGAAAAGGCTCGCTCTGGGGGAGGAGTCGTCGTTACGCCCAACCATTGCTATACCGGTTGAACCGGTTAACCCTGTAGAAATAGGAATTGACATACTTAGAATCATGGTACATACACAACAAAGAATGCAGGAAACCATCCTAGCACAAGGATGGATGATCCGACAACTTACAGGTAAGACCGACTCGCTCGAGGAAGAGCATCGTACGAGTAAGATAGCTCGTAACACCATAGCCAGAGATCTGCGTGCTGAGCAGATAAGAGCCGACTGGCTTGAGGACAGAGTCCTGGAAAATAGTTGGAACATTCAGGAACTGCAAAATCAAGCACTTGCACCAGCACCGGCCCCTCCAGTGCCGGTAGAGGAGGATCCGGAAGAGGATCCAGAGGAGGACCCTGAGGAGGATCCAGAGGAGGATCCGGAGGAGGACCTAGCTGTAGAAGCTGGAAATGCCGCACAGGATGACGGCAACGACAGTGACTTGGGGAATGGAGACGTAGACGACTGACACGTCCCGCTTAATTTATTTGTTTTCCTTCAGTTTATTTATTTTCCCACTTGTGTTTAAACTTGAGACTTTATAGTAAATTCGTATGTTTGATTTGCACTTTTGTAAGACGTTGAAATTCCAGTTAATCAAGTATTTCTTTTGACTATTTAACATATTGAGTTGACATGACCTGATAATTATTAAAGCACGAAGTAGGATAACTACATTGGATATATAGACTTATCGGGGTGTGTTTGTGTTGTGTTTCGAAGATCTAAATGGCAACTGGAAGACGTGGAAACCTTAACTTGACGCCCGAAGAGCTAGCTGCCATGATTCAAGAGCACGTGAACGCAGCTTTAGCGGGTGTTCAGAACCAACCGACAGGAGGGGGCTTTAACCCATACAAGATGTTCCTTGACGCAAAGCCAAGCAAATTCTCGTGGGCGGAAGGACCCATTGGACTGGTCCGCTGGATCAAAAAATCGGAATCCGTTTTTGAAATGTGCAACTGCTTAGAGGCCAACAAGGTCAAATATGCCGCCTCAACACTGGAAGATGGGGCATTGACATGGTGGAATGCACAAGTCCAAACACGTGGACTTATAGCTGCGAATGCAATGGCATGGGCTGAGTTCAAGGCCCTAATTAAAGAGGAGTACTGTCCACGAGACAGAGTGCAACAGTTAGAGCAAGCTTTATGGAACCACAAGATGGTGGGATCGGAGATTGAAGCTTACACCGCAAAACACCATGACTTGGCATTTCTGTGTCCCGAATTAGCCAACACTGTGGAGAAAAGACTCGAGTTCTATCTTGGGGGTCTGGTTCCGGAAATTCAGGGTATGGTAATGGCTAGTAACCCTGTAACTGAACATCAAGCAATCTGATTGGCTCACAAACTCACCGATAAGGCGGTGGATCAAAAGAAGCTGCCAGCACGGGGTACAACTGAAGTTGCCCCGGATAACAAAAGAAAGTTTGAAGACTCAATTATTCGACAGTCTTCGTCATCTCATCCGCAGCAAGGGAACCAGAAACGGTTCAATCACTACAACAGCCACCGGGGTCACCAAAATCAGCCCGCCAACAACAACAACAACAACCAGAATGCAGGCGGCTATGTAGGTCGAAAGCCGCAGTGCAACCGCTGTAATCTCCATCATAACGGCCCTTGTGCCGGAAATCGTTGCCAACGATGTGGCAAGATGGGACATGCGGCAAAGGATTGTCGTGGGGAAATCATGTCCCGACAAAATCAAAATCAGCCCCAGGGTCAGCAGCAGGGTATCAACCGGGGATGCTATCAGTGTGGTAGCACTGCTCATTTCAGAAGAGACTGCCCACAGCTGCGTAATAACAACAATAATGGTGGAAACAACCACAACCACAATAACCACAACAACAATAATAACAACAACAATAATGGGAACGGTGGCACAGGAGGTGCCAAAGGTCGCGCATTTACATTGGGCCGCGGAGAGGCCAGAAACGACACGAACGTGGTCACCGGTAAGTTTCCCCTTAATGAACATTTTGCTTCTGTGCTTTTGGATACGGGTGCGGATAGGAGCTTTATATCTGAGTCTTTTAGGAAGAACCTAAATCTCACGCTTAAACCATTAGAGACCCCTTATGTTATAGAATTAGCCGATGGTAAATCTGTAGATGTGACCCAAATAGTATCCGGCTGTCAGCTCAACCTCGCGGGCCACACTTTTTCCATTGATCTGATGACAACTACCCTGGGTAGTTTTGACGTGGTAGTCGGAATGGACTGGCTATCCGACGTCCGGGCTGAAGTTCTCTGCTTCGAAAAATCTATCCGTATTCCGCTCTCTAACGACGAAATCCTGACGGTACAAGGCGACAAGGCAAGCGCCGTCACCAACATCATCTCATACATGCAAGCGCAGAAGTATCTTCGGAAAAAGAATTCCTTCGCTTTACTCGCACTGATTACCGAACAGCCTAAGGACGAGAAACGTATAGAAGACATCCCTGTCGTCCGTGATTTTTCCGATGTATTCCCAGAAGAACTACCTGGTCTTCCACCCCATCGACAATTGGAGTTTGAAATCGAACTGGCAAGCAATGCAACTCCTATTGCAAAGGCTCCATACCGCCTAGCTCCAGCCGAGCTGCAGGAGCTGTCTACCCAACTTCAGGAGCTATTAGAAAAAGGATTTATCCGACCAAGCGTTTCGCCATGGGGAGCTCCAGTCCTGTTTGTCAAGAAGAAGGACGGGACTTTCCGCATGTGCATCGACTATAGGGAACTCAACAAGGTGACAGTCAAGAACCGATACCCGTTACCTCGCATCGACGATCTCTTCGACCAACTTCAAGGGTCAAGCTACTACTCTAAGATTGATTTACGGTCCGGTTACCACCAGCTACGCGTCAGGGAGGAGGATATCGCTAAGACAGCGTTTCGTACTCGGTATGGCCATTATGAGTTCTTGGTCATGCCCTTCGGTCTCACCAACGCACCTGCGGTGTTCATGGACCTCATGAACCGCGTGTGTAAACCATACCTCGACAAGTTTGTCATTGTGTTCATCGATGACATACTCATCTACTCCAAAAGTGAAGAAGAGCATGCTGAACATCTACGATTACTGTTAGGATTACTCCAACAGGAAAAGCTATATGCCAAGCTTTCGAAGTGTGATTTCTGGATTCGGGAAGTTCAGTTTCTCGGGCATATCGTGAATGAAAAGGGTATCCACGTGGACCCTGCCAAGATTGAAGCCATAAAAAACTGGGAAGCACCTAAGACACCGACGGAGATCCGCCAATTTTTGGGATTGGCTGGTTACTACATACGCTTCATCGAGGGGTTTTCAAAGATCGCACAACTGCTTACTACCCTCACCCAGAAAGGTATCAAGTATACCTGGGGTGACAAGCAAGAAGCAGCATTTCAATTGCTGAAGCAGAAACTTTGCAGTGCACCCATTCTGTCCTTGCCGGAAGGGACAGATGACTTTGTAGTGTATTGTGATGCTTCCATTCAGGGATTGGGATGCGTACTCATGCAACGCGATAAGGTCATCGCGTATGCGTCGCGACAACTGAAGGTTCACGAGAAAAACTACACGACGCATGACCTGGAATTGGGAGCAGTAGTGTTTGCACTTAAGATTTGGAGACACTACCTCTATGGAACGAAGTGCACAATCTTTACGGACCACAAGAGCCTCCAACACATCTTTGATCAGAAGGAGTTGAACATGCGACAGCGTCGCTGGGTCGAACTCCTGAACGATTATGAGTGTGCCATTCGGTATCACCCGGGTAAAGCTAACGTGGTAGCTGATGCCCTCAGTAGGAAGGAACACTTGAAACCTCGTCGTGTACGAGCATTACAACTCACTATTCATTCGGGGCTACCCGAACAAATACGCGACGCCCAGTTAGAAGCAGTTAAAGAGGAAAACATCAAAGCCGAATCGGTGGGAAAAATGGAACGCGATTGGGAAGTAAAACCCAATGGAGCCCGGTATTTCATGAATCGCATATGGGTACCTCTCTACGGAAACCTCCGAGAGCTAGTCATGGACGAAGCTCACAAATCTCGATACTCTGTCCATCCGGGTTCGGATAAGATGTATCAAGACCTTAAAGCTGCGTATTGGTGGCCCAACATGAAAGCCGATATAGCCACCTACGTGAGTAAATGTTTTACTTGTGCAAAAGTCAAGGTGGAGTATCAAAAGCCATCGGGGCTACTCCAACAACCTGAGATCCCAGTGTGGAAATGGGATCAGATCTCAATGGATTTCATCACTAAACTCCCGCGAACCTTGGGTGGTTGCGATACCATCTGGGTGATCGTGGATCGTTTAACTAAGTCCGCACACTTCCTAGCTATTAAAGAAACAGATAAGATGGAGAAGTTGACTCGCATCTACATTAAGGAAGTAGTTTCTCGTCACGGAGTGCCAACGTCCATCATCTCAGACAGAGATGCTCGCTTCACGTGTAACTTCTGGCAGTCACTCCAGAAAGCGTTGGGAACACGCTTGGATATGAGCACAGCTTATCACCCTCAGATTGATGGCCAAAGCGAAAGGACCATACAGACCTTGGAAGACATGCTTAGAGCATGCGTAGTAGACTTCGGAAATAGTTGGGAAATTCAATTGCCTCTAGTAGAATTCTCATATAACAACAGCTATCATACGAGTATTTCGGCAGCACCGTTCGAGGCATTATACGGTCGTAAATGTAGATCACCGGTCTGCTGGGCAGAAGTCGGTGACAGTCAACTCACAGGCCCTGAGTTAATACTTGAGGCTACCGAAAAGATTGTACAAATCAGAAACCGCATGGCGGCGGCACGGGATCGACAGAAAAGCTACGCTGATCAACGACGCAAACCGCTCGAATTTCAAGTAGGCGACCGCGTCCTACTAAAGGTGTCACCCTGGAAGGGTGTAATCCGTTTTGGAAAACGGGGCAAACTGAACCCACGGTATGTAGGCCCGTTTGTAATCTTGAAACGTATCGGACCCGTAGCTTATCAATTAGACCTTCCTGCCGAACTCAGTGGAGTTCACAACGTATTTCACGTGTCAAATCTGAAGAAGTGTCTATCAGATTAAACTCTAGTCATTCCATTGGATGAGATCCAAGTGGATGAACAACTACACTTCGTGGAAAAGCCTATTGAGATCATGGATCGTGAGATCAAGACTCGAAGGCACAGCAAGATTCCGATCGTTAAGGTTCGTTGGGACTCTAAGCGTGGACCGGAGTTCACGTGGGAAAGAGAGGACCAAATGAAAAGCAAATAACCGCACCTCTTTGCAACTGAGCAGCAAACTAATGATACCAGTAACTAAATTTTCGGGACGAAAATTCTTTCAACATGGGGATGATGTGACAACCTGGAAACTTCTCATACTTTCGTGTACTATTGTTGACTAAATTCTGGTGCATGGCACTTGGAAATCTTTGTGTATGGCACTTGGGAACTTCTTGTAACTTCGCGTACTTTCATAAACGAACTAACTCTTTGTGCGTGGCACTCTAAACATGTACGCTATATGCTAAACCGCGTTTACTCAATTTTCGGGACGAAAATTCTTTCAACATGGGGATAATGTGATATCCCGGGTTTTTCGGATAACTTAAACGCGACACTTGTCGAATAAAGTATGTGCTAAGTATTAAACGTGTACGAGTTAAATGAATACGTGATGTGTGTTGTGTGATTGTTTTAGTTATAGAATAATTACAGCAGATATGTACACAAACTGAACCGAACCGCGACACGAACCAACCTTGATTCATTGTGACTCTAGGAGTTAACAAAGTTCTAAACTTTAAACTCAAGTCTTCGGCCGAGAACCAGATCAAGCCTAAAACCGCAAACGTATTGTATTCAAGCCATTCTCGGCCGTGTGCAACCCAAACCGCAAACCCAAACCGAGATCAAACCTAAACTTTAAACTCTAACCACTCGGCCGCAAGATCAAACCAAACCAAGTTCTTGGCCGCGAGATCAAGCCCAAACCCAAACCAAACCAACCCTAGTCCCTCGGCCGCGAATTCAGGATCCGAACCGTAACCCTCATCTCCCTCTTTGCCTATATATATCATCCATGCATGCTCCTTCAAAATTCACAAAACCCTAGTCGAAGATAGCAGCCGACGGCAGCCCTTTACTCATTCCCTCGATCGCCAGTTCAGTCATAATACACCCCATCTCGATCGCAAACAGTTTAGCTTCAGTCCTCGGTCACGAGATCAGCCCTTTCCTTCCTCCCGGTCGCAGCAGCCCTCGCCATCTTAGTCCTCGGCGGCGATTTTAGTTGATCATCGGTTCCGTATCTAAATCACGGTTCGTTTACTTTACCGTTAAAAGACTTGAATTTGTCATATCATATTCGGAACACATGTGTTTTGATTGTGTTGTTTTCGGATTATGTGTGTTGTAAGTAATCGGCTGAACTATCCATAGTTTGCATGTATAATTGTTTGCGGAACTTATGAGTTTGCGAATATGGTTGTTTGTAAAAACTAGAAGTAAGAACTAGGGTTTGCATGGATAAGTTATTAGTAGTGATCTATGGTTGGAAATCGGTTTTTGCTCGCTTAGATTGATCAATAGGAACAGTTTATGCAAGTTGTAATAATAATATGCTGAAAACAGTTGCTGAGTAATAGTTACAGCCGACTTCATCTGGCTGTAACTCGGTCATTAGTAGTCGAAAAACGGATTTTCTGATGTCTAGAACGTAGAGATTTGAATAACGAATCTAATGGCGCTGGATTCATAATTTTCTGAAGTCGTTTGATATTTTTAAAGGGCCAAATAAGTTCAGTAACTAAAACTGTGAAAATCCTGAAATTTTGTTAGTTGTTTATCAAGTTGGATTTTAAAATCAGTAGGGAGTTGAGTCATGATTTTTGTACAGAAACTAGGTATGGAAATTTCCGGGCAACTCCAACTAGAATTTTGTTAATTGGACGATCAGTGATTTTTAAATAAATTCTTCCGTGGACTGCAGTCAGAAAGTGGTAAATCTGACTGCAGCTTAGTGTATTAATATTTATGGTTAATTGGTAAAGATTTAGGACTCGGAAAATTTATATAAATTTCTACAGTATAAATGTCACCTACTGTTAAAATATTGGAATTTTTGGAATGTTGGAACTATTTTATAAAAATCCTAGAAAACAGCTGAATTATGAGTGTTAAGCTGAAATTGATAACTTGTGATTGTGTGCACCAAATTGTGGCATGAATTGGTTTATGGTTATGATAAGTTGTTTTAATCACTAGGATCACATGAGGATACTTGCATGCATGTTTGAGTGTTAGATATGTTGTTTGTGTGTATCACTTTGTGCGTAAATTACGTGTAGAAATTGTATTGGTGTGTTCACACACTGACTTGGAATTAATTGGTTTGTTAGGACGCAACTAGCGGTCCCATATCTTATAACTTCTTTGCTACACTAACCGAGCAACAAAAGGTGAGTTCACGGCCCCTAACTTTATCCGGTTTTTAAACAACAGGGGGAGAAACATGTATACACTCTCAAACTCAATCTCTTTACGTTATACGAATTTAACGTCACATAACTATTCGGTAACTAAGTTAATGTTAATGTAATGTTATGGTCACTAAGCAGCTTTATCACTTAAGTCCTCGTCAATCTCTCGGATCGTTAGTATTGGGTTTAATAGCGGGGGAATTATAAGTAGTACTACTGGGCCCGACGAGCCCCATCCGAGCTAGTCGCGCTAGCCGACCGGGTATGGTCAACGGGTGAATAATTTGGCCTAACTTCGCCATGGTCAGTGATAGGCCTGGCAACACGGAGGCACAACAGTCAGCTTCGATCGCGAACACTTACGTGACATGACTTTAGGCTAGCTACCTATATATGTTAACATTGAACTTAATTACGAAACTACGATATTATCCCGGGTTGGGGATAATGGAAACAACAACTTATTATTCCGGGTTTGGAATAATGGAGACAACAACTTAATATTCCGGGTTTGGAATATTGGAAGCAACAAATTATTATTCCGGGTTGGAATAATGGAACCAATACGTTATCCCGGGTTAGGGATAACGGAGAAAACGAACTATAACCGAACAAACGAATTTATGAAAACCTGTGAACTCACTCATCTTTAATGTTCGGGTTGAGACTTGATTGCACGATCCGGTAAGTTATTATGACTATTAAGGGTCTAGCATGTTAAAGTGTTGTAGACAACACATAAGGTTATCGTGTAAAGGCACGTTAACCCAGTTAAATTGGCAAAAGATCGGTACACTTAACAAATAAGTGTGTTAACACGTATCATGGAAAGCCTTGTATTATAGTACGAGCGCTTATTAATGTCAACGCTACTAATCTTTTATAATCAGATTTCAAGTTGAAGGACCCTCGCATCTGAAGATGACGGGAGTCTAAGGATCTACCGATATGATGAAGAAATGGTTCGAAGTATGACAAGTAGAGCATGCTCACCAAGGACTTAAATCAAATAAGGATACGGAATAAAGGTGAAAGACAATGAAAGCCCATGAGGGCAAGTATCACCCAGGTGCACACTTTAAATTATTGTGTAACTAGTAGTATGCAATAGATACATAATGAACATCGATGGTATTCGGGATTAAGGATTGGGAAATCCTGTGGAGCCGAGCTAAAACTTGAAGAAGATGTACGAAAAGAGATGTCCTGTGGAGCCGAGCTAAAACTTGAAACTAAATCAGACGGTATCCTGTATTACCTAGATCGTATCTGGATTCCTAACCACAACAATCTTCGTGAAACTCTTATGAATGAAGCCCCACAAAACGCGATATTCTATACACCTATTGGTGGCCTGGAATGAAGAAGGATATTGCCGTTTTTGTTTCCAAGTGTCTCACATGTTCCAAGGTGAAGGCTGAACACCAAAGACCCTCAGGACTTCTAGTCCAACCGGAAATACCTGTATGGAAGTGGGAAAATATAACCATGGATTTCATTACCGGGTTACCTCACACTTCTGGCGGGTATGACACTATATGGGTGATTATAGACCGACTTACAAAATCAGCTCACTTTATTCCTATCCGCGAAGATTTCAAGAACAAAAAGCTTGCACGTATTTATATCAACGAAATCGTGAGTCGGCATGGGGTACCATTAAGTATTATTTCTGATTGTGATGGTCGTTTCACCTCACGAACATGGCAAGCAGTACAATCCGCTATGGGCACACGATTTGATCTCAGTACCGCCTATCATCCTCAAACTGATGGACAGTCTGAGCGCACCATTCAAACTCTTGAGGATATGCTTAGAGCATGTGTCATAGACTTCAAGGGAAATTGGGACGCCCACCTACCATTAGTTGAATTTTCGTACAACAACAGCTATCATTCGAGCATCGGTATGGCACCTTTTGAAGCCTTATATGGTCGAAAGTGCCGATCTCCTGTGTGTTGGCACGAAATTGGGGAAGCACAAATTACTGGTCCAGAATTGATCCAAGAAACCACAGATGAGATCCATCAAATTCGAAACAATCTTCTAGCGGCTCAAAGTCGTCAAAAGAGTTATGCAGATAAACGACGGAAGCCCTTAGAGTTTAACATTGGTGATCATGTGCTTTTAAAAGTATCACCGTGGAAGGGAGTAGTTCGTTTTGGTCAAAAGGGGAAGCTAGCACCACGTTACGTAGGACCTTTCAAGATACTCGAAAGAGTAAGTCCTGTAGCATACAAGCTTGACCTACCAGAAGAACTCAACAGGATTCATCCCACATTCCACGTGTCGAACTTGAAGAAGTGCCTCGCTGATGAGAATCTCCATATTCCGCTGGAAGATATTCAGATTGATGAATCCATGCATTTTATTGAAAGACCAGTGGAGATCATGGACTACGGGGAGAAGCGTCTTCGCATTCCAATTATTAGGGTACGCTGGGAGTCGAAACGGGGACCTGAGTTTACTTGGCAACGTGAAGACTCAATGCGTGAAAAATACCCGCATCTTTTTCCTACTACTTCAACTACTTAAATTTCGGGACGAAATTCCTAAAAGTAGGGGATACTGTAACATTTGTAAAAATCGGGTCTTCAAAACCCGCTCCGTTTTGTAATCAAGTACCAGATTATAAAAGTTACATTAAATATTTATGATTATTTTGAGTTAAAACGATACATAATTAATAAATAAACTAAACTATAAAAATTATATTTGATAAAAAGTTAAAATAAAATAAATAAAAAAATAATGAAGCTGCCGGGAGTCGAACCCGGGTCAGCCAAGACGCTGCAACAACTTAACACTCATTCCCTAAACCACTCCGCCACAATGTGTTTTCTGTTAACTCTAGGAACACAAATGAAACTTATACATAAACTCAGTTAAACCGATGGCGCCATCTGAGAAACGGTAATCGGCAAACCAATCGTCAAATCGTTGTCTAATTCACATATTCAGCTTATAACCGATGTATGACGGTTTCTAATCAAGTTGAAATTGATTGAACTTAAAGTTTCATCATTTTCGGTTTTTGAAACCGAAAGGTCATCAAAGTTCTGAATAACTCAAGCTTCAGACCATTCTCGCGATTCAGAGCTATCATATCAATACTCCATTTCAATTTCGTCGCATTTTCGGACCACCAGATCATCTGAATCAGCTCGCCGGAAAAATTCTGCAAGTCACCGGAAAACCGGGACTCACATCCACACGGTATTTCCTCCGACTCTTTCTGTTTAAATCATGTGATTAATCAGTCTCTAACACAACTCCACCATCAGAATCGATCCTAGTCAACGTTCATCGAAAATCTTATCTTCGCCGGAAAACTTCTGAAACTGCCGGAATCACACTGTGAACTGGTATGATCTCCTAAACTTCTGTTAAAACCTTATTTAAGTGACTCAACTTCTTAAATAATCGAACAACGCTGTTAATTGGTTTCAACAGTCGGAGTTCACTTTCAGTATCGACGAACCTCCGCCGGAATTCTGTGAACAACATCAATCGGTATATCCTTTTTCCTTAAACTCTCTCCATTCTCTACTTTTAAATTACTGATAATGTCTGAAAAACGTATAAGTCATAAATCAATCATAACAAGTCGGAATATGTTGTCTGTGTAAATCGGCGAAAAAGATGAAGACACAACATAACATAAGATTAATTAAAAACGGTATTTTAAACGGGTTAGACACACAGTCCAGCGGTGGACTGTGTGCAAATTACACACACACGTCCCGAGTTCGATTCCTGCAATACGCACACCTTATATTATAACGCGCCTTTTTGTTTAAAAACTAAACCGGGATAACCCAGTTAGTTGTTAAGTATAATAAAAACCGAGATATTAACCAGGTTAGACACACAGTCCAGCGGTGGACTGCGTGCAACACGAACTACACGTCGCGCGTTCGAAACTCGTCACGAGCACCGGTCCGTTTGAATTAAAATGTTTTTGCAAATAAAGGAAATTCGGTTAAATCGAATAAGTGTTTAAATATAAATAAAAACAAGAATATTTCGGGTTAGACACGTAGCTCAGTTGGTAGAGCTGCGTGCACGCGAACGGGAGGTCTCGGGTTCGAGCCTCACCCGGCGCAGATTAACTCGCTGACCGAACCGGTCAACGGTCAACGGTCAATGCTAAAAAAATAATATTTTTTAATATTTTTATTTATTTAATTTAATTTAAAAATCAATTAAAAATACTTAAAAATAACATTTTTAAAGATAGAAAATAGCCATAAACTCACAAAAATATATCTAAAAATTTCATTAAAATCCTTAATAAAATCCATCCATTTAATATATTTTTCCATTATTATTTAGGTTAGTATTCCTCGTTGATCCGCTCATCTAAATCGTGCGCATCTCACCATCTCCAATCCAACGCACCCAAAGTGAGTGAATCTTACAAATTCCCCGTTTTAATCACGTTTTTGGGGTGTATCATGTGTCTTTGTTTATATACATATTATAACTAAACCATTGTGCATACATCATATCATGAACATGTGTATTTAATTTGTTGCTGTTAAGTAGTTATTATTGGATGCAATTTATTATTTCAGTACATGCAATTTCATATGCCGCCGCTCCCCATTTATGAGCGTTGAGCATGTTCCCCATTTATTATGTGATTGAACCTGGCGTGCCCACATACGATCGGCTCCGTTTGATTGAGCCTTGATCGCACAGTTCATTTTACATTTTCAGTACATGCAATACGATCGGCTCCGTTTGATTGAGCCTTGATCGCACAGTTCATTTATGTTATTTATCGTATGATATTGGTATGTTCATGTATGCTATCAAGTGTTATTGTATGTTATAATTGTAACTGCTATTTGCCAATGCTTGATTACTTACATTTGCTCATTTATGATTATGCACAATTTTTCATTGATAAACTAACCATTAATTCATTAATAAATGTTTATCTAATAAGGTTCACTCGCCAACTTATGTTGACCCAAAAACTCCCATTTTACACATGATACAGGTGAACCAGCAACAGCTAGGAACACATAGGACCTGGATTAGAAGAATAAAACGATTTAGTATTGGGATTGTTATGTTTGGTTATTTCCTTTGTATTGAATGAACATGTTTGGATATTTGAAAATGTAACTTTGACTTTATTAATTATGAAACATAATAGTAAATGTCATGTGCTTTGGTGATAACCCAATTATGCCCCGACTCTTATTTCCGCGGCGGGTCGGGGTGTGACAAGATTAAACATAAATGTAGACGCAAACCGAATAATGGGAGCGCGAAATATTAATGAACCCGTGTAAAGGGTCATTAAATGAGTTTAAACGAAAACACAAAACGAAAAACGGGAGTGTTAAAACATTAAGATATAGAACCCAGGTAACGGGTTGTTAACAAATATAGGGTTGAAACGGATAGCGGTAAACATGAGACAAGCCGATGCATAAATAACATATGAAGTCATAGAGTCGGAAGAATTGTCCGAATGAAAATGATCTAGTCATGGACTCCAATCGCGTGGGCGCGCGCGACTACTAACAGACAGTTTCTGAACTGAATAAGTATTTGGGGAAACATACACAAAATGATATGGTTGCCACTAAAGATGGTAGTTGTGACTTCGTGGTGACGAGTGATCAATGCCATTTGACCTTGCGCCGGGTTTAGACGCAAATGATCATCACCCAATAAAGTTGAAACGACTGATAGCTCCGACAAGTGAATGTGATTCATAAATGACTCGCAGAGTCATAGAAAACGGAAATGTTAACAAACCGGATCAAACATGGTCTGAGGGCCATAATTGAAATAAAATAAATTAGCATTCATGGTAAAAAGAGCCATGATTTGGCGGATAAAGAAAGGAAAATGTAAATGATTTTCCTTTCAAATATGAAGGAGGTGCATTGACACCAAATATATTTAAAGAATGACATGGGTAAAGGGATGATCTAAAGGATCACCACGACCCTCGGGTTATAAATAGTGTAATGGTCTACAGGGTCAAAATGACATTGGGATCACGAATCAAGAGGAATGATGCATTAAAGACCTCACTCTAGGAGGCTACGCAAAATAAAAGAAGAGGGTGAAAGCCTAAAGAAATAGCCTACAAGGCTAAGTGAAAGGGGCTTAAGGGTTATTTAGACCAAGCGACGGAACCGGTTACGATTCCCCGCATAAAATAAGAACAGTAAAGAAGAAATATTTGGTTACCAATTACTTGATACGAGTAATTGACATGAGTTAAAGAGAAAAAGTTAAATTAAAATTCAGTATTAGTTAGAAACAATGTTTCAACAAATACAAATAGAATAAGAGAAATTGGAAAATGATTAGTATCAAAAGAAATAGGTCTTGACACCAATAGGTACAAGATGATAAATTCGAAAAGAAAATCTTTGAAAACGAAAAGATTGATATAAACTTAAACATGACGTGATGCAATCAGGGCCAATAACAAAATAACATGGTATATGATTATCTTGTAACACGAGCTATGGGACTTGGGTCTCGAAGGTTTGTAGAGCGTAACCAAGCTATGAGGTATAAGGTAACCGGTGACTGATAAGTCTAACCGGTAAGATCGGTCAAGTTGAAATTAAATTTTTAAACTTGTTTAATATGCTTATCATTATATGATTAGCATGAAATAAAATATGATGACAAACTCATACGACTGAGTAGCCAAATGGTGACTCGCTCTAGTGAATTATGAGGAAGTGGAATGCTAATCGGATTTAATAGCCAAAAAGGCCCTACACTAGAAAGGCGCACGCGGCAAGGCGTATGGCAACCTTTGACCGAAAGATTAAATGCCTTGAATACAAAATATCAATCAAGAAAAAGAGCAAGAAAGGAGTCGGACACCATTTGGGAGTCCGAAGGACATTGCCGCATCTTCTGGTAAGATTTTTGAATAATTAAAATATGAGCAATGCTTAGGTGAAAATGAAACCAAGTCTATTAGGTTGAACCCAAGGAACTACGTAAGAGAGGTTTCGGGGACGAAACCACTTTAAGGGGGTAGACTTGTAACACCCCAAAAATGGGTTTGGTAATCAAACCACGTTAAAAATTAAAGAGCGGGTAAAAGACCGTCAATGGTAAAAGTGAACCCGTAAACGAAATAACTAGGAACAAATTAACCTAGTTAATACCATGTATACAAGTAACAAGACAATGAGTTGTAGTCTCGTTTATAATCAAATCTTAAACAAAAGGGACCAAAGTTGGTAAAAGGGAAAATTATGATTTAAAAAGGAAAAAATTAAAACAGAAGACACACTTAGTATGTGTGTGTGTGTGTAGATCATGAGTAGAGAAGGAGGGGGAAACCCCACCTTGACCAAATCTACGAAATGATCAAATTGGAAGGGAAATTGGACACCAGATCGATGCATAAACGTATATTATCGATCACCTTGATTAAGGGATCATGAGGTATGTCTAAAAACCTAGATTGGTGAAAGTTATAATGTGAGACAAGTAGAATACTTGCAATTAGGTTGTTGGATTATGATCCAAAGATGAAACTAAGTGTATATGTATGCTTGATTTCATTAGACATAATGAAATTATGCACCAATTGATGTAAGATTACTTGTAAGTGATAAACAAGCAGATTATGAAGCGGTTTTTGATTATGTGATGAAATTAATGATATACGAGTGTTTATGATCCCCATACTTGTATGCATGTGTAAGATATTTGAACAAATTGAGAATTGAGTATACATGACTTGAAATGGGTTATTGCATGATATGATGAGATCGATGTTATATACGTACTAATAGATGCTTAAAAATCATCATGTATATATGAATGTTTAAAGTATTTGGCTAAGTTTAATGTTTGGGTAAATTCCATGTATATGATGCAATGGGTTGTTTTATTGTGATGAAACAATCCAAAGTTCTTGTATGAGATTGATAGATTAGCATACAATGATTGAAATTATGTTAAATTGATGTAACAACTGTATGAACTTAATAGAGAAATTTAGCTAAAACGGTGGCCTAGAAATGCCGCCTACCGAGTAATTGATGAAAAGCCTAAATGAGTTTGTTGAACTTAAATGCGCATTTAATATGTTAATAGACAGTTGACTTTTAAAAACTCAAACTGACCTATAATAAGATCGAGTGATATTTTTGATATAAAATCCATAAGGTGGAATAGTCATGATAAATGGTGATTATTCTAACCATCTTGCGAATGATAAATGATAGTTTGACGCTTGACAAGCTAGGTGGAGCCTTGTGAAGAAGCGGGTCAAACCGATCAAGTATGCGGGAAAAAGCATAATCAGATTTCAAGTAAGTGAAGCTTACATCCTCCTAGTAGAATACTTACTTTTTGTATTGGTTATGAAAAAGATAAATCAATATTTGAAATAGGAAGTTCCGATGCAGAATAATACGGGTCGGAATAAGTGAAAATGGTAAGAAATCATTGTTATGGTAATAAAGGGTAAAAACGGAAAGTTAGCCATGTGACGACAAACAAACAAGGAGTTTTGAAAGAGAGACCTTAGGGTAAAAAGGATAAAATGGTGATTTGGTTACGAGTAAACGTATAGAAACAATTTAAGAAACAGACACCCTATGGCGTAAGCCATAATGGGATAAACGAATAAAGGAATGATCTTTAATTAATATAATTATACCGTGTAAACTAAAAAGGGTTATATGGATAAGATGGTAAATACATACCATCTCATAAAAATAAAATGGTCATTTAGGCCAAGTGGGTCAAATGGTGACATTGTCGCCATTTGACAATAATGACTAATGGTCGCTTGTTGAGTTTTGAGCTCATAGGAAGAGCAGCATACGGATTTCATTGCTTTTAATTGAAGCTTAATTATTACAAGGTATTAAAACGGGTCAATACTATGACCCGAGCCAGGTACGTGTAACGGGTCAAACTTTCATCTAGAACTTATGGTCCGATGAGAGTTAAATGAGATTTGGATGAACATTGGATTACCTAAAGAGAGGTATATCTAGTAATTTAAATTCTGGATACTACGTTCTTAGGAACACAGTGAAAATAAAATGGAATAGGAGTTAAAGATGCTTGTTTGGTCAAAATATGCATTTAAATGTCCTTCGTGTTAAAAAAGGCTATAGTTTGACCAAGAAGCCCTTCAATGATAAATCGACCAAACAACCTTTGAGGGTAGTTTAAAAATGAGTTTTATAAGAAAGTACACCCTTGCGGTAGTGTAATAGTAAATGGCATAAGCCGTTTTGGCTTAATGCCTCACAACGGGTCTTTTTCGTAAATTGTCAAACCGAATGGTAGAATTTGAAAATATATCATTTTCTATAACCAATCCATCATAAATATAGTTGTGGTGGAAAATAAATAGATATCTTAGTGAGGAAATGAGAAGTGAGGTAAGAGGAAGTGAGATTTAAGCTTAAGTGCTTAAATCTCTTAATGGGTCAAAATGAATATATACATAAACCGGGAATGGATGCGTAATTCATAAGAATTAAGAATTCGGGATTTGGAATTCGGGTTATTTATGTAAGAAAACATTTTACGGACATTTAGAAACCAGTCTTGACCCCACGCAACAATCTGCATGGCGTCGCCGACGCCGCTATAAGCCGTCGCCGACGCCATCTCAAAAATTATATTTTCTGATTTGATTTTTTTACCAAGTCGATTACGTTATGCTTTCGGAAATTCGCTATAATACTAATACTTGAAAATTTCCATTTTAGGGTAATCGTAAACACCTTTTGATGACGATCAAGCTCAATGAAGAAACGAACACGATCAAATATCAAGCTTCCGTATTTGGTTTCATTGTTATGGAACTAATCAATAACAATATGTCAAAATGTTCAGGTGATACAGTTTTAATAAACTCAAAAATATGTATGAACTTATGTTCGCATTTTTACATTTAAATGCGAAATTTTTTAAAGAAATTCAATATAATAAGATAGGATCTTACAAGGTTGAAGTGATGGTTGAGGTGGTGGTAGTGGGTTGATGGTGGAGGTGGTTGTAAGGTTTCTTGATTTATATATATATATATATATATATATATATATATATATATATATATATATATATATATATATATATATATATATATATGATCAAGATTAAGGGAAAACCATTTTGAGTTGTCAGAACTTAAAAAATTATGTCTTCTCGTGTGAGTTTTGCCCCTATTTTTTCACACCCTATACTAAAATGTTTAGAAAGACTGCCGTAAATAATAATTTTTTTAATTGATGTTTTTGGCCCCTAAAAGCGGCTGTAAAAAGATGATAACATAAGCATTAAAATCACTTTTTTACAGTATTGCCTTAAATGAAAAAGAACTAGTTTTTTTTTGGGAAAATTTGATTTTTTTTAGAATTTTTGGTAATTTTTTTATGAAAAAACCTTTCGTAAGGCAGAGTTATTTAAGTTCTCATGACTCGTATAAGTTTTTATTTTATCCTAACCCTAATATATATACATATATATATATATGGCTCGATTCAAATGAAACCACCACAAGTTGTGAGAACCATGAAAAGTTTTTCTTTTCGCGCGAGTTGGGACAATTTTTTTGCACAATCGTAGATGAAAATATTATAAACACATTTGTAAAAAAAGTAAAAAAAACATTGTCGATTCAGTAGTTTTGACTGATGCAAGTTTTTTTTACGCGCTATTGTAAATTTTGTACGAAAATAAATATCTTTTACGCCCCATGAAAATGTGGGTATACAACATTAATTTTTTTTTGCTGAAACAAGTGATTATTTTATGACTTTTAAGAAAAAAATTTCGGAAAAATCTTTTAGATGACTTTGTTCTCACAGTTCTCACAACTAAAGCTGGTTCATATTCTAACCAGTCCATATATATATATATATATATATATATATATATATATATATATTGGAGGGTTCAAATGAGAATTTCTTTTGTAAGAATAAAAAGAAGAAATTTAAACAAATAAGAATCATTCATTTTAATTTATTTACTTTTGTATTTAATATTAGTTTAAGTGCATATTTATAAACTTTGATAGATTATTAATTGGTAGTCTTTGTTTTTAATAGCTTAGTACATTAAATTTGTAATTTATTTTCAAAAAATATATTTCTTAAAAAAGAAAAAAAATATTTTAAAACGTAGGATACATTACGAGTTGTGTAGGATGAATTACGAGGCGTTGTAACATAAATTTCCATATGTGTAGTATAAATTTCAAAACGTATAGGATAAATTTTAATGTTTGTAGGCAAAACTTTTAATCTAAATGATGATAGTGTTTATGACTAATTAATTAGTCAAAATAATAATAAATGAGATAAGAGAAAGTATTTAATGTTTTATAGTTCTACCCTTTGTTTTTTTTTCTCAATTTAATTTTCTTCTTAAATGAAGGTTCCTAGTATATATGTATGTATAAATAAGTAAGAAGATGATGGACCCATGTTTATGTTCTTTTTATATTTTTTAATTGCTCAGAGGTATTTTAGTCATTTTATACACACTTAACTGAGAAGTTAACAGATGTTACTGATAAAGACTACCCGAGTGTAAAAATTACAATTACTAGTATCAACTCTATAATTATTAAACCACTAGAAACAAATCTATAATGTTTGTAAAACACAAAAATCAACCGGACATTTAAGTCTTAACTTTATCATGATCTTTTTCATTAATATTAATTATTATTATTATTATTCTTAAAAAACAATTTAGTTTTACTGTAGCAACGTTATAGTACATTAACCAAATTACAAAAGTGTCCTTGTTAGTAAAGACGTATGGGCCATAGGGTGATATAGCCAGATAGGTGAGTGGCAGTGCAAAACACTTTGGAGATTGGACCAGAGATATTTGTTTGCAAGTGATATAGCCAGATAGGTGACTGGCAGTGCAAAACACTTTGGAAATTGGACCAGAGGTTTTTGTTTGCATGTGATTTTGGTTAAAATTAGTATATCAACCTATTAACTGCCATTTATTTTGTATCATTGAAATTAATAAAATATAAAATCACAGTCATCTGTTAATATATAATAAAGTATAAGTCTGAGTTTTGATTCAATCTTATTTTCTTTTTCATACGGCAACATTACAAATACATGTTGACAAGAATTTTCTTTTGTAATTTTATTAAAGAATATATTTAATTTCAAAAAAAAATTGTTTGCATCGTACGAACATAAAATCTCAAAATGATTTTTTACCTTTAATTAACAATTAACATATTTCTAAATACTTTTAAAGTAACCACTACATCCTACATTTAAAGTTATTTTTTTACAACTTTATAAAGTTTTAAATTCACCATTTATATTTTAAATAGTATACACCTTTATCTCAATATTTTTATTTTTTTCTTATAACTCCCTTTCGTTAGGTTTTTTTTACAAAAACTACGTATGCTCTATCTATTTCTTATGAAAACGAAGCGAGGCAGTACCTGCTAAAAACATGGGTACCAGTATTGGTACTATTAGAACAGTTACTGGTATTTATTTACTATTTCCTATGATTTTCGATCAATGTAAAGCACGTAAGAACCTTGGACTTCATTTTGAGCTTATCACGACTTTATTTTGAGCTTACCAAATTCCATTTTTACCACTGTGTCTACGTTTTCATTTAAAACTTATTAAAAATCGATTCGCCCCGCCACGAAACACGGATGTCACCAACTAGTTAATATAAAGAGGACAACTTTTTAGTTATTCAATACTCTAGAAAATATTATTTTTAATACAATTTTTAAGTATGTGTGGACCTTAATGATCAATATTAATGGACTGCAAAGCTAATTGTTTTCAAGTGGGATAAAACAAATCCGACAACATACTTAATCACTAATGTTTGTTCTAGTGGGATAACTAAAACATGCATCAACTAAGAAGACAGAAAATAATAGAACTTAGACTAAGAGAACCTACCTTTATTTGATCTTTTCCATTCTTACCGAACTCCGGCCAACGTTTTCGTCAAGCTTCAGTTTCCTAAGATCAAAATATATATTATATATTTGGCTCGTTTATAGATCAATTGACAAAATAGCTCGAAGGAGTAAAGAAAAAAATCTGCCCGGATTGTATATTAATGCACACAACCTCTTTTTCATTTTACTCAACAAAAAATCGCTATAAGCCTATAACAATCATATAGTTTTAATATTCATCTGTATCGCGTTAACAATATATAAACATACCCTTTATCAGGCAGCCAATGTATCAATCCGGCTGTGACTCCCTTAGTTACAGAGAAAACAGGAAATAAGCTGTCGGGCTGAGCCGGACGAGGATCATCTTTTCCCAGGACTCCAGCTGCAGTGTCAATTATCACTTTCCCGTCTTTGTATGCACAAACCTAACATACACAATAACATAAACTAAAAATAAACTGTCTTTGATAGTGAGCACTAGCATTAGTAGCATTCTTGACCGAGAAAATTTGTCGCAAAAATGGCAATAATTTTAGCACACCTGGATTCCAAGTATCATATCAGTAGTATTCTTTAATTCAACCAAGAAACACCTCAGTTTTGCTTCAATATCAGAATTGACTGGACTGTCATATAACCATCTAGTATCTGAGCCAGCTGATCCATTATTATTCATGTTGCTGAAAAAAATTTATTGCTAGTAAACCAAGGGTGTGAACAAATACAATAAGAGATCAGTATAGTGATTGTGGTTTGCCCAACTTAGAGATTATTTATTAAAATTGTTTGGTTTATCATCTTATTTGCGTCTATAAATGCAGCAGAAGGATCGTTAGGTGGGTGGGCCGCGGGTAAGGTCCCACTTAATGTTCATTTGTTTGTTATCACCACATTTTATGACCAATCATTGTCATCTTGTGTCTATTATTGTACGATTTGGAGGGATCTGAAATGGATTGTTGTTTTGGTGATAGAAATTGATTGATATGAAAAATGAACAGAAACTTGTTGAATTTGTATCCCATATGTGATATTCTTGTAATTTTATATTATTACAGAGATCTTCTTTCTTCATCCCTACTCGACCAATCTGTATTTGTTAGGAGTAAACCTTCGTACAAACACGTGGGCCGACAGGTCCTCACAGAGTTCGTGGTTATGTTCAGTCTTTCCCCCTTTTGTCCCCATGTTTCATACGGATGGTCCCGCACAGCCACCAGGTAAAACGGCAACCGGTTTTCTTGCTTCCAGCTTTTCTAACCGTTGCTGTAGTATAATGCTCACCACCACGGTCACATTCAAGCCATACCCTCCCGTTCCTTACACCAATTTTCTTTGATCGTCGGGTCACAATAACGAAACCATCCGCCTTTTCCGTTTCCTGTGCCCAGTTTTTTAGCTTATCTAAAGAGTTGAAAACCTGTAACATCGATAGCGTTATGTTAGATTCTGTATTTACTCAACTACCCAACATATATAAATAAGTTTTGGTACCATCTTTGTGAGGTACGAATTGGCTGCGCTTGGGGGTGCCTCACCACCATAACCTCCACCGTCAGAATTGACTTGTTGACCGTACAAAGACTGTGTTGCATTGTAACTTTCGTAATCGTCTCCTCTATATCCATCCGAATAGTGTTATTACATGTAAGAATATTCACACCCGTATCCATAATCCGGAAACTCTTGTTACGCAGGATAACATGGTTCATCAATATGGTACGAGTCGTCCACATGGGATGTTTCATCAACGGGAAGATGCTCGTTCAAATCTAGAAACGGTCTGTTTTGATTTCCTTGTATACTTGATACAACATCCTCTTGCTCGTTAGAATCGGGAACACCGGTCTCCCCCTAACAACGATATCATCAGTAGTAAATAATTAAAACAACAAGTAGTTTATCCTAATAACTGTTACCGGATTGGCTTCGGGCACACATGACTCGCCAGAAAACGACCAAAAAAAAGTAGTTGCCGTCCCAGTATGATGACATTTCACCACCTTTAAATGATATCAGATCGAGTAATATAAGCCAAAAAAGAAGAAGCAGAGAATTTCGACGAAGGTTCTCTCAACACTGATATCAAATGCTCTGAATGGCTCTATCTGACAAAGAAATATATGCCTGTCTAGGCCTAGACGGGGCGTATCACTTTACTGCTGTACTTACATGCATGCAGACCACCCAAGTCAAAATCAACCTTCAAGACGCTCCGTCTAGGCCTCGACGACCCGTCTTGGGTAGGTCGGCTTCAGGCTCCGTCTAAATCTAGACGCCCCGTCTGATGTGACTGATTTGATATTATACGAGGGCAGGAATGTGGTCGGAGAAAGGAACCCTAGACGCTAGGTCTAGACGACGCGTCTTGAAGGTGTGAAAATAGACAGATGGGTGTGTAAATATGTAGATCCTTAATAAATTTACTCTAGCAATTCTAAAATTTCATATTATTTACCGTCAGTTTTGGTCCTATTAATAAATTTGTCTCTAGCAATTCTAAAATTTTATAAATAAATTAAGAAAAAAATAGAACTCCAACTGGTGCTATATCACGACTCCCCGGCCAAGGAACCCAAAATATACTTGTAGGACTCTTATTCGGTGGTGTTGGCGTCCACGAGTCAAACTGGAAACAAACATGGAAATTTAACGCGAGCCTGAAAAATCGTGTACGTAAGACATTATTAGTTATTGTTGGGGATAATTCGAAAATGCTTGGATAAATCTGAAGTCGTGTAATCACTATCAGATCAAACAATTGGAGTGGCTACCAATCTTTAATCGGATAAAATCAGAAAAATTCTAGATTTTAGTATGGAAATTTTTATTATGAGATTTTGGGGATTCGTCTCGAATGAAAATTCGTCCAGTGTGTTCTCTCAGAAATTTGGGAGCGTATTTTCAGTTTTTCACAACTGCTTGCAGTTTCAATTTTGAACAAAAACATCTTTAGTCCCTTAAGTTTCCAAAAGTGCATATTTAGCCCGAAATTCAATTGCCGAAATTCAATTTCCGAGTCGACCCAGCCAGGGGCTCTGCCCCTTGCACCCCGTCAGGGGCTGCCGCCTCTTGGACCCTGCTCCCATGGGCGCTGCCCCCTTGGATCCCCCGTTAGTCCCGATGACATTCAAATAAGCGTGCACTCTTATTTGAACGTCACACGCAATCTTAAATTACACTAAAATATCCAACAGTTATAACAAAAGATGAAGAATACGCAAAAAGATGGAAGTAAAGATTGACGGTGTTATAAGCACAACAACAATAACTAATTTCCACGTCTTTAAATATTAATTTTATCATTATTTTTCCATTATTAGCTGCAAGACATGGAACCGAAACAGGAATCTAGACAAATGTACATAAAATGATTACATTAAATTAAAAAAAACACCATACTTGTTTCTCTATCTTTTAAATTCGAAATAATATGGTCAGTCAGTTTAAGTTACCATATAGAGTACGCATTTTTAATTATATAATTAGACATATCAATCCATTAGATCGATTTAAACCAGAGTGGTTTATTTAAGTGTTTTTGCGGGTTAGATTTAGTGTGAGTCGAACTCATTTTATTTAGACTCAACCTACGAATTTTAGTGGAAAAAGTTCACCTCTCTTTCCTTCACCGGCCACTCGGCCAGAGAAGTTGTAAAAATATTAAAAGCAATTGAGAAATCCGAAATTTCTAACACCATTTTCCGTTGGAAACATGTTACAAATCATGTTTTCTAACGAATATGTGACCAACATGTGATGTAGGAAACCCGTTCCCTATGACTGGTTTCCTACGCCTTTTCCTACCAATTTGCGACACAAAAAGGACGTCGGAAACTAGGGGTGTTCACAGGGTTGGTTTCAAACTATAAAACCACCCAAACCGGTCATTCATTTGGTTTCACAATAAGTTTTTTTTCTTTAACTTTCGGTTGGTCGTTTTCAAGGTTTTTAAACCATAGTGAACGGTTTGGTTTATGGTTTATACAAAAAACCGGTTTTATAAAACTGGACCGGCGTAACGTTTTGATACCATATTTACTCTTTTTATATATTTTATCTTACACATATTTAAATATTTATACTTTATATTAGACTAGGTTTAGCACCTGTGTGATACACAGGCATAGGAATGGAACATGTCGTGAATGATAAATAGATAAGAAACATATGAAGTAATTTTAAAATTGTAAATTGGAATACAAAGTAAATCGATAATTTAACATAATACAAGAATGATTTATAGATCTCAACAAAAACCAATATTAAAAGAGACAAGAATGATAAATTTCGCATTTTATTTAAAATACTCCGGATCCGGTTTACATGACGACTCGGGTTTCGAGGATTCATTTTTGACAGATGTTACAAAAGTTGAATCAACTGAGAATAAGTGTGGAAATTTATCTTTCATCCGGTATTCACGCTCCCAAGTAAACTTTTGTCCACGTTTAGACTCCCAAGAAACCTTGATAATCGGAATGCTACTTCGCTTCAAATGTTTCTCATCACGATCCTTAATTTCAATTGGTCTTTTGATAAAATGGATCGACTCGTCGATTTTGATATCTTCAAGTGGGACGTGTAAGTTCTCATCGGCAAGACACTTCTTTATATTAGACACATCACAGATATGGTAGATTCTACTGAGTTCTTCAAGCAGCTCGAGTCTGTAAGCCCCAATTATGATTCACTATAGAGTTTTGAAAGGACTAACGTAGCTAGGTGCTAGTTTACCTTTCTTTCCAAATCTAACAACGCCCTTCCAAGTAGAAACTTTTAGAAGTACTCGATCACCGACACTGAATTTGACTGGTTTGCGTCATCTGTCAACATAACTTGTCTGACGACTTCTAGCTGCCGAAAGATTATTGCGAATTTGGTTTATCAGTTGTCTCTTGAATCAACTCAGGCTCTGTAATCTGTGCTTCACCAACTTCATGCTAACACATAGGAGATCGACACTTTCATCTGTATAATGCTTCTAAAGGAGCCATATTGATGCTCGAATGGTAAATGTTGTTATAAGAGAACTCAATTTATGACATATGAACATCTAGTTCCCTTTGAAGTCGATAACACATGAATGTAGCATGTCTTCAAGCATTTGTATGCTACGCTCGGACTAACCATCAATTTGCGGGTGGTAAGCAATACTGAGATCAGGTTGAGTGCCCAACGCCGATTGCACAGCCTGCAACTTCGAGAGGTAAAACGTCCATCCCGATCAGAAATGATACTTAAAGGTATCCCGTGTCGACTCATGATTTCATCGATATAGATTCAAGTTAACTTCTGGTTCTTATAATCCAAATAACCCAAATAGTGTCATATCTATCCGGAGGTGCGAGGTAACCTGGTAATAAAATCCACGGTTGTGTTTCCCACTTCCAAACTGGAATTTCTGGTTGTACAAGTAAACTCGAAGGTCGTTGATATTACGCCTTTACTTTATAACATGTGAGACACTTCGAAACAAACAGAGCTATATCTTTCTTCATTCTAGGCCACCAGTAAGTAGTTCAGAGATCATGATACATTTTATCAACACCTAGATGAATCGAATATCGAGACTTATGGGCTTCATTCATAAAGAAAGTACGGAGATCATCACGGTCAAGTATCCACATTCGGTTCAAATAAAGGAGAAGCCCATTAGACATAGATTCTAATTTTGTTTCCACTCCACAAGACAACTCATCACGTAAGTCTTTCTCCGTAACAGAAATATGTTGGGTTTCACGAATACGATTCTCGATATCAGTCAAAATTTGTGAACACACAAGACGAACATAATTTGCATGCTCTTTATGACTAAGGGCATCAACCACGACATTCGCCTTTTCAGGATAGTAGCGAATCTCGCATTCGTAATCATTCAACAATTCAACCCAATCTCGTTGATGCATGTTTAATTCTTTTTGATCGAGGATATGTTAAAGGCTTTTGTGATCGGTGTAGACTTCACATTTTGTACCATAAAGGTAATGCCTCCAAATATTTAGAGCGAACACGATCGCCAAGCTCAAGATCATGAGTGGTGTAATTCTTTTCATGAAACTTTAGTTGTTTCGAGGCATAAGCTATCACCTTGCCTCATTGCATCAAGAAACAAACAAGTCCCTAGCCCGATGCATCACAGTAGACAACAAAATCGTCACAACCTTCAGGTAGAGTAAGAATTGGTGCATCGCATAATATCTGCTTCAAGGTTTGAAAAGCCTCTTCTTACTTCGGCCCCCAATCAAATGGTTTGTCTTTGTGAGTCAAGGGAGTGAGTGGTAACACAATCCTTGAAAAGTTGGTGATAAAACACCGATAGTAACAAACTAAAACAAGGAAAGATCGAATTTCAGTAGGTGTACATGGAGTATGCCAATTTTTAACAACTTCAATCTTTGTAGGATCAACGTAAATAACCCTTGTCGTTTACGACATGGCCAAGGAATTGTACTTCTTTAAACCAGAACTCATACTATGTGAACTTTGTGTATAGTTTTTATGTTTGTGACAGTTCCAGTATGAGACGAAGGCGTCGTTTATGATCGGTCTTGGTCTTGGAATAAATCAAGATATCATCGATAAAGACGATGACGAAAAGGTCCAAGTATGGTTTGCAAACGCAATTCATCAAGTCCATAAACACCGCTGTTGCGTTCGTCAGCCCAAAAGGCATGCCCATGAACTCACAATTACCATAGCGAGTGCGGCAGGCCATTTTAGGAACATCGTCATCCCAAACCCTAAGCTGATAATAGCCAGATCGTAAATCAATATTCGAGAAGCAAGTAGCACCTTGAAGTTGATCCAATAGTTATCAATTCGCGACAGAGGATAACGATTCTTGATGGTTAACTTGTTAAGTTCACAATAGTCAATGCACATACGAAACAAACCATCCTTTTTCTTCATGAACAAAACTAGCTCACCCCATGGAGATGAGCCAGGGAAAATGAAGCCTTTGTGAATCAATTCTTGCAACTGACTAGCTAACTCTCGCATCTCGAACGGAGCTAGTCAATACGATGATTTTGCAACGTAAGTTGCTCCTGGTACAAGATCGATATGAAATTGGACTTCTCGCATAGGAGGAAGTCCATACATGTCTTTTTGGAACACTTGAGGAAAATCACGAATGATAGGAATATCTTCTAACTTCTTTTCCTTGCTTTTCTACTCCACAACGCGGGCTAAGAAAGCCACATATTCTTTTCGTAGGTACTTTTGGGGTTGGATGCGAGACATTAACTTGAGCCCCTTTAAGGAAGTCTCGCTAAAAAATCGAAGAACTTGACCATCAGTGTGAGGAACTCAAATATACTTTTGGAAGCACACAATTTCAGCATGTTTTTTGGTTAGCTCATCCATACCAATGATCACATCAAAATTCCCCAACTTTATCGGAACAAGATCAATATGAAATTCATGCTTGTTTAAGTTAAGTGTACATCCATGAATCCCCAAATTAATAATAACAGGCTTCTCGTCAGCTACTTTCGACAATGAAAGAATCGGCCAGATTTGTACGAGGGACACCAAGCATCAACTCAAAATCCAAGGACACAAAACTTTATATGCCCTTGATGAACAAAAAATCATCTTCCCCTGTTTTGGTTTCCACTCCACATGAAATTTTAATTCCTTTAAAAACTTTTATAATACCCGAATAGTGATGTTTGAACATCATTCTTACGTGCCATATGTCTGCCCATAAACCATTTTCAGTACCGGTAATGATCAGCTCTTATAAGAAGTCGTATTCTGCCCTTTGTCTTTGAATTCCGATGTTTATAGCCCGTCGTATTAACAACATTGCTTCATCATAATTTTTTAATTTGCAGGAAGCAATCTTGTGTCCCTGTTCGTGACAATAGTAAGATTTCTTGTTACTTGTTTCCTTCTCCTTCGATCTTCCCTCCTTTCTTCAGAGTAATGTTGCCATAGCGTGGTTGTTGATGTCTACCGAATTGTATCCATGGCTCTGATACCTTGGATATCAGAGATTGACACAACGGAAGTAGAACCCATCTTGATGCAGTTACAGAAGCATTCAAATGGCTCAAGAACAAATAGTACTCAATGACGATAAAAAAGAACTGAATCGTTCCAAGAACAATGTTCTTTCAATTCAAAATCAACCAAAAACTAACTAATAGTAAAATTTAGACCCTAATTTATAGACTAGGAAATAAAAAGATAAAATATTAAATTCAAATAAAGAGATAACTAAAGAGATCGGGTCTATCCGCATCATTCTCCCCATCTTCAAAAAAGTCGTCATCGAGTTTTGCCTATGAACAAAAGTCACCTGGGTCAAAAGGAACATCAACCCGATTCCTCTTTAATATTATCAACACTACCCACCTAAACAACCCAACTTTACGAGTCAGCTCTTTTGACTTTAGATATATTTAGATATATACCACCTAGATTAAATGTAGTAATCGACAATATCCTATTCACGAATTGAAAATGATGAACACCAAGGTTAGCTAAATTAACGTGCCCTTTATGCTTTCCAT
This sequence comes from Scalesia atractyloides, assembly GCA_947069175.1. Classification (NCBI taxonomy): domain Eukaryota; kingdom Viridiplantae; phylum Streptophyta; class Magnoliopsida; order Asterales; family Asteraceae; genus Scalesia; species Scalesia atractyloides. The sequence goes on from CAMTDV010000008.1 coordinate 80,324,588, forward strand.
ATGGATTACTATTACACTTAGCAACCCCACAATTCTCTCCATTTTGAATTTTATCAACAAAATTAAATTTATCTCCCTTTTTAATATTATCAACATAAAAGACAACACCAATATTACCATATTATAAGTTAGGAATATTTTTGTGCTTTATGGAATTTACTCCAAGCATAGGGAGTTTTCCAAAAATTTTTTTTGAGTTTTCACTTTCAAATGTTTTCATTTTTTGTATTTTAACCTCTTTGTTTTTTATTTTTAACCCAAAACTTTTCATCTTTTACAATTTAACACCTAACACATTTTTATTTTCAACTTTGATCCCTGTATTTTTCAACTTTTGCAAATTTTTTGTTTTACATTTCATTCTAATTTTGCGAGTGAACACGGACGTGTGGGTTTCAACGTTGTTTCGACTATTTTTTCTCGTTTGACAGGACCGTCATAATGTGTCTATTTTTCCCGTTTGATAGGTTCGTCCAAACGCCCGTGGTCGTAGATCGACTTAGTTATTCTTTTCTACTTTTACATTTCAATCTAATTTCTTCGCATTAACATATCGCAACGGGCATGCATAGTTCAACGATTTTACGTATGCTTTTCGTTAGGTGTTATTTCTTCCTTTTGTTTTATTTTTTTTTACGAGCTTTTCCGGTGTTGTTGGTCGCTGGTAGTTGTGTGGCATTAATGCTTCTTGGCATGGTCTATGCCCCAGCCGACACACGGGGGCCTTAATACTAGTTATCGATAATTTGAATATCCCTTACTTTTTGAACTTCTGGAATCATTGGAGACGAAACCTTATGCAATTCAAAATCTAGACTTCCCCTATTTGATAGCCTTGATATTGAGATTTCCAAATTCAGCGCAACACCACCCAGAACGACCATGCTTTGCAAGTCACCACCACCATAGAACCACTTTCAGAACCCAATTCATCAACACCGGTCAACGATGTCACACCCCCATGTTATCCGTTTCACATCAGAGCCGGGGCCTAAACCGAATGGAATCTTCATCGCACAGCGGAAGCATACATGATGGCTAAGATTTCTAGTAACTGAACGCCCGCTAACTACTCGAATCCCCATGGGTTCCACTATTCTAATCGTGCCATACTTGTAATTATAACCTGAGAAAGAACATGCGAAAAATCAACATAAAGTTGGCGAATTCATAGTTTGTCTGTTTTTGTTTAAGATGAATCATAAAACATTTGCGCATTTTGCGTTCGAAAACCGGTTTGTGGGATCATAGTATCCCAAAGCATTTGAAATGTCATGTATGTATAACAGTATTGAAATGTTTTCCATGTTGCTTGAAAATCCATGCATATAACTGTTATGTTTATAAACCGGTGATAAAATGTTTTCAATCGTATCTGTAAATAAACCGGCGTTGAAATGTTTTATGTCATAATTGTAAACCGGTATTGAAATCGTAGTATGTAGTTTTCTTATGGAATCTAAGGATCAGTCAGTGTGTAGCTAATACACTGGCCAATGTGCCATAAGTAAGTAACCAACCCGAGACAACTTTGACATCATTGGGATCACAAAAGCACTCCTTAACCGGTTAGCATACCAGGAGTGGAGTGTGTCTCAAACTCGATAGATATATACCTTTTGCACCTTGGTCACTACGTGATTAATGTCATCATCCTACTTACGCACAGTGATCTGTTATAATCTAATCCCATAGCTACATACCAATTGTTATAAATCTGTGTTATTGTGCCTAGCCCATGTTTCCTTGATTTTGGGCCTAGCCCATGCTTTCTTGTCATTGGGCCTAGCCCATGTTATTTTGTCCTTGGGCCTAGCCCATTTTATTTAGTCTTTGGGCCTAGCCCATGTTTTCAATAAAATTGGGGGCCTTGCCCCCTAGTTGTGACTATGAAAATCCCGTCACTGGTCGTAAAACTCATGCATGTTTCGAAAAGCTTTGTATAGCTGTGAAAATCGGTAAGTTTAGCATAAACCTTTCGTAAACCATTTGTGTTCATTGAAATCTATTTGTAACATGGTTTAGAAATATGTGATTTTCGTTTATCTAAACGTTGTGTTCTTTTGTAAAACTTGCATGTCTTTCCACCCCGAAAACATGTATAAAAATGTAAACCGGTAAAAAGTGGGGGTTATGAACTCACCTGTTGTCCTTGTGCAAAGCTTGCTTAATGTGATTTCCGTAGTGTTGTCTCCACAACTTGACTTGCTAGCATGCAATCTAGTGTATTCCTAAAATGGAATAACTTGTGAGTTTCTAAGAATGACGTAGCTATACTACGTGATACCGAGCTCTACCGAATCGTTACTCATACGATTCTATGAGTTTGTTATTGACTTAACTCGGTTAACCAACCTATGGCTTTCTTAGAATTGATTTTGTTTTCGAGTGATTTGAAATATATGTTTACATCAAAACATAACTATATTTCATGATATCGTATTAGCCGTTATGTACGTCGAAGGATAATTGTATGACTCTTCGTAGTTTTCGTAGATATAATGTATATTATACTCGAAAATATATCCTTATAGATAATGCATTTCGTATTCGCGAGGGTCCGGTGTATCGTTTATAATAAATAAATAATGATGTAATCGTACGCTTGTTATAATCTTGCGGTATCGTGTCGTACTTCGTCAGACGTTTGAATCGAATATAAACAATATATATTATTGTTATAGAAATCCTTCGATAGTATTCGCAAGTGTTCGCGTCGTCGACGTTTGAAATAAATATAACTACATTTATTTTATAAAAGTATTCATCGTTTCGCATTCGAATATATAGTTATATTCGTTGTACGATCTCCGAATTTCATCGTTTGAAACACTACGCACTTTGTATTCATCTTGTAAAAGCGTTCGGAAATTTGGCGTTCGAAATAAATGTAAACAATATACTTATTTTATATCGTCGTTCGAATATATTATCGATGTTTGAAAACTAATTCCCGAATCGTTGACATTTGAAATAATATAATTAATAATGTTCGATTTTAACGGATTGCCGAAACTCGTTGTCTCGTAGTCGCGCACGTTGAAATGTTATCGTATCGATTCGTAAGTGCCGTCAAGATAAATGTACGTATTTATTTTATAACAATCGTTTAAATCGGATGTTTTGACTTTGAATTACAACGCGTTTTGTTTTACGAATTTTACGAAAATTGGGCAGAGTTTCCTTTGTTTTTGGACAATCCCGACAATACTAGTTGTCGATTTATTATCAAAACACAACCTGCAATCAAACAATATATATAATTTTTATCGTCGTGTTTCAAATTTTTAAGCTTCGCCGATTTAATTTCCGATTTATTTATATGTCGACGTTGGTTTGATTTTTAACTAATAATTTTTCGTGAATATTTTTGTCGGATCGATTGTTATTTATTAAATGTTTTGGCGATATCGAATTGTTAACGGGTCGGGTCAAGCTCGGTTTTGCGATTTAAATATTAATAATAATTATAACTAATATAATTAAATTTTGTGTCGTAATTAATTTTTACCGAGTCGTGGGTTGACCCGTTGACCGGGTTTTGACTCGGTTTGAAAAAGTTGACCATGTTGACTTGTTGACCGAACCGAACCGAACACCAAACCTGAAACAACACTTCAATGTTTAAACTGAACCAAAATTGGTTCGACTCGAATCCGAGCCGAAAGTGAACCGAAACAACCAAAACCCGAACCCACCAAAACTGAGCCGTTGACCTGTTGACTTTCCTTGACTATGTGAAACCGAATCTGAACCGAAATCTGAACCGAGTTTGAACCTGAAACCTGTACCAAATGAAACCCGAGCCAAAACTGAACTCTGTGATCCGAAACCTGAACCGAAGGGGAAACCGGAACGGAACAAAACACCACCGCCGCCGCGTGACCGCCGCAGCGACACCGCCGCTGCGCTGTTACTGCCGTCGTCGGCTGTCGCATGTTTCAAAAAGCTTTGTATAGCTGTGAAAATCGGTAAGTTTAGCATAAACCTTTCGTAAACCATTTGTGTTCATTGAAATCTATTTGTAACATGGTTTAGAAATATTTGATTTTCGTTTATCGAAACGTTGTGTTCTTTTGTAAAACTTGCATGTCTTTCCACCCCGAAAACATTTATAAAATGTAAACCGGTAAAAAGTGGGGGTTATGAACTCACCTGTTGTCCTTGTGCAAAGCTAGCTTAATGTGATTTCCGTAGTGTTGTCTCCACAACTTGACTTGCTAGCATGCAATCTAGTGTATTCCTAAAATGGAATAACTTGTGAGTTTCTAAGAATGACGTAGCTATACTACGTGATACCGAGCTCTACCGAATCGTTACTCATACGATTCTATGAGTGTGTTATTGACTTAACTCGGTTAACCAACCTATGGTTTTCTTAGAATTGATTTTGTTTTCGAGTGATTTGAAATATATGTTTACATCAAAACATAACTATATTTCATGATATCGTATTAGCCGTTATGTACGTCGAAGGATAATTGTATGACTCTTCGTAGTTTTCGTAGATATAATGTATATTATACTCGAAAATATATCCTTATAGATAATGCATTTCGTATTCGCGAGGGTCCGGCGTATCGTTTATAATAAATTAATAATGATGTAATCGTACGCTTGTTATAATCTTGCGGTATCGTGTCGTACTTCGTCAGACGTTTGAATCGAATATAAACAATATATATTATTGTTATAGAAATCCTTCGATAGTATTCGCAAGTGTTCGCGTCGTCGACGTTTGAAATAAATATAACTATATTTATTTTATAAAAGTATTCAACGTTTCGACATTCGAATATATAGTTATATTCGTTGTATGATCTCCGAATTTCGTCGTTTGAAACACTACGCACTTTGTATTCGTCTTGTAAAAGCGTTCGGAAATTTGGTGTTCGAAATAAATGTAAACAATATACTTATTTTATATCGTCGTTCGAATATATTACCGATGTTTGAAAACTAATTTCCGAATCGTTGACATTTGAAATAATATAATTAATAATGTTCGATTTTAACGGATTGCCGAAACTTGTTGTCTCGTAGTCGCGCGTGTTGAATTGTTATCGTATCGATTCGTAAGTGCCGTCAAGATAAATGTACGTATTTATTTTATAACAATCGTTTAAATCGGATGTTTTGACTTTGAATTACAACGCGTTTTGTTTTACGAATTTTACGAAAATTGGGCAGAGTTTCCTTTGTTTTTGGACAATCCCGACAATACTAGTTGTCGATTTATTATCAAAACACAACCTGCAATCAAACAATATATATAATTTTTATCGTCGGGTTTCGAATATTAAGCTTCGCCGATTTATTTATATGTCGACGTTGGTTTGATTTTTACGAATAATTTTCCGCGAATATTTTTGTCGGATCGATTGTTATTTATTAAATGTTTTGGCGATATCGAATTGTTAACGGGTCGGGTCGAGCTCGGTTTCGCGATTTAAATATTAATAATAATTATAACTAATATAATTAAATTTCGCGTCGTAATTAATTTTTACCGAGTCGTGGGTTGACCCGTTGACCGTGTTTTGACTGGGTTTGAAAAGTTGACCGTGTTGACTTGTTGACCGAACCGAACCGAACACCGAACCTGAAACAACACTTCAATGTTTAAACTGAACCAAAAATTGGTTCGACTCGAATCCGAGCCGAAAGTGAACCGAAACAACCAAAACCCGAACCCACCAAAACTGAGTCGTTTACCTGTTGACTTTCCTTGACTATGTAGAACCGAATCTGAACCGAAATCTAAACCGAGTTTGAACCTGAAACCTGTACCAAATGAAACCCGAGCCAAAACTGAACTCTGTGATCCGAAACCTGAACTGAAGGGGAAACCGGAACCGAACAAAACACCACCGCTGCCGCGCGACCGCCGCAGCGACGCCGCCACTGTGCTGTTACTGCCGTCGTCGGCTGTCGCCGAGCGATGGCTTCGCTCGCCGTTGAGGGTTACCACCATCTAGCCAGAACCACCCCTGCCATTACCTGAAACATCACACCTCGAGCTGGAGAACGGTGGATCTAGAAAGGTATAAAAGAAAAGAGGGAAATCAAGATGGTTTACCGGAAAACCGCGGCTTCTGTCGCCTAGCCGGAGCCACCGCCGCTGCCACTCTTTCGCTTCTGTCGTCCTCTCTCTCTCTCTCTCCTGTCGCCGTCATCTCTCTCTACCAGTCTCTCTCTCTCTATTTGTCTGGCCGGTTCATGCGTGTGAGTGAGGGTACAAGAGGGGTGTGGGTGTGTGTAGCCGGAAAAGTGACCGGAACCGACCGGAATCACTGCCGGATTCCGGTGACTGGATTAGAGAGAGGAGGGAGAGGTCTTGAGGTGGGGGCTAGGGTTTCACAAAAAATGAGGATGAAGGGAAGAAAAAGAACTTATATAGTTAGGGTTTAGTGAAGTGGGTTGGGCCTAAAGCCCGTTAACGCGTGTTCGGTCTTCGTGCGGCCCAAACACACCTCTTTACGGCCTGTTTTTGAACCCGAATGACGTAATATATTTATTTAGAGTCAAAAGTGTTTCAAATTATATCGGAGGTCGGTGTTTGACGTGTTCGTTTGTCAGTTGCGTAAGAATCGCGTAAATCACTACGGTCGTTGTTTCTTCTCGTTTCTCGATCCGGTTTCGACCGTGAATATAAAAATTCGAAGAAAAATCTAAATATGTCATAATATATTAGTATCGAGACGTAACTCGAGTCCGGTGCCCCCGTTTCCCTGTCGATTGTCGGCGCGTCATTTGTTTCCGCGTGATTTCCGTGTTGCTGCTCCCTGATGTTCAGTATTCCGAATAATTTGCATAATTATAATATATTATAAAAATAATCGCAAAATTTGTTTTTTCAAGCTTGTCAGTATTTGTTCGGCATCAGTTCGCTTATCATTTGATTTCGCGTTAGAATCCTTGATTGCCGCCAAATCGCGTAACGTGAAGCAAGTAGACGTTCCTAGGCTTTCCAAAGGCCTGATCGAGTTAATTTACATCTAATTACGCTAATTATGACAGTATTACTGTTCGTTAAGCGTTTAATTATGTCCGGAAAGTGCCGGTTGTCACATTCTCCCCTTGTTATAAAAATTTCGTTCTCGAAATTTGAGTTATGTTATCTCCTTAGATTTTTGTCATACGTAGGTAAGTATTAAAAATACCCAGGTAAATAACCATGTAATCGCATCAAGACTTGTCTGGATTATATGAATAAAATGATAAACTACAACAACATGAACCCACTTGTTCAACTGAATCTGTTTTCAGAATCGATGCCAAGTGAACGAAACGTAATGACATAATCACCAATGTGACTGAGTTTACATGGGTCATACAAATGAGAATCTCAACAATTAGATTTCCAAGACGTTCAAAATCTGTAATTGAATTTCATAAACAATAGAAATTTATACCAACAGAAACTAGCGTTGGTTGTTGGATTGGTGAGACTTTGAATCAACAAGCTCAACTGAATTAGAAACATGAAGATGATCTGTTAACTTTTCGAACCATAAGTTAACACTATTGAATTGCAAGGATACATCGAATTACAACCGAAGTAGTGTATCATTGTCTTAATACATAGTTGCATTAAGACCGCTTTCACTGATTAGCCCAAGCTACAAGTTTATGCCGACGCCACAAGGCATCCTAGTTCTTTGAAATAACTCAATAATAGCGGTGATCGAACAAATTCACCATGTTTACAACGAAAAGTTCAATCAAGTAAGTCTGAATACTTGTTTCAAATAAATCACATAGGATTTTCAACTGGAAATGAGAGAACAATAAATATAATTTTCGGTCGCTAGTGAAATAACAATAAATATCCCAAAAATTTTGACCGATATTGAAAGAACCGTTACGAGGTACACTGAAATAGGCCATAAATTGGTGTACCATCTCCTTAATACATGATTGTATTAAGAATGTTTTAAGAAAATGATTCAACAAGGGGATTTAAAAATGAATAACTAATCAAATAATTAAATCCGTACATGAATTGTGAAAGCGATGTCAGCGCAAGCTTCAACTTAGTGTAACGTCACCACAAGGTGTTCTAACCAATAAATGACTTAACAAGGTGCAGTCTGAACCAGTCTACTATGGTTCGAAACAAATGAATTGCTTGTTGATATTACTTTGAATATGATGGCCTCAATCCATCATATGAAATCCTTGAATTGAACTTTGTATACTTTGAGCAAGTTCAAACAATTGAACTTGGCTTGACTCAATCCAACAATAGATACATGATTCGACCAAGAAGTTTTGAAATGATTACAACGAAAACCCATGTATGCAACTTGGAAAGAAAATGAAATTTCAAGAAATTCGTTGACTCGATATCAAGGAGTCAATACTCACAATAATGCAGGTCATCTAGATCACAAAGCGAAAATTTGAATATAGCGAACCAACTTTTGAATTATTTGATGAAATGACGATTCGAAGTGAAGACCCTGATGGTCTCCACGTATCAAGTTAACCACATGCATAACAAACAAGCCAAGCGCATCATGTAAATCTGTCAAGAAATGATGCAATGTGCGTTTGCTAATCAAGAAGGAATTTTCCGTCACACAATGACCGTTATGAGGAGTAGATGCATGCAAACCTACCCAGTATATGCAAAGTTGAAATTTCAACAAAAGGAGTTCGAGGACTTTACCTGGTATTTACTGTGATGACTTATTGTTTCGTGACACTACCACCGAATGTCGTATATGGCGTAATCGCCATTAATGAAGTAAGGGGAATGCGATTACATGTGACTTCTTTTGCAGCGCCAATTGTTGTGATTTACCATTGTAATAAGTACCGACTGTTATGTATTCTCGTTTGAACGTAATTCAACGTTGTTCGTGTCGCTTACAGGACCACGTGATAGATTGTCGCATTCTAGTCGGTAGTTCTCCCGCTGACGGGATTTGCATCGTTGTCGAAATGTCGTGTTTCCTCAAGTTCGCGCCTCGAAATTCGTATGTGATGTACTTCTACATCCGTTGTCGAATCGTTTCAGTTTCACGCATTTTTGCGCACTAGTGTTTTCGTTTTACGTAGGTTACCTGCTCGGGTAAATAAAATAGTAGCGACAATATATGTAATGTGTTTGTCCGAGCTAATAATCGTGGTTCCTACGTGCTGACCTTTAATGAATATTGACATAAGCTTTCCAAAGGTCTTAAATGCATGTTGTCAAAACTCTCAAAGTTTTGCTTACGGTATGTAATGTTTTCGTGTATTGTGTATCAAATACAACACTAGTGTATGATTAACATCATAATTGTTGACTTACTGTTTTCGGCCACGGTTGGAACCCATATTCGAGTACTAGGCGTTCTGTATGTATTCAAGTCTTAACGATCTAATGTCCCCAAAGGAAAGTGAGGTTAAAGCCTAGGTATCTCCACTGAAACCTATTTGTTATGATAGCCAGGTTTGATACCTAATTCGCTAAAACCTATAGCTCTGATATCACTCTGGTATCAGAGCGGGGGTTGATACCTAGTTCCCCAGAACCTATGGCTCTGATACCATTCTATCACACCCCATGTTATTCGTTTCACATCAGAGCCAGGGCGTAAACCGAATGGCATCTTCATCGCACAGCGGAAGCAGACGTGATGGCTAAGATTTCTAGTAACTGAACGCCCGCTAATTACTCGAATCCCCATGGGTTCCACTATTCCAACCGTGCCATACTTGTAATTATAACTTGAGAAAGATCATGCAAAAAATCAACATAAAGTTGGCGAGTTCATAGTTTGTCTGTTTTTTGTTTCAGATGAATCATAAAACATTTGCGCATTTTGCATTCGAAAACCGGTTTGTGGGATCATAGTATCCCAAAGCATTTGAAATGTCATGTCTGTATAACAGTATTGAAATGTTTTCCATGTTGTTTGCAAATCCATGCATATAACTATTATGTTTATAAACCGGTGATAAAATGTTTTCAATCGTATCTGTAATAAACCGGCGTTGAAATGTTTTCTGTTATAATTGTAAACCGTTATTGAAATCATAGTATGTAGTTTTCCTATGGAATCTAAGGATCAGTCAGTGTGTAGCTAATACACTGGCCTATGTGCCATAAGTAAGTAACCAACCCGAGACAACTTTGACATCATTGGGATCACAAAAGCACTCCTTAACCGGTTAGCATACCAGGAGTGGAGCGTGTCTCAAACTCGATAGATCTATACCTTTTGCACCTTGGTCACTACCTGATTAATGGTTACTATTGAAATCATCCTACTTACGCACAGTGATCTGTTATAATCTAATCCCATTGCTACATACCAATTGTTATAAATCTGTGTTATTGGGCCTAGCCCATGTTTTCAATAAAATTGGGGGCCTTGCCCTCTAGTTGTGACTATGACAATCCCGTCACTAGTCGAAAAACTCATGCATGTTTCGAAAAGCATTGTATAGCTGTGAAAATCGGTAAGTTTAGTATAAACCTTTCGTAAACCATTTGTATTCATTGAAATCTGTTTGTAACATGGTTTAGAAATATGTGATTTTCGTTTATCGAAACGTTGTGTTCTTTTGCAAAACTTGCATGTCTTTCCACCCCCGAAAACATGTATAAAAATGTAAACCGGTAAAAAGTGAGGGTTGTGAACTCACCTGTTGTCCTTGTGCAAAGCTAGCTTAATGTGATATCCGTAGTGTTGTCTCCACAACTTGACTTGCTAGCATGCAATCTAGTGTATTCCTAAAATGGAATAACTTGTGAGTTTCTAAGAATGACGTAGCTATACTACGTGATACCGAGCTCTACCGAATTGTTACTCATACGATTCTATGAGTGTGTTATTGACTTAACTCGGTTAACCAACCTATGGTTTTCTTAGAATTGATTTTGTTTTCGAGTGGTTTGAAATATATGTTTACATCAAAACATAACTATATTTCATGATATCGTATTAGCCGTTATGTACGTCGACAGATAATTGTATGACTCTTCGTAGTTTTCGTAGATATAATGTATATTATACTCGAAAATATATCCTTATAGATAATGCATTTCGTATTCGCACGAGGGTCCGGCGTATCGTTTATAATAAATAAATAATGATGTAATCGTACGCTTGTTATAATCTTGCGGTATCGGGTCGTACTTCGTCAGACGTTTGAATCGACTATAAACAATATATATTATTGTTATAGAAATCCTTCGAAAGTATTCGCAAGTGTTCGCGTCGTCGACATTTGAAATAAATATAACTACATTTATTTTATAAAAGTATTCAACGTTTCGACATTCGAATAAATAGTTATATTCGTTGTACGATCTCCGAATTTTGTCGTTTGAAACACTACGCACTTTGTATTCGCCTTGTAAAAGCGTTCGGAAATTTGGTGTTCGAAATAAATGTAAACAATATACTTATTTTATATCGTCGTTCGAATACATTATCGATGTTTGAAAACTAATCCCGAATTGTTGACATTTATAATTAATAATATTCGATTTTAACGGATTGCCGAAACTTGTTGTCTCGTAGTCGCGCGCGTTAAAATGTTATCGTATCGATTTGTAAGTGCCGTCAAGGTAAATGTACGTATTTATGTTATAACAATCGTTTAAATCGGATGTTTTGACTTTGAATTACAACACGTTTTGTTTTACGAATTTTACGAAAATCGGGCAGAGTTTCCTCTGTTTTTGGACAATCCCGACAATACTAGTTGTCGATTTATTATCAAAACACAACCTACAATCAAACAATATATATAATTTTTATCGTCGTGTTTCGAATATTAAGCTCCGCCGATTTAATTTCCGATTTATTTATATGTCGACGTTGGTTTGATTTTTAACTAATAATTTTTCGCGAATATTTTTGTCGGATCAATTGTTATTTATTAAATGTTTTGGCATATCGAATTGTTAACGGGTCGGGTCGAGCTCGGTTTCGCGATTTAAATATTAATAATAATTATAACTAATATAATTAAATTTCGCGTCGTAATTAATATTTACCGAGTCGTGGGTTGACCCGTTGACCGGGTTTTGACTGGGTTGACTCGTGTTGACTGGGTTTGACCAGTTGACCGTGTTGACTTGTTGAACGAACCGAACCGAACACCGAACCTGAAACAACACTTCAATGTTTAAACTGAACCAACAATTGGTTTGACTCGAACCCGAGCCGAAAGTGAACCGAAACAACCAAAACCCGAACCCACCAAAACTGAGCCGTTGACCTGTTGACTTTCGTTGACTATGTAGAACCGAATCTGAACCGAGTTTGAACCTAAAACCTGTACCAAATGAAATCCGAGCCAAAACTGAACTCTGTGATCCGAAACCTTAACCGAAGGGGAAACCGGAACCGAACAAAACACCGCCGCCGCCGTGCGACCGCCGTAGCGGCGCCGCCGCACTGTTACTGCCGCCGCCGCACTGTTGCTGCCGCCGTCGTCGGCTGTCGCCGAGCGACGGCTTCGCTCGCCATCGATGGTTGCCACCATCTAGCCAGAACCACCACCGCCATTACCTGAAACATCACACCTCAAGCCGGAGAACGGTGGATCTAGAAAGGTATAAAAGAAAAGAAGGAAATCAAGATGGTTTACCGGAAGGCTTCTATCGCCTAGCCGGAGCCATCGCCGCTGCCACTCATTTGCTCTCGTCGTCCTCTCTCTCTCTCTCCTGTCACCGTCATCTCTCTCTACCAGTCTCTGACGAGTTCATGCGTGTGAGTAAGGGTACAAGAGGGGTGTGGGTGTGTGTAGCCGGAAAAGTGACCGGAACCGACCGGAATCACCGCCGGATTCCGGCGACCGGATTAGAGAGAGGAGGGAGAGGTCTTGAGGTGGGGGCTAGGGTTTCACCAAAAATGAGGATGAAGGGAAGAAAACGAACTTATATAGTTAGGGTTTAGTGAAGTGGGTTGGGCCTAAAGCCCGTTAACACGTGTTCAGTCTTCGTGCAGCCCAAACACACCTCTTTACGGCCTGTTTTTGAACACAAATGACGTAATATATTTATTTAGAGTCGAAAGTGTTTAAAATTATATCGGCGGTCGGTGTTTGACGTGTTCGATTGTCAGTTGCGTAAGAATCGCGTAATCACTACGGTCGTCGTTTCTTCTCGTTTCTCGATCCGGTTTTGACCGTGAATATAAAAATTCGAGGACAAAGCTAAATATGTCATAATATATTAGTATCGAGACGTAACTCGAGTCCGGTGCCCCCGTTTCACTGTCGATTGTCGGCGCGTTATTTGTTTCCGCGTGATTTCCGTGTTGGTGCTCCGTGATGTTCAGTACTCCGAATAATTGGCATAATTATAATATATGATAAATATAATCGTAAAATTTTTTTTTAAGCGTTGTCAGTATTTGTTCGGCATCAGTTCGCTTATCATTCGATTTAGCGTTAGAATCCTTGATTGCCGCCAACTCGCGTAACGTGAAGCAAGTAGACGTTCCTAGGCTTTCCAAAGGCCTGATCGAGTTAATTTACATCTAATTACGCTAATTATGACAGTATTACAGTTTGTTAAGCGCTTAATTTTGTCCGGAAAGTGCCGGTTGTCACATTCTCCCCTTGTTATAAAAATTTCGTCCTCGAAATTTAAGTTAAGTTATCTCCTTAGATTTTTGTCATACGTAGGTAAGCATTAAAAATACCCAGGTAAATAACCATGTAATCGCATCGAGACTTGTCTGGATTATATGAATAAAATGATATACTACAACAACATGAACCCACTTGTTCAACTGAATCTGTTTTCAGAATCGATGCCAAGTGAACGAAACGTAATGACATAATCACTAATGTGACTGAGTTTACATGGGTCATACAAATGAGAATCTCAACAATTAGATTCCTAAGACGTTCACAATTTGTAATTGAATTTCATAAACAATAGAAATTTATACCAACAGAAACTAGCGTTGGTTGTTGGATTGGTGAGACTTTGAATCAACAAGCTCAACTGAATTAGAAACATGAAGATGATCTGTTAACTTTTCGAACCATAAGTTAACACTATTGAATTGCAAGGATACACCGAATTACAACCGAAGTTAGTGTATCATTGTCTTAATACATAGTTGCATTAAGACCGCTTTCAGTGATTAGCCAAAGCTACAAGTTTATACCGACGCCACAAGGCGTCCTAGTTCTTTGAAATAACTCAATAATAGCGATGATCGAACAAATTCACCGTGTTTACAACGAAAAGTTCAATCAAGTAAGTCCGAATACTTGTTCCATATAAATCCCATAGGATTTTCAACTTGAAATGAAAGAACAATAAATATAATTTTTGGTAGCTAGTGTGGAAGAACAATAAATATCCCAAAAAATTTGACCGATAATTGAAAGAACCGTTACGAAGTAGACTGAAATAGGCCATAAATTGGTGTATCATGTAACATTCGTTGAAAAACGGGTTTCAAAACCCGCTTCGTTTGTTAATCAAATATTCAGTTACAAGTTCGTTGCGTATTTATTGTTCAGATTAATTTTAAACTATACATAATTAATAAATATTTTAGAATTTAAAAACCATAATTTATAACTAATAATGATAAGTATAAAAAAAATAAATAATAGGGTAGCCGGGTTTCGAACCCGGGTCTCCCGCAAAGACAAACACACACCACAACACTCCGCCACACACTTCTTTTGTGATAAATACTGAAGCAAATAACACTTATAATAAAAACCCAAAGTCAAACCTGCAAGGCCGCGCATTCAGAACTCGAAATCAACGGAGAAAAACCGAAACTCCGCAATTGTGGCTATTTTCCTTTGACTGAAACGTATAAACTGAATTCGACATCAGTTATAACCGTTGCATAACATCCAGTTGGGTCAAGAACCGTTTCTGTCGATAATTGAAATCTTGACCGTAAATTGTTTGTCTCCAAAAAATCGAAATCCAATCGGACTGTTCATCCTATAAATACCCACTCAAAATCCTTGAAAACATTTCGCTCAGAACCGCACTATCATCCTGAAGCTTTAGTCCTTTCAGAGCACGTCGCCGGAAGTCTCGCACTCGCCGGAATATCACCGGAAAACCGAATCTTTACTCCTAATCGGTATAATTCTCAACTCTTTTGGTAATCCATTATTTAGCATGTATTAATCTTAACCAGACAACCAGATTCTGTTTTTAACAATTTCCGGTCAGATATATGTTCTGTATTTTTGTAAGTGAAGAAGATGAAGTTGAATATGTGTATTAATATAATTAAAATCGGATATTTAACCAGGTTAGACACACAGTCCAGCGGTGGACTGTGTGCAACTACAATACACACGTCCCGAGTTCGAATCACGCATGTTACCGACTTTCTGAAATAAAACCAACATTTTTAAAACCTATTCAGACCAACCCACAGTATGTATATATGAGGAATATAATCCAGTAGTTAAGTAGATTAGACACACAGCCCAACTGGTTGGGCTGTGTGCACTTGAACCGAAGGTCCTGAGTTCGAGTCCGGGTTTCTGTAACCGGTTCGGCCTTATTAAATCATTTTTAATAAAAACTAAACAAGGTTAAAGTTAGTTAGTATATATATATAATTAAAACAGAGAATATTTCGGGTTAGACACGTAGCTCAGTTGGTAGAGCTGCGTGCACACAAACGAAAGGTCCCGAGTTCGAACCCGCGCACCGCCTGAAATACACTGTCAGACCGGTCAGACCTGACAGAAAGTCAACCCATTTTTTTTTATATTTTTACTTATTTATTTAATTGAAAAATCTTTTAAAAATACTTAAAAATAAGATTCTTAAAGTTAGAAAATTTCATTAAACTCACAAAAATAAATCTAAAAATCTCATTAAAAGCACTAACTAAAAACATTAATCTCAAATAAAAAATTTATTTATTTATTGAATCATTTCGTAATTATTTAGGTTAGTTTTTCCCTCGTTGGTTGAATCGTAAACTCGTGCGCATTCATCATCATCAAAGAACGCTCCCCCTGTGAGTGAATCTCTACCAATTCTCCGTTTTAATCATATTTTGGGGTGTATCATGTGTCGTACTATTCTTTTATTTTATGTAAACACTTGTGCATACTTCATATCCGTGATCAAATGTGTATCAAGTGTTGTGTGAATTATATGTAGATTGAATTTATCATTTCAGTGCACACATTTCATTAGGCCCATCAGTTCCCCGTGGGATCCGGGTTGAGCATCAGGAGCCTCATTAGATCGGCTCCGTTAGATTGAGCCTTGATCTCAAATACATCATCATTCATGTCATATACTCATCCAAAGTGGTTTGTGATTGTTTACATATATATGTTTGCTCACATGTGATAAATGCACGAATTTTCTTTGATAAATAAAACAAGAAATTAGTAAAAATGTTTTATCAAGGTTCACTCGCCAACTTTTTTTGACCCAAAATCTCCCCCGTTTTACACATGATACAGGTAATCCAGCTGAGACAGGAAACACTTAGGATGACCTAGAAGAATAAACAAGTTTATGCTTTGGAATAAATATATAGTTTCATTTTCCTTTGTAATTGTATGGATTTTGTTTTTGGATATTTAAGTTTGTAATTTGAATTTAATAAATATGAAACATCTTAGTAAATATCATGAGCTTTGGTGATAACCCAATTATGCCCCGACTTTTATTCCGCTGCGGGTCGGGGTGTGACAGATCATCTCCTTAATACACGATTGTATTAAGAATGTTTTAAGAAAATGATTCAACAAGGGGATTTAAAATGAATAACTAATCAAATAATTAAATCCGTACATGAATTGTGAAAGCGATGTCAGCGCATGCTTCAACTTAGTGTAACGCCACCACAAGGTGTCGTAACCAATAAATGACTTAACAAGGTGCAGACTGAACGAGTCTACTATGGTTCGAAACAAATGAATTGCTTGTTGACGGGCATGTAGTAACTGGAAGGGTACGAGTACCGGTAGTCGGAACGTCCTGTCTAGGCTTGGCATTCGTATAAATCTAAAATAAAGGACCAGTTTGCCTACCTGGGGACTAACGATAAGAGTACGAAGGACCTATTAGGCCAAAGCATGCTATACCAAACGTCGTGTGAGCTAACCCCACTTTGAGTTGTCATTGTGTCTACACCTGGACACTCTCCTTCTATACAACTCGCAATCATATTTTACGATTTTCATTCGGGTGGTGCGAGTGTTAATCAGCCGACACCAATGTGAATCCTACCAAGCCCAATAGTCATGGGGGCCCACATGACTACACAGGCGATAGTATGGGGGACATTGGAGGCCCAAACATGAGCAAACCCAAGACATCCTATGGATGTAGTTAAATTATTGTCAGTTATGTTATTTTTTTAATTCTTTTTACGACACATGATACCTAGAAAATTCTTAAACTCACAGTCTTCCTATATATGTTCCTGTAGATGTCGGCTAGGCAACTACGAGGAGGAAGAAAGTCAGGAAAGTCAAGTGAACGCTTGGCCACACAAATTGCTAAACAAATGGCCGCAGTACTTCCTGACATCGTACTTCAAGTTCAACAAGCTCTCACCGCTAATCCCATCAACCCTCCCAACCAAGAAGACCAGAGCGTCGCCAACCCTCCTTCCAAAACCCCCAAACACTTCAAATCTTGCGATCCCCCAAAGTATGAAGGGACCGAAGGTGTTACCGCCCTCCTTCACTGGTTTGAAGAAATGGAAAACACTTTCCTCAATTGCGATTGTCCCGAGGACCGTAAGGTACGTTATGCATCTGGAAGACTGTTTGGGGTAGCCCTTACCTGATGGAACACGAAAAAGGGTAAGCGAGGAGTTGAAGATGCCATGGCCTTAACATGGGAAGAGTTAAGGGAACTCATGACAAGACGTTTCTGTCCAAGAAGCGAAATCAAAAAGTTGGAAGACGAATTCCACACACTGAAACAAAAGGAAGGAGATCACACTTCCTATAATAAGAGATTTCTCGAGCTGAACCAGATGATCCCTAATTTGTTCACCCCCTTGTACCGCTTAGTCGAACACTACATTCGAGGCCTCCCCTCGAAAATCCAAGACTCGGTTTTAAGCACTTCGCCTGTAACACTTGAAGCCGCAATGGAATTAGCTACAGAACTCACTGAGAATCGCATTCGAAACGGCAAATTCAAAGATGAGAAAAAGAAAGCACCCATTGAGGCCCCAACTCCAAACTACCCCGTCTCCTCCTCGAAGTTTGTTGGTAAGAGGAAACGAAACAACAAGAATTTTGCTGTCACTCAAACCAACCCTCCTATCACTGCTGCACCAATCACCCAAATTGCTCCTTCAGCTGCACCATTCAAAAAGCCATACACCGGCCCACATCCAAAATGCAACCGTTGTCAATACCATCACCCTCCCGAAAGCCCCTGCCAACGTTGCACAAGCTGTGGCCGTGCGGGTCACACCATACAAACCTGCTGTACTCTTCAACGAATGAACCACAATCAACCTCAAACCCAAACTCAAAATCAGATAGTGGGTCAAACCCAACAACCCTTACTTCTACCACCTGCACAACACGCAACCCAATCTTACTATCAACCCAACTACCCCATGATGCAACCCATGCGAGCTTGTTTCAACTGTGGGGATCCAAACCATTTCAGGAACACATGCCCACGCCTAGTGAACATCATCCATGCCCAAGCTCACGCAAACCCGGTGAACCAAGCTAATCAAGCTCCCCCACCTGCCAGAGGGAGAGCTTTCAATATCAATGCCAACCAAGCCAGGGCTGACAACAACGTGGTCAATGGTACGTTTCTCATCAATGGTAGTTATGCATCCATATTATTCGATACTGGTGCGGATAAGAGCTTTGTGTCCTTAGAATTTGAACCTATCCTCGACCAACCTCGTGTTAATCTCATCGAATCTCTAACGATGGAAGTTGCTGACGGAAAACCTGTCTCATTAAATTCTATTATACGCAATTGTACTCTCACCCTAAACGATCACGATTTTCCAATTGACCTTATTCCTATGAAGTTGGGAAGTTTCGATGTTATAATCGGTATGGACTGGCTCAGCCAGCATCACGCTGAAGTGGTGTGCCACAAAAAGTTCATTCGCATTCCTCTCGCAGACGATCAGACACTACGTATTTTTGGGGAAACCCTTCAAAAGGACTCAAATTAATGTCCTGCCTCCAAGCCCGAAGATATCTCCGCAAGAACTATGTCGCATTCCTAACCCACGTCGTCAAAAAGGGAAACAAGGAGAGAAAACTTGAAGATATCCCAGTTGTGAAAGAATTCCCACTAGTCTTTCCCGACGACATTTCAGGACTTCGCATCGATCTTATACCTGGCGCTACACCAGTCGCAAAATCCCCGAGTTCGAATCACGCATGTTACCGACTTTCTGAAATAAAACCAACATTTTTAAAACCTATTAAAACCAACCCACAGTATGTATATATGAGGAATATAATCCAGTAGTTAAGCAGATTAGACACACAGCCCAACTGGTTGGGCTGTGTGCACTCGAACCAAAGGTCGCGAGTTCGAGTCCGGGTTTCTGTAACCGGTTCGGCCTTATTAAATCATTTTTAATAAAAACTAAACAAGGTTAAAGTTAGTTAGTATATATATATAATTAAAACAGAGAATATTTCGGGTTAGACACGTAGCTCAGTTGGTAGAGCTGCGTGCACACAAACGAAAGGTCCCGAGTTCGAACCCGCGCACCGCCTGAAATACACTGTCAGACCTGACAGAAACTCAACCCATTTTTTTATATTTTTACTTATTTATTTAATTGAAAAATCTTTTAAAAATACTTAAAAATAAGATTCTTAAAGTTAGAAAATTTCATTAAACTCACAAAAATAAATCTAAAAATCTCATTAAGAGCACTAATTAAAAACATTAATCTCAAATAAAAAATTTATTTATTTATCGAATCATTTCGTTATTATTTAGGTTAGTTTTTCCCTCGTTGGTTGAATCGTAAACTCGTGCGCATTCATCATCATCAAAGAACGCTCCCACTGTGAGTGAATCTCTACCAATTCCCCGTTTTAATCATATTTTGGGGTGTATCATGTGTCGTACTATTCTTTTATTTTATGTAAACACTTGTGCATACATCATATCCGTGATCAAATGTGTATCAATTGTTGTGTGAATTATATGTAGATTGAATTTATCATTTCAGTGCACGCATTTCATTAGGCCCATCAGTTCCCCGTGGGATACGGGTTGAGCATCAGGAGCCTCATTAGATCAGCTCCGTTAGATTGAGCCTTGATCTCAAATACATCATCATTCATGTCATATACTCATCCAAAGTGGTTTGTGATTGTTTACACATATATGTTTGCTCACATGTGATAAATGCACGAATTTTCTTTGATAAATAAAACAAGAAATTAGTAAAAATGTTTTATAAAGGTTCACTCGCCAACTTTTGTTGACCCAAAATCTCCCCCGTTTTACACATGATACAGGTGATCCAGCTGAGACAGGAAACACTTAGGATGACCTAGAAGAATAAAAAGTTTATGCTTTGGAATAAATATATAGTTTCATTTTCCTTTGTAATTGTATGGATTTTGTTTTTGGATATTTAAGTTTGTAATTTGAATTTAATAAATATGAAACATCTTAGTAAATAACATGAGCTTGGTGATAACCCAATTATGCCCCGACTTTTATTCCGCTGCGGGTCGGGGTGTGACAGATCATCTCCTTAATACACGATTGTATTAAGAATGTTTTAAGAAAATGATTCAACAAGGGGATTTAAAAATGAATAACTAATCAAATAATTAAATCCGTACATGAATTGTGAAAGCGATGTCAGCGCAAGCTTCAACTTAGTGTAACGCCACCACAAGGTGTCGTAACCAATAAATGACTTAACAAGGTGCAGACTGAACCAGTCTACTATGGTTCGAAACAAATGAATTGCTTGTTGATATGACTTTGAATATGATGGCCACAATCCATCATATGAAATCCTTGAATTGAACTTTGTATCCTTTGAGCAAGTTCAAACAATTGAACTTGGTTTGACACAATCCTACAATAGATACATGATTCGACCAAGAAGTTTTGAAATGATTACAACGAAAACCCATGTATGCAACTTGGAAAGAAAATGAAATTTCAAGAAATTCGTTGACTCGATATCAAGGAGTCAATACTCATAATAATGCAGGTCATCTAGATCACAAAGCGAAAATTTGAATATAGAGAACCAACTTTTGAATTATTTGATGAAATGACTATTCGAAGTGAAGACCCTGATGGTCTAAACGTATCAAGTTAACCACATGCGTAACAAACAAGGCATGCGTATCAAGTAAATCTGTCAAAATATGATGCAATGTGCATTCGCTAATCAAGAGGGAATTTTCCGTGACACAATGACCGTTATGAGGAGTAGATGTATGCAAACCAACCCAGTATATATGCAAAGTTGAAATTTCAACAAAAGGAGTTTGAGGACTTTACCTGGTATTTACTGTGATGACTTATTGTTTGTGACACTACCGCCGAATGTCGTATATGGCGTAATCGCTATTAATGAAGTAGGGGGAATGCAATGACATGTGACTTCTTTTGTAGCACCAATTTTGTGATTTATCGTTGTAATAGGTACCGACTATTATGTATTCTTGTTTGAACGTAATTCAACGTTGTTCGTGTCGCTTACAGAACCACGTGATAGATTGTCGCATTCTGGTCGGTAGTTCTCCCGCTGATAGGATTTGCATCGTTGTCGAAATATCGTGTTTCCTCAAGGTCGCACCTCGAAAGTCGTATGTGATGTACTTCTACATCCGTTGTCGTATCGTTTAAGTTTCACGCATTTTTGCGCATTAGTGTTTTCGTTTTACGTAGGTTACCTGCTCGGGTAAATAAAATAGTAGCGACAATATATGTAATGTGTTTGTCCAAGCTAATAATTGTGGTTCCTACGTGCTGACCTTTAATGAATATTGACATAAGCTTTCCAAAGGTCTTAAATGCATGTTGTCAAAACTCTCAAAGTTTTGCTTACGGTATGTAATGTTTTCGTTTACTGTGTATCAAACACAACACTAGTGTATGATTAACATCATAATTGTTGACTTACTGTTTTCGGCCACGGCTGGAACCCATATTCGAGTACTAGGCGTTCTGTATGTATTCAAGTCTTAACGATCTAATGTCCCCAAAGGAACGTGAGGTTAAAGCCTAGGTATCTCCACTGAAACCTATTTGTTATCATAGCCAGGTCTGATACCTAATTCGCTAAAACCTATAGCTCTGATACCACTCTGGTATCAGAGCGGGGGTTGATACCTAGTTCGCCAGAACCTTTGGCTCTGATACCACTCTGTCACACCCCCATGTTATCCGTTTCACATCAGAGCCGCGGCGTAAACCGAATGGCATCTTCATCGCACAGCGGAAGCAGACGTGATGGCTAAGATTTCTAGTAACTGAACGCCCGCTAACTACTCGAATCCCCATGGGTTCCACTATTCCAACCGTGCCATACTTGTAATTATAACCTGAGAAAGAACATGCGAAAAATCAACATAAAGTTGGCGAGTTCATAGTTTGTTTGTTTTGTTTCAGATGAATCATAAACATTTGCGCATTTTGCGTTCGAAAACCGGTTTGTGGGATCATAATATCCCAAAGCATTTGAAATGTCATGTCTGTATAACAGTATTGAAATGTTTTCCATGTTGTTTGCAAATCCATGCATATAACTGTTATGTTTATAAACCGGTGATAAAATGTTTTCAATCGTATATGTAAATAAAACCGGCGTTGAAATGTTTTCTGTCATAATTGTAAACCGGTATTGGAATCGTAGTATGTAGTTTTCCTATGGAATATAAGGATCGGTCAGTGTGTAGCTAATGCACTGGCCTATGTGCCATAAGTAAGTAACCAACCCGAGACAACTTTGACATCATTGAGATCACAAAAGCACTCCATAACCGGTTAGCATACCAGGAGTGGAGCGTGTCTCAAACTCGATAGATCTATACCTTTTGCACCTTGGTCACTACGTGATTAATGGTTACTATTGAAATCATATTACTTACGCACAATGATCTGTTATAATCTAATCCCATAGCTACATACCAATTGTTATAAATCTGTGTTATTGGGCTTAGCCCATGTTTTCTTTATTTTGGGCCTAGCCCATGTTTTCTTGTCATTGGGCCTAGCACATGTTATTTTGTCCTTGGGCCTAGCCCATGTTATTTTGTCCTTGGGCCTAGCCCATGTTATTTTGTCTTTGGGCCTAGCCCATGTTTTCAATAAAATTGGGGACCTTGCCCCCTAGTTGTGACTATGACAATCCCGTCACTAGTCGTAAAACTCATGCATGTTTCGAAAAGCTTTGTATAGCTGTGAAAATCGGTAAGTTAGTATAAACCTTTCGTAAACCATTTGTGTTCATTGAAATTTGTTTGTAACATGGTTTAGAAATATGTGATTTTCGTTTATCGAAACGTTGTGTTTTTTGCAAAACTTGCATGTCTTTCCACCCCCGAAAACATGTATAAAAATGTAAACCGGTAAAAAGTGAGGGTTATGAACTCACCTGTTGTCCTTGTGCAAAGCTAGCTTAATGTGATTTCCGTAGTGTTGTCTCCACAACTTGACTTGCTAGCATGCAATCTAGTGTATTCCTAAAATGGAACAATCTAGTGACAGTACCTCTCTCGTTTGTTATGATGGATAGGTTACTCCTTGTGGAAGTGAGACATAGCTCAACTTCTTTAAATGATGAAATTGAAATACGTTGAAATGTATGATGAACAAACTTTGACCAAGACATTACTAAATCCTACATGGAACTTCTCATAACCGCCTGATAATGCCTCTGATCCTTTGACAAGAATACTTATATATAGGAAGTACCAGCGGCGTATCCACCATATTCTTGTCAAATTCTCATTGACTTTATCCGCAAGTTATGATTAGTTCTATGTGACTCTAAAACAAACACAACAACCAAAACTTGAGTCTTAATTCTGATAGTATACATGTTTGAATGATGACAATACCTCTCTCGTTTGTTATGATGGAGAGGTTAGTCTATGTAGAAATGGAACACAATCCAATTTCTTTAAATGATGAGATGCTATAATTGCTAAATAAGTGAGTACAAAACAAACTTCAATCAAGACAATACTAAATTCTACATGGAACTTCTCATAACCGCCAGATAATGCCTCTGATCCTTTGACAAGAATACTTATATATAGGAAGTACCAGCGGCGTATCCACCATATTCTTGTCAAATTTTCATTGACTTTCTCCGCAAGTTATGATTAGTTCTATGTGACTTTAAAACATAAACAAACTGAAATAGTAATTCGCATTAAGATCCTTGGATAAGATTCCAATTTATAACTGGGATACGGGAAAATTGAGATAACATAAAGAAAAACATAAAAACTAAACGGTTGGAGTTAAATCTTGATTTAACTCGAGGAATCTTATGTTGTATGTGGTGTGGTCTCCTTCCTTTGTGTTTCAATCAATAGAACTCATCATCTAATTTCTTGATTTCGCTCCTTGGGCAAAACCGTCTTGTCATGATTTCCTTCAACTCTTCCCAAGTCAAAGTCATAGCATCTTCAACACCTCGTTTGGCCTTCTCTGTATTCCACCAAGTAAGTGCTATTCCAAATAAACGACCAGTAGCATATCGCACTTTGCGATCATCGGGACAATCGCAGTTTAGAAAAGTGTTCTCCATTTCTTCAAACCAATGGAGGAGAGCGGTGACACCTTCAGTCCCTTCGTATTTTGGAGGGTCGCAGGATTTGAAATGCTTGTAGGTGCATTTAGTGGTATTTGGGGGAGGGTTGATAACATTTTGATCTTCTTGGTTGACAGGATTAGCGGTAAGGGCTTGTTGGATTTGAACTACAACGTTGGGTATTACGACAGCCATTTGTTGAGCGATTAGGGCAGCCATGCGCTCGCGGCTTTTTCCTGCTCTCATCTTCCTACGAGCGAGGCTAGAAGACATCTACAAGGAATACATATCAAGAGTATGAGTTGGATGTTTTTGGGATTATAGGTCGTATTTAGGAATGAACATTTATAAAATAAATATAAAATAATAAATCTACTACATCCATAGGATGTCTTGGGCTTTGCTCCTAATTGGGCATTGCACGCCGCCATACTTCACCTTCGTAATCATGTGGGCCCCCATGAATACCGGGTTTTTCATATGGTTCGCATGTGTTAGCCTGGTTACGCACACTAAAACCCGGAGAAAATCGAGAAATATGTAACGTATGATATTCGGAATGTGTCCAGGTGTGGACACAGTGACACCTCAAAGTGGGGTTAGTTCGAACGACGTTTGGTGTGGCATGCTTTGGCCTAATAGGTCCTTCGTACTCTCATCGTTAGTCCCCAGGTAGGCAATCTGGTCCGTTATATTGGATTTATACGAATGCCAACCTAGACAGGACGTTCCGACTACTGGTACTTGTACCCTTACAGTTACTACATGCCCGTCGCAGAACTCACTTTGATGAGATTTGAAAAATGAAAAACGCGACAAAATCATTGAATAACAAAAGTATGAAGATGATTTGAATATGTGAACATTCAAATATGTATGATGAATGTGTATGTAAGTATGTATGTTGGACTGTAAGTATAAACAAATATGAAACAAATAAATATCATAAGTTTGCATGTAACCACATAATCAATTAAAATCTAGTCAACTATAGTATAGGCTCTAAGGGTCTAATAACCTATCCTATATCCCTATAGTCATGGCTCTGATACCAATCTGTCACACCCCGACCCGCAGCGGAAAAGGTGATCGGGGCATGATTGGGTTATCATCAAAGCTCATGACATTTATTATAACGTTTCATATTTATTATTACAATTTAAAGGGAAAGATACATTCATAATTACATCATGTTCTACACATCATTCTAGACTTCATTATTTTCTTCTAAGGCATTTCCTATGTATTCCTTGCTTCATCCTGTTCACCTGTATCATGTGTAAAAATGGTTTTTGGATCAACAAAAAGTTGGCGAGTGAATCCTATGAAAAACATTTGTACAAGTTTATTGAATTGATAAAATAAAGTGCGTAACCACATATGAGCAAATATGGATGTAAACTTATTCACAAAACACTTAATAATAAATAATGCATAACATACAATAATAGATTGTTTTGAGGCACGCGTTGCTCAACTCGTCTCCCACGAGGAACTGATGGGCCTAATAAATGATTTGCATACAATCTTGATAATATGAAATACATAACTACAAACAACATTTACATTCTAAGTTTAAGTCATAATATGGTATGGCAGGAGTTTAAATAACGAATTAGTTTTAGTGACACATGATACACCCCAAAACGTGTAATTAAAAAGGGGAGTTGTAAGATTCACTCACATTGGGTGCGTTCGGTTGATGATGTTGAATGCGCACGAAGTTTGATTTAACCACGAGTGAAACTAACCTAGATAATAACATAATGTTTCGGTAAATAAGCGAATTTTATTAATCAATTTTAGTAGGATTATTGGATATATTTTTGTGAGTTTAAGGCTATTTTCTAACTTTAAAAATGTTATTTTTAAGTATTTTTAATTGATTTTTAAATAAAATAAATAAATAAAAATAATAAAAAAATGTTGACTTTTTGACCGTTGACTTGTTGACCGTTGACTTGTTGACCGTTGACTTGTGTAAATGTATGCGCCGGGCAGGACTCGAACCCGAGACCTCCCGTTCGCGTGCACGCAGCTCTACCAACTGAGCTACGTGTCTAACCCGAAATATTTCTGTTTTTAATTATATTTATATACTAATTGAATTAATCCGAAAATCATTTATTTTAAAAACGATTTTAATGTCTCGCTCGGTGCTCGCCACAGGTCTCGAACCCGGGACCTGTGGTTTAGTTTGGCACACAGTCTACCGCTGGACTGTGTGTCTAACTTGGTAAATAATCTGGTTTTTATTATACTTATATACAAACTAGCTAAATTTATTTATGTCCTTATATAAAAAGTTTGATAATTGCCAGAATCGGTGCGGTAGCCTAGACTCGAATCCGCGACGTATGATTTACACGCGCACACAGTCCACCACTGGACTGTGTATCTATCTTGGTTATTATTCCGGTTTTCATTAAACTTAAAATCTATTTGCGAGTGAATCCGGTTCAGTTTTAAAAAGGAACATTTTTATTAAGACGAGTGTGCGTGTGACAAGAATCGAACTCGGGACGTATGCGTGTTTATTTGCACACAGTCCACCGCTGGACTGTGTGTCTAACCGAGATATAACTTGATTTAAATTAAACATATATAATACCGAAACTTCATCTTCTTCGTTAAGCTTAACCCAGAACCAATGTACGACTGGTTCGACAATTTAATCAAGTTCTTTAGTGGGCTGTGATTAGCTACATGTGATATTAATAAAAACGAGAAAGATTAGGTGTAAGATATACCGAACAGAGATCCTCTGTTTCGCCGGCGAAATTCCGATGACAGCAGGTTATTCTGGCGACGTGTATCTCGCGGCAGAGGGTCTTCAGGAAGCTTGAGGTGAGTGTGGGTGGCTTCGGTATGAGCTCTAGGTGTTCTGTTTTTAGAATATGGCACAAAGGTGAAGGGGTTCGGTTTTCCGGCGAGTTGCAAGAAGTTTCTGGCGAGTGAAATTTCGTCGGGAATGGGTGTGATTGTGGGCAAAAAGGCTAACAGAGGTTAGAGGGTGTATTTATAGGGAAGGACATCGATGAATTTAGTCCGATTACCGTCTGGATTCGTCGGTCAAATATTTTCCGGCGGTTATGACTGATGTCGCGGACTGGACATCGGTTATAACCGATGTTAAGGTTAATGCTTCGGTTAAATTAGAAGAAACCGTCCAATCTCGGTGATATCGTCGGGATTTCCGATGACTGCGATTTGGGCGCGTCAGTTTTGAATTCGAGTTTGTGTATTTGAATTAATTGTTTCTAATAATGAACAAGAAACACAAGTGGCGGAGTGGTTTGATGGATGAGAGTTAAGTCGTTGCTGCATCTGGTTGACCCGGGTTCGAAACCCGGCTTCAGCCTTTTATTTTTATTTCATTATTTTTAATACTTTTTCAAATGTAACATTTATATTCTAATATACTTATTAATTATGTATCGTTTAAAATTAATTTGGGCATTAAATACGCAACGAAATTTTTAACTGATTGTTCGGTTAATAAACGGAACGGGTTTGGTAAATCCGGTTTTGACGGATGTTACAGTATCCCCTACTTTTTAGAAATTTCGTCCCGAAATTTAAGTAGTGACACATTTGTCTCAAAAGGATGGTGTTTTAATTGGCCATTAAATACTTAGAAAAAGAGTAAGAGTTTAAATTTTTGTTTGAGGCGGTAACGTTCCTTGTAAGGGTTGAGTACCCTGCTACAGGAATCGCTTTTTGTTGCCTAAGGTAAAAATATTGATAAGCAGTGTTGATTCACTGAGTATTATTTCATGCAATAGTTTTGATATGTTTGGAAGGATAAGGTTATATCCTAAAACAAAACTTCTAATACTACAACCTACATGGAACTTCTCATAACCGCCTGACAATGCCTCTGATCCTTTGGCAAGAATACTTATATATAGGAAGTACCAGCGGCGTATCCACCATATTCTTGTCAAATTTTCATTGGTTTTATCAGTAAGTTATGATTGGTTCTATGATTTGACTCTAGAACATAAATAAACACCACAACCAATGTCTGAGTCCTAATTCTGATAGTATACATGTTTGATTGGTGACATAATCCCATTTCTTTAAATGATGAGATGTTATAAATGCTAGATCAGTGAGTATAAAACAAACTTTAACCAAGAAATTACTAAATCCTACATGGAACTTCTCATAACCGCCTGACAATGCCTCTGATCCTTTGGCAAGATTACTTATATATAGGAAGTACCAGCGGCGTATCCACCATATTCTTGTCAAATTTTCATTGGTTTTATCAGTAAATTATGATTGGTTCTATGATGTGACTCTAAAACATAAACAAACACAACAACCAAAGCTTGAGTCTTAATTCTGATAGCATACATGTTTGAATGGTGACAGTTCCTCTCTCGTTTATTATGATGGAGAGTTTAGTTTATGTAGAAATAGAACACTATCCAATTTCTTTAAATGATGAGGTGATATGAATGTTAAATCAGTGAATGTAACACAAATTTCAACCAAGACAATACTAAATCCTACATGGAACTTCTCACAACCGCCTGATAATGCCTCTGATCCTTTGGCAAGAATACTTATATATAGGAAGTACCAGCGGCGTATCCACCATATTCTCGTCAAATTTTCATTGGTTTTATCAGTAAGTTATGATTAGTCCTATGTGACTCTAAAACATAAACAAACACAACAACCAAAGCTTGAGTCTTAATTCTGATAGCATACATGTTTGAATGGTGACAGTTCCTCTCTCGTTTATTATGATGGAGAGTTTAGTTTATGTAGAAATAGAACACAATCCAATTTCTTTAAATGATGAGGTGATATGAATGTTAAATCAGTGAATGTAACACAAATTTCAACCAAGACAATACTAAATCCTACATGGAACTTCTCATAACCGCCTGATAATGCCTCTGATCCTTTGGCAAGAATACTTATATATAGGAAGTACTAGCGGCGTATCCACCATATTCTCGTCAAATTTTCATTGATTTTATCAGTAAGTTATGATTAGTCCTATGTGACTCTAAAACATAAACAAACACAACAACCAAAGCTTGAGTCTTAATTCTGATAGTATACATGTTTGAATGATGACAGTACCTCTCTCGTTTGTTATGATGGAGAGGTTAGTCTATGTAGAAAATGGAACACAATCCAATTTCTTTAAATAATGAGATGATATGAATGCTAAATCAGTGAGTATAACACAAACTTCAACCAAAACAATACTAAATCCTACATGGAACTTCTCATAACCGCCTGATAATGCCTCTGATCCTTTGGCAAGAATACTTATATATAGGAAGTACCAGCGGCGTATCCACCATATTCTTGTCAAATTTTCATTGGCTTTATCCGCAAGTCATGATTAGTTCTATGTGACTCTAATACATAAATAAACACAACCAACCAAAGCTTGAGTCTTAATTATGATAGTATACATGGTTGAATGGTGACAGTACCTCTCTCGTTTGTTATGATGGAGAGGTTAGTCCTTGTGGAAGTGAGTCATAGCTCAACTTCTTTAAATGATGAAATTGAAATACGTTGAAATGTATGATGAACAAACTTCGACCAAGACATTACTAAATCCTACATGGAACTTCTCATAACCGCCTGATAATGCCTCTGATCCTTTGACAAGAATACTTATATATAGGAAGTACCAGCGGTGTATCCACCGT
This sequence comes from Scalesia atractyloides, assembly GCA_947069175.1. NCBI lineage: Eukaryota > Viridiplantae > Streptophyta > Magnoliopsida > Asterales > Asteraceae > Scalesia > Scalesia atractyloides. The sequence goes on from CAMTDV010000008.1 coordinate 80,355,003, forward strand.
ATTCTTGTCAAATTCTCATTAGCTTTATCCGCAAGTTATGATTAGTTCTATGTGACCCTAAAACAAACACAACAACCAAAGCTTGAGTCTTAATTCTGATAGTATACATGTTTGAATGATGACAGTACCTCTCTCGTTTGTTATGATGGAGAGGTTAGTCTATGTAGAAAATGGAACACAATCCAATTTCTTTAAATAATGAGATGATATGAATGCTAAATCAGTGAGTATAACACAAACTTCAACCAAAACAATACTAAATCCTACATGGAACTTCTCATAACCGCCAGATAATGCCTCTGATCCTTTGACAAGAATATTTATATATAGGAAGTACCAGCGGCGTATCCACCATATTCTTGTCAAATTTTCATTGACTTTATCCGCAAGTTATGATTAGTTCTATGTGACTTTAAAACATAAACAAACTGAAATAGTAATTCGCATTAAGATCCTTGGATAAGATTCCAATTTATAACTGGGATACGGGAAAATTGAGATAACATAAAGAAAAACATAAAAACTAAACGGTTGGAGTTAAATCTTGATTTTCGGTGAAGGGGACTAGTTGGGTGGTTTCGTTTGGGCCGTCATTATCTTCAACAGGATTGGCGTTGATGCTGAAAACTCTTCCTCTTGCTGGTGGCCTAGTGATTGGGTTTCCTTGATTTGCTTGGTTAACTGGGTTTGATTGAGCTTGAGCGTTTATGATGTTAACCAATCGAGGGCACGTGTTTCTAAAGTGGGTAGGGTCGCCACAATTAATACAAGCTCGAACATAAGGTAACATGGGGTATTGGGGTTGTTGATAGGTTTGGATCATGTTTTGAGTAGGGGGAGAGATTTGGTTTTGAGAGGTGCGGCAAACCTTGCTCAAATGACCATAGCGTCCACAATTCGCACATAGTCGACAAGGTAAGGTAGATGGATGGTGATAAAAACAGGTGTTACATCGAGGGTGAGGTCCAAGGTATGGTTTCTTATTTGGGTAAGTTGAGTTGGGTGCTACTTGAGTGATGGGGATAGCTTGGATGGGCATGGCTTGTGAAATTGGTTGATTACGTTGGGTGACAATGAAAAGTTGCCCATCTCGTTTTCTCTTAAAAATGGGTTGAGAAGGGGATTCAGTTTGGGTGGAGTTTGAGGTTTCAGTTGATGCTTTATCCTTCTTCTTCTCCTCCTTGAAGTCTTTATTGCGGATGCGGTTCTCGGTGAGCTCTGTAGCTAACTCCATTACTGCTTCCAAAGTTGCAGGCGTGGTACTTATTACAGAGTCCTGAATCTTTGACGGAAGACCTCGAATGTAGTGCTCGATCAAACGGTAGAGGGGAGTGAATAAGTTGGGAACCATTTGATTTAACTCGAGGAATCTTATGTTGTATGTGGTGTGGTCTCCTTCCTTTTGTTTCAATCAATAGAACTCATCATCTAATTTCTTGATTTCGCTCCTTGGGCAAAACCGTCTTGTCATGATTTCCTTCAACTCTTCCCAAGTCAAAGTCATAGCATCTTCAACACCTCGTTTGGCCTTCTCTGTATTCCACCAAGTAAGTGCTATTCCAAATAAACGACCAGTAGCATATCGCACTTTGCGATCATCGGGACAATCGCAGTTTAGAAAAGTGTTCTCCATTTCTTCAAACCAATGGAGGAGAGCGGTGACACCTTCAGTCCCTTCGTATTTTGGAGGGTCGCAGGATTTGAAATGCTTGTAGGTGCATTTAGTGGTATTTGGGGGAGGGTTGATAACATTTTGATCTTCTTGGTTGACAGGATTAGCGGTAAGGGCTTGTTGGATTTGAACTACAACGTTGGGTATTACGACAGCCATTTGTTGAGCGATTAGGGCAGCCATGCGCTCGCGGCTTTTTCCTGCTCTCATCTTCTTACGAGCGAGGCTAGAAGACATCTACAAGGAATACATATCAAGAGTATGAGTTGGATGTTTTTGGGATTATAGGTCGTATTTAGGAATGAACATTTATAAAATAAATATAAAATAATAAATCTACTACATCCATAGGATGTCTTGGGCTTTGCTCGTAATTGGGCATTGCATGCTGCCATACTTCACCTTCGTAATCATGTGGGCCCCCATATATATTAAACATATATAATACCGAAACTTCATCTTCTTCGTTAAGCTTAACCCAGAACCAATGTACGACTGGTTCGACGATTTAATCAAGTTTTTTAGTGGGTTGTGATTAGCTACATGTGAGATTAATAAAAACGAGAAAGATTAGGTGTAAGATATACCGAACAGAGATCCTCTGTTTCGCCGGCGAAATTCCGATGACAGCAGGTTATTCCGGCGACGTGTATCTCGCGGCAGAGGGTCTTCAGGAAGCTTGAGGTGAGTGTGGGTGGCTTCGGTATGAGCTCTAGGTGTTCTGTTTTCTGAATATGGCACAAAGGTGAAGGGGTTCGGTTTTCCGGCGAGTTGCAAAAAGTTTCCGGCGAGTGAAATTTCGTCGGGAATGGGTGTGATTGTGGGCAAAAAGGCTAACAGAGGTTAGAGGGTGTATTTTTAGGGAATGACATCGATAAATTTAGTCCGATTACCGTCTGGATTCGTCGGTCTAATATTTTCCGGCGGTTATGACTGATGTCGCGGACTGGATATCGGTTATAACCGATGTTAAGGTTAATGCTTCGGTTAAATCAGAAGAAACCGTCCAATCTCGGCGAAATCGTCGGGATTTCCGACGACTGCGATTTGGGCGCGTCAGTTTTGAATTCGAGTTTGTGTATTTGAATTAATTGTTTCTAATAATGAACAAGAAACACAAGTGGCGGAGTGCTTTGATGGATGAGAGTTAAGTCGTTGCTGCATCTGGTTGACCCGGGTTCGAAACCCGGCTTCAGCCTTTTATTTTTATTTCATTATTTTTAATACTTTTTCAAATGTAACATTTATATTCTAATATACTTATTAATTATGTATCGTTTAAAATTAATTTGGGCATTAAATACGCAACGAAATTTTTAACTGATTGTTCGGTTAATAAACGGAGCGGGTTTGGTAAATCCGGTTTTTGACGGATGTTACACACAGTCCAGCGGTGGACTGTGTGCAAATACAATGTTCAAGCCTCGAGTTCGATTCATGTACATATCCGGTTCCCGCAATAACAAAACATTTTTTTCCCGGTTCTTTTAAGCTTTACAGAACACCTTTCAGATAGTAATCAAAGCAATGGTCACGGGTTCGAGTGTTAACAGGCATGCCGGTTCGATTGGTTTAAAAACCTTTTTAACTAAATAAAATTCTGAATAATCTAAATAGTATATAAATATAATTAAAATCAGAAATATTTCGAGTTAGACACGTAGCTCAGTTGGTAGAGCTGCGTGCACGTATACGAGAGGTCACGAGTTCGAACCTCGCTCAGCGCATAGAATAAACACGGTCCGACCGGTCAACGGTCAGAGTCAAAAAGTCAACATTTTTTTTATTTATTTTTTTAATCAGAAAATTATTTAAAAATACTTAAAAACAATATTTTTAAAGTTAGAAAATGTCCTTAAACTCACAAAAATAAATCTAAAAAAAAATTCTATCAAGATTATGAATTAAAAGTACTAATCTCAAATAAAATCCATTTATTTACCCAACAATTTTGTTATATTTTTAGGTTAGTTTTTCCTCGTTGATAAAATCCTAAAATTCGTGCGCATCCAACGTTATCAAAGAACGCACCCACTGTGAGTGAATCCTTACAAATTTCCCTTTTTATTCATGTTTTGGGGTGTATCATGTGTCGCTCTAAATATTTCGTTTATTCAAACTTGTGCCATTACCATTATATGACCTAAACTTATGATGTAAATATTGTTTGTTGTGATACGTGTTTACATTTTGTCAAGTTGCGTGCAAAACATTCATTAGGCCCATCAGTTCCTCGTGGGAGACGAGTTGAACATCGCGTGCCTCATTCGATCGGCTCCATTTGATTGAGCCTTCATCTCATTGTTCATTCATTTGGTGTGTGTGCTTGTGCATTTATTGATATTATGTGTTTTGTGATTAAATTACATTTACGTTTATTCATATTTGGTTATGCACAATTTTATCCAAATAACCAACCTAACTAATCCTTTCAAATATTTAAATAAGATTCACTCGCCAACTTATGTTGACCTAAAAACCTATTTTTACACATGATACAGGTGATCCGGTTGAGAAAAGAAACACATAGGATGAACTAGAAGAATAAACAAGTTAATGCCTTGGAATGAACATTTAGTTTTGTTTTCCTTTGTAATTGTACCCTAGTTTGTAAATTGAATGAAAATGTATTTGAACATGTTGTGTTTGTATGTTTATTGTAACTTCTTCTTTAAAGAGAGATAATAAATATGAAACTTTATAGTAAATGTCATGAGCTTTGATGAAAACCCAATCATGCCCCGACTACCATTTTTCCGCTGCGGGTCAGGGTGTGACATGACCAGTTGATCGTGTTGACTTGTTGACCGTACCGAACCGAACACCGAACCTGAAACAACACTTCAATGTTTAAACTGAACCAAAAATTGGTTCGACTCGAATCCGAGCCGAAAGTGAACCGAAACAACCAAAACCCGAACCCACCAAAACTGAGCCGTTGACCTATTGACTTTCGTTGACTATGTAGAACTGAATCTGAACCGAGTTTGAACCTGAAACCTGTACCAAATTAAACCCGAGCCAAACCTGAACTCTGTGATCCGAAACCTGAACCGAAGGGGAAACCAGAACCGAACAAAACACCGGCTCCGCGGCGCGACCGCCGCAGTGGCGCCGCCGCTGCGCTGTTACTGCCGCCGCCGCTGCTGCCGTCGTCGTCTGTTGCCGAGCGACGGCTTTGCTCGCCGTCGAGGGTTGCCACCATCTAGCCGGAACCACCACCGCCATTACCTGAAACATCACCCCTCGAGCCGGAGAACGGTGAATCTAGAAAGGTATAAAAAAAGAGGGAAATCAAGATGGTTTACCAGAAAACCGCGGCTTCTGTCGCCTAGCCGGAGCCACCGCCGCTGCCACTCTTTCCTCTCGTCGTACTCTCTCTCTCTCTTTCTCCTATCAGCGTCATCTCTCTCTACCAGTCTCTCTCTCTATTTGTCTGGCCGGTTCATGCGTGTGAGTGAGGGTATAAGAGGGGTGTGGGTGTGTGTAGCCGGAAAAGTGACCGCAACCGACCGGAATCACCACCGGACTCCGGCGACCGGATTAGAGAGAGGAGGGAGAGGTCTTGAGGTGGGGGCTAGGGTTTCACCAAAAATGAGGATGAAGGGAAGAAAAAGAACTTATATAGTTAGGGTTTAGTGAAGTGGGTTGGGCCTAAAGCCCGTTAACGCTTGTTTAGTCTTCGTGCGGCCCAAACACACCTCTTTAGGGCCCGTTTTTGAACCCGAATGACGTAATATATTTATTTAGAGTCGATAGTGTTTTAAATTATATCGGAGGTCGGTGTTTGACGTGTTCGTTTGTCAGTTGCGTAGGAATCGCGTAAATCACTACAGTCGTCGTTTCTTCTTGTTTCTCGATCCGGTTTCGATCGTGAATATAAAATTCGAAGACAAAGCTAAATATGTCATAATATATTAATATCGATATATAACTCGAGTCCGGTTCCCTCGTTTCGCTGTCGATTGTCGGCGCGTTATTTGTTTCCGCGTGATTTCCGTGTTGGTGCTCCGTGATGTTCAGTACTCCGAATAATTTGCATAATTATAATATATGATAAATATAATCACAAAATTTGTTTCTTTAAGCGTTTTCAGTATTTGTTCGGCAATTCACCTATCATTCGATTTCACGTTAGAATCCTTGATTGTCGCCAACAAGCGTAACGTGAAGCAAGTAGACGTTCCTAAGCTTTCCAAAGGTCTGATCGGGTTAATTTACATCTAATTACGCTAATTATGACAGTATTACTGTTTGTTAAGCGCTTAATTATGTCCGAAAAGTGCCAGTTGTCACATTCTCCCCTTGTATAAAAATTTCATCCTCAAAATTTAAGTTATGTTATCTCCTTAGATTTTTGTCATACGTAGGTAAGCATTAAAAATACCCAGGTAAATAACCATGTAATCGCATCGAGACTTGTCTGGATTATATGAATAAAATGATATACTACAATAACATGAACCCACTGGTTCAACTGAATCTGTTTTCAGAATCGATGCCAAGTGAATGAAACGTAATGACATAATCATAAATGTGACTGAGTTTACATGGGTCATACAAATGAGAATCTCAACAAGTAGATTTCCAAGACGTTCACAATCTATAATTGAATTTCATAAACAATAGAAATTTATACCAACGGAAACTAGCGTTGGTTGTTGGATTGGTGAGACTTTGAATCAACAAGATCAACTGAATTAGAAACATGAAGATGATCTGTTAACTTTCTGAACCATAAGTTAACACTATTGAACTGCAAGGATACACCGAATTACAACCGAATTTAGTGTATCATTGTCTTAATACATAGTTGCATTAAGACCGCTTTCGCTGATTAGCCCAAGCTACAAGTTTATACTGACGCCACAAGGCGTCCTAGTTCTTTGAAATAACTCAATAATAGCTGCGATCGAACAAATTCACCGTGTTTACAACGAAAAGTTCAATCAAGTAAGTCCGAATACTTGTTCCAAATATATCCCATAGGATTTTCAACTAGAAATGAAAGAACAATAAATATAATTTTTGGTCGCTAGTGGAAGAACAATAAATATCCCAAAAATTTCCACCGATATTGAAAGAACCGTTACGAGGTACACTGAAATAGGCCATAAATTGGTGTACCATCTCCTTAATACACGATTGTATTAAGAATGTTTTAAGAAAATGATTCAACAAGGGGATTTAGAAATGAATAACTAATCAAATAATTAAATCCGTACATGAATTGTGAAAGCGATGTCAGCGCAAGCTTCAACTTAGTGTAACGCCACCACAAGGTGTCGTAACCAATAAATGACTTAACAAGGTGCAGACTGAACCAGCCTACTATGGTTCGAAACAAATGAATTGCTTGTTGATATTACTTTGAATATGATGGCCTCAATCCATCATCTGAAATCCTTGAATTGAACTTTGTATACTTTGAGCAAGTTCAAACAATTGAACTTGGTTTGACACAATCCAACAATAGATACATGATTCGACCAAGAAGTTTCGAAATGATTACAACGAAAACCCATGTATGCAACTTGGAGAAAATGAAATTTCAAGAAATTCATTGACTCGATATCAAGGAGTCAATACTCACAATAATGCAGGTCAACTAGATTACAAAGCGAAAATTTGAATATAGCGAACCAACTTTTGAATTTTTTGATGAAATGACTATTCGAAGTGAAGACCCTGATGGTCTCCACGTATCAAGTTAACCACATGCGTAACAAACAAGGCATGCGTATCATGTAAACTGTCAAGAAATGATGCAATGTGCGTTCGCTAATCAAGAAGGAATTTTCCGTGACACAATGACTGTTATGAGGAGTAGATGTATGCAAACCTACCCAGTATATGCAAAGTTGAAATTTCAACAAAAGGAGTTCGAGGATTTTACCTGGTATTTACTGTGATGACTTATTGTTTCGTGACACTACCGTCGAATGTCGTATATGGCGTAATCGCCATTAATGAAGTAGGGGGAATGCGATGACATGTGACTTCTTTTGCAGCGCCAATTGTTGTGATTTACCATTGTAATAGGTACCGACTGTTACGTATTCTCGTTTGAACGTAATTCAACGTTGTTCGTGTCGCTTACAGGACCACGTGATAGATTGTCGCATTCTGGTCGGTAGTTCTCCCGCTAACGGGATTTGCATCATTGTCGAAATGTCGTGTTTCCTCAAGGTCGCGCCTCGAAAGTCGTATGTGATGTACTTCTACATCCGTTGTCGTATCGTTTAAGTTTCACGCATTTTTGCGCACTAGTGTTTTCGTTTTACGTAGGTTACCTGCTCGGGTAAATAAAATAGTAGCGACAATATATGTAATGTGTTTGTCCAAGCTAATAATCGTGGTTCCTACGTGCTGACCTTTAATGAATATTGACATAAGCTTTCCAAAGGTCTTAAATGCATGTTGTCAAAACTCTCAAAGTTTTGCTTACGGTATGTAATGTTTTCGTATACTGTGTATCAAATACAACACTAGTGTATGATTAACATCATAATTGTTGACTTACTGTTTTCGGCCACGGTTGGAACTCATATTCGGGTACTAGGTGTTCTGTATGTATTCAAGTCTTAACGATCTAATGTCCCTAAAGGAACATGAGGTTAAAGCCTAGGTATCTCAACTGAAACCTATTTGTTATCATATCCAGGTTTGATACCTAATTCGCTAAAACCTATAGCTCTGATACCACTCTGGTACCAGAGCGGGGGTTGATACCTAGTTTGCCAGAACCTATGGCTCTGATACCACTTTGTCACACCCCCATGTTATCCGTTTCACATCAGAGTCGGGGCGTAAATCGAACGGCATCTTCGTCGCACAGCGGAAGCAGACGCGATGGCTAAGATTTTTAGTAACTGAACGCCCGCTAACTACTCGAATCCCCATGGGTTCCACTATTCCAACCGTACCATACTTGTAATTATAACCTAAGAAAGAACATGCGAAAAATCAACATAAAGTTGGCGAGTTCATAGTTTGTCTGTTTTTGTTTCAGATGAATCATAAAACATTTGCGCATTTTGCGTTCGAAAACTGGTTTGTGGGATCATAGTATCCCAAAGCATTTGAAATGTCATGTCTGTATAACAGTATTGAAATGTTTTCCATGTTGTTTGCAAATCCATGCATATAACTGTTATGTTTATAAACCGGTGATAAAATATTTTCAATCGTATCTGTAAATAAACCGGCGTTGAAATGTTTTCTGTCATAATTGTAAACCGGTATTGGAATCGTAGTATGTAGTTTTCCTATGGAATCTAAGGATCAGTCAGTGTGTAGCTAATACACTGGCCTATGTGCCATAAGTAAGTAACCAACCCGAGACAACTTTGACATGATTGGGATCACAAAAGCACTCCTTAACCGGTTAGCATACCAGGAGTGGAGCGTGTCTCAAACTCGATAGATCTATACCTTTTGCACCTTGGTCACTACGTGATTCATGGTTACTGTTGTCATCATCCTACTTACACACAATGATCTGTTACAATCTAATGCCATAGCTACATACCAATTGTTATAAATCTGTGTTATTAGCCCATGTTTCTTGATTTTGGGCCTAGCCCATGTTTTCTTGTCATTGGGCATAACCCATGTTATTTTGTCCTTGGGCCTAGCCCACGTTATTTTGTCTTTGGGCCTAGCCCATGTTTTCAAAAAAATTGGGGGCCTTGCCCCCTAGTTGTGACTATGATAATCCCGTCACTAGTCCTAAAACTCATGCATGTTTCGAAAAGCTTTGTATAGCTGTGAAAATCGGTAAGTTTAGTATAAACCATTCGTAAACCATTTGTGTTCATTGAAATCTGTTTGTAACATGGTTTAGAAATATGTGATTTTCGTTTATCGAATCGTTGTGTTCTTTTGCAAAACTTGCATGTCTTTCCACCCCCGAAAACATGTATAAAAATGTAAACCGGTAAAAAGTGGGGTTATGAACTCACCTGTTGTCCTTGTGCAAAGCTAGCTTAATGTGATTTCCATAGTGTTGTCTCCACAACTTGACTTGCTAGCATGCAATCTAGTGTATTCCTAAAATGGAATAACTTGTGAGTTTCTAAGAATGACGTAGCTATACTACGTGATACCGAGCTCTACTGAATCGTTACTCATACGATTCTATGAGTGTGTTATTGACTTAACTCGGTTAACCAGCCTATGGTTTTCTTAGAATTGATTTTGTTTTCGAGTGGTTTGAAATATATGTTTACATCAAAACATAACTATATTTCATGATATCGTATTAGCCGTTATGTACGTCGATGGATAATTGTATGACTCTTCGTGGTTTTCGTAGATATAATGTATATTATACTCGAACATATATATCCTTATAGATAATGCATTTCGTATTCGTGCGAGGGTCCGGCGTATCGTTTATAATAAATAAATAATGATGTAATCGTACGCTTGTTATAATCTTGCGGTATCGTGTCGTACTTCGTCAGACGTTTGAATCGAATATAAACAATATATATTATTGTTATAGAAATCCTTCGAAAGTATTCGCAAGTGTTCGCGTCGTCGACGTTTGAAATAAATATAACTACATTTATTTTATAAAAGTATTCAACGTTTCGACATTCGAATATATAGTTATATTCGTTGTACGATCTCCGAATTTCGTCGTTTGAAACACTACGCACTTTGTATTCGTCTTGTAAAAGCGTCCAGAAATTTAGCGTTCGAAATAAATGTAAACAATATGCTTATTTTCTATCGTCGTTTGAATATATTATCGATGTTTGAAAACTAATTCCCGAATCGTTGACATTTGAAATAATATAATTAATAATATTCGATTTTAAAGGATTGCCGAAACTTGTTGTTTGGTAGTCGTGCGCGTTGAAATGTCATCGTATCGATTTGTAAGTGCCACCAAGATAAATGTACGTATTTATTTTATAACAATCGTTTAAATCAGATGTTTTGACTTTGAATTACAACGCGTTTTGTTTTACGAATTTTACGAAAATCGGGCAGAGTTTCCTCTGTTTTTGGACAATCCCGACAATACTAGTTGTCGATTTATTATCAAAACACAACCTGCAATCAAACAATATATATAATTTTTATCGTCGTGTTTCGAATATTAAGCTTCGCCGATTTAATTTCCGATTTATTTATATGTCGACGTTGGTTTGATTTCTAACTAATAATTTTTCCGATTTAATTTCCGATCGATTGTTATTTATTAAATGTTTTGGCGATATCGAATTGTTAACGGGTCGGGTCGAGCTCGGTCTCGCGATTTAAATATTAATAATAATTATAACTAATATAATTAAATTTCGCGTCTTAATTAATTTTTACCGAGCCGTGGGTTGACCCGTTGACCGGATTTTGACTGGTTGACTCGTGTTGACTGGGTTTGACCAGTTGACCGCGTTGACCTGTTGACCGAACCGAACCGAACACCGAACCTGAAACAACACTTCAATGTTTAAACTGAACCAAAAATTGGTTCGACTCGAATCCGAGCCGAAAGTGAACCGAAACAACCAAAACCCAAACCCACCAAAACTGAGCCGTTGACCTGTTGACTTTCGTTGACTATGTAGAACTGAATCTGAACCGAAATCTGAACCGAGTTTGAACCTGAAACCTGTACCAAAAGAAACCCGAACCATAACTGAACTCTGTGATCCGAAATCTGAACCGAAGGGGAAACCGTAACCGAACAAAACACCGCCGCCGCCGCGCGACTGCCGCAACGGCGCTGCCGCTACGCTGTTACTGCCGCCGCAGCTGTTGCCGTCGTCGACTGTCGCCGAGCGACGGCTTCGCTCGCCGTCGATGGTTGCCTCCATCTAGCCGGAACCACCACCGCCATTACCTGAAACATCACACCTCGAGCCGGAGAACAGTGGATCTAGAAAGGTATAAAAGAAAAGAGGGAAATCAAGATGGTTTACCGAAAAACCGTAGCTTCTGTCGCCTAGCCGGAGCCACCGCCGCTGCCACTCTTTCGCTCTCGTCGTCCTCTCTCTTTCTCTCCTGTCGGCGTCATCTCTCTCTCTACCAGTCTCTCTCTCTATTTGTCTGGCCGTTTCATGCGTGTGAGTGAGGGTATAAGAGGGGTGTGGGTGTGTGTAGCCGGAAAAGTGACCGCAACCGACCGGAATCACCGCCGGACTCCGGCGACCGGATTAGAGAGAGGAGGGAGAGAGGTGGGGGCTAGGGTTTCACCAAAAATGAGGATGAAGGGAAGAAAAAGAACTTATATAGTTAGGGTTTAGTGAAGTGGGTTGGGCCTAAAGCCCGTTAACGCTTGTTCAGTCTTCGTGCGGCCCAAACAAACCTCTTTACGGCCCGTTTTTGAACCCGAATGACGTAATATATTTATTTAGAGTCAAAAGTGTTTAAAATTATACCGGAGGTCGGTGTTTGACGTGTTCATTTGTCAGTTGCGTAAGAATCGCGTAAATCACTACGGTCGTCGTTTCTTCCCGTTTCTCGATCCGGCTTCGACCGTGAATATAAAAATTCAAAGACAAAGCTAAATATGTCATAATATATTAGTATCGAGACGTAACTCGAGTCTGGTGCCCCCGTTTCGCTGTCGATTGTTGGCGCGTTATTTGTTTCCATGTGATTTCCGCGTTACAGTACTCCGATTAATTTGCATAATTATAATATATGATAAATATAATCACAAAATTTGTATTTTTAAGCGTTGTCAATATTTGTTTGGCATCAGTTCGCTTATCATTCGATTTCGCTTTAGAATCCTTGATTGCCGCCAATCGCGTAACGTGAAGCAAGTAGACGTTCCTAGGCTTTCCAAAGGCCTGATCAAGCTAATTTACATCTAATTATGCTAATTATGACAGTATTAATGTTCGTTAAGCGCTTAATTATGTCCGGAAAGTGCCGGTTGTCACAAACGTGACACCACCATTAACCACCGTAGCATCTACAACAATACGAATTTTGGAACCCAATTCATCACCCAATAAGTACCGATCACCATCGGTAACCCAAGAATACCATTCTTCATCCTGGTATTTATCTTACGGGAGGAGAATCATAGATAATGTTGCCATTGGTAGGATGCTCCTCATCCCCGGATAACTCGTCCCTGATGGGTTTTTCCGGTCCCGTTTCCCTCCACGATGACGAGTCCTTAAGATCCCGTATCCTTTGCTTGAGTTGTATGATCTCATGTTGTCACTTGAGATCTCTGACTCGTTGCCGGAGTCGCATGATCTTAAGATCCCGTGGGTCGGAATCAACTCTGTCGTTGCCTTGGTCAGCCGTTCTACGAACAGGTTGTCGATCTTCTCCACGAGCACGTGAAACGAACATACTTCTGCCATTGCCTCTGTCGACGAATCTACGATTGAGCAAGCATCTTCTTTCACTCAGAGCCATTTGAGAACCAAAGCTCTGATACCACCTTATGCATTTATAGAAGCATTCAAATGGCTCAAGAACAAATAGTACTCAATGACGACAAAAACGAACCGAGTGGTTCCAAGAACAATGTTCTTTCAATTCAAAATCAACCAAAAACTAATTAACAATAAACTCTAGACCCTAATTTATAGACTAGGAAATAAAAAAGATAAAATATTAAATTCAAATAAAGAGATAAATATAGAGATCGGGTCTCTCAGCATCACATCTCTTGATCGTAATTGTTTGGATCAGATTGCATATTGCAGTTTGAATGTTTGATAAAGAAAACTAAGTTTGCGAATTGAACTATGAAATGGACTTGAGCTGATAATCAGAATTGTCTTGGTACCGGTAAAGTTTGCTGATAAATACATATATCCGTTATAGAACGATTATTAATAACAATTGAAAAACTGAGGGAATAACTGTCAAATAATAAACGGTCACTGATTCATTAACCATCACCTCTTTTCTATAATATGATATTTATATAATTAGATAAAGCATCCTAATAAGGCCTCTCGGTGTGGGGGCCATCCAGGCCCGGCTTGGACCGGCGACGCCCCCTAACACCGCGCCGGGTGGGTCGTCGTCGTCCTCAACGTCGGCCTGAAGCCGTTGGAGACGGGCCCGATTCTTTCAAACAATATCCAAAAATCAATCGTCTTCAACGCCTCAACCACCGTGTGTTCTTCTCCGATAACCGGCAGCCTCTTCTCCACCACCTCCTTCACCTCCTCCGTCACAATAACCGCCTCAGATACCGTTTCTTCCGCAACAAGCAACGGTTCCGTCATTCCGTAACGGTTTTCGCGGTTGCTTCAACGTCTAGGGTTTTCAGATCTGACCGGATTAGGTTTTGGACGGCGAGATAAGCCGGAACGGCGATCGGAGAAGCTAATAATATGAGTAATACGATGCACAAGATTCGAGAAAGTGTGGTGCCGTGTTCGCCGGTGCTGTCGAAGACTAAGAGGTAAACGGGCGATGACGACGGCGACGGTGTTGAAGATATTGAAGTAGCGAGATTCGGATTTTTCTTCTGCGACGGTGGAGGATGGAGGAACTAGTTTAATTAAAAAAATTAAATTATCTAGGTGGGGTCGGGTCGTCACCCATTTCCTAGCTTCCATCCCTGGAGGGGCGTCCTCCAAGGACTCTGACGTGTATGCTGACGTGGCGGGTCGTCCTGGAGAGAGGTCCGTCGCCCACACCGAGTAGCCTAATTACAGATATACAATAATAACTACGTTTACATTTCTAATAAAACTTTTATGACACGTATCACAATTCAATTGGCTCTTTTCGCTTTAAAAGTATAGCGTCTCTATATACCCTGATGACTCAAGTGTTTATTCTGGCTTTTTGGACTAGTCAATATAGTTTCATGATTTTCCCAAAATGAAAGGGAGTTGCTAGGTTGTTTCTCTTTTGCGACGGGAGTTACCGCCTCACAATTTATATAAGACAGTATTGTCTACATGGAAACAAATAGTTGATGAGAAACAGTAAAAAAAGTGATAGAAGGTGAACCATTACAACTCCAAATCAATCTTCAACAAGTTTAGATCCAACCTCCATCTTTATTTAGTAGATGGAACGTCAAAGAGTTGTGGTATAGGAAGATCAAGTTCCGAGCAAACAAACCTGATTATCTCCCCGGTCAAAGTACCTATAGACAACTTGTTTATGGTCACAGCAATTGCAAACCTGTTGTTTATGTCACAGTAACCCATAGACCCACCTAAACCCCCGTGACCGAACCCGATTACCGAACCATCAGTTCTGCTAAATTTTAAAAACCCAAGCCCAATCGCCCCGTTCGGGAGGATCAAATCCTTATAATCTCCACTTCCCAAAAATGCATCATGAATTTTCTCTTTTGGGCTGGTAAAGATTTTGGTGTCGACTTCATCACTCGTGGGGTGACTTTTGAGTGGTGGTAGATGGCGAGGTGGGACTACACCGCCATCCACAAGAGCAGCATAGTAGCGAGCCAAAGCACGAGCTGAGAAGTGTCCATTGCTGGCTGGTTGTTTGGAACGACGGGCATCAAGAGTATTTGATAGAGGAATAAGGCTTGGAACCATGCTAAGCGTGCATGAGGAAGGCGTGAAGGCCGAAAACGGATTGGATTTATGGATTTCGTGTTGCGGGTCTAACAAGATGAGATCATCTTTATCTATGGTAAGAGTTGCAAGACGAGACTCCACTCCGGGTGGAATCCCAATATATAGCTCGCCTTCAACGTCAAGCGGGCGAACAATAGCTTCCTCAAGAATGTCTTGTAACTTCTTCCCGGATGCCTTCTGCACATTCAACAACATATACATTATTCCACCTACTGAAAACCAATCTGTATGCATAACAAAGATCACGAATTTTTGAACAGTAAACATCACAAATTCGGATCCCACATGTAGTTCCTGGAACTTAATTACCTCGATGATCCCACCACAAAGCCAGCCATATGATAGATAATGATATAACGTACATGACCAGGTTCGGTCTCGGGTGCAACCATAGCAATGCGTTTTAGACACTCGTCAAAATCTAAATATAACGTTTGGTCGTGTTCACAGATGCCAGCAAGAGCATTGTGTAAACCAGCTGTATGATTAAGGACATGATTAACCTGAGGTATTAGAAAAGGAAACGTAATTAGTTAATTATTTTTCTCTTTAATATAAATATTAACTTTTTTGACTACTGAGACAGACTAAATAAGTTATTCTTAACATCAAACATCTATATACATTAATATGAAACTGGGCCAGCAAGTGACTAAACATGTCCAGATCCACGAGTTTCGACTCTCAATAAAAAAGCTTACAACTCCGGAGGAGAGCCAAAGCTCGTGGTTTCAGATGTCTGGAGCTCAATGCCCGATATGTTAATCGACTCCATTGGTTTCTGATAAAAAAACATCTTTAGTAGTGGCTAATGATTGTTCTACTGGGATAACTATAACTTGCATTAACTAAGAAGAAAGGAAATAGCAGAATTGAGATTAAGAGAACCTTTATTTGACCTTTCCCATTCGTTCCAAACTCCGGTCATATATTTGCAACGTTTTCGTCAAGCTTCAGTGTCCTAAGATGAAATACATATTATTTATTTGACCCGTTTATCCTTAGATCAAATAGCTTGAACAAGTTAAAAGAAGTCGCCAGAAATTTCTATTTAAATGTATACAAGTATACAACATGCTAATCAGTTTATTCAAGTAGTAAATCACATGGCAATCATATAGGGTTTAGATTCATAGATGGTTTGGAGAATGGTTGTTTCTGGGCATTTTTTGAAACTAAAGTACATAGTAAAAGCAAAGGCTAGGATCAACGGGTAAAAACTGTGATGGAAAAATGCTCACCGAGCAAGGAACGTACAAGCACTACTAGATGGCTGTTTGCAAGGGATTTTCCGACGGAAAAAATACGTTACAAAATTTTGACTATTTTTCAACATATTTCCAACAAAAACCTATTAACTAGTTTTAATTTTTAAAACTTCCATATTCCGTCACAAATGCGTCACAATTTGTAACATATTTGTGACAAACATATTAAATTTCTAAATAAATATGTAAAATGTGCTGCATCTGGGTGTTCACACCGGAGACCGTTAATATACACATTAAACAAGTAGAAAAAACCCCTTGATTTTACCACTTGTAAACAGCATAGCAAGCTAACTCCAAATTATCCCTCTCACACCTCTTTTAACCTAACAACCACGCCACTTAAAAAACCACATCAATCTCCAAATTGTCAACCAATTCCTTAAATTGAAATTCAAAACCCTAAATCCCCAAAATTCACCACTTCTGTTCTAAATCCTTGAATTTGTCAACCAATTTGCCGGAAAAACACAAATTCAGTGAATCATCACTCATTCGGAGCAGCTTATAACAATTAATTTTGTCGTAAGCTCTGTTCCTTCACAATCTCATCATCATCGTCCTATGCTTTCTTTCTCCAGCGAGAATCGCAGTCATACGAAACGGTTACGTGATGTCATCTTCGTCCAATCATTTTTTGACCTATCACCTTCATGTCTCCTAACCGTTCGATCGCGTCGATGACGTTGTGTAACATCCGTATAAATCGGCTTTCGAAAACCCGCCTCATTTTATCAATCAAAGAATATTTGTTTACCTCGTTTAGTTTATTATTTTCAATATTCTTTATATATATAATGATGAAATAAATTTATGATGAAAGTTTAAAGAAGTAATATAATATAACCTTTTAATTTATAAATTAAATCAATTAATTAATAATTATTTATAATAAATTCAAAAAGATAATAACAACAGTGAAGGAAAATCGGTTTTAAAATAAAAGGAAGGAACCGGGATCGAACCCGGGTTCCCCCGATTACACCCACACCACAAACAACAATGCGATACACACATCAGATGTGTTAATTTTAGAATATCTTTACACTTATAATAAATCTGAGAGAAACCTGTATCAACCGCAAGATTTCTTCGCCGGAAATCTCGACCATCTGTGCGTTTTTCTTCAAATCCACAGCTGGCTGAGTTTATTTTCGGTAAACCCTCTGATTGATCGATCTAGCAATCAACCCAAAACCGAAATTCAAGCTCTCAAACACCCTATAAATACCAGGACTTATTCGCCATCAAAACCCACTCATATCCTCTGTTCGCACTTTACCTCGGTCGCCAGAAATTCCTCCACCCGCCGGAGATCGTAACCCTCCATTTCAGTGTATTAGGTATACCCTTATCCTCTTTTCTTTTGTGTTATTTACATTTACATTGTTCACTGTCGTAAACAGAAGGGTTTAAAGCGGGCGGGTACTTAACTGGTTCAAAATTCAAACGAAGAAGACAACGGGCAGTGTGTGCTTTTGAATATTAAGATACGGATTATAACCGGGTTAAGCACCCAGCCCAACTGGTTGGGCTGGGTGCAAAACAAACCCGGGGTCACCGGTTCGAACCCAAGCACTCTCACCGGCCGGACCACTTAAAAACCTTTTTGAATCCGTCATTTATGAAATAACATATTAAGTATATAAATATAATTAAACTTCAAGTATTAATGGGTTAGACACCCAGCCCAGTTGGTTGGGCTGGTGCCGGTTACAGCCAAGGTCTCGGGTTTGAGACTCAAGGTAGGCGTCCGGTTCGATCAAATAAAAACCTTTTTTAAATTAATTAAAATTGAATAAACCTAAAGTGTATATAAGAATAATTAAAATCTAGAATCTTACGGGTTAGACACGTAGCTCAGTTGGAAGAGCTGCGTGCACGTAACCGAGAGGTCACGAGTTCGAGTCTCAACACGCATGCTTAAAATCCAGATTAAACCAGTCTGATGTGAGACTGACATTTTTTTATTTATTTTGTTATTTTCTTTTTTTTTTAATTTTACATATTTTATTCTACTTTTAAATCCTTTTATTTCATTCCATAATCCATATTAAAAGAAAATACATTTAAAATACTTAAAAAATACATAAATTCAAGGACTTAATTATATCCTTAAAAATTATAAAATTAACTTAAAATCTAAGCAATGGTTTTTAACCAAAATATTAGTTTATTTATTTATCGGGTTATCGCGTTATTATTTTAGGTTAGTACTTCATCGTCGGTTAAATCCGCAACTCGTGCGCTCTCATTTCCAATCAAGAATACGCACCCACGGTGAGTGAATCTCTACAAATTCCCCGTTTTATTCATGTTTTGGGGTGTATCATGTGTCGTACAACTTCTTTTATTTTATTTAACACTTGTGCTAATATCATTTTCGTGATCAAATGTGTATAGTTGTTATGTGGTTTATATGTGGATACATTTTATCACTTTCAGTGAAATCATTTCATTAGGCCCATCAGTTCCTCGTGGGAGACGGGTTGAGTATCAGGTGCCTCATTAGATCGGCTCCGTTTGATTGAACCTTGATATCAAATACATCACTCATCATGTCATATATTCACACAATGTGGATTGTGATTTGTTATTTATATACATCTGTTCTCACATGATTCATGCACAATTTTATTTAAACAACAATAAAACTCAATTAATTAAATGTTTTATCAAAGTTCACTCGCCAACTTTTGTTGACCCAAATTTTTTGTTCTACGCATGATACATGTGAACAAGCTGAGGAAAGAAACACATAGGATGGCCTTAGAAGAATAAACAAGTTATTTCGTTTAGAACAAATTTTTTGGTTTATTGTTTGTGTTTGTATAAATTCTTGTAATGGATATTTGAAGTTAATTTCAATTTAATAAATATGAAACTTGTTAGTAAATATCATGAGCTTTGGTGATAACCCAATCACGCCCCGACTCTTATTCCGCTGCTGGTTGGGGTGTGACAATTATAATATTTTTTTTCAAATCACATTAAAGTGAGTTTTCACGACGGGCATGTAATAACTGGAAGGGTACGAGTACCGGTAGTCGGAACGTCCTGTCTAGGCTTGGCATTCGTATAAATCCAAAATAAAGGACCAGTTTGCCTACCTGGAGACTAACGATGAGAGTACGAAGGACCTATTAGGCCAAAACATGCTATACCAAACATCGTGTGAACTAACCCCACTTTCAGTTGTCATTGTGCCTACACCTGGACACCCTCCGACCTTAGATCTCGCAATCATGTTTTACGATTTTCATTCGGGTGATGCGAGTGTTAAACAACCGATACCAATGTGAACCCTACCAAGCCCAATAGTCATGGGGGCCCACATGACTATACAAGCTATGGTATGGAAGACATTAGGAGGCCTAGGAGCAAGCCCAAGACATCCTATGGATGTAGTTAAGTTATTTTCAGTTATTTATAAATGTTGTTTTCATTCTTTTTACGACACATGACACCTAGAAAATTCTCAAACTCATAATCTCCCTACGTATATTCCTGTAGATGTCCGCTAGACACTTACGAGGAGGTAGAAGGTCAGGAAGGTCAAGCGAACGCATAGCCACGCAAATTGCTCAACAAATGGCCGCGGTACTTCCTGATATCGTGCTACAAGTTCAACAAGCTCTCACCGCAAATCCCATCAACCCTCCGAACCAAGAAGGCCAAAACGTCGCCAACCCTCCACCCAAAACCACTAAATTCACCTACAAACACTTCAAGTCTTGCGATCCCCCAAGATATGAAGGGACTGAGGTGTCACCGCTCTCCTCCACTGGTTTGAGGAGATGGAAAACACCTTTCTCAATTGCGACTGTCCTGAGGATCGCAAGGTACGTTACGCTACTGGACGTTTGTTTGGGGTAGCCCTTACCTGGTGGAACACGGAAAAAGGGAAGTGAGGTGTGGAAGATGCCATGGCCTTATCATGGGAGGAATTAAGAGAAATAATGACAAGACGTTTCTGCCCTAGAAGTGAGATTAAAAAGCTCGAAGATGAATTCTATGCTCTAAAGCAAAAGGAAGGGGATCACACCTCCTATAACAAGAGGTTTCTTGAATTGAACCAGATGGTTCCCAAACTGTCCACCCCATTATACCGCTTAATCGAGCACTATATTCGAGGCCTTCCCTTGAAAATCCAAGATTCGGTTAGGCACTTCTCCCGCAACACTCGAAGCCGCAATGGAGTTAGCTTCGGAGCTTACTGAAAATCGCATTCGAAATGGCGATTTTAAAAATGAGAAGAGGAAAAAAACTGTTGAAGCCCCAACTCCAACCCAATCTGGTTCATCCTCAAAGTTTGCTGGTAAGAGGAAACGAAATGGCAAGAACTTCGCCGTCACCCAAACCAACTCTCCCCTCACTGCTGCTCCAATCACCCAAGTCGCCCCTCCAGCCGCACCATTCAAAAGGCTATACACTAGCCCGCACCCAAAGTGTAACCATTGCCAATACCATCACCCTCCTGAGAACCCTTGTCAGCATTGCACAAGTTGTGGCCGTACAGGTCACACTATCCAAACTTGTCGTACACTTCAGCGATCAAACCGCAATCAGCCTCCAACTCAAACCTTAAACCAAATGGTGGGCCAAGCCCAACAACCCTTACTCCTACCACCTGCCCAACACATGGCCCAACCTTACTACCAACCTAATTACCCCACGATGCAACCCATAAGAGCCTGTTTTAACTGTGGGGACCCAAACCACTTCAGAAATACTTGCCCACGCTCGGTGAACATCATCAATGCCCAAGCCCAAGCAAACCCGGTGAACCAAGCTAACCAAGCTCATCCACCTGCTAGAGGAAGAGCTTTCAATATCAACGCCAACCAAGCAAGGGCTGACAACAATGTGGTCAACGGTACGTTTCTCGTAAATGGTAGATATGCATCCATATTATTCGATACTGGTGCGGATAAGAGCTTTGTATCTTTTGAATTCGAATCTATTCTCGATCTACCGCGTGTTAGTCTCGCCGAATCAATCATGGTAGAAGTTGCTGACGGAGAACCCACTTCGTTAAATTCTATTATACGTGATTGTACTCTTACTCTAAATGATCACGATTTCTTGATTGACCTCATCCCTATGAAATTGGGAAGTTTCAATGTTATCATCGGTATGGACT
The DNA here is from genome assembly GCA_947069175.1 of Scalesia atractyloides. Classification (NCBI taxonomy): domain Eukaryota; kingdom Viridiplantae; phylum Streptophyta; class Magnoliopsida; order Asterales; family Asteraceae; genus Scalesia; species Scalesia atractyloides. The sequence goes on from CAMTDV010000008.1 coordinate 80,376,639, forward strand.
GGCTCAGCCAGCATCATGCCGAAGTGGTGTGCCATGAAAAGTTCATTCATATTCCTCTCGCCGACGGTCAGACACTACGTATCTTTGGAGAAACTCCTTCGAAAGGGCTCAAATTGATGTCCTGCCTTCAAGCTCGAAGATATCTTCGCAAGAATTACGTCACCTTTCTAGCTCACATCGTCAAGAAGGAAGGCAAGGAAAGGAAGCTCGAAGATATTCCAATCGTGAAAATTTTTTTGCAAGTTTTTCCCGAAAATGTTTCAGGACTTCCTCCTGTGCGAGAAGTCGAATTTCGAATCGATCTTGTGCCTGGCGTTACACCAGTCGCAAAATCTCCATATAGGTTAGCCCCATCAGAAATGCAAGAGTTGGCCAGTCAGCTGACTGACAAAGGATTCATACGTCCTAGCTCGTCGCCTTGGGGTGCACCTGTTCTTTTTGTGAAGAAGAAAGATGGAACGTTTCGCATGTGCATTGACTATAGATAACTCAACAAGTTGACTGTTAAAAATCGCTATCCTTTGCCTCGTATTGATGACCTGCTAGACCAACTTCAAGGCGCCACTTGTTTTTCCAAAATCGACCTTCGTTCTGGTTACCATCAGCTTAGGGTGCACGAAGAAGATATTCCAAAAACTGCCTTTCGAACTCGTTATGGTCATTACGAGTTCATGGTTATGCCTTTCGGATTAACCAACGCTCCCGCCGTTTTCATGGATTTGATGAATACGGTATGCAAACCCTATCTCGACCGCTTTGTCATAGTCTTCATCGACGATATTTTTATCTACTCCAAGTCAAAATCCAATCATGAGTGGCATCTGCGACTCATTCTTACACTCTTGAGAACTGAAAAGCTTTACGCTAAGTTCTCAAAATGTGAATTCTGGTTGCAAGAGGTACAATTTCTTGGTCATGTAGTTAATGACAAAGGGATTCATGTCGACCCTTCAAAGATCAAGGCAGTATAAGAGTGGCAAGTGCCATGCACTCCTACTGAAGTTAGGTCATTTCTTGGCTTGGCTGGATATTATCGACGCTTCATTGCCAATTTTTCTGGTATCGCTGTTCCACTCACGGCCTTGACTCACAAGGGAAAACCTTTCATTTGGGGACCCAAGCAAGAGGAGGCCTTCCAAACTTTGAAACAAAAGCTTTGTGACGCACATATCCTTACACTCCCTGAGGGTTGCGAAGACTTTGTGATTTATTGTGACGCGTTAGGGCAAGGTCTAGGCTGTGTATTGATGTAAAGAGGAAAGGTGATAGCCTATGCCTCTAGGCAACTCAAAGTACATGAGAAGAATTACACTACCCACGACTTGGAACTCAGAGCAGTCGTGTTCGCTCTAAAGATATGGAAACATTATCTCTATGGTACCAAGTGTGAAATATACACTGACCACAAGATTCTCCAACATATCTTCAATCAAAAAGAGTTGAACATGAGGCAACGAAGATGGATCGAACTCCTAAATGATTATGAGTGTGAGATTCGATATCATGTCTGGCAAGGCAAACGTTGTGGCTAATGCACTCAGTCGAAAGGTTTATGCGAATTCCATTCATCTTCTATGTTCGCAAATTGTAACCGACATCAAAGATCGAATACGGGCAGCTCAACATATTTCCGTAACAGAAAATGACGTACGCGATGAGCTGTCGTGTGGAGCTGAACTCAAAATAGAAACCAAATGTGATGGTATTCTGTACTATTTAAACCGAATTTGGATTCGCGATCGCGACAACCTTCGTGATTTCCTCATGAATGAGGCACACAAAACACGATACTCTGTACATCCAGGAGCCGATAAGATGTATCAAGACCTACGATACACCTACTGGTGGCCTGGCATGAAGAAGGATATCGTTGTTTTTGTTTCCAAGTGCCTTACATGCTCCAAAGTGAAAGCTGAACATCAAAGACCTTAAGGACTTCTTGTCTAACCCGAGATACCGGTATGGAAGTGGGAAAACATAACCATGGACTTCATTACCGTGTTACCTCGCACCTCCAGTGGGTATGACACCATATGGGTAATCATTGATCGTCGTACAAAATCAGCTCACTTCATTCCAATTCGCGAGGACTTTAAGAACGAGAAGTTAGCTCGTATCTACATCAGCGAAATCGTAAGCCGTCAAGGTGTACTGTTAAGCATCATTTCAGACCGTGATGTTCGTTTCACTTCACGAACATGGCAAGCCGTACAAACCGCTTTGGGTACACATTTAGACCTCAACATCGCCTTTCACCATTAAACTGATGGTCAATCTGAGCGCACCATCCAAACCCTGGAAGACATGCTTTGAGCATGTGTCATAGACTTCAAAGGAAATTGGGATGCTCATCTACCGTTAGTCGAGTTTTCGTACAACAATAGCTATCATTCAAGTATCGGCATGGCTCCTTTCGAAGCTTTATATGGTCGTAAATGCCGATATCCAGTATGTTGGCACGAAATTGGTGAAGCGCAAATCACCGGACCTGAATTGATTCAAGAAACAACCGACAAAATCCTTCAAATTCGAAACAATCTTCTAGCGGCTCAAAGTCGTCAAAAGAGTTATGCTGACAAATGAAGAAAGCCCTTGGAGTTTGGCGTTGGTGATCAAGTACTTTTGAAAGTATCACCGTGGAAGGGAGTGGTTCATTTTGGCCAAAAGGGTAAGCTAGCACCACGCTACGTAGGACCTTTCAAGATACTCGAAAGAGTAGGTCCTGTAGCATACAAGCTTGACCTACCAGAAGAACTCAACAGAATACATCCCACGTTCCACATATCAAACTTGAAAAAGTGTCTCGCCGACGAAAATTTCCATATCCCTCTAGAAGACATTCAAGTTGATGAGTCAATGCACTTCATTGAAAGACTAGTGGAAATCATGGATTTCGGTGAGAAGCGTTTAAGGCGAAGTCGTATTCCAATCGTTAGGGTGCGTTGGGAGTCAAAACGAGGGCCCGAGTTTACTTGGGAACGTGAAGACTCAATGCGCGAGAGATACCCGCTTCTCTTTCCAGTTGCAACCACCACTTAAATTTCGGGACGAAATTTCTAAAAGTAGGGGATACTGTAACATCCGTGTAAATCGGGTTTTGAAAAACCCGCCCTATTTTATCAATCAAAGAATATTCGTTTACGTCATTTAGTTTATTATTTTCAATATTGTTTATATATATAATGATGAAATAAATTTATGATGAAAGTTTAAAGAAGTAATATAATATAATCTTTTAATTTATAAAATAAATCAACTAATTAATAATTATTTATAATAAATTCAAAAAGATAATAAGAACTGTGAAGGAAAATCGGTTTTAAAATAAAAGGAAGGAACCGGGATCGAACCCGGGTTCCCCCGATTACACCCACACCACAAACACCACTGCGATACACACATCAGATGTGTTAATTTTAGAATATCTTTACACTTATAGTAAATCTGAGAGAAAGCTGTATCAATCGCAAGATTTCTTCGCCGGAAATCTCGGGCGTCTGCGCGTTTTTCTTCAAATCCACAGCTCGCTGAGTTTATTTTCGGTAAACCCTTTGATTGATCGATCTGGCAATCAACCTAAAACCGAAATTCAAGATCTCAACGCCCTATAAATACCAGGCCTTAATCCCCATCAAAACCCACTCATATCCTCTGTTCGCACTTTACCTCGGTCAACGGAAATTCCTCCACCCGCCGGAGATCGTAACCCTCCATTTCAGTGTATTCGGTATACCCTTATCCTCTTTTCTTTTGTGTGTTATTTACATTTACATTGTTCACTGTCGTAATCAGAAGGGGTTTAAAGTGGGCGGGTATTTAACTGGTTCAAAATTCAAACGAAGAAGACAACAGGCAGTGTGTGATTTTGAATATTAAGATACGGATTATAACCGGGTTAAGCACCCAGCCCAACTGGTTGGGCCGGGTGCAAAACAAACCCGGGGTCATCGGTGCGAACCCAAGCACTCTCACCGGCCGGACCATTTAAAAACCTTTTTGAATCTGTCATTTCTGAAATAACATATTAAGTATATAAATATAATTAAACTTCAAGTATTAATGGGTTAGACACCCAGCCCAGTTGGTTGGGCTGGGTGCGGGTTACAGCCAAGGTCTCGGGTTCGAGACTCAAGACAGGCGTCCGGGTCGATCCAATAAAAACCTTTTTGAAATTAATTAAAATTGAATAAACCTAAAGTGTATATAAGAATAATTAAAATTCAGAATCTTACGGGTTAGACACGTAGCTCAGTTCGAAGAGCTGCGTGCACTCAACCGAGAGGTCACGAGTTCGAGTTTTAACACGCATGCTTAAAATCCGGATTAAACCAGTCAGACTGATTTTTTTTATTTATTTTGTTATTTTCTTTTTTTTAATTTTATTTATTTTATTCTACTTTTATATTCTTTTAAATCATTCCATAATCCATATTAAAAGAAAATACATTAAAATACTTAAAAAATACATAAATTCAAGGACTTAATTATATCCTTAAAAATTATAAAATTACTTAAAAATCTAAGCAATGGTTTTTAACCAAAATATTAGTTTATTTATTTATCGGGTTATCGCGTTATTATTTTAGGTTAGTACTTCCTCGTCGGATAAATCCGCAACTCGTGCGTTCTCATTTCCAATCAAGAATGCGCACCCACGGTGAGTGAATCTCTACACATTCCCCGTTTTATTCATGTTTTGGGGTGTATCATGTGTCGTACAATTTCTTTTATTTTATTTAACACTTGTGCTAATATCATTCTCATGATCAAATGCGTATAGTTGTTATGTGGTTTATATGTGGATACATTTTATTATTTTCAGTGAAATCATTTCATTAGGCCATCAGTTTCTCGTGGGATACGGGTTGACCATCAGGTGCCTCATTAGATCGGCTCCGTTTGATTGAGCCTTGATCTCAAATACATCATTGATCATGTCATATGTTCATACAATATGGATTGTGATTTGTTATTTATATACATCTGTTCTCACATGATTCATGCACAATTTTATTTAGACAACAATAAAACTCAATTATTTAAATGTTTTTATCAAGGTTCACTCACCAACTTTTGTTGACTCAAATTTTTTGTTCTACGCATGATACAGGTGAACAAGCTGAGGAAAGAAACACATAGGATGGCCTTAGAAGAATAAACAAGTTATTTCGTTTAGAACAATCTTTTGGTTTGTTTGTGTTTGTATAAATTCTTGTGATGGATATTTGAAGTTAATTTCAATTTAATAAATATGAAACTTATTAGTAAATATAATGAGCTTTGGTGATAACCCAATCACGCCCCGACTCTTATTCCGCTACGGGTTAGGGTGTGACACGTTGCGTGATGATCAGAATTCTGTTAACTCTGGTGACTGTAACACGAGATCCGCCATGGTTTTACAGTGCGTTTATAAGTTCTCGTTCCTCTGTGTTATTTTAATCTCATTTATTTCAATTTTTTCTTCTCTTTGTAATTTAGTGTAGAATGTGTAATTTGATTGTGTTTGTGCTAGATATTTCAAGTTTTGCCAATTGACATGGTGAGATACTTTTATCTAATGTTTTAATCTAATTGTGTTTATCCTACAAACAAGGTAAAGCTTAATTTAGGTTTGACTTTATTTGGCTTAAATTAGTGAACTGATGCATGTGGTAGGGTTTTGTATTGGAGTATAAATGGTTATGCATTTGTAATTAGGAATTGTTCAATTCGTTTCTTGTGGCGTTTCACGGCGGGTTTCAATATTGCACCAGCGTAAGCATCTAGAAAAGTCGATTAGTAGGAGATCTCTCTCGTTGGAATATACTCATGTTTTTTTGTTTAGTACTGAGCTTAATCCACTAACTACATCTAAGGTATCTTCGATTCAGTGAATGTGTCGGTTAATTGTTTGTGTAAGTATGAATTTTGTTTAGATGTATCAGTATTAGGGTTTATGTAAGAAATGACACTTTCATTTTAGGTGATGATAGAAAATTTCTAATAAGAAATGAGAAATTGAAAGCTAGCTTATGATTAATTAACATCTGAGCTTAATTCTCAAATTAGATCTAAGTTTATCCGGGATTCTCCGATAATAATCGTTTTGATTTTAGCTACAACAGAATTGATTTTTGATAGGGTACTGTATACGAGTCAAGACGCCGTGAGCACTCTCAATTCAGCCGAGCTTAAATGAGCTCGAGCCTGAGCTTTACTTATCGAGCTCAAGTAGGTTCGTTTGCCTAAACAAGAACATTATTTACAATTAGTAGGCTCGGCTTGGCTCGTTTACACTCTAATTTATTGATTATTGAAGAGAAGTTAAATTGCTTATACACCTTTTTACCCATTGTCAAAAATTAGTTTGATTATTATTAATTGTGAACCTTTGAGTTTTATTAAAAACCTTTGAGGTTTCTTGAAGCGTTTGGTTTACCGTTGAGTTTCTAGCCATTTGATTGCTTTCGTATTCGGATCCGAGAATATGACAAAAAAGACATTCTACTTGATACAATGCTATGCGTATGGTCAAATAAATCTTGACAGTTTGTAGGTAAGTTGGGAGACATTCTTGCGTCAGATTGTTTTGTTGACAAGTTACAGCCAGAAGCTTGGTTTGGAAGAAAAAGGTGTATAATGGCTGAAAAGGATTGAGCATGTAGAACTTAAATTCAGAATAAATGATGGAATAGATATAAGCAATAGCAGCCATCACGTCAAGGTTTGAAATAGTTTTTATAGTTCATATGTTCACTAATTATTTTTTTATCCTATATCTTGGGCTGGTTAGTAATTACACTAAAATGTAATTTACGTTCACTTTTTTTTTTATCCAAAATCAAGTAATTTGGAAAATAGTGTTCTTTCATATGATGTTGTTATTATGGTTGTCCATTCAATTGAAGATATGCATCTTATGCTATGCAGTTCTTTTATGTTTTATATGATGGTGCCGGGAGGTTGCGAATTGGAACAAAATGACCATGTGTGCTATCATGGTACACATAATATTTTTTAAGTGATGGTTATAACAGATAACGTGGCGTATATGCAGGCGGGTTGTATAACGATCAAATTGGGTTTAGGTCCACAGGTCTTGACAGGCTGGGCTGACCCACCATTTCTTTATGGTAATTATTGTTGAAATTACTTACTAGAACAAAATAATACTCGAATTGATCCATTATCCTAAAGAATGTGTAAACTCTTTTATTAACTTTAGTTTTAAAATCCTATTTGTCATAGACTTGAAGATACTAGAGGAACCAAAAAATTCAGTCAGGGGTTTAGTTTGTAAGTAGATTACTTAGATGTTGCAAATGAGTTGACTACTATTGATCGGGGCTCGCCTCGAGGCTTATGCCTTGGCTGAGGCTATGAACATACGTATAAAAGGCTTAGCCTCATGGGGTCATCTGAAACGTAAACCTCAACTATCCGAGGCGTATAAAGATAGTAAGAGGCTGCGAGGAATCTATCTTTTCATTGAATTATATTAATGTATCTATAGTTTTGTTGAGCTTTTGTTTTCTGGTTAGTGAAGTATTCTCTAATGGATTCACTAACAAGTTTTGGCCTATTCTTCTAATCTAAAGAGAGTATATGAAGATGAAGAGTTTGATCAAAGACAGTTGGCTGCTATACTTGTTTTAAAGGTACATGTCTCTAAAGAAGTTTGATTCTATTGGTTTTTGGTGATTGTGTTTTCTTGGCAAGCTCTTATTGAGTTACGAAAAGATTGCTTACAACTGTAGAGTTAGCAAGGGCTGATTAACAGAACTGCTTAGGCCTGCATGATGTATTTTTTTAATCTATTTTGTTAGCTAGGATTTGAAGTGAGCCTTAGTATGATCAAATATGAATGTTTTTGAGTCCGAATTCAATATTTTATGCAATTTGTAGGCCCTACCACTTGACTAGAGGAAATTCCCAAAAATGGCCGATTTATTATTGCAAAGCTACGACCCTGAAGCTGCCTGAGTCGAGTGAGCCATTCAAGGCAGCGGGTTAGGTACTCCCAGGAGCCAGGCAGACTGTAGGATGCGCGAGCCACGCCCGCACAGGTCCCCTTTCACTTACATAAACTCCCCTGATGATTATAGAAGAATAAACACTCATATGGTGAAAGGAGTGATGTAATAATGGTGCCGAACAAAGTTTTGTCGACAAAAGAGGCCGATATACAGATGATGTTGTCTATTGAACTTCATCTTGGCACCAAGAACTGTGATTTACAGATGGGATGTTACGTTTTCAAGCACCACAACGATAGTATTACTTGCTATGTTAGAGTTAGCAATAGGAACTTGTAGAATGAAGTTTTAATTGTATTTAAGCCTTTTAATTTATTATTTGTTGGAAGGGTTTAGGTTAGAGTGTTTGCAGGTAAGTTTTTGTAGTTTTTTTTTTTGTTGATTTTGCTACAATTTAGCAAAAATATATGAATTTTCGAATTTTTTATATTTTTATATATTTCGTTACAATTGCGTTGCAAATTTTTTTAATATTCCCTTACAAAGGCGTTGGAATGTTTTTTAAATTCAGTTGCAATGCGTCACAATACTCTACTAATTATAATTAAGGAAATCGTAGGAAATTTGTCACAACTTTCCGACACCATGTTTTTGTTGGAAATACATTGCAAATTGTGTTGCAAATGGTAGGAAATAATTTGCAACTAGGCTTTTTCAAACATCAAGGTTTTGTCACAAATGCGTAGCAAGACTGAATTTGTTACCCATTTGTGATGGAAAAGTGTGTGGAAAATACCCACTTTTCTAGTAGTGAAGGTATAGAGTTGTAAATGCCTACTCTCACTTGAGAGCATGGTTTTGACAACCGGATCGGACCGGCCGGTCCGACCAGTTCAACCGGGGTTCACTTGGCTTAACGGTCCAGTCAGAGCAAATCGTCTACGTTACAAAAAACCGGGCGGCCCGATAATTTCGCTGGTTCGGCAACTCCGTCAGTTGGACCAGCAGGTGAGCTTTTTCTTCATTTTTTTCGCCTGAAAGAGCTATTAACCGGAAACAGACCAACAGTGTATGATGTCTCCGTCACGATTCACGATCCGGATGTTTAAGCAATCAAAAAGCAAGACAGTAAAGTTACTGGATCAAGGCTATATGAACAATAGATCCATGAATTGCTACTTAAAATAGAAAAGATGGAAGTAGGAAAAGAAAGATAAAGATGAAGATGAAGAGAAACTGACTACTGCTCACTTTGATTAAAAGTTTGTTTATATATTAGGGTTATATCATAATTACATTATACACCTTTAGAAATGGAGTTTTAGCATATTTAATCCCTCTACTAAATGTTTATAGTTTGACTTCTCACATAATTTTGACCTTGCCTTGCTCATCAGCAAACTCACTGAGTTATCTAGCCACAACAACGAACTCCAACATTCCAATATTGGCTTTCGCATCAGTTCGCTACCCATAAATAGTAGCGAACTGCCTACTTGTACATACACTTTTCAGTAAATGCCTAGAAACACTTACCCATTCTCCAAACCATCTAGAAATCCGAAGGGTTCCTATTACCCGTTTTAACTTGTTACCCAAACTAGTGTGCAACGATCTAGCCAACATGGAAACAAGAGACCATACCCTTTATCAGCCAGCCAATGTATCATTCCAGCTGTGACGGCCTTAGTTACAGAGAAAACAGGAAATAAGCTGTCAGGCTGAACCGGTCGATGATCATCTTTCGCGAGTACTCCAGCAGCAGTATCAATTATCACTTTCCCGTCTTTGTATGCACAAACCTAATAAACACAATAACATAATCCAATTAGTTATATGATCTAGCAATAAGAAACAGGTCATCCAAAAATAAACTGTTTTCGATAATGAGCATTAAACACAATCACTAGCGACAGAGGAAATCTGTTGCAAAAAAGGGTAAACGTTTCGAGACACTAAGTGAAATTGGAAACACACCTGGATTCCAAGTATTCTATCAGTATTCTTTAGTTCAACCAAGAAACGCCTCAACTTTGCTTCTACATCAGAATTGACTGGACTGTCATATATCCATCTGGTATCTGAGGCAGCTGCTTCAGTATTCATATTGCTGAAACAAACTATAAATAAAAGTAAATATCGTTTATTGTAACTGCTTAGCTGCTTGTTGCTTATTGAAATACATGCTTAATAAAGCAACTTATACCATTTTTAAACAATCAGTTGGAGCAATTATAAAATTATAAACATGTTGTATCAAAACTAGATATACATAAACAATTCGAAACACCATAATTAAGCTAAAGATATCACGATGCTACTAAAATTTGATCAAGGATGAAAGCTCTAGAAGAGTATGAGTACAACCCTTTTTGGATATGATGCCGGTGAGTTCTTCAAGCAACCAATCAACCACTTGAATATGTACAGAAATCCTGTTTGGTTCTTCCAATTTGCTTCTATGTTAATGCACAAGAGTCAGATGGATATGTGGGTGGGCCGTGGGTTGGCAGAGGATAATGTTCATTTGCTTACTTATCTGTCAATTAGTATATTATAACAAGTCAGTGCTATATATTGTCATCTTGTGTCTGAAAGAGCATCTCTAATGCGTCATCATATTTTCACTCATTCTTCAAACATACTCATTTTGTCTCTGTTGGAAATTTCAAATTAAATATTTCTTTGCATGTAAGGCAAGGAAACTAATTAAGGAATGGATAACTAATAGTTATAATTATCATGTCCAAAAATAAATAGATTATTAGCAATCTTAGTTATACTCTAATAGGTGTGTTTCGATTATAAATACCATTCTCTGGGTATTGGAGATTATAAGTCTAAGTTTTGTGATAGTTTCTTAACATTAAAAAAATTTGGGTGCTTAACCAAGTTCTTATTGTTTTTCCATTTTCGTTCTTGTTTGATACCGATTCATCTTGAATTGGTATCAAAGTGAAACCTGGGATCTCTCATACCTGCAATCAAGTTAAGGGTCGTAGAATATTTAATCAGAACGGAGTATTCCTTTATTTGGGAAGAAGACGAACAAACGATGAGGTAGTTGTCGTTGGTCATCTCTTTTAAAAAAGGTCCATTTGGGTGATCGGTTACTGTGCTCTAAATACTTGTTTGAATTATTTATTTAATCAAAAAAGTGCAATTAACTTTAGTTGGGATTTACACTTCCATCAAAGCAGCATCTAACGTTTTAATTATAATCAAACATAAAATTGTTTTTTTTTTCTTTTCAAAACAGTGGATTAAGTTTGTAAAACATGAATTTGGTTTTCTAAACAGCTATTTGTTTATTCGGGTTTGCGTTAGAATTAGAACTTTGGAATTAATCGTGTACACTGATAAAACTGACCAAGTTACACCATGTTCAACTTTTACGTATAGTCAACGAAAGAAAAATATGGTTGGTGACGATGGCAATAGCGGCTCGAATATCGATTTGGTTCCAAATTCAACATCACTTCAATGTCTGATGTTGAATTCGGTAAATTACACAATTTGGGTGTTACGCATTAACGCGATTTTTAACATTCATGGCGTGTGGGAGGCCATCGAACCCGGAACTGAAACCGATGTGAAGAAAAACAACATGGCGATTGCTTTGTTGTTTCAGTCTATACTATACCTGAAGAACAGATCTTGCAAGTTGGTAATCTGAAGACGGCAAAAGAGATGTGGGATGCACTGAAGCGCGTCATCTGGGAGTCGATCGGGTACATGAAGCAAGACTACAGACACTCATGTCAGAATTTGAGGAGTTGAAAATGAAGGATTCAAGTATAGTTGATAAATTTTAAAGCAAGTTAACAGGAATGTCTTCAAAAGCGGCACCTCTTGGTTCCGTAATTGAGGAACAAAAGATGGTGAAAAAGTTTCTTAGCGGTTTACCAAGACGATTCATCCATATGGTAGCTTTGTTGAGCAACTTGTGGATCTAAAATCAGTTGCATTCAACAATGTGGTTGGTCGAATGAATGTGTATGAGGAACGTATAAAAGATGAAGACTCGGATAATCTAGATACACAAACGAAACTTATGTTAAAATTCAAATTCCTCTTCAAGTTCTAGACAAAATTCATGCGATTCGAGTAAGGGGCACGGGAAAGGCTTGAATCGTGGACGTGGTGGTGGACGCGGTCGAAACCAATTTTGTTAAAACCGCGGGTCACAAGACGGGTCTAGCGAAGTGGAAAAACATAATGGTAAAAAAGATTGTTTGAAGGTTCAATGCTTTTGGTGTGACAAGTTCGGTCACTTTGTTTCAAGATGTCGAAAGCGAAAGGAAGACAAACACGCACACTTGATCAATGTGAAAAAATTGACCCGTCTTTGTTTATGTTGTAAGATGTTCAAGAAATCATTTACTTGAATGAAGAAAATGCCATTTCAAAAAATTACGAGAACGGTTTGGAAGAAAACAACTTGTGGTATTTGGATAATGGTGCGAGCAATCATATGACGGGTAATTTATCCTTTTTCTCTAAATTAAATAAGCATGTTGGTGGCAAAGTTAAATTCGGGGATGAGTCTCAAGTCAAAATATGCGGGAAAGGGTCTATATTACTATTGGGTAAAACGGGGTAGCAAATATTAATGACCGATATTTATTATATCCCTAGTCTGCATAGTAATATATTAACAACCGATATTCGTATGAAAGACGTTTATTTATTAATGCGTGACGCTTAAGGTAATGTATTAATGAATGTTACTCGGTCTAAAAATCGTCTTTATATTGATTGAATTAAAACTTGGAAAACCCGTTTGTTTGAAAGCGTAGATGTATAATGAAAATTGGTTATGGCACGCGAGACTCGGTCACCTAAATTTCTAGTTCATAAAACAAATGGTGAATAAGGATATGGTCGTGGGGATGCCAAAAATCAATCATGAAAATCAAATCTATGATTCGTGCTTAGTCGGGAAGCAAACGAGACAACCTTTTCCAAAGACGGCGTCGTTTTGGGCAACACGTGCCTAGGAACTTATTCATGGATACTTATGCGGTCCAATTTCTCCGAGCACAATAGCGGGAAATAGGTATGTATTTGTCTTAGTTGATGATTTTTTACGTTTCACGTGGACTTTTCCTTTGAAGGAAAAAAATGATGCATTTAAAACCTTTAAAAAGTTTAAAGTCATGGTGGAAGTGGAAGTTAGTAGAAAAATCAAGATGGTTAGAACCGATTAAGGGGGAGAATTTAAATCTCATTAGTTCAATCAGTTTTCATGAAAACCAAGGGATTATTCGACACTTAACCACTCCATGTACATCTCAATAAAACGGGATGATGAAGAGGTAAAACTGTACCTTAATGGAGATGACTCAAAGTATATTAAAAGCGCGTCTAGTTCCTAATTTTATGTGGGAGGAAGCGATGAGGCACTCAACAAATTTAATAAATAAATCTCCAACACGAGTGTTACTCTAAGACAAAACACCATTCGAGATGTTAAAATGAAAACTCCCGGATCTACAATTTATTAAAGTTTTCGGATGTGCCGCTTATTTGAAAAAAGTTGGTGGACGTCTTCCAAAACTAGACGATCGTTTGACTCGTTTAGTTTATATTGGAAGCAAAAAAGGTTCGGGCAAGGGCAGACTAACCTCTTTGGTAGGGGTAAGCCCTGCTACCAATTAACTTTTCGGCCGAAGTGCAAAAATGTAACACCTCGTAAACTCGTGTCCAATAGTATAGTGACACGTGTTGTATTTTATTTTTAGTCTATTAAAGACCAATAAGGACTAAAGGTGTCAACATGCTCAAAACTTGGCCTTTGAGTGATTGATATGTCAACATGCCTAGCCTCTGAGTGACTGATATGTCAACATGCCTAGCCTATGAGTGACTGATATGTCAACATGCCTAGCCTCTGAGTGACTGATATATCAACATGAATAAAATGAGCCTTTGAGTGATCCTTTATAAAGTCCTAACTCTCATGCGTGCCCGTTGTTGGACGAGAGAGGTTAATTCTATAAAAATATGAAAGTTGGATAATGGAGGGGTTAAAAGTGTCAACATGTTAATTTATACCTCTGAGTGACCTTTTAACAAACCAAGAGCTTGACAATGTCCGGGCATACTCCCGGATATGCCAAGTATTGGCTACAGAGGGCTAAATATGCCAAAAAGGTACTTTAGGAAGGTTTAAAGGGGTTTATTAAGTTGAGGGGCTAAATGTGGCAAATTTAGAAACCTGACATGGGGCGCTCGCGGGGCGTGAGAGGCTAACGCCTGGCCTCTCGCCCAGAAAGTTTGCTTGGCCTCCACACAAATTGCCAAAAACCAATTAACTCGAAACTATGGATTCCCAAACTGCTATGCCACGTTTTGGGACACTTGTAAGCTTCCTCTTATACCCCTTAACATCTGGCATCACCTCCTTCAAGCTCTCCAACTATAAATAGGTGCCAAAGTTCACCATTTGAACTTGCACCTTTCTCATTCACAACTCTATCTCCCTCCTCTGGAAGTTCCTAACTGAAAGGAGCATCCAACTAAGTTCTATTGCATTCTAGGGACCTCTTGTAAGTCTTCCTTGCTCTTACATTTTCGTTTATAGGCTTATATAGCCAAAGGTCAAGCGTTTTACAGAAAACGCCTTGACTTTCGGTTAAAACCATTATGGTCCAGCCATTGTTCGTAATGAACATGGCTAAGTGATCGTAATAAGGTAGGTGTTAGTCTCTATAAAGGGCACCTCCTGAAGATCACGTTTGCTAGACTAATTGACGGGTCAAAATTATGATATTAAAAAGTCAAACAGGCCATTTTTTGGAAAAATCATAAATTGATCTTATATATGTTATGAAACCTGTTTTGACACTTAAACAAGTTGGTAATAATTATTAGAACATGTAAGAACATGTTCGGGTCGTCAATTTCAGTTCTAGGGTCGGTTCGCAACCGAAAGTCACGAAGTTTGACTTCTTCTTTGACTTTCGATTCTGACCTGATTTAGATTAGTTACCGACTGATCTAAAGTTGAATTATGATCGTAATATAATGTAGCATAACCCTCTGAGGTTATACTTCATGATCATAATCAGAATATGAGTTTATGCACAAGTTCCATAAATATGTCATTTTGACTAAAATACCCTTTTTGCATAAAAGAGGTTTTAATGATAATGAACTTGAAAATGAGTTTCCTACTGATATAATATTATAAGTAGGATTATTGGGGAATGTCAAATCAGATTAGAAACTGAGTTTATGAACAAGTCCTTGTAATATGTCGGTAAATGACGATAAAGCCCTTATGGCTTATAAAATGGTTTTAATCATACCTTTTAAGGTAAATCTTTTACCTACTGATATGTTATATTAAATAACATATCTAAGACATTTTAATATGACCTTAACATCGGTTTTTGTTAAACGTCACATAAATCGTCATTACGACATAAGCGTCGTTTCGGCACATAGTTTGGTTTTAAACCATAACTATCAACCAAGACTTGTTACCTACTGATTTTAAAACTTATTTTAAAATTTTTTACGGTACGTATATGATATGAACTCAGAATCCCAAATAATTATAAATTATGTGTAAAATGACTAAAATGCCCCTTCGGTGCATAGTTTGGTCATAAAAGATAAATTACACATGTAATTAATATCCTATTGATATTATATCATGAATAATTTATTTTTCCAGAATACTTATAGTTATAACATCAAATTATATTCAAGTTCTTTTTATAAGGTATAAAATTACCAAAATGCCCTTATGAGGCATAATTTCATTTTAAAATCTTAATGAGCATATAAGTTGATATCCTACTGATATTACAACTCATTTAAAGTATAATGGTATATAGAACTTGTCCATGACTTATCCGGTTACCCGATGTTGCTGATATGAGTACGGTTAAGCATATGTAACTAGTTTACGAAAATTAACTGAAACGGGTCTAACCTTGTCATTTAAGTCTCAAAATCAAGAATGTTTATAGTTTATGCATATTACACAAGTCAAGCTACTTGTTGGGATTAAATACATTCTATCCAACCATCGTTTAATCTAGCGTTATACGTTTTGATCAAGTACGCTAGTCGGTCTAAGTCTACGACTTAAATAAGACCGTTAGTATTAATTGGTTAGTTTATGTCATAATCCAGATTAGAGACTTGCCGGTAAATGCTATCTGCACTTAGTACTTTTGTGTAGGGCTGAGTTATTAAATTAAAAGAAGACTAGCTCAGGTAAATTCTCTCGACTTATTTCCCCTATACGACCTTGGGTTACGGTAAATTATTACCGCTTGGTCGGAAATGGGATCAATCGAATGCCGGATTATGGCTAGTAAATCCGCACATTCTGTTTTAATCTGTTTTGTTTGATAACTTAAACATCGGGGGTTAACTACCGTGTCCTGGATATCCTCGGCTCATTACAATAGATAATGGCCACGTCCTTAGCGCGGGTGTAGGCATACACCCGATAGACACTCAATATGCATTACCCACAAGCTTGGGAAGAAACGGCTCCTTCGTGAGTCCAAAGTGGTGTGTATGTTAATCATATCTCGGTCACCGTAACGGGCTCTGTATGTATAGACAAGCACGTAAATCTGTTAACAAGGTTGGATGGTCAACTTTCCCAAGTTATAAAAGATTTTGTGCTGATACGCACTTAAAACATATTTTAAATGTTTTCAAAATGAGTCAGTTGGGTATATTTATTAGCGAAAGCTGACGTATTTTCAAAAGACTAAGCTTGCAGGTACAATACGAAAATAGGCTGGAAGTGCTCGGTAGTGATAGAGGATCTTGCAAATCCTAGATCTGCCTAAAGTCTGTTTTATATTCTTTCTTTGTACAATTTATGATCCGCCTGTGGATCTTCTATTACGATCCTATATATTATTTTATATTCCGAACATTTGGTTTGTAATACTAATTTAAATCCAAGACTTCCGTTGTGTTGTGTTTAATTGACTATGATGATATCAACTTTACGTCACGATATTCCCCACCCGGGCACGCTGGTGTTTGGTTGGCTGTGGAAAGCCGGGGTGTGACAGGTTGGTATTAGAGCTAACGTTTGAGAGAATTAAACACTAGCCTTTTGTGTTTAATCTCAAACTTACACAAGCACATTCCTTAGACTTCCGAGTCTAGGCATTGACCACGGATTACTCATTTCATTATTATGTTATTAGTATTGTTTTTGAATTGATTTTTAACAGGAAAATGCCGCCACGTGTACGAGGAAGAGGGAGGACCAATGAGGGGAGGACCTTAAGGACATATCCCTTCACATCCACATCACCCGAACCCTTATGAAGATTCGGGGGATTCATGGACATTACCACACATTCACCTACCCACACTCAAAGTTCGTACCACTCGTACCAGTCACACCACTCCCACCACTATCATCATTCTTACCATGATGAGTTCAATCCCAATCAGTACTTTAATACACCCCCAGCTGATCAGAATCAGTTGGATCAGCCAAACCCAATGGACGAGGACTCCGATCTGGAGATGCCTTCATCAGGTTCAAATACGCATCCCATTGAAATCTCAAGCGATTCGAAATCCTATGCCGGATCGCCTTACCAAGGTCCTAATGAGTGGGACCAATATTAGAACCAATTTACCTTTGACAACACTTCTTCCCATCACTCCCAACCACCTCCCGTGCAAGAAGATGTGCACATGAAATCGGTGGAACAACCCCAATTTTGCCACCAGAACCATCAAGGAGGAAAAGAGGAGCACGTATGTCAGTGCGTGCGGGCCAACTGTCGGGATCGCTGCCACCTTTGCCCGAACCTTACCGAAATATTCACGAGGACCCACAAATGGGTGGACCCTCCAATGCGTCACCTATGGTGGAACCAACACCACCACCAACGGTTCAACCACCACCATCGGGTTATAATAACCCTATCCCAACATATCCGGATACGTCTGGATATGATCCTTTTAACCCATCGACAATTGTTGATTACCAGCATGGTCACATGAACCATACATGCAAGCGGTCATGCATAACGCACTTTATCCGTCTCCTTTCCCACCCGCTTATCCACCTACTGGATATCCAAGTTATGGGTACCAGTATCCGGTTATGCCACAACCACAACCACAACTTCCGTCACCACTTGAGGCTATTAACAAAGCCTTAGAACGAATGAAAGAAATGCAACAACAAGCGAAGAAAACGGAGAAGAAGACGAACAAATTCTTCAAGAAACTCTCCAAGCTGGTTAAGGGAAAGAAGGACGAGTGAAGTCTCTTCGTCCCTGCGAGGACATTGTTATTTCTTTAGTCCCTGCGAGGACATTGTTATTTCTTTAGTCCCTGCGTGGACATTTTTTGTTTTGTAGTCCTTGCATGGACAGTTTATTTCATTGTTTCTAGTATTGTAATTTCTATTTGGTATTTAGTGAATTATTTTGGAATTATATATATATATATATATATATATATATATTCATCCTCTTCAAGAGAGCGTCTCGATTTTATTCGAAATTTATGCTCTGCTATATAATTCCAAAAGACCTTAATGGATTTTGATTATGCCAAGTGGCGTAGACCACACATTGGCCAAGAAATGATAGTTAAGGACAAGGAACCTTCTATCAGGATAGTTAAGGGAAGTTATCCTTCCATCCAGAGGTGGGGAACTAGGTTCAAGCCTCCAAGGTAGTTAAGGTTGAAGGTGACCGGGACCATTAATCAATCATGAAGGTACTCTGATGTTAACATTAAGGAACGTTCATATTCCTGGTAGTGTGACTTGAGGAACCACACTAGCCATCTAGGTAAAATGACTACGTCCTAAGACCTATTATATAGCCTATGTGATCAGTGTGATCCCGGCTAACGTCATCAATGCGATGACAAATGACAGGCCAAGGTGTCCAATTTATGTCCAAGGTGACAAGCCAATGTGCCCAATTATGTCCAATGTGAGAGGCCAAGGTGCCACAAATTTACATCTGTTATGATGTAAGCTGATATGCCATAAATTTACATCTGTTATGAGATAGGCTGATATGCCATAAATTTACATCTGTTATGAGATAGGCTGATATGCCATGAATTACATCTGTTATGATGTAGGCTGATATGCCATGAATTACATCTGTTATGGTGTAGGCTGATATGCTATGAATTACATCTGTTATGATGTAGGCTGATATGCCATGAATTTACATCTGTTATGATGTAGGCCAATGTGTCCAATTTATGTCCAATGTGACCGGTCAATGTACCCAATCTATGTCCAATGTGACCGGCCAATGTGCCCAATTATTATGTCCATTAATGACAAGCTTATGACCTACATATAATTGTCAATTATGACAATGACAGTTGTGACATTAAGATCCGCTGTCTAATAATATATGGACTATGTCCAGATTGTAATTTGCCTTTGATGGTCTTATTAAGACCTACGCCAAATATAGATATAATAAGCCTAAGAGTTGTGATGTTATTCACACTAGCTTAATAGGCAATGGATTGCTATATCCAATGTTTAAAGCCAATATAGTTGTTATACCATGGTTAAGAGAAATTTGTTTGATGTTTAGAGCCAAAGCTGCAATATGGTAAACTCGGACGAGGCACAGAGTAGCCACCGAGAGATTAACTCTAACAAGGCTGAAAATATAGCCGTTAACAATGATGACTTCCCCCATGGAAAAGGCCATAGAAAAGCTTAGGAAGCCGAGTGTTACTCGCTCCAGACCATTATCAATCGCACCATCCTCAGCTCATAAGGAGAGCTCAGTTCACTCTTCAAATGCGAAGAGCGAACCAAAGAAAATAGAATTCGCTGATAGGTCCCGTTCTTCTAAAGACGGATGTACCTATAAATATTTCGTCTCCTGCAAACCCCGAGACTTTAATGGGGAAAAAGGAGCAGTAGAAGCCTTGAAGTGGCTTGACGAAATGGAAACAATTGTGGATATCAGCGGCTGTGCTGATAGCCATATGATCAAATATGTATCACAGTCCTTCAAGGGCGATGTCCTGATATGGTGGAAAGCAATGGTTCAATCTACAGGTAAGATACACCTATACAACTTAGGATGGTCTAAGTTTGTAGAACTAGTCAAGGAGACTTATTGTCCACCGCATGAGGTGGAGAAATTAGAGACAGACTTTCTGACTCTATCGATGAAGAACCTAGATTGTCAGAAGTATGTTTCTAACTTCAATTCCTTGTCTAGGTTAGTATCATATCGAATCACCCCAGAATCTAAACGCATTACGCGTTTTATTAATGGATTAGTGCCCGAGATAAAGGGCATGGTAAAGGCTGCTCAGCCTAGTACCTATAGGTCCGCTGTAGACGTATCTCTCTCACCTTAGATTTAGTGAGGCAAAGGTCAGTTAAGACTGATATTGATGGAAAGAGGAAACAGGAGGATAGTAACTCCCAAAGGTTTAAAAAGAAAGGAAATTTCTGGTTCAAGAAGAACCAGCACGCGTCTAATGACAAACCTTTGTGCAAGAACTGTAAATATAGACATTTGGGACAGTGTAGTATAAATCCACAGACCAAACACTGTGGTATCAGCAAGAGAAAAAGGCATAAGACCCTAGAGTGCAAGGATCTTAAGGATGCAGATTGCTACAAATGTAATGAAAAAGGGCACATTACGTTCAATTACCCCAAGAACCCCAAAAGTAATGATGCAAAGCCTGGAGAAGCTAAGAAAGGAAATGCTCGTGCTTTCCAGATGAATGCCACGGAGGCCGTTAATGACAATAACGTCATAACAGGTACATTACCCATCAATGATGTATATGCTAGAGTTCTTTTCGATTCGGGTGCAGATAAATCTTTTGTTAATCATAAGTTTAGTAAACTATTAAACTTGCCCATTAGAACTCTAGATATAACTTATGAAGTAGAACTCGCTGATGGAACGTTAGAGATAGCATCTTCCGTCCTTTATGGATGCTATATATCCATTAAGAATCATTCTATCCCCATCACTCTTTTGCCAATGAAATTGGTGGGCTTCGATGTAGTTTTAGGCATGGATTGGTTATCCCATAACCAAGCCCGCATTGCCTGTGATAAGAAACTCATCGAAATTAAAACCTCATCTGGTGAAATGATCACCATCCCTGGAGATTTGCACTATGGATTGCCAGACAAGTTGTCGTTATTTAAAGCATCCAAGTGTTTAAGGAAAAGTTGTGTCATTTACATGGCACAAGTCACTATCAATGAGCCTAAGCTGAATATTCAAGACCTCCCGGTTATCTCGGAGTATTCCGATGTTTCCCATGAAGAATTACCTAGTTACCTCCAGAGAGGCAAGTGGAGTTTAGAATTGATATCCTACCTGGATCAGCACCAGTAACCAGAGCTCCAAATCGATTGGCACCAACGGAGATGAAGGAATTGAGATTATAGTTAGTTGAACTCTTAGAGAAACGCTTTATTCAGCCGAGTTCCTCGCCTTGGGGAGCTCCTATTTTATTCGTAAATAAGAAAGACAGTTCAATGCGAATGTGCATTGATTACCGTGAGCTAAACAAATTAACAATAAAAAGTCGATATCCTCTGCCCAGGATCGATGATTTATTCGACCAACTTCAAGGGGCTAGTTATTTGTCCAAGATGGATCTGAGATCTGGATATCACCAGCTGAAGATTAGGAGTGAAGATGTTCCTAAAACTGCCTTTAGGACCCGATATGGTCATTTTGAATTTCGATTGATGCCTTTTAGGCTCACAAATGCACCTGCAATATTCATGGATCTCATGAATAGAGTCTGCAAACTGTATTTGGATAAGTTTGTCATTGTCTTCATAGACGACATACTTATCTATTCTCGTAATCAAGTTGATCACGAGAAACACCTTCGGTGAATTCTAGAATTACTAAGGCAAGAAAAGCTTTACGATAAAGTTTCTAAATGTGAATTTTGGCTTAGAGAAGTCCAATTTTTTGGACACGTTGTAAGTGAGCGTGGTATTCAAGTGGATCCTGCCAAAATAGAAGCCATAACAAATTGGGAAGTGCCTAAAACCCCATCAGAGATTCATAGTTTCCTAGGATTGGCTGGATACTACAAAAGGTTTATTGAGAACTTTTCAAGAATAGCCACTCCTTTGACTACCTTAACCCATAAGAATGTCAAATTTTTTTGGGGTCCGAAACAACAAGAATCCTTTGAGATTTTAAAACACAGGTTGAACAATGCTCCTGTGTTATCTCTACCTGAGGGTATTGAGGATTTTATAGTCTATTGTGATGCTTCGCACACTAGCATGGGCTGTGTGCTAATGCAAAAAGGTAAGGTAATTGCTTATGCATCACGACACTTAAAGGTGCACGAAAGGAACTACACCACTCATGATTTGGAATTGGGTGCCGTTGTATTTGCACTAAAGCTATGAAGACATTACCTGTATGGCACAAAGTGTATTATATACACTGACCATAAGAGTCTCCAGCATCTGTTCAATCAAAAAGAACTGAACATGCGACAACGCCGTTGGATGGAAACACTTAATGACTATGATTGCGAAATTCGCTATCATCCCGGCAAGGCAAATGTCGTTGATGATGCCTTAAGTCGCAAAGAAAGAATTAAGCCCATTAGGATTAATGCGAAGAGCATTGAGCTCATAAAGAGCTTAAGTGAGAAGCTATTAGATGCGAAAAAGCAAGCTCTATTAGAGGCTAACATACCTAATGAAGGATTAGGCAGAACTGTTGATCAGTTAGTGCCTGGAAAGGATGGAATCCTTAGGATTAATAATAGAATGTGGGTTCCAATCTTTGGAGGACTTAGAGATCTAGTCCTCCAGGAAGCACACAATACGAGATACTCAGTTCACCCTGGAGGTGACAAAATGTATCAGGATCTAAAAAGGAATTATTGGTGGATAGGTTTGAAGAAATTCATAGCCACTTATGTAGCTAAGTGTCTGACGTGTTCGTAACTTAAGGCCGAACATCAGAAGCCGTCAGGACTTCTACAACAAATGGAAATTCCCACATGGAAATGGGAAATGGTAACTATGGACTTGATTACCAAGTTACCTAAAACCAAAAGTAGAAATGACACTATTTGGGTTACATTTCTTGCCAATAAAGGAAACATATAATTCAGACAAATTGGCTAAGTTGTATGTGGACAAGATTGTGTCCCTACATGGTGTGCCAGTATCTATTATATCTGATAGAGATACTAGATACACCTCTCATTTTTGGAAAAGTTTCCAACAATCTTTAGGCACACGATTAAACTTTAATATGGCTTACCATTCATAGACTGATGGTCAAAGTGAGCGTACTATCCAGACATTGGAAGACATGCTTAGGGCATGTGTGATTAATGTAGGTGGAAGTTGGGATGACCATTTACCCCTAATAGAATTCTCCTATAATAGTTATCATACGAGCATCAAGGCTGCTCCTTTAGAGGCCTTGTATGGGAGAAAATGGCAAACGCCCCGTGCTGGGTAGAAGTTGGGGAAGCCCAACTACAGGACCGAAAATTGTCCTGGAGACCACGAAAAAGATTGTGCAAATCCGTGATCATCTCAAAGCTGCCAGGGATAGGCAGAAGAGCTATGCTGACAAGAGACGTAAACCTCTTAAGTTCCAAGTAGGGGACAAAGTCATGTTAAAAGTGTCACCCTGGAAAGGTGTGATGCGCTTTGGGAAGAAGGGCATGTTAAGCCCAAGATATATTGGACCATTTGAGATAGTCGAATGTGTCGGCACTGTAGCTTATAAGCTCAGATTGCCAGAGGATATTAGTGCAATTCAAGATGTGTTCCACATCAGTAATCTTAAGAAACGTCTAGCTGATGAATTGCTAGCAATGTCACATAAAGATGTGCAAATAGATGAAAACCTGAGGTTCGTTGAGAAACCCATTTCGATCAAGGATCGGCAGGTTAAGAAACTCCGAAGGAAATTAATACCTATAGTAAAGGTTAAGTGGGACTCCTTTAGAGGTCTCGAGTATACATGGGAGGTTGAGTCCACTATGCGACAAAAGTACCCCCATATTTTTTAATAAAATCTCGAGGATGAGATTTCTTTTAAGGGGTGAGGATGTACCACCTCATAAAATCATGTCCAATAGTATAGTGACACGTGTTGTATTTTATTTTTAGTCTATTAAAGACTAATAAGAACTAAAGGTGTCAACATGCTCAAAACTTGGCCTCTGAGTGACTGATATGTCAACATGCCTAGCTTCCGAGTGACTGATATGTCAACATGCTTAAACATTGGCCTCTGAGTGACTGATATATCAACATGCATAAAATGAGCCTCTGAGTGATCCGTTATAAAGTCCTAACTCTCATGCGTGCCCGTTGTTGGACGAGAGAGGTTAATTCTGTAAAAATATGAAAGTTGGATAATGGAGGGGTTAAAAGTGTCAACATGTAAATTTATACCTCTATGTGACCTTTTAACGAAACGAGAGCTCGACAATGTCCGGGCATACTCCTGGATATGCCAAGTATTGGCTACAGAGGGCTAAATATGCCAAAAAGGTACTTTAGGAAGGTTTAAAGGGGTTTATTAAGTTGAGGGGCTAAATGTGGCAAATTTTGAAACCTTACATGGGGCGCTCGCAGGGCGCGAGAGGCTAAGGCCTGACCTCTCGCGGGGCGCGAGAGGCCTGTATCTGCAGAAAGTTTGCATGGCCTCCACACAAATTCCCGAAAACCAATTAACTCGAAACTATGGATTCCCAAACTGCTATGCCACGTTTTGGGACACCTATAAGTTTCCTCTTACACCCCTTAACACCTGGCATCACTTCCTTCAAGCTCTCCAACGATAAATAGGTGCCAAAGTTCACCATTTGAACTTGCACCTTTCTCATTCACAACTCTATCTCCCTCCTCTGGAAGTTCCTAACTGAAAGGAGCATCCAACTAAGTTCTATTGCATTCTAGGGACCTCTTGTAATTCTTCCTTGCTCTTGCATTTTCGTTTATAGGCTTATATAGCCAAAAGTCAAGCGTTTTATGGAAAACGCCTTGACTTTTGGTTAAGACCATTATGGTCCAGCCATTGTTCGTAATGAACATGGCTAAGTGATCGTAATAAGGTAGGTGTTAGTCCCTATAAAGGGTACCTCCTGAAGATCACGTTTGCTAGACTAATTGACGGGTCAAAATTATCATATTAAAAAGTCAAACAGGCCATTTTTCGGAAAAATCATAAATTGATCTTATATATGTTATGAAACCTGTTTTGACACTTAAACAAGTTGGTAATAATTATTAGAACATGTAAGAACATGTTCGGCTCGTCAATTTCAGTTCTAGGGTCGGTTCGCAACCGAAAGTCGCGAAGTTTGACTTCTGCTTTGACTTTCGATTCTGACCCGATTTAGATAAGTTACCTACTGATCTAAAGTTGCGTTATGATCGTAATATAATGTAGCATAAACCTCTGAGGTTATACTTCATGATCATAATTAGAATATGAGTTTAAGCACAAGTTCCATAATTATGCCATTTTGATTAAAATGCCCTTTTTGCATAAAAGAGGTTTTAATGGTAATGAACTTGAAAATGAGTTTCCTACTGATATAATATTATAAGTAGGATTATTGAGGAATGTCAAATCAGATTAGAAACTGAGTTTATGAACAAGTCCTTGTAATATGTCGGTAAATGACGATAAAGCCCTTATGGCTTATAAAATGGTTTTAATCATATCTTTTCAAGGTAAATCTTTTACCTACTGATACGTTATATTAAATAACATATCTAAGACATTTTAATCAAACCTTAACATCGATTTTCGTTAAACATCGCAAAAATCGTCATTTACGAAATAAGCGTCGTTTCGGCACATAGTATTGTTTTAAACCATAACTATCAACCAAGACTTGTTACCTATTGATTTTAAAAATTATTTTAAAAATTTTTATGCTAGGTATATGATATGAACTCAGAATCCCAAATAATTATAAACTATGTGTAAAATGACCAAAATGCCACTTCGGTGCATAGTTTGGTCATAAAAGATAAAATACACATGTAATTAATATCCTACTGATATTATATCATAAATAATTTATTTTTCCAGAATACTTATAGTTATAACATCAAATTATATTCAAGTTCCTTTTATAAGGTATAAAATTACCAAAATGCCCTTATGAGGCATAATTTCATTTTAAAACCTTAACGAGCATATAAGTTGATATCCTACTAATATTACAACTTATTTTTAAGTATAATGGTATATAGAACTTGTCCATGACTTTCCGGTTACCTGATGTCGTTGATATGAGTACGGTTAAGCGTATGTAACTAGTTTACGAAAATTAACTGAAATGGGTCTAACCTTGTCATTTAAGTCTCAAAATCCAGAATGTTTATAGTTTATCCATTTTACACAAGTTAAGCTACTTGTTGGGATTAAATACATTCTATCCAATCATCGTTTAATCTAGCGTTATACGTTTTGATCAAGCACGCTAGTCGGTCTAAGTTTACGACTTAAAAAAATTATATATTTTTTTGACATTTTTTGTATTCTACCATCCCTAAAATAATATTATGCTACCCCTTCACAATTTTTTTTTGTTGGTCATGAACTCTTACCTAGTGTTTTTGTGAAGAGATGAATCCCTGCAACTTTTGTTTTGAAGTTAAGCGTTGTATGAATGAGAAGACGACCTATTAATAATCATATATCTATTCCCAATAATGAAAGAGGAAAAGTAAAATACATAAAAAAGGTAATAAAGTATGTTAATAAAAATAAAGATATTGAGGCAGAGAGAGTTAGTGTATCAATCTTAATTACTCAATTTAGTTTAAGGTAATAGAAAATTTTTGTTTTATATCTAATCTGCTTAGTGTTTTGATGTGATATGCTTTATTTTTATCTACTTTAAACGCTTTGTTCATGATATTACCGATATTTTATGTTTCTTTTTTGGTTACCACAACTAGTGTGCGTATCTTAACACACCTAACCAGATTGATATTAATTGAATTCCGCCGCATAGTGCGGGGTATCCCGCTAGATATTATAAAATAATGCTAGCGAGAAGTTAGACTATAAAAAAAGATTGTAAAACATTGTAAACAAGCCAACCCAACCAATCTAATGAATACTTTACAGTATTGTTTATTTGATAAGGATGTTTATTTACTTTCAATCAATCTGCATTTTGTTGTAAAACATTCATTTATTTTAAATGATATAAGCCTATTTTATTTGATAACCTTGAAGTACAACTGCTTAGATAGCAATTGTAAAGGCTATATTTAAGAAAATGAGGAGAAATAAGATTGCGTTTGTGTAGAGAAACTTTTAATAAAGTAAAAAAAGGATGTAATGATTCTATTTCAATCATTCAAAAACCAAAGTGGAGAAATATATTAGGTATGTATTTAACTTTATTTATTATCGTACTTTCTTTTGTTTTAGTTACATCGTATAAAGTATGGTTAAAAAAATTGAACGTTACCCCTATAGTTTCAGTCTAGATCCACCACTAGGTTCGGGGGCGTATCGTATATACAATTCGATGACTCGAACAATTGTTGTGGGTTGAGATAGAGAAATAGATTTTGATGAAACACGTGGTTGGAATGTGGGAAAATATTGTTTTTACTGACGAAGAATCTTGCGAACCAGACATGTTTTGGGTTGATTTTAATGGTCTAATCGACACCGGAGATGAGACCTATTAGGATTTGTTATCCTAATCGACACCGGAGATGAGACCATGCGGAATCCGTTTTAGTTAGGGTGACAAATATAAGAAGATTACTTTTAAATCACTATTTCATTGATTTAGTAAACATTTACAATCTGGAAACACTTGGACAGAGCTTCGCCATCGTGTCCGCAAAACAATCCTTATAACTCAAAGTCTAACACCTATTTATAGTATTGTACCTTCGTGCGGACTAATATACACTACCTTTGTACGAACTAACACTGGCTACCTTCGTACGGAGTGACTCTTTCGTACGAGTAACATACAGTCACAACGAAATCTAACAGTTAGACCTATTCAGACACTAACATGACTCGTAGACGTAGGCAATAGACATATGTATCAACAAACCCCCTTGGATGTTGCCAAAGTCTCGATCAGTCTTCAGTCTTCAAAACTTCATAACTTTAAGCTTTATCGCCCAAAGAAATTCTTTATCGGCTTTCATCTTTCTTCACTTGTAATAGGCGTTTGATTTGTTGGAGGAGCCCATTTCAAAAACTTGAATCTTGATATCGAAGCTTTCTCGATCTTGTTAGCAAGTCTTTCGTCTTTCTTAGCTTCTTTCAGGAACTCTTTTCTTTCCAACTCTCTCCATTTCCATTTCCACATCTTTCCAGAATTAATATCATGAGCAGAGCAGACATTTATGACATCTTGATACTGCATCTCTTGTACCTTCTCCTGGTCTTGATAACAAATCTTGTTGTAGAACAAACACTCCACATCATTTTCAGAAAGATTTACTAGCCACATAGGATCAACGATTCGTATAACTCTCCATAAATGTTCAGACTTTAACGCTATCACAGCTTCATCCGTCTCTTTGTCATATTCCCACCACTTAAAATCTTAATTAAAATCTTGCTCAATTTTCATCAACGACATATTCTTCATTGCACGTGGCCATTTCACGATGAGCATCACATCTCTTTCATTATTCACTGGATCAATCTTGATTATCTTCTTAGGATAGTGCGGCTTCGAGTATGGAAAATAATGATCAGCTTCATATCTTATCACTTTCCACAACTTCTGATCACCTAGTTTTATTGAAAATTGATTAACTTTGTTTGACATAACTCCTCCATATCCCACCATGGCAGAGTTTTGATATCTGATAAGTATCAGAATTATTGAACTCCAAATTCTCGGTTAATTGCAAATCGCATTCAGCTCTAGCAACCAACCTCAGCTTATTATATCTCCCAAAGATTTGTCTTGATTTCTTGTGAAGAAAGCTAGCGATCGTCGGAACTTTCTCTCCTTTGGCAATTCTTTAAACCATGTCTTCCGTGCTTCCATAATTTCCTCTTTGCTAAGCCTCGGAGACTTCCTGTCTTTCACCGTTTCTTCAATCTTTCTTTTCAATAAATCATTTGTTTCTCGTTAAACAACTCTTGGAATGTTGGGAAGTCATTTGTATTGTCACCATAATATTTAACAGCTTCATCATCAGAATCATCCTCCACGACAACTTTTTGAAATCCTCAGCATCCTCAACATATCTATAAACATAATCATTAGGCTTTGCAATGTTGATGTTGTTCAGCTCTTCTTCAAAATCAAATTCAAACAAGCTTTCATCGATACCCATCATCTTCGCAATCTCTTCTTTAGAATAGTTATGAAAAAATTCTCCCTCTCAACTCCATGTTCCAAATATATCGTTCTATGTTGTATTGCAGGAACAACCATAAGTGGGATAATGTCCGTGAAGATTCCTGAATACTCTTCTTTGTGAACGGTATCACCTGTCTCCCCCTTTCATTTAGAATCATCTTCTTGATTAGCATTGTCGTTTAAAAAATCATCATGATCGAAAGATTCAGTAACTTTGCTTCAAATACGACCAGCCCTGTACCACCCTGAGAGTTGTCATCATCATCAATATCTACTTCCTCATTATCTTCTTTATCTTCCACCTCTTTCTCAATCTCCTTCTCTGTTTCTTTCTTTCTTTCTGAATGATATGTAACATCAATAACCGGACCAATCATCACAAACTTTATAATATCAATCTCAGGCTCTGTTTCTTTCACCAGTTCGGGCGTAATAATAGGAATCACATCAATTTTATCCTTGCCCTTATCAGCATTTGCAGCTTTAGCCTCAGCAGCATCCCTTCGTGCTCGTTCAGCGGCCCTTTCTTTGGCTTCATCAATCTCAATTTGATTGTACTCTGCTTCAAAATCTATCCCCAACTTCTTTTCCATAACCTTTTGAAACATATCAAAATTTCAATCTTTAACAGTCATTTCAGCCTCAAGATCACTTAGTTTTTTTGCATATTGTTCATTTTCTGATACGAGACATGCTATTACAGCTTCTATATGATTTCGTTCAGTTTCCAAAAACTTCGCTCTATTTTCCAAGTCTTTTATCTTCTGATCACTCTAATTGTCTAGAAAGTCAAAGTTCATATTACCAATCGATTCCATACTTGGAAATTGAAGAAGAACCAGTTGAACCTAGGGATATACCAGAATATGTAAGTTACAACCAAGGTGTTTCTGCATAGAGGGTTGTCCCTTCACTACACTCTTCGGGTGTGAGCTGGCTCAAGCTTATCTACAAAACTAGTAGCGCCGTTAGTCACGCCACAGGGAAAATGGTGGTTTTTTCCGCGACCACACTCCGGCGTGAGAACAAGTATTTGTGGATTGGAAGTAAGGTAGTAAGTGTGTATATGATGTGTGTATCAAAACGTGTTTTTACCTGGAGATCTGTTACTTATTTATATCCGAAAAGGTATGTTCAAGAGATGGGCTGGTGGGCCTTGGGCCCGGCCCATACAGCCAGAGACATCCATTTTGTCCCTATGTGTCAGACATTAAATGGTCCCTGCAGGAGAATTAATGTCCTCTGTCAGGAGGTGTGCTTTGTCGGATGTAGAGTGGTGCCACGTGTAAAGGCAGCCGTCTCTAGTGTCAGGCTTGCTGCCAGCCGAAAGTGGAAAAGGTGAAACAGTCACTGGCAGAGATGTGGTTGGTGTATGGTCTGACGTCTGCATCACTGGTCATGGACACTGTCACACGCAACCTGTCGACTAACCCTAGGTCACAGTTCTGCAACTTTGTACCCTTGAGTATGGTCAACACCTCTTAGTGCTTCCCCCTTCTACGAGGCTGTCAGGGTTTTTTCTGCCAGCGTAGGGTGTCAGGGTATATCCTTTTGTTCCAAGACTATGAGGCGCTTCTCATGTGTTTCTTGTCTTTGAAGGTTTTGGGATTTGTAGCTTAGAGGAATGTTGTTCTGCGTAGGGTCTAGTATCCTGCGCGCGTGAGTCTAACTCGCCATTGTGCCAAGTACACAAGGCTCGTTGTGTGACTTGTGTTGTTTAGTCTAACTTGTCGTTGCGCTGAGTGTGCAAGACGCGTTGTGTGACTTAATTATATTGGTCTAATTCACCGTTGCGCTGACTGCGCAAGGCTCATTGCATGACCTGTTGGTGTTGGTCTAATTCACCGTTGCGTTGAGTGCACAATGCTCATTGTATGACCTATGTTGTTGTTGGTCTAATTCACCGTTGCGCTGAGTGCACAAGGCTCATTGTGTGACCTATGTTGTTAGTCTAATTCACTGTTGCGCTGAGTGCGCAAGGTTCATTGTATGACCTGTGTTTTTTGGAAAATGCACCGTTTCATGTTCCATGCAAGGTTATCCTTGTAAAATATAGTCAAGGGTATGGTCATTTGGGACCATACCTCCTCAAGTCCCCACAGTCTAGTGCTGCTCCTATGCGCATGTTGTAAAGTGGGAGGAGTGCTGGACTAGAAAAATTGTTGTATGCGCCGCTAATGTAGTGGCGAAAATTTTTGGCAAGGGTTGGGAGAAAAACGTTTGTGTGAAGGAAACGTTTTGTCATCAAGCTCTTGGAATTCGGAACTCTGCTCTTCTGACGTTGCAAGTGAGTTGGTGAGAAAAAATGGGATTTGAAAGGACATCTGACAACTGTAGCATGCACTCAGCCATTTCACCTGCCATTCATTAATGAATTGGCAGGGAGAGAGGAGGCCATGCGCGCATGTTAACCATCTTTTGCGACTTGTTTGCCACACGTCTTTCTCTGATTGGCTGTTATTGCCACGCGTGTGTCACGTTCTCCAACCGCATTAAATGCGAGCACTATAATTAGAGGCACTACGCTTAGGGTTTTCCTCATTCCTTCAACTTCTCTTTCATTCTCTTTTCTACATTCGTAGAGTTCTTGTGTTCTTCAAAGTTGTCTTCAAAAACTTTTTTCTTTTCTTGTTTTCTATGGCGTCCAGAGGGCCTGAATCTGCCTCTGGTGTTGGGGTTCCGCCCCCTTTGTCGGCTTATAAGCTGAGCCAGCAGACTCTTGATTACATTGTTTCTGGTTTCCGGTTTCCTCCCAACTGGGATGCCCGGTTACCGGCTGAGGGTGAGACAGTCGCCAATGCTCCGGCGGGCTATATCACCTTGTTTTATGATTTTTTCCGTGAGGTAACTTCCGGTTGCCCGTCACCAAATTTTTTCTTGAAGTGCTACAGTACTATGGCTTCCACCTTTCCTAGTTGAATCCGATGGGAATGGTAGGATCAAGCACTTCGAGTTTTTGTGCCGATCGACGGGGTCTGTTCCCACTGTCGACGGTTTCTGCATTTTTTATCAACTCCATTGTTCAATGGGGTTTTTTTTTCAGCACCGTGCGCTGGCACGGAAAATTTTGCTCTCTCCCCCAAGTCCTTCCATTATTGGAAGGCAAAATTCTTTTTTTGTGAAGGTCGGTTTTATCCTTGTGCCTTTGACGTTCTGTGGGCCAGATGAGATTCCGACAGAGACCCTGCCAATACCAGTGTTGGACCCATGGTATTGTGATTTGAAGGAGATCCCGGTGATCTGGTTGCCGGCGAGGATCTTGGTGGCGGTGAGGATGAGCCTGTTATGGAAACCCGACCGCCGGTACCGGCCGGTGTATATGGAGGGGGATCGGAGTAAGTGTTCTTACTCCATTGTGTTTCCTTGACTTTTGAGTAGTCTGTTGTCTAACATGCATGTGTTCTCTTACAGGAGCCCCATTGTTCTTGGCCGCCTTTCAGAGGAAGGAATGGCGTATTGAAAGGCTCCCCTTGGGGCCAAATGAGCCCACCTGGTATGCACTGGTCCTGGGTAATTTTACCCTGATCAAGGATGCGGACCTGGAGGTCCTTGCGCCGTCAACTGGTAAGCCTTGATTGTCTAATAGTGCACCTTTGCAGGTGACTTATGTATTGTTCTTGCTGTAATGCAGGCGCGCTGGGAGATTTGGGCGTTGGCCCAGATCACAAGAAGAAGAGGCGCGCAGGGTCGAGCACGGTGGAGGAGAAAGAGGCAACTCAACCCGGGGCGGGCCCTCCTAAAGGTAAGCGCGTTGTTAATGACAAGTTGAAAGTGCCGCATCTAGCTCAGCAGCTTCTTCAAAAGAGATGACGGATACAGAGCGGTTACCACTTGTAGGCTCATTCACGAACTAGGCCATGAGTTTGCTTTAACGTGGAAAGCTTATGTGGTCATTTCTGACTCATGAGAGGGTCTTGAACCTGTAGGTGCGAAGAAGGCTACACCAAAGCAGGCAGTTATCCCGACCGCCAAACCTGCTATTCCAGAGGATGCTTAGGAGATCCCAGAGGTGCCTCTGAAGCGGAAGAGGCGTCCGAAGGAGGACCTCTTCGCGCAACCATCTAAAAAGGTAGCGGGGAAGCATATGGGGAAGCGGGCGAATCTTGGGACATTAACTACTAAGATATCGCTCGGTAATTCTTGGTAACCTTCACTATTTTCTTCCGGTTTTTATGTTATGCATGACTAACTTTTGTTGTTATACAGTGGGCGATGAGACGCTTTTTGTGGAGTCCGGCGCAAGCGCCACGGACACTGATTCGCCCATGACCCAGGCTGGTGGTCAAGGCGGGAGTTCTGCTGCTGGGGCAGAAGAACCGGTCCCAGTGAGGGAGGGGCCTCACATGGTGGTGGAAGGTTCCGGTATGGGTACTGATGCGGGTTCTCAGGTCGTGGAATGTCTTGTGGCTCCATTGACGCAACCACAGCTGGATATTGACGAACCTGTGCTTGTTGTTGAGGAATCGTGGGTGGATCTTCAGGAACCTGCGGTGGAAGTGGAAGAAATAGGGTTCGTTGTCGAAGAACCCGTTGTGGTGGCGGAAGAACGCGCGCATCCGGGTGCCGCGGCTTATGTTGGTGAGGCGGAGCTGGTGGGAACGGCTTTCGTCCATGGTGCTCAGACCAGTGCTCCACAAGGGGAGCATGTGGAGGAACCGGCACCCGGGGGTGGCATGGGGGCTTCCGCCCACGATGTGTCTCCAATCCGGCCGGATGAAACTCTGGGGGAATATTATTATAGGTCTTTCTCCTTCGCTCAAGCTGAAGAGATCCACACTCCTGTGTGGAAGTTAGAGAAAGGAGAAGACTTTTCTCACTGGTCGGCGTGCCGTGAGTGGTTTAACGGAGCTTCTCCCCCCCCCCCGAGGAGGTACGTTTTCTTTCTGATCATGAAGAAGAAGCGACGTACCATACGTACCTCCAGGCAGCTGCAAGGTCCGCCTCTGTGACTTACAAGATTGTTCGAGAATGGCGGGGCCTATGAAGCAGAAGAAAGATCTTGAGGCTGCCCAAGCATTCCTTGCTAATGAGCGAGCCCAAGTGGCTACATGTGAAGCTAAGGTGCAGGAAAAGGAGACTGTCTTTACCGATAACCAGCGGGTTGAAGAATGGTCTACGTTGGGGTGGAAAAGACGGGCCGAAACCTCGGACGCCAAACTTGCTGAGGAGCGCAAGTTGTGGAATTGGCTTCTGAAAGGGATAACAGGGAGAAGAAATCCCTGAGGAATGAACTGGCCCAGTTGGGAACTGGTGTGGCGCAAGAGAAGAGAGAGAAGGAGGCGACGGCTGCCGTGGCTGCACAGGCTAGTGTGCAACGCGCACATAGTGAGCAGAGAGAGGTACCCCTTGTCTTTGTGTTCATTCTCGTTTTTGGATATTTACTAAGTTATGATGGTAACCTTGTTATGAATCGAACATGTTGAAGCTTCTGCTGCTCTGGAGAGCGCCAAGAAAGACCTCCAAGCAACCTCGGTGGAGAACGATGAGCTACGTAGGTTGCGGTTGGCGGAAGCGAAGGTGGAGGCGGGTTCCCGCGCCATATCCGTGTCGTTGGTGGAGTCACTGACCAACAACCTGTTGTGGCTTCAGCAGCATGGAATTGTCAATGTAAGCACTCCGCTTGTTGTTTGATCTTAATGTGATGGCTCTGAACTTTCCTTTGAACTTGCAGATTGCCAATTCCATTATGAACTCTGTGGAGTTGGATGGTGCAGTAGCCAAGCTAGTGGTTGTTGCGCTTCATGATGGGCATGCGCAAGGCTATGCTAAGTGTGCGCAACAAGTCACTCATGCCTTGGACATTCCATGGGATTCCAGCCATGCTTCCACTCATAGAGTTAATATCAGAGCTGTTTTCGAGAGGACACAGCAAGGGTATAACCGTCTTGATATCCCGACGTTGGAATTGGTAAGCGAGGCGCTCACCCATGATGACTTCGTCGACCGCTTGAAGGATATCTTTCCGGAAGAAGCCAAGGCCGCTGCTGAAGAAGAAAACTAGTGTAGGATCCTTAGTGTAATATCTTTGTAGGATCTTTGATTGTGCCGCGTTGCGTGGTTTTGTAAATATTTTTATCTTGTAATGAAATGTTTCTTCCTTGTTACAATATTTGCGTGAAATGGACCAACTTTGTGTAGGTATAGTGAATGAAACTGGTAATGAACTCGCGCGTGAACATCAGCTCCTATGCGTGTTTCATAGGTACTGACTTAGGGTTTACGAGTCATTGTGCACCAAGGTGTTTTTGCGTGTACCCAAAGTGGTTCCGCGCATTTGTAACGACACATTAAGATAAAATAAATCAAGTAACTCTTGTCTTTATTACATAATGGGGCGTAAGAGCTGTTTTTTAGAGTAGACAAAAGATAATGAACTTGCAAGTTTACATGTTGCACCGTCTTAGCTGTTGCACATTCCATGTCCTAGGAATGTTTTTTCATCTAGGCGCTTAAGGGTGTATGTGCCTTTTCCCAGGACTTCATGAATAACATAAGGACCTTCCCATTTGGGTGCCAGTTTTCCAGGAGGTTCGGCGTTAGACGCCTCATTGTCGCGTAGAACAAAGTCACCAGGTAAAAAGGTACATATGCGGACTCGCGCATTGTAATACTTTTCGATCTTGGACTTGTATTTTGCCTCGTTGATGGCAGCGTTTTCACGCCTTTCTTCTAGTAAGTCCAAGTCAATTCTGCGCTCGTCTTCATTGTTTTGTCTTTGTGCAGCTAACATGCGTGGTGATGGGAGGCCTATCTCTACAGGAATCACTGCCTCCGTCCCATACACGAGGCTAAAAGGAGTTTCGCCCGTGCTGGTTTTAGGCATGGTTCGATGAGCCCATAGGGTGCTTGGCAGCTCATCTACCCAGCCTCTGCGTGCTGTACCCAACCTTGTCTTGATCCCTTCAACTATGCTTTTGTTAATTCTTTCCACTTGGTCGTTCCCTTGGGGATGCGCGACCGAAGTGAATACGTGTTCGATATGAATTTCTTTCATCCATTGCTGTAGCTCGTCGGCTACGAAATTGGAACCGTTATCACTGACTATGCGCAGGGGTAACCCGAAGCAGCATAAAATGTGTTCCCTTATGAACTTCCACACTACAGTTGCTGTGGTAGATGCAAGGGGTTTGGCTTCTACCCATTTGGTGAAATAATTGACTGCAACGATTATGAATTTCACCACTCCTGGAGCATCTGGGAATGGTCCTACCATATCGATTGCCCATTGTTGAAAAGGCCACGCTGTTGTCACCGGGATCAGAGGATTCTTGGGACACAGTGACTTTGGAGCGTGGCGCTGGCATGATGCGCATTTATATAATGTTTCGACTGCATCAAGGTGCATGCAAGGCCAATAGTATCTGGCGTTCATGATCTTTGCCATGACCATGCGCGGGCCAACGTGAATTCCGCATAACCCTTCGTGTATTTCTCGGATCAAGTACTGCGCGTCTTGCGGATCAACACAGCCGAGGAACGGCCCAAGCTATGGCTTTCGGTATAAGATACCGTCCACCATTTCATAGTTGAGTGCCTTGTTCTGGACCTTCCTTGCTTCTGCTTTGTTTTCGGGGAGACTCCCGTGTTGCAAGAACATGATGATGGGGGACATCCAGGACGGATTTCCCACTTCGATGATGTTGACTTGTCGCAAAGGAACCAAAGGGTTTTTGAGTACCTCAATGCGCACCTTGCCCACAAGGTGCTTGAAGCTTGTAGCGGGTAACTTGCTGAGAGCGTCGGCGTATTCGTTCTCAGTTCGGTTGACATGGGTTATCTTGAAGTGTTGGAATTTGGTTATCAAGGCTTGTGCCTGTTTAAGATACAAGGCCATCACCTCGCCTTTTGTGTCGTACAGGCCGTTGACCTGACCGGCGACTAAGAGTGAGTCGATGTAGGCCTCCAAATTCTACGCACCCATTTTGATTGCTAACCAAAGGCCTGCCAGGAACGCTTCATACTCAGCTTCATTATTTGTACTTTTGAAATCCAATCTGTTGGCATAGGTGAATTCTTGATTGTCGGGGCTTATTAGACAAAACATGCCCCTGCACCATCATCGTTGGACGCGCCATCGGTGTGAAGTATCCATGCGCGGTCATCTGTAACCGGCGTTGGATTATGTACAGCTTCACATTCTTGCCCTTTATTCTGCGGGACTTCCACGATGAAATCAGCTAGTAACTGGCCTTTTATTGCTGGGCGTGGTTTATACACGATATTGTGTACACCAAGCTCAATCGCCCATTTTACTAGGCGGCCAGATATGACTGGTTTCGAAAAAATTTAGCCTAAGTGATAGTTTGAGAGAACTGTTATTTCATTGCCTGAAAAATATCGGCGCAACCGCTGGGATGCATGGATCAAAGCTAGAGCAAGCTTTTATATCATGGGGATATCGAGTCTCTGGGTCAGTAAGCATCTTGCTGACGTAGTAGATCGGAGTCTGAACTCCTGCGCGTTCTACTAGCAGGACTGCTCCCAAGCGATATCGGATGTGGAAAGGTAAAGTATCAGTGGCTCGTTCTTCTACGGCGCAGTGAGAGTTGGTAGCTGGATTAAGCATTCCTTCATTTGGGTGAAGGCTTTCTCCGCATCCAGAGTCCACTAAAACTTGTTCTTCTTCACACAGTTCCGCAGGGTGCTAATGAATGGGAAGGATTTCTTTGCGTGGTTGGCCAGGAACTTGTTCAGCATAGCCAGCCGCCCCACCAACTGTTGCATTTCTTTGATAGCTGAGGGTGATGACATACGCTGAATTGCTTCCACTTTATCGGGATTGACTTTGAAGCCATCGTGCGTAAAGATGAATCCCAAAATGTGCCTTCCTCCATTCCAAAAGAGCACTTGTTGGGGTTCAGCTTCAGATTTGCCTTGCGCAAGGAGGCAAACACAATTTGAATGTTTGCCAACATCTTCTCCTTATCCGAGCTCATGATGACTAGGTCATCAATGTATATTTCCACTGTGTCACCAATGTCATCCCCGAAGACATGGTCCATTAAACGTTGATAGGTGGCTCTAGCATTGCGCAATCCGAAGGGCATATTTGTGTAACAGAAAATGCCCTTGTTTGTTTGGAAAGCGGTTTTGTCTTCGTCTTCTTTCATCATTTGGATCTGGTGGTAGTCCTTGTAGCAATCAAGGAAGCATTTCCACCTGAATGAAGCAAGAGAGTCCACCTTTTTGTCGATTTCCGGTAAGGCGTAGCAGTCCTTGGGATATACCTTGTTGAGATCCTTGAAATCGACGCATATGCGCCAACTCCCGTTGGACTTTTGGACCATGACTGGTTTGGCTACCCATGTCTGATAACATACCTCTCAGATGATTCCTGCTTGGAGAAGTTATGTGACTTACTTGTTCAGAGCGCGGGGCTTTTCGGGACCAAAGCTGCGCTTTTTCTGAACTATGGGCTGAACTGAAGGGAATGTGTGCAATGCATGCTCAGCGATTTCCCTTGGTACCCCCGTCATATCCGCCGGTGACCATGCAAAAATATCAGAATTACAGAACAACAGTTGTTTCAACCGCGCCTTGACTGCGGTTGTCATGGCGGGCCCCAACAGCACGATTTGTTCCGGGTACTTGTTGTTGAGCACCCACTTTTCTGGTTCACAATTGGACGATGACTTTGGTTGCTTTATTGGTGGTTCCTCATCAACAGACATGACTTCCTTTCTTGCATACATTATGGACACTTCGGTTTCCATGGGAAAACGGCAAGCGGCGTGGGGGATGGAAGTAATCATGCTGAAATCCCGTTGAGAGCGTCGGCCTAATAGTACGTCATGGCGCGAGGTTGCGGGCATGACCATGAAGTTGACCTGGAATGTGCGAGTGTGGCGCCCATCGGAAAGAGTCACCGGGAAAGAAATCTGGCCCAAAGGAAAAACAGCCTCGTTGTAGAAACTAGTGAGTGGGAAATCCACCGGCTCCAAGCGTGCTTTGTCCTCTGGGTGGAGTTGCGGGAAGCACTGTTCATAGATAATGTCCATAGAGCTCCCAGGGTCTATGAACATGTAGTCGGTGTGGTAGTGACCAAAGATGCTAGTTATCACTACCGGTCAGTCTTCTTGTGGACCCTAGGGACA
This sequence comes from Scalesia atractyloides, assembly GCA_947069175.1. Taxonomy (NCBI): domain Eukaryota; kingdom Viridiplantae; phylum Streptophyta; class Magnoliopsida; order Asterales; family Asteraceae; genus Scalesia; species Scalesia atractyloides. The sequence goes on from CAMTDV010000008.1 coordinate 80,416,048, forward strand.
ACGGGGAAGATGACCTGCTGTTCACGGCAGTGAGGCGTGCAACTCTTATGGTGGTTGCGCTTGCGCGAAGGTCCACCCTAGATCATATGAACAGACTTCGTTTTTTTGTTACTCGGGCCCTCGCTGCCTCAAGTGATTTGACGCACCTCCTTACTTCTATTTTCCAAGTCTTTTATCTTCTGATCACTATGATTTTCTAGAAAGTCAAAGTTCATATTTCCAATCGATTCCATATTTGGAAATAGAAAATTATCAAAGATATGTTCTGCATCTCTATCAGAAGGACCTGTAGGATGAGATTGTTGTCGTTGTGAAGATTATGGAGTTGTTTGTGGTTGTCTTGGTGGAGATGGTGGTTTTGGTGGTGATGGTTGCCTTTGTGGTGATGGTGGTTGTTGTGATGTAGTCGGTGGAGTTTGAATCGGTATCACATTCTCGATTTCAGCTTCAACTGTAGGCATCTCCTTTTCTACAACCATTGATTCAGCTTTAGCAGTTGTTTGCTGTAGATATTATCTTCTAGATTTCTTCGCCAACGGAGATCCTGTTTTCTTGACTCTCTTTGCAGCTTTCTTTACCGTTTTAGGATCAGATGGCAGTATGGTTCGTCATCAGCAGTTAAACCTTTCTTTCTTTATGACGCCTTTTTTTAACAGCTGCTCTAGGATCAAACCTTCTGGCTACCACCCTTGATGCAACATCCTCATCACTATCAATTTCGGTTTTCATTTCCACCCTCAAATGCTTTCTTTTCAATATCCCAGCAATTTCAGTCGTATCTGTTGTGCTCTTTTCAGCCCTTTCGTCAGTGAATACTTCTGTTTGAACATTTTCATGTTCATGCACCTCTTCGTCAGAACTTTCTTCAGCCAACATTGTTGGAGCTTTATACTATGCTTGTTTTCTTTTTGCTACTTGTTTCTTCTTTTTCTTATCATCTTCCTATACACCATCTGCTTCTTTTTTGCCACAAATCCCTCTAAATGCTCTTCTTCATCATTTTATGAGTTACTTTCATCTTTTCTCCATCTATCTTTCAGTGGCGGAATATAGTTCTTATCTTTGATACTACCGAAGAACTTTATGCTTAAAGGAACTATAATTTGATAAAGATACTGATTCAGACGAGCTAATGACAAATTCATCATATGCTCAAGCGGTAGCTCATCATCTTCTTCTTTGGCAAGATTTGGGAATTGATCGTCAAGCATCATCTACACAAACCTTGGTTACTAAAGAAACTTTTCTTTTGTAATATTTGTCTTCATTTGCTCAAAAATTATTCTAGTGAAGTTGTATGGAAAATTCAAAGTCAACGCCAATCATGCACATTTGGTAGTCTAACAACACGTCAAAACCACTTTTTCGATGCCCCAAGGCATGAATCAAGAATGTACAAAGAATTTGTAAGGCCTTCCCAAATAAGCTTTCATGAAATTTGTTTAGTTGACGTGCCCTATATAACCATCCGATAGAAGCAACCTTTCACCATCCTCTCTGAATATCCTGTTGGATAACTATCTTCATCTTTAAAATCTGACACTCTCCTGATCAAAGCTTCGGTGATAAACACCTCTTTATCTTCATTCTCTATTTTAACAACTGATCGGATAGCTGGAGGATCTGGTAGTGTTCCTTCGTGCGAAGTAATCTTTATTTTTCAAACTTTTCAATTTCTCGAACATTTTAGCAGTTTTAACAACCCACTCGGTTAAACAAGGCCAAGTTAATGACCCTAGTTAGCTGATTTGTCTACCAAATCCAAGTTAATGACCTTGGTTGAACACTTTATGAACAAACTAATGTTTTCTGTCAATTTTAATTTTCACATTAAAGAACTATTGATCATTTCAAAACATTTTTTCATTTCAGATAAGTTCCCAACCTGTTGTTCTTCAGATTTCTTTCAGCAGCTTCGGATTTTGAAAATCATTTTTCCATCATCGGTAGTCAAAAAACAAGATAAAATAAAACCTTTTTGATTTTTCCCAATTTTATGCTAAAACACACTGAAAATCTTTTTGGGGTTTTCTGAAATGAAATATCTATGTACAAACATATTTACAGTCATTTTTTGTGAGTTTTTTAAGAGGATCAAATCAGTTTTCGAGACTTATCACTCGTACTGTTGATATGAGTAACCTTTAAGTTTTAAACAAATTCACTTAGATTATTAGTATACTGGTCCACTTAAACCTCTACACATTATCAACTATTTCAAAATATGGTAATTAGATGCCTTAGAAATTGACTTAGTAGTGTTTCCCACCTCCTAATATACCCCCAAATCAAGATTTCCTGGATTTCATCTTACAGGTGAATATGTCTAATTAATATCTGTATATGGGTTATGCGATGCCTTGAGAGCTCAGGTTAGTACCACCGTACAGACAGAGAGTTGAAGGCTTGACTTAAAAGTGGCGTTCCATATTTTTGGAATCTTTTTACTTCAATTGTTTGATCTTTTCAATTTGATGCAGTTTTAGGGTTTTTAAAGCAAAAGTATTCTACAAGTTCTAGGCCATTGCTTACGCAAAATCAGAAGAACTTATATAATACCCCAGATATCAGTTATCTATAAAGACCTAATATCTCAGAATCCGGCAATCTCTCAAATGAAATTTGGTGTACTAAGACCATATATCCGAGAGATGTTAAGCCACTAATTAAGAAGTTTTTCTTTATGTTTATATCTCCAAAACAATTTACTGAATCCTGTGAAGTCTACTGGAACATCATCAGTGAGACCTGTTTAAACGCTTTTTGACACTACATTTCTTTACCATACTGTGATAGTGCATTGATGTACAATCATTTCCTCTTTGTATACGAAATCTCTTTTTGTCTTTTTCAATGTTTTTGTACTTATCAGATTTTTTTTATGTTTTTGTATTCTTTACAACATTTTCTCCCTCTAAAATCAAAAACATATTTTTAAATTTTTGGTTTTAAAAAAAGAACTTGAAATCAAAAACTTGACAAACCGATGAGGATTATGTTAAATCGTCATCCATCTCGGCTTCAACCTTTATGTCCCCCCTTAATGTCAGATCTTTTAACCCGTTTAGTTTCAAAAGATATTTAAATTTTGCTCTGTAAAACGGTTTTATATAAAAGTCTGCTTTCTGTCCATCAGTGTGAATATTTTCAATACTAATCAACTTTTTCTCATAACGGTCACGGATAAAGTGATGTCGTATCTCAATGTGCTTTGTTTTCGAGTGTTGAACCGAATTTTTTGTTATATTAATGGCAGCCTCAGTATCTACATATATAGGAGTGTCAAGAAGCTTCAATCCATAGTCTCTCATCTGTTGTTGTATCCACAAGATTTGGGAACAAAAATTGGAAGCTGAAACGTATTCTTCTTCGCAAGAAGAGAGAGCGACTATAGTTTGCTTCTTGCGCTGCCACGTTACTAAGCGTGTGCCAAAGAACTTGCAACCAACAGTTGTAGATTTGGCATTTAATCTACAACACCTAAAGTTAGAATCGGAGTATCCTGCAAGATTAAAGTCGTCTTCACGAGGCTACCACAAGTCGGTGCTTGGACAACTCTTAAGGTATCGAAAAATCCTTTTGACAATCCTCAGAGGCAAAAGTCTTGGACTTGACTGGTAGCGTGCGCAGAGGCATGTTGGATACATGATATTCGGTCGCGATGATGTAAGGTACATTAAAGAGCTGATCATCGAACGGTATAGAGTTTCATCTATCTTTTCTCAGGTTGGATCTGGTCCGATGCCGTGATTTAGAGCTAATGGGGTAGACATTGGTGATGATTCGGACATCTTGAATATCTCCAAAACGTCATTCACATACTTTGTCTTATGTATAAAGATTCCATCAGGCAATTGATTAACCTGAAGTCCCAGAAAGAAATTCATCTCCCCCATAGAAGTCATCTCAAATTTCTTTTTATGACTCTTTCAAAATCTTTGCACAACACATCATTTGTCAAACCGAATATGATGTCATCCACATAGATTTGTACAATTAATATGTGTCCTTCTACTTCCCGTATGAAGAGGGTACTGTCTACTGTTCCTCTAATAAAACCGTTGTCCATGAGATGTTAAGAGAGCGTCTCATACAAGGCTCTCGGGGCCTAGTGTAAGCCGTACAATACCTTATCCAGTAGGTAAACCTTTTCTTTGTGTATCATATCGACGAACCTTGGTGGTTGGCCGACGTACACCTCCTCTTTCACCTTTCTGTATAGGAACGCAGACTTGACATCCAATTGGTGCACTTTAAATCCCTTCCATAACGCAAATGCGAGGAAGATGCAGATTGCTTCCATTCTAGCCACGGGAGCATAGACTTTAGTATAGTGTATTCCCTCTTGCTGATGAAATCCAGAACAATGAGTCGAGCTTTGTTATGCACAATTACTCCTCGGTCATCTCTTTTTCACTTGAAGACCCATTTTGTATTTATCTTCTTGTGGTCTTCTGGCAGATTACCGAGTTTCCACACACCAAGTTTTTCGATTTGAGACAATTCTTCCAGCATGGCATTAACCCAGCTTTCTTCCGTCAATGCTTCTTTATATGTTTACTGCTCTATCTGCGAAATAAAACATCTATATGAGACTGTATTTTGTAAAGGTGCTATATTTGAATAAAAGCAATTATCCGGATTGATTTGATTTTGCATTTTAACACAAGTATGCAATTCTACGATAATAAAATCTAGTGGGTGGTACGACATTATCCTCAGCATAACTTCATTAGAAACGCTCAATTCGTGTTTTAGATTTGTAATATTTTGTTCAATGTTCTAATTAACTGCAGGTGCTTCATTCTGAGCACTCGTTCCCTCGGCTTGCTTGTTGAGTAAACTTTCAATCTGAACTTCACCATCATCGGAAGTAGATCTATCATCATCATACATCGGTTCAGCATCAGATTCAAAGTCATCAGATTGATCAAACATGGGAGTTGTATCATTCATCTCTTGTTCGGTTGTGGTGTCACTTGTTCGAGCAGTCTATGATTCCGGATGTTGAAAACTAGGGCCTGCTTCAGCATCATGAGAACTAGCAGGTGTCTGAGTTATAACGATTGGTCTAGGAACTTGATCTTGTGATAAAGATTGTTGTTGCTAATAAAGCATCGCAAGTTCCTCTTCTATCGGTTTAGCTGGCAACTCGAAGGAATTCCAAAGACTTCGGTAATTGAACAGCCAAGGATCTCCTGGTTTCTGTGGTGGAGATGTGTAATGTTAACAATCTACGTTCTGAACTTCAATAACCCAGTTTATGCTAGGAAGATAAACTATCTTTAGCGGACTAGCATATCCCACAAAGAAACCTGCCATCAATTTAGCTCCAAATTTGCCATCTGCATTGATTACCATGCATGGTGACCCAAACGATTCTAAATTCTTCAGGTTTGGCTTGCGTTGGTTGAGTAGCTCGAAACATGTCTTCTTGTATGCCTTGACTGTCAATACTCTGTTCAATGTATAGCATACGGAGGCCACGGCTTCGCTCCAAAAGCTAACTGTAATTTTGAACGATGAGCATGGTTCTTGTTGTCTCTATAGTGTTTTGTTCTTACGTTCAGCTACACTATTTTGCTGTGGGGTGTGCGGTGCACTGAATGTAATGCCTCGCTTTTTTTGTACTCTTATTAATAAGAAAGTATGATCGTATTTCTATTTTTGGAAACTTGTATTCGTATTTCTTTTCCCAATTTTGTAATCCGAGACTTGAATCGTAATAAAATACATGCTTTATACATACTTGTCTTACGGGCATTCAATCGTTAAATAAATGCAAACTGATACTTGTTATACATGCAAAGATTCATGCATTAACACTCCACAAACACACACATCATACTAATATGCATTATACGCTTAAACATGCAAAAATGTCAAGATAAACTAAGTTCAAGGACTAAAAGTGTCAAAAACCAAAGAAGCTTCTTGAATTACACATGTTGCGGCCCATGACCGGCCTCGTGGTAAACTCTCGCGGCCCGCCAGGCTCCTCGCGGCCCGCGACCGCCTCTTCTTTACTATCTCGTGGCCCGCGAGAGGGGCATAATCCGGAGTTTGTTGTTTCTAGCTCATGGATTGGTCAATTTTGTGTTTGTACCATTTAATGCACCCAAGTAACAAGCCCCTAACCCCATCTATAAATACTCACCTCCTTCTCCATTTCACACCTTAAACATTCTTCTTCTCTTCTCTCTAAAGCTCCAAAGCTCTCTCCATCTGAAAGTTCAAGCTTTCAAAGGTGAGTTCTAACTCACCCTTGCCTCACTCCTTTGATCTTTTCCTTCTTAACACTTGAATCACCTTTTTGAATGTTTCCATAGGTTTTCTATGGAAAACCAACTTGGAACATCACCATATTTGAGGTCTCAAGTGTAAGAACCTTTTGTTTTAATAGGGTTTCAACCCACAAGCGTTGTATCCTTCCAAGCTTGTTCTTGAAACAAGACTTGAGTTGGTAGTATGTGATTACTTGGAAGCCTTGGCTATCCTACCTTCAATCCACCACCTCAATTGATGATTTTTATTACTTTGTTTGTCTTTTACTTTTATATTTAACTTATTCATGACCATCCCTGTCGTTCTTGTGAAGACTTGTGTATTGGTGAACTATACGAAAGACAAGGATTTAGAAATTAACGAGATGAGACTTGTGTATTGATGAGTTTGGCATTTTAGGTGTCATGTGTCGTATTTAGAAATTAACATTCACAAAACAAATGAGAAAATAAATTCACTACATCCATAGGATGTCTTGGGCATTGCTCATGTTTATGCCTCCATATGTCCCCCATACTTGGCGTATATAGTCATGTGGGCCCCCATGACTACTGGGCTCTTGTAGGGTTCACATTGGTGTGTGAGCTACACGTAAAACAAGTAAATGTCATGAGTTTGCATGAAACCAATTAACACGTAAGCATTTAAAATCTAATCGACTATAGTATAGGCTCTAAGGGTGTAATAACCTATCTTATATCCCTATAGTCAAAAGCTCTGTTACCAATCTGTCACACCCTGGTCCGCACCGGAAATGGTAGTCGGGGCATGATTGGGTTTTCATCAAAGCTCATGACATTTAGTATAATAATGTTTCATATTTATTATTTCAATTAAAAAGGAAAAATTCCAACTAACACATAAATCATACAAGCATAAATTTGTTCTATACAAGACATTCAAGTAACGACGTATTCTTCTTCTAAGGCCCAATCCTATGTGTTCCTTGCTTCAACCTGATGACCTGTATCATGTGTAAAAATAGAGTTTTTTTTGGGGATTTTTGATAAAAATAAAGAAAAGTTCTATTAAAAAAAAGTATGCCCTTACAGCTGGTCGAACTGGTCTGGTTTAAGGATTTTTGGCAGGGTGTGGGGATTGAACTCGTGAGCTCTTGTTTGTGTGCACGCAGCTCTACCAACTGAGCTACGTGTCTAACCTGGTGTATATCCTATTTTAATTATATATATACACAAACTAGATCAACTATATGCTGCTCAAATTAAAAATGTTTGATATATTTCAGGGGTGGTGTAAATAACCGAATTCGAAAGCGTGACCATGGCTCCGTGTTGCACACAACCCGACCAGTTGGGCTGTGTGACTAACCCGGATGATATGTGATTTATATTATATTTATACACTTACTGATTGTTAATATATTAGTATTTAAAAAGGTTGATTTTAGTCAGGAAATCGGCAACGTAGGTATGACTCGAACCCGGGTCGGTATGTTTAAATTGCACACAGTCCACCACTGGACTGTGTGTCTAACCCGGTCTAATATTCAATTTTAATTATATTAGTACTCGTTTACAACTTCATCGTCTCCATTTTATAAACAATTTTGACAAAACCCAATTGTAAATTTGCAAATGCTTATTGGATGTTTTACTCCAATATGTCAATATAATAAATAAAAAGAGAAGGATTCGAGATGACTATACTGATCAGGGGTGACCTCCGGTGAAGTTTCCGGCAACAAAAATTTTCCGGCGAAAGTGTGTTTCGAACGCAGAGGATTCTTCTGAGAGTTTAGAGTGGTGTTTGAGGGTGTGAGCGAGTTCAACTAAAGTGCAAGGGTCCCTATTTATAGATGAAAGCTGGTTGAATGTGGGTTCGGTTTCAAAAAGGATTTTGGTCAACAATCTTAAATGTGGCTATAATTGGGTACTGATTGAATGTTATTAATCCAATTATTGAGTACATTTCGAGATTAGAAACTGTTTCACCAATTAAATTCACAAGAGAAACTAATATTGATGATGGCTATGAAGACCTTAGCCGTTACTGAGCGGGTTTTCTTTGAATCTGATTCCAATAACTATTTTGTTATAAAAAGTGTTTGATTTGGAATATATCAATGTCTGTGTGCAGTGTAGTGGTGTAATATGTGTTTGAGTTGGGTGGAGACCCGGGTTCGATACCCGCGGTCCACACCCCTTTTTCTGTTTTAATTTATTGTTTAATTTTTGTTTATGTTATTATTACTTTATTATTTATTGAAACTTTATTATTTATTTACTTTATTGTTATTATTATTATTTATTATTTAAAAAAAATTAAAATGCCTAACATAAACGCTAACGAACATCATAACGTATACTTGCGTTAACAAAACGGAGCGGGTTTTAGGACCCATTTTATGACAAATGTTACAGTACTATCCAAACTCTAGAGGATATGCTTCGTTCCTGCGTAATCAATTTTGGTGGCAATTGGGATATCCACTTGCCTTTGGTCGAATTCTCGTACAATAACAGTTATCGCACGAGTATTCAAATGGCACCTTTCAAGGCATTGTATGGTCGTAAATCTCGATTGCCTATTTGTTGGCACGAGATCGGGGAAGCTCAAATCACCGGTCCCGAGCTTATACAAGAGACGATGGACAAGACCATACAAATTCAAGACAACTTGCTCGAAGCCAGAAGCTGACAAAAGAGTTAGGCGGATAGACGGCACAAATCGTTGGAATTCAATGTGGGTGACTTTGTACTTCTTAAGGTATCTCCATGGAAGGGGGTAGTTCGATTTGGTAAGAAAGGCAAACTCGCTCCTCGCTATGTAGGTCCTTTTAAAATTCTTGAAAGGATTGGCAAGGTAGCGTATCGACTGGACCTACCTCAAGAACTCAGTAACGTCCATTCTACGTTCCATGTCTCAAACTTAAAGAAATGTCTAGCTGACGAAGGGCTTCAAGTTCCACTCAAAGATCTTCAAGTCAATGAGACTCTACACTTCGTGGAGAAACCTGTCGAAATCGTGGACCGAGGCATCAAGCAATTGAGGCGCAGTCGAATTCCCATAGTCAAGGTTCGATGGGAAGGTAAACGTGGCGCTGAATTTTCTTGGGAACTCGAAAGGGATATGAAGACTAAATATCCGCATCCATTCGTTACACCTTCCTCTGAATAAATTTTGAGACGAAATTTCCTAAAGGAGGGGAGACTGTAACGCCTCGCTTTTTTCATACTTTCCTGAATTAGAAAGTATGATCGTATTTCTATTTTTGGAAACTTGTATTCGTATTTCTTTTCCCAATTTTGTAATCCGAGACTTGAATCGTAATAAAATACATGATTGATACATACTTGTCTTAAGTGCATTAAATCGATAAATAAATGCAAACTGATACTTGTTATACATGCAAAGATTCATGCATTAACACTCCACACACACACACATCATACTAATATGCATTATACGCTTAAAACATGAAAAAATGTCAAGATAAACTAAGTTCAAGTACTAAAAGTGTCAAAAACCAAAGAAGCTTCTTGAATTACACATGTTGCGGCCCATGACCGGCCTCATGGTAAACTCTCGTGGCCCACAAGAGGGGCATAATCCAGAGTTTGTTGTTTCTAGCTCATGGATTGGTCAATTTTGTGTTTGTACCATTAAATGCACCCAACTAACAACCCCCTAACCCATCTATAAATACTCACCTCCTTCTCCTCTCATTTCACAACCTCCTTCTCCTCTCATTTCACACCTCAAACATTCTTCTTCTCTTCTCTCTAAAGCTCCAAAGCTCTCTCCATCTGAAAGTTCAAGCTTTCAAACGAGAGTTCTAACTCACCCTTGCCTCTCTCCTTTGTCTTTTCCTTCTTAACACTTGAATCACCTTTTGGAATGTTTCCATAGGTTTTCCATGGAAAACCAACTTGGAACATCACCATGTTTGAGGTCTCAAGTGTAAGAACCTTTTGTTTTAATAGGGTTTCAACCCACAATGTTGTATCCTTCCATGTCACACCCTGACCCGCAGCGGAAATGATAGTCGGGGCATGATTGGGTTTTCATCAAAGCTCATGACATTTACTATAAAGTTTCATATTTATTATTTCCAATTTAAAGGAGAAATTACAACAAACATATAAGTACAACATGTTCTAAACTTAACAATTATGAACTCTTTATTTTTCTTCTAAGGCAAATTCCTATGTGTTCCTTGCTTCAACCTGTTCACCGGTATCATGTGTAAAAAATAGTTTTTGGTCAACAAAAGTTGGCGAGTGAATCTTATAAAAGCATTTGAACGAATTAGTTATATTGGTTGTTTTAAATAAAAATGTGCATAACCAAATATGAGAATACGTACATGTAAATTTAACCACATAACACATAATATCCATTAATGCACAACACACATATCAAATGATGAACAATGAGATCAAGGCTCAATCAAACGGAGCCGATCTAATGAGGCACCTGATGCTCAACTCGTCTCCTACGAGGAACTGATGGCCTAATGAATGATTTGCACGCAACTTGACAAAAATGTAAACACGCAATACAACAAATAACATTTACATCACACGTTAGATCATGTAATGGTAATAGCACAAGTGTTTGAATAAACGGAATATATAAACGACACATGATACACCCCAAAACATGAATAAAAAGGGAAATTTGTAAGAATTCACTCACCGTGGGTGTGTTCCTTGATGTTAATGAATGCGCACGAATTTGAGGATTTGATCGACAAACGAATACTAACCTACGATCGTAGAGTTCCGGCAATGGATTCCGGCGAGCAAAACTTAAGTTCCGGTGAACAGAGTTGAATTCCGACACGAGCAGAGGATTTGAACAGAGAGAACAGAGGTATGTTGTGAAGGAAATGAGCGAATTTGTTAGTGTGATGTGCTCAGTATTTATAGGCTGCATTGAGTGCTTTGATTTCGATTTTTTGAAACCGAAATTTAGGTTGATGATTGCATAACGGTTTTGATTGAACCTTGATTGCGGATTATATGCAGATTGACTGATTACTCGGTGATTTGCAAGACTGAAACGGAAACAACGGGCGTTTGATGATTTGAATTTGCATATGATACACATGATTCACCGTATATATTATTTGATTCCGAAATTTCATAATAAGTTTGTGTATCGCAGTGGTGTTTGGTGTGTGTAGTTACAAGGGAGACCCGGGTTCGATTCCGGTTTCCACCTTTTTAATTTTTGATTTATTATTTTTAAGTTTATTCTATTTCACTTATTATTATAATTATTATTGTTGTTGTTATTATTTATTATATTCATATTTTAACTATATTATTTAGTTTTTAATTTAAAAAAAAATAGAATAATACTATAATTAAATACGTATTAAAACTTCGAATCACTACTTGATATATTTGAACGAATCGGGTTTTGAAACCCGTTTTACACGAATGTTACAGTATCCCCTACTTTTAGAAATTTCGTCCCGAAATTTATGTAGAAGTGGTAATTAGGAAAAGATGTCGGCATTTTTCGCGCATTGGGTTTTCGCGTTCGACTCTCAACGTACCCTGACTGAATATCTCTTAACATAAATGAGAGGGGTGGTGTTTTAGTTTTGACAATTACATAACCAGAAGAGTGTGAAGGTTTGAATTTTAATTGAGGCGGTAACGTTCCTAGTGAAGGTTGAATACCCTCCTTCAGGTATCGATTTTTTATGCCTAAAGTATAAAAATGAGAAACATTGATAAACAGGGTTTATTGACTGAATATGCTCTCATGCATAAGTGTTTTGGAGAGGGTTGATGTGTTGAAAAGATAAGGTTATACAAAAACTTCAACCATGACAATATTAAAACCTACACGGAACTTCTCATAACCGCCTGACAATGCTTTTGATCCTTTGACAAGAATACTTATATATAGGAAGTACCAGCGGCGTATCCACCATATTCTTGTCAAATTTTCATTGGCTTTATCAGTAAGTTATGATTAGTTCTATGTGACTCTAAAACATAAACACAACAGCCAAAGCTTGAGTCTCAAACCTGAAAGAATACGTGACTGAATGACGACAATACCTCTCTTGTTTGTTACGATGAAGGGGTCAGTCTATGAAAAAGTGAGACACGGCCCAACTTCTTTAAATGATGAGAACGAGATACGTCGTGATGTATGATGATATGAAAATTAAGTCAATGAGTAAAGATACGAAATAAAACAGTAATATCAATTTGCATTTGAAATTCTTGGATACATAATTTCCCAAATTAAAACAGGGATACAAGATTGAAAAAAAATTAAGAACTAGACGGTTGGAGCTGAGTCTTGACTCTTGGTGATGGAAGACTAGTTAGGCTGTTCGTTTGCGTCGTTATTATCTTCAATTGGATTAGCGTCGATGTTGTAAGCTCTTCCTCTCGCTGGTGGTGGAGCTGGGTTTGCTTGATTTGCTTGGTTAACTTGGTTTGCTTGAGCTTGGGCGTTAATGATGTTAACCAACCTAGGGCACGCGTTTCTAAAATGGGATGGTCGCCAAAATTAAAGCAAGCTTGAACATATGGAACTATGGGGTTTTGGGGTTGTTGGTAGGGTTGAATCATGTTTTGGGTAAGGGGTGGAGATTGGTTTTGAGGGATACGACAAGTTTTGCTCAAATGACCATAACGCCCATAATTAGCACACAGTCGACAAGGTATGGTAAGTGGATGGTGATAAAAACAAGTGTGGCATTCAGGGTGAGGTCCAACGTAGGGTTTCTTATTTGGGTAAACAGAGTTGGGTGCTACTTGGGTGATTGGAACAGCTTGGAGTGGTATAGCTTGTGGAGCTGGTTGATTGCCTTGGGTGACAACAAAATTATGCCCGTTTCGCTTTCTCTTGGTAGTGGATTAAGGAGAGGATTCAGTTTGGGTTGAGGTTTCGGTTGGTGCTTTATCTTTCTTCTTCTCCTCCTTGAAGTCTCCATTTCTAATGTGATTCTCGGTGAGCTCTGCAGCTAACTCCATTGCTGCTTCCAAAGTTGCAGGTGTGGTACTTATTACAGGGTCTTGAATATTTGAAGGAAGACCCCGAACGTAGTGATCAATCAAACGGTAGAGGGGAGTGAACAAATTGGGGACCATCTGATTCAACTCAAGGAATCTCTTGTTGACTGTGGTGTGATCGCCCTCCTTTTGTTTCAAAGAGTAGAAGTCATCTTCTAATTTCTTGATTTCGCTTCTTGGACAGAAACGTCTTGTCATGATCTCCCTCAACTCTTCCCAAGTCATAGTTATAGCATCCTCAGCACCTCGCTTTCCCTACTCTGTATTCCACCATGTAAGTGCTACTCCGAACAAACGACTAGTAGCATAATGCACCTTGCGATCCTCGGGGCAGTCGCAATTGAGAAAGGTGTTTTCCATCTCCACAAACCAATGGAGAAGAGCGGTGACACCTTCAGTCCCTTTGTATTTTAGGGGATCGCAGGATTTGAAATGCTTGTAGGTGCATTTAGTGGTATTTGGGGGAAGGTTGGCAACGTTTTGACCTTCTTGATTGATTGGTTGATGGGGTTAGCGGTAAGGGCTTGTTAGACTTGAACTACGATGTTGGGTATTACGGCGGCCATTTGTTGAGCGATTTGGGCAGCCATGCGCTCGTGGGATTTTCCTGATCTCCTACCTCAACGAGAGTGACTAGAAGACATCTACAAGGATTACGTATCGAGGGTATGAGTTTATATAGGTGTCATGTGTCGTATAAAATGAATATCCACAAAAACAAATGAAGAAAAAATAAATTTGCTACATCCATATGATGTCTTGGGCTTTGCTCATGTTTGGGCCTCCATATGTCCCCATACTTGGCCTTGGTAGTCATGTGGGCCCCCATGACTACTAGGCTCTGGTAGGGTTCACATTGGTGTTGGCCTGTTAACCCTCGCGCTATCCGAATGAAAATCGTAAAACATGATTGCAAGGTATATAGTGGGAGGGTGTCCAGGTGTAGACACAGTGACAACTCAAAGTGGGGTTAGTTCACACGACGTTTGGTGTGGCATGCTTTGGCCTAATAGGTCCTTTGTACTCTCATCGTTAGTCCCCAGGTAGGAAAACTAGTCCGTTATATTGGATTTATACGAATGCCAACCTAGACAGGACGTTTCGACTACCGGTACTTGTAGCCTTCCGGATACTACATGCTCGTCGTAGAACTTACTTTGATGAAACTGAAAAATGAAAACATCACAAAATCTTGAATAAAGAAATATGAAGATGATTCAAATATGTGAGAACTGAAACGTGCATGGTGAATGTATATGTAAGTATGTTATGTTTGACAACAAGTATAAGTCATTAAGTATCACACAAAATGATAGTGGAAGTGCTTGCATGCATTTGTGTGTGTAACAAATATGAAACAAATAAACATCATGAGTTTGCATGTAACCACATAAGCAATTAAAATCTAATCGACTATAGTATAGGTTCTAAGGGCCTAATAACCTATCCTATATCCCTATAGTCAAAAGCTCTGATACCAATCTGTCACACCCTGACCCGCAGCAGAAATGGGCATGATTGGGTTTTCATCAAAGCTCATGACATTTACTATAAAGGTTCATATTTATTATTTCCAATTTAAAGGAGAAATTACAACAAACATATAAGTACAACATGTTCTAAACTTAACAATTATGAACTCTTTATTTTTCTTCTAAGGAAAATTCCTATGTGTTCCATGCTTCAACCTGTTCACCTGTATCATGTGTAAAAAATAGTTTTTGGGTCAACAAAAGTTGGCGAGTGAATCTTATAAAAGCATTTGAACGAATTAGTTATATTGGTTGTTTTAAATAAAAATGTGCATCACCAAATATGAGTATACGTATATGTAAATTTAACCACATAACACATAATATCCATTAATGCACACACACACATATTAAATGATGAACAATGAGATAATGGGTTAATCAAACCGAGCCGATGTAATAAGGCACCTGATGCTCAACTCGTCTCCAACGAGGAACTGATGGCCCTAATGAATGATTTGCACGCAACTTGACAAAAATGTAAACACGCAATACAACAAATAACATTTACATCACAAGTTAGATCATATAATGGTAATAGCACAAGTGTTTCAATAAACGGAATATATAAACGACATATGATACACCCCAAAACATGAATAAAAAGGGGAATTTATAAGAATTCACTCACCGTGGGTGCGTTCCTTGATGTTAATGAATGCACACGAATTTGAGTTCCGACAATGGATTCCGGCGAGCAGAACTTAAGTTCCGGCGAACAGAGTTGAATTCCGACACGAGCAGAGGATTTGAACAGAGAGAACAGAGGTATGTTGTGAAGGAAATGAGCAAATTTGTTAGTGTGATGTGCTCGGTATTTTAGGCTGCATTGAGTGCTTTGATTTTGATTTTGATTTTTTGAAACCGAAATTTAGATTGATGATTGCATAACGGTTTTGATTGAACCTTGATTGCGGATTATATGCAGATTGACTGATTACTCGGTGAATTGCAAGACTGAAATGGAAACAGCGGGCATTTGATGATTTGAATTTGCAGATGATATGCATGATTCACCGTATATATTATTTGATTCCAAAATTTCATAATAAGTGTGTGTATCGCAGTGGTGTTTGGTGTGTGTAGTTACAAGGGAGACCCAGGTTCGATTCCGGTTTCCCCCTTTTTAATTTTTGATTTATTAGTTTTAAGTTTATTCTATTTCACTTATTATTATAATTATTATTGTTGTTATTATTTATTATATTCATATTTTAACTATATTATTTAGTTTTTAGTTTCAAAAAAATAGAATAATATTATAATTAAATACGTATTAAAACTTCGAATTCACTACTTGATTTATTTGAACGAATCAGGTTTTGAAACCCGTTTTACACGAATGTTACATTCCAAGCTTGTTCTTGAAAAAAGACTTGAGTTGGTAGTGTGTGATTACTTGGAAGCCTTGGCTATCCTACCTTCAATCCACCACCTCGCTTGCTGATTTTGATTACTTTGTTTGTCTTTTACTTTAATGTTTAACTTATTCATGACCATCCTTGTCGTTCTTGTGATGAATTGTGTATTGGTGAACTATACGAAAGAGGTTAAAAGGAAGGTTATCCTCCTACCTCCATGCATGACTTCTATGAATTTCCATGATGTTTATGATCTACTTATTATTATGTTAACTATAATATATATATATATAAACACTAACCGAACTCTTGATGGTAATCAAATGATTATCCGTCATGGTACTAGGTTACATCACCTAGGTACTTAATCTCTCGTTACGATTCTAATGAGTATCCTAACCCATGAAAACACATCAACCTGCATGGGTCTTATAGTGTCAAAAACGAGTATTAAGTCTAGATGATTATTTTCTCGTATACATACTTTAGTGTATTTAAATTCCTAAATCCTCCATTACCATTCGAATACTAACCACATTTTTCTCTTATAGGATAACTCGGTGCTTCATCCTCCAAACTCCCTCCAACACTTTACGGAAGTACCAAATGGAAGTTTGTAAAACCGTGAGTACACTTGACCCATTTACTTTTTACACAATTTGGGTTGTAACATGTTAAATTACAAAAATACACGAATACACACACTACATGCTTTATACACTCGATCCGTTATGCATGCTTATTGTTATGCTTAGGTTCATGCTAAAATTCATGCATGCTTATTGTCATTAACTTAGCTAGCCCCAACTTAACATATATAACGCTATAGGAGTAGCACACCACCCGTCGGGGTAATGTTAAGCTTAAAGCTGATACTTATTCTTATTCATACTTTAGTCTCGTTACTTTGTGTGACGAGGGACACTTAATACTTGTGGACACTTGGGTTTGACAATTAGTATTGCATGCTAGCTTACCTTGTATACAATTGTCATGTGGATTTGAGTAAATACTTTTATACTTATGCTATGCCCTTAAACTTGTGAACTCGCCAATACCTTTGTATTGAACTATACTTTTAACATGTTACAGGTTGATGTTGATGCTATGACAAATCTAGTAGGGACAACATAGAAACGCACCTAGAATGTTAGGCTTTTATGTTGTAATTCTGTTGAAAATGCTCTATTTCGATTTATGTTGTATTTGACAATTGCTAAATGAATTGAAATTTTGATTTTAAATATTGTCGCCAATAGTGTTATGATGCCTTGAGCAATCTATTTCGTCTCCTTCCGATGTTGCCGCATCGGTTGGGGTGTGACAAATTCGTATCAGAGCCATAACTATAGGGAATTAGGTAGAATTGCCATGTTCGACCTAGTCACTTACACAATGTATACACATGAAGACTTGAAGACACTCATCTAAACGAGACGATCTCACAAAAATAGGGGTGAAACCCGCACTTTGGTGATCACTCTCAATCCGCGTATTCGATTTTTCACGAAATTACGCCATCAACTTAGGAGTGATATCCATACCTTGATGGAAATTTTTCCATTTCATATTCTA
Source organism: Scalesia atractyloides (assembly GCA_947069175.1). Taxonomy (NCBI): domain Eukaryota; kingdom Viridiplantae; phylum Streptophyta; class Magnoliopsida; order Asterales; family Asteraceae; genus Scalesia; species Scalesia atractyloides. The sequence goes on from CAMTDV010000008.1 coordinate 80,433,808, forward strand.
GTGGACCCTTACCAACGATTCGAAATTCGCTCCTCGTTTGGTAAGTACCAACCACACTTAGGGTACGATGTTGCCTAGTTAGGGGTGAAACCCGCACCTTGTCAACTAGTCCCACTCCTCGATTTTCAGTCTCACCAAAGTTTTGATTTTTCGATCAATTAGAGACGTGTAGTAACTGGAAGGGTTAAATGCCGTTAATCGCTTCTCAACGAGAGCATTTTACCTATAGGCCAAAGCACGTTCCACTAATTTGAAAGGATCTTCGATTCACTTTGGAATAGTCGACGCTTTTCAACCCAAAGCACTCCAATATTTTACTAAGCGTATCTTTTATGTTATGTCAATTTCTATGTGTTTTAAATACTTTTTACCTCGTTCATTTCAACCCGACACACGCTTTGCACGTCTATCGCAATCAAAAACAATAATAATCCTCGCAAACCAACTAAATTTATACTCCTTACGCAATTATACGTGTTTGAACTTTTGATACTTATTTCGATTATGTGAATTCATACGTGTTACTTACTTAATGTGACTTTTACACCACCCTACGATCAAGTCTCATCCATTTCTTCTATTGTCTATTGCATAGATGTCTTCACAAAACTCTAGCGCAAGGTTGAAGTCAAGGACCAACTCCAACTCGATGTCAAAGAAAGATTGTATAAGGTTTATGGCAAAGCAAATGACTAAGATCATAACAGTCATCGTTAGCAAAGTTCAACCCACGCCAAATTGCCTCATACCTCCGTCGATTCAAAGGTGGAATCACCTAAGACGACTTTTACCCATAAGCAATTTTGCTCTTGCAACCCTTTACCCTTCACCGGTGAAGGGGACGCCACTCAGTTGCTCCAATGGTTTGATGCCATTGAGGTGACGTTCCTACAAAGTGGATATCCTGACCACTTACGTACGCTTAACACAATGGGCGTTTTCTGATCGAGAGCCCTTGATTGGTGGACTTCTGAACGTAACGTTCATGGAAACGATGCCGCGTATGCCCTCCCTTGGGCCGACCTTCAAAAGCTGATAAGGGACATGTTTTGCCCTCCACACGAGCTTCGGAAACTAGAGAACGAATTCTGGAATTTGAAGCAAGTGGGGAACGATAATGTTAGTCTCACAGCTCGCTTCAAACAGCTAGGTGCACTTTGCCCTAGTCAGGTCGACACCCTCGACAAGGCTATCGCGAAGTACATCGAATGCCTACCTCCATCCATTGCCGACCTAGTCGAAGCCGCCATACCCAAAACCCTCAAGGATACCTATCGCCTTGCCACCAAATTCAACAACAACCACATCCTTCGTGAAGCCTCCAGCACGGTTTCATCAAAGAATGTGCACCAAGCCATCACCAATAACACCGAAGAACATACCTCATCCAAGCCACCTCAGAACAACAACAAGGGTAAGAAGCGGAAGGCTTCTAATCAAAATTATGCGGTCGTTACTCCGCAAAGCCCGAAACCCTTGCAATCTGTTTCCACCACTTCTACCCTAGAACCACCAAAGAGGAATTATGCTGGCTCATGGCCCAAGTGTAACCAATGCTCCTACCCAAGATCAACCTGTCGTCGTAAACCCAGCCCTTAACTAGCCTCAACTTTCATACCACCAAAGAACCTACCCCAACCAAGCCACCTCAGAACAACAACAAGGGTAAGAAGCGGAAGGCTTCTAATTAAACTTATGCGGTTGTTACTTCTACCCTAGAACCACCAAAGAGGAACTATGCTAGCTCATGGCCCAAGTGTAACCAATGCTCCTACCACCATCCCACCAACACCCCGTGTCGCAAATGCGCAACCTGTAACGGGCTTGGACATTTCGCCGACCAATGTCGCCAAAACCTAAGGCCTACCCAAGATCAACCTGTCGTCGCAAACCCTTCCCTTAACCAGCCTCAACCTTCAACCGCTACCATTAGAGCATGCTTCAAGTGTGGCGATCCTAATCACTTCGCCAACGCCTGCCCCCAACGTAGCAACCAGCAACAGCAGCAACTGCGTCAACCTTAATAAGCTCGAGGCAGAGCCTTCGTGATCACTGCCGCCCAAGTGCAAAACGCTAATGACGTCATAACAGGTACATTTCTTGTTAACAATGTCTATGCTTCATGTCTTTTTGATACTGGCGTGGATAAGAGTTTTGTATCCGTTGAATTCGAACCCATGTGTAAGTGTAAACGCTCTAAACTGCAAAATCATTCGAAGTCGAAGTCGCTAACGGAAAATCCGTCACCGTCGATTCCATCATTTCTAAATGTTCTTTGAATCTTAACGATCATACGTTTTCTATTGACCTCAGCCATGCAAATGGGGAGTTCCAATCTCATAGAAGGCATGGATTGGCTTAGGCGAGTTCGTGCTGAAGTCGTTTATTCGGAGAAATTCATCCGTCTTCCTCTTCTAAATGGAGATTCCTTACACGTCTATGGCGAGAAACCTTCTAAAGGTCTCAAACTTATGTCGTGCGTTCAAGAGAACAAATACTTGCTAAGGAATACTTTGCCTTTCTTGCCCACATTGTGGAAAAGAAGGCCGAGGGTCCAAGCGTAAGTGATGTTCCTATTGCTTGCGAATTTCCTAGCGTGTTCCCCAATGATCTCCCTGGTCCGCCTCATCCTCGTTCAGTTGACTTCCGAATCGATCTCATTCCCGACGCAACCCCTGTTGCTAAGTCCCTTTATCTCCTAGCACCCTCAGAAATGCAAGAGCTATCTAGCCAACTTCAAGAGCTTCTTGATAAAGGTTTTATATGCCCTAGTACTTCTCCTTGGGGCGCTCCCGTTTTGTTCGTCAAAAATAAAGAAGGATCATTTCAGATGTGTATCGACTATCGTGAGCTCAATAAGCTTACAGTCAAAAGCCGATATCCTCTTCCACGTATTGACGATATCTTCGATCAACTTCAAGGCGCGACTTGCTTCTCTAAAATCGATCTTCGTTCTGGTTACCATCAACTTCGAGTACTCGAAGAAGATGTACCAAAAACCGCATTCCATACACGTTATGGACATTGCGAGTTCTTTGTCATACCGTTTGGTTTGATCAACGCACCTGATGTGTTCATGGATTTGATGAATCGCGTGTGCAAGCCGTATCTCGATCGTTTCGTGATCGTCTTCATCGACGATATTCTTATCTATTCTAAGACACAAGAAGAGCACGAGCGACACTTGCGTCTTATCCTTAAGCTGTTGCGTACCGAACATCTTTACGCCAAATTCTCCAAGTGAATTTTGGCTAAAGGAAGTTCAATTCCTTGGTCATGTTGTCAACACTTCGTATTCATGTTGATAGTGCGAAAATTGAAGCCGTGAAGAATTGGATTGCTCTGAAGTCTCTGTCTGAAATTCGTTCATTTCTTGGTCTAGCTGGTTATTATCGTCGCTTTATCTCAAACTTCTCCAAGATTGCTGTTCCTCTCACTTCTTTGACCCAAAAAGATAAACCTTTTGTTTGGGGTTCCAAAGAAGAGGAGTCTTTCCAAACACTCAAGGGCATGCTTTGTAATGCTCCTATCTTAGCTCTTCTCGATGGTAACAATGACTTTGTTGTGCATTACGATGCTTCGAAACAAGGTCTCGGTTGCATCCTCATGCAACGGGATAAAGTTATCGCTTACGCGTCACAACAACTCAAGATTCATGAGAAAAACTACACTACGCACGACGTTGAACTTGGTGCAGTTGTTTTTGCATTGAAGATATGACGACACTACCTTTATGGGATAAAGTGTATGGTCTTCACCGACCGTAAGAGCCTTCAACACGTCTTCAATCAAAAGGAACTCAACATGCGTCAACGTCGTTGGGTGGAATTGTTAAACGACTACGGCTTCGATATTCGCTACCACCCTGGTAAGGCAAATGTTGTGGCTGATGCACTCAGTCGGAAAACTCATGTTAAGAGTATACGTTGTTAATAAACCTTGGGAAAACTTCAAGAGCTGATTCGTGAGGCATAATACTCAACCGCTAATGAGGGTAACCTCGATAATGAGTTCAAGTGCGGTGTCGAAAATCAACTCGTAACCAAATCCAATGGCATCCTGTGTTATCTCGATCAAATTTGGATCCCGAACCGTAACAACCTTCGCGACCTCTTGATGAGTGAGACGCATAAATCTCGGTATTCTATTCATCCCGGCGCTGATAAGATGTACCATGACCTTCGTACGTCTTATTAGTGGCCTGGTATGAAGAAAGATATCGCTTGCTACATTTCGAAATGCCTTACTTGTTCCAAAGTAAAGGCCGAACATCAATGTCCCTCTGGCTTACTCGAACAACCCGAAATTCCTGTTTGGAAATGGGAAAGCATTGCCATGGATTTCATTACCAAACTCTCTTGTACATCATCTGGTCACGATAGTATTTGGGTAATCATCGATCGTTTGACCAAATCCACTCATTTCCTACCCATACATGAAGATTACAAGATCAAGAAATTGGCTCGTATCTACACGGATGAAATCGTTTGTCGTCATGGTATCCCCATCGACATCATCTCGGACTGTGATGGTCGTTTAACCTCTCGTCTTTGGCAAACATTTCAAAAAGCTCTTGGTACTCATCTCAATCATAGTACTGCTTTCCATCCTTAGTCTGATGGTCAAACCGAGCATACTTGTCACACCCTGACCCGCAGCGGAATGGTAGTCGGGGCATGATTGGGTTTTCATCAAAGCTCATGAATTTACTATAATAATGTTTCATATTTATTATTTTGATTTAAAAGAAAAAATTCCAACTAACACATAAATCATACAAGCATAAATTTGTTCTATACAAGACATTCAAGTAACGATGTATTCTTCTTCTAAGGCCCAATCCTATGTGTTCCTTGCTTCAACCTGATGACTTGTATCATGTGTAAAAATAGAGTTTTTTTGGGGATTTTTGATAAAAATAAAGAAAAGTTCTATTAAAAAAAAGTATGCCCTTACAGCTGGTCGAACCGGTCTGGTTTAAGGATTTTTGGCAGGGTGTGGGGATTGAACTCGTGACCTCTTGTTTGCGTGCACGCAGCTCTACCAACTGAGCTACGTGTCTAACCTGGTGTATATCCTATTTTAATTATATATATACACAAACTAGATCAACTATATACTGCTCAAATTAAAAATGTTTGATATATTTCAGGGGCGGTGTAAATAACCGAATTCGAAAGCGTGACCATGGCTCCGTGTTGCACACAACCCGACCAGTTGGGCTGTGTGACTAACCCGGATGATATGTGATTTATATTATATTTATACACTTACTGATTGTTATTATATATTAGTATTTAAAAAGGTTGATTTTAGTCAGGAAATCGGCAGCGTAGGTATGACTCGAACCCGGGTCGGTATGTTTAAATTGCACACAGTCCACCACTGGACTGTGTGTCTAACCCGATATAATATCTGATTTTAATTATATCAATACTCATTTTCAACTTCATCTTCTCCATTTTATATACAGTTTTGACAAAACCCGATTGTAAATTTGCAAATGCTTATTGGATTGTTTTACTCAAATCTGTCAATATAATAAATAAAAAGAGAAGGATTCGAGATGATTATAACGATCAGGGTGACCTCTAGTGATGTTTCCGGCGACAAAAATTTTCCGGTGAAAGTGTGTTTCGAGCGCAGAGGATTCTTCTGAGAGTTTAGAGTGGTGTTTGAGGGTGTGAGCGAGTTCAACTGAAGTGCAAGGGTCCCTATTTATAAATGAAAGCTGGTTGAATGTGGGTTTTGGTTTCAAAAAGGATTTTGATCAAAAATCTTAAATGTGGCTATAATTGGGTACTGATTGAATGTTGTTGATCCAATTATTGAGTCCAATTCGAGATTAGAAATTGTTTCACCAATTAAATTCGCAAGAGAAACTAAAATTGATGATGGCTATGAAAACCTTAGCCGTTACTAAGTGGGTTTTCTTTGAATCTGATTCCAATAACTGTTTTGTTATAAATAGTGTTTTATTTGGAATATAACCGATGTGTGTGTAGTGTAGTGGTGTAATGTGTGTTTGAGTTCGGTGGAGACCCGGGTACGATACCCGTGGTCCACACCCCTTTTTCTGTTTTAATTTTATTGTTTAATTTTTGTTTATGTTATTATTATTTTATTATTTATTTAAACTTTAATATTTATTTACTTTATTATTATTATTATTATTATTATTATTATTATTATTATTATTATTATTATTATTATTATTTATTTAAAAAAAATAAAATGCTTAACATAAACGCGTAACGAACATCATAACGTATACTTGCATTAACAAAACGGAGCGGGTTTTAGGACCTGTTTTATGACAAATGTTACAGTATCCCCTACTTTTAGAAATTCCGTACCAATATTTAAGTAGTGATAGGTTTGATTTGAAAGCGGTGAGGGTATTTTTCTTTTTTGCGCATTGAGTCTTCGCGTTTCTTAATGGTCCAACATAGCGAGGTGCTAGGATCTAAGTGAGTGCCTGACGCTGATTGCACTCTTGCCGTGTTAAGGAAATAAAATGCCCATCTCATTCTGAGATGATGCTAAGGGTATACATAACCAGGTGGGTGTGATGTTTGGATTTTGATGGAGGTGGTAACGTTCCTAGTAAGGGTTGAATACCCTACTACAGGAATTGCTATTTGATGCCTGAGACGTAGAAGTGAAAAAGAGTTGTAACTTGGAGATGACTAACTGGATATAGTCTCATGATAAAGGGTTTTGAGAAAATCGAAGCATCGAAAAAATAAAATTACCACACAAAACAAAGTCTTTAACCACATTGTTATCCAAATTAAGATCTACACGGAACTTCTCATAACCGTCTAACAATGCTTTTGATCACTTGACAAGAATACTTATATATAGGAAGTACCAGCGGCGTATCCACCATATCCTTGTCAAATTTTCATTGGCTTTGTCAACAAGTCACGATTAGTTCTATGTGACTCGTTCTAAAATCTACAAAACATAACCAAACACAACAACCAATGCTTGAGTTCTCAAATCTGAGGGATACAAGACTGAATGATGGCGGTACATCTCTCGTGTGTTATGAGGAAGTGGCCAGTCTATGAAAAAGTGAGACACGACCTAACTTCTTTAAATGATGAGACGAGGTTCATCGTAATGTATGATGACATGAATTTTAATCGGTGAACAGAGACATGTAATGAAACAACTTGTCATATAAATTGCGTTAATGGCATTAAAATTTTGATACATTATTACCCAAATTGAAAACAATGGTAACTTGAATAATCATAGAAAGAAATGGTAATTTACTTAAACTTGGATTGGGATTAAAATAAACAAATGAAGTAAATTCTTGAGTCTTCATGATAGGAGGAAGGCTTAATTAGGTTGTTCGTTCGCACCGGTGTTGACCTCTACTGGGTTTGCATTGATGTTGTAGGCTCTCCCTCTTGCTGGTGGAGGTGCTGGGTTTGCTTGGTTAACTGGTTTTGCATGGGCTTGAGCGTTAATGGTATTAACCAACCTAGGGCACGTATTTCTAAAGTGGGTAGTTAAAGAGAGCTCAAACATATGGAACCATGGGATATTGAGGTTGTTGATAGGGTTGAATCATGTTTTGGGCAGGGAGTGGAGCTTGGTTTTGAGAAGTACGACAAGTGTTACTCAAATGACCATAACGTCCACATTTGGCACACAGTCGGCAGGGTACGGTGGATTGATGGTGATAATGGCAAGTGTTGCATTGAGGGTGGGGACCAGTGTAAGGTTTCTTGTTTGGGTATGCTGCGTTGGATGTCACTTGGGTGAGTGGGATAGCTTGGATGGGTGCGGCTTGTGAAGTTGGATGACTGGTTTGAGTGACAGCAAAATTTTTCCCGCTTCGTTTTCTCTTGAGTTGCGAAGAGGATTCGGCATGAGTTGGGTTGGGGTTTCAGTTGGTGTTTTGCTACTTGCTTCCTCCTCCTTCTTCTGATTCTTGAAATCTCCATTCCTGATGTGGTTTTCAGTGAGCTCAGTGGCTAGCTCCATTGCTGCTTCCAAAGTTGCAGGCACGGTACTCATTACGGAATCCTTAATCTTCAAAGGAAGACCTCAAATGTAATGCTCGATCAGACGGTAGAGAGGAGTGAACAGATTTGGAACCATTTGGTTTAACTCGAGAAACCTCTTGTTGTGGGTTATATGATCTCCCTCTTTCTGTTTCAAAAAGTAGAACTCATCCTCCAGTTTCTTAATTTCGCTTCTTGGGCAGAAGCATCTTGTTATAAGTTCTCGAAGTTCTTCCCAAGTTAGGGCTACTGCGGCTTCGGCGCCTCTTCTGAACTTTTCGGCATTCCACCAAGTGAGTGCTACCCGAAATAGACGACCAGTAGCATAATGAACCTTATGTTCGTTAGGGCAGTCACCATTGAGAAAAGTACTCTCCATTTCCTCAAACCATCATAGGAGAGTAGTGACTCATACTTTGGAGGGTCACATGAGTTGATGTGCTTGTAAGTGCACTTGGTGGTGTTTGTGGGAGGGTTGGCAATATTTTGTTCCTCTTGATTGATTGGGTTGATAGGGTTAGTGGCTAGAGCTTGTTGAACTTGAATCATGATATCGGGAATCACGGCGGCCATTTGTTGGGCTATTTGAGCAGCCATGAACTGGCCGGATTTTCCTGATCTCCTACCTCTACGAGGATGCCTAGCAGACATCTACAGGAAATACGTAACGAGATGATGATTTTGGCGTTTTAAGTGTCATGTGTCATATTTAGAAATTAAAATTCACAAAAAAATGAGAAAAATAAATTCACTACATCCATAGGATGTCTTGGGCCTTGCTCATGTTTGGGGCTCCATATGTCCCCCATACTTGGCCTAGATAGTCATGTGGGCCCCCATGACTACAGGGCTCTTGTAGGGTTCACATTGGTTTTGGCCTGTTTAACATTCGCACCACCCGAATGAAAATCGTAAAACAAGATTGCAAAGTATAAGGTCAGAAGGTATCCTGGTGTAGACACAGTGACAACTCAAAGTGGGTTAGTTCACACGACGTTTGGTGTGGCATGCTTTGGCCTAATAGGTCCTTCGTACTTTCATCGTTAGTTCCTAGGTAGGCAAATTGATCCGTTATTTTGGATTTATACGAATGTCAATCCTAGACAGGACGTGTCGATTACTGGTACTTTTACCCTTCCATTTACTACATGCCCGTCGTAGAACTCACTTTGATGAGATTGAAAATTGAATGTATCCCAAAACTTTGAGAAAAGAAGTATGAAAATGTTTAAATATGTGAGAATTGAAATGTGCGTGATGCATATATATGTAAGCATGTGATGTTAACCATATGTATATTGAATATCACACAAATTATACAGTAGTGGGAGTGCTTGCATGCATTTGTGTGAGAGCTAAATGTAAAACAAGTAAATATCATGAGTTTGCATGCATTTTCTCCATTTTCTCCATTTTATATATCCGATTTTAATTATATTAATACTCGTTTTTAACTTCATTTTCTCCATTTTATATACAGTTTTGACAAAACCCGATTGTAAATTTGCAAACGCTTATTGGATTGTTTTACTCCAATCTGTCAATATAATAAATAAAAAGAGAAGGATTCGAGATGATTATACTGATCAGGGGTGACCTCCGGTGATGTTTTCGGTGACAAAAAATTTTCGGCGAAAGTGTGTTTCGAACGCAGAGGATTCTTCTTAGAGTTTAGAGTGGTGTTTGAGGGTGTGAGCGAGTTCAAGTGAAGTACAAGGGTCCCTATTTATAGATGAAAGCTGGTTGAATGTGGGTTTCGGTTTCAAAAAGGATTTTGGTCAAAAATCTTAAATGTGGCTATAATTGGGTACTGATTGAACGTTATTAATCCAATTATTGAGTACAATTCGAGATTAGAAACTGTTTCACCAATTAAATTCGCAAGAGAAACTAAAATTAATGATGGCTATGAAGACCTTAGCCGTAACTGAGCGGGTTTTCTTTGAATCTGATTCCAATAACTCTTTTGTTATAAATAGTGTTTGATTTAGAATATAACCGATGTCTGTGTGCAGTGTAGTGGTGTAATGTGTGTTTGAGTTGGGTGGAGACCCGGGTTCGATACCTGCGGTCCACACCTCTTTTTCAGTTTTAATTATACTGTTTAATTTTGTTTATGTTATTATTATTTTATTATTTATTGAAACTTTATTACTTATTTACTTTATTATTATTTATTATTTAAAAAAATTAAAATGCTTAACATAAACGCGTAACGAATATCATAACGTATACTTGCATTAACAAAACGGAGCGGGTTTTAGGACCCATTTTATGACAACTGTTACAGTACTATCCAAACTCTAGAGGATATGCTTCATTCCCGCGTAATCAATTTTGGTGGCAACTGGGATATGCACTTGCCTTTGGTCGAATTCTCATACAATAATAGTTATCACGCGAGTATTCAAATGGCACCTTTTGAGGCATTGTATGGTCGTAAGTTCCGATCGCCTATTTGTTGGCACGAGATCGGGGAAGCTCAAATCACTGGTCCCAAGCTTATACAAGAGACGACAGACAAGACCATACAAATTCGAGAAAACTTGCTCAAAGATAGAAGCCGACAAAAGAGTTACGCGGATAGACGGCACAAACCGTTGAAAGTCAACGTGGGTGACTTTGTACTTCTTAAGGTATCTCCTTGGAAGGGTGTAGTTCGATTTGGTAAAAAAGGCAAACTCGTTCCTCGCTATGTAGGTCCTTTTAAAATTCTTGAAAGGATTGGCAAGGTAGTGTATCGATTGGACCTACCTTAAGAACTCAGCAACGTCCATTCTACGTTCCATGTCTCAAAGTTAAAGAAATGTCTAGCTGACGGAGGGCTTCAAGTTCCACTCGAAGATCTTCAAATCAATGAGACTCTACACTTCGTGTAGAAACCTGTCGAAATCGTGGACCGAGGCAGCAAGCAATTGAGGCGCAGTCGAATTCCCATAGTCAAGGTTCGATGGGAAGGTAAACGTGGCGCCGAATTTACTTGGTAACTTGAAAGGGATATGAAGACTAAATATCCGCATCCATTCTTTACACCTTCCTCTAAACAAATTTTGAGACGAAATTTCCTAAAGGAGGGGAGACTGTAACGCCTCGCTTTTTTCGTACTTTCCTTAATTAGAAAGTATGATCGTATTTCTATTTTTGGAAACTGGTATTCATATTTCTTTTCTCAATTTTTAATCCGAGACTTGAATCGTAATAAAATACATGCTTGATACATACTTGTCTTACGTGCATTCAATCGTTAAATAAATGCAAAGTGATACTTGTTATACTTGCAAAGATTCATGCATTCACACTCGACACACACACACATCATACTAATATGCGTTATATGCTTAAAACATGCAAAAATGTCAAGATAAACTAAGTTCAAGGACTAAAAGTGTCAAAAACCAAAGAAGCTTCTTGAATTACACACGTCGCGGCCCACGCCCGGCCTCGTGGTAAACTCTCGCGGCCCGCGAGAGGGGCATAATCCGGAGTTTGTTGTTTCTAGCTCATGGATTGGTCAATTTTGTGTTTGTACCATTAAATGCACCTAACTAACAACCCCCTAACCCCATCTATAAATACTCATCTCCTTCTCCTCTCATTTCACACCTCAAACATTCTTCTTCTCTTCTCTCTAAAGCTCCAAAGCTCTCTCCATCTGAAAGTTCAAGCTTTCAAAGGTGAATTCTAACTCACCCATGCCTCTCTCCTTTGATCTTTTCCTTCTTAACACTTGAATCACCTTTTTGGAATGTTTCCATAGGTTTTTTATGGAAAACCAACTTGGAACATCACCATATTTGTGGTCTCAAGTGTAAGAACCTTTTGTTTTAATAGGGTTTCAACCCACAAGTGTTGTATCCTTCCAAGCTTGTTCTTGAAAAAAGACTTGAGTTGGTAGTGTGTGATTACTTGGAAGCATTGGCTATCCTACCTTCAATCCACCACCTCACTTGATGATTTTGGTTACTTTGTTTGTCTTTTACTTTTATGTTTAACTTATTCATGACCATCCTTGTCGTTCTTGTGACAACTTGTGTATTGGTGAACTATACGAAAAAGGTTAAAAGGAAGGTTATTCTCCTACCTCCATGCATGACTTCTATGAATTTCCATGATGTTTATGATCTACATATTATTATGTATACTGTAATATATATATATATATATATATATATTAACACTAACCGAACTCTTGATGGCAATCAAATGATTATCCATCATGGTACTAGGTTACATCACCTAAGTACTTAATCTCTCGTTACGATTCTAATGGGTATCCTAACCCATGAAAACACATCAACCCTCATGGGTCTTATAGTGTCAAAAACGAGTATTAAGTCTAGATGATTATTTTCTTGTATACATACTTTAGTGTATTTAAATTCCTAAATCCTCCGCTACCATTCGATTACTAACCAACCACCTTTTCCTCTTATAAGATAACTCGGTGCTCCATCCTCCAAACTCCCTCCAACACTTTACGGAAGTACCAAGTGGAAGCTTACAAAACCGTGAGTACACTTGACCCATTACCTTTTTACACAATTTGGGTTGTAACATGTTAACTTACAAAAATACACGAATACACACACTACAAGCTTTATACACTCGATCCGTTATACATGCTTATTGTTATTCTTAGGTTCATGCTAAAATTCATACATGCTTATTGTCATTAACTTAGCTAGCCCCAACTTAACATATATAGCGCTATAGGAGTAGCACACCGCCCGTCGGGGTAATTTTAAGCTTAAAGCTGATACTTATTCTTATTCATACTTTAGTCTCGCTACTTTGTGTGACGAGGGACACTTACTTGTGGACACTTGGGTTTGATAATTAGTATTGCATGCTAGCTTACCTTGTATACAATTGCCATGTGGATTTGAGTAAATACTTTTATACTTATGCTATGTACTTAAACTTGTGTACTCGCCAATACCTTTCTATTGAACTATACTTTTAACATGTTACAGGTTGATGTTGATGCTATGATGAATCTAGTAGGGACGACATAGAAATGCACCTATAATGTTAGGCTTTTATGTTGTAATTCTGTTGAAAATGTTCTATTTCGATTTATGTTGTATTTGACAATTGCTTTATGAAATGAAATGAAATTTGATTTTATATATTGTTGCCAATAGTGTTATGATGCCTTGAGCAATCTATTTCGTCTCACTCTGATGTTTCTGCCATCGGTTGGGGTGTGACACTGAATCCATGTAGAATTCCTTTTGCATTGCGAAACTCTAACATCCGATTGTTCCTGAATTCTGTTTCATTGTCGCTTCGAATGTGTCGAATCGGCAAATGGTATAGATTCTTTAACTTTCGAAACAAGATCATTAGACTCTCAAATGTTTCATTTTTGCTTTCCAAGAACATCACCCAAGAAAAGCTTGAGGAGTCATCCAGCTAGACAATACAGGTCTCCTGAGATACTTCGAACATTTACCGGTCCAAAGAGATCCATGTGTAGTCTTTCTAGTGGGAGTTTTATTAACTTCAAAAGCTTTCTTGGATTCGACTTTTTGTGTTGTTTGCCCTTTTTAGAACTAATACAGTCATCATTCAAGTGAAAGCTTTTCAGATTGACACCCTCCACATCGTTGTGTACCAAGAAATTCATCTTTTAGAGATGAATGTGTCCCATTTTCCTATGCCACATAATTGACTCTTTCTCTGTTGCTTTTGACACAAAACATTACGCTGTTTTTGTCGTTGTAGTAGCAACGCTCATGTCTAAGACATACAAATCGTTTTCTCGGGGAGCGCGCATCAAGATCCACTCCTCCGGTATCTTGAGTCCTTGCTTCAGAATAAGGCATTCTCGAACAATGAAGTGCATTGTGAACTTTTTATCACAGACTTGAGAGATACTTAGTAAGTTGTTCTCTAACTTTGCTATGTAGTTGACCTTGTCGAATAACACCACACCATCAGTTAAGATTCCTTCACCTACAAATCTCCCTCCCTAGTTTCCTGCAAACTGACGTAGCCCCCTTAGGTAGATTTGACGCCGTATAAGAGATCCAACATCCCCTCATGTGCCGGGACGCTCCGCTATCCATGATCCACTTTGAAATGACGAATGTTGGGAGCCCCTACACATTCACTTAAACAATTATTTGAAAGCGAGACCCAAGCCTTAACGGTCTTGGGTCGGTTTTCACAGTTTGATTCACACACACTCTCACTTTTTGAATCATCTTCTTTAGAATGTACTTTTGGTTTAATCACCCAAGCTTGATTTTTTGAAATTGCATTTTTGGTGTAATGTCTTGGGTCGGTTTTCACCAGCCTTTTCAGTTAAAATGTAAAGATTTGCTGATTTCACTTTGTTCTTAGATTCGTTGTTTCGTTTAAGAATCTGAGTAGGAACAAATATAGGGGATTTTGCATTCTTTGAAGTTTTCTTGACACTGTAAACAGGTTTAGAGGTCTTTTATTGACATCAACTAGCGATATGTCCAACTTGGTTACATCTAAAGCACGTCAACTGTATTTTACAATAGTGGATCCTTGAACATGTTCACGTTGTCGCTTTTCAGCAAAGAATTCCTCATTGGATTGTTTACTTGCCAAACTTTCTTTTTCACTCTCTGAGATTGTGCCGGAAACAAAAACCATTTTCTTTGTGAATATTGAATTTCCAAACCTGTTGTTATTTCTCTTACCATATCCCGAACCCTCTCTCGCGTAATAGTTATTTTTCTTTTGGTTATTAGAATAGGAGCATTTCGGTTGGAATAGTAAGATCTATCACGTTTAAAGTTTGAAAATCTTTGTTCTTTTATCATGTTTCCAAGCTCTGACATTTCAACTTCTACCAACTTAAACACTTTGTCAACTTTGTCCATATTCACGTTTTGAATAGGAAACTGATCATCAGAGTATAGCTTGTCAGATCCTTTCATTTTGTACATAACAATATTCGGATCATCATTCAAACTATTATCTGATTTTGGAATATAATTTTTATGAAAATTGTTGTTATTTTCAGAACGCGAACTTGAACTTGTTTTCTCAAGATTTGATTGAGCACTTTCAAACTCAGTTCTATCACTGTCATTTTTCAAAACATTTTCAACAAAATTTTTTACCAACTCTTACTCACACTCTGTTTAAGTTTTGGCGTACGTTATATCGAGATTTTCAGGTAGCTCATCTTTCTTTTCACTAAATAAACATAAGGCGAGAGTTGTGGCAAAGGGTTATGTTCAGCAACCCGGAGTTTATTTTGATGAATTGTTCCCGCTAGTTGCTCGACTTGAAACAGTTCGGTTACTTTTATCCCTCGCAGTGAATGAAGGTTGGGAATTACATCATCTAAGTGTTAAATCCGCGATTCGACATAGCAAATTAAAAGAAGAAGTTTATGTCATTCAACCGGAAGGGTTCGCTATAAAAGGCGAAGAGCATAAAGTTTATAAAATTGTCAAAGACATTATACGGGTTAAGGCAAGCTCCATTTGCGTGGAATATGAAATTAAATTATATTTTGTTAGATATGAAATTTCATTGATGCTCGCAAGAACAAGTCGTATACCGAAGAGCGGTTGGACCGGAAGTCTTATTAATCAATGTCACACCCCGACCCGCAGCGGAATAAGAGTCGGGGCATAATTGGGTTATCACCAAAGCTCATGACATTTACTAATATGTTTCATATTTAATAAAGTCAAAGTTACATTTCCAAAAATCCAAACATGTTCATTCAATACAAAGAAAATAAACCAAACATAACAATCCCAACTCTAAATCGTTTTATTCTTCTAGTCCAAGTCCTATGTGTTCCTAGCTGCTGTTGGTTCACCTGTATCATGTGTAAAATGGGGGTTTTTGGGTCAACATAAGTTGGCGAGTGAACCTTATTAGATAAACATTTATTAATGAATTACTTGTTAGTTTATCAATGAAAAATTATGCATAATCATAGATGAGCAAATGTAAATAATCAAGCAATGGCAAATAGCAGTCACAACTATAACATACAATAACATATGACAGCATACATGAACATACCAACATCATACTGTAAATAACATAAATGAAACTGTGCGATCAAGGCTCAATCAAACGGAGCCGATCGTATGTGGGCACGCCAGGTTCAACCTCATAATGAAATGGGGAACATGCTCAACGCTCATAATGTAATGGGGAGCGGCGGCCTATGAAATTGCATGTACTGAAAATAATAAACTTGCATCCAACAATAACTACACAACAGAAACAAACTGAATACACTAGTTCATGATATGATGTATGCACAATGGTTTAAGTATAATATATATATCAAGACACATGATACACCCCAAAACGTGATTAAAACGGGGAATTTGTAAAGATTCACTCACATTGGGTGCGTTGGATTAGAGATGGTGAGATGCGCACGAATTAGATGAGCGGAACAACGAGAAATACTAACCTAAATAATAACGGAAAAATATATTAAATGAGTGGATTTTATTAAGGATTTTAATGAAATTTTTAGATATATTTTTGTGAGTTTATGGCTATTTTCTATCTTTAAAAATGTTATTTTTAAGTATTTTTAATTGATTTTTAAATTAAATTAAATAAATAAAAATATAAAAAAAATTGTTTATTTTGCGATGACCGTTGACTTGTTGACCGGTTCGGTCAGGGCCATGGTTTGCGCTGGGTTAGGCTCGAACCCGAGACTCTCCGTACGCGTGCACGCAGCTCTACCAACTGAGCTACGTGTCTAACCCGAAATAATCTTGTTTTAAATTATATTTATACACTTATTCAGTTTAACCGAAATTCTTTTTAATTTCAAAAACATTTTAATTCAACGGACCGGTGCTAGTGACGGGTTTCGAACGCGCGACGTATGGCTTTATGTTGCACACAGTCCATCGCTGGACTGTGTGTCTAACCTGGTTATTATCTCGGTTTTTATTATACTTAACAACTAACTGAGTTAACCCGGTTTAGTTTTTAAACAAAAAGGCATTTTATTATATAAGGAGTGCGTATAGCAGGAATCGAACTCGGGACATGCGTATGTATTTTGCACACAGTCCACCGCTGGACTGTGTGTCTAACCCGTTCATTTTACTAGTTTTAAATATACTTATAACTTAATTAGCTTCGTCTTCTCCATTCAAATTACAGTTAACTGATTTACTAATCCGTTCCTTGTTTTTACGATTTACAACCATTATTAAAGCTTAAATGAAAATGGCAGAGACGGTAATTAGAGGTGAACATACCGATGAACGGTTTATTTCAGATTTCCGGCAATGTGTCGGTCCCTGTTTTTATGCTCTTCAACTGAACAAGATAATTAATTGTTTTGATTAGTCGATTGTGGAATTGAAGTGATAAATAAACGTTAACGATGCGTTTGAAGGTCCTTACCGTTTCACAGCCGGAAATGAAGATTTTCAGGGGAGTTCCGGCGAACTGGAATTAGTTGAATACAGCGCCTGAATTCGATTTCAATTGAGAGGTTTAAGTTAGAAATAGTCTAATAATTGTTGAACTACAACGACTATTGAAAGATTTACCGTTTGAGGATGAATACGGTTTTCCGGCGACTTTTGCAGGAAATTCCGGGAGTTGTTTTAAGCGTTCTGATGGTCTGAAAATGTGACGAAAGTGAAATGGAGTATTGTTATGACGTTTCTGAGTCGCGAGAGAGGTCTGGAATTGAAGTAATTGTGACTTGATTCATTTCGGTTTTAAAAACCGATTAATAAAGAAAATTGATGTTCAATCACTTCTGAATTGATTACAATCATCGGTTCATCGGTTATAAAATGTGAATGAACGATAAATCAAACGATTAGACGATTGATTTGCCGATTTCAGTTTCTCAGTTGGCGCAACCGGTTTTAACCGAGTTTGTGTATAAATCTCATTTGTTTCCTAGAGATAACAGAAAACACAAAGCGGCGGAGTGGTGATGTGAGTGTGTGTTAAGGCGTTGGAGTTGTTCTTGGCTGACCCGGGTTCGAGTCCCGGCAGCAACATAATTTTTTTATTTATTTTGTTTTAACTTTTTATCAAATATAATTTTTATAGTTTAGTTTATTAATTAATTATGTATCGTTTTAAATCAAAATAATCATAAATATTCAATGTAACTTTTATAACTTGATATTCGATTACAAAACGGAGCGGGTTTTGAAAACCCGATTTTTACAAATGTTACAGTATCCCCTACTTTTAGGAATTTCGTCCCGAAATTTTGGTAGTTGAAGTAGTCGGAAAAAGATGCGGGTATTTTTCACGCTTTGAGTCTTCACGTTCCCAAGTAAATTCAGGTCCCCGTTTCGACTCTCAGCGTACCCTAACAATTGGAATGCGACTTCGTCGTAGACGTTTCTCTCCGTAGTCCATGATCTCCACTGGTCTTTCAATAAAATGCATAGATTCATCAATCTGAATATCTTCCAGCGGAATGTGGAGGTTCTCATCAGCGAGGCACTTCTTCAAGTTCGACACGTGGAATGTGGGATGAATCCTGTTGAGTTCTTCTGGTAGATCAAACTTGTATGCTACAGGACCTACTCTTTCGAGTATCTTGAATGGTCCTACGTAACGTGGTGCTAGCTTGCCCTTTTGACCAAAACGAACTACTCCCTTCCACGGTGATACTTTTAAAAGTACAAAATCACCAATGTTAAACTCTAAGGGCTTCCGTCGTTTATCTGCGTAACTCTTTTGACGACTTTGAGCCGCTAGAAGATTGTTTCGAATTTGATGGATCTTGTCCGTGGTTTCTTAGATCAATTCTGGACCAGTAATTTGTGCTTCCCCAATTTCGTGCCAACATACAGGAGATCGGCATTTACGACCATATAAGGCTTCAAAAGGTGCCATGCCGATGCTCGAATGATAGCTGTTGTTGTACGAAAATTCAACTAATGGTAGGTGGGCGTCCCAATTTCCCTTGAAGTCTATGACACATGCTCTAAGCATATCTTCAAGAGTTTGAATGGTGCGCTCAGACTGTCCATCAGTTTGAGGATGATAGGCGGTACTGAGATCTAATCGCGTGCCCATAGCGGATTGTACTGCTTGCCATGTTCGTGAGGTGAAACGACCATCACGATCAGAAATAATGCTTAACGGTACCACATGTCGGCTTACGATTTCGTTGATATAAATACGTGCAAGCTTTTCGTTCTTGAAATCTTCACGGATAGGAATAAAGTGAGCTGATTTTGTAAGTCGGTCTATAATTACCCATATAGTGTCATACCCACCAGAAGTGCGAGGTAACCCGGTAATGAAATCCATGGTTATATTTTCCCACTTCCATACAGGTATTTCCGGTTGGACTAGAAGTCCTGAGGGTCTTTGGTGTTCAGCCTTCACCTTGGAACATGTGAGGCACTTGGAAACAAAAACGGCATTATCCTTCTTCATTCCAGGCCACCAATAGGTGTATCGTAGGTCTTGATACATCTTATCGGCTCCTGGGTGTATAGAATATCGCGTTTTGTGAGCTTCATTCATAAGAGTTTCACGAAGATTGTTGTGGTTAGGAATCCAGATACGATCTAGGTAATACAGAATACCGTCTGATTTAGTTTCAATTTTTAGCTCGGCTCCACAGGACATCTCCTTTCGTATATCTTCTTCTGTTATTGAAACGTGTTGGGCTTCTCGAATTTGAGCTTTAATGTCGGTTATAATTTGCGAACATAGAAGATGAATGGAGTTCGCATAACCCTTTCGACTAAGTGCATCAGCCACCACATTTGCTTTACCAGGGTGGTATCTAATTTCACAGTCGTAATCATTCAGAAGTTCGACCCATCTTCGTTGCCTCATGTTTAACTCTTTTTGATTGAAGATATGTTGAAGACTCTTGTGGTCAGTGTATATTTCACACTTAGTACCATAGAGATAATGTCTCCATATCTTAAGAGCGAATACAACGGCTCCAAGTTCTAGGTCATGAGTGGTGTAGTTCTTTTCATGTGTCTTGAGTTGTCTCGAAGCATAAGCTATGACTTTTCCTCATTGCATAAGAACGCAGCCTAATCCTTGCCCTGACGCGTCGCAATAGACTACAAAATCATCACAACCTTCAGGAAGAGTGAGGATTGGTGCATCACAAAGTTTCTGTTTAAGAGTTTGAAAAGCTTCTTCTTGCTTGGGTCCCCATATGAAAGGTTTTCCCTTATGAGTTAAAGCCGTGAGTGGTACAGCAATGCGGGAGAAGTTTAAAATGAACCGACGATAATAGCCAGCTAGTCCAAGAAAAGATCTTACTTTAGTTGGTGTACGTGGAGCTTGCCATTCTTGGACCGCTTTGATCTTTGAAGGGTCAACATGTATTCCCTTGTCATTGACTACATGCCCGAGGAATTGCACCTCTTTTAACCAGAATTCACATTTGGAGAACTTGGCATAAAGCTTTTCCTTTTCTAGAAGTGCAAGAACGAGTCGAAGATGACGCTCATGATCAGATTTAGATTTTGAATAAATAAGAATATCGTCGATGAAGACTATAACAAATCGATCAAGATAAGGTTTGCAGACTCTGTTCATTACGTCCATGAAGACAGCTGGTGCGTTGGTTAATCCAAATGGCATAACCATGAATTCAAAGTGGCCATAACGAGTTCGAAAAGCAGTCTTAGGAACGTCTTCTTCATGCACTCTAAGTTGATGATAGCCAGATCGAAGATCGATTTTTGAAAAGCAGCTGGCACCTTGTAGTTGGTCAAGAAGATCATTAATGCGAGGTAAAGGATAGCGATTCTTGATTGTTAACTTGTTGAGCTCTCTGTAGTCGATGCACATACGAAACAATCATCTTTCTTCTTTACAAAAAGGACAGGTGCACCCCAAGGCGACGAGCTAGGACGTATGAATCCCTTGTCAGTCAACTCTTGCAATTGACTGGCTAGCTCTTGCATTTCAGAGGGGGCTAACCTATAAGGAGACTTTGCAACTGGTGTAGCACCAGGTATAAGATCAATACGGAATTCGACGTCTCTAACTGGAGGAAGTCCTGAAATGTCGTCAGGAAAAACTTGCAGGAAGTCTTTTACTACAGGAATGTCTTCAAGTTTCTTCTCCATGGTTCCCTTTTTGATGATATGGGCTAAAAACGCGACATAATTCTTGCGAATATATTTTTGAGCTTGAAGACAATACATTAAGCTTAGCCCTTTCGACGAGGTTTCTCCAATGATTCGAAGAGTCTGACCGTTTGAAAGAGGAATACGAATAAATTTTTCACGACATACAACTTCCGCCTGATGTTGACTGAGCCAATCCATACCGATTATGATGTCAAAACTTCCCAGCTTCATAGGAATAAGGTCGACTGAGAAATCGTGGTCGTTTAAGGTGAGTGTACAGTTGCGTAAAATAGAGTCTAATGAAACTGGTTTCCCGTCCGCAACTTCTACCGTTATGGATTCCGTGAGCTTATCCCGATTTTTGTTTAAGATAGGTTCAAATTCTAAAGACACAAAACTTCTATCCGCACCAGTATCAAATAACATAGATGCATATCTACCATTTATAAGGAACGTACCGTTAACCACATTGCCGTCAGCTCTGGCCTGGTTAGCGTTGATATTGAAAGCTCTCCCTCTTGCAGGTGGAGGAGCTTGGATTGCTTGATTCACCGGGTTGGCTTGGGCCTGAGCATGAATAATATTAACCAACCTTGGACAAGTGTTTCGGAAATAGATTGGGTCGCCGCAATTGTAGCAAGGCCGCATTGGTTGACCCATAGGATAATTGGGCTGGTAATATATTTGGGCTAAATGTTGGGTGGGTGGTAGTAGTAGGGGTTGTTGGCCTTGGCCCATTATTTGTTGGTGGGTTTGGGTTAAAGGTTGGTGGCGGTTCGTTCGTTGAGGCATGCGGCAAGTTTAAACAGTATGACCTGCGCGACCGCAGCCGGTGCAATATTGGCAAGGATGATCAGGGGAATGGTGATATTGGCAACGGTTACATTTTGGTAACGGGCCTGTGTAGGGTCTTCTGTATGGTGCGGGTGAAGGAGTGACTTGAGTAATGGGTGCAGCAGGAATAGGGGAGTTGGTTTGAGTAACTGCAAAATTTCTGGTGTTGCGCTTCCTCTTGTTAGCAAACTTAGAGGAAGGAATGGGGTGGTTTGAAGTTTGTCCCTCAACAGGGGCTTTCTTCTTCTCTTCTTTGAACTTCCCGTTGCGAATTCGGTTTTCGGTCAGTTCAGTTGCAAACTCCATAGCAGCTTCAAGTGTTACTGGTGAAACGCTGAGAACTGAATCTTGGATTTTCGAGGGAAGTCCTCGAATATAGTGCTCGATCAGACGATAGGTTGGGGTGAACAAATTTGGAACCATTTGGTTCAACTCCAAGAACCTCTTGTTATACGTAGTGTGATCACCCTCCTTTTGCTTTAGAGAATGAAATTCGTCCTCCAGCTTTTTAATTTCACTTCTAGGACAGAAACGCCTAGTCATGATTTCCCTTAACTCCTCCCAAGTTAAGGCCATCGCATCTTCAGTTCCCCTCTTCCCTTTCTCAGTATTCCACCAAGTGAGAGCTACCCCAAATTGTCTCCCGGTGGCGTATCGAACCTTGCGATCCTCAGGACAATCGCAGTTTAGAAAGGTGTTTTCCATCTCCTCGAACCAATGTAGGAGAGCAGTGACACCCTCGGTCCCTTCAAATTTAGGAGGATCACAAGACTTAAAATGTTTGTAAGAGCACTTGCTGGTAGGAGGGTTGTCGATGTTCTGGTCCTGTTGTTGGGGAGGGTTAGTAGGATTTGTAGCAAGGGCTTGTTGTACTTGGACCACAATGTCAGGCAGTATCGTGGCCATTTGTTTCGCGATCTGAGTGGCCAAACGTTCCTGAGACCTTCCTGATCTTTTACCCCTTCGTTGCTGTCTAGACGACATCTACATGATCATAAAATGAGAAGATTGTGAGTTTATGGTGTCTTTTTAGGTGTCATGTGTCTTTAGGAAAATGAAAATAACATAAATATCAATAATGCAACTACATCCATAGGATGTCTTAGGTTCGCTCATGTTGGGCCTCAAATGTCCCCCATACCTTCACCTACATAGTCATGTGGGCCCCCATGGCTATTGGCTTGGTAGGATTCACATTAGTATTGGCAATTTAACACTCGCATCCCCCGAATGCAAACCACAAAATATGTTCATGAGATGTTTGGTCGGAACGTGTCCAGGTGTAGACACAATGACAACTCAAATTGGGGTTAGCTCACACGACGTTTGGTTAGCATGCTTTGGCCTAATAGGTACTTCGTACTCTCATCGTTACTCCCCAGGTAGGCAAACTGGTCCTTTATTTTGGATTTATACGAATGCCAGCCTAGACAGGACGTTCCGACTACCGGTACTGGTACCCTTCCAGTTACTACATGCCCGTCATGAGAACTCACTTTGATGAGATTTGAAAACACGAAAATCATTGTAAAAGCAATCATGATGTGGTGTGTGCTTTCATGGATGTGATATGTTATGAGTATACGATTCATGATAGACATTATATGATAATACATACTTATGAACATGCTTGCACAATATTAAATGTAACATTTAACATAAAACATATAAACATCATGAAATTTGGCATGTAACACACAAAAATCTTATAAGTTTCTAATCGACTATAGTATAGGCTCTAAGGGTCTAATAACCTATCCTATATCCCTATAGTCATGGCTCTGATACCAATCTGTCACACTCCGACCCGCAGCGGAATAAGAGTCGGGGCATAATTGGGTTATCACCAAAGCTCATGACATTTACTAATATGTTTCATATTTAATAAAGTCAAAGTTACATTTCCAAAAATCCAAACATGTTCATTCAATACAAAGAAAATAAACCAAACATAACAATCCCAACTCTAGATCGTTTTATTCTTCTAGTCCAAATCCTATGTGTTCCTAGCTGCTGCTGGTTCACCTGTATCATGTGTAAAATGGGGATTTTTGGGTCAACATAAGTTGGCGAGTGAACCTTATTAGATAAACATTTAATAATGAATTACTTGTTAGTTTATCAATGAAAAATTGTGCATAATCATAGATGAGCAAATGTAAATAATCAAGCAATGGCAAATAGCAGTCACAACTATAACATACAATAACATATGACAGCATACATGAACATACCAACATCATACTGTAAATAACATAAATGAAACTGTGCGATCAAGGCTCAATCAAACGGAGCCGATCGTATTGCATGTACTGAAAATGAAAATGTCTGTGCGATCAAGGCTCAATCAAACGGAGCTGATCGTATGTGGGCACGCCAGGTTCAACCTCATAATGAAATGGGGAACATGCTCAACGCTCATAATGTAATGGGGAGCGGCGGCCTATGAAATTGCATGTACTGAAAATAATAAACTTGCATCCAACAATAACTACACAACAGAAACAAACTGAATACACTAGTTCGTGATATGATGTATGCACAATGGTTTAAGTATAATATATATATCAAGACACATGATACACCCCAAAACGTGATTAAAACGGGGAATTTGTAAAGATTCACTCACATTGGGTGCGTTGGATTAGAGATGGTGAGATGCGCACGAATTAGAAGGGCGGAACAACGAGAAATACTAACCTAAATAATAACGGAAAAATATATTAAATGAGTGGATTCTATTAAGGATTTTAATGAAATTTTTAGATATATTTTTGTGAGTTTATGGCTATTTTCTATCTTTAAAAATGTTATTTTTATGTATTTTTAATTGATTTTTAAATTAAATTAAATAAATAAAAATATAAAAAAAAATTGTTTATTTTGCGTTGACCGTTGACCGTTGACTTGTTGACCGGTTCGGTCAGGGTCATGGTTTGCGCTGGGTGAGGCTCGAACCCGAGACCTCCCGTACGCGTGCACGCAGCTCTACCAACTGAGCTACGTGTCTAACCCGAAATAATCTTGTTTTTAATTATATTTATACACTCATTCAGTTTAACCGAAATTCTTTTTAATTTCAAAAACATTTTAATTCAACGGACCGGTGCTAGTGACGGGTTTCGAACGCGCGACGTATGGCTTTATGTTGCACACAGTCCACCGCTGGACTGTGTGTCTAACCTGGTTATTATCTCGGTTTTTATTATACTTAACAACTAACTGAGTTAACCCGGTTTAGTTTTTAAACAAAAAGGCATTTTATTATATAAGGAGTGCGTATAGCAGGAATCGAACTCGGGACATGCGTATGTATTTTGCACACAGTCCACCGCTGGACTGTGTGTCTAACCCGTTCATTTTACTAGTTTTAAATATACTTATAACTTAATTAGCTTCGTCTTCTCCATTCAAATTACAGTTAACTGATTTACTAATCCGTTCCTTGTTTTTACGATTTACAACCATTATTAAAGCTTAAATGAAATGGCAGAGACGGTAATTAGAGGTGAACATACCGATGAACGGTTTATTTCAGATTTCCGGCAATGTGTCGGTCCCTGTTTTTATGCTCTTCAACTGAACAAGATAATTAATTGTTTTGATTAGTCGATTGTGGAATTGAAGTGATAAACAAACGTTAACGATGCGTTTGAAGGTCCTTACCGTTTCACAGACGGAAATGAAGATTTCAGGGGAGTTCCGGCGAACTGGAATTAGTTGAATACAGCGCCTGAATTCGATTTCAATTGAGAGGTTTAAGTTAGAAATAGTCTAATAATTGTTGAACTACAACGACTATTGAAAGATTTACCGTTTGAGGATGAATACGGTTTTCCGGCGACTTTTGCAGGAAATTCCGGCGAGTTGTTTTAAGCGTTCTGATGGTCTGAAAATGTGACGAAAGTGAAATGGAGTATTGTTATGACGTTTCTGAGTCGCGAGAGAGGTCTGGAATTGAAGTAATTGTGACTTGATTCATTTCGGTTATAAAAACCGATTAATAAAAAAATTGATGTTCAATCACTTCTGAATTGATTACAATCATCGGTTCATCGGTTATAAAATGTGAATGAACGATAAATCAAACGATTAGACGATTGATTTGCCGATTTCAGTTTCTCAGTTGGCGCAACCGGTTTTAACCGAGTTTGTGTATAAATCTCATTTGTTTCCTAGAGATAACAGAAAACACAAAGCAGCGGAGTGGTGATGTGAGTGTGTGTTAAGGCGTTGGAGTTGTTCTTGGCTGACCCGGGTTCGAGTCCCGGCAGCAACATAATTTTTTTATTTATTTTGTTTTAACTTTTTATCAAATATAATTTTTATAGTTTAGTTTATTTATTAATTATGTATCGTTTTAAATCAAAATAATCATAAATATTCAATGTAACTTTTATAACTTGATATTCGATTACAAAACGGAGCGGGTTTTGAAAACCCGATTTTTACAAATGTTACAATGAATGTGTACGTGGACAATTTAATTGTGACGGGTTCAAATTTGAAACTCATTATGGAGCTTAAGAGCAGGATGGCTAAATACTTTGAAATGTCGGATTTGGGAAAGCTTACTTATTATCTTGGAATTGAAGTGTGGCAGAGCAAGGACGGGATAAAAATAAAGCAAGAGGCGTATGCAAAGAAAATATTGACTGTAGCCGGTATGATTAGCTGCAATCCCACTAATGTTCTCGTAAACCCAAACATGAAAGTTTCTAAATTTGAAGATTAAGAAGATTTTGATGCAACAACATATCGAAAGATTTTCGGATGTCTCCGGCACCTTTTATAGACTCGACCAGATTTGGCGTTTTCGGTCGGAGTAGCCAGTCGGTACATGCAATGCCCGAAGCAATCTCATGCAACTATCATAAAGCAAATGCTTCGTTATCTACAAGGCACTTTTAGTTATGGCATTACTTATACTCGAGTAGAGAATATGTTGGTCGGTTACAGCGATAGTAATCATAACATAGATCCGGATGATGGAAGAAGTACAAGAAGACACATGTTTTATTTTGGTCTTTCCAATTACTTGGTGTTCTCAAAAGTAAAGTGTGGTTCCTTTATCATCGTGTGAGGCGGAGTATATGGCGGCTAGGGAAACCGCGTGTCAGATGGTTTGGCTAAAAGAATTAGTTACGTGTGGGTAATACATCAGCAATAGTTCTCGTGAATAACCCGGTTTTCCATGGAAGAAGCAAACACATTAAATCTCGGTTTCACTATATTAGGGAATTTGTAGATTGTGAGATATCGTGGTCGAGCATGTCAGTGCCATTGATCAAAAGATGGATATTTTGACGAAGGCTCTGGGGAAGATCAAGTTCAAGGAGATAACTGAAAGCTTGAAGTAGAAGACTTATCATATATGAGTTTGAAATTTTCGGGGTGATTGTTGAAAATTTCGAGTTAAAGGTTCATTTGCATGCGAAGCAAGGAAACTAATTAAGAAGTGGATACTTATTAGTTATAATTATAATGTCCAAAATAAATAGATTATTAGCAATCTTAGTTATAATCTAATAGGTATGTTTAGATTATAAATATCATTCTTTGGGTATTAGAGATTGTAATAAGTTTTGTGATAATTTCTTGACATTAATAAAATTTAGGTGCTTAGCTAAGTTCTTATTGTTCTTCGGTTTTTGTTCTTGTTGGATGCCGATTCATCTTGAGTCTGCATTGCTATCTCCACTTTTCAAACTCTTTTTAACCCCCACCCCACTTATTCGGCATTCCAGACAAACACTCCCCGTCCGAGCCGACTCCACCTCTAATGGGGATGTATCATTTCGGACGCTACGATTACGGTCCCCTTTTAGAGTTTTATCTTGGGGAGATCTGAAATGAATTCAGCATTATAAACTATAGATAGAAATTGACTGATATAAAAAAATGAAGAACACGACATAAGGCGATGCATTTGTAATATGGGATTTTCTGGTAACTTCAATCTTCATATTATTTATTTATCATCACTTTCGTCCTTTTATTGGTAAGTTTGATTCTTATGGCTGTAAATATTTAGCGAATAGTTCGGCGGGAAAACGACCATGAACAAGAAATTTTGTTGGATTAAGTAAATGAACGAACATGAACATAAGTCTGGTTCGTTTAGTTATGTTCGTGAACGTTTGGTAACGCGTTGGTGAACGTTCTTTAATGTTGGTTTGTTTATGTTGGGCATGAAATATTTTACTTTTATTTTATGTAAATTTTTTATATTTTTATTTATTTATTACAACTTAAATATGGAACCTTATTCCCATAGTGTTGCTCCCTCCGTCATTCATCACTATCCTTCCTGAGTATTCACATCGACAAATACTATTGACTTCCGTTCCTTGATAATGGTTTCAAGTTCGAGCGTTGCTCCCTCCGCCGTTCATCACTAGCCTCCGTCTTGTCCGCCTATTTGTTTTGTATTTGTGAACTGTTCGTGAGCACGACAATTTCCGTACTGAACGAACAAGAACATAAAATTTCATTTGGTAAGTGTTCATGAAGCGTTGATAAAGACGTTTATTTCGTTGACGTACTAACAAGAACAATGCTTTGTCCGTATTTGTTTTTGTTTGGTTCGTTTACAGCCCTATTGATTCAAGGAATCTAAATCTTATAAATTAATAAATAAATAAAAGATCTCCGGTTGGTGCTAAAATCACCACTTGCTAGTCAAGTAGTCTAAAATATCCCTTTAGGAGTGTTGACGGGTAACAAATCATGTCACACATATAAGCCCGATAACTACACAAAATTTTTTTCCTAGATTGGCACAAATACAACAATTTTAACCTATTATTTATCAAATATTATTCTTTTATTATATATAAAAAACAATATTTTTAACTAAAACATGATGCTAGTTTCTATTGTCTTTTAAATTCTATCATGAGATACCCATAAATTTAAGTTATGACAAAAGTATATTTTTTAAAAGTTCAAGTTATGACCCAAACACAATTGTTTATTTAAGTGTTTTTAAGGGTTCAATCTAATGATTGAACTCATGTAAACTAAACTCAAACCGACGAGTTTGATATTAAACTTGTTTCACTTTTCATATTGTGTCAAAACTTCAGCATTTTTCATATATATGCATGTCATACATGACACGCTTTAGACGCCACCCGCATACTAGACAGCATAAAATGTTATGTATGATATGCATATCTAGAATGGTTGATAATTGATTTGATTAAAATAATCAACAATTCAACTTTGGTTGTATATGTTCTGTATAACAAGTTTATTACGGTTTGGAGGCTTTAACGTGCTTAATCTCCTATCAAAATAACATTTGCAATCAATATTAATTAATTTGTTGCACCTAAACTCCATTAGTAAGATACTAAGAGCAATTGGCATGGTCAGCACCAATGCTTGTAATCCTGTTGGTTTTTATTTATTTATTTATATACTTAATTTACAAGTTTTATGAGAAGCACTCTACAACTATTTGGCCACTGCCATAACTTATCCACACTTTAATTCTTCTTTTTTAACAGATAATTTGTTTTATTCACAGTCAATTATAGGACTTGAACTCAAAACCTCTTTTTCACAAACCCGGAGGCCAGGTGTTTAAAAGGTTTGCCTTTGCCAATGAACCACCATCTCATTGATTTTTTTTTCTTTTAAATTTAGAATCAATGGGTTACAATTTAGCTTTGACCACTAATCAAGTCGAGAGTAATCGTAAGTGTAGTCAAGTTGTCAGTGTACCGGTACTCAACGGAGAACATATCATCAGACACTCTTTCCTTCTCTTCAAGTTCCGTCGTTGAGCTCAAGCTCCGGCTGCTAATGATGACGATGGCGAAACCGCCATAGAAAAATGACGACGGCGAGAAACCGCCACAGGTAGACCACAAGTTTCATATCAAGCTATAGAGACGACTACAAGTATATTTGCCTTTGCCAATGAACCACCATCTCATTGATTTTTTTTTTCTTTTAAATTTAGAATTAATGGGTTACAATTTAGCTTTGACCACTAATCAAGTCGCGAGTAATCGTAAGTGTAGTCAAGTTGTCAGTGTACCGGTGCTCAACGGAGAACATATCATCTGACACTCTTTCCTTCTCTTCAAGTTCCGTCGTTGAGCTCAAGCTCCGGCTGCTAATGATGACGATGGCGAAACCGCCATAGAAAATTGACGACAGCGAGAAACCGCCACAGGTAGACCACAAGTTTCATATCAAGCTACAGAGACGACTACAAGTATATTTGGCTGGAAGTGTTAGGGGCTGTTTGACGACTTCTGAATGGTTAAGTGCTGAATCAATAAGAGGTCTGAACCATTAAGTGTTGAACCAATAAGAGGTTTGAACCATTAAGAGTCAGTATAATACTTAACCGTTCAGAGGCAAATGTCTGACCAATTCAGATTAGAGGTCTTAACCACTCAGACTCAATATAAATCTTAACCATTAAGAGGCAAATGTCTGAACCATTCAGACATCTGCTTGCGAAACAAACAGTCTAAACCATTAAGTGCTGAACCAGTAAGAGGTCTGAACCGTTAAAAGACTCAATAAGAGATAAACAAACAGCCCATTAGTTATATATAACTATAAAAAGTAACTTAAGTCACACCTTTTGTTTAAAAGTCGTGTCTATTAGAAACTTATATTCTACATTGGTTTACCCCTCTTTTGTTGAAAAGTTCGTGTCCTTTAAAAGAGTTAGGGGTTGTTTGTTTAGCTTTAATGGGTTCAGGCTTTTTACTGGTTCAATACTTAATGGTCCAGACTGTTTGTTTCACGAGCAGACGTCTGAATGGTTCAGATATTTGCCTCTAATTGGTTAAGCATTATACTAAGTTTTAATGGTTAAGGCCTCTAATTTGAATTGGACAGACATTCGTCTCTGAATGATTAAGCATTGCCTTTTAATGGTTTAGACCTCAACCTCTTACTTATTCAATACTTAATGATTCAGACATCTTATTAGTTAAACACGTAACCAGTCAAAAGTTGATAAAGAGCATGTTAACGAACGAAAATATAATTGTCAGATATAGGCACCTCAAAAGACAGTTTTGATCAGTACTACTTTTATCCATCACATTTTGTATATAATAATTAAATTAAATTGGAAAAAATCACACAAGTTAAACGGCTGTAGTGGTGGACACGAACCCTTTCATAGTTTTGTCTTTTTTCCTTTATCGTACTTTTGCAAAATCTCATTTTTCATCCTTATCATACATATTAAAAAATTAATTTAAATGGCGTGAATAACAATTTAGATATGTTTTTTTCTTTTCTTTCTATTTTTAACTTTGTTTTTTTATTTGATTATTTAACCAAATAAATATTGAAAGGTGAAATTTAATTTTTTTATGTATCCATTATACTCTTTACAAAAAGTCACGATCCTTTCATTTATATTTACTGTGTAACCTTTCTGCGAACCATCGCATCAGTTTACATGGCGTGTTAATTTAATTGTCAACATAAAAAATAAGGAATATGTCGATTAACATGAAAACCACGTCAGTTCATTAATGAAAATGCATGAACGTTTGATTATTATTTAAATAACTTGAATAACCATAAACTTCTTAAAGAATTGAAACTAAAGCTAAAGGACTAATCGATCTTTTGAGTTTTCAAAATAGAAAGATTGAGGTTTTGAGTTTTAAAAGCCCTAACCGTCACCACAACAACACCACCAATTGAACGTCGCCATCACATGTTAAGGTTGAGAAAGTGAGGAACAAAATTATTAATGTGCATTTGATTTAAATATTCAAAATTAATATCTAAGGTCTAAGATACAACTTACATCCTATGGTTTGTTCATAATAATATTAACCCCTAAAGTTTTTACAAAACAATATAACCAATTAAACTAATACAAAAATTAGTATCATTAGAATAATTTTTATTGAAGAAGCATACATTATTATTGAATGATATTTATTATACTCATTCAAGATTCGACATATTTATTTAATAACATACTAAAGACTTTCATTATCAACATCCCGCTGCAACGCGCGAGTTATATAACAAAAATATTAAAATAAATAATAAAAATACATTAAAACATAAAGCCTAAAATTAAAAATAAATTAAAAATAAAAGTCCTAGATTAAAAAAGTTAAAAGTGCTAAAATCAAAATATGTTAAATATAAAACTAGTTCATTTGTGAGCGAAATCGTTGGCGAATCATGTTTTTTTGTGGTTGATTATTTATCCGTCGCCATTCATACCGTCGGCTTTCATCGAAAGTACCATAAGACCGATGGCAGTTTGATGTTAGGGCCCACCTCCCACCACCTCCATCACTTCTCCATGCCTATGCCACCTTCATGCCAAACCCAACCCCACCCAATACTCGCTCCATTCTGCGGTGTTAGACGCCCTCTCACGTCAGCGCCATGCCACATGGCATGGGGCGTGGATCGTTAGCACGCATCCTTATGGTCTTATGATGTAATTAAAGAGTCATGAATTAAATTAGTGAGTGTGGAATTGGATGTGGTGGTTGTGGGTTTCAAATATTATGGAGCATTGTAATTAAAGAGTCATGAATTAAATTAATGAGTGTGAAATGGGATGTGGTGGTTGTGGGTTTCAAACATTAAGGAGCATTATCCCTATGCATCATCACTCCTATGCATCATTAGTCGTCCAATAGTACTACTTCATTTGTTGTGTATTACTTCATTTGGTTGTGTATGGAGCCAGGCCTCGTCCAAGGGGCGGGGATGGCGGCATGGTGGGGGCGTGGGAGAGGGCCAATTGGGTTGTGCTCATGACATTAAGGGGAATTGGTGTGGGGTCCATACTTTTTTCAACCATTCACATTTTTTTAAACTTATCTAAAAGTAGTATTATATTATTCGGTAGTGGGTAGTGAAAAGGGTGAAACCATATTAAGTGTTAGTAAAAGAAAGTTAAGAAAAATATAGTGGTTATGTGTTAGTGAAATGACAATTACTCTATAATGTGGATTGAAAGGGCTTAAAACGATAGTACATAGCTTTCGCCACCACCAAGCACTATGGTAAAAAAATTGATCTTTCACCAAATTATCTGAGAATAAACACGATTTTCAAATTGTTTTTCTTTATAAAAATACCATAAAACATTACAATTTATATGTAAACAATCACAAATTAATAGTTTAGGTTTTTATGTTTTGGTTTCTATACCGAATACATGTACCATAACCAACTGAACTTATTTTTTGTTTTTCAGTTGCTAAATCGAGTGTCTTTACGGTACCAATATTTTTACGAACTGAACAGATAGTGACCGAATTCCTTCGCGTAATGAACCTGGCACAAGACGCGGGTATCACTACCTAGCTAGTTAGATACATTTGAAACATGTGGTATAGAATTTCATGATTAATTTTTTAAGTCTTTATCTTGTTATTCTCCACATATAAATGTAATTAGTATGCCTTCATGTATGTTAAATAACATAAAACTTATGTTTAAAGCTTAAACAAGTCTGCAATTTTGTCCTTCAAAGAACCACAAATTGCCAATATTAGGAGTATTTACTTTTTTTTCTACCATTACATTCTAGGATGTCACCACTACGTTGTTTGTGGTGTCAAAGAGCAATCATATTAATGAGGTTTAGAAGGTAGAATTGTTCAATGTTTGAATTATCTGGATGTGATAAATAAGGATTACAAATCTATGTGTAGAATGTGTAGTATATAATTTGATTTGGCAAGCATTTTTTTCTTACAAATTGTTTTCAAAGTTTTGTTGATCGCTCTCATCTCTCTTTACAGTTTGATTACCGGGTTGTTCTTTTACAATGGTCCGTAGTTGCTTTAAATATGCTGGGATTTTTCTCGGATATTCATTTAAAACGGTCTTATAAGTTCTTTGAATCGGTTTTCAAACAGCTGCATTTGGCTAATTGCGGTAGAATATTTATTTTGGCGGGTTATTTGTTTTTAAAGGCGTCAACTTCATTCAGCGCTTAAATCAAAATAATCGTTGTTTTAATATTTTTTTTGTACTAGTGATTTGTCCATCCTTGCCATGGATGAATTCTCAAAAGCAGACTAGAAGCAAACTTAAATAAGCAATGAAAGGATAAATGTTATGTCAATCTTTGTGTCAACGATATCTATGGCTGAGACTCTACTAACTATTCAAATGATTTAATATAGTAAGAGTAATAAAGAAAGATAAAACCTAGATACGAAGATGAACCAAGTGAAAGGAACAATCTTGATCTTCAAATCCTCACCGGCTATTCAGTCTAGAAGAATGAATCTCGTCTTGAAGTTAAATTAACCTCTTTAATGTATCATTATCGTGTTTTACGTTATGGATGAAACATGTATATTAATATGTTTTGTGTATGTATCATGGCTTGTAAACAAGCATTCCTCCTACACGTAATAACGCCTCACAATTTTTACAACACAATATTTTCTACATGGAAACAAATAGTTGATGTTACACTATAAATTAAGTGATAGATCAAGTGTTAGAAGTGAACGTTATTCTAGCTTTGGCTACGTGGTAGAGGCTTTCCCCTCTTGGGGAGAAGATAAGGATTCAATTCCTGACACAAGGTAGATTAGGTATTATTTGGGGTAATATATGAGAAAGGTTATTTTAGCATTAGCCGTTGAACAAAAAGTGATAGAAGTGAACACTAATGACTTCTATATAACTTAGGGGTTCATTACTATAGACGTTCAATATGTTTTCAACATCTCGATTATAAAAAAAAAACAAGAAAGTAAACCATTACAAATTCAAATCAATCTTCAACATGTTTAGATCCAGCCTCGATCTTCATTTAGTCGATGGTTCGGCAGAGATTTGTGGTATAGCAAGATCACGTTCCGAGCAAACAAACCTGATTATCTCCCCGGTCCAAGCACCTAAAGACAACTTGTTTATGGTCACAGCAATTGCAAACCTGTTGTTTATGTCACAGTAACCCATAGACCCACCTAAACCCCCGTGACCGAACCCGATTACGGAACCATCAGTTCTGCTAAATTTTAAAAACCCAAGCCCAATCGCCCCGTTCGGGAGGATCAAATCCTTATAATCTCCACTTCCCAAAAATGCATCATGAATTCTCTCTTTTGGACTGGTAAAGATTTTGGTGTTGACTTCATCACTTGTGGGGTGGCTTTTGATTGGTGATAGATGGCGAGGTGGGACTACACCACCATCAACAAGGGCAGCATAGTAGCGAGCCAAAGCACGAGCCAAGAAGTGTCCATTGCCGGCTGGTAGTATGGAACGCCGGGCATTGAGAGTATTTGATAGCGGAATAAGGCTTGAAACCATGCTAAGCGTGTATGATGAAGGCATGCAGGCCGAAAACGGGTTAGATTTTTGGATTTCGTGTTCCGGATCTAAGAAGATGATATCTTCTTTATCTATGGTAAGAGTTGCGAGACGTGACTCCACACCAGGTGGAATCCCAATATATAGCTCGCCTTCAACGTCAAGGGGGCGAACAATAGCTTCCTCAAGAATATCCTGGAACTTCCTTCCCGATGCATGCTGCACATTCAACAACATATACATCATTCACCTATTGAAAACCAAGTTGTATCCAAAATAAAGACACGAGCCGTAAAGAATAATGATCATGAGTTCGCATCCGCATGTGGTTCATGGAACTTACCTCAATGATCCCACCACATAGCCAGCGGTATGATAAATAATGATATAACTGCACATGACCAGGTTCGGTCTCGGGTGCAACCATAGCAATGCGTTTTAGGCACTTGTCAAAATCTAAAAAAAATTCTTGGTCATGTTCACAAATGCCAGCAAGAGCATTGTGTAAACCAGCTGAATGATTAAGTACATGATTAACCTGTGGTATCATATTAGGAAAAGTAATTAGTTAATTCTGTTTTTCTCATGGAAAGTAAATATTAACTTTTTTTACTACTGATACCAGTGGCACAGCTTAGTGGGAACCGGGAGTGCAACCCCCCCCCCCCCCCTAATGTTTCAGTTAGAAGTGTAGAATTTTTGATTTTTCGTCTTAAAAGATTAAAATTATATAGGATCCAATCCCCCCCCCCCCCCCCACACACACACACTTAATTATTTTACCTAAATACTTATACAGTATATAAATTATAAATTGGGTCCCAGACTTTCCCCCGAAACTACAAAACTAATTAAGTGACTAAACATTTCCAGATCCACGAGTTTTGGATCTCAATAAAAAAGCTTAACGCTCCGGATATAATTAAAGAGAGACAAAGCTCGTGGTTTTGAGAATTCCTGTGGTTATGTCTCAATGTTAATACTTAATTGGTTTCAAATAGGAAAAATCAATTAAATAAGTCATGAGTAATGATTGTTTTACTGGAATAAGTAAAACATGCATTAGTTAAGAAGACAGAAAATAACAGAATTGATATTACGAGAACCTTTATTTGATCTTTTCCATTCGTACCAAACTCCGGCCAAATATTTGCAACGTTTTCGTCGAGCTTCAATTTCCTAATATGAAATACATGTGATTTATTTGACTCATCTATCAATAGATCAAATAACTTGAACCAATTGAAAAAAACACCAGTAATTGTATTTTAACATACGCAAGTATACAACCTATTAATCTTTTTATTCAAGAAGTTAAATCACTATATGCGGCACATATTATCATCATCATACTCAGTAAATCCCACCAATAGTATAGCTAAAGTAAGGTCTGAGAAGAGTTAGATGTAAACAGCCTTACGCCCTTACCTCTACCCCGTAAAATTAAAAGACTGCTTCCTGTGAGACCCTGATAGATAGTAGTTTTGCATGAAGTCTTGGATATAAAGGCACGTAACATTAAAATTAGTACACTTTCAATTTTGCCCCATGAGGATCCACACATATATACATTATATTGGCATACCACAAGCACGGTTTGGAGAATGGTTGTTTCTAGTGATTTTTTGAAACTAAGGTAGACAGTTGGAACACATAGGCTAGGACTAACAGGTAAAAGCTGTGACCCAAAAATGCTGATAAGAGTTATGTTGTAACTTCAGGTAACAAACTCATGCAACGAGCAATTGTTGAGGTTTTCTTGCGGCAACGAACTCCCAACATTCCAGTGTCAGCTTTTGTTGAGTTTTGGATACATCTCCAAAACAATCTACGGACTATTGTTTAAGGGTTGAGAACGCAGAGATGAATTTAGAGGGGAAACAAGGAGAGCATAACTGAATAGAAATAGATGTATTTATCTTGTGTACAATAGGGTATATACAATACCATACGCTACTTACTAACCATTGCACTTTCTTGTGACTTCCTAACTAATCGGTATGAGGTTATCGCCAAATATACACTTCGTAGTAACAATCATATGTCACAAATAATAATAAGCATAACAATAAAGTCTAATATAAGTTATATACTAGACTTGATAGACCCAATGTTAATATTACCTTCCAACAACCTTTGAATCAGTTTGCTACCCTTAGTAAACTGCCCACTTGTGCAAATACTTTTTAGTAAATGCCTGGAAACAAAAATAATAAACGTAAAAACATTAAACCAGACATGCGCAAAATGTGTTAACTCGCAATTTTTTTTATCGAAACGTAATCATTATCGTAAAAAGAACTGAAAATGTAAAAAATAAAAAAATAAAAAAATCCTTAAAGTTTAAATAATAAGTTTAGTGAAAGTGTAAGGGTCCATCTTGTAACTTTTAAGGGGTATGATGTGTAAGAAATGAAAGATAAGAGGTCAAAATTTACATAAAAAAAAGTTTGAATAGTAAAAACTACTCACAAACCTCTTTTGCAAATTTACCCATTTTCCAACCATCTAGAAATCCAAAAGGTTCCAATATTACCCGTTTTAACCCAAACCAGCGTGCCACGAACTAGCCTTCATGAAAACAGAACATACCCTTTATCTGCCAGCCAATGCATCATTCCAGCTGTGACGGCCTTAGTTACAGAGAAACAATTAAATAAGCTGTCGGGCTGAACCGGACGAGGATCATCTTTTCCGAGTACTCCAGCAGCAGTATCAATTATCACTTTCCCGTCTTTGTATGCACAAACCTAACAAACACAATAACATAATCCAATTGGTACATTGCAGCCGATATTAAACCGATTGCTAAATGGTCTATCAGTAAGAAACAGCTTCAGGACATCCAAAAATAAACTGTTATTGATAATCAACATTGAACACTATCATTAGTGAACGAGGAAATCTATCGCAAAAAGGGTAAAAGTTTCAAGACAGAATTTTCCAGTTGCTCTATGTGATATTGAAAGCACACCTGGATTCCAAGTATCTTATCAGTAGTATTATTTATTTCAACCAAGAAACTCCTCAGCTTTCCTTCAACATCAGATTTGACTGGACTGTCATCTAACCAACTGGTATTTGAGGCAGCTGCTTCATTATTCATATTGCTGAAAGAAATTATAAATAATTAAGAGTAAGTTAATATATATAGTTTATTAATACTGTTTATCTGCCTGTTGCTTATTGAAATGCATGCTTATTAAAAACAACTTATATCATTTTTAACATTCAGTTGCAGCAATCAAAACGAGATAAACAGAAAGCAATCTCATACACCAGAATTTAGCAAAAGATATTGCGATACTATGAAAAATTGATCATTAAGGATGAAATCATTAAAGGAGTAAGAGTACAACCCTTTCTGGATACGATGCCAATGTGCTCTTCAAGCAACCAATTAATCAACTAGTTGAATATGAACAGAAATCGTGTTTACTTATCAATTATTTACGTCTATATATTATTATATATGAATGCAAGAGTCAGATTGGTACATGGGTGGGCCGTGGGTTGGCAGAAAATAATGTTCATTTATTTACTTATCACTGTCTATTAGTGTATCATTATGTATATAAAATAATTTATTTACACTAAAAAATGATGTTAGTTTCTCTTTTGTCTTTTTAATTCTATCATGAGCAATAAATTTAAGTTACGACAAAAGTATATTTTTAAAAAGTTTAGGTTACTTAAACTCATTTAAACTAAACTCAAACCTACGAATCTCATCATAAAGCAGTTCATTTTCCATATGTGTCAAAACTTCATCCTTATTCCTTCAACTGCCGACCAAGCTTTTATTTAGAAGTAAAGCAATTGTTTCAATGTATGCTTTACGTGTCATCTGCGATATGGGTATTTAGAATGGTTGATAACTGATTTGATTAAAATAATCAACAATTCAACTTTGGAATTGTATATACTCTATGTAACAAGTTTTTTATGGTTTCGTAGCTTTGAGGTGCTTGATCTCGTGTTAGCATAACTTTAAGGTCAATGTAAGTTATTATTGTTTTCGTTATAAATTAAAGCCAACCTAGATGGCTAGATGTAAAAACCTTTTATCAACAAATTTTGGAATGGTTGATTACTATTGTTAAGTATATGACATAAAAACCTTTTTTTTATAAAATCGTGTAAGTTAAACATGTGAACCTACTAAGTAGGACTAGACACAAAACTTTTTTTTATGTAGATGTGTTTGCATGTTCGACCCAAACTGGCTCAAACTGATTAAACTAAACTCAACTCTACTCTACTTTTTTTTATCTATATGTGTTTGCATGTTCAACCCACTAGCACACAAGTCAACTGTTGGTGCGATGGATTTTTTTAGATGATACCCTAACTGGTTCATACTGATTAAACTAAACTCAACTCTAGGAATATGATGTTAAGTTTGTTTCATGTTTCATCTAGTGTTAAACTTATACCTTATTCCTTCACTTCTTGACCAGGCTTAAAAAAAGAAGAGGAAAGTTAAGCAATTGTTTCTATTTAGGATTTTCTTTGTCATGTGTTACATGTATATTGATAGACTGTCGTTAGTGTCAATCAAAAACCGAATTAAACTACGTAGATAGGATAAGTCGGGTATCAAACCAAGGAGTTTTATGGAAAGTGTTATACTACAATGTCTAAATAATAAGTACGATAGATACTAAACTTAAAATTTGAGATTATGATAACCGAAATGAACACAATAACTTAGATTTTAAATCAATAAAGAGAACGATGATTCCCCCGAACTTCGGAATGATAATCAGATTATGATAATATGTTTTATCTAACCATTGAAACTGAAAATTACCACCACTGTCATGTTACGTGACTAAGTACTCTGATTAACAAGTAATGAAAGGTTATCACATAAACATCATTTACAATTAACAACCCTAATCCTTAGCCAAATAGATCACAATTTCAAGAACTCACGGGAATTGAATGGTTTCAAATCAAGACTGAATAAAATGTAAATGGTAATAATCAAACATGTAGTGAAAAGCATCGATTGCTTAGATCACTGAATCCCAATGGTTATCAAACATACTAAATATCCGACTTACATCATTCCTCCACTCGGAGGAACCATAACAAAGAACTAGCCACTCATTGTTCGCTTGGATACTTCAAAGATTGGGTAATATGTTGAAATCTTGAACATGTTGTTGATTCGATGTTGAATTATGATGTTTGAAGGTGAAAAAAGTCGCCAACTTTGAAGCCCTAGCTCTTGGTTTTTCGTCCGTACTCTCTGATAGCTCCCCAAAAGTCACCTAATCCACCCTCTTATGCTGCTGTAACAACTCATGCGGATTTTTTTCCTCTGACCGTAAGCTACGGTCAGCAAGTTCTGACTCTTGTCTCTCTCAACCGTAAGCTACGGTCAATATACCGTAACCTACGGTTACATCATTATGTCCAAGTTTGTGAAGGTGACCGTAAGCTACAGTCACTTGACCGTAACCAACGGTAAAGACCTGCTGTATTTTCCTTGATTGTGTAACCTAACCGTAGCTTACGGTTAGCAAATCGTAGGCTACGGCGAGGTTCTCATCAATTGGTCAGCTTTATTGTATCTTTCACAGAGTTACCGATAGACCCCTCAACTTCTCGTTGCGCAATTCCGCGTAATTCCGCATCAATTCTTGGCCCAAACAACTCCCAATTGGTACTTTCTCCTGCGTAACTGTATATCGGGTCTTCTGCGTTATCTCTAGCTTCCTTAAAACGTCCTAATTAACCAGTTAACCTGCAAAACAGCCAATTCTTGTAGTTATCTCATTCAATGCACACAGCGGTACAAAAACTAACTAAACACGCAAATTATACTCAGTATCACTCGAATTTCACCCCATCCATCACATTCCCACACTTACCTTTGATTGGCCCCAAGCAAACCAACTATATATTACTCACCACAATAACAACACAACAAACCTCTTATTTGGTTCATCCAATTCAATTCTCATGTCGTAACCATCCCATAGACTAACACAATCAAGATTTACAGCCTGACACAGTTAACACCATTCAAACACTAGATCAGTCTATGTAAAACTAACATGCTTATAATTTGAACACATATTACTTGCCCCTCACAATGTACCCTCCACTCGGTTTCAACAATTGACTAGCATGTGATGTGCTAGTATATATACACTCATTATGACTTCTGCAATTATAAACTTGTATAACAATCACGCTTACATTGCACAAATGACATGATACATATCAATAGCCTTTTTAGCGTAGACTTTGAGCTAACGGTAAGAACTTATTGTCATTTTTCCCTTTTTTTCTTTTCTCCCAATAGCTAACACTAAACCACCAAATCTTAACGGCTTCTTCGCAAATACACTTGAGTTTCTACCCGCACATTCTAATTATTGTTCCCCTTTTTCTTGTATATTTTATTTTATTTTCCAAATATTTTTTTTTGTAATGGAGAACCAATGAATGATGTATATGATTCCTAATACCTTCATTGTTCATATGCTCATGTCACCGCACAGTTTCAACATGTATCAAATTACACAAGTTCTAATGCAGAATATCATATAGACCTCACTCAACAATTGATTCATCTTGATATCCTATCACATCTACTAGCTCAAAACCTCACCAAGAAAAAGATAAATGGTTGCCGGCAAATAGCATGTGTAATCTAAAACATGTTACCCTTATACACACATATCTCTCCACTTTAATATAGGACA
Organism: Scalesia atractyloides; assembly: GCA_947069175.1. Lineage (NCBI taxonomy): Eukaryota > Viridiplantae > Streptophyta > Magnoliopsida > Asterales > Asteraceae > Scalesia > Scalesia atractyloides. Next base: position 80,475,763 of record CAMTDV010000008.1, read on the forward strand.
ACCCTGTCAGGCCTACTCTCATGAAACTTAAAGGAACAATTACGACAAGAGTGTGCTAATTACTACCAATAAGAGACCCATTAATGTTTGAAATCGTAAGCTTTCATAACAAATTAGCGCACTTAAGGTGATGAACAATTTTTAAAACAAAAATTTTAAAAACTCCCAATTTCTATCAACTTTTTTTTTCTTTTTTTAACGTTTACCCAACTATCTCTTCTCGAGCCTCTCACATCCCCACACTTGGTATACATTGTCCCCAATGTATGGTGCACCTTAAAATTAGCACGAGAATACTAACCAATAACCCCAAGAAACAACTAACACTTGTTAAACAATTACAAACCTTCCCAAATAAATTAACACACCACTAATTAACACAAAATAAAATTGTCTTGAACAGGAAATAACAAATAGATAGATAGAGTCGAGCACATGGACCTGATCGAAGCAACTGATCAGCGAATGCTCATTGATACGATGGACCCGGCGGGTGTCCATAATAACCACCCAGACGTTCATAGAAATCGCTCATGTCGAAAATGTCAGCTAACACTCCTTTTGGCCGATCTTGCTGCTGTTGTGATGACCCTGCGGCTGCTGTTGTGATTTTGAGTACTCGTACGGTGGTGGCTGATATGGGTATGAGCTTTGGAAATGCGGCTCCTAGCGGCAACCACATGGACCCGTGGACTTGAGGCATTGGATGTCGAGTCATGCCAGGCTGATATGGTGGCTCCTGGCTATAATCCACGTATGGTGGATTTTCCACATACGGGACTCCTTGGTAATAGTCCATATGACGTCGGGTCTGTTTCTCATCATACGCCCGCATGTTCAGTTCCATCTGTGATTCAAGATGGCGCATCCGCTCTGTTCATGCCATAAATCCATCGCTTCCTTATGCTCACGCTCTCGCTCGATATCTTGCCTGGATCCTTGATCGTAGATGGCCTGTTGCGACATCTCCCGTTGCCCATAATCGGATGGTCGCCGGCTTTCCACAAACACTTGTGTCTCATCATCAAAAATCCCCCACGAATGCGTTGACTGCCGTTGTGCTTTCGGCTGCCTGCTCGACCCTGCACCTACATCAACACCAGCCTCACGTCTCCGCCGTATCACCTCCTCATCACTGGAATCCAAATCATCCATCTCCTCCTGCTTAGGAGCTGTTTTTCCCCACTGCAGTACCTTAAGCTTTACCCCATCCCCGTACTTAATTTTGTGCCACAGTTTTGTCTTCTTGTAGGAAATGTGGTCACTCTTGCACATATCTGCAATGGAGAAGATTGCATGCGGTTTGGAGAATGGGTATTATGTTGGTAGCAATGCCCCGTGTCTTCCTAGCAGTGTACTAATAAGTCTGGCATGAGGTATTAACTTTTTCAACTTGGCATTCCTGCTCTGCCAGACATGCATCATCACTAGCTGCCTAAATGATAAGTGTGGTTAACCGGTCATGATAGCATACATGAGCGGCAGCTCCCACTTCCTTATAGCCTTTCTGTCCCCCGGTCTAGGAGCCACGTTGTTCATGAAAAAACTCAGCAGTACCCTTACGAGCGGCTTCAGATTATCCCGCCTCATATCAACGCCCTTATCCAACAGGAACAGTTCCGTGTACATCAAACGCTCACTAACCAAGTTCGTCTGCTCATTAAAGTAGTCATTCTCGTTGATCAAGTGGTAAAAATCATCGGCTTGCGAGTCAAATCTGGCCACCTGCCTCAGCGTCGCCAACGACATGGTGGCTCGCTTTCCATTAACTACGCCAGTAAGAGTAGTGGTCCTCGATGGATTATTCCCCTCATCCTTTCCAATGTGCTCAGCCAAGCCATTACACTCTTCATGTACACGTCGCCTTTCTCATTACCCTTGAAGTCTGCGACTGCCTCCCATCCAAGTGCTACCAATTTTTTATGGAGCCCCAATGCCCGAAAATCCGGTTTGTAGACCATTTTCTCAAAGCAAGTATTCTCCTTAACCGAATGCTCATCCCCCATTTTGGCATAAAACAGGTCTGCCTGGTACTCCTTGCGTTGCTTGTTTAGAGGACCTTCGTCCAGGTTGGGCGGTATGGTACATCACCATGACCATACTGGAGCTCTTCCTCCTCTTCTGATGATTCTACCTTTCTAATCTCTATATATGTCCCACGTCTTCGTTTAGATCTCGTCGGAGCAGGTACCGATGGCTCGACAGCCTTTTCCTTCCCGACTCTTTTCTCTCGCACCATCTACACACAAAAACCACACAACCAACAACACAAAACTTCATCCAGTTACTTTCAGTCATACAGTTCAGCCAATTCAAACATGTAATCCCATGACCCTCCCCACACTTGTTTCTTGGCGTGTGGGATTTCGGTACTCATCTAAGCTTTCATGTATTCCCCAACCCTCTGATAAGTTGTAAATCACAATACAGTTATCAATGCATGCCTCGATATTTCATAAACAATCATTAATTCACTAGATGAGTACACGTCACCCCTGAGTAACACCTGTACCTTCAATCTGACCGTTAAGAACAAAATTGGGGATAAAAATCATATCTTTGTAGCTTAGGATGCTTAGACACTACTGGGTTCACTTGACTTAAAGTTTGGATGAAAAGCCCCAACTTTTAAATTTTAGGGTTTGTTGTTGCTGAATTGATTCTCCACGATCGGATGTGTTTCGGAGGAAACTGACATAGGGATTATTTCCTCTCGAAATTTTACACAATTTGAATCAGCCGATTTGGTCATGTAATGAGGATTTGAGAGGTGGGAAGAGAGATGGAGGTTTTGGGGTATATTGGAGAAAAAGAAGAACTTGGGTTGCAATTAGGGGGAAGTAATAGGGTATTTAGGGTTGGCCTACTGATTTATTTTAAATTCCCAACGGGTTTTAGCAGAATTTATTACGATACAACACAAAACCCGACCCCCACTTCATATATCTGCCCCTGACCGTAGCCTACGGTTGGAGACCGTAGGTTACAGTCCATTAAATCTGTTGATGCCCACTTTAGATTGTAGCCTACGGTTGGAGACCGTAGGTTACGGTAGGGAGATTCTAACAATTTGTTGCTATGTGAACCGTAGCCTACGGTCCATGAACCGTAGGTTACTGTCAACCTTAAAAAACTTTCTTTTTTTTTCGAACATGCTGAGTTAATGAGTTGTTGTTTAGGTGTTAAAATATGGTTATCCCCGAACCATGCTACCCCCTAAGAAACGGAGTGTTGACACGACACACAAGTAAGCCTTCCACCGCCTTGTGCAGTTAATGTGTCCCCACACTTTCACCATGTCCAGGAGGAGAGACCAACAACCTATTCACCATGCCACAACACACTAACGAAAAGACATGAAGCAAACAAAGAAGAAATAAATACCACAATCCGGGTTGCCTCCCGGTAGCGCTAAGTTTACGTCTTCATCCGGACATCGCAAATTCCTAAGAAGTTGTATAGTCGGGTGAACCTACGAGGAAGTTCACCTCATCTATCGGTGATGCATTCAAGTCATCCGCCTCCAAAACGGTTTCAGTCGGCGGCCATTTACCACTTGCCTGCGTTGGTCCTTTGGGTCTTTGATTTCCACATCTCCAAACTTCCCAACGCGTACAATCACAAACGGGCCCGCCCACTTGCTTTTCAATTTACCTGGGAGCAATTTTATACGTGAATTAAATAACCATACCTTTTGACCCACGGCGAAAACTTGACGTCGCAACTTCGCATCATGAACGACCTTCATCTTATCCTTATAAGCGGCGTACGCTTCGTTTCGCAACTCTTCAAGCTCACTCAACTTTAACAACCTGTGGGCACGTGCATCAGAATAATCAGTGTTGACCTGTTTAACAACCCATAATGCTCATGAGCGATTTCCATGAGTAAATGACAACCCTTCCCATACACCAATCGATAAGGGGTAGCGCCAATAGGGGTTTTATACGCGGTGTGGTAGGCCCACAAGGCGTCGTCCAGTTTAGATGACCAATCCTTGCGGTCAATGCACACCGTTTTCTGTAAAATTTCCTTAATCTGCCTATTTGACACTTCCACCTGTCCACTTGTCTGTGGATGATATGGTGTAGCAATACGATGGTTAACGCCATACCATTTGAGAAGTTTGCCCACATTGAAATTTTTAAAATGAGATCCCCCATCACTAATGATCACTCGGGGTACTCCGAATCGTGAGAAAACATGTGCTTGAACAAACTTACAAACCACGGTATGGTCGTTGGTCCTGGTGGCGATTGCTTCAACCAATTTTGAAACATAATCAACCGCTACCAAGATATATTGATGACCATTTAAATTGGGGAAAGGTCCCATAAAATCGATTCCCCACACGTCAAAAATGTCAACAACCAAAATTGACTGCATTGGCATTTCATCCCGTTTAGAAATCCCGCCCATTTTCTGAAAATTGGTACAATGTTTAGCGAAAGCAAATGCATCTTTAAACAGTGTCGGCCAGTAACGACCGGATTCTAGCACTTAATGGCCCGTCTTTTGTCCGCTAAAGTGGCCACCACACACAGAAGCATGGGAGTGTTGCAACACGCCCTGAAATTCTGTCTCCGGAATACACCTCCGGATAATCTGATCAGCACCTATCCGGAATAAATCCGGTTCATCCCAAATATAGTTCTTCACCTGTGCAAAAAATTGTTGTTTCATCCTCTTATTCCATGCTTCAGGCATCATACCTGAAACAAGATAATTACCTAAATTAGCATACCATGGTTCAGAATTGACAGACATAATAAACTCATCCGGGAACTGCTCATTGATCTCAGGTGTGACATCCTCACAATCCTATGGTAATCGTGACAGATGGTCCACGACGACATTTTCACACCCCTTTTATCTCGAATCTCTAGATCAAATTCTTGTAACAGAAGCACCCAACGAATCAACCTTGGTTTTGCATCCTTCTTTTCCATTAAATATTTTACTGCGCTATGATTAGAGTAAACGATTTACTTCTCCAGATATATGACCGTAAGCTACGGTCAATATACGGTAACCTACGGTTACATCATTCTGTCTAAGTTTGTGAAGGTGACCGTAAGTTACGATCACTTGACCGTAACCTATGGTCAAGACCTGCTGTATTTTCCTTGATTGTGTAACCTAACCGTATCTTACGGTTAGCAAACTGTAGGCTACAACGGGCTTCTCATCAATTGGTCAGCTTCATTGTATCTTTCACAGAGTTACCGATAGACCCCTCAACTTCTGTTGCCCAATTCCGTGTAATTCCGCATCAATTCTTGGCCCAAACAACTCCCAATTGGTACTTTCTCCTGCGTAACTGTATCTCGGGTCTTCTGCGTTATCTCTAACTTCCATAAAACGTCCAAATTAACCAGTTAACCTGCAAAACAGCCAATTCTCGTAGTTATCTCATTCAATGCACACAACGGTCCAAAAACTAACTAAAACACGTAAATTATACTCATTATCACTCGAATTTCACCCATCCATCATATATCTAGAATGGAATGGTTGATAATTGATTTAATTAAAATAATCAATAATTCAACTTTTGGGTCGATGCTCTATGTAACAAGCTTTCATTGTTCCGTGGTTTTGAGACGTTCAATCTATTGTTAAGCCAACTCTGGTGATCAATGTAATTATTATTGTTTTCTTTTTAATGAGTAAATTACAAGTTTTGTCCTTTATATTTACACCGTTTTGCAGGTGGTGTATCGTAAACTTCATCCAAAATAAAAACTTTTTCTAACTAGACTTTTGAGATTTCATTTTTGTTGTAATTGTCATCTAAATTACCAACTCAATTAAAATGTATCGTAAACTTGATAAACAATTATGACAACTCTCAAACCTTAAGGACGATTTGGTAATTTACGTATTTTATATTTTATTGTTATTTTTATCTTTAAATAAAAAATAAAATAATTATATAAAAATATATTTATACACTTATTTTTTATTTCTTTTACCTTTAAATAAAAAATAATAATAAATTAATGATGTTTGGTACGACACGACGGGTTGACAAGAGGAGATGAGTAGGGTTGTAAATGAACCGAACGTTCAGCGAACAGTTCGTGAACCGTTCGACGGGAAGTTCGTTTCTGTTCGTTCGATTAGCTTAACCAACGAACACGAACCAAAAATTCCGTTTGGTTAGCTTAGAGAACGAACACGAACATAGACCTCGTTTGTTCGACTGCATTCATGAACGTTCGGTAATACGTTCGTTCGTGTTCGTTTGATTATATTAAAAAAATAATAAATAGTAAACATTTTATCTAAACATATTGAAAACTTGAAACCTTATTGTTTTCTAAGTTAGCTAAAATGTGGACATTTTAAGACATTTTTAGGGAACATTATATCCAAGTTAGTTAAACTTGATTCATTGTTTGGTGGTGCAGTATACTTCTTGTGTTTTGATTTATTATTTGATTGTTGTATTTAGCTACTTATATCCAATATTCAAGGATAACAATGTTTTTTTTTGTTATTTACAATTTGAATGTCCATTTGCGTTCGTTTTTATTTGTTTGCCTTCATTTGTATTCGAGACCAGTGTTCACGAACTGTTCATGAACAACTAAATTTCCATAACGAACGAACATGAACATAAACTTATGTTCGGTGTGCGTTCATGAACAGTTCACGAACATTTTAACTTCCTTAATGAATGAACACAAACATGGCCATGTTCATGTTCGTTTGGTTCGTTTACAGTCCTAGAGGCGAGGTATGAGCGCCGAGATAGACGGGGCAATTGTGGCAGCGGCACGCGGTGGTGGTGCTGACAGAATTGGAGAAGAGAGAACAATAGAAGAGAGAGGACGTGAATGGACAACTGATAAGTCAGTGTCGGGCTTGAACGAGAAAGTTAGCCCAACACAACTAAAGAGAATGGTACTCGTCAAGACATCCGGTTCGTCAAGCTAAAATAGAGGAATAGGAGAAAATAAAAGCTTACACAATATAAATTGTTTAGAGTCAACACAATAAATGCAAATAATTGATAAAATAATTACTAACGCAAGTTTGGTAACCACACTAAATAATACTCACAACATGTATATATAGTAATTGAATTTATTTTGTTACTCAATTTTAACCTTCTTTATAGATTTAAACAATAGTTTTAAAATCCGGATCAGGTCGGCTGGTCCAACCAGTTTAATCGAGAATCCGTGGTACGAACGGTCCAGGTGCACCATTTCACTTGGTTGGATAGGAGCTCGGCGTTCGGTGGTCGGACCGGTGTGCAGAGAAAAAGTAGCTTTTGAACTCAGATCTAAAATGATAAGGAACTGCAGTGACGGGTAAGCTGCCACAATCGGGAAATGGCAGAAGGGGTGTAGGCTACAATGGGTTTAGAGAGAAAACTGATACTTGATCAATCATAGATTCATTCAGAAATGGAGGTTGTTGCTGCCGGTTGTTCTCCTCTATCATGGAGGCGGCTAAACTATTTCAGTATGTTTTTGGGTAAAAGTTAACTGACTTGATTTGTGGGTCAAATACTCATAGCTTGGGCTAATAGTTGGTGCAAAACAATTGTATCATCGGCGCAGTACAACATTACTCGCCAGTAGTAATGTTTCAAAAGGGACTTTTATTTAGAGTGAATTACATGTTTTATTTTTTATCTATATACTAAATTTCAGTCGATGTCCTTTATCTTTAAAACTGAAGAATTTTGTACTTAATGTTTCAAAATTTTATACGGTTTGTCCTTTTGCCCTAACCTAATTAATTTTAACTTTTAAGGGGAGGGCAAATTGGTCTTTTTGCATATTATTTAAAAACACAATTTTAATTATTACAGAATGAATTATATGTTTATATATATAGGGTGATGTTATTGTAAAAAAGATGTTTTTTATGAGAAAGGTAAGAAAGAATCTAAACCATTAGATCTTTAATCTAATGGTTGAGATCTTGATGACAATCTTGAAAATAGTGTTACCATTAAAATAATTAATTTTCTAGATTAAGGATATAAAGATAAATTTAACATTTTTAAGTTTAGAAACTCACATGCAATGCAATGCAAATGCAAGTTCTCCCATTCTTTTTTAAACGTCAATAACTATTTATACGTAACTCTTTTATTTAAAAAAATTACACCATAATAACGACTGTCTTTTATCTTTAATATTAGTACCATATTGTTATGCTTATGTAGAGAGAAAAAATTACGTCTCGATTGGATGTTTTAGTCCATGGAGTTTTTTCTATGTTCATACAATGGTGTTTTAATTGTATTGTGATTCAAGGCGTTGTATTTTACAGTAAAACACCATGAACATAAATAAGACACCATAATATTGCAAATAATGAATTATGATTCAAGTGATGGTGTTTTAACATCTAGCGTATGTAACATTATATTGTGATTAGAGTCACAGTGTTTAACATCTGTAACAACAATAAAATCATTCTAAATATTAAAACACCATGACTGTATTATGATTCAATTCACGGTGTTTTGGAATTTGTATGGTGTTTTATACCTGCAAAAATAACAAAATCATTACACATGTTAGAACACCATGGCTATATTATGATTAAATTGGGGTGTTTTTTGGAATTCGTATGGTATTTTATACGAACTTATCTGGAATAGCAATAGAATCATTCTAAATGTTAAAACACCACGACTGTATTATGATTCAATTCATAGTGTTTTTGGAACTTGTATGGTGTTTTATGCCTGCAAAATAACAAAAATCATTACATATGTTAGAACCCACGGCTGTATTACGATTCAAGTTGTCGTGTTTTTTGGAATTCGTGTGGTGTTTTATACGAACTGATCTTGAATAGTAATAGAATCATTCTAAATGTTAAAACACCACGACTGTATTATTATTCAATTCATGGTGTTTTTGGAATTTGTATGGTGTTTTATACCTGCAAAAATCAAAAATCATTACATATGTTAGAACACCAGGTTGTATTACGATTAAAGTTGTGGTGTTATTTGGATTTCATATGGTGTTTTATACGAACTGATCTGGAATAGCAATAGAATCATTCTAAATGTTGAAACACTACGACTGTATTATGATTCAATTCATGGTGTTTTTGGAATTTGTATGGTGGTTTATACCTGCAAAAATAACAAAAATCATTACACATGTTAGAACACCACAGCTGTATTAAGATTAAAGTTTGGGTGTTTTTTGGAATTCGTATGATGTTTTATACGAACTGATAATAAATTCCTAAAATAACTAATTAATTCCTAAAATAACTGATGAAATGAATTTCCTAAAATAACTTATGTCGGTTACAAGATTATATCTTTAATTAGATTTATTAGTAAATTACAATGATACTTTTAAACTAACAAAATAAAAAGGGACATGTGTCACCACCATAATCTTTCTTATCATTCTCATATTTTTAGTTTTTTTTTACAGTATCCTCCACACATATATATAAACACATTACACAATCTCTCTCCTCAAAAACACACACATCTCCCTGTACTCTTCATCTCTCTCTCATAGATCTAGGGCAAACTTCCACTTGCTGCCACTATCACCACTCACACACCATCACTACACCACCTCCACACCAACACCACCACCATACCACAACCACACTAGCACCACAACACGCCCGCCCACCCAAAAGCAACAAGTAGAATACGCTCATATCTACTTCACCTAATTCTACATTAAAGCCCTAAAAATATAATCTTTTGCTCTTAACAACAATCTGATTCTACCCCTCCCCCAGCCTTCTAGATTTTATTATTCTATTTCTTTAATCCATCACTTCCCCTTTCTTCAATTTGTCGATCTACTTCCAATTATTTGGTTATCGACGAGTTATTATTGATGGTCTCCAATTTTCTATTTGTTAAAACAAAAACCATAGTGGGTTTTCAATTTCAGCACCTTTAGGTTAACAAAGACAATCTTTAAGATTATGTGTATAGAAATATATATATATATATATATATATATATATATATATATATACAGAGAGAGAGAGGGGGATGAGGTTATTGTTTTTTATGAGAAGGGTAAGAAGAATCTAAACCATTAGATTTAATCTAATGGTTGAGATATTGATTGACAATCTTGTAAATAGTGTTGACTATTAAACTAATTAATTTTCTAGATTAAGGGTAAAAAGGTAAATTTAACATTTTTAAATTAAAAACTAACATTAATGCACATGCAAGTTCCCTCCCCCCCCCCCCCTTCTTTTTTAAACGTCAATACTTTTTTATATTTAACTCTTTTTTTAAAAACATATTACACCATAATAACAAGTGTTTTTTATCTTTAATATGAGTACCATGTTGATATACTTATGTAGAGAAAAAAATACGTCTCGCTTGGATGTTTTAGTCCATGGTGTTTATTCTATGTTCATACAATTGTGTTTTAATTGTAGGGTGTTAGTTCTGTTATATTTCTGTTCTTCATAAGATGTATGCCTTCAATATACATGTTGTGGTGTTTTTATGAGTTAGGGTGTTATTCCTGTTATATTTAATGTGAGGACAAAGGTCCTTGCATTGTTGTGGTTTCTAGTGTCTTCAGTAGGTTTCTGTTGCATTCAAAGAGTTAGGGTGTTATTTCTGGTTTTATATATTTAGGGTGTTATTTTTGTTTGGATTCTGATTAAAGTGTTGACTGGTGTTATATTTAGGGTGTTATCCATGTTTTGATTCTGATTAAAGTATTGTGTTTTGAAATTAATTTATTAGGGTATTATTTCTGTTATATTCAATGTTAGGGTGTTCTTTATAAGATGTGTGCCTTCAATATAACTGTTGTGGATTTTTTAGTTATGGTTTATTTCTGTTATATTTACTGTTCTTTATAAGATGTGCCTTCAATATACATGTTTTGGTGTTTTTATGAGTTAAGGTGTTGTTTCAGTTATATTTCTGTTCTTTATAAGATTATGCCTTCAATTTTACATGCTGGGGTATTTTTTATGAGTTAGGGTTTTTTGATTGTTTGTTTTTGTTATATTTCTGTTCTTTGTAAGATGTATGCCTTCAATATACATGCTGTGGTGTTTTTATGAGTTAGGATGCTATTTCTGTTTTTATGAAATAACACCATAAATCTATTGAAGACACCAAAAAAAACACCCTAACTCTTTGAAAAGCATTAGAAACCTACTGAATACAATGCAAGGTCCTAAAAAACACCCTAACTCTTTGAAGACACTACAAACCTACCGAAATAACCATTCATCATTAACATATTAAAAAGACACCATAAACCTCTTAAAAACACCATAGCATTTTTATTGAAGAAAACAGAAACCTATTGAAAATCCCTAATTGATAACACCCTAAACCTATTAAAAGAAACCTTCCGATCAGCAAAAAAAGAAGACATCGATCGAACAAAGAAACAAAAACCACCCTAAATTTCATACCTGATTCATCGTTATCCAGCGATCGATATATCAGTGTATATGGTGTCGAAGATGATCAGTAAATCTCATATTCTGTGAATGAAAAAGTGATGAAGAAGCCATAAATAAGTTTTGGTTCTGATATGGCGTCGTATTGATCACAGAATTCAAAAACAAATTAAAATTCGAAAATCCCTCCAATAACTGCCAAAAATCGGTTGCATATATTCATTCTATAATCAGATTTTATTGGTTACATTACAATTATACCTTTAAACTACCAAAATAAAAAGGGACATGTGTCACCACCAAAATCTTTCTTATCCTTCTCACACTTTTATATTTTTTTACAGGAACCTCTACCTACCTACCTATATATATATATATATATACCCATCTCATATAATTTGTGGGTTTGTTTGTGTTTGGCATCAGTGGGTGTTTTCCATTTTTTGTGGAATCAGATAAAGGGAAGGATGTGATGGTCCAAGGATGTGAGGTTGGGATTTTGCTAGATATAAGGAGATGGATAGAGCATATGAGGTTGGGATTTTGCTAGATATAAGGAGATGGATAGGGCATATGTTTTTTGCTAGATATAGGGAGATGGAGAGAGCATATGTTTTTGAGAGAGAGTGTGTACTGTGTGTTTAGATATATATATATATATATATATAAATTATATATAAAATAAAATTCATTTTGTTTATTTATTAAAATTATTTAAATGGTTTTCTTAAATAAATTAGGAAAAGACATTTTTTTCACTACTTAACAATTAAAACTAACTTGGTTAGAACCAAATGATAAACCATATAAGCTTTTAAAACATTAAGCACAAATTAAAGACAAAAAACATCGTCTGAAATTTAATAAAAAGATAAAGGACAAAACTTGTAATTTCTTTATTTTATTTGAATACAGACAACTTTATTTTATTAGAAAAAATAGATAAGTTGATTGTATAAATGTATAAAATTTAAAAATATGAAGTATATATTTATGACACATCCGGTCCAACTAGTGAACCCAGGGCCATCTTCGAAAATCACAATAACTTTTTTAGTCTTGCGCGAGATAAAAGATTTGGGCCCTATTCAAAAATATCCATTTAATATAAACTTGTCAATCTCTAAAATTTATGTATATGCAATTTAAATAGTTATTTCAGTTTAGAAAATAATTTATTAAGTAAAAGGAAAGATATAGTTGACAAAATTAAGCATTAAATGCCACTAACAAAAAAAATAAAATAATAAGCTAAAATAAAGAATTTGTAGCGGTCAAGATTAGAACCCACGTCTACTTTTTGTTTAAGCAAGACAATACCAACTAGTATAAGGGTTTATTTATGTTATCTCTTGATTCAGTGTATATTTATTCTGTCTTATACAGTGTATATATATCTTATTTTATACAACGTAAATTCTATATAAAATTAAATAGATTTGTGCCCTCGGAGGGTTTGAGCCTTGTATCGTCGCCCACCTGCGCCCCCTACTGGCCGCCCCTAAGTGAACAAGTAAAGCGTCCGGTTTAATGTCCGGTCCGGTTTTAAAAACATTGATTTAAACATCAAAAGATTACATTTTTGTTCAAATTCATATAAAAGTTACATGTCAAACATAATAAGATCTGTAATACGATAATTCTAATTTCTTTATACAATTGTTATTATCATTATTTTACATAGGATACAAGAAAGGTGAATTTTTACAACTTCAAATCAATCTTTAACATGCTTATATCAAACTCGATCTTTATTTAGTTGATGGTATGTCATAGATTTGTGGTATAGGAAGATCGAGTTCCAAGCAAACAAACCTGATTATCTCCCCGGTCAAAGCACCTAAAGACAACTTGTTTACGGTCACAGCAATTGCAAACCTATTTTCTATGTCGCAGTATCCTGTAGATCCACCTAAACCGGGGTGACCAAACCCGATTAGGGAACCATCGGCTTGGTCCAATCTAAAAAAGCCAAGGTCAAACCACCCCCCATTCGGGAAGATCAAATCCTTATAATCTCCACTTCCCAAAAAGGCATCATGAATTTCCCCTTTTGAGCAAGTAAAGAATTTGTTGTCTATTTCATCAGCCACGGGGTGGCTTTCGAGTGGCGGAAGGGATGAAGAGGGATGGCAAGGTGGGACTACACCACCATCCACAAGGGCAGCATAGTAGCGAGCCAAAGCACGAGCCGAGAAGTGTCCGTTTACGGCAGGTTGTATGGCACGGCGGACATTGAGATAATTCGATAACGGAATAAGGTTTGAAACCATGCTAAACGTGGACGAAGGCCATTTAGACGCGTACAAGCTGGATTTATATATATCGTGTTCCGGATCGAACAAGATGAGATCATCTCTATCTATTGTAAGTGTTGCAAGACGAGACTCGACCCCGAGTGGAATCCCTATATAGAACTCACCTTCAACGTTTAGTGGGTGAACAATAGCTGCCTGGAGAATGTCCTGAAACTTCTTCCCAGATGCATGCTGCACATTTAACAACTACTGAGCTTTTGGACCTAATTAAAGATGGCAAGTTCCGATCCCGCATGCGATTCATGGAACTTACCTCAATTATCCCACCACATAGCCACCTATATGACAGATAATGATATAGTTGAACACGGCCAGGTTCGGTCTAAGGTGCAACCATAGCAATGCGCTTTAGACACTCGTCAAAATCACAATATAGCGTATGATCATGTTCAGAAATGCCAGCAAGAGCATTGTGTAAACCAGCTGTATGATTAAGTACATGGTTAACCTGTTAAACAAGAAAGGAAAAGTAATTGGTTTATTTGATTTTTTATCTTTGCAAATTCACGAGAACCCGACAACGTAAAACACACTTTGGACGAGGCATATGGCCTTAGGGGTATAATTTTCTAAAACGGCATCAAAGCATGACACCAATCTAACATGTTTAGCTAAATGGTTGTGTTTATCTTCACAAGTTAACCCATAAAACCCACTTATTTTATTTCTTAATATTTTAAAATGTTTTGTATATAATGATTTGGATACCTTTATGCCATAGTTTAGAACTTTCAAAATAATTTGGCTACATTTAAAATCTTAAGCATTGATATGATTTAACCGTTCGTGTCAACCTACAAATACATGTGTTTGTGTGGTTTTCATGTGTGTGACTCGATTTTTGGATACATGTTGGTTGTAAATCTTTCGGGCTCGTGCTAGGTCCAACCGATAACCTTCAAACACGGTCCATTTTTAGCAACCTTAAGGGCTTTAAATGGTTTTAAAGTCAGACAAGTGGAAACCAGGTACGAGTTTGAACATGAGATCTCTCCTAGAACTATCTGCTGTTAACTGACTGTTAACTAATAGCACTATGAATCAAATCTTTTGAGAGGGTGCTACAACACTGTTTCCATGAAGTTAAAGAATTATACGACAATATATAGATCAAGAGTTGTAAACACCTTGATTTTTTAACCATCATTCGATTTAAAGATTAATCATTATAATTAAACTTACTTTGAACTTTTTATACCATTATTAATTTATTGATCTTTAATCAATTTTAATGTTTAAACTTTTTGTACTTATAATCTAATCTCAAAGTCAATAATTTGTAAATCAACTTAACTTTCTTTTAGTTGTATACACTTTATTCTTATTCTTGTTGTTGTTGTTGTAGTTTTGCAGATTATTACGGATTTTCATTATTAGTTCTATAATGATTTTGTAAACGTTCAGATTTCAATTAGTTAATTACGGATTTTCATTATGTTAATATTATTTATATACTTTTTTTTTACAAATTCATTAGTTTATTAGGATTTTCATTATGTTAATATTATTTATATACTTTTTTTAACAAATTCATGTTAAAAAAGACATTGCTTTTCGTAGTTTTTTTTAAGTGACATTATTTTACAAAAACAAAAAACTAATATGAAATAAAATAAAGAACTTGTCCAAATATCATAAAAACTATAAACTAAATTACGTAGTTAATTGGTTTGAAATGGGAAAAAGCATATCCAAAATCATCCTTAATCACTAATGTTTGTTTAGTTCTGCTGGAATAGTTAACATGCTAAGAAGACATGCAATAAGTGAACTGAGGTGAAGCGCAGACAACACCTTTATTTGATCTTTTCCATTCGTACCAAACTCGGGCCAAATATTTGCAACATTTTCGTCGAGCTTCAATTTCCTAAGATGAAACACATATGATTTATTTGACCCGTTTATCAATCAATCAAATAGCTTGAACGAGTTTATAAAAGTTGCAAGAATTGTATTTATTTCCTAAGAGAACATACCCTTTATCAGCCAGCCAATGTACCATTCCAGCTGTGACTCCCTTACTCGCAGAGAAAACAGAAAATAAGCTGTCGGGCTGAACTGGACGAGGATCATCTTTACCAAGTACTCCAGCTGCGCTATCAATATCACTTTACCATCTTTGTATGCACAAACCTAACAAACACAATAACACGATCCAATTGATATGTTGCAGCTGATATAAAACCGATTAAGTACATGATCTCGCAATAAGAAATAGCCTCTGGTCATTCGAAAATAAACTGTGTATGATGATGAACACTAGCATTAGTGATTAAGCAGATTTGTCATGAAAGGGAATAAGTTTTGCGGCTGAATTTTCCAAAGGCTATATGTAATAGTAGAAGAATGCCTGGATTCCAAGTATTCTATTAGTATTCTTTAATTCAAGCAAGAAACTCCTCAGCTTTGCTTCAATATCAGAGTTGACTGCACTGTCATATAACCATCTACTATTTGAGGCAACTCGTTCATTTGTCATGTTGCTGAAAGAAATTATAAACAAGAGCAAATTAATATCGTTTATTACAACTGTTTATCTACTTGTAGCTTTTTGAAATACGCGTTTAATAAAAACAACTTATTTCATATATAGACATGTGAATCAAAACGCGATAAACAGAAAGCAATCCCAGACACCACAACTCAGCAAAAGATCTTGTAATACTACGAAAAATTCAATCATGAAGGATCAAAGCTTTTAAAGAGTATGAGTACAACCCTATCTGGTATGATGCCAATGAGTTCTTCAAGTAAATGACCACTTAACCAGTTGACTATGTACAGGAATCCTGTGTGGTTCTCATTGATCTTATTTGCTTCTATTAATGCATTAGTCACATTGGTAGGTGGGTGGGCGGTGGATAATGTTCATTTGTTTGTTTATCTTTGTCTGTTAGTTTGTTTATCATTGTCTATTAATTTGTTTGTTATCATTGTCCATTAATATAATATCAACAATCAGTGCTAAATTTTGTAATTTTGTCAGAGCATATCTAATGCATCCTCTCTCAAACGTGTCACGCAAGTTGCCACAACAGATTTCTACCCATTCTCCATTTCACACCCACTGTCTCTCCATTGCTAAGTCCACTTTCAAACACCATTTACTTTAAAAAGAAAAAGGCCCCAGCATTCTCATCCCCCTACATCCGAAGTTCCGGACGAACACTCCACCATCCAAAGCCGGACGCTATTCCGGAAAAGGATATCCCCTTTTGGATGCTATGTCGTAGTTTGGGTTTTGACTAAAAATTCTATAAATTGTATCTAGGTTCTTACTTAAAAATTCCAAACTAAGTGGGTTCTGTAACAGTGGCTACATCCGCCCGTGTTTATCTCTTCTAGACTTGTCGTCAGGAGAGGGTTTATATAAAAAAAATTCTTTGTTGCTCATTAAAAAAATTATTGGCCTATCCTGACAACATGTTGTTGGGAAAGGTCAAAAACAAAAAAAAAATATGTGTGAGCTTGTACCGACGACATGTCGTCAGGATACGGTCCCCATACCGATGGCATGACGTATCGGTAATATTGCATGTAGTGAATGCTCTTATTATATGGAGGTCTGGAGTGGATTCTTGTTTTGGTCTGTATCTAGAGAATAAGCATTAAAAAAATGGATAGAAATTGATTGATATAGAAATGGAGAAGACGACAGAAGCGTTGAATTTCTGATATGGGTTTTTCTTGTAACTTGATATTAATTATGTATCATCAATTTCGTCCTTTTATTAATAAGTTTGATTTGATTCTAGCTCCAACTTGTGCTAAAATCAACACGGGCCGGCCATGTAATCCAAAATATTCCTTTTAAAACGTGGCGGTTTTTACAGGAACCCGACATTCATGTAAGACATAGTCAGGAAACAACACAAGTTTTTTCTAGATTGATGCAAATACGTCTTGTTTAACCCAAAACTTTATTCAATCACGTATCGTGTCATCAGCGGAACCACCCGATCATATCTATCTCCACTAGAAAATAATGTCTATGCACAATTCAAGAGGAAACACAATAAATCCGAGAAAACCCCCTATCGTGCCACCAGCGAAACCACCCGATCATATCCATCTCCGTTGGGCAATAATGTCTATACACCAAATCAAGAGGAAACCCAATAAATCTAAGAAAAACCTCCTTGTGGGAATAGAACCCAGGACCTAATGGTCCTTCCCTTATGCCACCTCCAAAATGCCACTAAACTATAATGTCATGGGCAATTCTCTTTTTTCTTTTAAATTTTGACATGGGATCTTATATGAGTTCAAGCCATGACACATTAAACGTGTATATCTAATGTGTTTTCGGGCTCATGGGTTGAACTCAAATAAATTGAAGTCAAACCTAAGAATTTATGTTAAATTTGTTTCATTTTTCATGAAGTGCCAAAAATTCACCCTTACTCCTTAACTTGCCAAGATTTAGAGAAAAGAAAACAATCAACTGTTTGTTTCTATTTGACTTTCTTGTCACTTGCATAAAAAATGGTTGATAATTGATTTGATTAAAACAATCAACAATTCAACTTTGGTTGTCTTGCTCTGTATAACAAGTTTTAAGGTCTCGTGCCTTTTAGGTGCTCGATCACTTCCCGGTCAATGTCAATTATTATTGTTTTATTCGTAACATAAAACATAAAATTCTAGGTCAATGGCTAAAAGAAATATCTCATCTATGTAAATTCTCTCCACCTCTTGACTTCTCAAAGGCCATAGTTATTGGGCCAAAAAAAGGACCAAGGCAAACAATGCACTTGTCCAATTTAATCCTCAGGAGAGATTCTAACAACCCTAGACTTATGCAAGAATATCTAAGAAATCTTAAAGAACATGCAGGGTTTACATTGCGGACAAATGAGCGCACACATGAAGAGAAGTATTTGATTGCAAATTCAGTGCCTGATAGAGCACATGCCTTTCAAACAAATGAAAACAAGGCAAGAGGGATTTACTCAGTTGCTATTGTTGTTGAACTAGCACTTGATGTTCCAGCAGTTATCCAACAAGGGGTGAGGATGCTATAAGGAATAG
Organism: Scalesia atractyloides; assembly: GCA_947069175.1. Classification (NCBI taxonomy): domain Eukaryota; kingdom Viridiplantae; phylum Streptophyta; class Magnoliopsida; order Asterales; family Asteraceae; genus Scalesia; species Scalesia atractyloides. The sequence continues at coordinate 80,494,518 of CAMTDV010000008.1, forward strand.
GCTCTCCACCTCTATATTGTCCTTGATTTACCTCGAAGTCTTTCCTAATCTTAAGATAGTGAGATGGAAAGTAAATAAGGATTCATCAGATGTGACCATCTACAGGGCTGTCAGAGAGAAAAATCGGTGCATATGATATTCTGAGCTTTAGTATTGATGATCTAAAGGTGTTGAGTAATCTTCCAGTGGAAAAGGATGAAAGGACAACTGGGCAATAGACTATGAGTGAAGCTTCAAAGAGCAAATCAATGAAAGGTTTCTCATAATAAACAAGTGATAAAACAAAGTGCAAATAAGTGAAGTTTTGGCATCTGCAGTTTAGTTCAGGGCGATATTGTAACACCCGAACTGACGAAGGAATACGTATAGATTTTTCATGACTCATGACACTAAAAGTGACATATTTAATCATACCAAATTAAAGATTCATTACATGAAACAAATTATCTTAAACATAATAAAAAATGACAAACCATCCCTAGCAGTTCTAGTTAACTGTTGGAAATCAGTTATGTTAGACTAGTTAGATGTCACTATCAAGGTGACGTCACCAGCTATTCTCATTCATGTATAAATAGATTGCTCTATGTTAGAACGATCAATCACTTCTTAGTGTGAGAAAGAGAATGAGAAATTTTGTTGATAAGGAATTAACAGATTGTACTTTGTAATTTCCAATATGCATAGAATCTATGATGACTTCATCATTATCATTGTGTTGTTTTGTGTAAATTGTTCAATAAGCTTCCGCTGCTAAAATTGATTTAGTGTTTGATTGATTTACAAAACACTTACTAATACACACTCAGTAACTAACACTTATTTTAAGAGACCCGTGTTCAATACGATCCTCAACCAATTGTCCTTTTTGTCTCATATGTCTTTACTTTATGTGTTTATTTCAGTTCTAATTTGTTCTTGTACTTTACTGCTTTCCAAATTACTATATTGTAACTTTGAATAAAGAATTTTTTTTTTTATTTTATATACAAATAGATTTTACAATACGCCCCTCTTTGTTTGTGTTTCATAGTAGATACTATTTACAAGTTTATCTAATTGCATCCCTTATGTGATGAGGAGCAGATACAAGAGTTGGTTGCTTCCTATATGGACCAGATAAGGGGAAACGGGGCAGAAAGAGTACAAACTTTAAAAGGGCATAATTTGAGCTATAATTGGAGTTACGGGGCCCATAAGCAGGCGAAGAAAATGCCTCAACGGGCCAGATCAAGTGACAAACTGCTTCTGGGTCTCGAATCAACCTAAAAAACCTAAGTCTTAAATTATCCAATTACTGAAAATAAATGATAACAAAAAAAATTAAAACTCTTGAACTTCATATTCCCCCCTCTCTCTCTCTCTCTCTTCTCTCTCTCTCTCTCTCCACGTTTCCCCATATTACCTTTAAACACACAAGACAAACACAAGAAAGAAACTACGGTTGAGCCAAATAGTCGCTCAGTAACGAAGAAATCAACAGTAAAAGTAAAAGCATGCATATGGAAAGTAACATGGAACGGAACTGACACTAAACTAATCTAAATGATGGCACTGAAACAGATACTTATGAAACTTGAATCCCAAAACTTGAACATAATCAGATGCATATAAACATATCAAACATGACATAACAGATACAAGACATAAATTAGTACATATAATAATAAAATAATTCTTGTAATATAGACACACCCACGAGCCTAAACAATGAGGTACACAGCTAGCTAGTCCATGCACCAAAGAGGCGGTCCGTGTAGGCGTACACACATTATTCCATCTCAAACTCTCAAACGGGAGTCAAGAGTCAGGAGTCAGAGCTAAGATCGATCTATTCGACTCTAAATGGCCATGGTTAGAGATGCCGTAAACTTTAATTACCCACCGTTGTGATTAGTGCCATGTTGTTGACGCCCCAACGACAAGTCTTAATATATAATCGCTCGGGTGATAGAGTACAAAGCCATATCAGAAATAAACGTATCATCTCAAACTAAGTCTAAGGGGAACATGCAATAACGAGCACAAGATCTTAGGTCTATTGTATGCTACTAGATATACTAGTCATAACAATACAAACCAAAACATCTAACGAAAACATCCATACTACAAAGTAATGGATTTGAATAAAATACTACAATGTCAAGAAAAGGAATACGTTCCTTATTAGCAAGCAAAGCAAAGTAAAGCAAAGGAAATAGTCTTCAACGAGTACATGAACCTATAGTTTCATTATACATTTTACAAATGTTAAATCGCTATATGATTTACAGAGTAATTAATTTTCCGGCAACGGAGACCTTATGAACCTTGACTAATTATTAATAATAGATTAAAACAGGTACTCATTCCCAAAGAAGTTTAGGACTTACGAATTTTAGTTGCATAGCGTTATGTTGGCAGTAATTCCCGACTCATCACAAGTTGATGATGGGAAAAGGGTGACAAAAAGAGTTCACATCACAAGTCGGTGAACCTGGGGGACCAAATTTAACAAGTAGGTTAAATTGGTTAAGTTTTCTAATTATGTTATAATTATATTTGGTAATGTCTTGTTCACCAAGTTAGGATTAGCCTATATAAACAAAGTTAGGGTTAGACATTATTAAGAGAGAAAAGAGACAAGAGAAGAGATAAACCGAGTTATGGTTTATGAGTTATTGTAAACAAGTTTTTTGAGTTATATTTGCTTGGTTATAATAAAAGTTTTTGGAGGGTTATTCCATTCGTTCTTGTTCTTGTGTTTGATTATTCGGTTTGATTATCGACTGAGACTTGAATTGGTATCAGAGCCAAGTTCAATCGTCGTTATCAAATGGGTACTCGGGTTCTTAATCGGTGGCTAAGGAGTCTAACGGGTCAGATTTAGGAAGGTCGAGATTGGCGGTACTGGTTCGTCAGAGTAGCGACGTGGTATTGTTACGAAGGCGGGCAACGAGTAGGCTGTTCACACAGCGACAATTGGAAAGTAGAATAAGCCGGATTCTACTCGAATCGCGATTGCACAAAAGTGTCCGATTGTTGCTAGCTTTCAAGTTGGGAATCTGATGGAACCGGCGACTTGCTCGGATTTATGTTTTTCTTTTTTTTTTTGTTCCAAAGCAATTGAAAATGAAAGCATGTTTTTTGGAATAGGGCCGAAGTAATCCACAAGAAGGTGGAGCATTGAAGTTATTCAAGTAACTGAAATTAAGAGTGGCGACAAAGAAATATTCAATTAAAACTTTGCAAGTGAATAAGAAGGTTTTTTAATATCTGAATTTGCGAGGTCTTTGTGACTAGTTTCTTTTCCAAGGGTAAGGGTTTATGAGAAATAAAGGAGATAATAGGAAAGTCAAAGTGGTGTTCTATATTATTTATTTCTTTTGCTACTAAGTTGTAGACGAAGAGAATTCATAAGAACAAAATAAAGGAATCAAGGTTAAAGAAAATTTGGGATGAACAAACTGGTTCAATTCGAGCTTTGATTTTTATTCGGTTTTTCTAGAGGTATTCGTGATCGGATTTCTACTAGTAGACTGTTCGGTTTTGAAAAGTTGTTCAGAACTAATCGGTTTGCACTTGTTTTAAATCGACAAGGAGGTTGATTTTTTTTTTGAAAAGGTTCAAAGTCTTTGGGTTAAACGAGTTGGTTTAATCAAGGGATAGTTTTTCGGGTTGAACGAGTTTAGGTTTGCCTGAGGTTTGAGTTGGCAAGGAAGAATCCATCAGGAGGATTATGACCAATACGAGGATTAGTAAGAAAATCAAAGTGTTGATTAAGTTTCTTCAAGAAGCCGTTACCTATGTTGGAAGTCAAGACGAGTCTAAATTCTAAGGGAACGTGTTATGATCCAAGAAAGCTAGTGTTTGCTCTAGATCACAGCCGAGTTAATGGTGAAGCGAGTTCTTCTGACCAAAGGACGAGTCGTGGACAAAGGACTAGTCGAGTACAAGGTTACAAGAATGTTCGAGCTAGGAAGGAACCAAAAAACACAGTTAGAGATCAAGATGAGTTCTATGAGAACCAAGACAAAGAAGACATGCTTGAGCCTACTTATTTTGAGTCGAAAATTAAGAGGGTGATTGTTGGCGGTAATTCCCGACTCATCACAAGTCGGTGATGGGAAAATGGTGACAAAAGGAGTTCACGTCACAAGTCGGTGAACTTGAGGGACCAAATTTGACAAGTAGGTTAAATTGGTTAAGTTTCCTAATTATGTTATAATTATATTTGGTAATGTCTTGGTCACCAAGTTAGGGTTAGCCTATATAAACCAAGTTAGGGTTAGACATTATTAAGAGAGAAAAGAGACAAGAGAAGAGATAAACCGAGTTATGGTTTATAAGTTATTGTAATCAAGTTTTTTAGTTATATTTTCTTGGTTATAATAAAAGTTCTTGGAGAGTTATTCCTTGTTCTTGTGTTTGATTATTCGGTTTGATTATCGATTGGGACTTGACGTTATACACATAACTTAGTTTAATAGCTTACCAAAATAACTTTTTTTTATAAATCCAAGCTAAAGTTCTGTTAACTGACAAGGCTTTATATTTATTATCATTTTTTAAATCTATGGCGCTATTAAAGCTATGTGTAATGTTATTATGTATAGAAATGTAAAAAAGTACCTAAACCAAAAGAGATCGCTGTTATATAGAATAAAATGGTATACAATTTTTTTAACTTGAGTAATATAAGAATTCATTTTAATGATGTTATTGTCAGCTACATATAGAACTCCACACTTAAAAATAGTTTATATTAATTCTATTCCAACTAGCAAAAGCTAAACTTACCATCTTATAAACCACCTAAAACAGCCTTCTACCTACACTTGTAACAACTAAATATAATCTTCGAATTAGAGTACATTACTTCTAAATTGGACATAGTAACATAGGGGTGGAGTTCTAGAGGGAACACTAGTTTATTTACGAACTGAGTGAACAAATCCTAATCATTGATTTACACACGTGTATGGCTAAGATTTCATCATCAAATCGTAAAATACACTACTGTATTTCATCATCAAGTCCGGGCCATTGATTTACACACGTGTATGGCCAGGATTGGTTCTCTCAGATCGCAAATATAGTAGTGTTCACTCTTGAACCTAATCCTAGTATAACCCACCTACACTAGCAGATGAGGTGAGACGAGAGTATTTCAATTATAAATCCGAGTTTGGATAAAAATCTTGTCAAAGTCTATAAAGCTTCTTTCTTTATATATCTTGCTATAATTATTATAGCTTTTATATACCTACTAATTAGTATGTTAAACAAAATTTGGTTGCTTATTTTATGAACCTCCATGGCTTATTATCATTATTTTATTATATTTACATGTTATTCGTTTTACCAGTGACCCATTCAATATTCTGAAACTTTATCTTGCTATAATTATCCCGGACCAATGGTGGCGGCGATAATTATAGCCGGCAATGAATAGATATGGTCGCTGTCGATGACATAAGAAATAAATGAAAACAACAACAGAAACATATCTTAAAATGCATAAATCTCTTATTAGCATAATTCACACGTTATTTATGTTTTTAGTTTCAATAATTGTCAGTCAAATTATCAGTTTGAAAATGAGAAAACTCATTGTAAAAGGGTGGCTATTGTATTGGTTTTATCATTCAGTTTTTTTCTGTGAGTTATTTGAGTCATACTCTTTTATTTAGTTGCTTCAGCTCTCCACCATGTACGTTTTCCGATTACATTATTCCGTTTTTTTGTGACAATGTTCCGCTCTTGTATATGAAAGAGGTTTGTGTACATAAAGAGTTCATGAAAGCATCTGCATTGCAATTCGATAAACCATCATGAGCGCTAAAAGCGGAGTCTTTCAGAGAAGATCGATTCGCAACTTGATACTTCTTTGGAGAACTCAACTCTTATTGGAAGTCAAAAACTTTAGCTTCCAATTTAAAATATGCATTTTGAGTTCCAATGACACGAAAATGTTTATTATCCATCATTGTTTCTTGGGTGTGGCTTTCTTTATTCTTGTTTCTATCTTATGTTTGATGTTTCATATTGAAGATACATTTGTGTAAGATTTTACTGGTGATCGCCCTACCGACCCGGTTGACTACTTGACACGCCTGGCGCATTCATTTTGTCCCCTCTACAAAGTTAAAAGGATTTGTGGTTTTCAATCTTGAATTCGCCACTGATTTTGATGTTTTAATAATAATAATAGCAAAAAGTAACAAGAGGATTGGCGAAGATAAAAAAAAAAAGCTTTATACTACACCATATTTATAATTCCCTAAACATTTTTAACTCAAAATTGCTGCAAGGTTACATATCTGATCATGTTTTACCTCAGATATTGTTTAATTGATCACAGGTTGTTGCATGGACTCCCTTGATCCTGCATAGTCTTGTGGGACCGGAAGATGAAGTTCCAAGCAAACGAATCGTATTATCTCCCCTGTCAAAGCCCCAAAAGACAACTTATTTAGCGTCACAGTAATGGCAAACCTATTGTTTATGTCACAGTATCCTGTAGACCCACCTATACCCGAGTGACCAAACCCGATTATAGACCCATCGGTTGTTTGGACCCTTCTAAATCCTAGCCCGAATTTCCCATTCGGGATAATCAAATCCTTGTAGTCTCCACTTCCCAAAAAGGCGTTGTGAATTTTTGTTTTAGGGCGTGTAAAGATTTTAGACTCGACTTCATCACTTGTATCTTCAGTTTCCGGTATTCTGATGTAAAGATCGGATTGTGGACTTGTGAAACCGTTTGAATCTTTCTTGCTTCCATCTTTCACGGAAGTTTTCTTGGAAAGGAATATGGGGTGGTGAGGATGGCTTCCGAGTGGTGGAAGCGAAGAAGAGGAATGACAGGGCGGGATAACACCACCATCCACGAGGGCGGCATAGTAGCGCGCCAATGCACGAGCTGAGAGGTGTCCATTGGCGGCAGGTAGTATTGCACGGCGCACATTGAGCGTATTGGATAACGGAATGAGGCCAGCAATCATTTCGAACTTGAATGTGGATGGCAGCACGGTGGAGATCGAGCTGCCCTTTCTAATGTCAGGTTTTTGCGCTAACCTACTGAGATCACTTGTATCAAGTGTAAGAGTTGCCAGCCGAGATTCCACACCTGAAACGAGTTTATATAACAACTTATTATTAACAGCACAATGCCCTTTTCATCTGTAAGGTTTGGCTAGTTTTGCAACTTTCGTCCAAAGGTTTGCTATTACTTATTTCGCATCTGGATCCAAAAGGTTTAAAATCTTGCCATTTTCATCCGGCTCGTTAACTTCATCTATTTTACTCCACTAAGTCAGGGGTATTTTTTTTGGTTAACTTAAAGGGCAAATCAGTCTTTTGAATACTAGTACATTATGCTAAATGCTTGTACATAAAGTAAAAAAGACCAAATTGCCCTTTAAGTTAACAAAAAAAGACGAAAATACCGCTGACTTAACGGAGAAAAATGGGTGGAGTTAACGAGACAGATGGAAATGGCAAGATTTCAAACCTTTTGGATCCAGGTGCGGAAGAACAAACCTTTGGACGAAAGTCGCAAAACTAGCCAAACCTCAGGGACGAAAATGGTGTTTTACTCTATTATTACATTGTGAAAACTTTGGTGAATCATACCCGGAGGAACCCCTATATAAAGTTCGCCTTCAACGTTAAGTGGGCGAATAAAAGCTTCCTCTAGAATATCCTGAAACTTCTTTCCGGAAGCATGCTGTGTGTTCAAAATAATGAATCAACGTTAAGCACTTCAAGGGTTTTAAAAGGAACTAAAATGCAAAGGGGTATGTAACATTTGTAACGCTACCTCAATGATTCCACCACATAGCCAACCATATGATAAATAATGATATAACTGTTCACGACCAGGTTCTGTCTCGGGTGCAACCATAGCAATGCGTTTTCGACACTCGTCCCAATCACAAAATAACATAGGATCTTCTTCAGCAATGCCGGCTAGCGCATTGTGCAGACCAGCGGTATGATTTAGTATATGGTTGACTTTTATTTGATCTTTTCCATTTGCACCAAACTCGGGCCAGATGTTTGTAACGTTTTCGTCAAGCTTCAGTTTCCTATAATGAAATTACATATTATTATTTATTATTAAATACAGGGATAAATCATGAAATTCAAACCAAGTTTCTATATTGTTATAATAAAGTCACCAATACCTTTCAATATTGTCGTATTTATAGAAAATTATTTTTATAATTATTTAAACGGAATGACCTATATATGGAACAATTATATAACTTAGTAATTATTTAGTGAATTTATTCTTCAGAGTTATCTCCTACTTCACATTTAACTTGAAAAAAATAAACACTAAATAGTAACCAAATTTCATATACGTTCCATTTAGGCCAATTAAAAAATTAATATTTATTATAAAGTTTCACGACAATGGTTTTTGTAGTTAGAGAAAAGTGTTAGCGACTCCACTAAATACTATTAGCGGTTTGCCAGTTTCCACACAAACAAAAGAGAATACCCTTTATCGACCAGCCAATGTACCATTCCAGCTGTGACTCCCTTTGTTACAGAGAAAACAGGAAATAAGCTATCGGGTTGAACTGGACGAGGATCATATTTTCCCAGTACCCCAGCTGCAGTATCAATTATCACTTGCCCGTCTTTATATGCGCAAACCTAAGAAACACAATAACATAATACAATCAAACGTTTTGTTGCAGATAATTATTCATGCGATCGGAACATAATTCATAAACATTAATGATAGGGGTGTTCAAAAAACTTGTGGCTCGCTCGGAAAAAGCTCAGTTGTAAACGAGCCAAGCTCGAGCTGGGCCTGGCTAGGCTCATGAGCTCGCGAGCCAGCTCGAATTATTTTATTATATATAGAATAATTGTCATTTAAATGAATTTAAATAAAAAAAATGTGTGGAGGGGGTTGGAGTGTTAACATTTTTAGTATAATTAATTAATAACATGTAAAAATATGGGAAAATAAGCAAAAATTATACATACAATACTTTTAGTATGCCTTTTAAGTATTTAAAATATATAAAAAATAATACATATAGATACATGTGTAATTTTTATTTTTTATGTTATCAATGTTCGTATAAAAATATAAACTGTTTAAAAAAGTAATGAGCCGGCTCGATTTGGCTCAAGCTGGCTCGAACATTTTACGAGCCGAGTTCGAGCTCGACTTTTCAGCTTGGTAAAATAAACGAGCCGAGCCGAGCTACCTCATTTAAGTTCGAGCTCGAACTCGAGCTCAACTTGGCTCGATTACAGCCTTTAAAAGACTGTTACTGATAGTGACGCCCACCTGGATTCCCAGTATTCTATCAGCATTCCCTAACTCAACCAAGAAATGCCTCAGTTTGGCTTCTACATCAGAATGCACTGGACTGTCGTATACCCAGTTAGGATTTGAGGATGGTCCATGGTTCATGTCACTGAAATAGATGATAGTTTATAAAAGAAGGGTATGGTTACGTATGGTCGGAGAATGAGTGGCAACTCGCTTAACTAAAGTAAAAACAAATCATACCTTTTCAAAACGGATTCGGCGAAAGGTCTCATGATGCTTAGATAGCTTATGCGAACATTCATCGAGGATGAAAGCCCTGAAATGATTTAGAATGTTTTGAATAATTTGGATGTGTGATTTGATAGTGTATATGATATTTGAGTATCCAAAACCAGTGTTGTAAGAACCGCTGGGCGCTAGTCGGCTGGTGGGGTACTGACTAGCGATTAATCGGGATTAATAGGAATTAATCGGATTGAGATTTTATGTGTAATTTTCAGTTTTATATGTATATACACACATTTTTATGTGTAATTTTTTAAGTAGACATGTTTCAACAACTTCTTCGACCCATATTTTGAGGTAGATAGAATTAAATTGCTGGAATTTACAGGGTTTTGGCTGGAATCTTTGCCAGAATTTACAGGTTCTAGCCGGAATCGCTAGACTGCCACCGATTTTTAGCCGATTAGGACCGGATTTGACCACTTTTGACCGCCTATGATTAATTAGCCGATTAGATGAAATAATTACTCGGTGAACCTCCAACTAGCGACTAATCGGAGGCTAGGGGGTATTTTTACAACCATGTCCAAAACACATAATCAACTTTAAAGTTGTATCTGTGATGAGATATTTTGATGTTTTGAGTGTTTGGAGAAGCAAAATATATTCGTCCAAACACTGAAAACTGAATATTTAACGCCTGAAATATTTAAATAATCTGAAGGACCGAATAAAAACCTCTCAGCAGATTAAGGACCCTCGAGAAAATGACAATGTCTCCTGGAAAAGCATCAATCTGGAAGATAACTTTTAATCAGTTCCTATGAATCTTAACATGATATATACACTATGAAAAGAAATGAACTTACAGGATTGAAACGTTTAACTTGTTTCTTGTCAAGTTTCATCTTTTCTTGTATAATTTTCATATTTTTCGCTCTTTGCTCTGCCAAAGATTTCATATTTTCCTAAACCAAAAAGAATGATGAGTTCTGCACAAATTAGACAGTTTTAGGTTAAGAAAACCGCTAGATAATTGGAGCCACTTACAAGAGCTTCAGTTGCTGGAGTAGTAGCCCGGAAGAATACATTTGTTACCTCCATAGCCTGTTCTGGCATATCAAGGCGCAACTTAAGCCCCATTTCAGCAAATGCAGACAAAAGCGCCACGTGATCACCCTGAAACAACAAACAGTTACAATAATTAGTTGTTTCAGTGGTTGATAATTTATGATTAAAGTACACAGATGGTCCATGTGGTTCGCTAAGATTTTGGATTTGGTCCCTAGCTTTCCAAAGTACACGTATGGTCCTCGTCGTTTGCAGTTTGTAACACATGTAGTCCCCAACTTTTGCCAAAAGTACATGGATGGTCCCTGTGGTTTGCACTTTGTAACGCATTTAGTCCCTAACTTGGACCTCCTGAAACCTTTAGATTTGTTGGCTAGGGACTAAATGCGTTACAACGTGCAAACCTTCGGGACCATCCATGTACTTTGGAAAAGCTAGAGACCAAATCCAAATTTTGGTTAACCACAGGAACCAGCCGTGTACTTTAAGAAATTCATGTTTAAAATGACCAAAAGTGACCTTTTTCAATGAAGTTTGTGAATTGGAGATATTCCAAATTAGGCTAAAAGAAGTAAAAAGTTTATTTATTTTACCCTCGCATAATCATTTTTGCAGCAGTGGGTATGAAATTAGTTGTCCAAAACTGGTTATTATAAAAGCAAAAGCAGCATATGTTTATCCAAGGCGATTTCCAGTCACAATAATCAGATAGTTACACGAAGTTAAAAACTGATCTATATGCCAAAAGTTCGCCAAGAGTCGTATTTAGAAAGAAACTAGTATTTAGCGCACACGCTTTGCGGCCGGACTGTTAAACCGAATGAAAAGTAGACGTATAAACATTGAACCATGCACACCCGTTGTGGCGTGTTAACGCGTAAAAATTAGACCGAAACGTAAAAAGTAGAAAAGAATAACTAAGTCGACTTAGGACCCGCCCGTTGCGACAGGGCGTTAAACTGGGAAAAATAGACGTAAAAAAGTTAAGCCACACACGCGTGTTGCAGCGTGTTAACTTGCAAAATTTAGACCAAAATTTTAACCAAAGATTTGTCAAAGATGAAATGTATAGGGGACAAATATAATTTATAGATTTGTTACATTAAATTATATAACTAGTGTTCAAACCTCTGCAGCTGCCAAAAACATTTTTGCTAAGGCGTGTTTCACAGAGCTTGAAAGCAACTTTGTAAGCCCAAAATCTAGCAAAATTGGATGATGGGGAGGTTCTCTACTCACAAGAAAATTACCTAAAATAGTCAAAAGAAGATTTAATCAAGAAGTCAAACCGAATATGTTTGCAGTGAATATCAACACAGAACCGAGAGCAATGACGGAAAAGAGAGAGTACCCGGATGAGGATCACCATTAAAAAACCCATCAACGTAAATTTGATGCGCATATGCACGTGTAATTTCTTCAACAAGTTTTTGTTTGTTGATACCAAGGTCTTCTAGAGCACAAGAGTCGTTTATACGTATTCCGTCCATATACTCTAGGATGAGGACTTTCTCAGTAGACTGCCAATGAAATAAAAATTATTATCAAGTCATATATCATTTAAATAACCAGTTTTTGGTTTACTGCTACAAATGATTTTTTTTATAACTTAGGGTGTATAGAGAACATGAAATGTAGGTACTCATCGTTTTAGGATCAATCTAAACGAGCTTATTACAGTTAACTTGTTCGGATCTTATAACTTGCAATAAATTTAGAAAAAAAACACTTCCAGTCTTATCATCATTATTTTTATTTTGTTAGTGTTACTATTTTACAACTGTATATAACAAGATGGATTCCAGCGACTGAAGAGATAAGTGAAAACTTAAAAAGTTATATTTGGATAGCTGAAAATGTAACATTTCTTTTTGTTCCAATATTTTATGTAATAAGTCATTTCACTGATAAGGATAATGTACAAATTTATAATTTACATTTTTTTTCGATATTCAACCTGTGTAATACATGTGTTTGTAAGCTGGTTACCACATATGATTCTACCACATTAGATTTCATCACCAATCTACACTTAAGAACAAGCAGGCCTGACTCCTAGACCGGTCCTAGGCCCACTTAGCCCAAAAGTACCATTTGGGCCTATATATCTTTCCCAAATTTCTATCCTGGGCCTAGTTAAAGCCAAAGCCCAAAAAATACGCTCCTTAGACCCTTGTGGTCATATTACTTTTGGGAATGTAATATTAAACTTGGCCTCAAGCTATAATAAAAGGGTGAGGAAGGATGATACCTGAATAACTTCTGGTATCAATACTTCCACATGTTCAGGTCTTTTGTCACGGCCTTCACTTTTGCAGCCTAGATTTCTAGAGACTTTTCTAGTGTTTTCTACAAGAACCAAATTCATCACGAACGACACTTGAAACACAAGAATTGCAGATAAACCAAAGTAGTTATCTATATCATACCAGCTTCATGGTTGAAATCTAGTTCTTTTGGTGCTTCCCTGCACCATTCATCTATCATTGGGTTAAAGTCGTACTGTGGTTCGGCCCAAGCTATCCAGTCCACTATTGACTTTGCATTTTTCAAGTCCTGTAAAAGAAATAATATTAGATGATTACAATATGGGGTGTTTGGATTATCAGGTGCTACAAAGGTTATTAACTTATTATATGTAAGGGTATAAAAGGAATTATCTTTTTGTCCCTTCCTTTAACCTAATTTGATTGATTTCTAATCTCATTTCACAGGTCTGTCCTTATCAACAAAAATGACCTTTTTGGTCACTTTACCAGTTTACCTATTAATTAACATATCATTATATTACATAATCAATTTTAAGTCAGCTGCTGTAGCAAGAAAAAACTGAGGCTCCAGAATGACTACCTCTAAGATTATAACTTTGATGCCTTTGTGCTGAACTTTAACAACCACCTCCTGCCCGTCACGTAGAGTTGCACGGTGAACTTGAGCTATCTGCATATATTATTTATGCAATCGAAATGGTTCAGAGATTATTTAACCAAATAGAAAGCAAAGTTATGACTCACTGTTGGTGTTGATCAAAGGAATTTAGTTTGGAACGATCTTGGTTGCTCATGGATGTGTATGTAATTAGTTTATTTTGAACTAATTAATATATAGTTACTAATTACCAATATAACTTGAGTGACTATCAACAAAAATTGAAGCAGAAGGCAGAAGATCAAAATTATGTGTAGGTTTAGTGTTGATTGCTAAAGTAATATGGAGTATATGACAATGTCTTGTTTTTACTTTATTGTTGATTTCTTATTATGTTAAGATCTTACAGTAAGTCTTCTGCGAAATTATGTTAAAAATTGCTTTGACAGTAAACGTAAAAGGTTTCTTACCGATGCTGTTGCTAAAGGTACACGTACAAAATTTGTGAATAGATTATCCATTGATTGACCCAACTGTGTCTCTATAGTTTGACAGACCTGATGCAGAATAAAAAGAACATGATCAAGGCAAAAGAAAGTGTAACATGTGATAATCTATTTTAACAACTCGCATGTATTATGTTACTCATTCTTTAGATCAATAACAAATGCAATAGATAATCATTCTACAAATTAATAATACCTCGTCTAATCCACGAGGCGGAAGAGAGTCTTGTAATTGCTTCAAAAGGCGTATGTAGGCCTCTGGAAGCACATCGGCACGAGTAGATAAATACTGTCCCAATTTCACCCATAAACCTTCCAACTCCACAATTAACTTAAGAACACGTTTAGCATTCCGCTCATGAGCTTTCTCCCATAAACCATCCCGTTTTGATCTTTTCGTCAATTTCTCTCTCTGCTGCAACGCCTTCATTAAACAACAACAAAAACAAACGATCCGTATGTCAAAGAACTGAATATACACGCCTTGACCCCATTTTTACTCATTAAACACACAAATGAAGTAATGAAAATACCTTGTGATCCAGGTACACGAGAAATGCCAGTGAGAAAACCTTCATTCGCCTCTTGTAGATGTTCCCCGACCCCATTGAATAAAGCTTAGCAAGTTCATTGTACAAAATAATAATTGTGGTGATCAGATAGGATGGAACACGAAGTAATCTTCGAACAAATGCACCGACGAGTTCCGAAATTCTCATACCTCCATACATACCATATAAAATAACCAAAATAAATATATCAATAACCTTTCAGTGGAATCAATTAGCCCTAGAATAAATAGTACACGCAAATGTGCAATCAATTGATCACATATTCATATGATCATATATTCATATTAACTTGTACTTAAGAGTTGAAACCTCAAGAGAACCCTGAGATCAGAGGTTTTATAATCAAAAAATTTCAATCAATTAATCAGAACACTTATCATTGCACAGTCAAATTGTGAAACTGAACACATGAATCAATATATCGCTCACTAAATCAACACTGACTTACAATTACTGCAAATTTGGACGGACAATCGAAGAAATCTAAGTAATTAACACCAAAACACTTATTAACAGTCAAATTGCAAAACTGAACATGTAGATCAACATATAGATTACTTCAAATTTGGCGGACAATCAAACAAATAGGAATCAATTAACAACAAAACACTGATTAATTCACAGTCAAATTGCAAAACTGAGCACGTAAATCACCATTCGATTACTCAATCAACACTGAAAAACTGCAGATTGGCAGACAATGGAAGAAATCCGAATCAATTAGCAACAAATCACTTACTAATTAACAGTCAAATTGCAAAGGTGAACACGTAAATCAACATTTCGATTACTCAATCAACACTGAAAATTTTCAAATTTGGCGGACAATAGAAGAAATCTGAATCAATTACCAACAAATGACTTAATTCATCGTCAAATTGCAAAAATGAACATCTAAATCAACATATTGATGGCTCAATCAACACTGAATTGAAATTACTGCAAATTTGGATAGAAGAAATATGAACTAATTAACAGTAAAACAGTTATTAATTTACACTCTGCAAAATGAACATGTAAATCCACATATCTAATTAGGGCTGCAAACGAAGCGACCAGTTTGTGAACTATTCGATTAATAAACGATCGAAGACGAACAAGAAATTCCGTTCGTTTAGTTAAATGAACGAACATGAACAGAGGTTGTGTTCGTTCATTTATGCTTGTGAACGTTCGGTAACGTGTTCGTTTGTCCTCCTCATTTATGTTCGTGTGTGTTCGTTTGGGTTTCTAATCTTTATATTTTATTTGATATTACTTCAAATTTGGAAATCGGAATCATTTAGCAACAAAACACTTACCAATTAACAGTCAAATTGCAAAACCAACATATCGATCACTCAACCAATGCTGAATTGAAATTACTGCAAATCGGAATCATTTAGCAACAAAACACTAATTATTTCACAGTCAAATTGCAATATCAACATGTAAAATCAATACATCGATTACTCAATCAACAATGAATTAGAATAACTTCAAAATTTGGCGAACAATTAAACAAATCGGAATCAATCAGCAACAAAACACTCATTAATTCACAGTCAAATTGCAAAAGTAACACGCAAATCAACATATCGATTACGTAAATCAACACATCGATTACTCGATCGAAGAAATCGGAATCAATTAGCAACAAAACTTCACAGAGAAACCTAACGGAAACGGTGCGAATGAACAAATACCTAGAACGATGTCGTTTCGTGATCACGTCGTCAAGCTACCCTGACTCTGGATCGTTTTGACAGTTAAAGTGGCCTCTGCAACACGTTCTAGACGACGTACGGAACGTACAACAGATTTCAGGGAAGGACACGTGGACACGTGAAAGTGGAGGTGACGTGTACGTGAGTTTTGGTGACCGCGTTAAGGAAGTATTAGTGACGGTGGGTTACGGTTACGGTTACGGTTACGGGCGAGGTAATAGATGTTCCCCATGGTGTGGTTTTGCTGAACGCGAAAAAGGAAAAAAAAATTGGTTGTGGGTTGGGGTCGTTGGTTTTGGGTGTTTTTAAATGAAGTGTTGATATGTCTCCCACATAGCGAATAGAAGTAAAGGAAAACATAACTACCAATAGGTTGGACTTTGTTACGGACGATGAACTATGTCAACACTAGTGGATTGAGTGCTTTGCAAAACGTGTGCTTTGGATTTAAAAAAGTTTATTATCCCCACACACCACATACGACAGCAAATTAAAACAAATTGTCGTTTAAAAATAATAATAAGTTTATTATAAACGGGCCATTTAAAAAATATGTTAATATTAAAATTGTTTATTTTAGGGATTTTAATATGTTTGGTGCAGCAATTGTTTGTCGTCTGGTGTGCCATTTTGGCTTTGTAAATTAATAAGATTTATGTTTCCCGTTCAAGTATATTAAATTTGTTTAACTACCAAAATATGAAAAAGACTTGCGGATGATGGTAATGGTGATAGCGGCATCCAACGTCCTTATAGAGATGGGGTGTTCAAATTCCTAATTAAATTTTGTAATTTAATGTATTTTAACTAGTAAAATTAACCACACGTTATGCTCGAAAACATAATCGGTATTGATTGAAAAAAATTAAAATGAAAGAGTTGTCATATGCTTAAATAGATGTCAATACGTGTTTAAGTCGATCGAGAAATATTAAGAACGAATATCGGTGACCTTTTTGGTTGCATATAATTAAAATTTTAAGTTAATAAGACATTTATACTATTAATCGTGAGAAAGAACTAAAGGACGACTAGTTAAAATTAAAGTATTAGTGGTTAAATAAAATACATTTTCTTTAGAGCATCTCTAGTGGTGGTAAGTCTATCCTACTGTCTAATCAGTATGACACATCATTCCAAACCACCATCATTTTAAACCTCACAAAATAGGTTTATGAGTGGGTGGTCCACACCATTTTTGACCTACCTCGTCCGCTCAAGCAAACCGGACCGCATAGATCAAAGTCCTACAACAAGGGAAGTCCGGTAGGGGTGGTATTCTCTGCGGACTTGGGCAACGGACGAACTGTTGTTGTCGGTCTTATGCACAAACAGCACGTAGCGCACTTAGTTAGACAGTTCGTTTTAAAACAAAGAGACCCGGGTTTCATCCTCGTGGTCACCATAATTTTTCGTTGGGGAATTGGCCTGCAATAATCCCAACTAGAAGTCATTGGCCATTGCTAGTCCCACCTTTTAATTTTCCCATGCCATCCCACCTTTCATCTATTTTTCCTCCACCGGTCCTCGATTAAAACGAATTACAACCTGACATGTTAGTGCTTTTGATCAGAAGGAGGATATGAGTCTATTGATGTAAAACTTACCTCGAAACGGTGCTCCAAAAGACTTGATTTTTGTTAATTGGAAGTTTAAACACCCGAATTGACGCACCGTTTTCATCATTTAGAACACAATTTCAAGGTTCGTTTTACATCATTCGATTCGTATCCTTGTTTTGATCAAAAGCCCTAAAACGTCAGTTAGTAATTCAGGAAAAAAAAAACTTAACGGACTCTGTTAAGTTTTTTTAACTGAGGACCAGTGGAGGAAATATAGATAAAAGGTGGAACTGGCATGGGGAATATGCAAAGATGGGACTAGCAATGGCCAGTGACGTCTAGTTGGGATTATTACAGGCCAATTCCCCTTTTTCGTTTGCACATAAAAAGGTCCTCGACTTGAACCCTGAAACGTGGGCTGTACAGCAAGCCGCTTTCCACCAAACCATGTAGCTTTCATCGTTTAATATTCGTCCGATTGGTTTGACCAACTTCAACGAGCAATGCGCGTTGTATGTATATAAAATATAAACATTAAATTTAGTCTTTCTTGTTTAACATTTCAAAAAAATGATAAATTTAGTAAGCAAATTAGCCAAAACAAATGGTTTTGCAAGCAAAGAAAAGATTTCTGAATTGGGGATTGACAAACAACAATAAAAGAACAATTCCAGTTAACCATTAAGATGATTGGTAGAGGTGAATAGAAATCGAAACTACAAGGTTTTTTTTTATATTTATTTATAGTTTATTAAGTATCTTTTATTTATTTGTCATCCACAATTATCATTTGTTGTTTTTTATAGATATAATGTTGTCGATTGGGTTGATGTCATGAAACAACAGAGAGTTTGTAATGTCACACCCCAGATTTCCAACCCAAATCCATACATCGGTGGGCCCGGGTGGGGAGTATCATGATGTCAATTGATAATCATTATAGTCAATTAAACATGGCACAGCGGAAGTCTTGGAGTAAAACTACTATTACAAACCGAATATTCAAAATATAAAATAATAGACAGGCTCGTAATAGAAGATCCACAGGCGGATCATAAAATATACAATGAAAGAATATGAAACAGAGTTTAGGCCAAATCTAAGGATTTGCAAGATCCTCTTATTCACTACCGAGTAGCTTCCGGCTTATTTCGTATTGTACCTGCAGTTTAGTCTTTGGACGATACGTCAGCTTTCGCTGGTAAATACACCCGGCTGACTCATTTTGAAAACATTTTAGAAATTAGATTTAAGTGCACAGGACACAAATCTTTTTATAACTTGGAAAAGTTACTTTGTAACCTTGTTAACAGATTCACATGTTTGTCCACACATACAGGGCCCAGTACAGAGACCGAGACATGATTAAATACACACCACTTAGAACTCACAGAGGAGTTATCCCAACGTCTTGGGTAATTTGCATTTGAACGTCTGTCAAGTGTATGCCTACACCCCGCGCTAAGGTCGTGGCCATTATCTAATGTAATGAGCCGGTAATTTATCCCCCGATGTTTAAGTTATCAAACAAAACTGATTAAAACAGAATATGCGGATTTACTAGCCACAATCCAGCATTCGATTGATCCTATTTCTGACCAAGCGGTAATAATTTACCGTATCCCAAGCCCGTATAGGGAAAATAAGTCAAGAGTATTTACCTGAGCTAGTCTTCGTTTAGTTTTAATAACTCAGCTGTATACAAAAGTACTAAGTGCAGATAGCATTTACCGGCAAGGCTCTAGTCTAGATTATGGCATAAGCTAACCAATTAAATACTAACGGTCTTTATTTAAGTCATAGACTTAGACCGTAGTGTACATGATCAAAACGTATAATGCTTGATTAAATGATGATTGGATAGAATGTAGTTTAAACCCAACAAGTACTTTGACTTGCATATTATGGGTAAACTATAAACATTCTGGATTTTGAGATTAAAATGATAAGGTTAAACCCGTTTCGGTTGAATTCCGTAAACTAGTTACGTATAATTAACCGTACGCTTATAAGCGATATTGGGTAACCGGATAAGTCCTGGACAAGTTCTATATGCCATTAATATTTTAATTAAGTTGTAATATCAGTAGGATACCAACTTTTATGCCCGTTATGGTTTTAAATTGAAACTATGCCTCATAAGGGCGTTTCGGTAATTTTATACCTTATTAAAAGGAACTTGAATATAATTAAATGTTAAAATTATAATTATTCTAGAAAAAAATATTTTATTTATGATATAATATCAGTAGGATATCAATTATATGTGTAATTTATATTTTATGACCAAACTATGCACGGAAGGGGCATTTTGGTTATTTTACACATAGTTTATAAATTATTTAGGATTCTGAGTTTATGACATGTCCATACCGTAAAAATATTTAAAAAAAGTTTTGAAATCAGTAGGTAACAAGTCTTAGTCAAATAATATGGTTTAAAACAATACTATGTGCCGAAACGGCGCTTGTGTCATAAAATGACGTCTTATGCGATGTTTAATGAAAACTGATGTTAAGGTTAGATTAAAATGTCTTAGATATGTTATTCAATATAACATATTAGTAGGTAAAAGATTTACATTGAAAAGATTTGATTAAAACCATTTTATGAGCCACAAGGGCTAAATTGTCATTTATCGACATAATTCAAGGACCTGCTTTAAAACTCAGTTTATAATCTGGTTTGACATCCCAAACAATCATACTTATAATATTATGTCAGTAGAAAACTTATTTTCAAGTTTGTTATCATTAAAAACCTTGTTTTATGCAAAAATGGCATTTTAGTCAAAAATGGCGTAATTCCGGAACTTGCACATAAACTCAGATTCCGATTATGACCATGTAATATAACCTTAGAGGGTTATGATACATTATATTACGATCATAATGCAACTTTAGAACAGTAGGTAACTAATCTAAATCGGGTCAGAATCGAAAGTCAAAGCAGAAGTCAAACTTCGCGACTTTCGGTTGCGAACCGACCCTAGAACTGAAATTGACAAGCCGAACATGTTCTTGCATGTTCTAATAATTTTTACCAACTTGTTTAAGTGTCAAAACAGGTTTGATAACATATATAAGATCAATTTATGATTTTTCTGAAAAATGGCCTGTTTGACTTTTTAATATCATAACTTTGACCCGTCAATTGGTCTAGCAAGCGTGATCTTCAGGAGGTTCCCTTTATAGGCACTAACACATACCTTATTGCGATCACTTAGCCATATTCATTTCGAACAATGGCTGGACCATAATGGTCTTAACTGAAAGTCAAAGCGTTTTATGTAAAACGCTTGACTTTTGGCTATAAAAGCCTATAAACGAAAATGCAAGAGCAAGGAACACTTACAAGAGGTTCCTAGAATGCAAGAGAACTAAGTTGGATGCTCCTTTCAGTTAGGAACTTCCAGAGGAGAGAGATAGAGTTGAAATTGAGAAAGGTGCAAGTTCAAATGGTGAAGTTAGACACCTATTTATAGTTGGAGAACTCAAAGGAGGTGATGCCAGGTGTTTAGGGGTGTAAGAGGAAGCTTACAAGTACCCCAAAACTTGGCATAGCTGTTTGGGAAGCCATGGTTTCGGGAAAATGGTTTTTGGCACTTATGTGTGGAGGCAAAGCAAACTTTCTGCAGACACAGGCCTCTCGCGCCCCGCGAGAGGCCAAGGCCTTGCCTCTCGCGCCCGCGAGCGCCCTATGTCAGATTTCAAGTTTTGTCATATTTAGCCCCTCAACTTATTAAACCCCTTTTAACCTTCTAAAACACCTTTTTAGCATATTTAGCCATCCGTAGCCAATTTTTGGCATACCCGGGATTATGCCCAGACATTGTCGAGCTCTCGGTTCGTTAAAAGGTCACTCAGAGGTATAAATTAACATGTTGACACTTTTAATCCCCTCATTATCCAACTTACACATATTTACAGAATTGAAACCCTCTCGTCCAACAAATGGCACGTATGAGAGTTAGGACTTCGCAAAGGATCACTTAGAGGCTTATTATAAGCATGTTGACTCCTATGTCACTCAGAGGCTGGGCATGTTGACATATCAGTCACTCAGAGTGTAACACCCTGTAAAATCGTGTCCAATAGTACAGTGACACGTATTATATTTTTAAAATATAGTTGTTAAAGACCAATAAGGACTAAAGGCATCAACATGCTCAAGTTGAGCCTCTGAGTGATGAACCAATGTCAACATGCGTAAATAACAGCCTCTGAGTGACTGATATGTCAACATGCTTAAATCATTAGCCTCTAAGTGACTTATACGTCAACATGCTTGAAACTTGGCCTCTGGGTGACTGATATGTCAACATGCCCAGCATCTGAGTGACATCGGAATCAACATGCTTGTAATAAGCCTTTGAGTGATCCTTTGTGAAGTCCTAACTCTCATACGTGCCGTTTGTTGGACGAGAGAGTTCAATTTTATAAATATGTGAAAGTTGGATAATGGAGGGATTAAAAGTGTCAACATGTTAATTTAAACCTCTGAGTGACCTTTTAACGAACCGAGAACTCGACAATGTCCGGACATAATCCCGGGTATGCCAAGTATTGGCTACGGAGGGCTAATGTCACACCCTCAATTCCACTTGCGGAGTTCTACTGCGAGACGTGTGAACAAACCAGAATCTAAGACACTAGTACGTCGAACGACTCTATATGATTTGATAATACGTTTTCCAAAATCGTTTGTTGTAAATTTTAGATTACCAATATTTAGCATGAGTATCAGTTTTTAAAGTTTGAGCGGAAGCATAAATAAGTAGTGATGCGGCGCCAACACAAACGCCAAAACAAAGGTAAAATCCCCAAAACAATATTAATAAATGAGACTCTATAATGATGTCTTGTTCAATGCGTGTGCGTGCACCTAGAGCTCCTAGCATCCTGAGAAACATGTAAAGAAACAAGTGTCAACATTAAAGATGAGTGAGTTCACAGGTTTTCATAAATTCGTTGTTAGGTTTTAGTTTGTTACTCCGTTATCCCCAACCCGGGATAACATACCAGTTCCATTATTCCAAACCCGGAATAATAAGTTGTTGCTTCCAATATTCCCAAACCGGAATATTAAGTTGTTGTTTCCATTATCCCCAACCCGGGATAATAAGTTGATGTTCCAATATTCCAAACCCGGGATATTAAGTTGTTCCGTAATTAAGTTCAATATTAATGTATATAGGTAGCTAGCCTAAAGTCATGTCACTAAGTGTTCGCGATCGAAGCTGACATTTGTGCCTCCGTTTTGCCAGGTCTATCACATGACCATGGCGATGTTAGGCCAATCATACACCCGTTGACCAAACCCGGTCAGCTAGCGCGACTAGCTCGGATGGGGCTCGTCAGACCCAGTAGTACTACTTATAATTCCCCCGCTACTTAACCCAAATATTAACGATCCGAGGAGATTGTCGAGGACTTAAGTGATAAAGCTGCATAGTGACCATAACATTACATTAACATTAACTTAGTTACCGCATAGTTATGTGACGTTACATTCGTATAACGTAAAGAGTTTGAGTTTAAGAATGTATACATGTTTCTCCCCCTGTTGTTTAAAACCGTATAAAGTTAGGGGCCGTGAACTCACCTTTATTAGCTCGGTTAGTGTGGCAAAGATGTTATAAGAGATGGGACCGCTAGTTGCGTCCTAACAAACCAATTAATTCCATGTCAGTGTGTAATCACACCAATACAAATTCCACACGTAATTTACTCACAAAGTGATACACACAAACAACATAACTAACACTTCAAACATGCATGCAAGTATTCTCATATGATCATAGTAATCAAACAACTTATCATGAACACATTCCAAATCCATGCAACACTTTAATGCATAAAATCACAAGTTAACAACTTTCTGCTTAATACTCAATTATTCAGCTGTTTTCTAGGATTTTTATAAAATAGTTCCAGCATTCTAAAAATTCCCATATTTTTACAGTAGGTGACCCTTATACCATAGAAATTTATATAATTTTCTCAAGTCCTAAATCTTCACCCATTAACCATAAATATTAATTCACTAAGCTGCAGTCAGATTTACCGCTTTCTGACTGCAGTCCACGGAAGAATTTATTTAAAAATCACTGATCGTCCGATTAACAAAATTCCAGTTGGAGTTGCCCGGAAATTTCTATACCTAGTTGCCGTACAAAAATCATGACTCAACTCTCTACTGATTTTAAAATCTAGCTTGATAAACAACCAACAAAATTCCAGAATTTTAACAGCTTTACCTACCGAACTTGTTTAACCCTTTAAAAATATCAAACGATTTCAGAAAATTATGAATCCAGTGCCATTGGATTCCTTATTCAAATCTCTAGGTTTTAGACCTCAGAAAATCCGTTTTTCGACAACTAACGACCAAGTTACAGCCTGATAAAGTCGGCTGAAACTTTCACTCAGCATGCTGTTTTCTGCATCTCCTTATACTAAGTTCGTATAACTCGTTCATGTGACTAGCCAAGGCGATCAAGATTCAATTTTTAATCCTAGATTAATACTAATAATCTATCCATGCAACCCTACTTAATAACTTCTAGTTATTATAACAACACACAGCCTATACATTCAACCTAGTGCAACCAATCCGAACAATGAGATCACTCAGTGTAAACATCATCGACAAATCGGCTAATCTAACATCTCGTTCAATCATGCTTGCACTTATGACATCCGTAAACAATTATACACAAGATCATAATCAAAACAGCCGATTATTTAATCAACATGTAAGACCCGAAACAATAAATCAATTAATCTTTCAGCATACATATCATCCGAAACATGATCTTGTAATCAAGGATAACTCTAACCTTGAATAACTAGGTAGACAAACCGAGGTTTGGACAAGGAGTGTCCGGCTGTTCCAGCAAAGTCGCGACCGAAAGGATGTTGATAAAGTGGGCTGTTTGATCGGCTAGAGGTGAACAAGGTCTGACTTTGCGATTTGAATGAAGGTGAAGATGAAGATTGTTGCTGCAGCTGCGACCGAGAGAAAGAAGAAACTGATCTCGCGATCAAGGAACCAAGTAAAAAGGGCTGTTTGCGGTTGAATGGACTGAACAAGCTGATCAGATGAAAGCTAATTTGCGATTGAATGGACTGAACAAGCTGCCGACGGCAGTGAAACTCTAGGGTTTTGTGTTTTTGAATGAACATGCATGGGTTTGTATTTATAGGCGCAAGGGGGAACAAGGTTACGGTTTGGTTTGGGTTTATGGCCGAGAATCTTGGGTTGTTTGTTTTGGGTCTTGATCACGTGGCCGAGGGACTAGAATTTGGCCGATTAGTTTGAGTTGGATTGGGTGGGTTCGGTTTGGGTTTTATCTTGCGGCCAAGAGACTAGGGTGAGTTAATTTGATTTGAGTTTTGATCTTGGCCGAATCTTGTTTGGACTTGTTCTCGGTTTTGGGTTTGGGCTTGATCTCGCGGCCAATGGTTAAAGTGAGTTGGTTTCGTTTGGGTTTTTGGCCGAGTGGTTCTAGTTTGGCATGCAACGGTTTTTCCGTTTAGGTTGTTCTTGGCCGAGTAGTTGGAACTCTAGGTCTAGGTTTAAACTTTGTGAACTCCTAGAGTCACCATGAATCTCTTTGGTTCGTGTCGCGGTTCGGTTCGTGTACGTATTTATTATACATACATATATAACTAAAAATCCACACAACACACAACACGTATCTAATTCATGCATACTTAGCCTATATATATTCGACAAATATCACGTGTAAGTTATCCGGAAAACCCGGGATATCACATTATCCCCATGTTGAAAGAATTTTCGTCTCGAAAATTGAGTAAACGCGGTTTAGCATGTAACGTACATGTTTAGAGTGCCACGCACAAAGAGTTAGTTCGTTAATGATAGTACGCAACGTTACAAGAAGTTCCCAAGTGTCATACACACAGATTTCCAAGTGCCATGCACAAGAATTTAGTCAACAATAGTACACGAAAGTATGAGAAAATTTCCAGGTTGTCACATCATCCCCTTGTTGAAAGAATTTTCGTCCCGAAAATTTAGGTACTGTCATCGTTAGTTTGCTGCTCAGTTGCGAAGAGGTGTGGGTATTTGCTTTTCATTTGGTCCTCTCTTTCCCACGTGAACTCCGGTCCACGCTTAGAGTCCCAACGAACTTTAACGATCGGAATCTTGCTGTGCCTCCGAGTCTTGATCTCACGATCCATGATCTCGATAGGCTTTTCCACGAAGTGTAGTTGTTCATCCACTTGGATCTCATCCAATGGAATAATTAAAGTTTCATCTGATAGGCACTTCTTCAGATTTGACACGTGAAATACGTT
The DNA here is from genome assembly GCA_947069175.1 of Scalesia atractyloides. NCBI lineage: Eukaryota > Viridiplantae > Streptophyta > Magnoliopsida > Asterales > Asteraceae > Scalesia > Scalesia atractyloides. Next base: position 80,520,638 of record CAMTDV010000008.1, read on the forward strand.
GTGAACTCCACTGAGTTCGGCAGGGAGGTCTAATTGGTATGCTACGGGTCCAATTCGTTTCAAGATTTCAAACGGGCCTACGTACCGTGGGTTAAGTTTGCCCCGTTTTCCGAAGCGGATTACACCCTTCCAGGGTGACACCTTTAGTAGGACGCGATCGCCTACTTGGAATTCGAGCGGTTTGCGTCGTTGATCAGCGTAGCTTTTCTGTCGATCTCGTGCCGCCGCCATGCGGTTTCTGATTTGTACAATCTTTTCAGTAGCCTCAAGTATTAACTCAGGGCCTGTGAGTTGACTGTCTCCGACTTCTGCCTAGCAGACCGGTGATCTACATTTGCGGCCGTATAACGCTTCAAACGGTGCTGCCGAAATACTCGTGTGATAGCTGTTGTTGTATGAGAATTCCACTAGAGGCAGGTGAATTTCCCAATTATTTCCGAAGTCCACTACGCATGCCCTAAGCATGTCTTCCAAGGTTTGTATGGTCCTTTCGCTTTGACCATCAGTCTGAGGGTGATAAGCCGTGCTCATATCCAAGCGTGTTCCCAACGCTTTCTGGAGTGACTGCCAGAAGTTTGACGTGAAGCGAGCATCTCTATCTGATATGATAGACGTTGGCACTCCGTGCCGAGAAACTACTTCCTTAATGTAGATGCGAGTCAACTTCTCCATCTTATCCGTTTCTTTGATAGCTAGGAAGTGTGCGGACTTAGTTAAACGATCCACAATCACCCAAATGGTGTCGCAACCACCCAAGGTTCGCGGGAGTTTAGTGATAAAATCCATGGAGATCTGATCCCACTTCCACACTGGGATCTCAGGTTGTTGGAGTAGCACCGATGGCTTTTGATACTCCACTTTGACTTTTGCACAAGTCAAACATTTACTCACGTAGGTGGCTATATCGGCTTTCATGTTAGGCCACCAATACGCAACTTTAAGGTCCTGATACATCTTATCCGAACCCGGATGAACAGAGTATCGAGATTTGTGAGCTTCATCCATGACTAGCTCTCTGAGGTTTCCGTAGAGAGGTACCCATATGCGATTCATGAAATACCGGGTTCCATTGGGCTTTACCTCCCAATCGCGTTCCATTTTTCCCACTGATTCGGCTTTGATGTTTCCTCCTTAACTGCTTCTAACTGGGCGTCGCGTATTTGATCGGGTAGTCCTGAATGAATAGTGAGTTGTAGTGCCCGTACACGACGAGGTTTCAAGTGTTCCTTCCTGCTGAGGGCATCAGCTACCACGTTAGCTTTACCCGGGTGATACCGAATGGCACACTCATAATCGTTCAAGAGTTCGACCCAGCGACGCTGTCGCATGTTCAACTCCTTCTGATCAAAGATGTGCTGGAGGCTTTTGTGGTCAGTGAAGATTGTGCACTTCATTCCATAAAGGTAGTGTCTCCAAATCTTAAGTGCAAACACTACTGCTCCCAATTCTAGGTCATGCGTCGTGTAGTTTTTCTCGTGAACCTTCAGCTGTCGCGACGCATACGCGATGACCTTATCGCGTTGCATGAGTACGCATCCCAATCCCTGAATGGAAGCATCACAATATACTACAAAGTCATCTGTCCCTTCCGGCAAGGACAGAATGGGTGCACTGCAAAGTTTCTGCTTCAGCAATTGAAACGCTGCTTCTTGCTTGTCACCCCAATTATACTTGATACCTTTCTGAGTGAGGGTAGTAAGCGGTTGTGCAATCTTTGAAAACCCCTCGATGAAGCGTCTATAGTAACCAGCCAATCCCAAAAATTGGCGGATTTCCGTCGGTGTCTTAGGTGCTTCCCAGTTTTTGATGGCTTCAATCTTGGCAGGGTCTACGTGGATACCCTTTTCATTCACGACGTGCCCGAGAAACTGAACTTCTCGGATCCAGAAATCACACTTCGAAAGCTTGGCGTATAGCTTTTCCTGTTGAAGTAATTCTAGCAGCAATCGTAAATGCTCAGCATGCTCTTCTTTACTCTTGGAGTAGATGAGTATGTCATCGATGAACACAATGACAAATTTGTCGAGGTATGGTTTACACACGCGGTTCATGAGGTCCATGAATACCGCAGGTGCGTTAGTGAGACCGAATGGCATGACCAAGAACTCGTAATGGCCATACCGGGTGCGAAATGTTGTCTTAGCGATATCCTCCTCTCTGACGCGTAGCTGATGATAACCAGACCGTAAATCAATCTTAGAGTAGTAACTTGACCCTTGAAGTTGGTCGAATAGATCATCGATGCGAGGTAACGGGTATCGGTTCTTGACTGTAACCTTGTTGAGTTCCTTATAGTCGATGCACATGCGGAAAGTCCCGTCCTTCTTCTTGACAAAGAGGACTGGAGCTCCCCATGGCGAAACACTTGGTCGGATAAATCCTTTCTCTAAAAGTTCCTGAAGTTGGGTAGACAGCTCCTGCAGCTCGGCTGGAGCTAAGCGGTATGGAGCCTTGGCGATGGGAGTTGCATTGCTTGCCAATTCGATTTCAAACTCTAATTGTCGATGCGGTGGAAGACCAGGTAGTTCTTCTGGGAATACATCGGAAAAATCACGGACGACAGGGATGTCTTCTATACGTCTCTCGTCCTTAGGCGGTTCGGTGATTAGTGCGAGTAAAGCGAAGGAATTCTTTTTCCGGAGATACTTCTGAGCTTGCATAAATGAGATAATGTTGGTGACGGCGCTTGCCTTGTCGCCTTGTACCGTCAAGATTTCGTCGTTCGAGAGTGGAATACGGATAGACATTTCGAAGCAGAGAACTTCAGCCCGGACGTCGGATAGCCAGTCCATTCCGACTACCACGTCAAAACTACCCAGGGTTGTTGTCATCAGATCGATGGTAAAGGTGTGGCCCGCGAGTTTGAGTTGGCAGCCGGATACGATTTGGGTCACATTTACAGATTTACCATTGGCTAATTCTATCACATAAGGGGTCTCTAATGGCTTGAGCGTAAGATTTAGGTTTTTCCTAAAAGACTCAGATATAAAGCTCCTATCCGCACCCGTATCAAAAAGCACAGAAGCAAAATGTTCATTAAGGGGAAACTTACCGGTGACCACGTTAGTGTCGTTTCTGGCCTCTCCGCGGCCCAATGTAAACGCACGACCTTTGGCACCTCCTGTGCCACCGTTCCCATTGTTGTTGTTATTATTGTTGTGGTTGTTGTGGTTGTTTCCACCATTATGGTTGTTGTTGCGTAACTGTGGGCAGTCTTTCCTGAAATGAGCGGTGCTACCACACTGATAGCATCCCCGGTTTATACCCTGCTGCTGACCCTGAGGCTGATTCTGATTTTGTCGGGACATAATTTCCCCACGACAATCCCTTGCCGCATGTCCCATCTTGCCACATCTTTGGCAGCGATTTCCGGCACAAGGGCCGTTATGGTGAAGATTGCAGCGATTGCACTGCGGCTTTCGACCTACATAGCCGCCTGCATTCTGGTTGTTATTGTTGTAATTGTTGTTGTAGTTGCTGTTGTTGTTGGAACGATTTTGATGACCCCGGTGGTTGTGGTAGTGATTGAACCTTTTCGGGTTCCCTTGCTGTGGATGTGATGACGAAGGCTGTCGAATGGTGGAGTCTTCAAACTTTCTTTTGTTATCTGAGGCAACTTCAATGGTACCCCGTGCTGGTAGTTTCTTTTGTTCCACCGCTTTATCAGTGAGTTTGTGAGCCAATCGGATAGCTTGATGTTCTGTTACAGGGTTACTAGACATCACCATTCCCTGAATTTCCGGAACCAGACCCCCGAGATAGAACTCGAGTCTTTTCTCCACCGTGTTTGCCAAATCAGGACACAGAAACACCAAGTCATGGTGTTTCGCAGTGTAAGCTTCAATTTCCGATCCCACCATCTTGTGGTTCCATAGAGCTTGCTCTAACTGTTGCACTCTGTCTCGTGGACAGTACTCCTCTTTAATCAGGGTCTTGAACTCAGTCCATGCCATTGCATTTGCAGCTAACAGTCCACGTGTTTGGACTTGGGCATTCCACCATGTCAGTGCCCCCTCTTCCAGTGTTGAGGCAGCGTATTTGACCTTGTTGGCCTCTAGGCAGTTGCACATTTCAAAAACAGATTCCGACTTTTCGATCCAGCGGACCAATCCAATGGGTCCTTCCGCCCCCGAGAACTTGCTAGGCTTTGCGTCAAGGAACATTTTATAGGGGTTAAAGCCCCCTCCTGCTGACAGAGAACAGGAAGTCAGCAAAGAATTGTACTAGCCTCACTATTAGATTTTTCACGCGAAAATTTAATAATGGTTACCTGCTGGCTGGTTCTGCACACCCGCTAATGCTGCGTTTACATGCTCCTGGATCATGGCAGCTAGCTCTTCGGGCGTCAGGTTTAGGTTTCCACGTCTTCCAGTCGCCATTTAGATCTTCGAAACACAACATAAACACACTCCGATAAGTCTATATATCCAATATAGTTATCCTACTTCGTACTTTAATAATTATTAAGTTACGTCAACTCAATATGTTAAATAGTCAAAGAAATACTTGATTAACTGAAATCTCAACGTCTTACATAAGTGCAAATCAAACATACGAATTTACTATAAAGTCTCAAGTTTAAATACAAGTGGAAAATAATAAACTGAAGGAAAACAAATAATATAAACGAGATGTGTCAGTCGTCTACATCTCCATCCCCCAAGTCACTGTCGTTGCCGTTATCTTGTGCGGCATTTCCAGCTTCCTCAGCTGGGTCCTCCTCCTCCGGATCCTCCTCAGGATCCTCCTCTGGATCCTCTTCTGGATCCTCCTCTACCGGCACTGGAGGGGCCGGTTCTGGTTCGAGTGCTTGATTTTGCAGTTCCTGAATGTTCCAACTGTTTTCCAGGACTCTGTCCTCAAGCCAGTCAGCTCTTATCTGCTCCGCACGCAGATCTCTAGCTATGGTGTTACGAGCTATCTTGCTCGTACGATGCTCTTCCTCGAGCGTGTCGGTCTTTCCGGTAAGGTGTCGGATCATCCATCCTTGTGCTAAGATGGTTTCCTGCATTCTTTCTAACTGTTTTTGTTGTGTATGTACCAGGATTCTAAGCATGTCAAGTCCTATTTCTACAGGATTAACCGGTTCAACCGGTACAGCAATAGTTGGGCGTAACGATGACTCCTCCCCCAGAGCGAGCCTTTTCCTCGCTGCTGAACGTGTCTCCACGCCGTAAGGTAGCATGGGTTCCACCATTGGTGCCTTTCCTGGTGCCCTTGGTGGCGTAAGTCTGTCGGACGATGATGACGATGAGGATGATGACATTGCCTGTTGGGTCGTGTAGTTAGTTATGAGTTGTTTTCATTTCTTATCATGAAGGTATAATCTACCAAACACGGTTGTGGCATATTGCATAACAAGATATAATAATTCGGTGCCAAACTAAGTCTAGTGTCGTGATATCAGCTATAGCTTAGGTCTACTTCTAATGCAAACCTGGTTCTCTATAGCTAGTGGCTCTGATACCAATCTGTCACACCCTCAATTTCCACTTGCGGAGTTCTACCGCGAGACGTGTGAACAAACCAGAATCTAAGACACTAGTACGTCGAACGACTCTATATGATTTGATAATACGTTTTCCAAAATCGTTTGTTGTAAATTTTAGATTACCAATATTTAGCATGAGTATCAGTTTTTAAAGTTTGAGCGGAAGCATAAATAAGTAGTGATGCGGCGCCAACACAAACGCCAAAACAAAGGTAAAATCCCCAAAACAATATTAATAAATGAGACTCTATAATGATGTCTTGTTCAATGCGTGTGCGTGCACCTAGAGCTCCTAGCATCCTGAGAAACATGTAAAGAAACAAGTGTCAACATTAAAGATGAGTGAGTTCACAGGTTTTCATAAATTCGTTGTTAGGTTTTAGTTTGTTACTCCGTTATCCCCAACCCGGGATAACATACCAGTTCCATTATTCCAAACCCGGAATAATAAGTTGTTGCTTCCAATATTCCCAAACCGGAATATTAAGTTGTTGTTTCCATTATCCCCAACCCGGGATAATAAGTTGATGTTCCAATATTCCAAACCCGGGATATTAAGTTGTTCCGTAATTAAGTTCAATATTAATGTATATAGGTAGCTAGCCTAAAGTCATGTCACTAAGTGTTCGCGATCGAAGCTGACATTTGTGCCTCCGTTTTGCCAGGTCTATCACATGACCATGGCGATGTTAGGCCAATCATACACCCGTTGACCAAACCCGGTCAGCTAGCGCGACTAGCTCGGATGGGGCTCGTCAGACCCAGTAGTACTACTTATAATTCCCCCGCTACTTAACCCAAATATTAACGATCCGAGGAGATTGTCGAGGACTTAAGTGATAAAGCTGCATAGTGACCATAACATTACATTAACATTAACTTAGTTACCGCATAGTTATGTGACGTTACATTCGTATAACGTAAAGAGTTTGAGTTTAAGAATGTATACATGTTTCTCCCCCTGTTGTTTAAAACCGTATAAAGTTAGGGGCCGTGAACTCACCTTTATTAGCTCGGTTAGTGTGGCAAAGATGTTATAAGAGATGGGACCGCTAGTTGCGTCCTAACAAACCAATTAATTCCATGTCAGTGTGTAATCACACCAATACAAATTCCACACGTAATTTACTCACAAAGTGATACACACAAACAACATAACTAACACTTCAAACATGCATGCAAGTATTCTCATATGATCATAGTAATCAAACAACTTATCATGAACACATTCCAAATCCATGCAACACTTTAATGCATAAAATCACAAGTTAACAACTTTCTGCTTAATACTCAATTATTCAGCTGTTTTCTAGGATTTTTATAAAATAGTTCCAGCATTCTAAAAATTCCCATATTTTTACAGTAGGTGACCCTTATACCATAGAAATTTATATAATTTTCTCAAGTCCTAAATCTTCACCCATTAACCATAAATATTAATTCACTAAGCTGCAGTCAGATTTACCGCTTTCTGACTGCAGTCCACGGAAGAATTTATTTAAAAATCACTGATCGTCCGATTAACAAAATTCCAGTTGGAGTTGCCCGGAAATTTCTATACCTAGTTGCCGTACAAAAATCATGACTCAACTCTCTACTGATTTTAAAATCTAGCTTGATAAACAACCAACAAAATTCCAGAATTTTAACAGCTTTACCTACCGAACTTGTTTAACCCTTTAAAAATATCAAACGATTTCAGAAAATTATGAATCCAGTGCCATTGGATTCCTTATTCAAATCTCTAGGTTTTAGACCTCAGAAAATCCGTTTTTCGACAACTAACGACCAAGTTACAGCCTGATAAAGTCGGCTGAAACTTTCACTCAGCATGCTGTTTTCTGCATCTCCTTATACTAAGTTCGTATAACTCGTTCATGTGACTAGCCAAGGCGATCAAGATTCAATTTTTAATCCTAGATTAATACTAATAATCTATCCATGCAACCCTACTTAATAACTTCTAGTTATTATAACAACACACAGCCTATACATTCAACCTAGTGCAACCAATCCGAACAATGAGATCACTCAGTGTAAACATCATCGACAAATCGGCTAATCTAACATCTCGTTCAATCATGCTTGCACTTATGACATCCGTAAACAATTATACACAAGATCATAATCAAAACAGCCGATTATTTAATCAACATGTAAGACCCGAAACAATAAATCAATTAATCTTTCAGCATACATATCATCCGAAACATGATCTTGTAATCAAGGATAACTCTAACCTTGAATAACTAGGTAGACAAACCGAGGTTTGGACAAGGAGTGTCCGGCTGTTCCAGCAAAGTCGCGACCGAAAGGATGTTGATAAAGTGGGCTGTTTGATCGGCTAGAGGTGAACAAGGTCTGACTTTGCGATTTGAATGAAGGTGAAGATGAAGATTGTTGCTGCAGCTGCGACCGAGAGAAAGAAGAAACTGATCTCGCGATCAAGGAACCAAGTAAAAAGGGCTGTTTGCGGTTGAATGGACTGAACAAGCTGATCAGATGAAAGCTAATTTGCGATTGAATGGACTGAACAAGCTGCCGACGGCAGTGAAACTCTAGGGTTTTGTGTTTTTGAATGAACATGCATGGGTTTGTATTTATAGGCGCAAGGGGGAACAAGGTTACGGTTTGGTTTGGGTTTATGGCCGAGAATCTTGGGTTGTTTGTTTTGGGTCTTGATCACGTGGCCGAGGGACTAGAATTTGGCCGATTAGTTTGAGTTGGATTGGGTGGGTTCGGTTTGGGTTTTATCTTGCGGCCAAGAGACTAGGGTGAGTTAATTTGATTTGAGTTTTGATCTTGGCCGAATCTTGTTTGGACTTGTTCTCGGTTTTGGGTTTGGGCTTGATCTCGCGGCCAATGGTTAAAGTGAGTTGGTTTCGTTTGGGTTTTTGGCCGAGTGGTTCTAGTTTGGCATGCAACGGTTTTTCCGTTTAGGTTGTTCTTGGCCGAGTAGTTGGAACTCTAGGTCTAGGTTTAAACTTTGTGAACTCCTAGAGTCACCATGAATCTCTTTGGTTCGTGTCGCGGTTCGGTTCGTGTACGTATTTATTATACATACATATATAACTAAAAATCCACACAACACACAACACGTATCTAATTCATGCATACTTAGCCTATATATATTCGACAAATATCACGTGTAAGTTATCCGGAAAACCCGGGATATCACAGCTAAAAGTGCCAAAAAGGTGTTTAAAAAGGTTTCTAGGAGCTTTATAAAGTTTAGGGGTCAAAAGTGTCAATTTTTGAAACTGGTCGTGGGGAAATCGCAGGTCGCGAGAGACCTGGCCTGGGCCTCTCCCGCCCCGCGAGAATAGGTCTGACGCAGAAATTTTGTTTGGAGACCAAGCAAAGCTCCAAAACCATTAAAACGAAACCATGGCTTCTCTAAACTGCTATGCCACGTTTTGGTACACTTGTAAGCTTCTTCTTACACCCCTAAACACCTGGCTTCACCTACTTTGAGTTCTCCAACTATAAATAGGTGATCAAGTTCACCATTTGAACTTGCACCTTTCTAAAACATAACTCTTCTCCCTCCTCTGGAAGTTCCTAGCTGAAAGGAGCATTCAACTTTGTAGAAGCCTCTTGTAAGTGTTCCTTGCTCTTGCATTTTCGTTTATAGGCTTTTATAGCCAAAAGTCAGTTGTTTTTGAAAAACACTTTGACTTTCGGTTAAGACCATTATGGTCCAGCCATTGTTCGAAATGAACATGGCTAGGTGATCGTAATAAGGTAGGTGTTAGTCCCTATAAAGGGCACCTCCTGAAGATCACATTTGCTAGACCAATTGACGGGTCAAAGTTATAATATTAAAAAGTCAAACAAGCCATTTTTTGGAAAAATCATAAATTGATCTTTTATATGTTATGAAACCTGTTTTGACACTTAAACAAGTTGGTAATAATTATTAGAACATGTGAGAACATGTTTGGCTCGTCAATTTCAGTTCTAGGGTCGGTTCGCAACCGAAAGTCGTGAAGTTTGACTTCTGCTTTGACTTTCGATTCTGACCCGATTTAAATTAGTTACTTACTGATCTAAAGTTGCATTATGATCGTAATATAATGTAGCATAACTCTCTGAGGTTATATTACATGATCATAATCAGAATCCAAGTTTATGCGCAAGTTCCATAATTATGACCAAAATGCCCTTTTTACATAAATATTAATAAACTTTAAAATGAGTTTCCTACTGATGTAATATTATAAGTAGGATTATTTGGGATGTTAAACCAAGTTATAAACTGAGTTTTCAAGCAGGTCCTTAAACTATGTCGATAAATGATGGTTTTAGTCCTTGTGACTCATAAAGTGATTTTAATCAATCTTTTCAAGGTAAATCATTTAACTACTGATATGCTATATTAAATAACATATTTTAAACATTTTAATCTGATCCAAACGACAGTTTTCGTAAACATCGCTTTAAAACGTCATTTTACGACATAAGCGCCGTTTCGGCGCATAGTATGGTTTTAAACCATATTATTGACCAAAACTTGATACCTACTGGTTTTAAAACTTATTTTAAACATATTTATAGTAGGTACATGTTATAAATTCAGAATCCCAAATAAATTATAAACTATGTGTAAAATGACCAAAATGCCCCTTCGGTGCATAGTTTGTCATAAAGGATAATTTACACATATAATTGACATCCTACTGATATTATATCATAAATAAAGTATTTTTTCTAGAATACTTATGACGATAATATTAAACTTATATTCAAGTTCCTTTAAAACGGTATAAAATTACCAAAATGCCCTTATGAGGCATAATTTCGTTTTAAAACGTTAACGGGCATACAAGTTGATATCCTACTGATATCGTAACTTATTTAAAGTATAATGGCATATAGTACTTTTCCATGACTTATCCGGTTACGCGATATCACTGATATGCGCACGGTTACGTTTATGTAACTATTTTACGGAAATTAACCGAAACGGGTTTAACCTTGTCATTTAAGTCTCAAAATCCAGAATGTTAATAGTTTACCCATATTAAACAAAGTCAAGGTACTTGTTGGGATTAAACTACATTCTATCCAATCATCGTTTAATCTAGCATCATACGTTTTGATCAAGTACGCTAGTCGGTCTAAGTCTATGACTTAAATAAAGACCATTAGTATTTAATTGGTTAGTTTATGCCATAATCCAGACTAGAGACTTGCCGGTAAATGCTATCTGCACTTAGTCCTTTTGTGTACGCCTGAGTTATTAAAAATTAAAAGAGGACTAGCTCAGGTAAATACTATCGACTTATTTCCCCTATACGGGCTTGGGTTACGGTAAATTATTACCGCTTGGTCGGAAATGTGATTAATCGAACGGGCGTTTCGGAATAGAAATCCGCATATTCTGTTTTAATCAGTTTTGTTTGATAATTTAAACATCGGGGGTTAACTACCGTGTCCTGGATATCCTCGGCTCATTACAATCGAAATGGCCACGACCGTAGCGCGGGTGTAGGCATACACCCGATAGACGCTCAATTATGCATTCCCACAAGGTTGGGAGGAATTGACTCCTTCGTGAGTCCAAAGTGGTGTGTACGTTAATTGTGTCTCGGTTTCGTGCCGAGCCCCGTATGTGTGACAAACATGTAAATTTGTTAACAAGGTTGGACGGTCAATTAACCCAAGTTATAAAAAGATTTTTGTGCTGATACGCACTTAAAACATTTTTGAAATGTTTTCAAAATGAGTCAGTTGGGTGTATTTACCAGCGAAAGCTGACGTATTTTCAAAAGACTAATCTGCAGGTACAATATGAAAATAGGCCGGAAGTGATAGGGGATCTTGCAAATCCTAA